>OY728146.1:192435523-194835523 GCA_963277665.1 Viscum album | reverse complement strand
AATATAAATGTCCTTTAGAAATCAGTTAAAAACGAAAACATTTGTAAAAAATTGGATCTAAATTTCATTTTCAATAAAATAATACTTAATTATTAATATTTAAAACAAATAACCAAAATAGTTGTAAGAAATTAATCTCATTTTCTATGTTAGATAAACATTATTTATTGAAATTTCATAAACAGAGACACAAGTGAATGTATTAAATTTTTTAATAAAATTATATATTTAAATATTATAAATAAATTAAAAATCATTGAAAATGAAATTAAATATTTTATTTTGTGTAAATAATAAAATTACTTAAACATTTTAATTAATATTATCATTATATCAAATAAATATTTTCCCGTATAGAGGGTTTTCTATTGTGAGGGTTCTCTGTGATGTTTTCTCCCCTCCATTGATGGCAGTGGCTTCAGAGCTGGTCCCTCATCCCTCATTGGGGAAGGGATTATTGACATCCATCACAGAAGATGCATTATATTTTTCAACATTTTATAACCTAGAATTTATTTCACATTTCCCTCATGTTCCTCTTCGGCCTAATGTCCTGGATATGATTATTGGTCTTATGGACTGTTTGATTTTGATGTCAGAGTTCAATGATGCATTGGGTCTTCTGAATCATTCCCTTCTTTCTCAGTTTAATAAGATCCATGTTTAGGGGGATTAGTTTTATATGTTAATATTCATGTATTGAGGATTATTGGATAGAACAACAATATTTTTTTTATTCTAGGTACATTTAGATTCACTTCACATTGATGGATGATCTGGTCATGTTTTAGTCTAATTCACCTCTCAACTATAATGGTTTCTGATTCAATATATCCTAATGGATATATGGATTCCAAAAAAATAAACGTCCCTTAAAAGTAATATATGTATTAGTTTCCATGGATTACCTTTTCAATTTCGGAATCCTTTGATTTTGAGTATGTTAGGGAATATTGTTGTAATATTTCTTTATGTTGACTCTAGAACTAGAGTGCTCTACAACCCGGTTTATTTTAAAATATGTTTCTAAATTGATGTCTCTAGAATAAAAATAGGTTATTTTTTTAATATAGTGGGGGAAATGATCCTCTAATATAATTTAATAGTTTATGATTTATGTTTTTACTTTTATTAAACTGAAAAAAAAACTAAGCCACACTATGGTATACTGTAGATGTGGAAAGAAGGATCATTCTCATTTAAAGGTTGATGATTTATGAGGCAGCAGAAAAGAGATGATTATTGATGAAGGCCTATCTAGTAAGAATTAACTAGTTTTCCCCTAGGGTTTCGAGGAGGTACAATGTGGTTTATAGGTGGAAACCCATCGGTGTTCGATGTTTTCACATGCATGTGTAAGGTACAGAGTGATCAGAATCCTCCTATGTATTATAAATTATATTATTAGGGTTCTGATGTGATTAAGGTAAGGATTGTTTTTACTTATATAGATAGAAAAACATTGAACAATCTATTAGGAAAAGATGTGTATTCTGATAGTGGTAACATATTGGAATTCTAGACCATGAAGGATTTGGATGTAGGTTGTAGGCCTTTCACAGAATCTTCTTATATAGAGGTAATGTACATAGTAAGTGTCTCTAGTGGAAGATGTGGATATCAGATGACTATAATGGAGGGAGAATTATAATGTGGATGTGTATTTGAGCATTAAATAAGGGTGTTCATCCAATTAGATCTTGTCCATGGAGGGAGTTTCTAGTTATTATGTTGGGAAACCACTATAAAGGGTTGGTGAACGTAGTCAGGGTTCATGAAATTATTATAGATTTGACTGATGATAAGTGGGTGTCTAGTGATTTTTCTGCTAATGTTTCCTCTTGTGATTATGTTACTTATTTACATGATATAGGGACACCCATCCAATGGATGAAGAAATGTATGTATGGATGTTGGAAAGATAGAAATACTAATTCATATTTACCACTTCTATTGGAAATACGATCTACGAAAACGTTGAAGGACATCATGATTGAATATTATATCAAAGCCAATGTTTCCAAGGTTGATCGTTGCAGAAAATGGGTATAAATAATATTTGGAATCTCTATTAAAACAACGAGTGAGATTTGATGCCCATGGAAAATCCTTAGAGTAGTTTCACATTCAGATAAAGAGGGGTGGGAATCAGTTTGTGATTAATTACATCAATGAGGGAGCTAATAGGATGACAGTATGGCTATTAAATGTTGTCACCAATAATGATCATAGTCAATGGATTGGAAATAATGACTTCATATTAATAAGGTGATTCAAATAATAGAGTATTGATCATGGGGAGTATATATAGACCTAGGAAATGGAGGAGTTTCATTTTGATGTCCACTTATGGGATGTTCCTAACACTCAGGTATCCTTTATCTCTTTGAAATTTTTTAGGAATACAGTTTCTTGTAGGCTAAAGTTATTTTTCAATTTATTTTTAATTTCATATCACGTTTGAACTAGGTGGTTACTCACTTTGTTCTTAAAAGTGTTTTGGAAATAAAAAAAATCATATTTCATATAATATGGACATGGAGTATTAATAGTTGAATTGGATACATTAAAATAAATTAATAAAACATGAATTGCATGTTTTATAATAATTAAACCATATGAATGGTGAAGAATAGAAAATTAAATATAAGTATAGAATATATAATTTTTAGTAAATAAATGATTTATTCCATCTATTAAGTATTTCATACACCACAAAAAAGGAAACATGTGGGGAAAAGTACATATGACTTGATGAATTGAAATTGAGAAGAGAAATAAATTACTATAAATACTGTTAGAATAATATGTTATTTAACTCATGAATTATATATTTATGTTAGTTATTTTCATTATTAAGAACAGTTTTCATGTTAATTCCACTATATTTAACTCCCTTTTAATTTATGACCATGTTTTATTATATCATGTAATCTATTAAAGTTAAAATAGAAAATTTTAAGTGCTTGTATTCATAATCCCAAAAATTCCTTTATATGTTGATCATGGAAAATAGGGAAGATGTCCCACTATTAATAGAATACTGCTAAAACAATAATAATAAATTTTATATATCGAATAAAATATTACAATCTTCCATGAGTGGTGGGAATGAAAAATGAATTGAATGGTTTCATGGATGAGGTATTCCACACATAAGTAATACCAAAATTATCATTTTTTTGGGTGAAAGAATAAAATGTTTATTATTATATAATATTTATGATGTAAAATTTATTTAATTAATAAAATATATATTTATAAATTCTATCATAATAGCCATCATTATGACATGGTGATTTAAAATAAAACACATCGCATCATGGAGGTGGTAATCTACACATACACATGATCGATGTTTTAATATTCCATAGAATGGAAAAAGAGATGATAAAGGGTTATTAAATAAATATAATAAAATTTTAGTGTATGGAATGTACCAGTGATAATATATTACCTTATTTATGACATAACTTAATGAGGTATTATAAATAATAAAATGAAATAACTCGGTTAAGAGTTATACCAATTCTTCTGAAATCATCCTTTGAATTACATATTAACCATCCGTATGATGGTATTTGGGGAAAAAGATGATTTTTTATTATGTGTTGTAATATAAAAATTAAAAATATAAGAGATGGAAGTTATAGGGTGATTATACATTGTCAATACCAAAGATAATGATTTTCTCTTTTATAAATAAGGGAAATGACATACATTAATTCACCCCAAAGATTTAAAAATAATAATTATCATAATATTGAAAAGTAGAAAAATGGGACATAATTTAGAAGGTATGATATTATAATGTCCAAATACCTTCAATAAATAAAAATAGTAATATCTTATATACAACATTATAAATTATATGTTCGGTATACCCCCCTCCATAATCATTTTTAATCATAACAGTTGTAAGTCATTTTATCTTCTATTAAGGTCATCAATTTAATTATATTGCAATGAATCAGAATTTACAAAGTTTTTTTTAAATATTAATTGGAAAATTGATTAGAACAATCCCTATGATAGAATGAGATTCCAAGGCGCAGAGTTCCTAGAACGATGCGATAAAAAATGATACGTTTTTAACAAAGCATACAGATGGTTTTTCTTTAGTAAAGGAAAAATATTCTATGAGGTGTCCAAATTAGAAATCTAAGAGAACCATTGTGTTCAGAGTAGAAAATGTACCTTATTTGGGACCTAAAATTGGCCAACAGAGCTCGACTGTGAATAGTATAAATTTTATGTAACTATCCATAGAAAATATAATAAAAATATTTTTCTAGGTGCATTAGATTTTTTCATTTTAATGAAACAATTTCAAGAATTTACGATTATCAACATGATCCTAAGGCAAGAAAGGAAAATATCGCAATGATGGATCTTGGATAATCTATGATCGATAATGACACAGACCTCTATTATTCATAAATGATTGAACCCACCATGAGGATAGATTTTGTTTCTCTTTGGGATTTCTCTTTTCTCATCATATATAAAACAAAAAAGGTTGAAAAAATAACAAATAGTTTTATATGCAGTTAGATCACTTGTTGGATGGGTACTATTCTTGTGGGGATTGAATAGGGATTAGACATTTATGTTGAGTATTTCATCATGACTCTAATAAAATAAACAGATCAAGGCCATCATGAACAAGGCCCAAATACTTTATTTGGGTATTCATTTTATTCCAAACTCCCCCACATTCACTCGTGTTCATCATGTGTGATTTCCCATCTCCCTACCATTTTGAAACCCAACATGAATTCCAAATCAAGAAAATGTCCTGAAATGGCCCCATGGAGTTTAAACACCAACATAAGGCAGTGACAACACAAGGAAGCAGCAACCAGAGGTGGAAGCTTTAAAAAGTACGTGCAGATTGATGTAGGAAGGTCTTCCATTCGGGTGGCTATCAGTAGCAAAAGGGTGAAATTTGGGCGGGACCACTCTAGAGGAATCTCCCGACGGTGATAGCAGGAAGTGGATCAGAGCCATTTAAGATGGATCCTAAAGTGTCTGTGATGTTGAAGGTCTAGGAAAAGAAGGGGCTGACCATGTGATATTCAACATGAATCCACATTGACATGAGGGATGTATCCAAAGAGGGATTCTCAAACACAAAAACTATCCTACAAGTGGCGGGATAGACCAGATGAGTTGGGCCACACCTAACAGGCTATGTCGGGTCGGGCAGGGAAATTTGTGGTTGGTCATACCAGATTGGGTTAGTTTTGGTCTATGGAATGGGGTCGGGTAAGCTCAACCAGCTAGTTTTGGGTTAGCTGATGGGTTAGGCCATGTCTAGCGGGTCGGATCAGACCCGGAAAAGACACGGGTTAGACCTTTTCATAAAAACAACTATAACATTAAATATGTGTATTCGTTTGATGATCAATTTATGAAATTGATAACCTTACAATGAGACATGAATTTTGGGATAATCTAAGTGAGTTCTTTTAAAATTTACGCAATGAACTATTGGCTTGAGGATTAGGTTCTGCTGGTATAATCATGCTATGATCAGAATCATGCAGCATTTTGTGACTTGGTAACTACATGACATGGGGGCTATATGACCCATATATTTTCCATGTTCCATTGATGACCTTTTAACCATTGATACTCAATGGTACATCGATTCTTCATGAATAATCGATTCTCTATGCACTAATGATGCTCCAACAACTATTGAAACTCTATGTTCATCAATGCTCCACGCACCATTGATGCTTCAAGAGCCATCTACACACTATGTAACATCAATTATTCATGTTCCATCGATGCTCCATGTGTCATCTAAACACCTAGTGATATGGAAACTATGATATATATGGAATAAAATTGAAAATAACTCCCATCATGATTTAGACTTATACCTGAGTGAGCTGACTATTCTTTGTGTGTTTCCACTATGTTGTACTTTTTGTTTTCTCGTGGTGATTCAGATTCTTGTTCTCCCTTAGGGTATACTTCATGTATTTCTCATTCATATTTTCATTTTATTTTTAGTGGTTCCTACTGTGTATTGTTTTACTCACCCCTTTCTAGGATTTTCGTGCACAATTAGTGTCTTTTGTAGATGATTGATGCTTCAATGGAGTCAAATGTAGAACAAGACATAGTGGTTCTTTGCGGATCAGAAGTACGATTCTTTCCACTAAAACATTAGGCAGCTATCATATACATAACCTTCTGTTAGGATTATCTACATATGAGTTTTGGGAACATGTTATTTCATTTATTAGATTCTTTACTTTATAGGGATTCTATTCCATCATTGTTTACTGACTTTTGTTCTTACTATTGTACTATATGGTTGGTATGTTATTGTATTCATGCATTATGTACTTAGTGTTTTTAAAATTCCCAATTTTGGTCATAGAGATCTGTGTGTGTGGAGGTACATAGGAAAATGAATCCCATTTTAGGGATAAGGAAACTCGGTGATACAATCCAACCCCTAACCTAGAGGGGATGGGACTATGTTAGTAATGGAATGGGCCCCATTGGTATGGGTCATAGTAGAGTGGTATTGGAGTAGGTTGGTTGTTCTTAATGAACTACGATTATAAGATATTGGTTTAGTGAAACAATCATAATTGTTTTGAGTTCACCTATTACACAAAAGAATCCCGTGATAGTTTAGCGGCTGACGTATCCATACATCAGGACTCTGAATAATACTTTTCAACTTAGTACATGAAAACACTAGATCAAGGGAAAATATTTTCATGCATCATAAGGGATTTTGAGTGTGTTCTAATGTTCTTCTAGAGTTAACTCACTAGGTATAATCTATTCACAATGGCACATCATAATCTATTTAAATATTTCTTCTTAATGATAGCTATAAAGGATTATTATGTGTGATCATGTGGATTATATTCATAGTGATGAGGCATCGTAACAGGGACTAGTACAATATATATCATGTTGGGTTGGTGTAATATTAACGCCACCACCCTAAGAACAATATTTTTTTACCAAATCTATCAGTAGAGGATGCACATAGGTTCAGTGTGTTGGATGAGTTATCATGTCATATTACTCATAGGTATCAGGGAGATACCAACAAACAAGTAACCAAGGTTTGGATGGAGGCAGTTACATGTGTCTTTCCCCATGGGATGTTGCCTTCCGATGGGATGGTAGTTCTAACTACAAGCATTCATCAGGGATTCCTGGGGAAATGACAGATAACAGTGATCCAAACTCATATGGAGATTACTATTTCTTAGGAAAACATTGAGATCTTCTTTAGTGAGAAGATATTTTTTGAGAAGCCACACTCAGTGTGCATACAAGAGTTCCTACTTCAACATCAGGGTAGTTTGGAAGTGTCGGGGTAGTCGATGATATTTACAGATCGTTCTCACTAATCCAAGGATATGAAGATTGATCCATCCTTTAGATAATTAACCATTGAAAAGGAAAAAATTGAGTTATTTATAAAATATTGATATCCATTATCATCCCTACATATTATGGGGTACTAGGGAGAGCCCAACTAGTGGAGAGTTTTTACTGTTGAATAAGCTAGCTGAGGGAGCCACCAACTGGCCCCAGGGGGAAGACTCTTCAACGGTATTTTGATAATAGTAGTCATAGGGAACCATGTGGTTCAATAAATATAGGGTCTGACCCCAGAAAAAGAGATATATATTGTTGGGATCATTGGGATGAGAGGGCTAGCTAGAGGATATGTTATGGTACTCATTCAGCTGGTAGGGTCATCTGGCTAGAGATTTCCGGATTCACCATAGAGATGATTAGTTTGAGGTTGTGGGATAGCCGAGGTAGAGGATGAGGAATGAGAAGAGTGGTGAATAAATAGGTAGCATGATATAGGATAGTATAGAGAATCATGTACTGGGAAGAGGTTTGGCGTACTTCCAGCACAACCCACAAGTGGTACACCAAAAGCATAGGGAGGTGGTGGATAGGGATGATTCAAGGTTCAAGTTATAAAGGTTTATGAAACAGGTTCTCTAGAGAGTATTAGAGGTATGATATGTTTCTTTGAACCCATGATGTAGTTTTTATAAAAAATGTTTTAGTCACACTTTTTTTAAACGACCCATTTTCGAGACTATGTGATTCCAGGGGAATCGTTTACACGATCCATATTCTTAGGGACTTATAAGGGGGAGATTAATTGATTACAATATAGTTCCTAGATTGTGATATTACACTAGGGGAGATATTTTTGGGGGGTCTCTTCTTGTATGTTTCATGGACCTACGATGGAATTCTTTGTAAGGACTGGTTATCTGTTGTTCATGACCAGATTGACAATTTTTGGCACATAGTGTTGTGTGTCTTTATAGATGGTACCTTTTTTCCATTATTGGGGAAAGGAAACACATGTATCATTTCACATACATACTCATTGGAGGATGTATAAGATTAGACACTAGTTGGAGATCCCCACCCTCAGTACAGTGGATGATAGGTGTCCACAATTACCAACAACGGTGGTAGAGTATGAGGACATCATTCTTGAGGATGTCCCACGATTACCTTCCCGAAGGGAAGTAGAAATAAAAATTGACATATATCCATGGAAAAACAATATATCTACCCCTACATATCATATGGCTCCCACATACCTTGGTGAGTTGAAGTTACAACTTGTGGACTTGTAGAGGAAGGGATTCCTAAGACTTATTGTTTCACCCTCTGTAGCCCTAGTTTTTTTCCCAATAAGTAAGACAAGAGAATGATATTAGGTGGGGGATTATGGTTCTTGAACTAGGGTAACCTGAATAATGTTTATCCAATAATGAGTATTGAATACATATTCGATCCGTTGAAGGGATATAGATTGTTCTTGAAGATGGACCTCAGATCTTTCTATCACCAGCTTCAGGTACATGACAAGGATATACCAAAGACAAACATTAAATATCAGTATGACCACTAAATGTACATTCTGATCGAGTTTTTCATGATAAAATACTCTTTAGTGTCCATTTGACTAGTGAATATAATAATATAGCCTTACATATACCAGTTCATCGTTGTCTTCATTGATGATATCCCAGTGTACTCAGCATCTTAGGAGGAGCACACAATACACTTGAGAATGGTCATGGACACACTCTATGTGATCCATAATTATTGGAACCTCTCAATGATTCATTTCTAGATTTGGGAACTCAATTTTTTGGAAAAAATATTTTATATCCTATAGTTGCAGTGGTTCCAATGTATATTGTTGTAGTGCTTTCTTGCGAGCCACCGAAGATTATTACTGATGTGTAAAGATTACTGGGTTTGGTTGGGTAATATATGAGGTTATTAACCAAAATTTCATGAGTATCACCACCGTTTATGGTTTTTTAATTGAAGGGTAATCCATTCATGTGGATAGATAAGTGATGTCCATGATCTTAATATCTATTCCAGTGGTTTACAAGCTCTCATATCGTGATATTACAGAATGAGGGGTTTGAGTACATGGTGTTTTGTGATACATCAGAAACAATTCATGGGTTTTTCATCATTTAGGGGAAATAGGTGATTTAAATTGGTTCATTATAGTTGATGTAGAATGTGTAGAACTACCTGAACCATAACCATGGGCTTGGAATGGTGGTCGTCATATTGAATATGTGGCAACATGACCTTACGGGTGAGTAGTTTATCATTTACTATGACAAAAAATTTCTCAATAATATATTATCTCAGAAGGATTAGAATATTAGATAGCGGATATTTCTAGAGTACTTCTGGGACTACATATTTCATATTTTCTATATTTGTATAATGGAGAACGTTGTAGAAGAATCTCTCTTTAGGTGGTCTAGAATGTTGTTTCTAAGTGAGGCGTCAGAGATTTTATCCTCATTTCATATATCTATTGTGGATAGATATTTATTAGCTTACCTTAAGTCGATGGTTTTCACCCTTCCACTCTCACAATGAGTTTGATAGGCATAGCTCAGTGACACCGACTATGAGATATTACTTGGTGTGATGTCTATATGGCATGTCCCTGATGGATATTTGAATAGCGGGGATAAATTATTTATATTTAAAGGATATACAATAGTATTACTAACATTGTAGGAGGATGACTTGAGGAAGTTCAATTATTCCCCTTTGGTGGTATTCCCAAGAGTGTAAAATATGTAACAGGACCACCGACATCAATTCTGATGGAAAATGATAAAGAAGGATTTGGAATAGTTCATTTCTAGATCCCTCACATACCAACAAGTGAATCCTGAGCACCAAGATCTAGCATGGTTGACCCAACCACTTGAGGTTCCAGAGTGGATGTGGATTGTGCTATCAATGGAATTCGTGATGGGTTTACCATGCATGTCTTGGGGATAAAATACCATATGGGTGATCGGTAACTAACTACGCAAGTCAGACAACTTTCTTCTGACCTATGTGCAGAGTTCAATAGAGAGCATGGGATTCCCTTGCATACATGAGACTGCTTAGTTTCAGGGAGTTCTATCCTGGATAATATTATATTGTGAGGCTAATTTAACATCTTGGTTATGGAAGGGATAACAGAATGCATTTAGTAATATGTTTCTGTTGAGCCCAACATTTCATCACTAGAGAGATGGAAAAATTGAGTGGAAAACCTATTTTATTATGGTCATTCTACATTAAATTTGGCATTAGTTGGGATTATCAGATACCACTAGTTGATTTTGTGTACATAAATATATATCACTCCACCATTAGTATGGCACCATTCGAGTCCTTTTTCAAGAGACCCTTCAGGTCACCACTATACAGGATGGACCCTTGTGAGTCAGCATCCATGAGTCCAGAATTAGTATGATCTACCACCAAAAATTTATAGATCATATAATAGTGGATGAGGAATACATAGAGCTGGATGTTATCCTATGCTAAAATGATATAATGGATTCTAGAGTTAGAGGAGGGAGACCATACATTCCATCAGGTCCCACCATGATTGGTATTTAAGAGATATGGCCTAGGTGAAATGTTTCTAAGAGATACATAATCCCATTTCATATTATTAGTAGATTTGGATAGGTAGAGTACTACCAATCACGATCCTTGTAGTTTCATTGGGTTCATAATGTCTTCTCAATGTCGTAACAGATGAGGAATGTTCATGATCAACAAATTTTATTGATATGAGAAATTTAGACATTGTAGATTGTGTGAAATTTTCAGAATAGCTGATGGAGATCAAGGATCAAAATGAGTGGATCCTTCATGGGTAGTTGTTTCCTATGGTGTGCGTTTGGTGGTAGCACAAGAATCCTTAGGAGAGCATATGGGAGTGGTAGGATCAGATTCATTCATAGTACCCACATATTTTTGTTGAGAAGCACTTGTTTTGGATTATAGTGATGTAAATACCTATGGCGGGGAGTATGTAATGAGTCACATTATCCCATGTTTTATTTTTAGAAATTTATTCAGAATATTCCAAGACTAGGTGCTGAGAGGGAATGATATTATGAAGATTGGTGTGATCGGAATAATATGATGAAAATGTATATGTTTTTGATGAATCACACATGTTGTTTTGATTTTATATGGGGTTAACATCTAAAAGGGTTCCTAGAACTGAAATCCAAAGGCAGTGTTTCATTCAGGTCGGTGACATATCCTTTCATGGGACCTAAGATTGACTGTCATAGGTCAACTATGATGGTTATAAATTGGGGTCAACCGTCATTAAAATATTTTTATAAAAATATTTTATTAAATTTTGATGAGTTTTAATTTTTAATGAATCCTTTTTAGGAAATAAAGGATTTCACCATAACCCTATAATTCCTCTATGGAGTGGAAGGAATCACTCTCAATGATGAATAACAACTGATTGAGGATCGACGATTGTAACGCCCCGACCCTAGTTACACAGAGTCGGTGCATTATTACATAACATTGGCATGATCACAAGAAAGATCAAATCTCGAAAGACCGATTGGTTTAGTAGCCTTGGAAACACTAGATATATTCATAAGTTTTACATTACATCATAAAATGAAAAACTACTACAACAACATAATGTCTCCATAATCCACACTCATATCCCCACATAATATCCCTGCAGGTCATTCATAATTTACTTCTTCACTTCCTGGGAAAAATAAAACATAGAAAAGGGGTGAGCTCAAATGCCCAGTAAGGATAACAATATAGCGGAAACTTTCATAAATAAGAATAAACATTTAAGGAAATGTATAACTAAAACAAAAGCCTTTCAAACATGAACTTTCAACATGGTACGGCATAAATAAAATGAAATAATGCCATTTACTTATTCACATGGATATTCTACTAATCGAATAATAACATGCAAAAATCAATAAACACTTTCATAATTTTGGAATGCATAATGCCAGACTGTCATAACGACATAGTCAAGGCCTCGTGCCAAGACTACAAATAGGATTTTTTCAAGTCCTTGTGCCAAGACAATAGTTTGACTCATGAGACCTACCGATGCATCGAGGAGCTATAGCGGGCTCCACCCGTCACATACTAAGTCCAATGCATTCCCATATGAAAAGGTTTAAACATAACATAAACATTCGTATTAAAACTAGCATACGAAATGTAAATAATTTCACCATAAACTATGAATGGTATAAAAATAGCACATCCACAGTCAAACATATCACAAAACCTTCAATACAATATAGAAGTTTTGTATCATAATAAATCAACTTCAAATAATCTAAAAATCCATCAAAGGATGTTGACATAGATGAAGTCAATATTCTTTTTAAAGAAATATCTCCTTTTAATTTGAAATCATTTAAGATCCATATAAAATAAAACATTTTCTATGAAAATATTCTTATAAGCTTGTAAGGAAAACTTTGAAGATTTTATAATGGCAGAAAATAACCGCACTCGCCGTATAAGTTAAAAAAACATTCTTACCTTAATTCTGTCGAAAAGGTTAAAAAGGACCTTGTTTTGAAAACGACGGAAAGATTCCTCTTATAAAAAGTCAAATAAGGGTATAAATGACTTTAACCCATATTCCTATAAATAATAAAAATGTTTTGAAATACATTTTGAAGAAACATGGATGTGGATGATAAAGAGATCCCAGTAGATTATTACAAATAAAAAACCTCAGATAATGAAGAGATTGTGAAATAACCCTTACCTTGTACTTTTCCTTGGTTGGGGTAGGTTAACCTCCTGTATAATGGTAAAATAATTGTTATTAAATTATACAATAATCATATACATTAATATGATATCATATATGATCATTTAATATTGATTTGATAATAATATCTTAGTATTATCGTTGTTTCGGGTGTTAACTTACTTGTTTTCTTTTATATGTTTTGTTACGTAAGACATGTTTGTAAAGGATAGGTTTTATATTATTCATATCTAGAATGATATCAAGTCCTTAAACATCATTTTTTAAATCATCAAATGATAATTATACTTGAATGGATACGATGGAGAATGAATCTCATCGCGTTCGTGGAGACGGTAGTCCGTACGTACACACGAGCGACAATATCATTCTTTTGATATTAAAAGAATATATAAATGGATGGTATATCATATATACAGAATCATTAACATGTTATATTTATTATTTACATGAGTTAAACATCATTATTATACCCATTCAAATAATATTATATTGAATAACAATTACACCACGACGTGGAGACGGTAAGCCGTACGTACGCACGTATGATGACATGTTATTCAAAGGGTTGATAGAATACTGAATATGGTTGTACCATATTTATAATAACATCACAGTATATATATGATACTGGATTTATTATTTTAGAATGGTAACAACAAAGGAAGAAGAATTGGAATAAGAAATGAACTTAGAAAAGGATGGTGAAATCATTACCTCTTCTTCGGGTTCTTCCTTTTGATTTGATCAAAAGGGATCCTTATGTTGGCTTTATGATCAAACTAATGCCCCTAGGTTGTAGTGAGGGAAGTTGGGAGAGTATTTGGGCAGAGTTTGGCCGAACCAAAAGGCTTTGAATGTGTGAAGAAATTAGAAGGAGGAGTGCCCTTTTATAAGAGGGGTGAGGGGCACCTTTGGAAAAGCTAGAAATATTAATCTATAATAATTTCATATTCGGTTTATAATGGCTATAAAGTTGACTATTAAAAGTTTAAGGTGGGTATGGGTCGAAAACAACTCAACCAGTTGAATTTAGACAGGTTTGGGTACTTATATTAACCTTATCTTTAAGTATTAACTCTAATTTAATTAGTTTCACTTTTACGATGTCTCTTTGTATTTTTATATAATATGGTTAATAAACTTACTACATACATCCAAGAGACCCCCAAGTGGTCCACTAATGATGATAATATCATGATATAAGTCTCTTGGCCGAACCTTAGATTTTTAGGAATTTAATATCAATTAATAATATAATATTTGTTTTCAGAACTCTTTTATGTCAATTTTGACACTATTCAATAGTTGATTTTTGTGAAACTCATAACAGATTGATTACTTCGAACAAAGTCAATTAAATAAATCCTAATATATCATATTATCCTATAAAATTAGATTAATTCATTAAAAGTTTCATATTATATTTATTTGGGTATTTATAATATCAATTATATTAATTTTTCACTATTATAGTAATTACTGCATCATCATTGTGTCATAAATAAAATAACTTATTTAATGTATAAAAATTATAAATAAAATATCATTATGTAGGAAATCATTTATCTTTTTAATGAATATTTATAATCAAAAATCCAACATATATAACCCTATGTAAAAATTGTTTTTCTAAAAGATATATGCTTCTGTCATTTTTGTATTCATTTTAACTTAATTAAAATAAAGTGTCATTATCACTTACAAGTGGATCCATGGGGTCCCAAAATCGACCCAAAGATGCCCATGGTCGACCATGTATCATCCAATAGGGTTAAGACACATTTTACGGTAATTTATTATTATTATAATATTTTTTTAACCCTTATTTACCAGATTTACCCTTAACCATGGTAAATAAAATATTTACCACAGTAATTATTCAAAATGTATAAAAATAAAAGTTACCTATTTACACAATTTGAACATACTGATTCCAAATATGGAATCCATTTTCCTAAATTCAAAACACAGAAGTGGCTGAAATTAATTTAAAATTAATTCCCGCTGTCAAAACAAAAAGCGTGTTTTTAAGAGATAATAACTATCAAAAGATTGACACTTGTTTATGTTCGGTTTAATTGTAAAATTATGTCCAATGACCAACATTATATTAAATGGTAAAAATATACTCTAAATATACTTTAAAACTACCAAAATTAATAATTTATCACTATTAATTATTTTGATTAAAAAAGTTGTTTTTAATTAAAATTTAGTAATTTTCACTATTCATCAAAATATGAAAGTTATCCGAAAAGTACCAAAATTTCACCTTAGGCTAAATTCGATATTCCGAATCCAGAAATGAAGTCCATTTTAAAATATACAATATATATAATTTTGAAAAGTAGGTATTACTATTCATAACGGCTAGTTTGATTGGTTGTGGTGTGTGTTAAAACTCAAGGTTGCATACAACACACGGTACTGTATTATTCAAAGAGAGCGTACCGTGGAAGCTTGGGATGTTTCATTTTAAATTTTTGATGTCCCCATTTAGTCAAAAAGTTGAAAATATTATATTTAAAAAGGGTTCACTATTAAAAGTTTATAAAAGTGCAATACTGAAAATGAATTTGTTCTTGCATTATATCTATGAAACTCATAATATAGATTCTAAAATTATAAGGATTATATAAAGTTTAAAATTTAGATAATAATATTCATAACCTCTATTGAATGACTTTTTTTTGTAAGTCATGGTGTGATTGAAATCGGTGTTGCGTGTAGTGCAAGTTAATGAATTATTTTGAAGAAATAACACACTATGAAATCTTGGGGTGTTACATTCTCCCCTCCTTCAAAAAATTGCGTCCTCGCAATTTGAAATTGTTCTTCGAAAATAAAAGGTTGAAAATAAAAAATATCTTTGTGGGAAAACCCACATTGGAAATTGGGTTACTAAAATTTATTCTTAATATTAGGAAAAGAGAAATGAAAGGGTCACCACCAAATTATGATCTTGATTAGGAGAACATTGGTGGCAATTAGAGACATATAATTGGATGAAAACGTAAATATTTATAGGTAGTGATTGAGGTCATCAATCAAAAAAAATTATAAAATTGAGGTCCTTAAACTCATCAATCTATGGTGATTTGAAATACAATCAGTTCAACAAAACATAGGGTATTAGGATAACACATTTTTGACGTTTCAAAATATCTTAGTTGAAATCCCACATCGAAAAATGAATTAATGAGGCCTCTATTTAAAATAAAGAGTGGAAAGTATGACGATTACCGAAAATAACACATACTAGGGTTCCATGTAGGAAAATATGGATATGGAAGGGAAATCTAACCATCAATTATCTGATGGAGAGTGGTAGAGATCATGGCTATGAAAAGGCCAAAAATCCCAAAGCCATAAATTTGTGATGATTTAAGGTACCATCTGGGACAACATTTTTGTTCTATGTTTCTCTGATTAATGTTGGGGAATTTATTTATGAGATTGGCTAAGATCATAAGGAGATATACTTACTTTATAATTATAGTTTTATCCATTAATAAATTTCTACCACAAACTCATCTTTCACTCTAAAAGATAATAGAATGTAATTTTTTTTTCTATTTATACTATTCGTACAGGGTTCCAAAATAAATGAATTTATAATTCATCTACCAGATCTTTTAAAAAAACTACATTATTTAATCCAGGACATCTCGTGGGCCAGTGGTAGGTGATACACCCTTGTCGCCCTTCGGTTGCGGGTTCAAGTCTCGCAGCCTTGTCGGACGCGACGGGTTGCCGCCCGACCTCCGGGTTGTCCTTTTATGGCAATACAAAATAATCCAAACTAGAACTATCCAAAATACTTATGTCCAAACTCACAGTCCAACATTTATAAGGAAGGTAAACATAATGTAGATCCTTTTTACCCCGTAATAGCATATGAATACCTTCATCATGTATTCTTTTAATACACTGAAACATCCTGAATTACCATATTCCTTATTGATTACATCCATTCTCCCTTATTCCATATAGAATGCTGGATATACTTCATCAATCCAAAAATGTTTTAAACCCCAACAATGATGGAATATACAAATCATTAATCAGTTCAAGGTAGTCAAGAATATCCAATATAATTTTTCCAAAATAATCATGTATTATTCGAAAATCACTACATCAGTATCAGAACTATATTATGGTTTTTCATTCTCTCAACCATATATTTTCCAAAAATTTATCCTGCTATTGAGTCACTTTTCTTTGTTCCACACAATCTCAAGTCCTTAATGAAATAGTACTACAGTACAATCCTTATATACTCCATAATTATTATAACAAGTACATTGTTGATACAACACTCAATTGACAGAATCAACATAAGAATTCTAATCATTCCTCTTCATCTGTGGTAGTATCATAACTTGATTATTATCCAATAGCATCATTTGCGGCATAGTCTGATGACTGGGACATAGGTTCGCGTAGTGTCCAAACTCCTTGCAAATGAAGCATTGTACATTTGAAACCATTTTGTTACCCTTGCAGTCACGTACTTTGTTCCCTTTTCCTCCACACTTACAACAAACTCCCATTCCTTTCAGGCAAGTTCCAGGGTGTTTCATTCCACAGTTACCACATATGGGAAAATTCTTCTTTTCCCTCTTCCCTTTATCCATCTTTCTCTCTTCCATCCATTTCTTCTCTTGCTTCCCTTCAAAGCCATAGGACTCAGTAAACTCTTTACTTATCTTATCAACACATGATATTATTTCTTCATATGATGATAATACAAGGGAGACTATTTCTCTTATAATTTCTAGCTTATGACCATGAAAGATATGATCCTTCCTTCTCTTTGGATCATGTGCATTTCTGAAGTTCTCATTCCTTCTACTGGGCGCCATTTCTAAACAATGGCATACACTAGATCAGTTTATAAATCAAAATACATAATCCCATACTTATAAAACACATAACATAATTTGAAATATTTATGGATATAATCCATAATCATAAAAATGTCTCCTTTGAGGATGTATATACTCATAAACCCTTCATAATGGTTTGTAATGAAAATGAGAATTATCCTAAGCATATCCCCCGGGAGTGTCGTAACCAAGAGTGCAGCAAGGCCCGTTGTCGTGCACCAGTTCCCGTTCGAGTCTAGCTCAAAGCGGTGTTTTCGGGTTTTACCCCTAGGTACATCTGTTCCAGAGCCGCCTCTACCTGCTCGTATCTAGACAGGGATGAATTGCTCGGAAAACTCACAAAATCTCTACAATACCAAAATTCTAGTAAGTTCTTCTACACTAATCCTCAAAGTTCATCTTAGGTCTACGTGCTCTAATCAGCGTTTATCTAAATCTAGCTTCCATGGTTTGTACTAAACTTCCTCTGATACCAACTGTAACGCCCCGACCCTAGTTACCCAGAGTCGGTGCATTATTACATAACATTTGCATGATCACAAGAAAGATCAAATCTCGAAAGACCGATTGGTTTAGTAGCCTTGGAAACACTAGATATATTCATAAGTTTTACATTACATCATAAAATGAAAAACTACCACAACAACAAAATGTCTCCATAATCCACACTCATATCCCCACATAATATCCCTGCAGGTCATTCATAATTTACTTCTTCACTTCCTGGGAAAAATAAAACATAGAAAAGGGGTGAGCTCAAATGCCCAGTAAGGATAACAATATAGCAGAAACTTTCATAAATAAGAATAAACATTTAAGGCAATGTATAACTAAAACAAAAGCCTTTCAAACATGAACTTTCAACATGGTATGGCATAAATAAAATGAAACAATTCCATTTACTTATTCACATGGATATTCTACTAATCGAATAATCACATGCAAAAATCAATAACCACTTTCATAATGTTGGAATGCATAATGCCAGACTATCATAATCACATAGTCAAGGCCTCGTGCCAAGACTACAAATAAGATTTTGTCAAGGCCTTGTGCCACGACACTAGTTTGTCTCATGAGACCTATCGATGCATCGAGGAGCTATAGCGGGCTCCACCCGTCACTTACTAAGTCCAATGCATTCCCATATGAAAAGGTTTAAACATAACATAAACATTCGTATTAAAACTAGCATACAAAATGTAAATAATTTCACCATAAACTACGAATGGTATACAAATAGCACATCCACAGTCAAACATATCACAAAACCTTCAATACAATATAGAAGTTTTGTATCATAATAAATCAACTTCAAATAATCTAAAAATCCATCAAAGGATGTTGACATAGATGAAGTCAATATTCTTTTTAAAGAAATATCTCCTTTTAATTTGAAATCATTTAAGATCCATATAAAATAAAACATTTTCTTTGAAAATATTCTTATAAGCTTATAAGGAAAACTTTGAAGATTTTATAATGGCAGAAAATAACCGCACTCACCGTATAAGTTAAAAAAAACATTCTTACCTTAATTCTGTCGAAAAGGTTAAAAAGGCCCTTGTTTTGAAAACGACGGAAAGATTCCTCTTATAAAAAGTCAAACAAGGGTATAAATGACTTTAACCCATATTCTTATAAATAATAAAAATGTTTTTAAATACATTTTGAAGAAACATGGATGTGGATGATAAAGAGATTCCAGTAGATTATTACATATAAACAACCTCGGATAATGAAGAGATTGTGAAATAACCCATACCATGTACTTTTCCTTGGTTGGGGTAGGTTAACCTCCTGTATAATGGTAAAATAATTGTTATTAAATTATACAATAATCATATACATTAATATGATATCATATATGATCTTTTAATATTGATTTGATAATAATATCTTAGTATTATCGTTGTTTTGGTTGTTAACTTACTTGTTTTCTTTTATATGTTTTGTTACGTAAGACATGTTTGTAAAGGATAGGTTTTATATTATTCATATCCAGAATGATATCAAGTCTTTAAACATCATTTTTTAAATCATCAAATGATAATTATACTTGAATGGATACGATGGAGAATGAATCTCATCACGTTCATGGAGACGGTAGTCCGTACGTACGCACGAGCGACAGTATCATTCTTTTGATATTAAAATAATATATAAATGGATGGTATATAATATATACAGAATCATTAACATGTTATATTTATTATTTAAATGAGTTACACATCATTATTATACCCATCCAAATAATATTATATTGAATAACAATTACACCACGACGTGGAGACGGTAAGCCGTACGTACGCACGTATGGTGACATGATATTCAAAGGGTGGATAGAATACTGAATATGGTTGTACCATATTTATAATAACATCACAGTATATATATGATTCTGGATTTATTATTTTATAATGGTAACAACAAAGGAAGAATAATTGGAAGAAGAAATGAACTTAGAAAAGGGTGGTGAAATCATTACCTCTTCTTCGGGTTCTTCCTTTTGATTTGATCAAAAGGGCTCCATAGGTTGGCTTTCTGATCAAACTAAGTCCCCTAGGTTGTAGTGAGGGATGTTGGGAGAGTATTTGGGTAGAGTTTGGCCGAACAAAAAGGCTATGAAGGTGTGAAGAAATGAGAAGGAGGAGTGACCTTTTATAAGAGGGGTGAGGGGCACCTTTGGAAAAGCTAGAAATATTAATTTATAATAACTTCATATTCGGTTTCTAATGGCTCAAAAGATTAATATTCAAAGTTTAAGGTGGGTATGGGTCGAACAAAACTCAAACAATAGAATTTAGACAGGTTTGGGTACTTATATTAACCTTATCATTAAGTATTAACTCTAAGTTAATTAGTTTCACTTTTACAATGTCTCGTTGTATTTTTATATAATATGGTTAATAAACATACTACATACATCCAAGAGACCCCCAAGTGGTCCATTAATGATGAACCTATCATGATATAAGTCTCTTGGCCGAACCTTAGATTTTTAGGAATTTAATATCAATTAATAATATAATATTTGTTTTAAGAACTCTTTTATGTCAATTTTGACACTATTCAATAGTTGATTTTTGTGAAACTCATAAAAGATTGATTACTTCGAAAGAAGTCCATTAAATAAATCCTAATATATCATATTATCCTAGAAAATTAGTTTAATTCATTAGAAGTTTCATATTATATTTATTTGGGTATTTATAATATCAATTATTTTAATTTTTCACTATTACAGTAATTACTGCATCATCATTGTGTCATAAATAAAGTAAATTATATAATGTCTAAAAATTATAAATAAAATATAATTATGTAGGAAATCGTTTTATCTTTCTAATTAATAATTATAATCTAAAATCCAACATATATAACCCTATGTAAAAATTGTTTTGCTAAAAGATATATGCTTGTGTCATTTTTGTATTCATTTTAACTTAATTAAAATAAAGTGTCATTATCACTTAAAAGTGGATCCATGGGGTCCCAAAATAGACCCAAATATTCCCATGGTCGACCATGTATCATCCAATAGGGTTAAAACACGTTTTATGGTAATTTATTATTATTATAATATTATTTTTTAACCCTTATTTACCGGATTTACCCTTAACCATGGTAAATAAAATATTTACCGCAGTAATTATTCAAAATGTATAAAAATAAAAGTTACCTATTTACACAATTTGAACATCCTGATTCCAAATATGGAATCCATTTTCCTAAATTCAAAACATAGAAGTGGCAGAAATTAATTTAAAATTAATTCCCGTTGTCAAAACAAAAAGCGTGTTTTTAAGAGATAATAACTATCAAAAGATTGACACTTGTTTATGTTCGGTTTAATTGTAAAATTATGTCCAATGACCAACATTATATTAAATGGTAAAAATATATTCTAAATATACTTTAAAACTACTAAAATTCATAATTTATCACTATTAATAATTTTGATTAAAAAAGTTGTTTTTAATTAAAATTTAGTAATTTTTACTATTTATCAAAATATGAAAGTTATCCAAAAAGTACCAAAATTTCACCTTAGGCTAAATTCGATATTCCGAATCCAGAAATGAAGTCCATTTTAAAATATAAAATATATATAATTTCTAAAATTATGTATTACTATTCATAACGGCTAGTTTGATTGGTTGTGGTGTGTGTTAAAACTCAAGGTTGCGTACAACACACGCTACTGTATTATTCAAAGAGAGCGTACCGTGGAAGCTTGGGATGCTTCATTTTAATTTTTTGATGTCCCCATTTAGTCAAAAAGTTTAAAATATTATATTTAAAAATGGTTCATTATTAAATGTTGATAAAAGTGCAATACTGAAAATGAATTTGTTCTTGCATTATATCTAAGAAACTCATAATATGGATTCTAAAATTATAAGGATTATATAAAGTTTAAAATTTAGATAATACTATTCATAACCACTTTTTAATGGCTTTTTTTTGTAAGTCATGGTGTGATTGAACTCGGTGTTGCGTGTAGTGCAAGTTATTGAATTATTTTGAAGAAATAACACACTATGAAATCTTGGGGTGTTACAACGATGACAAAAGTTGTCATTCCTCATAAACAACTAATCCATCCATGATGTAATAAGTTTTGTCTCTTTGTGATTTACCTTTTCCCTTCTTAAATCCAATTACAAACACAGAAAAACCAAAAAACAGGTTTATTTTCTATTTGATCACTTGTTGGATGGTTGTTATGCTTGTAGGGTTTGAATTGGGATTAGATCTATGCATTTAATTGTTCTTTAGGACTATTATAAAATTAATGGATCAAATAAAAAATGAAAAATACATATATCTATTATTTGGGTATTCACTTGATTTAAAACTCCAACACAATATCTCACATTCATAACATGTTTTCTTATTATCCGTGTCTATTTAAAACACTATTAAAATTTTGAATCGTGAGACAATCATACAACCGAACTCTTGAGGTGATATGGAAATGATAGGAGGCCACACGACAATGAAGTGGACACCGTTGGTGGGGGTTCGAACAGTCCATGAGGAGCATGAAATATTGGTGCACTTATAGGGTGGCTGATAGCTGAATCAATATTTTTTTTCTACCAGGGACAACCTCAGAGGGAGCTCATGATGGTAGGGGCCATGGGTGGTGACCAGGGGCTTGTGGTAGGAGTTAACAGTTGAAGGAGGATGTTGTGGTGGATAATTCCATACGTGTATCGGAGTAGTGCCGGATGAATCCTATAATAATGTTGAGGTTGTAGGACCAGGAGGATTAGTTAGGTTGTGTTCATGAAATGTGCCATGACTCCACATGGACCGGTGTTATGTCCTAGTTCCAGGAAACTCCAAGAGATGCCCCGTACACTGTTGGTCACATGGCATCAACTGCATTTCCCAAATGTCAGAGGCTGCCAACTAGCATTGGGGGACTTCTGTGAGGTAGTGGGGTAACTATGCAATTATTCAGAGAGTAACATAGAAGATGTAATACACAAAGCAATATCAAAAATGATAATATAACAACACAAAAGAAATAGCAGAAGACTGGTCAAATAAACAATTGGAGCACATATATAATAATGCATGATAAGTATGTCTAGGAAAGCAGCCAAAAAATTAACAATGCTGAAACACAGTACAAAAATAAATTATAAGAAAAACAATAAACATATCCATTGTACAGTAAGCCAAGGCTTCGCCCCATGATCTCTAGTTCCAAAGAATTCATGTACCTGAAGAGGAAGGTAGAATTCACTTGTCTATAAATGAAAAAATATAAGTTGCATGGGCCCAAAAGCTTGGACCAGACTGGGTGTGAGACCAGATCCCTGTAGGCAACTACCAAGAGTTTGTTCCTAACAATATTTGAATTTATATGGCAGAAACTTAACAAAATAATCAGTAAATAATGAAGTACTCAATAGTAAATATTTTTACAGTTTCAAGCATTCATGTACCAAATATCATTAATCAAATAATCCTATATAGGTAAACCTCTGGGATGTACTCACAACATATCCCCATAGGTCCTACCTCGAAAACACATTCATCCTTTTTGGAGGCACAAATAGTCTCACCACTCTAGTTCAGCATTAGAATATACACTCTGAGGAAGAAATCATCGTCAATTCCCCATATAGTCATGTGTGATCAATGACTCTCTAAGGAAGCACTCACTGTCAATTCCCCCTATAGTATTTTGATGATAACCTATAGGCACTCGTAGGAAGCACTTAACATCAATTCCTCACATGTCCTCATAACATAACTATAGATGCTATATGGGAGCACTCAATCTCAATCCCCCCATATAGTCTCATAGTGTGATAATAATTACAGACACTCTGAAGAATCCCTTAAGTCCATTGTCTCTATTGTCTAATACATCAGATTCTCATGGCCCTGTGTACATCAAACGAGCATAACATTGCAAAGAGGCCAAAATAAACCTCAATAATAACTTGTTTTACCAGTCAATGGAATAATATCATTTGAGTTAAACAATCAATCCATTCTAACAATACCAAGCATGGGAATAAAGGAGCAACCTAACAGGAAAACTAAACCAAACGGTCAAAATAAGAAAAAATTAGAAAAACCTATAAAGCATGGAAATGTATACCCTATTATCAACAAATAACTTCTATACAATCAATCTAAGTAATATAAGGAAAACAATATAGATAAAACCACAAACATGCAAAAACTCCATTCATGGGTATTGGACACTTTTCCAAATAAAAAACAGAGACTGTCTACAGAAAGGCACAAACCACCAAACTCAGCATCAGAAGATCAATATACTTGAGTCTTAGGCCTTGAATCACTTTAGAACATTGTAGATCTACAAAAAGATCTAAAAACTTCAACCCATGATATCTCATGAGTGATAAGAAATCAGAAGATGGGGTTCAAGAAGAAGAGGGATCTCGCCAATGCAATTCCAACACAACCGAAAAAGTTATATTTGAAGAACGGTCACTTGATCGGCAGCTCAGCGATGATCCATTCCACATTAACGCTCTCGGAATAACTAGGTCATCATGAAGATTGTTTTTCCGTCATATGCGACCACAATACATCTAATGAAAAAAATAATGTACACATTATGTACATTAGTAGTACAAAGCATGTCCATTACCTTATAGTCCCCCGCATTATGTAGTCTCTAGGTCACCACACACGTCCGTGTGAGAGGCTGTTACATGGCATGGACATGGTCACCCACAACAACCAAGTACAAAATGTGTAATTATATTATAAAAAAATTCCTGTTTTTCTAAAAAAACTATAGAAAAAAAGAAAAATACTGTAATAAAAGATACAGATTCTTACAAAATTCCCCCCTTAAGGAAATTTGCCCCCATATTTCCCTAGCAAGGAAACATTGAAGAAGAATCATCAATCATCTCTGGCCAATGTGATCATACATCAGAATTCCTATCCTAAGTCACATCCTGTACTAGTTCATGTTTCTATAGCACTCATGTCAGAGGAACAGTCCATCCACGGAGAACCTTTGTCCTTCAATCAACAATCCAGATTGGATGCTCCTCGAAAGAGGCGTCCACCTCTAACTCAACCTACATAGGTTTAAAAATGAGAAATAGTTATGAGAAGTAACATCAATGCTTTGAAACGTGAAAGACGTTGTGAATAGCCTGATACCTCTGAGTTAACTGTAACCGATTGAAAACTATCCTGACACTCTCCATAATAGACAATGTCCAAATAATACTCAACGAAATCTTTCCTTGTCTCATAATCCTTATATGTCCCATCCTCATTTTGACACGCTTGAAAAACTAATCCTCAACCTCAATATCTAGAGGCCATCTTCGCTGATCAGCTTAAGACTTCTGTCAGGACTTTGTAATAGACATCCTATTCTGAATCAAATATATCTTCTCTATTGTATCTTTGAAAAGACGAGGTCCCAACATAGCCACCTCTTCTTCCTCCATCCAACACAATGGTGATCGATGTGGCCTATGACACAAGCACTCATAAAGTTATTTCTTAATAGATTCCTGAAAACTATAATTGTAGGAAGACTTGGGAAGAGTTATGTGCTTGTCCCAAGAACCTCCAAAAAATTGGATGCATGCTGGATTCATGTCCTCAAGACCCTATATCGTATGCTTAGACAAGCCATCTGTCTGGATATGGAAAGCTGTACTCAAGAGTACATGTGTACACAATGCTTTTGGAAGATCCTTCCAGTCCTGAGAAGTAAAAATTTAATCCCTATCTGAAACTATAGATTGTGGAACCCCTTGTAGATGTATTATCAATCAGATGTACAACTGTCCCAGATCATCATAACGGAATGTCTCCTTGATCAGCAAGAAGTGAGAAACCTTCTTGTGTCTGTCAATGAAAACCCAAATACCGTTATTTCTATGAGGAGACCTCAGTAAACCTATCACAAAATCTATCATGACAACATTCCACTTCCACTTGGGAATGGGTAACTTCTGAAAAATCCCTACTCATCGTTGATGCTTAGCCTTCACCTGCTAATAGGTGGAACACCTCATGATGAAATTACATACATTTCTATTCATAACCCCCTGTAATACTATTGGTTTAGATCATGATACATATTGGTGAAACCATAATGGACTGCACAAACCAGGTAATGAATGTTCCCTATCAACTCCTCGTGTATGTATAATAACACACATATGTTCTTCTAGAAGCAAAAGATATCATCCTCAACTATAGTTCATCCTGGAAAAAATGTCCCCTCCTGAAACTCTCTCTCGTAGGACAAGGACATAAAAAGATGATAGCTGCCTCATTCACACTCATTAAAGAAGAGTATAGGTAATAGCTGCAGAAGAAAGAAACGTTTATCCCTGTCTATCATGCACCTCCAAATGCTTCTCAGAGAACAGAGCCATAAGCATCCACTCACTGCTAGCCTCTTGAACTGCATGTATCCACGTCCTCATTCTCAGTGCATCAGCCACAATGATTCCTTTTCTAGGCATGTAGGAAAGCTAAAATTCAAAAGACTAAAGGTATTCCAACCATATTCGATGTCCCGAATTCAGGTAATACTGAATGAAGAGATAATTGAGGGTTTTGCAGTTGGTCAAAACCAAAAAATGCTCTCATAGAAGAAAATGTCTCCAATAGCATAATTCATAAACAACAGCTTATAACATGTGATCATGCGTCAGGTAGTTCCTCTCATGTGGACTCAACTATCATGACCTATACGCAATGACTCCTTCTCCCTGAATAGGAACAGTTCCTATCCCAATACCTAAAGAATCATAGAAGACAATATAAATCATACCCGGCTCTAGAAATACTAGTATCAGTGAGGATGTCAACCTCCCTTTCAGCTCATGAAAGTATGAATCACAAGAAAATGACCACAAGAATTTTGCACCCATCTTAGACAGGCCCGTCAGTGGAACTTCTATGCATGTTAAGTCCTATATGAAATTACGATAGGAACCAACCATCCCTAAAAATTCCATACCTCAAAGACATTCATCAGTTGTTCCCATGAAACTACTACTCTCACTTTCTATTGGTCAACTAATACTCATGTCTCTATGATAACATGACTTAAGAAGTGAATTTATTCCATCCAGAAGTTTAATTTTGAGATATTTGCATATAACCAATGCTCTCTTAGTGTACACAAAATGATCTCAAGATGTGTGGAATTGTCATTTCGAGTGTGAGAGTACATGAAGATAACTTCCATGATGACTACCCTGAATGAATCCAAGTATGGATGGAACACTCGATTCATCAGTGGCATGAAAACTGAAGGAACATTCGTGAGACCAAACATCATAACTACATACTTTTATAGATCATACCTACTTCATAAGGCTATAAGAGTTACATTTGATGGTCTAACATGAAACTAATGATAACCAGATATCAATTCAATATTTGAGAACTTTTTGGCTCCTAAAATTTGTTCAAATAGATCATCAATCATCGACAAAGGATATCGGTTCTTGAACGTCGACTAGCTCAGCTTCTAATAATCGACATGAAGCCTTAGGGTACCATCTGTTTTCTTTTCAAACAAGAAAATAAAACCACAAGGATAAGTACTGGGTTAGATAAATCCATTTTCTTGTAACTCCTCTAACTGTTTCTTGAGCTCTTGTAACTCTGGTGTATCCATCATATAAGGAGTAATAGACACATGTGCCACTCCTGGAATGAGGTCAATACGAAATTCTACCCCTTTCTATAGAGGAAAACCTGGATTGTACTCTATAAAGACATCCTTGAAATGATGAAGCACTAGAAGAAAGTCCAAATATGAAGTCCCTTGGTCCTATAGATATAAACTAGCAATCTGGGCTGTAACTCCTCCCAACCCATGATGCTCGGGTCCCATTCTGCTCTCCTGAATATCTCATTATCTCTTTTGAAGAAATTATCTACCCTCTAGTGTTGTAAAACTCACCCCATTATGATATTAATTGACAACATATAGGAAAGGAACTAACCAGTCCATTACGAGATTGACATCATTTCCTTCCATCTCTTGGACATAGAAATTCCATAAGTAGTGACACCCACCAACCTCAAGAGGGCACTCCTTGCACTATTGTACATTATCTATTTTCCCAAACGGTGTCTCTATCCTCAAGATATCAGCAAAAATAAATACACAGATCCCAAGGCTCTAAACAATAGAAACATATATACCATTATGGTAAGCCTCTAAATTGAAAAGAACAGAAGCAAAAATAGAGGAAACATTGATGGTACCTTGAACTGTAGATGATATGATATCCTACACCGGGTGTGTCTTCTCCATTGCAAAAGTATTGCCCGTATCGTGGCCCTGTGATCCTAACTGATGACTCTATGTTGATCCAACCTACTGTTTCTAAAATACAGGTGATTGAATACCATGACTACGACCTCCACCTTAGCCTGAATGGACAGAATAACTCCAGTTCCTAGGCTGATGAGAAACTAGTGGTGCTACTCTTGAACAAGGAGTTATAGAAGAAATCTTGTAACCAACTTCCATCATAAAGATCTGATAGAAGTGCTGAAGATGGCACATACTCCTACAATATCAGCACTACACTAGGTTTCTCAGGCACTATGGTCTCATATTATTGTTCTTATTTCATTGGTATGACACCACCCGACTACCAGAAGAAGTGTCTTGTATCCATAGATCTCCATGCGAAGGCTCCCTATGGGGATTCTTGCTATCAGTAGGAGGGACACTAACATTGGATGTAAATCTGCCCAGTCTCATGACTCCAAAATCCCTCAGAAAAAGCTCAATGACCATCACCTCATTGACGAACTAGTGATAGAAATCAACCTAACGATTTTCACATGAGATCAGATGTTGAACCTCAGAACATCCTCAGACTTCCTTCGTTGTAATAACTCATCACCTCCTAGGATAGGTATGAAGTGTTGCAACTTAGTGAAATTAGAAGAGTACTTCATGTCATAAAGAGTATCCTTTTTCTAACTCATTAACTCTTGGACTTTATTGGCCCTCAATGTATCCATATAAAAGTAATCATAAAAGGTATGCTGAAAATCATCCCCGACCATATCCTATTGGTATACCACATGTGAGATAATAAAACAATATCTTGTGGAAGAATCCCAAAACATATACGTAGATAGCTTGACCCTCCTCTCTGGAGGCATCTATAGGTGCTTGAATACTATCACCGTGTCCTCCAACCCGGAATCTAAAGCCTGCGGTCCTCCTTCCCTAGGAATGTGGGAGGATGCTTCTGCTCGGAAACA
The DNA here is from genome assembly GCA_963277665.1 of Viscum album. Taxonomy (NCBI): domain Eukaryota; kingdom Viridiplantae; phylum Streptophyta; class Magnoliopsida; order Santalales; family Viscaceae; genus Viscum; species Viscum album. The sequence continues at coordinate 194,805,697 of OY728146.1, read as the reverse complement.
TGTGTCATCTATACCATATATAGGGTAGGGTAGGGTGCTCCCTATATTGTCTACATGAACATCATAAATTCCTTAATGTACTGTGCATCATCACCTATTTCTGGAATGACGACTGGTCCCATGACTAGCTCAACTGGAAGATCTATTGGAAGTCCCTGGTCAGCCACATTCAATGTCTGAACACCGACTTGAAACTGGAATACAACCATAAGATGTCTAGGTGGAATGACTCTATAAGTTCAAACACCTTTGATCATGATTATCAAGGATGGAAAACTAGAAGGGTAAAAACATGAGAAATAAAGCATTCATGTTTTACAAAACATGGATACATGGCATGTATAATTAGCCACATGATATGTTCCCTTAATCCATTCACATGGGCATGTACATCTACCAAAACTGGTTGTGTAACACCCCAAACACATGTCATGTTGTCCTAACACACGGTGTGTAATGGAATCCTCTTCCCCTGCCTGGGTTCTTCTACATGACTAGGCCACATGGTTCTCCTAGCACAAGACTACACGGCATTTTAGTTCCAAACACAACATGTACTAGATGAACATCACCGACCTGTGTTGTTAGATACATGGCAGGTTACATGGATCATACTAAACGACATGTTCCCGACCGACACATCGTGTACTAAAGGATTTCACCAACCTGTGTTGTTAGTTACATGGACGAATTTTAGGGATTACACTACACAGCGTGTTCAAGACTTACACGATTCATATACTTGATTTTTTATCCACTCATGTCAATAGTCAAACACACGAACACATGATCTAATCAGATGGAATGTAGGTCTCATACACACTGTGTCCCACTAAATTTTTCCAAACCCCTTTCTCTTCCCACATGACCAGTGAAACGGTTAGAGACTGCACGATGTGTACATTAAGTACAGGGAATGTATATATGAAAAAATGTTTCTTCCTGAACAAAAGAACACATGGCATTTATTAAAAACTACATGGTGTGTATTCTGGGTTTTTCAATATAGTAAACATCATAAACTACTCTAGATGCCCAAAAAATACTGAAATTAACATTAAAGTGCCAAATTCTGATGCATGAGGGCCCGTACTCCCCGAGAATCAAAGCATGGATTGTCTTTAAGCCATATAAAATAAAAAAAAGGAAATGATCCACAAAATAATGATCAATGATGGACCATAAAACCTCAAGAACCAATTTTTGGCATTCATTCAATAAAAAACATACACATGTCAATACCCTATTAAAGAGTAGGTATTTTATCAAGGAATCTATCAGAAAAACCTTCATATTCATCATAACATCTATCACAATAACATTCAATCACAAATTAACCCTAAATGGTATCGCAATAATATATGAAATGTGATTGTTAGGAAGTTCTTATATGATTCATCATATGGCATACCCTCATCTCATCAGGTTGCAACTGAAATAGAACCTCAAAAATATCAATGATAACGACACAAAACATGTGAATCATCCAATGGTGAAATTAAATCAACTATAAAATTGTAAAACTATAAAATTGAAATAAATGAGTAAAATTAGATTTTTCTTTTACATGAGGTAGCTACTACCGAGAACAACTTATAGCCATATACCTATTTCATTCCTATCCTTGACTATAGGCTTCAAATAGTAACTCAAGAAGAAAATAATTCCTCTAATACCACATTGTAACATCCTTGTTCTGGATGACGCCTTGAGATGACCCGTACTATGTTAGTCATAAGGCCTCATTGCATTTACCCAAATGACATAGTCTTCCAACAAGAATCGAGGTTCATGGGTGTGATAGTGGGGAAACCATTCCCTCATTGGTAGAGTAACACATCTAAAGTAAAACAAAAAATAATAACAGAAGTAGTAATATTACCATTCAAAAAAATAGAGGAAGACTCAAGAAATAAATAGTTGGTTTAAATATATAATGAGGCGTGATACATATGTCTAGGAAAGCATCCAAACAAGTCACAATGTTGAAAAATAGTACTAAACCAATGTATAATAAAAATAGTAAATAGATCCACAACATCACTAGCCAAATCTTGGTCCCTTTCTCTCCAGCTCCATAACAGTCAAGTACCTGATGTTGATGGGAGCTTTCCCTTATCTATAACTACAACGATATAATCTATTTTGGCCTAAAAATATGGCCTAAATAGGGGGTGAGACTAAATCCAAGTTGGAAACCACCAAGAGATCTGTGCCTAATAGTCAGTGAATTTATATGGCAGGCCATAAACAAAAGAAGTAGCAAACAAGGAAGTACTCAATAGTAATCATTCCTATAGTTTCAAGCATTCAAATACCACATATCAAGTAAGTAGATAATCTCCAATAGGTAACCCTATGGAAATTACTCACATCCCATCCCCTCAGGTCCTACCTTACAAACACAAGAAACCCTTTGGGAAGCACACACAGTCTCAACCCTCTTCTTCAGATTTTGAATAGACTCTTTAAGGAATAACTCATCGTCAATTACACCCATAGTGTAGTGTGATCAAAGACTATCTGAGTAAGCACTCACCATCAATTCCCCCAATAGACTTCTAACATAAACCTACATGCACTCTGAGGAAGCACTCAATGTAAATTCCTCATGTGGCCTCATAACGTAACTATAGACATTCCAAGGGAGCATTCAACATCAAACCCCCTATGGTCTCACAACATGATAATAATTACATATACTCTAGAGAAGCTCTTATGTCCATTATCCCAATGGCCTACTACACCAGGTCCTCATCGCCCTGTGTAAGTAAAACGAGCTTAAAAATGAAAAGCATCCAAGGTAAACCTCAAGAAATTCATGGTTATCCAGTCTACGACATAACAACCTGTCAGATAAACAATCAATCCATCCTAATAATACTATTCATGGGAAAAAAACAACACATTAACATGAAAACTAGACCAAATGATCAAAACAATAAAAGATGGGAAAAAATCCATAGCATGGTAATGAGAACTATATTCTCAAAAAATAATCTCTAAAGACCAGTAAATTTCATGTGAAATTTTTTCTTAATTCTCTTTGGGATTTTACGAGTACGCAGTTTCTGACAGTACCAGATTCGGAGGCCTGCTATGCCTGGAATCAATTTCTAAAGATTATCTCGGGTAAGTTAAGTGAATGAATGAGCGGGTTTTCCAATCATTTTAACCAGTGATTAGAATCGAAATTTGAGGGCACTGATGAAGCCGCAGTGCCGGTTTTTTCTTAGGAACACCTTATTTGATGGTTCTTTTTCTCAGGTGGTGATGTTAAAAAAAGTGAGGAATAAAAAAATAATTGTTATTTTATTTCATTACTATGTGGTTTAAGTGGAATTAAGTTGTGTCACAACTTAATTTTCCTCTACTTGTGGTTAACATCCATGTGGGGGAGTTGGGGTGGGGCCCACACGATCCGCCACCTTTCAATTCATTAACTCTTGATTAATCACCATATCTATTTTAATTTGTGTAACACACCCGCACCCCTTTTTAATTATTTTTCAACTCTCAAATTAAATTTGGTTTATTAAACGCTCATCAACTATGTCAATTAATTTAATGTGAATGATTTAATTTTAATGTTTTTGGCAAAGATAATAAAATAAGGCAATGGCCTTATTTTATTATTTGTTTGAATTGTTGTGTTGAGTTATTTGGGAAGAGGAGATCGCATCTTGGAGATCTTATTCTTCATCACCGAAGAACGCGATGAACACTGAGTCTACGATGAAGAACACTGTCACCACAAGGGGAGATCGTCGTACCGTCATCTTGCCTCTCCATAGCCTGTGATAGATGCCTTCTTTGAAGAATGACAACGTGTCACGTCCTTCATCGGGTGAACAACAGTGATGCTTATGGAGCCTCGATCCACGACGCCGCCTTCCGCGATGCCATCTTCCGTGACGTCATTTTCCCATGACAATCCTCATTCGATGACTTCATCGAGGTAGGGGTTTGAATTAAAATTTAATGGATTAAATTTGCACTTGATTTGGAGATTACTTTTATTTATTATATATTGGGCCGCCTGATATCGCTGTAACGGGAGGAGGTCAGACCGCACGAACACGGCTGACCCTCCTCCCCCTTTGCTGTTGATTTTGTTGCGGCTCGAACGAAGGCGGTATGATGCATTAGCACTGTGTTGAATCAAGGAGGACCATGGCGTAGAACCACAGAGTCGTCGAGGCCGAATGAAGCTGCGGCCAGAGTGGGCCGCGGTGGAAGGGCGTGGGGCCATCGCGCCGCGACGGAGCAGGGAGTGGTGGCTGGAACCACTGGCTGTTGGTGCGTCGGAGGAGCAAGACCACGAGGTCTCACGACGACAGTACCGATCGGCCAGCCGGGCCAGCCATTCAAAGAAGGGCTGGGGGTCATAACCCCTGGCTGGATAAAGGATCGGCCCCCATGTGGGGGACGCCGTTTCAAAATAGGGGGCAGTGCGCCACCCCCTTCCACGACAGCTCAGCCAGCACCGAGCTGGCCACGCGGGTTGCGCCCGTGCCAAGCTAACCAGCTTTATAGGCTGGGCCGGGCCATGCCCACCGGTCCGGACGTGCCCTAATGGGCCGGACCCAGACCCGGTTCGGGCCGACCCAGGGGGTCTTGGGCCGGGTCGGTCAGTGTCCAATACCCCCTAATACCCGACACGATCATTTAAATGCCCGTAACATGGGCTAAGGACCTCTGATCGACACACCGTCAGTTGTGATATGATCCTTGGATTGAGACGGGCATATCAGTATATTACACTCAAGGTTTCAGAGAACTTTGGGTATGGCCGGGTTTGTTCGAACACGAAACCAACCAGGCCCTCGGAGCGGAAACACTTATAACTTGAGATCCGGACGTCTGATTGATGTGTCGCCGACTTTTTTGGATTCCTCTTAGTGAGACAGACCTTTTGACTTACTCCAATCGAGGATTGGATTCAGTTGGAGTATAGTCAGGATTGATTTGACTTAAAAATCAACCAAGCTCCTAGAACGAAAAGGCCAATAACTCTAAGACCTGGCGTCTGATTGACGCGCCGTCTGTCGTGTTGAGTTCATATCGACAAGACAGAACTTTGGGATACATGAAATCTAGACTACATGTCAGGTAATGTATCAAAACCCTTGTATCGTGGAGCGGACCCTCCTGGAATCAAGCATGATGTGTGCGGGAACCCTAGAGTTGGCTGCGACTGCGACAATGATGACGACTACACCGAAATCCTCTGTGGGTTCTCCAGCGACGAAGACTGCACTAAAATCCTTTATGGGTTCGGCAGTGATGAAGACCGTACTGAAATCCTCAGTGGGTTCGATGACGATGTCTACTTTTATTGTATCCTATGTGGGTCCAGTAGTATGTGACTACTATTCTTGTATCCTTTGTGGGACCGACAGTATTTGACTCTGTACTAGTATCCTACGTGGTTCTGATAGAGTGGCTGGTCTAGAATCCTACATTGGTCCAACTGCCTAGCTGGTCTAGTATCCTACGTGGGTCCCAGCTTAGATGAATTAGTGGCTACATCTGATCATCTATATCACCTTATAAAGAAGTATACCTATGTGATCTGAGTCTTGACTTTCAATAAATATCTTTGATATGATTGACTAGATTTCCTATGTGTATTAGGTTGTTCTTTCCTTTATGGATTTGGGTTGTAATATCCTATGAGGATGAGATCGAAATTGGGCTCGGATGTTGTAGTCGAACTGGAATTGATGACTTAGGTATATATATGGGCACATACCAAAGTAGTGTTGGATGTTACTTCATGATTGTATCTTTCTTTTGTGGATATACTTTGTGGATCTTGGTAGACCTTCGAGGTTCTCGGGGTCCCTACTGAGTAGTGTATACTCACCCTTGCATGGGATATGCCCGCACTACATTGTGTTGGATGCTGGCGACAGACAATGCTGATCGTGGTTGAGGCTTGTGGAGCAGTCGGTACCTGGAGGTGGACCATTGGGCATGAAATACACGGAGTGGATGACTGTGCCGAGGAGTTGAGGAGGCTATCTGTACCCCCCCATCAGGTGGGACTTCCAGTGGATGGTTCGACATTGCTTATTTTCTTTCAGTTGCTGTATTTTCTTTCCAGTTGTACTTTACATTCAATATGGGTTTGAATTCTGGCCCACTTACTTTCCGTACTTACTTTTGTACCTAGTTTTACTTATTGTTTTCTTCTGCTGGCTTACTCTGTGGTGTTTGTTTACTTAATAAAGGCAATGCCTTCGCGTTTTTCGGGATTTATTCCTTTGGTGCTAGTCGCCATCCCCAGGCCTATGGGATGCGGGATTGGGGTAGTCACGACATGGGACCCCAGGACGGGTCATGACAAATTGGTATCAGAGGAGTTCAATTCTTCTGCAAAACTCAAGAGTCTTATCTTTCTTCTTTGTGAAGCAATAGTTTTCAGGTTATTGAGTGTGGTTATCAGTCTAGGGAGTCCAGTGTTGGTGCGGCGGACGACGTATCCGTACACCAGGACCCTGACTTCTGATTTCCGACTCAATGCATGAAAACAGATATTAAATGTGTGTTTCAAAAGTATTCATTGTGACTACTTTTTGTCAGCTCACCATGTATATTATTTTAACCCTCATGCACCTATTTCTTTTTAGGATGTCCCCACAATGGTAGCCAGCTAGGGTTCAGAGCTTTGTGCGAGACGATATCCCACCGAGCGACGAGGCCTCGGTGCAGGGCCCTTTTACAGCGGAGGCACTTGTGGTACCTCTACCCGCCGAGCCTCCAATGTCACAATCCCCAGCCGCTGAGAGTGCATGTCACCTTAGTGCACTCCATGTGTTTCAGCATTAGATACCGCCCAGGTTCTGCGGGGAGACGGACCCTCAGGTAGCCGAGGATTGGCTGGAGGCAGTTGTGCGAGTTTTCAGGTTAGTGGGGACACTAGTTGACCTTATGGTGATCCTTGCGGTGAGCCTCCTGCAGGCGGCATCAGACAGATGGTGGAGCTTGATTCTCCCGGGGCACGACTAGGAATCTCTCCTCTAGAAGGACTTTGAGTGCCTGTTCAACTTGGAGTTCGTCCCAGCCACCCTCCGTGCGGTGTGCATTCAGGTGCTACTACAGCTACGGCTGGGCAGTATGACGGTCTCCCAGTACTTGGTGAGATTTATTGATCTCTCGCTCTATTCGATGGCCATGATACGAGACCCATTCTTCCGGGCCCGAACCTTCGACCAGGGACTGAGGCATGAGATCAGGGCATCAATGATCTCCCTTATCATTCCGACACAGGCAGGAGTATTGGAGCGAGCCCTTATCATAGAGAGCTTTCTTGCTGAGCCTACACAAGCAGCGAGACCTACCACAGGGTGGCACGTAGCAGAGTCGTCAGCAGCTGGTAGTCGACAGATGTCACAGGGGTCATGGCGGACCAGACCATCAGGCAGACAGCCTCATGACACTGGCTCAGAGGTGCGGGGCACCCGACACAGAGCTAGGATTTTGAGGAGCAGACAGTGCTACACATGTGTCAGGCATGGTCACATGGCATGTGACTGCCAACCCACCATAAAGAGGAGCAACAGAAGGTTGAGGGGCTACCCAGGTAGAGGTAGAGGGTCAACTGTGGTGGTCCGCAGGGAGCAGGCGGATGAGGCAGGAGAGCTGGCTGAGCAGCAGGTGGTGGGCGACACTTTGAGGCTTTACCGCCACCACTGCCTGGATGTCCACCCCGACCACAGGGAGCTGGCGGGAAGAGACATGCTTATCTTCAGGCAGTAAGGGCCTACGACCACAGCGTGCCAGAGATTATTCTAGGTACTATCTGTGTCTACTCCACTCTTGCTATAGTTCTTATAGGCACAGGAGCGATTCATTCTTTTATTTTCTTTTCCCTTGTTCGGAGATTTGAGATTCTGATGGAGCCGTTGGATTGATCCAAATGGCTAGAGACTCTTACGGGAGCAGACACGACGATTACGCACTAGTTCCAGCAGTGTGAGCTTACTCTAGGAGGCAAGAGATTCGGCTGGGATCTTCTTGTAGTGGTTTCGAGGCCTTACGAAGTAATCTTAGGAATGGACTGGTTATCTACAGTCTATGCTCAGATCAACATTATTAGGTGCAAGGTGCGTTGTGTCCGCACCGATGGGAGCAGGTTCACCTTCACTGGTGAGAAGGGACCCTTTTCAGCGTAGGATGGGCTCACACTAAGGAGAGCATAGCCCATCACTCATTAGTTGGCTAGCGTCATCCTAGGAGCAGTTGACGTATGGAGTCCTAGTTGTTCTGCAATGGTGGATCAGTATGCGGATGTTTTCCATAATGACGTTCTAGGACTACCTCCTCGTAGAGAAGTAGACTTTTATATTGACATGTACCTTGGGATAGCACCAATATCCACTCCAGAATATCGGATGGATCCTGCTAGGATTCAAGAGCTTCGGGTATAGTTGGAGGACATTCAGGGAAATGGATTCATCCGACCCAGTTTTTCACGCTCTGCTTCCCTGATTTTGTTCATCAAGAAGTCAGATGGTAGCTTGCGACTGTGTCTCGACAATCATTTCCTGAACCAGATGACTCTGACGAATATGTATCCGCTACCGATGATTGACGACCTCTTTGATCAGCTCAAGGGATCTCGGTGGTTCTCAATGATAGGCCTCAGGTCAGGCTATCATCAGCTCAGAGTTCGAGATGAGGACGTATAGAAGATGGCCTTCAGATGTATGTATGGCCACTATGAGTTCTTGGTTAAGCCATTTGGTGTAACCAATGATCCAGCGGTGTTCAAGAGTCTCATGAACTAGATCTTTCACCCATTCCTCAATCGATTTGTCGTGGTCTTCATCGACGACATATTGATATAATCGACCATTGAGGAGGAGCATGACTATCACTTGCAGGTTGTACTGGACACACTGAAAGGGCACTAGTTGTATGGTAATCTCTCCAAGTGTCAGTTCTGGTTACGATAAGTCCACTTATTGGGACACGACATCTCTGAGGCGGGAGTGGCGGTGGATTCTACGAAGATCGAGGTAGTGCTAGCTTGGGAGCCACCTACGAGCGTGACAGAGGTGCAGAGTTTCGTGGGGATAGCTTGGTACTACCGGAGATTCGTGTCAGACTTCTCTAGAGTTGCGGCACCGCTCTCATCTTTGATGAAGAAGCGGAAACCTTCGTGTGGTCAAACAGATGTCAGCAGAGCTTCCAGGAGCTGAGACAGAGATTGACCAACGCACCTATCTTGAGGCTACCAGAGGATGGAGTAGGGTACGTAGTCTACTGAGATGCATCATGGATTAGACACAGATATGTCCTGATGTAGGAGTGGGAAGTGATCGCCTATGGATCACTTCAGTTGAGGCAGCATGAGTAAAACTACACTACCCATGACCTGGAGTAAGCAGTAGTAGTCTTCGCTCTACAAATGTGGTGACAATATCTGATGGGCTAGTGCTTTACAATCTATTCTGACAACCAGGGTCTCAGGTACATCTTCTAGCAGAGGGACCTGAACCCGAGACAGTAGTGATGGCTTGAGTTCCTCTTGGACTATGACTTTGAGATACTCTATAAACTTGTAAATGGGAATGTAGTAGCTGATGCTCTCAGCAGTAGGATGAGAATTTAGTGACTTGGGGATGAGACAGAGTATCTATACGCTTTGCAGATATCCATCACGGATAGAGATGGAGAAACCTATCTTCATTCACTCACAATCACTCCTCAACTTCTTCAGTGGGTCAGAGAGGCACAGCGTGGGGACGTTGACTGTGAGACTCCGTGTGAACAGATATCCTCAGGATAGGCACCTGATGGATTCTCTATAGGAGGAGAGCATTTCATCCATTCCAGAAGATGTACCCTGGTACCAGCTTCTTATAGGAGGAGGTGCTGAGAGAGTTTCACACTTCCCCTTTAGCGGATATCCAGGAGTGGCGAAGATGTATCAGGATCTCAGGAGACAACATTGGTGGCAAGGTATGAATAAGGATGTAACTGATTTAGTTTCTCGATGCCTCACCTGTCAGTAGTTTAAGGAGGAGAACCAGGTACTATCGGGATTGGTACAACCCTTGGAGGTGCTGGAGTGGGAGTGGGACAGGATATCTTTGGATTTCGTGACTAGACATCCACGTACTTCGAGAGGTCATGAATCTATTTGGGTAATTGTCGACCGAATCACCGAGTCGGCCCACTTCATACCCATCATAGAGAAGGGCTCAGTGGAGAACATGGGACGCCTCTACGTTCAGGAGATCGTACAGCTTTATGGTATGCCATCATTTATCGTCTCCGATCGAGATACTCGCTTTACTTCCCCGTTTTGGATGGGGTTGAAGGAGGCATTCGGGACGCAGCTACGTCTAAGCACTTCCTTTCACCCTCAGAAAGATGGTCAGACATAGAGGACCATTTAGACTCTCGAGGACATGCTCCGTGCATGTGTCCTAGACATTGGTCACAGGTGGGAAGACAACCTACCCTTGGTGGAGTTTCCGTACAACAACAGTTACGACTCCACCATCCGGATGGCACCATATGAGGCATTGTACGACCAACCTTGAAGATCAACTCTGTGCTAGAAAAACCCTAGCAAGTCAGCACCTGTGGGCCCATAGGTGGCCTAGTCCATGACAGAGAAGCTTCAGGTCATGCAGGAGCGGTTGGGGACAGCTCAGAGCTATCAGAAGTCATATACTGACAGGAGGCAGAGAGCTCTAGAGTACGAGGATGGTGACCACGTCTTTTTGTGGGTCTCACCTCGACGTGGATTACAAAGATTTGGTCATGGAAGCAAGTTATATTCGCTCTTTATCGGACCATTCCAGGTTCTCAGTAGGATAGGTGAGGTGGCTTATCTCCTGACGCTACCACCTCAGTTGCACCGGGTGCACGACGTCTTCCATGTATCTCAGCTAAGGAGATATGTGCATGACCCGATGCATACCATCGACCATGGGGAGCTGGACATTGAAAATGGGGGGAATTTTATGGAGGTCCCATTGGAGATCGAGGATCGACAAGAGTGGGTCCTACCTAGGCGGTCGATTCCTTTAGTGTGCATAAGATGGCAGCATGGTAACATCCAGGAGAGCACTTGGGAGAAGGAGGCTCAGATGCGTTCTCAGTACCATCATTTTTTCCCTAGATTGTGATTTATCTTTACGGGGACGTAAATCCCTGAGGTGGGAGTAATGTAAAGACCTGTAAATTTCAGGGGAAATTTTTTCTTAATTTTATTTGGTATTATACCAGTACGCTGTTTCTGACGGCACCTAATTTTGAGGCCTGGTGTGCCCGAAATAAATATACAAAGTTTAGCTCAGGTACGTTCAGTGAAAGAACGAGCGGGTTTTCCTAACGTTTGAACCGGTGCTTGGAATCAGAATTCGAGGGCACCAAAGAAACTGTAGTGCCAATTTTTGCTTAAGAACACCTTATCAAAATGTGTGTTTGCTCGGTTGGTGATGTTTAAAAAAAGTGAGGAATAAAAATATAATTGTTTTATTTTTATTTCTTTAATAAGTGGTTTATGTGGAATTGAGTTGTGTCACAACATGATTTCTCTATACTTGTGGTTAACATCCATGTGGGGGAGTTGGGTTGGGGCCCACACGAGCCCCCACCTTTCAATTCCTTAACTCCCCATTAATCACCCTATCACTTTTAATTTGTGTAACACCCTTGCTCCCCTTTTTAATGATTTTTCAACTCTCAAATTAAATTTGGTTTATTAAATGCTCATCAATTATGTCAATTAATTGAATGTGAATGTTTGAATTGTAAAAATGTTGGAAATGATAATAAAATAAGGCAAAGGCCTTATTTTATTATTTGGTTGAATCATTGTGTTGAGTTATCTGGGGAGAGGAGAGCTCATCTTGGAGATCTTCTTCTTCCTCACCGAAGAACACGAAGAACACCGAGTCTACGACGAAGAACTCTGTCAATGCTAGGAGAGATTGATGTACCGTAATATTCCCTCTCTGAAGTCAGTGAGAGATTACTTCTTCGAAGAACGACGACGCACCACATCCTTCATCGGGAGAGCACCGACGACACTTACGGAGCCTCGATCCGCGACACCGCCTTCTGCAATGCCATCTTCCACGACGTCATTTTCCCGCGACAATCATCGTTCGAAGACATCATCGAGGTATGGGTTTGAGTTCAAATTTCATGGATTAAATATGCACTTGCTTTGTAGGAGATATTTATTTATTATATTTTGGGCCGCCAGATATCGCTAGAATGGGAGGAGGTCGGACCGCACGAACACGGCCGACCCTCCCTCCCCATTCCTGTTAATTTTGTTGCGGCTCGAACGAAGGCGGCGCGGTGCATCGAAACCGTTCGAAATCAAGGAGGACCACTAAGAAGAAGAGTGACACCATCGCGCCGCGCCGTCGAGGCCGAACGAAGTAACGGCCGAAGTCGGGCCATGACGAAGGGGGCGTGGTGCCGCTGCGCCTCACCGGAGAACCAAGAAGAGGCCGTGGCTAGAAAGGGTCATGACGGAGGGGTGCGGCGCCGTCGTGCCATGCCGGTCGCGATCAGACCAAGGAAAGGGCCTTTGGCAGCGGGATAATGGGGTCCCGCGGCGGCGGCAATGGTCGGCCAGCTAGGCCGGCCGTTTGGAGAAGGGTCAGGGGTCATAACCCTAGGGTGGAAAAAGGAGCGTCCCCCATGTGGGGGCAGCCAATTCGAAACAGGGGGTATCCCCCCCCTTCCACGATAGCTCGGCCAGTGCCCGCGCCAGGCCAACCGACCACCCAGGCCGGGACGGGCCGTGCCGCGCCGGCTGGGCTGGCCCGCGCCCATCAGGTTGGGTCGCGCCCTAATGGGCCGTACTCGGACCCGAGTCGGGTCGACCTGGTTCGTGCCGACCCAGGGGGTCTTGGGCCGCGTTGGTCCGGGTCCAAAACACCATAATACCGGACATGATCGTTTAAATGCCCATAACTTGGGCTATGGATCTCTGATTGACGCACTGTCAATTGAGATGTGATCCTTGGATTGAGAAGGTCGTTTCCCTATATTACACTCATGATTTTGGAGAACATTGGGTATGCCCGGGTTGGTTCGAACACGAATCCAACCCTGCCCTCGGAGCGGAAAAGCTTATAACATGAGCTCCGGACATCCGATTGACGTGTCATTGACATTGTTGGATTCCGATTATTAAGAACTACCTTTTGGCTTCATCCGCTCATGGTTTGGTGTAGTTGGAGTATGGTCGGGTTGGTTTTAAATTAAAAACCAACAGGGCCCCTGAAACGAAAATTCCAATAACTCTCTGACCGGGCATCCGATTGACGCGCATCTATTGTGTTGTGTTCCTTTCAACGAAATGGAACATTGGGATAAATCAACACCGGACTAAGTTTTAGTTGATGTATCGACCCACCTTGGCTCGTGCATTGGACCCTCCTTGAATCAAGCATGCTGTGTGCGGGAACCCTAGAGCTTGCTGCGACTGCGACAACGATGATGACTGTACTGAAATCCTCTGTGGGTTCGGCAACGACAACGACTGCACTAAAATCCTCCATGCGTTTGGCAGCGATGAAGACCATACTGAAATCCTCCATGGGTTCGACGACGATGTCTACTATTCTTGTATTCAATGTGGGTCCAGCATTACGTGAGTAATATTCTTTTATCCAACGTGGGTCCGACAGTATTTGACTCTGTACTGGTATCATATGTGGGTCCGACAGAGTGGTTGGTCTAGTATCCTATGTGGGTTCGATAGCCTAGCTGGTATCGTATTTTATGTGGGTCCCAGCATAGATGAATCAGTGGCTACATCTGATCATCTCTATCACCTTACGAAGAAGTATACCTATGTGTGCTGAGTCTTGACTTTCAATCAATATCTTCGATATGATTGACTTTATTTCCTATGTGGATTGGGTTATTCTTTACTTTGTGGTTTTGGGTTGTACTATCCTGTGAGGATGAGATTGAACTTGCACTCGGATGTTGGATCCAAACTGGAATTGATGACTTAGGTATATGTATGGGTATATAATTAAGTAGTGTTGGATGATACTTCGTGATTGTATATTTATTTTTTGGATTACCCTTTGTGAATTCTGGGAGACCTTCGTGGGTCTCGGGGTCCCTAATGAGTAGCGTATACTCACCCCTGCACGGGCTATGCCTGCACTACATTGTGTTGGATGCAGATGAAGGACATCACTAATCAAGGTTAAGGATTGTGGATCAGTCGGTACCTAGAGGTGGACCACTGGGTGGGACATACACGGAGCAGACGGTTGGACCGAGTAGCTGGGGAGGCTATCTGTACTCACCCCTCAGTTGGGACATCATGTGGAAGGCTCAGCGTTGCTACTTTACTTTCAGTTGCTGTACTTTCTTTCCAGTTGTACTTTACTTTTAGTTTGGGTTTGTATTCTGGCCCATTTACTTTCCGCACTTACTTTTGTACCATGTTTTACTTATTTTTTACTACTGCTGGCTTACTCTATGGTGTTTGTTAACATTATAAATCCAATGCCTTCCTCTTTGTCGGGATTTACGCCTTTGGTACTAGTCGCCAGCTCCTGGCCTATGGGAGGTGGGCTTAGGGAAGTCATGTCATGGGCCCCGAGGAGAGGTGTGACAAAACCTCTATCCAATAAAACTAGGGAATAACAGGAAACAAATAGGGCTAAAACCATAAACGTGCAATAAAACGTTTATGGGTATTTTTCACTTTTTCACTTAAACTCAAAAAATATCTATGGAAAGGAACAAACCACCAAAATCAGTATCGTGAGATCGATATACTTGAGTATCAGGACTTGAATAACCTTAGAACGTTGTAGATCTACAAATAATTATAAAAAGTTCAACCCAGGATATCTCATTAGAGAGAAGGAATCAAAGGAAGGTGTTCAAGAAGAAGAGATAACTCACTGATTCGATTCCAACACAACCAACAGAGTTTGATTCAAAGAACGGTCACTCAATCAAGGGGTCAGCGAAGAACCACATTTTACGGACACTCTCGGATGAACGAGGTCGAGAGGAAGACAGTATTGTTCCTCAGATGCGACCCCAATACATTTAATGAAAAAAAGTATGTACATGGCCAGTAATTTCTCATACTAGAACTGGAATTAGGAATTCTCCAGGTCACCATAGATGACCGTTTACTCACCTGTTATACGTTCACTTGAGAAAACCAAGTAAATGGTGTGTACATATAATGTACCTGATGTGTACTTCTAATATTTTTTCAAGAAATTCTTCTTATTCTCAAAAACACCAGAAAATGGAAACCTTATTTGAAAAGAAGATCTGGGTTATTACAAATGGAGGGATGCAGCTAGGGCATGCCAAATTTGGTGTAATTAAACTGACCCAAATGAAGTGGGTCGGGCCATATGATTCGTGCAGTTCCAGTGACTCAATGGTCCAAACCCATCAGCCCAGTTAGTTTATCCGTATGAGCTAAATGGGCTGAGACAGTTTGGGTAGGGCTGAATTGGGTAGGGTTAGTCGAACATGGTCATATAGGGTCATTCGATGGGTTTGACAATTTGCCTTTGGCCTAGGACAGTTTTTTTAAGAAACAAATATGTAATTTTTATATCGTGTGACTTTTTGAAGACTCATTTGTAGATCTTTTACCCTTACTATGAGAAATTCCTTCCAAGATACTTTTTTGGGTATTTTTTAATAATGGAATATGACCTACTAGATTGAGGAGTATGTTATCTAAGAAAAATCGCATGATGATGAAATCCTGGGGATGGTAGTGACTTGGTGACGATGTGACATGGGTATGAATGACCCAGTAATGCTCTGTGTGACATCGATGATATGTGCACCATCAGATATTTCTAATCCATCAAGATTATGCGTTCCATCTACTCTTCACGTGACATTGAGGATCCATCTGCCATCATTTATATTGGCACCCTCAACGCTCTTAGCAATATCGATTCACTAAGTTCCATCACCTTTATATGTACTATCGACACTCCATTCATCATAGCCACTTCGTGTGACTTATTATTGTGTGAGATGACTGTACTTTGTGGGGTTCCTATATGTTGTAATTTTTTTGTTTCCTTTTTGGTGTAATTCATGTGTTGTTTTGTGCTATAATTCCTTAATTTCTTATTTTTATTTATATATAGTTTTTTGGGTTACCTGGTAAGTGTTGTTTACTCACCGCTCCATGGGTTTCGCCTGCCTGTGTCATGCCTTATGCTGACGATCGAGGATTTGAAGGAGTTCTAGGTGGACTAGTACCAATTGGTGCTTAGTTGGATCACAAATATATGTTTTCATACTACATATTCATGATGTTGTCATTAAACTTTCCTTTAATTAGGTTTTTCTATGGAAATTTTTTTGGAACATGTTCTTTTACTTGATAGACTCAATTTTTTAGTGGGCATGTATTGTGGTAATATTTACCTTCCTATTTTACTACTGATAGACAATGTTCTAGGTATCTTAGTGTATACATTCATTGCTTACATTGTGTTTTTATATTTCATAATTTAATGATCTGAGATGTGTGCCTATGTAGATATACTTAAAAAAATTCCAACAATTTGTGGGATATGCCTACTTGGTTCTAGTCGCCCACCCCTGGCCTATTGGTGGCGTGTTAGGGGTAGTCATGGAATGGTACCATCTTTAATGGTTCATGATATCTATGAAAAAATTGGATTAATTTTTTCCAAGGATTAATATTTATAAATTTTAACAACCTACATGTTCTCTTATGGTATTTTTATCTTTTAAAATAATATAATAAAATATAATTTAATAGAAAATATCATAAACATAGTTTTTGGGACTATATATTTAATTTTAATTCTAAGAAATACTGATTGAAATAGAATTATAATAAAAAAATGATCCTCTAATTATACATTATAATTACCTGTTATATTCTGATAACATAACAAATCATGAATACTATAATTTTGTTTTCATTTATTACATAATTTTGTTTATTTTTATCAGTTTTCCTAATAATTATATCAGTCTTGAATAAGAGATTAAGGTAAATATATCATCAATAAAAATTAAACAAAAATTAAGCTTACAAAAATAATATATTAATATCAGGAATAAAATGTTATAACTGACTAGGACTACTATTTATCCCATGAAAAGTATTTCATAAATATTAAAAGATTGAGTATGACATTTTTTCATGATTGACATGAAATTATTATGTACATAATTATCAATGGAACATTGTAAAAAAAATTATTGTACTATAATTAAAAAAGTATATAGTCTAACTACACAATCTAAAGAAATAAATTTGGGGTTTGATTGAATTTGTGTCCTTATCCCACTATGTTAATCATAATTAACAATATATTACTCATTCCTGTGTTGAGAAAAAAATACTATGGTTACTGATTTATATAAATATAAATTGAAATAACATATTCACCAAATTTGAACCTCCATATTCAAAACATTATTAACTATTCCATGAATTGGAAGAAATTTATTTTAATATAATTTTGAAATATGTATCGAAAAAGATTACTAGAAAATGTATTTTTTTTTTTAAAAACATATACCAAATGTAAAAATAATTATAATTACTATGAAAATAATTTTATAATATTTAATAATAAGGATCATATGTTCATTTAAATCCAAATGAAAAATAGCATTGGATATCTAAATCACTTAATTTAATTTAAAAATATTATTGTTTTTTGAAATTTCTGGCCTTTTCTATTATTCACTAAAAAAATAATTATTTGATTAAAATCACAAAAATTAATACCATGAATATTATGAAATTATTATTTACAAAATAATATCAATTTTTCAATAAAATGTAAAAAATTTATGAAATAAATTACCATATCCAGAGAAAAAAATTAAATATAATTCATTTATGAAGAAATTATAATTTTGATGCATAGAATAAAATTATTCAGATACATTCCTAAAATCAATAATTAAATAAATAACAATTATTTAACATGGATATATAACTTTCTTTTTTAATTTGAAAATTTTACAGTGAAATTTCTATTATACATTATAATAAAAAAAATTACACAAATAAATGTTTTATGAAAAATATATGTTTTAACTATAAATAATTTTATACTCATTTTCAAATAATTAATAAAACATATTTTATTAATAATTATTTTTATTACAGAAAGCATTTCAACATATATTTCAAAGCATTGTTGCTTCTATTAATTCCCACCAACACAATGACTATGTCATAATACACATATATTAAAAATTTTACTTTGTGGTTCGTTTAAGCTTAGGGTTGCGTATAACACACAATATTGAATATAGTTTATTAAAATAATATATATTCTAAAATACAATGATTTGACAATGATTAAATTTTATCTCACATCCCCATACTTCCCACATTTTTATCTACTTTCGATCAAATTTGTGTTTTTGGAATGTACATTATGAGTATCTTCCCCTTGTGTTTACTCTCCATCATTATAGTACACAATTTTTAACATATACATTACGGTATTTCTACTAAAATTCCACTTTATCAAGGTGGAATAACAGAATTATTATAGTTATTATGTGTATTTTAGAAAAATGACACATGGATAGAGTCAACATTAATTTTTGAACAGTATTTTTTCAGAGGTAATGTACAACCATGATTTATTCTTTATTGTATATTAAATTTGGATGAATATGTTTGATGAATTGGTTTCAAAATTTTATGTTTTTCATATGGATGATTTTAGATCATGGTGTTGGTGGTCTAAAATTAATTTCATGGCATACCTATTATTATACATTTTTTGTAAATTGTTCCCCTTTTATGAAAACATAAATTAATTATTACTTCACTCTATAAATTAATTATAAAAGGAATATAGTTAATTTCATAGGCTCATTTACGATGTACGTTATTATTGTGCTAGATGATGATAAAAATATGAATGGTAAATGATGGAAAACCATTAAAATTAATGGTATATTATCGATTATGTCTTAGTGGACCCAATAATATCCTCGTTTTTCATTCAATTGGACTTTATATTTATTTTTGTGTAAGAGGGGGTAAATAGATTAAAATGAAATAAGGTGGAACAATTGTTTTATTCCCATAAACTTGGCCAGGATAATGAGTTTTGTTAGGCTACAAATGATTCTAATGATTGCTGTTATTGATAAAAAATTCAATGCCCTATTTCTTTTATGAAAAATACTAATTTTGAATAGAGTTTATTTATTCAATAACATGTGTTTCATGGAAAAATGATTTTTAATAAACCCTAATTTATTATTGATGTTATTATTTAATTGCTCCATTATAAACTAGCCATTAAAATTAATGATATGAATAGAAATAACTAATTTTTAAATAATAATTATAATGATCTTAGATAATAAAAAAATATTAATAAATAATTTAATTCTTAGAAAATTCTTTTTTTGTTTAGAACATAATATTTTCTCAAAAACAAAAAATAATCATTTTAATAAAAAATAAAAAATATAATTTTTACAACTTTTTGAATAATTATTTTAAAAAAAAAATTAATTAAAATTTTACTAATTATTTTGGTGTATTTTTTTGATATTTTTATGAAAATGTAATATTTTCCCTATATAATGAAAAATACTAGTTCTAATTAAACATTTTTTTATAATATAAAATATTAAAAAAAATTATAATTTTTTTAAGAATGGTTTTAAAAGTAAAATTATTAAAATTTTAAATATATTAGGTAACATGTATAATTATAATAAATTTCCAGTTTTATTTTAATATTAAAAAATAATTACATCTGAAAATATTTCTCTTTGAATACTCGCTTTCTTATCAAATCTTGGGATTAATTTAAAATTAAATTACATCACCTATGTGAGTTTATTTTTGAATAATTGATTCTAAATTATGAATATTAATAATTAAAAATCATAATAAGGTTATATTAAATTTTTACATTTATTTTTAATTAGAACAGTAAAAAATATCACAGTTAAAGAAAAAATTGTTTTACTGGGTGTTACAATAAATACATAAGGGTTAAAAATGACCCAGAAAATTTTATAGAAATTTTTTTATTAAAATATAACAATTTAATAATGTATATTTCTTGATAATGGTTCATTTTTTTCCTTTTAAAATTTTTAATTCATGGGTTCACATTTTCATTTTAGAAAAATAAAATTGTTCCACAAACCACACATGTAAAAGGTCACACATTCTCATCTCTTTTTCACAGTCCCAAAATAAGTTTATTCCAAAATATATTTGAAATCATCCATCCCTAAATATATTATAATAACCTATAAGACTTTTGAGATCTGAAATCTAACTTAGGAAGGCTTTGTTGAAAACCAAATTGTGTTGTTTGAAGAAGAGGTAATGTCCTTACCTGATAATTTTATTTTACTTCTTTCTGAATCTCCATTAAAGCTTCTTAAACAGTGACGAGAAAATATAATAATTATCTAAAATATAATAAAATGTTTTTTTGTTATGGTAATTAATGAAAACCATATTATCTTCCCTCAAATGAGAAATAAAATGGTTGACCATGTGTGCAACAAACTACCTCCTCACAAACCGACCTAATTTTTTTTTCAATTAATGCATATCAAGGAATGATATAATGATATATATAATTTAATATTTTTTTATTTATTATATAATAATACTTATGGAATTATTAATCCTTATATTCCATCATAATTTCTATTCAATAGAGAATATGATAATGTCTTTCGTATATAGAAAGACTGCGACCTCATGAAGGATAGTGATTCCTTCACAAATTACATGGATTGTAATAAGGTTGTAATTAATGGACATATAATATATATATGAAATAATTTTTATTATCATAATATATTATTTACCATTATTTGTTACAACCCATTTATTAAATGGTAAAAATGTTTATTCATGTGCACAATATTCCATCTCTATGAGAAATTTATTTCATTTTCTACATCTATATGTCAGGGATTACTATAAATACATATTGAGAGAATAATTATGATACTTATATAATTTATAAAATTTTGTATAATATATAACCATGAAATAAATAGGTGGATAAAAACTAAAAATTGAAAATATTCATTAAAATAATGAAATTATTTCCCACAATTCGACAATAACATGGACTTGTTTTAAAACCATTGAAAAATGGTCATATGAAAATAAAATATGGTATGATATATATATATATATGTATATCACTATGTGTGTGTGTGAGTGTGGTTATATGAAATATTTACAATATTTCAATATTTATTATACAGTGGTTTTAAAGGTGTTCTAAAAAAGTCAATCTTTAGGTAATATATTCTTGTCTTAAATTGCATTCTTTTGGACAGATGTAATATTATAGACATATATTATTATATGAGGTGTATATACTTCCACTATGAAATTATAAATCATGAATATACCGTTATTTCTTAAAATAATCATTTTATTCTACTTTATTCTTAAATATGGCCTATAATACAAATCAACCCAAAATTTTAAGGGGTGTATGATATAACCTCATTGTTTATCAAGAATATTTATTATAATTCTTATGATGATGAAATATTATCAAATATATATTAATAAACTAATTAATTTTAATCTTATATGTATATTTATTATGAATATATGTTTTCCCATCAGTTTTTAATATGTATACACTCATGATTCCAATATTTTTTTTAATGAAACCCAACATCAATTCTCTATTAAGTAAAAAAAATTCTCTTACATGTACATGTTTAATGAAAAATGTTTTAATGACCCTTAATTATTTATTAAATCAAATTTACCCATGATTGAATTTTTTTTAAAAGAATCATCATGTCATTTTCCAAATAAGTTTGGTTTGGATTTTATTGAAAATCATAAATTAATATTTTATATAATATATTTGCTATTAAGATAAATTTTTATATTCATGACCATTATTTTATATTAAGCATATATTATATGATCATATTTTTATTTTAATATAAAATAATTTCAATTATATATTTTGAATTTTTAGTATTAAAAATTGATCCTGGCCAAAAAGCTATTTTCATCAAGAAATTTTCCAATTAATCATTATAAATTATATTCTATAAATGATGAAATTATTTTATCTGACTTTTTATTTATAGGGGATATGAACAAAATATTTCATTCTTAATTTTTCTTTGGATTTTTTTGTTTATTATGACATCGTCTTTATGAAACCAGTTTGTATTTGATGTGTTTTAAAAAAAATCTTATGAAACCTGATTCTTCATCCAGGTTTTATAATTTAATTATAAAATGAAATTATGATTACTATTATTTTTTTTACATAGTTTGTGTTACGATGAAATTTTTATTAAAACCACTTATCTTAATGGGTTCTTATATTATTAATGATTTATGATATTGGGGTACTCGTATATATGATTGTCATTTCTTGATGGGTGGGACCTTTATCTCCCACTAATGCATTGGGAAAAGATTAAAAGATCATGAAATAAAGAGTACTATAATGGGGATGATAACATGTTTATTAATAGATTTTTTCCACTATGATAGCCATGGAAGTGATCTTTGATTTCTGTAATGGTTTGGGGATTTATTCCGTTAAAATATTATAGGCATAGAAGTAATATATGTCTAATATGGAAATTATTTTCAATCAATATGTTTATTCTACAATTACATGTATTATGTAATTGTTATTATCTCGTGGAACATCATATTTTATTCCATTATTAATCATTTCCTATAAAAATATTATATTTATTCTAGGACCCATGATTATTATATTTGATATGTAGGTTATAGTTTTGAAATATTATTCCCATGTTATAATACCCTTATTCTCTTGTTGTGTTTATTTATCTCCCTAGTTAACAATTAATAAGAATATCAGAACACCGTAGCTTATATTTACATTACCTAGTTTTGATGAAGTTCATTATATATTATTTTTATATGAAGGGTTTTAGATGTGAAGAAATTAGCGGGAGATTAGATTGTTCACTTTAAAACTAGTTTTTTGGATTACATGTTTGAAAAATGCACTATATATTTACAAAACTAGTTCATGTGTTTGTATAATTTATTGATTAATCATCTATTATGTTGTAATATAAATTTATGAAAATCATGTGACTCTATATTTTAATAAATTTTCTAGGGAGAAGTATAAGGATGAGTCAATGTATTATTAAATGTAATATAATTTTAGTGAAAGATATTGAATTTCGTTTTCAAGAAATTAAATCCATGTGTTGATACAAAAATAAGGAAGTTGTTATAGTAATGATGTTTCTAGGGTAATACCTCTAAAAATGTGCCTTGAGCAAGTCATGATCATCACCAAGTGAAAAAAATGGGCCTTGATTCACACATGATTGGAACTATTGTGATATATTCATTGGAAATTAAAAAAACTGATTATGAACAACCATGAAGGATTTGAACAATGAACATGAATTAAGTACATTAAGACTAAGGTGTCATATATTAAAATTATGGTGTCCTGATATAGACATCCTATAAGTTATTTTCGTTGATTATGTGATTCTCTATTATGATTATTGTTATCAAAAAATTGATTATTGGTTTTATTCAATGGATAGAACTGGAAAGAACCATGTTAATTATTTGCGTGATGGATAATGAAATGATTATTCTATAAACAAGGCAAATATTATGGGATCTAGAATGAAAATTATTTTTAATATCCCCATATATCATTCTAAATACATAAATCATACTAATAATCCAATGAAAAAATTAGGGAACACTGTTTTTTTTTATTCCTTCATGATGCAATTCCCACCCATAATTCAGTGGATCCACTACGTTTCTTATTTTAAGAAAATAAATAATTTCCTTGAAGAAATATTTTTTCATTCTATAGTGTTCGAAAAAATAAAAAATCCTTTCTGATGAATATGTTTTGTATTTTGAAGTAGATCAATGGTGGACTCTCATAAATAATTCATTGGAAAAAGAAAATAAATACTCCATGGAGTGGATGAGTTTAAGATATTATTTTAAAATAAGATCAATACTTTAAATAATAATATAAAATGTATAATGAATTATTTAATTCATATATAAAGGATGATGAAATTTAAGGTACATATGAGATCAATGTAACAATATTTTTTTGGTACACTTCTAGTATTATAATACATCCTGATATTATGGTTAATAAATTATTCAGTTGTTTCAAACACTGTATCTAATCGGAGTAATCATTTTGAGGCATCAATATCCATGATAAAAGAAATATATAAGCTCTTATGGTGGAAATGGAAATAACATATACCCATTAATATCATGGTTTTGAAATGAAAAGAATCCCAAAATTTAATTAAAAATATAAAACTGAGGAGAAAATATGATGATATTTCTTTACTGCTTCCAGTTTTGTTTGAAATATGGATGAAACAACCTTATGTGACCACGTAAATTTTTTAAGTTTGCATGGTATGAGTAAAATGAAATAAAATACCGAAGTTATTTGAAGAAGTTTTTTAATGATAAAAATAAAGAGAAAGGTCAACATAATACACCACACATATTAAAATATTTAATATTAGTTGAGTATCATTGTTATAATAACCAATTTTGAACATAAATTGTTAACGATGATGGTTACCATCAACATCCTCCTAATACAATTTATTTATGAAAATCTCATAAAATTAGTATTTTTGATGAGGGGTGACACAATGACTTGGTGAATGGTACACATTTCATCAACTATTGACCAACTAATTTCTTATTTGACTCGGAATCTACCCATTTCCCATATCATAATAATTTAAATAGGGTATCAAAATTCCACTCAAATGATTATGAAAATAATTAAAAACCCCTTATTATATGATGATTACATATCATGTATATTATTCCATGTCAATGGATGTTTTTTAGAATATAATTCCATCTAATATACTCTCTCTTCCCTTAATAGAATTTGATGTAATCATAGGAATATATTTTGTTTTTATGTATAAATCCTATATTAGTTGTTGTGAAAGGGATGCAATGTTTGATATTCAAAAACATGTATACTCTTACATTAGTTTGATGATAAATATAAATTTATTATGAAAATATCACCAATTGTATTGGGTTTATTTTATATTCATTTGGGGTATCTCATATAGTAAGGGGGAAAATCAACATCAATGATATTCGAACTATAATTTTTATTAATTTATTTAAAAAATTGTTTCATAAACATATACCAAAATTGGAAGTTTATTTTTCAATAGAACTAATACCTGTTACCAAGACTATTTCTATAACTCCATATAGAATGGCCCAAATTGAGTTGCATGATTTGAAAAATAAACTATAGTAGAACCTTGAAATAGTAGTCCATTATAAAAGTGTGTCACTGTCTATTTAACCTATTCCTTTTCATGAAAATAAAATGTTAATTATGTGAATCTTCATTAATTATCGGTAGCAAAATAAGAACATGATCATGAAAGAGTATCCTCTAATCTATATCAAAGAACTATTTCAAAAACTGTGTTGAGTTCAAAAAATTCCAAGAGTGACATTTATTCTAAATATCATCAATTTATTATTAAGATGGATGATATACAAAAAAAACATTCTATACAAGTTGGAGAAACTATGTCTATATAGTGATTCCCCACAGTCATATTAATTCCCCAATAATCTCCATGGATATAAGGAATAGTAAATTTAGAGATAATCATGGTCATTTTTTGGTAGTATTTATAAATTATATTCTTATCTATTAAAAAGTAATGTAATATCGTGGATATCCACTAACAATTTTACCAATGTCCCTATGGAAGGAGAATTTAAAAAAAAAAATTTGTGTATTTTTGAAACAAAATGATTCATTGTTTGTTTATATAATATCAGGTTAGTATATATTAGTTGATCCATTAAATGAGGAGTCTATTTAATGTTATCTTAGAACAAAAATGCTGATTGAGATCCGTAGTTTCTTTGTAGAAATAGTTAGAGGATTTTGAATAATTTTTCATGACTATCTAATCCACTAGAAAAGTAAACTAAGATGGGATCAATGTTCCTCTAGATATAGGAATGTGAGGAAAATATCAAGTATAAGAAGAGATGATTTATTAGTGTACATATTCAAAAATTACACTAGAGTAAACAGGTGTTTGTAATCTATAATGATTCATCCATGATGATAGTGGGATATATTATTATTTTTAAAAACAATGTTATAGCTTATAGATCGTGAAAATTGATGATTTTTGGAAAAAATTACACCACATAGGAATTGTAGATATTTGTGGCTATTTTTTTCATTTAATTTAAGGAGGATCTATCGTTACGATGAAAATTGTGATATATTTACCAATAATAAAAATTTTAATGTACATATTTCTATAGGGGTAGTTTAATATGAACTATAAAAGATTCATAGATATGATTACATATTATGACTTCTGAATATATTTCAAGACAAGGAATGTGAACTTGGTGGAAAATGCTTTTAATCAAAAGGACTCTGATATGATATCGATTATGAGGATCGTAAAATATCTAATAGTTTTGGATTATTTAAGGGTGGATCTTGAAATCCTGATGGAAGGGGTGAAATCATATATTTCTCAGTGAAATGATCAACTATCTATCCAAGTTAAGATTAAGGAAGAATAATATGAATAAGTAGAGATGAAAAAAAGTGAAAAATGTGATTTATTTTTACCATGATCCTAATAGAATCATAAGGTATAGGAACTATGTTTGTGTTCCCTCCAAAATATATTTCAAGGATGTGATATTAAAGTAATCTCATAGTTCCTCATTCTCCATTAAACCTCGAAGTAAGAAAATATATAGATAATTTAAATAATAATTAATGATGAATTTAATGAAGCGAGATATTTTTAGAGTTTGTATCTTTGTTCTTACCATTTTAGCACGTTAAGGATAAGTGAAAAAATTATAATGTGGTGTCACATCCCTTACATTTACTATAGTGTAAATCTGAAAATATCATAATTAATTCTTTCATTGGACTCCCAAAAATAACTAAAGGGTATAATTCTATATTGGATGTAATTGATCACCTTACAAATTCATCTACATCATCCTTGTTAAAGAATATTACGTTTTGGAATAACTCTTTAGGATATAGATTAAATATGTATTATGTATTCATGGAATACCACATTCCATTTCATCTAACTAGGATCTAAGGATGATCTTAATATTCTAGAGATGACTTTAGAATTTTCATGATACAAAATAATGTTTATGATTTATTCATAATCCTCTAATAGATGGTTTGTTTGAGAGAATAATTCCAACTATAGAGGATATTTTTAGATACCTTTCACTTTGATTTAATGGTTTTTGGGATCAAAACCTTTCTATAGATTAGTTAAATAGAAAAACATTTCACTTGAACACTTAGTTGGATACTTATAAATCCATATATGGAAGGAAGAACAGAAATAAAATTTAATTAGATGATGTTAGATAAAGAAATCTATAAGGACCTTAGACATATGACGAAATTATATAGAAGGATATAATCATTCCTCATTATATATGGGTGGATCAAAATTTTTTGAAAATGTATAACAACAATAAACATCATGATTATGAATTTGAAAATTGTTAAAAGGTGTTTAGAAGAATTTTATTAACAATAAATGTAATTATAGGTGAAAATAATGGAAAAATCATCCCTAGGTATATTGGTATCATTGATATTATTGATAGTTTCATAATAGTACCCTATTAGTTTTTATTTCCACCAAACCTCTAGGAAGTTCATGATGTGTTGCATGTATCTTTTCTAAGGAATTACATACATGACAATTTTACTGTAATAACATCAAAGGTGATTCCACGGGCTAATGATATTTCTTATGGTGGAAAACCAGTAATGATTATGTATTATACAAAGATTGTATACAAGTCAAGACAAGTCACCTCATTAATGGTTTGTGGTGATACCATCAGTTATAAGATTCTATCTAGGAACATGGGGATATGATGAGGTATAATTATCCATATATTTTATATTGAAGATAAATATTTTGAGGTAGAAATTCATTTTAAGTGGGAGTATAAGGTCACACCATGATAATTTATGAAATATTTTTCAAGGAGTTTTACTTTCAATGAAATATTTCATTACACACAACACAAAGTTTTATTGAAATGAGATATATTATTAATATTATTATAAGAACATAAATATTACAATCCAACCATTATAAATTCATACATTGCTATGAATAATTATTTTTAAATAATAATTATAATAATTTTATATAAATAATATATGTTTATAAAAAATACTTAATATCTAGAAAAGTTCTCATTTGATTATAGAATACTTTTTTTAAACAAAATTTCCATTTTTTCAAAAAATAATAAAAATAATTTTTTAAATATTTTAAAACATATTTATAATAAATTTAATTTTTTGTAATTTAAAAATCAAAATTATATTTTAGTAAATTTTATTGAATTTTATAAAAGGAAAAACATTTCATTGAACATTGGAAAATACTAGTTTTCATTTTGAATTGTATTTTCATTTAAAACAAAATAAATTAATATTTCTTATATATGGTATTAAAAGTTAAATTAGATAAATTTTATATTTATTAATTCAATTTATATCATTTGAATCAATTTATTATAGAAATATTATATAAAAAATTTCACCTCTAATGAAAAATTACCCCCTGAAAACCCACATTCTCATCAGGTTTGTAGGTTTATTTTTTTAAACAAAATCTTCCAATTATGTGAGATGAATTTGGAAAAGTATATTCTATATTTGGAAGAATAAAATATTTAATTATATAATAAGTTCAATTTATTATTCCATAAGGGATAATAATAATATAAAACATTATACACTAAAGATAAGGTAAAAATGAGTATATATTGTTTTAAACTGAAAAGGTAATTTTTAAAAATAACCTAACATTTATCCAAAAACCATTTTTAACACTATTTAGAAATTATTATATCTATTGATTAATAATTTTTTTTTCTTTTTTCATGAAAAAATGCGGGATCAAATTATCCTTTTAAAATATTACAAGTCTACCACTAGTCTCACTAATAAAAGGTCCTTTGTTATCATATCCAATTATGAAATCCAAAAATATTTTGGATAGAAAATACTTACCAGGATATATTTCTTATATCCACCCCCAAAATAGATGGTCCTTTGTAAAATAAATATGTTATCAAAGGAAGGGTTTTGGGGAAAACCTAAAGAAGTTGTCTGAAGAATAGGTAACATCCATAACCAATCATTTTATTTTATTACTTCCTAAAAATCAATATGATATTATTTAACCATGATGATATTCTAATTTCATGACCAATAACCATATCCCCTTCTCTCAAATTGGAGAGATATTGTTTATTGTGTGAACTGAGGACTACTGTCAAAGGAACCAATGAACACATTTTTCCATCACCAGTTATCCCAGCCTAATTTAATGGTATATCAATGTTTATATATATATATATGATAGAACGGTACTCATATAATTATCATATCATATATATAAATTAATATTATATATTTTTTAGGGAATATAATATCATTGTTCATTTCTATGGTGGACTACAACCTCACCAAGAGATGTCATTTGATCAAACTATACATGGAAGGTATTAAGGCTCTATTTAATGAATATATGTGTTATATATGATATGGAAAAATATTTATTATTAATATACTTTTTATGTATATTTTTTTAAAATCCATAACGAAAATGGAAACAATGTTCATTTGTATGTATGGCTAACCATCACTATGAACAATGTGTTTTGTTTTCTATTTATATCTTTTATGAATTTATATTAATTCAAATATAATATATATGTAAGATATATATATATATATATATATATATATATCATTGTGAAAAAAAATTATAATATGTAACTATGAAAAATTAATAGGACAAAAAATATAAAATCAAAATATACATGAAAAACTGATTAGTTATTGCCTAAATTGTGCCTATAACAAAGAATGGTTAATAAACAGGTAATAAAATGTGATAATTAAATAATATATATATATATATATATATATATATATATGTGTGTCTATATATTTGGTTCTATAGTAGATGTGTAATAATATTATATTTATTATTTATTATTATTTAACAAGTACAGAGTATGAAAAGACATAATGTAAGGGATATTTTTTCTCAAATTTCTCTATTTCAGACATAAGATATATTAGACACCTAACTTATTCTATGAGACCCATATAATGACCCTTTGAAATGGTATATCATGAATATAATTATATTTAAGATAATTATTTTTTAATTCTATGTTTCTTATTATTTTCCCCTATAATTAATAATATACAAAATGGTAATGGTTTTATGAAAAAACTCATTATTTATGGAGATTGATTTTGTTTAAGCTTATGACAAAGAAATTTTATTTTTAATATCATAATAGACACATTAAGTTTAACCTGTTATATTTATTTTAATATAACACATGTTTCAATTAATTTTTATCTCTTCATACCCTTAATATCTAAAAAATAGTTCTTAAGGAGAACCAAAATTATTTTCCCATCTTTTGATAACCCTTCCTATTCATTTTACATTTTTTCTAAAATATGATTCAAATAATGTTTTACTGTTCCAAAAATATTATTTCAAAAGTAATTTTTATCCTTGTTTAAATTTTTAATTTTTTAAAATGATTCATAATGTCATTTATTTAAACTAGTACTGTTTGTGTTTTATTAAAAATGATAAAACATTATTAGTTTTAAAATTTATAGGGTGAAAAACAATTCTTATTATCTTTTTAAATAATCAAATTGATGATTCATTAATAATTTTACTTGATTAATTTGAAGGAATCATTATTTTATAATATATTATGAATATTAAGATTAAATAATTATTTAGTTATGATTTTTTCAACTAGAAATGTTATATTTGATTTTCTTAATCATTTCTATCTAATATGAGACCCATTTATGTTGCTTTTAAATTAATCAGGATATGATATGAGGATATTATTATTGGAATTTTTTTTAAGGAAATATGTTTGTTAAACCCGTTTAGCATCCACGGGTTATTCCATGATAAAATTCTTATGAAACATTCTTCGTTTTCCATCCGTTTTTATTTGATAAAATGATGAAAGGATTGTGGAACACAATTATTTTCCAAATGTTAGTCCATATTTAAATGTTTGTTAAACCCACATCTTTGAATGAGGTTTAATAGGATGAATTTTTTATGATCTTGTGGGACATGAATATATTATATTCAATATGTTATGGGTGATACCAATATATCCCCACATTGAATTGGGTAAAGATTAAAATATCATGAAAACATCAACAGTTGATTTAGGAGTAGAACATGTTCATTACGGGATATTTACTACTATGATAGTATTTTTGGTGAACCATGACTAATAAGATTGGTTTGGGTAGTGAACCCATTCCATGATGTTATAATATTAAATAATAATTGAATAATTTTGAAATTGTATTATTTTGGTACATGTATGTAAATATTCCTTGTATTATTCAATGAATATTCTCTTTTGGATCAAGTTAGTTGAATCCCTTTTAACATAAGTATTATTAAATTCCAATTTTTATTCTATTACACATGATTATGATATTTGATATATATGGTTTGGTTATCAAAGGTTACACTCGTTTTCTCATGAACATATCATCATTTTATGTTATTGTATCCCCATTTTTTCCTTATAGTTTTTATGAACACACCCAATATTATATTTTGTTTCCACATGTTATTATGAATTTTATTATCTATTATATTTTTAATAATGGTTATGTTTATGAATAACATAATGGGGGAATATTTAGTTTATATATGAATCATGTTTTTATGTTTCTATGTTTCAAAAGGCATTATACATTTAATATACTCAAATGTGTGTTTACGTAAATGAATAAATATTAAACTATTAGTATTTATGATATTTGTCTAAAAATCATGTGATGTTGTAATATATCTATTGGGGGATTTTGTTACTCATGTGATCATTATTGATATAATAAATTGAAAACCCAAATAGGGTTATTGACCTTAATATAATACCTCATGGCCCTCAAGAAGGCCATGTACTATGGTGTGTGAGGTTGACTGAGTGAAATGGGTTTGTGGAGTTAAATTATAAAGCCTATTTGAG
This sequence comes from Viscum album, assembly GCA_963277665.1. Classification (NCBI taxonomy): domain Eukaryota; kingdom Viridiplantae; phylum Streptophyta; class Magnoliopsida; order Santalales; family Viscaceae; genus Viscum; species Viscum album. The sequence goes on along the minus strand of OY728146.1, from coordinate 194,773,515 downwards.
AAAATATATATTTTTGTTTTGTTTTATAATATAGGAATCCGATTTTTGTACATGGAACTAAATTGATTATAATTGAGAAACATAGTAGAATTTGAAATAGGGTTCCACCAGGGGTGGCAGAGTAAGCCAACTACAAATTAATTTTTTTTGAGTTTATATTAAAAGTAGGTCTTGTAAATAGTATTTTTACTATGTCATTGAGGGAGGGTTTACTTGTTACAAGGGTTATAGATATTTTCTTAAACCAATATTGGGGTTTTGAAATTATGAGTAATAACCTACATTGGATGAGGTATTTCATGATTTAGAGATGTTATGTCTATGACATGACCAGAAAAACATATAATATATGGGTTATTAAGGTCATGTATAATTAAATATGTGAATTAATATAGTGATAAGATGAGATAGGGGTTGACATTTTGTTCTTGTACTCGGTTTTATTGAAACTGGTGATGAAATCTATGATAGTCAACTACAGACTAGAATTTGGTCACACAAAACTCATTCCACTAGAGGTGTGATGAGTAATTGTCTTAGTGAAAATGATGATACTCAGCAAAATCCTGACGTGATCGAGATATTATAAAATTTTCTACATCATTTATTTAATGGTACTGTCTTTCCTAAAACATAATTTGTTTATTCCTATGGATCAATAGTGATAGAGAGTGCTTATATTTTTTCTAGAGGTCAGGTGAGTGGTCTTGATAGTTTTTGTAACAACATAAACTCCTCACTTGTGGTTCTGGTGCTAAAGACATAAAAATTACAAATGTGACAGAATTTATTCCATCAAAATAGAAAAAATAAAAATTATATAATAGATAAATTACATACCATTGTACCATCTAGGTTTATAGTTTTAATGAATTATGATATATTCATACATATCTAAAAAATAAGTAAAGAACTACCCCATTAATATGGTTATTATCTTTTAAAAATATTTCATCTCTAGAACCTTTCATATATATATCCAACTAAATAAGTTTTCATAACCTTTGGAAATAAGGGTGATCTCAGATAATTAGTAAATTTATCTATATGATATATATGGAATTAAAAAATAATAACATGTTAATAATTGTATAATAACATAATCTAAACAACAAATAATTATACATTTCATATAAATTATACTAATCTTGGTTTAAGGAATAAATTTTGTAATTTCATAAGACATAAATAACATAAAAATATATACCATGAGAAGATAGATTTGGAATAAAAAATGGAATTTTGGAAAAAAATAATCCTATAAAATCATTTCTATATTAGTCAAGGGTCATTTCCAAAACCATTGTAGAGAACAAAGCCCTTTACTGAACCATGTTTGCTCACCATTCCATCCCCATGTTAAGAAATAAGGTTTCATTCCCATTCCAGCCCAACATTATGAAATAGAGCTTACAACTCAATTCCATATCTTTTCATCTATTGAGATATAAATCATTACCTAATGCATTTTTTGATGATATATGATTCAACCAGAAAATAATCATACCTATATATATGTGTGCCACATTAATATAAATCATTCATCATATAATAACACATGAAAAGAATAAAAAAATATCCATTATTCCATAATAAACATAAACCATTCATAGATATTATAAAAATTTTATCATTATATCATATCAATATTAAGAAATGAGTAACAATAATGGAATACATATTAGATAGAAAAAAATCTTGAAAAATATTATGAAAATATTTAGTGAGGAAAATATCATTTCTAATTTTAGAATTTTTATTCAAATCATAAAACAACTAACGAACCTTAATAATTGAAAAAAACCACAAAAAAGATATAATATAAACATTCTAAATTATTTTTAACATATTTTCATTATTTTACATTTGAATTCTTAAAATATCAATTTAAAAAAATTAATTAATCTTTTTAGAAAACCTTGTTTTTTAATAAAAAATATTTCCCACTAAAGTGAAAATAACATTAGATATAAATATTAATATATTAGAAATACATATATTAATAAAAATTGATTTTTAGTATTAGTATATTAACCATATATTGAATATAGGTTCATGACATAACATTTGTTTCGACAAAGAAATATATATACAAAATTACCATACCGATTTTGTAACATTTAAATTTGAAACTACATAAGAAGATATATAATAAAATGGATATCTAAATAACTATATATTTAAGGATAATGATCATATATTTCATTGAGGGTTATTATATAAACCATAGGAATGAAACTAGTGGTGAATATTTCCAAAGTATCTGATAAATAAAAGTGAGAATAGAAATCTCCTTATAATTATCATTCCATTTATGTTTGTATTCGTCAAAAGAATCAATTATGTGTATTCACTGTAAATCCACATATAAAAAGTTGGATTAAAAAATAGTATAAAAAAAATTAATTTCACACAATGTTGAATAATTAAATAATCAATGATATAGTAGTCAAACCTAATTAATGGAAATTGAGTTATAAATAACCTTACCATAAGTATTGACTTTCATTGTTGATGTATAAACCACTTCTTCTTCAAAATGTATTCTTGGATACAATATAAATAGATATAGGGTTTGTATTTTGAGAATAATGAAACCACTATAAGCTGTATAAGGCTGTTGAGATGTTAAATTGGTATGTTATGGCTAATGTATATGTGTCAATGCGAAGTGAATAAGTGATGAAGGAGGTTCCAATTTGTAATTGAGGTTTGGGATTATTTTTGAATTTCTAAAAATATTAAATTATAACAATTTAAATATAAATAAAAACGCATTATAAAAGGATTGAATTATAATATAATTTATGGAATGTTTATAATTACATCAAACAATATATTATGGAATGATTTTGTATTATTTCAAAACATATAATTTTGATTAAGCCTTATTTAACCCTTTATAATATCTAGTATGTTAATTATTCAATACTAAATGTTTTTTAATTTTAACTTATATGTTTCAAATTTCCCATAATTTGTCAATTATATTTATTTAAAAAATTAACATAATCATTTTTTATTTTTAAAATACTTTTATGATTTTTAATAATTTAACGAAATATTAATTTGATAAATTATTGTTAATGAGAATATTGATACTATTGATACACATTGATTATTACTATAAATTGAAAATAGGAATTTTAGAATATTAATTTTTCAAAAATCTCTAATATTTTCTATATATATTTATATATATAAAGCATTGAAAACATTAACTTATTCAATTTATATCAAAATTCATATTTTTAATATAATGTATAATCATTGTCTTTTAAATAAATAAATATCGTATTAGAATATCAATTGAATTTAAAGAAATTTTATAATTTTTATACATTAATAATAAATCTATAAAATTAATTTAATTAAACTAAAATTAAAATTTACATCTTGGTCGTTCATATCTCAATTTTTTTCTTATATAGTCATATAAAAATATTATGTACAATGAGTGTGATATTTTTAACAAATATTGATTTAAATAAACAAAATTATACACAATGGAAAATTTATAATTATATAAATTAAATTATATCCTATTATTATAAGGGTATAATAATGTTATATTAACAAAAAAACTACTAGTTTAGGTGATTATTATACCCATATCATTTTTTACATTTATTTAATATATTTAACTATTATGGTGACATCAGTGATTAATACTATTTAGTGGTTCATATAGTTGTCAGAAAATTATAACAGACCCATAAACAGATAATTGATGAAATTTTAAACATTATAGAAATTATTTTCAAAAATGTAAGATTCTTATGAATTATATATCATTTAATAATATATTTTTAAATGGTCATGATGTTAAATTTAAGGATAATTCATTACATTGATTTTAATAATCCATAGATTAAATATATAAATGAAACCAAATATTTAACTATTTCTCTAACATGAAAATTTAGTATAAAATTTAACTAATTTAAAAAATTATCGCATATTATATTTATTTTATTATTTTTAATATCATCTATTTGATATTTCCATTAAAAAATTAATTAATTCATTAGTGTTGTGTAAGAATTTAATATAATTATTTAATTAGTAAAAAATATAAAATAATTACCATTATATAGATAAATATTTTATCTTAAATATTAATAATTATAGTAATATATTTATTCTTGATAACTCTATATTAAATATTTTATAGTTATTAAAAACATGAGAATTATTTCATTGATTGTTATATGAATAGAATATTTTTATTTTCATAATATCAACTAAATTGGTCCTAATGGTTATAATATAAACCCATATAGGATTATGTTGTAAAATAAATCATCAAATAAAATGTTTCCCTGTCTTAGTGTCATTTTATAGACCTTACTATTTGGTTACTCTTAATTACACAATTTACCCATTACCGTGTAAACAAAAGCTACCTTGGATAAAATTACTAATTAAAAATGTAAATATATATTTAATATATATGGAAATTAAGTATTTAAATATGAAAATAATTTTCCAAATTATAAATATTAATGTTGGAAATTTTAATTTAACATAAAATTGGGAAAACGAACAAAGAAACAGTTTTTATAATAAAATGTACTTTTAAAATATAAAGTGTTTTCATACTAAATTAAATTATAAAATAGATTTTAAAAACAATAAATATAATATTTTAAGTAAATATTAAATAATTAAAATTAAAAAATAATTATAAATATAAATTTACCCTTTTAGAACTTTTTAAAAATTAAAAAATGAATTTGTAGAATTCATTGGAAAATAACAATTTTCAGGTAATTATCAAAATTTTACTATATGAAATTGAGGATATTATGATTTAAAAAATATAAATATTAATAAATAAATTTTCTAATATATCAAGTAATTAATTAAAATTTTATTTATTTTTAATAAAATAATAATAGAAATCATTTTTAAAAAACTAATTTTTTTTGAATAAAATGGCTTTAGTAGAATTACAATTTTAATTCTTGAAAAACTAATTAGTACCTTATCAATGAGTATTAGAACTATATATTTTATAATGTCACTAATAATATTCATTCTATCTTATTTTGTGGAAAAATATTAATGGTCACATAATAGTATTTTGTTTTTCGTTTAAACTCATTGTTAGATATCTAATACACTATAGAACATATTCATACAATCCTAATTATAGCTATAATATAATTTCTCCCACTATTTATAAAATTTAATCCTCAATATTTATACATTTTCTTGATAACTAAGGGTTCGAATGTCTAAAATACATTTTATGAAATCCCAAATTAAAAAAGAATCAATTTAAATTTTACTTCAAATGATGGAAGGGAATGTTTGAAGGTGTCCTATGATAATACATTCTATGATTACATGTTTGAAAAAATGGAAATATAATTGAAAATTACTATCTATTTCATAAGGATATTTAGAGATAATATTTTCAATATAATTTTACTATCACAAACCCATTAATCTCTTTCGAATTAAAAGGAAATATATTTCTCATTATAAAAACATAATATATAATATTTTAATTTAAAATTTTTATTTGAAGATTCAATTAAAATAGTAGATGAATTCCATTAACATATATACTATTAACATGAAGAATTATTGCAACATGAAATGTAATGTTTCACCCTTTAATCAATTTTCCCCACAAACTCAGATTTTTTCACCAAACAATGAGTATTAAAGTTGAATTTTTCAGAACATATGCTCTTATTATATCTTCTAATGAATCTCATAATATAAAAAAATAACCATATACTTCTTCATTATAAAATATTTACCCATTCCATATTTTTTATTACAAGATAAGGCAATTATTCAAAAATAATAAACCCTTATATATCAAAAAATATTTTATTCATCAAAATTCAATTGTAATAAATAATGCTAAATATTGACCATTTAAAAAATATTAACATTAGTGCTCCTAAAATATTTCTAAAAAAATATTGAAATTATAAAATCAGAAGTTTTTTTATCACATTCTCTTCCCTGATGAATTTTAACAATTATCATTGAATAATATCATTCTCTCTTAATGTCTCATATCAGAAAGTAATTTCCATAACAATTCTCATGGTGTTATAAAAATATTAATTAATAACATGAAACAAAATAAATCTATAATAATACTACATATTAATAGAAAATATATTCTGTTAATTATTCTAAACATAAAATACCATCATTTTATATTTACCTAAATTATACAGGTTTCACAAAATATTGATTGTCTTCTAAGATAACATTAAAAACGTAACACTAAATTAATTTCTAATCCCATAGTTATGTATGTGATTAAATATATTTTCAAAATAATCCTAACCCTATTCCATCAGAATGTTTAATTAAACATTATATAAAAAAATATATAGGACATCACATAGGTTAGTGGTTGGTGATACACCCTTGTCACTCATCAATTCTGGGTTCAATCCCCATGGCCTTTCTAGACGTGACATTTGTCACCTATCCTGTGGGTTATCCTTTTTCTAAATTTTTTAAATATAATCTTAATAAAATTATAGAAACATGATAAACATACTCAAAAATTATCTTAAGATAATAGATATTAAATAAACTTTTATGTTCATAGGTTATCTCATACCTTTTATTTTTTATCCCATCATTCTATAAACCTTAATTTTAACATCCAATATAAATAAATAAATATATAATTTTCATATATATTAATATTTGTTAATTAAATATTATTTTTTACTTTAATGGAGATTACTATGTTTGATGGCCTACACGATACGCAACAACAGCTTTCTTTGAAATCTTATGTTGCACACTAATAATAGTATATTATTATTTTATATGGTAGTTAATGTGTATCCATTTTATTGGTGGGAATGAATAGAACTAACAAAAATATTTTTATAATTTTTTTTTAAATTTTTTATACAACTATCCAATAAAATTTAGGGTCATAAAATGTGAATAAATCTAATTATTATCATAATTTACTTTAAAAAGACGATTTACGACATTTTGGTGGCGAACCCTCATTAAATAATGTGTTGGTAAATTTTATATGTTATATTTTATAAAATAATATTATTAATTAGAATAGGGACATAATAATTTACTTTGGGTAAAATTTTGGTGTTTTTTGATAAAATTCATTTTTGAGGAATTGTGAAAATGATGTATTTTAATTCAATACTGCCTTTTAATCTAATTTAATTATATATATAGATTTTAGTTTTAATTAATTTAAAATTTTAATTAGATTATATTTTTACCATTAAATTCAATGTTTGTCATTGGAATTAATTTCAATTTGTAAATGGACATAAAAAAGTTTCAATCTTTTGATAGTTAATATTTCATAAAAACACGTGTTTTGTTTTGACAGTGGAAATTAATTTTAAATTAACTAATAAATCATATATGTTTTGAATTTCATTAAATACACATATTTTTGAATACAGAATATCAAATATATCATAGGATATTTTTTTTGTATTTTTATGAAAAACAACAATATTTGGGGAATAGTGAAAACACTTAGTATTAGGTAAAAGGATGAATTTTTTATTTAAATAATATTTTACCATTTCTGTGAATTTAATTGTTAATATATATTGTACATGGTACTAATTAGTAATTAAAATTTGGGTCAATAAGATGAAAATATTTTTTTGGTGAATAATAACCTTTGTGTTTTATTTAACGGAGTTAAAGGTAAATATGATTAATCATGGTAAAAATAATATCCCAATAATACAAAATTAACATAACACTTATCCTAAAATTATTGGAAAATACATGGCTGACAATTGGAATCCTTGGGTAAATTTTGGGACCCCATGAAGCCACATAGGAGTGATAATGACACTTTAGTTTAATTTATTCAAATTAAAGAAAAAAATGACATAAACAAATACCTTATAGTAGATTAAATTTTACATATCGTTATATAATTTATCTCTTCTCCTATAAAAATTAATTTAAAATAAAAAAAAAAATCCTACATTATGGTATATTTGTTTATAATTTTTATACATCAAATTAATTAAATTTTTTATGACCCGATAATGATGCAATGTTTACGTTATAAATAAATCATTTTAAAAAATAAGATGACAAATATAAAAATAACATGGAAAACCTGTCGACTTATAATGGGATGATTTTATTTCTCCCATGAGTAATACAATCTTATAATTTAACTAGTTATAGACCTTCTGAACCTGTATATAATTATATAATAGAATAATATTTTCACACTTTTCAAAAGAGCCCCTCCTCCCCCCTTATAAATATCCCTCCCATCTAACTGATTCCTCACACTTCACAAACCTCGTGGCTCATCCAACCAATTCTAAAATAAGATTTCATGATCACTATCTTCCACCTAGAAGCCTTACCATTGGTATAATGGACTTATAAAAGTCCTTTTTGTTCAAACCAAAGGGACTTACCTGAATTAAATGTAACAATTTCTCTTAAATTATTTTGTTTTATTTTTTTATTTTAATTATCATACCCCTAAACTATTTTTATTAGTTTATTTCATAAAATCAATATTATCCTAAATATACTAGATTTTTATTTTGATATGGATTTTAACTACACTTACACACAACTCCGTCTAATTGGTAAAGAACATATTGTTTCAGTGGACAAAAAACTAATTCCTCACAAAATGATGATGGTTGAAATATCTCCAACCACCTCTCATGGTGGCCATTAAGAGGGAATTGTAGTTATATATGATACATATAAGGTTTCTGATATCTTTATTCTTCTGTATTTTTCATTTATATCATTCCTTTATGGTTTCCATTATGGGTAAACATGATAATTTTATTTGAGTAGGTGGGGACTACTACCCCCTCAAAGTGATATGACTCATACAAGCCATATGTGGTAATTATAAAGGTTACATTGAAAATAATTATATATTTAATTATACTATAATTATAATATACTTATGTATCGTTATCTTTCCAATCCATTACAAAAAAAATATAAATGGAAGTAGCATTCATGCGCACATACGACTTACCGTCTCCATGAACAGTGAATTTCATTCCTTATCTTCAAATTTAATGAAATATTATAAATACAGGTATATAAATGATATATAAGATATATATGATTTCTGAATCAGGAATATCATTTATTATATAATTAACATTTTACCACATGAACAACTTGTATTTACAAGAAGTATATCTTTGACTCAATTACCAAATATTGTCTAAACGACCATTATTAACTTAAATGATTACATAAATTTTATAACATAGTAATTAGTGATTTAAAAGGATTGATAAACATAAAAATTGTTCTTATGAAAGTATAAAATAACATTAGTTTATTATTCAGGATATTATAGAATGAACAGTTCAAGTTGGAAATGATATAAGGGACTTCGTCTCAATATCCTTTCCTTGAGGCATATTTTGTATTAATACGTGAAATTATTTTATATTCTCTTTAAAAAAAATTAATTTTCATTTCATTTTAAGGGAACCATTTCATATGATGTGTTTTACTAAAGGAAAAAATGAGAAATGATTCTTTTAATGTAAGCGTGGACAATGACCTTTCCATTTCCGTGAGTATTATTTAATCTCTGGATTCCTTAACAAGCTGTAATGTTTTTAAAAGTAAAATAAATACCATATACTAAATTATGTATTTTTTTATTGAAAATGGTTTTGATAATGGATTTGTTATGTGAACATATTTATGTGATATATTTTGATTGAATTGTGGAAATGTTTTCTTCCCTTTATATTTGTGGTATGTGTTATGATTTTATAATTGTACTTGGAAATTTGATGGGTGGTTACGTGATAAACCAAATTAAGGGTGGCGATGTGATAAACTAGGATGTGTGGTTATGTTATAACCACCAATGCATTGGGTATATAATACATGTATATTGATATTCCATTTATTCATATGTGTAGAAGACGACAATATGGTTATTCCATTTAAGTATGTTTATGTCCCATGTTACCATTATATTTTATGTGATATTTATTTGGGATTTATGGTAATATTTAGGTTAAAAAAGGGTAAGAAATTATATTTTATTATGTGAATAGTATTTACTAATTCATAAAGGTGAAATATATTACTTTTGAAAAGTATTCATCGTTTACATTATTTTTCGAAAAACTAACAATTTTTTTTGTATATCCATTTCTAAGATTTTCTTAACTATCCCATGTTTGTAAAATTTTATTTATTGGGTATATAAAGTGGAATAATTTCAAGGATGGGATAATGGAAAAGTCATGATGTCTAAAACATTGAACTAGACATGGGTCTTTTATTCAATAATTTTAATTTTTTTGAAAAAGTAGAAACTGGGAAGAAGTGGATACATGTAATATTCTTGTTATCATGTATATGTCATGTCAAAATTCTAGAAATATATAAACCAGAAAAGAACCTCAATGTGAGTTGTTAACATCATTCAAGAATATGCAATGTTTAAGGCTGTGTCCTTATAGTTGTAATAATAGGTCAGTTTAGTTATCTTCTGGAGTTAGGGTATAGTTAAATTAATGTCCACAAATAAATTTATATTAAAATTGAAATGATATAATTTATAGATTACCATTTTTCTATTCCTATCTAATCTCTATGTTCAGAATGGTTTTCCATAGTGGAAATAGGGTAGCTATGTTGGGATGAAAAAAGAGAGGAAGAAAACCTTCCAAATCAGCAACCATAGATGGTGGGAATTGGAACTGAACTATTTGTCATCGTGATGGAATAGTTGACTCAGGATATAAATGGTAATGATATCCACACACATGATCATCCAGATCAACCATAGAGGAACATTTAATTAAAGGATCATTTTATGAGGAAACACCCCCATCATTGATAGGACCATCTGACCCTGGGCTAGCTAAAGGTTAGATTAAAGAGTTGGAGAAAAGTTTTGATGTCAAGGGGTGTTCAGAACATAAAAAGAGTAGTCATGTTTTTACCCTTTTGATGGTAAAGCTGATCAGTGGTGGTCGATGGAGAAACATATTAGGGATAGTGTGGAGATTGACTCTATGGATTAGGATGCATTCAAAGGTATGTTCCTTGAGAAATATTTTCCTAAGGTGGTTTGACTTAGTTTGGAAGAAAATTCATTGAATTTAGGTATTAGGATGACTCAGTCGCTGCTTAAGAAGGAATTTTCACATGACAGGAATGGTATGCTGCAAACTGTATATGATATCTTGATTGTATGATAAATTGATTTATTAAGGTACACTATTGGTTTGTCAAGATTATGCCAATGTGTTTCATGATTCGGGGTCTACACATTCATTCATTTCTGAGAAGTTTTCTCATAACATGGGAATTCCATCTCAAGATTTCAGTCCTAAACATACGGTAAAAACACCTATAGGAAATGTTGAAACCAAAAAGAAATTATAATAACCTTCTTGTCCTTGTGTGTGGGAAGAATCTACCTACAAACCTTATTGTATATCCTCTAGTATATTTTGATGTTATTCTATGTATGGATTGGATTTCTCTTTATAATTCAATGATTATCTGTAGAGATAATGAGGTTTCTTTTCAAAAATATTTTCATTTTGGGTACATGAATGAACCCATTCTTTTGATAACATATCAGGATGTTGAGAAACTAGTAAAATATGGAAATGAATGGTACAATAAGAATATTGATGAAAAAAAAGGAACTGTTCATATTAATGATGTTCTAGTGGTATATGAGTATCATGATGTTTTTTCTACTAAGTTTCCTGGTATTATAAATTATCAAAATGTTGAATATAATATTGACTTTGTTCCTGATGCTAATACAATTTCCTAACCCCCTTATCGAATGATTCAAATTGAACTTTTAGCATAAAATAAGCAATTTAAAGAGTTATTAGATAAATGTTTCATTTGACCTAGCACATCACCATGGGTTGGTTCTATATTATATGTTAAGAAAATATGGTTCAATGAGACTTTACATTGATTATGGAGCATTTAATAACATCACTTTTAAGAAAATGTATCCGTTTTTTCATATCGATGATTTGATTGATTAGATCTAGGGAGCCTAGTTTTTTTTGATGATTTACATGAGATTGTGGTTCCATGGGATGAAATTATTGGAACAAGACATTCTGAACACCGTGTTTTAGACTAGATATAGCCATTATGAATTTTTGGTTATTCCTTTTGGGTTAAACAATGCACCTGCTATATTCATGGATCTTATGAATGTAATTTTCAATGGGAACGTGGATAATATTGTGGTTCAATTCAGTGATGATTATTTGGTTTAAACTAAAATTAATGAAGAGAATAAAAGTCATTTAAGGGTTGTCTTGAAAAGATTTAATGAAATGAAACTGTTTGGGAAATTCAACAAGGGTGAGTTTTGGTCACAAAAAATTTCATTCCTTGGTTACATTGTTTCAAAAAATGAAAAAACTGTTCATCCTACTAAAATAACAGTTGTTGAAGAATGGTAAAGACCCACAAATATAACCAAGATCCATAGTTTTCTTGGTTTTGTAGGTTATTACCAGATTTTTTTTGAAAAGTTTTCACAGTTATCTATTCTAATGAATAAGTTAACTCGAAAAGGTGTTATATTCATTTGGAAAAAACAATGTAATGATTGTTTTAAGGAATTTAAAACAAGATTGGTGAATGCTTCTGTTTTTGCACTACCTTCCAAAAATGGTGAGTTTGTTATCTATAGTGATGCTTAATTAAAAAGAATTGGTTGTGTCTTTATGTAGAATGATCTGGTAATTGCTCATGCTTTACGTCTATAAAAGCCTCATTAGTTAAATTACCCTACACATGATTTGTAATTAGTTGTTGTTGTTTTTTCTTTAAAAATTTGTTGGCATCATTTGTGTAGAGTAAAGTGTGAAATATAAACTCACCATAAATGTTTGACGTATATATTAGCATAGAGAGAATTTAACAATATATAGAGGAGATGTTTAGAATTAAACAAGGATTATGATTGCATGATCCTTTACTATCTATGAAAAGAAATTAAATTTGATGAAAGAAGGAAGTGAGTGGTAAAAAAAGGTTGAGATGGTTCAGAAGAGTAAGTTTACATATTATAACTTTGATAGTGATTGGGTTTTGAGATTTGGAAAGAGATTATATTTTCCTTGTGATTCACATTTAAATAATGGGTTGTTATGTGAAGCTCATAGTTCCGTATTTTTAGCTCATCCAAGTTGTTTTATGATGTACAGATATCTTCGAGAGTATTTCTGGTGGGATGGAATAAAAAGAGATATTGTTGATTTTATTATAAAGATGTTGACTTTTCAGATGGTTAAATAAGTGATGCAGTTACCGAAATGGATGCTTCAGTCTTTACCAATGCTAGAGTGGAAATGGGAAAATATATCCATCGACTTCATTGTGGGATTACCGAAGACATCTCTAGGTAATAATTAAATCTGGAATATTGTTGATCAATTGACTAAATCTTCTCATTTCCTTTATATTTGATACTCTTGGTCTCTAGATCAACTTTCTCATTTATATGTTAAAGAGATAGTCAGGTTTCATGGTTTTCCCCTCTCTATTTTATCTGATCGTGATCCCAGGTTTACTTCTATCTTTGGGAAAGGGCATCAAGATTCCTTGGGTACTGAATTAAATTTTAGTAAAAATTTTAATCCACAATCATATGGGAATTCAAAATGTACAATTCATACCTTGGAAGATATGTTACATGATTTCTTGATGGATTACATGGGAATTTAGGACAAACATATTTCTTTGGTTTTATTTTTTTATTATAATAGTTTTCATTCTATTATACAGATGGCTATATTTGTGGAATTATATGGGAATCGATGATGAACTCCAGCGTTTTGGGATGAAGTAGGTGAAAGGATACTGATGGGAACAGAATTGGTAGAAGTTATGGAAGAAAAATTTCAGTTGATGAAAAATAACATGAGAATATATTAGAGTAGGCAGAAAAGTTATGTGGATAACCAGAGAAAGAATCCAACTTTTGAGGTAGGTGACCATGCCTTTATCAATGATTCTATATGTAAAAGTCTGATGCATTTTGGTAATAAGTGAAAATTGATTCCATGGTTCATTGGAAATTATGATATCCTAGAGAAAGTTTGATCAGTTGCATATAAATTGAACTTACCTCTATGTTTATCCCAAGTACACAATGTTTTTCATGTTTTAATGTTGAGAAATTATATTCTAGATCTATCTCATGTTTTAAAACCATAAACAATTCAGTTGGAATATAATCTCTCAAAAGAGGAACTTGTAGTCAAGATTATTGATCGAAGAGAGTAAGTGTTGCAGAATAAAGTAATATATTAGGTAATGGTTTTTTGAAAAAAAAAACATACAGTTGAAGAGGCAACATGAGAATCTAAAAATTCTATAATGGATAAATACCCCCATTTATTTGATATGTGATTAAATTTGTGAGGGAGAAATTTCTGGGGGGGGAAGGATTTAACATCACAAGTAAATAAATAATTATGACATTTTCATATTTACTAATATATGTGACTTAAATATTAATTTTACTTCAATGGGGATTGTAATGTTCGATGACATACCTGATATGCTACAACGGGTTTTTTAAAATCTTACGTTGCACACTAACAATGTAATATTATTATTTTAAATGTTTGTTAACCTGTAGCTGTTGAATTTATGGGGATGAATATAACTAACTAAGATATGATTATACATTTTTTAAAGGTTTTTTCATTTATCAAATAAAATATAGAGGCCTAAAATGTGAATAAATATATTTTTATCATAATTTAATTTAAATGGTTGATTTACTACCTATTGATGGAAGAACTACATTAGATTCAATTTTGGACACTTTTATAGGTTATATTTGTAAAAATAAAATTTTTCTTAGGAATTGGGACTTTAAAATTCTATTTGGGTAAATTTGTTTTTATTTTTATGACAAAAATCATTTCTTGTTAAATAATGAAAAAAACTTTATTTTAATTCAAAATTTCCTTTTAATATAATTTATTTATATTGATTGGTTGTATTTTTATTTATTTTTAATGAATAATTAGATTATATTTTTATCAGTTAATATAATATTGATCATTGGAATAAATTTCACTTCGAAATTAGACATAAATAAGTGTCAAACTTTTGATAGTTAATATTTCTTAAAAACAAGACTTTTTTTTGACAATGGGAATTAACTTTAAATTAATTAATCCAACTTATATGTTTTTAATTACTTAAAATAGACCTCATTTTTGAATTTGAAATATCAAATATCGTTAAGGATAAATTTTTGATATTTTTTATAAAAACATAAAATTTTGATCAATAGTGAAAACAATGAGTAGTAATTAAAATGATGAAATTTTAATTTAAATGTAAATTTACTACTTCTAAGAATTTAATTAAAAAAATCCAACATACATTGTAGTTATTAGTAGGTAAAATTTGGTTCAATTAAATGAATACATTTTGTTTGATGAATAGTAACTTTTCTATTATATTTACCATTGTTAAAGGTAAATACAGTAATTCAAGTTAAAAATATTATCATAATTATAAAAAATTAACTTAACTCATGTCCCAACCACATTGGATGAGTCTTGGACTAACATGGCCATCCTTGGGTCGATTTTGGGACCCCATGGAGCCACGCGGTAGTGATAATGACACTTTAGATTAATTAATTTAAAGTTAAGACAATAATGACCTAAACAAATATCTTTTAATAAATTAATATTTACGTCTTATTATATAAGTTATATCTTATAAAATAAATATTCATTTGAAATGTAAAATGATTTAATACATTATGGTATTAGTTTTATTAGTTTTAGACATCAAATAAATTAAATTATTCATGACCCAATAATGATGTAGTGTTTAACTCATAAATAAATGATCTAAATAAATAAGACTATATTGATTTGAATAATATCCATAAACCTATCCGATTATTATTGGATTATTTTTATTTTGACCATGAGATATCATACCTTATACTTTAATAAGTTTTTGATATTTATAAATTGAAAATCATTATAAAATAAAATAATATATTTACACAATCATAAAGAGCCACTCCTCCCCCTTATAAAAATTTATCACCTCTAACTCATTCCTCACACATCACAAGCCCCTTGGCTCCCCCATACCCCTCCCAAATAATCTCTCAAGATCCCTCTCTTCCACCTATATTCCTTACCATTGGCATAAGGCCCTTCATGAAGTACTTTTGGTTCAAACCAAAGGGAGTTACCCGAATCAAATGTAACAGATTTTCTTAAATTATTTGGTTACATTTTGATTTATTTTACATATCCGACCACCAAAACTCCTTTTATTCCTTTATTTTATAAAAAAATTATTATCCTAAATATAATAGGTTGATTTTATGAGAATAAATTGAACTACATATACACAGACTTCCATCTAATGGGTAAAAAACATAATATTTCTATGGGCGGAGAACTACTGCCTCAAAAAATTATGATTGTTCAAATATCTACAATCGCCTCTCATGGTGGACATTGTGAAAAAACTGCATTTATATATAATATATATTATTTTAATGGGGTATTTATGATTTTGTATTTTTCATTTAATTCATACCTTTATGGTTTCATTATGGGTAAACATGATAATTTCATTTGAGGAAGTGTGGAATACCGCCACCTCAAATTGATATGACACATTCATGCCGTCTGTGGAACATATAAAGGGTAGAGTTAAGGAAATTATATATTTTATTATACTAGAATTATAATATAATTATGAATCATTATCTTTTCAGTCCATTACAATACGAAATAGAAATGGAATTAGCGTTAATGTGTACGTATGAATTACCATCTCCATGAACTATGCATTTCATTTCTAATCTTCGAATATTATGTACTATTTTAAATACATGTATATACAAGATATATATGTTATATATGATATCTAAATCATAAATATCATTATGCATATAATGAAATTTTTACCACTTGAACAACTTGTAATTATAAGAAGTCAATTTTTTAATGAAGTACCAAATATCAACAGAACAACCATTATTAACTTAAATGATTAAATAATGTTTATAACATGGTAATATGTAATTTAAAAATAATCATAAACGTTAAAAAATATTTTTAAGAAATTATAAATTAACTTTAGTTTATTATTGAGGAGATTAGAGAATGAACGGGTTATATAAGACATGAGTTAAGGGACTTCGTCTCAATATCCCTTCATTGAGGAATATTTTTTTAATACACCACATCATTTTATACACTTTATGAACACCTTTGACTTTTCAATTCATTGAAATAGAATATTTTTCAATGAATAGTTTTACAAAATGAAAAATATGAATGTTTCTTTTAACATAAGCGGTGACAATGACCTTTCCACCGTGACGAGTATTATTATTTGATCTTGGGCATCCTTAACCAACCATAATGTTTTTAAAAGGAAATTAAATTACGTATACTCTTTTATGTATTTTTCTTTTAAAAATGGTTCTGATAATGGATTTTTATGTCAATATATTTATGTGATATATTGTGATTGGAATGTGGAAATGTTTTCATTATTTATATTTGTTTTATGTAATATGATTTTATAATGTTATGTGGACATTTTATGGGTGGTTACATGATAAAAAAATGACAGGTGGTGTTGTTATAAACCAGGAAGGGTGGTTACATTATAACCTCCAATGCATTGGGTATGGAAGTCATTGGCTTGGCTTTTCCATTTAGTGATATGCATTAATGCTGACCGTATGGTTATTCCATTTATGAATGTTTATGTCCCAATTTACCTTTATACGTTATGTGTTTTTATATGGGTTTTATTGTAATCATTTGATCACAAAAGTGTTAGCAATAATATTTTATTCAGTAAATATTTTTTACTACTTCATAAAGGTGAATATTATTAATTATGATATTGTATGCATGGTTTACTTTTTGTTTTGAAAAAAATGAGATTTAATTTTTTTTTCTATACCCCATAATGTGATTTTTTCTGATTATCCCACGTTTTTTAAAGGTTTTTCAAAGGACATGAAGTGGAATAAGGTCAAGGATGGAATCGAGGAAAGGTAATGTTCTCTAAAACATGGAACTAGACATGAATTTTTTTGATGAATTATTATTTTGAAAAAATGGAAATAGAGTAGATTTGTCTACAAGTAATATTGAATTTGTTATATATATGTTAGGACATAATTCTCTAAATCCCTAACCATGAAAGGTTCCTCAATTTGAATTATTAAAATAATTCTAGAATATGAAATGTTTAGGGCTGGGTCCGTATAGTTGGTCTCAGATATAAGTTTAGATAAAATTAGGAGCTAGGGTATTGTTAAATTAATGTCCATAAACTAATTTATATTAATATTGAAATGATTGAATTTGAAAATTACCATGTTTCTTCTCCTAAGATATCGTTATGTTCAGAATACTTTTCCACAGAGGAAACAATGCAGTTATACTAGGATGGAATCAAGAGGAGTACAACCATCCAAATCAAAAACCTGAGATGGTCGGAATCAGAACTGAATATTTTGTTGCAGTGATGGAATAGATGACTTAGGCTATAAATGGTGGTGGTATCCATGCACGAGATCAGCCAGGTGAACCACATAGGAACATGTCAGTAGTGGAGCATTTAATGAGCAACATCCCCCATCATTCAAAATATATTCTAACCCTATTCTATTTTTAGGGTGGATTAAAGAAATGAAAATAATTTTTTATGTAATGGGGTGTTAAGAACATGAAATGGTTAGTCTTGATGATTACAGTTTTGGAGGTGAAGATGATCAGTGGAGGTTGATGGAAAAATGTATTTGGGATTGTGAGGACATTGATGCTCTTTATTGGGATGAATTCAAATGTATTTTCTTTGAGAAATATTTTCTTAATTTGGTTCAACATAGGATGGAGAAACAATTCTTGAATTGATGTAGGAGGATGAATTAGTGGCTACAGAAGTTGGACAATTCACTCGATTGGAAATGTATGCTCCAAATTTCATCTGAGATATTGATCGTAAGATAAATGCATTTTACTTTGAACTGAATCCGCAATATCGAAGAGCATTAGCCTCTCATGTTTACAATAGTAATGAAAAACATGTTCGATATGGGGAGATGGAGGAAATGGAGTTTCTGATGATCCTGAGTTCTTTGAGAAACACCAGAATAAAAGGTCCAGTTGAAAGGAAAAGGGAAATAATTCATCAAAGAATACTAGAGCTATGAACACTAAATATCTATATTGTGAGATGTTTGGTCAAAATAATCCTAGAGAATGTTTATCAATGTCTGTAAAGTTCTTCTGGAGTGGTATGTCAGGTCACATTTCTCTTCACTGTATGGAAGATGATCAAGTAGGCAATGAAAAGCCAGTGGTAAGATGTTTTATGTGTACCAAAATTGGTCAATATGAAAATGAGTGTCCAAAAAAGAACTCAACTGAGGGAAAAAACCAGACTAAGAGTAGAATGGGGTGGTTAAATCCTTTGCAAATACATCAATAGATGTTGGGACATCAAATGTATTAGTATCTGGTACACGGTTTTTTTTGTTCAGATTATGCCAATATGTTGTTTGATTCGGGGTCTACACATTCATTCATTTTTGTGATGTTTTCCCATAAAATGGGATTTCCATATCAAGATATGAATCCTAAACTTATGGTAAAAACACCTGGAGGAAATGTTGAAATAAAAAGAAATTTTATGAACCTTCATATCCATGTGGGAGGAATGAATATACCTGATTACCTTATTGTCTTTCATCAAGTTGAGTTTGCTGTTATTCTGGGTATGAATTTGCTTTCTATTTATCATGTTAAGATTTAATGAAGAGCTAAAGAGGTTTCTTTTCAGAATGATTCTTAGTTCGTGTACAAGAATGAAACCTTAATTTTTATAACATATCAAGAAGCTGAGAAACTAGTATAAGATAGAAATGAATTTTACCTGGTATATATCATTGAAAACAATGGATCAATTCATATTCTTTATGTTCTAGTGGTAAATTAGTATCCTGATGTTTTTATTGATGAGTTGCTTGGTATAATACCTGATCGGGAGGTTTAATTATCTATTACACTTATTTCTTGATGATAATCCAATTTCAAAACCCCCTTATCAAATGTCTCAAATTGAACTTTTAAGGTTAAAGAATTAATTACAAGAGTTATTAGATAAAGGTCTCATTTGTCCTAGAAAATCACCATGGGGTGCACTTGTATTATTTGTTAAAAATAAATATGGTTCAATGAGACTTTTTTTTGATTATAGAGTATTGAATAACATCAGTGTTATGAACACGTGTCAATTTCCTCATATCGAAGATTTGTTTGACCAGCTCCTGGGGCTTTGTATTTTTCGAAGATTGACATCAGGTCAGGGTACCATCAGATGAAAGTAATGGATGCAGACATTCCAAATACAATTTTTCATACTAGATATATCCATTATGAATTTGTAGTTGTGCCTTTTGGGCTAACTAATACACCTACTGTATTCAGGTATCTTATGAATAGATGTTTCCATGAATTTTTGGATACGGTTTTGGTACTGTTCATTGATGATATTTTGGTTTATTATAAAATTAAGTAGGAGTATAAGGGTCATTTAAGGTGTCTTTTGATAACCATATATGAAAGAAACTATTTTTGAAATTTAGCACATGTGAGTTTTGGTTACAACAAATTTCCTTCCTTGGTCACATTGTTTCAAAAAATGGCATAACTTTTGATCTTACTGAGAACTTGATTTGAAGAAATTCCAAGACCCCCAATATAACTAAGACCCATAGTTTTCTTGGTTTGGTAGGTTATTACTGGAGGTTTTTTGAGAATTTTTCACTACTATCAATTCCAATATCTAAGCTAAATTGAAAAGGTGTTAAGTTCATTTGGAAAAAAGATTGTGTTGATTTTTTTCAGGAATCGAAATGAAGATAGGTTTATGCCCATGTTTTTTCATTACCTTAAATAAAGGGTGATAGTGTTATCTATAATGATGCTTCATTGAGTGGAATTGGTTGTGTCCTTATGCATAATTATTAGGTAATTTCTTAATCATCACATATGCTGAAACCTCGTAAGATAAATTACCCTAAACATGATTTGAAATTATTTGTTGTTTTTTTTCTTTAAAAATTTCAAGGCATCATTTTAATGATGTAATGTGTTAAATATATATTGATCACAAAAGTTTGAAGTATATATTCACTTCGAAAGAATTGAACATGAGGTAAAAGAGATGGTTAGAATTAATCAAGTATTATAATTTAATGATATTTTACCATCAGAGAAAACAAAATAAAGTGGCCGATGCTTTGAATCAAAAAAGTAATTCTTCATTAACTTGGATACATTTGGAATGATATCCTTAATTTTTTATTCGATGAACATTGACATAGATGTTGTTGGTGCATGGATTTATTCTGTTTTGTTTTAGGTGTCCTTGAGATCATCTCTATCAGACAGAATTATGCAAGGTCATAAGGAAGACAGTGAGTTGTAGAAATAGGGAGTGTTGGTTCAGAAGGGAAAGTTTCCTGATTTTATCATTGATAGTGATTGTGCATTGAAATTTTGAAAGAAATTATGTGTTCCTTGTGATTATAATTTGAAGAATGAGTTTTTATGTGAAGATCATGTGTTCCCCATTTTCAGTTCTTCCTGGTTGTCCTAAGATGTACAGAGATCTTCATTAGTATTATAGTTGGGATGGAATGAAATGATATATTTTTTATTTTACTGTGATGTGTTTGACTTGTTGGCCGGATAAAAAAGTATGGTAGTGTCTGAAAGGGATACATCAGTCTTTACTGGTTCCAGAGTGTGAATGCATAACATATATCCATGGACATTGTTATAGAATTATTGAAGACATATCTAGGTAATAATACAACCTCTGTTATTGTTGAATGATTGACGAAATCTGCTCATTTCTTTACTATTTGAGATATATTGTCTCTATATCAACATTCTAGGATTTATGTTGAAATGTTCGTCAAGTTTAATGGTGTTACTTTCTCTATTGAATCTGATTGTGATCTCTCATTTACTTCTATCTTTTGGAAGGGCCTTCAAAATTCATTGGGTACTGAATAAAATTTTATTAAAACATTTCATCTGCAATCAGATCGGTAGTCAAAACAAAGAATTCAGACCATGGAATATATGTCACGTTCTTTCTCGATGGATTACCAGGGAATTTGGGGAATACATATGTCTTGAGTTTAATTTTCTTATAATAACAGTTTTCATTCTAGTATATAGATGGCTATATTTGAGGCATTATATGGAAAACAGTTTCGAACTATATATTTATGGGATGAAGTAGGTGAAGAGAAGATGATGGGACCAGAATTGGTAGAAGATAAGGAAAAACGTGTAGTTGATTCAGAAGCACATTTGAACATATCAGAGTACAGAAAAAATTTATGTGGATAACTGGTTTAAGAATATTTCTTTTGAGGTAGGTGACCATGTCTTTCTCAATGTTTCTCCTGATAAAAGTGTCATGAATTTTAGTAAGAATAGAATGATGAACATGATGTTCATTGGACCATATGAAATCCTAGATAAATATGGATCAATTGGATACAGAGTGACATTACCTCTATGATTATCCCTAGTACACAATGTTTTTCATTTTTCAATGTTGAGAAAGTATATTCCGGATCCATCTCATGTTTTAAGTCTAGAGACATTTCAATTGGAAGAGAATCTCTCTTATGAGGAACATCTAGTCTAGATTTTTTATAGAAGAGAGCATGTGTTGTGGAATAGGGTAATTCACCAGGTAATGGTTTTGTGGAAAAAACTGTATGGTTGAAGAGGCGACGTGAGAATATGAAAATGCTATGAAGGATAAATACAGATATTTATACGATAATATAATAATATTGCAAGGATGAAATTTCTAAAAGGTTGAATGATGTAACATACAATGTAAATAAAGAAATATGACATTTTAATTTTCATAAATATTTGTGGATTAAATATTAATTACACATTATTGTTTATTGTTATGTTTGATGGCGTAATCGATACGTAACACCGGGTTTCTTTGAAATCTTACATTGAACACTGACAATATAATAATATTATTTTTAATGGTAGTTAACACATAGCCTTTGTAAAGGTTGTAATTAAAAAAACAAACTAAAATAATTTTTTACATGTTTTTAATTGTTTCTAGATTTATCTAATAAAAGTTAGAGACCTAAAATGTGAATAAATCTAATTTTAAGCATAATTTAGTTTAATAGGTCTATTTACCACATTTTGATGGAGAACCCTAATTAAATTGTGTTTTGGTCACTTTTATATATCCTACTATTCATAATTAAATTCTTATTTGGAATTGGGACATCATAATTCACTTTGGGTAATATTTTGGTATTTTTCTGATAAAATTCATTTTTTGATGAATTGTAATAAATACTTATTTTAATTGAAAATTCCCTTTTATATAATTTATTAATATAGATAGGTTATTTTTTTAATTAGTTTTAAAGTGTAGTTCTATTATATTTTTACCATTTAATAATTTTTTTTCATTTTAAATTAGTTCACATTGAAATTGGGCATAACCAAGTGTCAAGCTTTTGATAGTTAATATTTCTTAAAAACACGCCTGTTGTTTTGACAATGAGAATAATTATAAATTAATTATTCCAAATTATATGTTTAAAATTTGTTAAAATAGAAATATTTTTTGTATTTAGAAAATAAAATATATCATAGGCTAATTTTTTGTTATTTTTCTGAAAAACTCCAATTTTTGATAAATAGTGAAAAAACATAGTAGTTAAAAGGCATGATTTTCCTTATAAATTAAAATTTACCACATCTATTAATTGAAATATTAAAATCCGACAAACATGGTTTTTATTAGTAAGTAAAATTTTGTTCAATAAAATTAAAATATTTATTTTGGTGAATAGTTACCTTTGAGTTTTATTTACCACAGCAAAATCTAAATAGGTAATTCAAGTTAAAAATAATATCATAATAATACAGAATTACCTTAAAAATTGTCTTAAGATTATTTAATAAGTCATGGATGACCATGGGAATCCTTGGGTCTATTTTGGGTCCCCATGAAGCCCCATGGGAGTGATAATTACACTTTATATCAATTAATTTAATGTAAATAAAAAATGATATAAACAAATATATTTAAGTAAATTAATATTTACAAAAGGTTATGTACATTATCTCTTTTACTATAAATATTCATTTGAAATATAAATGGTTTTCCTCCATTATTATATTTTTTTTATAATTTTTAGGCTTTAAATAAATTAAATTATTTAGGACACAATTATGATGTAGTGTTCACCAAATAAATAAATAATTTAAATAAATATGATTATAAATATTATGCTAATATACAAAACTGGACAAATTCTTATTTGATGATTTTAATTCTACCATGATCCATCATATCTTATATATTAATTAGTTTTGGACCTTTTGGAACAAAAAATAATTACATAATAAAATAATATTTTCACACATTCCTAATGAGCCCCTCCTCCCCTAATAAAAAGCCCTCTCCTATAACTCATTCCACACACTCCACAAGCTCCTTGGCTTCTCCATACCCTTCCCAAATAATCTTCCAAGATCCCTCTCTTCCACCTAGATGGCTTAACATTGGAAAAAAACACTTCAAGAAGACCTTTTGTTTCAAAAAAATGGGAGTTACCTGAATTAAATGGAATTATTTCTCTTAAATTCTTTTGTTTTATTTTGTTTTATTTTACTTTTACAACCCCCTATTCACTTTTTATACCTTTATTTTACAACAAATAATGTATCCCAAATAAAATATTCTATTTTTATGAGATGTATTTTATCTGCACGTACACACACCTCCATCTAATGGGTAAAGAACATACTGTTTTTGTGGACAACAAACTACTACCTCACGAAACGATGATTGTTCAAATATCTCCAACCACCTCTCATGGCGTGGAAAAAGATGGAACTATATTTATCCATGATGAATATTTTGTTTATGTTTTTTTATTATTTTTTATTTATCATTTATATCATACCTTTATAGTTTCCATTATGGGTAAACGTGATAATATCATTTTAGGAAGTACGGACTACTGCCCCCTCAAAGTAATATAAATCATTCATGCCTTATGTGAAACATATAAAGGGTAGATTTAAATAAATTATAAATTTTATTATATTTGAATTATAATATACTTATGTATCATTTAGTTTCCATTCCATTATAATACAAAATAGAAATGGAATTAGCGTTAATTCGTACGTACGACTTACTGTCTCAATGATCTGTGCATTTCATTTCCTATCTCCAAATATTATGTAAAATTGTAAAAAAAATGTATTTAATGGATATATATGATAAATATGATATCAAAATCATGAATATAATTATGGATATAATAATCTTATTACCACTTGACCAACTTGTATTTATAAGAAGTCAATTTTTGACTCAAGTACAAAAATATGCACAAATGATATTATTAACTTAAATGAATAAAAAATGTTTATAACATGGTGATAATTGATTTAAAAGAAAGGATAAAATTGAAAAAAATTTCTTATGAATTTAGAAATTATATTTAATTTATTATTCAGGGGATCAAATAATGAACGGGTCAAGTTGGACATGAGGTACAGGACTACGTCTCAATCTCCTTTCATTGAGGCATATTATGTTTTAATACATGACTTTCTTTTATACATTGTATAAACACCTTTTTATTTTCATTTTATTTAAAGGGAATCTTTTTCTATAAAGAATTTAACTAAATGACAAAAATTAATGTTTCTTTTAACACAAGCGGTGACAATGACCTTTCCGCCACCACATGTATTATTTGATCACTAACTTCCTTAACAAGCCGTAATGTTTATAAAATAAAAAATAAATACCATATACTCTTTTATGTTTTTTTGGTAATGAAAATGGTTTTGATAATGGATTTTTTTGGTCAATATATTGAAGTGATATATTGTGATTCAAAGTTGGAAATACTATTTTCTTTTATATTTGTTGTATGGGTTATGATTTTAAAATTGTACATAAATATTTGATGTGTGGTTATGTGATAAAAAATTTCTAGGTGGTACCATGATAAACCAGGATGGGTGGTTACGTTTTAACCTACAATTCATTTGGTTTGGAAATTTTACATTTGGTTATTCCATTTAGTGATATGTTTGGACGCCGACCGTATGGTTATTCTATTTGAGTATGTTAATGTCCATTGATACCTTTATATGTTAAGTATTATTTATATGGGGTTTATTCTAATATTTTAGTTATAAAAGGGTATTAAATGATATTTTATTCCATAAATTGTATTTACTACATCACAAAGGTGAAAAATATTACTCATGATAACGAATTCATGGTTTACTTTTTTTTCTTCAAAAAAACTAATAGTTTTATTTTTGGTGTATCACATACTAATCTTTTTATGCTTATCCCATTTTTTTGAAATTTTTTTCACATGAAATAAGGTTGAATAGGGTCAAGTATGTGATCATAGAAAATCGATCCTATATAAAAATGGAACTAGACATGACTCTTTTTTCAATGATTTTTTATTTTTTTGAAAACAATGTAGACTGGGTCGATGTGTCATCATGTAATATTAAAGTTGTTATATATATTTTATGAACTAATTCTCTAAAAATATGAACCTAAGAATACCCTCTTTGTGAATTAATAACATAATTATTCAATATGAAATGTTTATGGTGGGGTCTTTATAGTAGGTATCAGAGGTCTGTTTTGACAACTTTAGGTGTTAAGGTATTTTCAAATTAATGTCCCTAAATAAATTTTGTTAATATTGAAATGATATAATTTAAATATTACCACATTGCTTCGCCTAAGATATATTTGTGTTTATAATGGCTTTCTATAGTGGAAACTGGGAAACTATGTTGGGATGACATCAGGAGGAAGACAACCATCCAAATTTCCATCCTGAGATGGTAATAATTGGAACTGAATAGTTTGTTATAGTGAAGGAGCAGTTGACTTAGGCTTTAAAATGGTGGTGGTATCCATGCATGAGATTAGCCAGATCAACCACAGAGGTACATGTCAGTAGTGGAGCATTTCAAAAGGCATCATCCCGCATCATATAGAGGATCGTCTAACCATGTGCTAGTTGATTTGTGTATTAACTCACTGGAGAAAATTCTTGATGTCATGAGGTGTTCAGAACATCAAAAGGTTAGTATCTTATTTTACCATTTTGAAGGAGATTTTGATCACTAGTGGTCAATGGTGAAAAATATTAGGTATTGTTAGGAGATTGATGCTCTTGATTGGGATGAATTGAATGGTATGTTATTGGAGAAATATTTATCTATGGTGGTTCAAGATAGAGTAGAAAACAAATTTTTGGAATTGAGGTAGGAGGATGACTCAGTGGATACATATGAAGGAAAGTACACTCTAATGGCACTGTATGCTCCAAATTTCATCCAAGATCTTGATAAACATATAAATCAATTTTAGTCATGACTGAAGCCGCGATATCAAAGAGAATTATCCTCTAGTGGATACAAATGTTATGAAAAAACATGTTCGATGTGCAGAGAAGGTGGAAATGGATTTTGCCGATGATTATGTGTTCTTTGACAAACAACAGAATAAGATTTCCAGTTGGAAGGAAAAGGGAACAAATTCATCAATGAAGTCTAGAGGTAAGAAAACTAGATATCCATCTTGTGAGAAGTGTGGTAAAAATAATCCTAGAGAATTTTATCAAAGTATGGAATGTTCTATCGGTGTTGAATGTTTGGTCATATTGCTCGTAACTATAAGGAAGATGATCAAGTAGGAAATGAAATTAAAAGAGTAGGAAGTTTTAAGTGCAACTAAATGGGACATAATGAAGATGAGTTCCAAGAAAAGAACAAAAATAAGGGAAAGAAAATAGAGTACATGTAAAAATGGGTGGTGAAATCCTTTGAAACTACATCAGTAGATGTTGGTCCGTCAAATGAAGTAGTATTGGGTACACTGTTTGTTTGTTTAGATTATGTCAATGTGATGTTTGATTCGAGGTCTACACATTTGTTCATTTCGGAGAAGTTTTCACGTAAATTGGGAATTCCATATCAATATATGATTCGTGAACTTATATTAAAAACACCTGGAGGAAATTTTGTTACAAAAAGGCATTATAAGAACATTCATTTCCATGTGTGCAGAACGAATCAACCTGAAAACCTTATTATTTTTCCTATTGTATATTTTGATGTCATTTTGGGTATGGATTGGATTTATGTTTATCATGATAAGATTTACTACATATCTAAAGAGGTTTCTTTTCAGAAAGATTTTTTGTTTGTTTACATGAATGAACTCTTAATTTTGATAACATATCAGGAAGCTGAGAAACTATTAAAAGATAGAAATTATTGTTACCTTGCACATATTACTGAAAACAAAATAACGATTAATATTAATGTTGTTCCAGTTGTAAATGACTATCTTGCTATTTTTATTGATTAGATTCATCGTGTTATACCTGATCGAGAAGTTGAATTTACTATTGACTTAGTTCCTAATGCTAATCCAATTTCAAAACCCACGTATCAAATTCCTCAAATTGCACAATTTGAGTTAAAGAATCAATTTCATGAGTTATTAGATAAAGGATTCATTCGACCATGAACATCACCATGTGGTGACCCTATCATAATTTATAAATAAGAAAGATGGCTCAATGAGACAATGCATTGATTATAGAGCATAAAATAACATCCCCAGTAAGAACAAGTATCTTTTGTCTCATACCAATGATTTGTTTGATCAAATATAGGGAGATTAGTAGATTTTTAAGATTAAATTCATGCCGGGGTACTATTAGTTAAACGTAAAGGACGAAAACATTCTAAAGACCTAATTTTGTACTAGATAGGTCCATTATGAATTTGAAATTATGCCTTTTGGGTGAACCAATGCACCTGCTGTATTCATTTATCTTATGAATAGAATTTACTGTGAGTACTTGGATAAGTCTCTGGGTGTCTTAATTGATGATATTTTGGTTTATTATAAAATTAAAGAGGATCATGAAAGTCCTTTAAGGGTTTTATTTCAAACCATAAAAGAAAATAAACTCTTTGTGAAATTCAGGAAGTGAGAGTTTTGATTTCAAAAAATATCTTTCATTGGTCAGATTGTTTCAAAAAATGGCATAACTTTTGATCCTACTAAAAAAGTTATTGAAGAATTTCCAAGACAAACAAATATAATCGAGATCAATAGTTCTCTCAGTTTGGAAGATTATTACTGGAGGTTTGTTGAGAATTTGTCATAGTTATCTAGTCTAATGAGTAAGTTAACTCAAAACGGTGTCACGATCATTTGGAAAAAAAGGTGATGATTGTTTTTAGGAATTGAAAAGAAGATTGTTGAATGCTCTTTTTTTGTAATTACCTTCCAGAAATGGTGAGTTTCATATCCACTATGATGATTCATTGAATGAAATTTGTTGTATATTTATACAGAATGAACAATTTATTGATTAGGATTCACTTTTGTTCAAACCTCAAGAGTTAAATTACCCTACACATGATTTGGAATTAGCTATTATTGTTTTATCTTAAAAAAATTGGAGGCATAATTTGAATGGTGTAAAGTATGAAATATATAAAAATCACAGTACTTTACAGTATATATTCACTCATAAATAATTGATCATGAGACAGAAGAGATGGTTGTAATTAATCAAGGATTATGATTTCAGGATCCTTTACCATCTGTGAAATGCAAATAAAGTGGAAAATGCTGTGAGTCAAAAAATTATTTCTTCAATAACCCTAGTACGTTTGGAATGAGATCCTTTTGTTTTTTATTTGATTAATATTAGCATAGAAGTTATTGGTTCATGAAATTAATCTATTTTATTTCAGGACTCAGTGAGATCATCTCTATCAGATAGAATTATGCAAGCGCAAAAAAAAGATAGTGTGTTATAGAAAAAGGTAGAGTTGGTTCAGAAGTTTATGTTTCTTGATTTCAATAATGATGTTGATTATGTTTTGAGATTTGGAAAGAGGTTATGCATTCCCTTTGATTGAAATTTGAATAATGAGTTATTATGTGAAGCTCATAGTTCCCAGTTTTCAATTCATCCAGACGGTATTAAGATGTACAGAGATTTTTGAGAGTATTACTGGTGGGATAGAATGAAAAGAGATATTGTTTATTTATTGTGAAGTGTCTGACTTGTTATAAGGTTAATGAAATTCCATTATTTCAAAAAGGGATGCATCAGTATTTACGAATTCCAGAGTGTAAATGGGAAAATATATCCATGGACATCGTTGTGTGATTCCCAAAGACATCTCTACATAATAATTAATTCTCGGTTATTGTTTATCAATTGAGTAAATCTACTCATTTCCTTCCTATTCGAGATTCATTGTCTCTGGATAAACTTTATCTGGTGTATTTAAAAGAAATAGTCAGGTTTCATGGTGTTCCCCTCCCCATTGTATCTGATTGTTATTCTAAGTTTATTTCAAACATTGGGAATGGCCTTCAGAAGAAATTGGGTATTGAATTAAATTTTAGTAAAAATCTACTGTCACAAACAGAAATTTAGTGAGAATGAACAATTCAATCCTTGGGGATATATTATGTGCTTAATTGATGGATTACTAGGGTTGTTGTGACAAACATGTTTCTTAGGTTAAATTTTTTTATAATAATAGTTTTCATTATAGTATACATGTGGCTCCATTTGAGGCATTATATGGGAAACAATGTCGATCTCCAGCATTTTGGGATGAAGTAATTGAAACGAAGCTGATGGGACCTGAATTGGTAGAATATATGAAAAAAAAAGATCTCTTCATTCAGAAGCATATGAGAACAGCTTAGAGTAGGAAAAAAAGTTATGCAGATAACCGAAAGAAGACTCTCTCTTTTGAGGTAGGTGACTATTTCTTTTTCAATGTTTCCCAGTGTTTAAGTGTAATTCTTATTTTTAAGATAGTAAAATTGATTCTGAGGTTTATTGGTCATTATGAAATCCTAGATAATGTTGCATCAGATGAATACAGAGTGTCCTTACCTCCAAGTTAATCTTAGGTACACAATTTTTTCACGTTTCAATGTTCAGAATGTATTTTCCAGATCCATCTCATGATTTTTGTTCAGAGATAGTTCAGTTGGAAGAGAATCTCTATTATGAAGAATATCTAGTCCAGATAATTGATCGAAGAGGGTAATTATTTCAGAATAAATTAATTCACTAGGTAATGGTTTTAAAAAAAACCATATGGTTGAAGAGGCAACGTGGGAATCTGAAAATGCTATGGGGGATAAATACCAACATTTATTTGATAAGTTAATAAAATTTGGAGGATGACATTTCTATAAGGTGGGAAGGATGTAACATCATAGGTAAATAACTAAAAATGACATTTTTATATTTAATAATATTTTATAATTAACTATTATTTTTACATTAAAGGGGATTGCATTGTTTGATGGAATACCTGATATGAAACAACATGTTTCTTTAAAATATACATTACACACTAACAATATATTATTATTATTTTAAATGGAATTTAATGCATATCCGTTGTATTTGAGAGATTAAATAGAACTAACTACAATATTATTATAAAATTTCTTAAATGTTTTTACTTTTATCCAATAAAAGATAGTGGCCTAAATTGTGAATAAATATAATTTTTGGCATAATTTTTCTTAAAAGGTTGATTTAATGTCTTTTGATGGAGAACCCTCGTTAAATAATGTTTTGTGCACTTTTATATGTTCAATTTTTCCATATAAAATTCTACATTAGAATTGGGACATAAAATTTCACTTTGGGTAAAATTTTGGATATTTTCTGATAAAATTTATTTTTTGATGAATTGTGAAAAATATTGTTTTTTAATTCAATACATCCTTTTAATAAAATATACTTATATGTATATATTATCTTTTTAATGAGTTTAAATGTAATATTAGATTATATTTTTACCATTTAATACAATTTTGGTCATTGGAATTAATTCCACTTTGAAATTGGACATAAACAAGTGTCAAACATTTTTTAGTTAATATATCTTAAAAACACACCTTTTTTGACAATGGGAAATAATTTTAAATAAATTAATCAAAATTATATGTTTTGAATTTGGTAAAATAGAGATCATTTTCTAATTTATAATATAAAATATATCTTAGGATAAATTTTTGGTATTTTTATAAAAAAAAAAATTTTATGAATAGTAAAAACACTTAGTTGTAGTTAAACGTCAAAATTTTTCATTTAAAAGATATTTTACCACATCTGTTAATAAAATTAGAAATATATGAAATATATGGTTGTTATTAGTAATTATAAATTGGTTCTAGAAGATGAAAATATTTTGTTGGTGAATAGTAAATTTTCACTTTTATTTACCGCGTTTAAAGGTAAATAGGGTAATTAAATGTAAAACTAATATCATAATAACACGAAATTAACTTAATACTATCCTAAAATTATTGGATGAGTCATGGACATCTCAAGAAATCCATTGGTTGATTTGGGGATCCCATGGAGCCACTTGAGAGTGA
Organism: Viscum album; assembly: GCA_963277665.1. Taxonomy (NCBI): domain Eukaryota; kingdom Viridiplantae; phylum Streptophyta; class Magnoliopsida; order Santalales; family Viscaceae; genus Viscum; species Viscum album. The sequence continues at coordinate 194,740,899 of OY728146.1, read as the reverse complement.
TAATGACACTTTAGATTAATTAATTTAATGTAATGACAAAAATGACATAAAAAAATATCTTTTAGTAAATTAATTTTTACATAAGGTTATATAAGTTATCTCTTCATCTATAAATCCTCATATAAAAGCTAAAATTATTTCCTACGTTATTTTATTTTTTATAATTTTTAGAAATAATATATATTAAATTATTTATGACAAAATAATTTTGTAGTGTTTACCGCATTAATAAATGATTTATAATATTAATATTATAATGATTAAAATAATACCCAAAAAATGTCCAATTTTTATTGTATGTTTCTATTTCGACCATGATTCATCTTATCTATTACTTTAATTAGTTTTTTACATTTAGAAACCGAATATTATTATCTAAAAATATAATATTTTCACACTTTTCTAAAGATCGCCTCCTCCCCCTTATACAAAGCCCGCACCTCTAACTCATTCCTCACACTTCACAAGCCACTTGTCTCATCTAAAAATTTCTCAAATAATCTCTCATGATCACTATCTTCAACTTATAAACCTTACCATAATCATAATGTACATAAAAAAGACTTTTTAGTTCAAACCAAGTGCATTTACCCAAATTAAAAGTAATAGTTTCTCTTAAATTATTTTTTTTTATTTTGTTTTTTCTTATTCTCCTACCCCCTAAACGAATTTTAATCATTTATATTAAAACAAAACCAGTATAATAAATATAATATGTTGATTTTATGTGACGTATTCAAACGACACTTAAACACACCTCCATCTAATGGGTATATAACATAATGATTTTGTGGACGGAAAACTATTGCCTCACGAAAAGATAATTGTTCAAATATCTCCAACAACATCTCTTGGTGGCCATTAAGATGAAACTTTGTTTATATATAATAAATATTAGGTTTATGTTTTCTTTATTATTATTTATTTTTTATTTTTTGTATAAATTTATGGTTTTCATAATGGTTAAATGCGATAATTTCATTTGAGGAAGGGCGGACTACCACCCCTCAAAGTGATATGACTAGTTCATGACTTATGTGGAACGTATAAAGGGTAGAGTTAATGAAATTATATATTATATTATACTACAATTATAATAAACTTATGTATCATAAATTCTAAATTTCTTCACAATACAAAATAGAAATTGAAGTATCATTCATGCCTACATACGGCATACCATCTCCATGAATGGTGCTTTTCATTTTTTATCTTATGTACTATTGCTAATACAAGTATATACAAGATATATAGGATATTTTTGATATCTAAATTTTTAATATAGTTCTAGATATAATGATATTTTAACCACATTAATATCTTGTAATTATTAGAAGTCTATTTTTGAATCAAGTAACAAATATCGACCAAATGACCATTATTAACTTAAATGATTAAGTAATTTTTATAACATGTTAATAAGTTATATAAGAGGAATGTTAAACTTAAAAACGATTTGTAAGAAAGTAGAAATTAATTTTATTTTATTATTTAGGGTATTAAATTACAAACAGGTCAATCCATACACGAGGTATGGGACTTTATCTCAATCTCCATTCATTGAGGAATATTTTGTTTTAATACAAAACTTTTTTATACACTGTATAAACACCTTTGAAAATTCATTTCATACAAACAAAATCTTTTTCTAAAAAGTTTTTACTAAATGTAAAAACAGACTATTTAGTTTAATGTTATTGGTGACAACGACCATTCTGCCAATACAAGTATTATTTGATCTTTGGATTCTTCAACAAGATGTAATGTTTTAAAAGGGAAAATAAATACCATTTACTATTTTAAATATTTTGATATTGAAAATGGTTTTGATAATGGATTTTTTATGTAAATATATTTTTGTGATATATTGTGATTGAAATATTGGAATATTATCTTTCCTTTATATTTGTTGTATGTGTAATGATTTTATAATGGTACATGGACATTGGATCAGTGGTTATGTGAGAAAACAAATGACAGGTGCTACCATGATAAACTGAAATAGATGGTTACGTTATAACCCCCAATGCATTGGGTATGGATGTCGGCCATATGAATATTTCTTTTTTGTGATATCTATGGAAGATGACCGTATGGTAATTACATTAGTTATGATTATGTATTATGTTACCTTTATATGTTATGTGTTATTTATAGGGTCTTTATCATAATATTTTTTGTTACAAAAGGGTAAGCAATGATATTTTATTCAGTGAAGAGTATTAATTAATTCATAAAATTGAAAATTATTATTTATGATAATGTATTAATGTTTTACTTATTATTTTAAATAACTAACAATTTTCTTGTTTTTTCTGTTTCCCTTACTGGGCTTTTTCTACCCATCACTATTTTTGTATATTTATTTCATTTGACATAAAGTGAAATAGGGTTATGGATGGGATCAAGGAAAATTCATGCTGTCAAAAACATGGAACTAGACATGACACTTTTTTTCAATAATATTTTTTTTAAAAATTAAACAGGGTTGATGTGTCTACATGTAATATTCAAGTTGTTATTTATATATTATGACCTAATTCTATAAATCTTTAAACCTGAAAATATCCTAAATGTGTATTTTTAACATAATTATAGAATATGAAATAGTAAAGAATGGGTCCTTATATTAATTCCCTCAAAAATATAAATTTGACCCATAATATCATTAATAACCATAAAATTATGTATCATAAAACCTCATAAAATGGGTTTATAAGACATTAAAAATATGGTCTGTTATACACATGATAAAATGTATAACTCTTAAGAAAAATTCTATTAAAAAATTCATAATTTTAAAATTAATGAAAACCATTCTATGATAGAAAATGTAAGAATTCGTAACCCACACTTTTGAGTCCTATTATAAAAACATTAACATAAAAATTGTGAAACAATTTCTCCAATAAATAAATAAAAAATTAAAACGAAATAATAGACAACATGAATACATATGAAAAGTTTAGGTATTTATTTATAAGGAGTTTTGAAAAAATCATACATATCATAGTAAAATAACTAAACCGTCCAAAATATATATATTATCTCCAAACATTTCATCACATTTAGCCACCATTATAGATATATCCCTAATAAAAACATTATTTGCAACTTTTAGAAACGAAAACACATTAATGGATAACCACAGATTCCCTGTAAGTGTATTTAAATTATATATCAATGATTTTGTAGGCCTTTCATGATAATATTTTTATATGGAAATAATAAACTCTATTGAGAATTATATCATAGATGTAAAAAATATTATTACTGATCCATGGAATAAATATTTGAATTTCATAAGATGTAAATCATACATGAACATGGGAACCGAAAAATCAAATTGGAAAAAAACATGGTATTTTCTATTACCCATATTCCAATATAATCATTTACATATTAGTCAACACTGATTTTCAAGACCATAATAATGGAAGAATTATATTAATGAATCAGGCTCACTCCCCAATAATTAATTGGGTTACTAAACGATTTTTACTTCTCGTATCAGCCCTATACAACTAATACTATTCTAATACTTATTCTTGTACTATTTTACTCATAACATATAAATATCCATCCACTGTACAGATGGGATATATATATCCTTCCAATCATATAATTAAAACCATACATATGTGTTCGAAAAGAATATAAATCATTTATAAAATTAAATCCCATGAAGAGAAATTGAATTCCATTATTAAAAAAAACTGTTCAAAGAATGAATAAGAATGGTATCCGTGGATCGCATCCCTTATAAAGAAAGGGAAATACCATCTGTTTAATTCATGTATATAAATAAATTTTAATGTTATTTTTGAAACATATCTTAAGGACAATATTCTTTCTACATAGAAAAATTAAATTCACATCATAAAGCATTTGGGAAACATTTTTCACTAAAAAAACAATGAGAAAATTTTAATTTAATATTAGATTACCATTATAATTATAATCGAATAATATAACATTAATGTTATTAACTCAACATTTAAAATAATTTTTGGTATTTATTTCAAAAAAATGGTTTATTATTAAAATTATTTCCAAGAGAAGAGAAAATAACATTATATGAAACATATAATATAATGAAAACAAGGATATTCATGATTTGGCATGTAAAAGGTATTTATATACACCATGAATAAAAATATTGCTTCATAACATAACATATTTCTCAACAATGGAATTTTGATAAAAATTACCTTTCCAATTTGGTTACTTTTGAATCAAAAACCCAGTGAAAGAATTATCATAAAATAGAAATGTAAATACCAACATATTTAATGATAAGTATATTATATTACATTCATGGGTTTTAGGAAAACCATGAAAAACAATATATTGGTGATTATGTCATACTTTTTAATAGATAAAGATAAAATTAATACTAGAAACAACATTACAATTATTATATAATTTAATTGAGCATTAATCAAACAAATAAATTTTTTCTATTCTATATAAATCCACATAAAAAAGTAATAATAAAAAAAAATATAAAAAAATTCATTTGAAATATACTTTTATAGTTACATAATCAATGAAATATTATTAAAACCCAAAGAATAAAAATTATTTTAAAAATTCCCTTTCTACATGTCTCAATTTTCATTGATCATGTTGAAACCTCCTCTTATTCGAAAAATATCGTTTTGATATCCTATAAATCATTCCAGTTTAGGTATTTCGGTATAAAAAACCATATATAACATTTCAAAATAATCATATAAGATAAATTTCGTGGGTCTGATCGATATACAATGAGTGAAGCCTTTTAATGAAATGGGGGAGGAGGGGGCCCTTTTATAATTAATGTGAGGGGATATTTTTGGAATATCTAAAAAGAAAACCCTATAACAATATAAATCTCAATCCCAAAACCAAATATAGGATATGAATTTATATCTAAGATAATATAAGGAATGAATATCATCACCCAATATATATTAGATATGTTTTTGTGTTATTTTAAAACAAAACATTTTAAATAACCCTATTAATCCCATTATAAATGTAACAAAGATAATAATTTTTTTAATATTAAGACTTTAATTTTTAACTAATGTAGTATCAATTTTCCATAAATTTCCCAATTATGACATTTGGATCATATCATAACAATTTTGATGTTTAAATTATTTTTATTAATTTCAAATTTGTAATTAAATTATTTATCTAATAAATTATCCTTAATGTCAGTTTTGGTATCATCCATTTCAATTGACATCAAATACATACATAAAAATGAAAAAATTGAATATAATGTTTTCACCACTCTATTGTATGTCATATAGATCTATAAAATACATTTAACACATTATCTAATTCAAATTTTCCTAAAATAAATATTACCAGTGTAATTAATCTTATATTTATTTTAAATAAATTAATACAGTAATAGCATTTAATAAAAATTAAAAAGAATTACAAATTTGATCGGCGATTTACATCGTGGCTGGACACTCTCATGGCGGCGCGATGTTGGCCGCAGCCGAGATCCAGCATCTGCGGCTTTAGTTTCGCTGCCTCACCCCTGGTGTGTGAGGTGGAAGGTTGCAACGTTCTTCGTAAGTGATTCGGACGGTGGCGACGGGATCTGGTTTTTCGCGGTCTTCCTCCCGGCGGAATGGTGATGTTTCTCTGATATTTGTTTTTCTTTTTCGCAATGTTTCTTATTTTGGAGTCGTTTCGGTTCATGGAGCTTCGTTCATGCATCGACACTCAGGATTTTATTTGGTCTTCTATTGGATTCGTGTTTGTTTGAGGTTTTTCTACTGGATGGGAAATTAATTCCTTGGTATTGCGAAGGGCATATGGTTCTGCTGCGTGTGCCGGAAGTGGCCGGTTTGAAGGATGGGTTATATTTTTTTTTGGATGTATGGTTCATGAATTTCGATTCCTGTTGCGTTGTCTGAGGTTTTATCAACGCGAAGCAGTGGAAACGGTGGTTGTGCTGGTTGAATTTGAACCGGTGGTAATTTCTGACCGTGATGAACTCTGGATTTTTAGATGTGTAACCGTTGCAGCACCGGTGTGAGGATTGAAATTGTTAGGTCTCGCCGCTGTGGCCTTGATTTATGGGACATTGCATTCTGTTTACTTGCAAGGGATTGGCCCGGATGAGGTTTAGAGCTTGGAGCGTTATCCTTCTAATCGCTATTTGGATTTGGAAGATCGAGAGGGTATGGCGTTTGCCATCGGTACCGGGCCCGTGCATTCTTGCATGGGACAGCTAGCCGAGCAGCGACGAGAAGGTGAAAGTTGATTTTATTGTTGATCTGCTAGGGTGGGGATTTTCCTTTCTCTTGAATTGAAGTGTATTTGGTCTTGATGGTCCTGGCCCATAGAGGCATGGTTGTTCATGAAGTATTTGATGTTGTTATGGTTTTCCACTTTTTACTCAAAAGTTCTTTTGAAATAAAAATTTAATTTTCAGTCAAATTCCATAATTAAGAAAATTAAATGATGATCAATATAGATATTTTGGTTCGTTAATATTTATTTTTTTCTAAATGATGCCCGTTAAATGATATTTGATAAAAGGAGAGTGACATATTTTAATATATTTGATTTAATAATATATTAGTCATTTTCAAGGAAAAGTGTCCATTTACCACAAAAATTTTAGATTATGATGATATGGGTCAAATTATATTTATTTAATAATTATTTTACACATTTTTTTATGAGGGTTATACTCTTATCATTTTGTTTTAGACTTTATTTAATATAATTAAATATTATAAAAAAAATGAATTTTTCTCCTTTAGATTTAATATATTTATTATATAATGATAAAATACCAATAAATGGATCATTTATGACATTTCAACCCATATACAAAATGTTTTTCAAAATTTTCTATCTTTTTAATTTTATATAATTTAATAAAAAATTATTAAATATTCATAATCTAAATTGTAATGACAATTAATTACTTTATCATTAATAATATGGGCATAATAAGTATAATTCAAATCCTCTATTTTATTATATTTCAAACATATAAATTTTATTTTCTATTTTTTTGAACATTAATAATCATAAATTATATTTATTTTAATATTTGAATTACATCTTATGTGATATTTCCATTAATAAAATAATTACATCTACCTTATTGTTTGAGATTTTATGTTGATTATTTCTTTACTAAAAATATATCTTAAATTACTATGATGTAGATAAATATTTTATCATTCAAATTACTTTTTATAGTTTATGATATTATCTAGATAACCCTATATTAGAAATGTTATATTTATTACAAATTTGAGTATGACATCATTAACTTTTCATTAAATAAAATATAGTAAATGTCATAATATAATTAAAATTGATCCAAATTTTTATTTTTTATTCCCTTGTATTTTTATTGTCAAAATTTACCCATCCAAGTATTTTTTGAAATTTTTAAGGTGTCTTTATAGTTCATGTAATTATATTTTAATGGTTTTTTACCTAATTTTACCTTTTACCATGGGAAAAAAATTAACAATAATATTGTTCATATTGAAAAAAAGGTACCAATTTAATAAATTTTTTCCCTCTAAATTCATATATTCAATTTATTTTTTCAAAATTATAATCACATAATATTCATAATTAAATTTAAATTTAAACTGGAAAAATGAAAAAAAATATATTTTTGAGAAATGTCTCATAAAAATATAAAATATTTTTATACTAAGTTATGTTATAAAATTAATTTAACATCAAATAATTATGATATTATATATTAATATCTTCTATAAAAAATTCCAAACATATTCATTATATAATATTTATTTATAAATACTTGATAAATATACAAATTTTTATTTTTTATAAGTCATTGAAAATAAAATCTTTTAAAAAAATTATAAATGATATAGCATAATAAAGTATTGTTATGGTTATTTAAAATTTTGTGTCCATTTTCCATTTTATGTTTCTAAAATCTCTATGACACAATTAAATTATTATTATAATTAAAATTTAAAACTATTAAAAAAATCTTTTTGTAGAAAATCTGATTTTTATAAATAAAAAGTACGTAAAAACATATAGTAATTATTTAGGAGGACTTAATTAATGAATTATATATTTATATATACAATAATAATAATTTTCACAAGTCATTTAATGTTATTAATTCCCTAAATATTAATGTCATGTCTATAACGGTCACATAATAATATATAATTATTTTTATGCATATTGTTGTGTATCTCATACAAAATCAATCATAGTATTTCCATCCTAAATCTTGAGATATTAAATTTTTTTGGTGTTACTGTGAAATGTGGGGAGGAATTATTAATGTAATTTTATTTTAGAGGGTGTAGAAAATATTTTTTTTGTATATTCGTGTGTTTTTTAGTACATCTCTATAAATCATACAGATTTTGAATCCATTTTAGAGGCCATGTAAATAGTTGAATCCTAATTTCTTAAATAGTAAATATGGAAACGACTAGTGAGTGCCTAAAATCAGGATTGTTTCCTCTTGTGATCTCTTTTCTAATGTGATGATGGAGAACATTATTTTCTGAACATTTATAGGTCCTGGTGATAGTAAAATAGCATGTGTTATGGAATATCACCCTAGAAGAAGCTATTTTAGGATCACATACTAGGGAACACCATAATCATTGTTGAATCCATTGTAGCATCCATAGCGGTTGTCAGGATTATATTTAAATGAAAAAAGAACATCATCATTCTTCATGGATATTATCTGTTTCAAATGGGATATACATTCATCATAAACTAGGGGTATTAAATATATATTCAATTTGAATTTCCTCTTTATTAACTGATTTTTTATTCTCTTATTAAATTCCATTATTTTTGGTTGTTTATACTAAAACAAGGGAATGGTTTGGAGGTTACATATGATGAAGTTTTATTTTTGGAAATTGTTTACATTCATATATATTAGTTCACACACTTTTTCACCCTGTGTTCAGCTAATTTGGGGTTCCAACCCTTGGATCATGGTGGATCATAAACCCTTATATGAATGTCCAATATTACCACATCAGTATCCCTCATTGTAGTTTTTTTTCATGGTGTTAATTTTTTTATTTCTCTTATATATGTGTCACATATTTTAACATGTATTTTATTTGGCTTATAAATTACAGGTTTGAGCTAGTCATTAGTGTGGTTGGTTTCATCATATGGTGGTTGGTTCTTAGTAATTTTTCTTCACTAAAAGTGTAGAAATTATAAATAAGGTTATGGGATTAATTTTATAACTAGTCATTGTGAAATCATATGTTTTACATGTTTTATCTCTTTAGATAATAGTTGAATAAACTATAATGAAGATTAAAGCATAATTAACTAAATTAATTAGACTCGATAATAATGATCATATGTTATCATATACTTATAATACCATAAAACTTTTTTTCAAGATAGTGTGGTATGAATTATTATGATATGGTTTAACATGTTATTTTTCATAGAATTAGATAATGTAAATAAAATTAATAATTAATTAATTATAAAAAAAATGAAGAATGAAATTTGAATTTGTTATTGCATATATTTTACTAAAAAGGAACCTATACATAAAAGCATATTTGAACATCTTATAACTCATTATAGATGATGCCTTTAGTTTCATTTGTTTATAAATATTATTTATTAATTAGACAATTGAATGTGATAAAAGATAACTTTTTGTGTAAGAAAACTATTTGTGGATGAGTGATCCTTTTCACATGTGAAAAATGGATGCCTTGGTTTTAATTCCTAGATGAAATGTTGAATTTATTATTTTATTTATACCTTGTGTGATTTATCATTTTATATACATTAATATGTGATTATATAAGAGACTATGATGTATTATAGTAAATTTTTAATAGGAAAGGATTCATACTTTGTTAGAATTTATTGGATCATATATAGCAGGATGGATGAAGATATGTATAGGGGTATCAATATTTTAATTGATATTGGTCTAATGGGTTGATTTTGTGCATAAATATTGTTTATTGCTATAAGATATAGTATATTTTTTTTGATAACGAGTCTCTTTAAAAGTTATACAGTATAGTTTCTAGTTTTTGTATTTCATTCCCAATATCATGAAACAGTTTTCAATGTTTAGTTTATACATTTTGATTGTCGAGTAGGATTAGTCTTTATAAACCTAAAATTTTGGAATGACAATGAATGATGAATCATATAAAGCTAGGTGTTGGATTCATGATTAAATCTGAGATGATGATATGTATGTTAGAACTTTGTTAATGGTTGGATTATTACAGTAGGCCATGCAATTATGATTGAAATTAGTGAAAAATGGAATTGGTATAATTTTAATTAAAGGTTAATGATATAATTGTAACGTAACATGATGATTTTATTATTATTTGATATATTTTCCTTAATAATATATGTAAGGATTCATAGATTGGACATCTACAGCTGAAAATATGTCAAGTTATTTTTTAAATAATGTTTTTTTCATCCATATACTTCCTATGCTATTATATTTCACAAACTACCCCACCCATATCAGTAGGGGATTGATACTAGTGGATTTTGGATGGTATTTTCCCAATCGCCTTGATTGTTGAGGAAGGGATGGATTAATACCCCTCTTTCCTAAATCTATTCTCCATGTACTATTTTGTTTTCTAGTTATTATTGGTAACCATTCACATATATATGTGTGTAATGAACTATAACAGATAAAGGTAATTTCAAAAACAGTTATATGTATCTATTGTATCCAAATAATTATAATAGGTATGTAGGGTATGAGATGTTATGGCTTCAAGTATAACACATGATATACAAACTATAGAGGCTCCAGAAAACTACTATATTACAATATAAAAAGTTCATATTAATCATTATATTAATTGATACATATGGTCAATGATAATTTATAAATTATATAGTGTATTAATTAGAGATATATAGCATAGAACATGTGAGATTGGGGTACAGTAGAAAACTAGTGGGAAAGTGGTAGTTGGGTACCTTCATAGATATTTTGATAATTATTACATTATTAATTGTATGTGTCACTTATTGAGATATCAGTTGTGAGTATGGGAGCATTGCATATCTATTTTTGTGAAGAGTTAGAATCACATGTTTCCTAACATGTATTAAGTATAATTTTACTAGCATTTGCACAAGAGGATTCAAGGATGATTCTACATGGTATACATATTATGATCAATATATATATATATATATTCCAAGTAAATGGGATATTTTTGGGTGTATGGATATACTTTATTATATTATGGAGTTGTTAATGAGTTATTTATACTTTATAATCAGTGTCATGGAATTTCATTTTGTATGTCTACGTCATTGTGTAATTCATTTATTTAGTATTAAAATACATGAATATATCTGAATATATTAACATTTATTATTTTTATTGTTTTTTTGTGACTTATCTTATAAATTGTTCCTCATATTTTTTATAGGGTAATACATATAATTTTAGTATATGATATACCCTTAATTCTGGTCACTATCCCATGCCTTCTTGGAGGAGGGGTTCTAGATTCATTGTCTCTGTAATATCATTGACATCTTAGGAGGGGTTTCGTTATATTGTGAGGACCATGAAATAATGGTATCAAAGTATTCAGTTATAGGTATGGGATGGATTTTTTTGGTGGGAACCAGTGTGGACTGAATGGGTCGATAGATAAAATGTGACATCTTATTTTTTATGAGATGTAGATAATGGATAAATACTATGATGAGGGTATTTTGAGCCCCTTGTTATCAAAAGTGAAGGATATTATTTTTACATAGAATAATTTGATATGAGACACTTGTTGTGGGGTTGAGACATAGGAATTCATCATGCATCATTCATAAAATATTCTTTTCTTAGAATATAGTGAGATTGGAATTATCATGATCCTTATTTAAAAATTAATATTAAACATTACATATTTTCGTTTTAGGTTTCATTAACTATATTTTATTATTAAGTTTGTATGTAATTCAATATTCTCTTTTGGTTCATGGATAATAAGTATAGTAGGATGTGCTAGAATATTATAATAGGTTTGAGTTTTATGATAATATCATCCAGAGGATGACCCTAATAATCATACCCATAAAAAATAATGATGTTTCAGGGATCCATTTCAGATGCAGTGAATTTGGAATGGGTAGAGGTGGTATCAATAGAATTTTATTTTTCCATTCTATGAATGAGTGCTCGGTTTTGTGATGGTTATGATACTATATGGGGTTGACATGTAGTGGTGGTTTTTATTCCTTAGAGATAGTGAGGTTTTAATTGTCCCATTGGACAAGTTGAAATATTAGTTCTGAAGAATGTTTTTTCCATCAACCACAAGGGTGCTTAATCTATAAGAAAAATTTACATTTGACAGGGGTGTTCCATTTTGTGGGATACTGGGTTGTTAATTAGGATCATTATATGATATACATAATAACTCTTGATATACAAGGAGTCCATATGTGGTTGTGTTTGATTCATATAGAATGAAGTCCAAAAATTCATAAACTTGTAAATGGTAAGGATGTGTTCAATTCATATAGATATAAGTTAGAATATTATTCAATGTTGGAATTTTGGTATTCATTGAGTGTGACTGTAGTGGCACCGTTTTTAAAATTTATATTATAATAGATTATTTTAAATGATATATCTTCTGTTAGGTGAAATGATTATACAGTTTTTTAGTAATGTTAACTTTGTTTGTATAAATTCCTATAATTTTTTATATTGATCCATGTTTGGGTGATCCATGTGTGATTTTATTAGCTTTTGGATGCTTTAATGTGATTTTTCAAGATTTATGAATGAAAATAGAAAAAAGAATTCAATTGATTAGATTGTGGTGGCTCCATATATAAAACTAGAATGTGGGAAGCATATTGGACACATTGTGTTCTATACAATGTGATTAGGGAAGGGTTTTGTGGGACATAACATTCAAAACCTCACAATGGATATTGATGATTCCATGGGGAGGTAAAATTCCCATGATCTGAGAATACACCAAGAGTGTGGTATCCATATTTAGTAGGTTTCATAACACCATGACAAAGTGTAGGCCATGATTGAGGGTGTGGTGATAGTTGTGATAACATTAAAATGGTCAAAATCATATTCTATATTCGTTCCTCATGACTAATTATAATGGTAAAATGTATGAATTTATATATGAGTAATTTAATTTTTAATTGTTTCCAACCCTATTAAAAAATTCATCATTTTTCTTGATGATTCATTCATTTTTATGATGTCATTAAGAAAATTATAGGGAATGAATCAAGAATATTTTCTTCCTTATTGATGTCAAAACCTGATATGATTCATTATATTTGATTATCATTGATTATCCTTATATTAATATTAAATCATGTGAGTGGTTTTAATTATTATTGATGGATATTCATGGAGACACATCTATTCTCTTCACATGTTATTGTCTATCCATGAAAAAATTATCTTTCCTTTAACCAGACATGAGGACTAACATTGATGCAATTTTTTTATTATGTGACTATTACATCCAATTTCATCTTTAGAACAAATTAACGTTGTATTATACTAAATTATGTGTAGTTAATGGAGTGAATATGTGTTCTAGATGATGTGACAATAATATTCAGGGATAACATTGTTGATGAACATTGATATTGATTTCGAAAAAATTATGTAAGTCTTTTTTTATTATTTTATTCCTCGTTATTGATTTTATTGATAAATATATATTTATTTATTATAAAATCATTAATTAATTGTTATTTATAATTTAATTTTTTTGTACAAATTTTGAAAAAAATATATGACATCAATAATGATTTAAGAGAATATATTTAATCTTCTAGTTCATCAGATACAATAAAAGGTGCACAATTAAACATGGTCAACATTTTCTATATAATTTTTTATTTTATCAATATCTCTATATTTTCTCTGTTTGACATCAACATTCCATTGGTTGGTTTATCGATTATATCTGGGAACCTATTTAATAAAGTGTTCGACTAGATGATTACAAAGATTTTATATACATGTTTAGATTAACGATTTGATATGTGAAAGAGGTGTGATAGTGATATTATTAATTCATTGGTTGTGTGGGTGATTTTATTTTTATGATATAGGCTACATAGTTTATATATTTTTATATGTGAGATGATGATGACTATGGAATGATCTAAATAAACTAGGGATTAACATGGAAAGGCCAGTAATTTCTGCATGGGATTCAACATCACAGGTGATGATACATGGAATGTTTGGGGTTTCTAAGATATTTTGAAATACATGATGTAAAATCCTGATGAAGAAAAATCGTGTATAATCGTAAATGATATAAAGGTAAATTAGGTCAAGGTGATATCACATTTCTATATACAATGACTAAATTATGAAAGACTAATAGGTTTGACTAGGTTTTATTTTGGTTTTGTTCCATTGAGGTGATAATGTATGGGGGATTCCCTCAATATTCTTCCGAGTATGTTATATTGAGGTATATCATCTTGATATGATGATAAATGATCCCCTCCATGGGATAGATCTACGTAGACATAGGTACTCCTCTATATGACATGTGGTGTGATCCACTAACTCATTCTTCCCTAGGTTATGTCATGTATTATATGATGACATGAATGTTGTGTGATTCCATTTCGTATTTCGTTATTCCTTATAGTTTCAAATATCCACCGCATGCCATGTCTGTGATCTACTACCTATGAATCTTTTTCTTTTATTGACCATGAATATTAGTATGACTCCGGGAGTGTGTTCTCTCTAAAGAGAATTTATCATGGATAATCAAGTAGAATCTATGGGATTGTGGTGATGATATACCTCACCTTGAGACATTGATCCATCCATTGATCATATATGGGTATACCATATTTAACCTAAATTAGTGATTTAGATCTTACTCTATCATGATAATTATTTCTTGTTGATTTTTTGTATGGCATACTAGTTTTGTATATACTCACCCATACATGTTATCTTGAAGAATATGTTATCTCTTATGTAGATGAATTGATTTGTGATGGATTCCAAGGTGTACAGGGAGAAGGTAGAGATTATATGGTCTATATTGATCGTGTTAATATCTCTAAGATGTAGTTTAGTTGATATATCCATTCTGATAATAGGACAGAATACCTTATACTTTTAGGGGGTATGTTTTAACTAGTTTTTTAATTCCATTCACCTTTACAATTCAATAATGTGGTATTACGTTATATACATATATTCATTATATCTTTTATTTATTTTTCTACATTATACTGGTGTATGGAGTTGTGTTTACATGTATTAGTACAAGAGGGAATATTCCATATATATTTTTGATATCCGTACTCAACATTAGTCACAATACCTTATCATTTTACGGGTGGTCTATGGGGGTCACTCTTAGATTCTCAATGGGCATGTGTGACCTAAGGGGTTGGGTCATGACATAGTGGAATTAGATCCTATGTTATTTGAAAAAATATGATTGGGGATAGCCTTTTTGTGTGGATTAGTTCTCAAACTAGCGAAACAATGTTTATGTTTGCATATTTGGATAATTAGTAAGTGGAAATAAATGATGATTTGGTGGAAATAATATATTTTCACCAAGACTCTGATAACCTTCTTGTTGACATAGATTATGTAGCCTCTGGTTTCATGATAAACATTTGTGCATACATAGTATATAGTTGGATTGTGGTATTCATTACATACATGAGTTAGCTAACCATATATTCTCATTTTTGGCGGCATTTATTGACTATTATAGGATAACACCACGATAATATCTAGATAGTATTCCATATCATGATATTTATAGTTTTTTATAATGTAATGAGGCTTTGGTTTAAGAACATGTATAGGAGGTAGTTCTTCCATGTGGTCTATTTGTATTTCCTCCACCAATTGAGTAGATGTTAGTTCTGAAACCACTCATACATTATACAGGAATTCATATCCAGAATTATGAGTAATAATTATAGATACCACTCTTATTTTGAGGATATTTATACCCAAAGTCAATAGAGGACTAGCCCAAGGTAGTATAACAAGTCCTTTACATTTTTGGACTCCTCTAAATTGATTTGATCATGGTTAATAGCATTCTACTTGTTCGCGAAGGTTGATGAGGGATCTGGGTGGCACATACACATTATTTGGAAACAAATGTTTGGAATGAATTTTTGCCTCTCTTCTGGGGTGTGTCTTATTCTGAAATGTTTTAGGAGGAGAATATTCATGATAATTTGGATCTCAAATAGTAAAAAATGATAATAACAAAGTATACATCGATGTTCAGCAACATACTATTGTATTATATTTATATTGTATGTGATAGATAATTTTGAGAACAAACCTTCTATTGTTGCCATTGGTGAAATTTCATCAATAGAGTGGTATATTTTATTAGTCCTCCTTATATTGGTTTTTGTGATAATTCCTTGGATTTAGGGATCCTATTATTCGCATAGTCACCAAAATTTTATTTTTGGTAATTGTAACCATGGGTGTGATTCCTTATAATATAGTAGTGAATGTTCTAATCAATAATCATGGAGAATGAGGAAACATTAGTTGAAATCTCATGATATAGTTTTAGCCACACATGTTTTTTAGGGAGACTATAGTCATTGGTTGTTGAGGCAGTGCTTCTACAATGATGGGGATTGCTAAATTTTATAGGATTTCTAAAAATTCAATGTGGAAGATATATAGTTGATACCTGGTACACTAAATATGAGGTCGAGTCTTTAACTTGATTTTATACATCCAAAAATACTTGGTAGTGGTTTTGGTAGATCTATGGGAGTTTTAATGCATTTTAATCCATTTATATAAAAGCCTTGAAACCAAAATGTACGATCTAGTTCTAAAATAATGATAAATAGATTTAAAGAATTGGTACAAATAAATATTAAGCAATTTTATCCGTCCAAATTATAAAACATCAAAATAAAATATTGGAACACTAATATTGAAGGACCTTTCAGGTTTAGATTTTGATATAATCATGAGATTCTCCTGTAAAAAAAATCCCATGCCTTCAAATGATCAATATTCTACTATAAAATCATTCAAACATGAGTCCCTTCCTAAAATGAATAAATTATCATCTATTTTTATAACCATAGGTTAAATTAAATATTAATAGTTTTGGAATAAAGGATTAACAAGGGTAAATATAATCACTACCAATTTATTTTCATCAGTGATAATAATATTCATATAAGGGTATGATGACATAACCAAACAAACCCACCCTTTAATTAATTTTCACTCTCTCTCTCCCTTTACCATAACTGACCCACACGTCCTTGGGTTATAACATAAACAACCATCCTATGTTTATAATAAAAGACAAATTCATCATAAATAATTAATAATATATATGTATTTAAAATAGTACATTGATATTTATTCTCATTATAAATCTTAGTGAAACAATCGTTATACCTTTTATAGTATGATTAACCTAGCGAAAAGAAATATGGGAAAAAATTATTATTTTTTAAATGTCAATAAATGTAGATAATGAATTATGTATTTACCATTAGAATAAAATATATATTGGTGCATAAATAACATCACTTTTTATTATTATTGACGAATATAAATATAATTAAACGATAATTAAAAAATTCTTGAGTAAAACACAATCTACAATTCTAACTTTAAATTTTAAAACATATAATTTAGAAATACTTTGAAAATAATTTTAATAGGAAATGTAACTATAATAAACAAAAGTAAATTAAAATAATATAATTCTCATGATGGTTGGAAAATATATTCATATATTAAATGTTAAAAATAAACATTCTTTTAAATCTTTTTAAAATATAGTAAAATTTTACCCCTATGGAAAACATTATTGATATTTAATTTCAAATACATTAAAAATATTGTCAGATATCATGAATTCATTAAATAATTTATGTTTATAAAAGAAAATACCAGATTTTTTTTTAGAAAAAATGGATATGAAATGGATTGATTCCCTGATCTAAATAATGGTATAAAATCATTGTAACTTATAATTAATTTCATTATTTATCTAATCAATATGTGGGATATGGAAAAAATTTAAACCACATTCTTGACCATAGTTGATTAAAAAAATCTTTTATATGAAATAATCTCATATGATTATACCTAAATGATCCTTCAACATATCCAATCCTGAAATAAGAATAGATTATATAAAAATTTTGTTTGATCTTTGAAACCATTTAATTGGATTCCCAATTAATGGAAAATGTTCATGGGAACTTCTAAATATCCTTAAAATAAGTAGATTCATTATATAACATGTGTAATATAATGTATTAAATACTCATTGTGTATGTTAGGTTCATAATATAAACATATTTTCTAAAGAATGATATTTTTTATGAATTACCATATCCAAAAATATATCATTTACCTAATTATTTATAACTGGAAGGATTATGAATAAAATATGTTAATGGAAAATTTTAAACCTCACATAAATCACCAAAAAAATGATTTCCAACATAATCATTACAATATAAAATCAATGAAGAAGCGATACAACCTAACAAAAATATTCTGAGTTATGAAATACCATAACACTCAGTAACATTAATGTCATATCTCTAGGGGGAATACCATTTAATTAAAAAATATCATACAATTAATTATTATTTATTTATTATATACAATGTAAAACAAGATTATATATATATAATATAAAATCAATTATGTGTATACCACTAAAATATGGATTAATGATTAGAAATTTAGATAAAACCACTAATATTGAGTGCAAACATTCCATGATTTTCTATTAAATTAATTATAATTGGATTATACGAAAAAATTAGTTGGTTAAGATTACATTATAGGATTATTAACATATTATTAATCCAATTTTCTATTTATTTGCATGAAATATTTAATTAATTAACCATTAAAGTCCATGATGGGTGTTTTGAGGATGTCTGATACATAATTTCAAAATGGAATCAGTGTGTTGAATTTGGTGAAAGTGGGTATTGTTCCATCATATAAATTATAATAAAATTTAAATAGTTTACATTTTAAAAAAATTATACATTTAAAACATAAAAAATTACTATTATGTTAAATTAACTATGTTACAATCATGTAGACGGTATGATATACTTACTAATGACAAATATTTAATTTTTTTAAGAGAATGATGGAAGTAAGGTCAATATTATTTTATATTTATAGAATATTTATTATATCATAAAAATAATATTCTATATTTAAATAATTTATATATACTATCAATTTTACTATGTTATGAAATATTAATCACAATACTTCATGGATATTCCCTCCCACATGTACACACGAACGATGATATTACATTTCAAAGGATAAAAAGGTAAAAAATGGAAAATATATTATCATTAAAATGTTGTAATTAATTAGAAAATATAATATATACATTAAATCCATATTATACACATCCATTAGACATGAAAATGGGAAAATAATTACATCAGATTCATGTAGTCTTAGTTCTTTATACACCAGACCAACGGTTCTGTATATCAATTCATGGAAGAGGAGATGAGTATTTGTTATGAAATTAAAATTATATAATTTTATAAGATTTAAAATAATATTGTTATTATTTAATAATGGTTGAATAATATGTTATTTTTGTAGAAAAATAAATAAAAGAAAAAAAATTTCTTTGAGTGTATACTTCCAATTTAGACAACTACTATTATTGTACACATTAATCATAATACAGTTAGAATTAGACCCAAAATAGAACCTATATTGTTTGGAAATGAATTATATTTAATATTTTTTCAATATATTTTATAATCCAAATGTTTCTTGAGGTGGTAAGTGTAATAGAGAGGGGGTTCATATTCCTAAATTATTGTAGGCTTAATCATGGATTTTTAGATTGTTAAATTAATAAAAATTTATTTTTAGTGAAAAATGGATCAGAAATGAAATAATTTAAACTCTGATTATTATGAGTGTAAATAATCTCATCTAATAATAATTGTACTTATGTAGGTGATTTTTTCCACCAAAAATCATTTTTTGACACCTTGGTTAACACATTTTAATATCACCAAAATATTAAGGATTTTTACCCATTATGGACCATGAAATATAATATTAATGAAAAATAATGTCAGGTAAATGGTCCTTGGATGTTATTGATAACAATATTTTGTTCACTGTATAGAATATAATGATTTTTATGAATTTGAGATAATTTAATAAAGAATATATATTATTAAATATCAATAATGATATTTTTAAAAATACACGAAATAATATAATATAATATATTATGAATATAACCTATGTAAAAGGGTTCCAAAATATCATGAATTATAATATAATGAGTAAATGGTATAAATATAATCACTAATGAAAATTTGGATCGGTATAGATGCAATTTCAAACATTACCTTTTAGTTTAACCCCTTGGTTACACAATTATAAAACTAACTATAGAAACAAAATTTTCAATTTTAATGTGTTACTAATTTAATTATAATTAAAAAAATTTCTCAAAATGTTAATGTAATTTATTTTTTCAATATTAATGATCCTACATATCCCATTTCTATTATTTTATTTTTTTATTTTTAAATATATTAACAAAAATACTTATAATGTATTTCTAAGAACATTTCATGTAATATTACATTGAAAATAAAATAAAATAAAAAAATTAGAATATTAAAATTCTAAATATATATTATATACTAAATTTATCATAAAATTCATGAGACACTTGTAATCACCCAAAAAAAATTACATTTATATATTATAAATCATTTAGATGATTTTTTCACTACTTGTCCATGAAATGTGTAAGTAGTGTGTAGGAATTTAAGATAATTATTTCCTACATAAAAATAGAAAACAAATTTATATGATACAAATTATTATAATTTTCATATAATCATTTATTATAAAATTATAATTTATATTTAAAACTGTTAAAATTTTTTGATATTAAAAGTAAGCGAGTGAAATGTTTGACGCCAGATGTTACTTAAATATAATTAATATCAAAATCCAAGATAAATAGAAAATAGTGTAATATTTTCAATGTTTGTATGGTTATTACTGATATATAATATTCAATTGGAATTATAGAATGTATTTGAAAAAATTTAATATATATTACATTAGTTTTATCACTAATTTTCCCATTTTACTTCTACCATCATAACAAAGAATAATAATGGCTTCTATTAAAAATTAAAAAAATAAAAGGGCCATATTTAACAAATATTGGCAACATAAAATCGAATATTGAATCGATTTTGCAGGATTCAATTATATACGTGTAATAAAGTAACTTTTATAAAAATTTGTAGAATACAATAAAAATAATAAAAATAGAAAAATGTGTTTTGAAACCCATAAATGAACATATATTTAAATTATATTAATTAGATATTAAAAGGAAATAATTTATATAAAATATAATTAAAAAATTATTATCTTACATTAAAAAGTCACACCACTCAATACATCATCCATTATTGATACACGAAAAATTGGTGCCCCGAAGGACCATGTCATGAAAGTTTATACGATTTTGTATTTATTAGGGCATCCACCACATGGATTTCATACATTTTAGAATGAGATATAATAATCTTTAGGTGACATGAAAGATTAAGGAATTTAATCCAATGTTTTTGGATATTCTATGTGAAATTACACAACTATGATTTATGGGCTTCGACCACCAATATAGGATCAGAATCAATCCATAAAGGATTCCATTTTTAAGGAGATCATGTTTGATGAAATAAATTAAAACACACATATTAGATTCATATTATATTTTATTAGTATTATAATGAAAATATCAATTGAAAAAGTCAGGATTCATGTGAAATATACGACCACATCCCAAGGGTCTTGCTGCACCAGATTCAGCCTAGTTAAAAATAAATTTTTCAAAAAATAGATCGGCCATATCAAATTGAAAAATATGGGAAACAATGGTTTCCATGACCATCCAAGAATACACTTTAAGGTGAATAGAGGGAATGGGAAATATATTTTTCATTTGGATTAAAAAAATTAGAATCGAAATAGGAGAACATTAGTGATAAATTAAAATATAAATTTGTGGGAAAATGTATTTAATAAATAATGACTAATTTTGAGCAAAATCATTGATAATAAGAAGATGAATGATCATGAGAACGTACATAAACATAAAACATTAATCCAAAGCGGTATGCAAAAATATATAGATTTTTTTGATGTAAATATAATAAGATATTATATTCAAGATCCCTATTTATAGAGATACAAAATTCGTTTATTATATTGAATAATATGTTAAGAAAATATAGATACAAGAAAATTATAATGTACTACTTTAATATATTTCCAATAAATATCATTATTTTCTACAAGAGATGTTAATTAAAGATTAATTTTTTTATAGAAACACTAAAATAATCTCTTACCAAATCAGAAAATCTAAAAAAGAAAACATATTACAACTCATATATTTATATTTTTACCGAAACAAAAATGCTCAGTGAAATTTATGATAAAAACAAAAAATTATAAACCTGCATATATATAAATTTTATGTTAATATTTAAAATACAACAATAATTAATTTTTTTTACATTTTTCATTTCATAATAACAAATATTATATCCCAAATAACCTTAATAAACACAATGTTAACAAGATATTCAACCTCAAAGTATATTTCATAAATTTCAATATACATCCCAATAAAATGAAACCAAATTCTTCTAAAAATCATTCTTAGTAGTGCTAAGGGATATATATACCACAACTAAAAAAATACCTTGCAAAAATTCATTAATCGCCACAAAATCTCATCACTTAAATCCTATAAATGGGTTTCTATGTAGTTGAAATTATGATCATCATAAAATTTATAAACCCACTATTTTACCATAAATCTCATTTTATACTATTATGAAACCACCATAATCCAAAATTATAACAACAAATTATCTTTTATAGAAACTATTACATTCCCAAACCAGCGCTCCTATTTCTAGGGATAATAAAATAGTCATTACATTTCGATATTTTATATTGATTACAATGACTCAATTATATCCATTAAAAACATATAATAAAAAAAATATTTGATCACTTATATAACCAATGAACATTTCTGTTTATAGTTTTAGAGAATGAGGAATATCTCTTATATAAAAATGTCTTCAAGTGATCAATTTTTTAATATACCCAAATTTTATTATTTAATATGAATCCTTTAAAATTAATATTAATTATTTCCATACTTGAATAAATTATTTAAATATTTCATTTAACATCAATATTTAT
Organism: Viscum album; assembly: GCA_963277665.1. Classification (NCBI taxonomy): domain Eukaryota; kingdom Viridiplantae; phylum Streptophyta; class Magnoliopsida; order Santalales; family Viscaceae; genus Viscum; species Viscum album. Next base: position 194,717,549 of record OY728146.1, on the reverse strand, counting down.
ATCCATGGGAACATGGAAACAAAAAAGGGTGACCAAAAATTCTCAGTAAATGTAATCATTAACATTGATAAGATATTGTCATCAGTGAGCAGAAGATGGTCATCATGGCACCCTGAATTTTTCAAATTTCATTGAATTAACATAAGTGATTAAATTCCCATTATTAATTATATATCCAATCATGAAAAATGGGAAAAAATTCCCCAAATTAAGAGACATATTGGTCATTAATCATGTTCCACCTGAAAAATTCACGATTAAGGATAAATTAAAAACTCATAAAAATTATAGATAAACGATGTTGGTCTATTGGATATTTATTATCATTATTGTCATAAGATATATCATATAGATAGAGAAACATAACATATATATTTCTACAATCTCTCTGGGGAGACAAAAAACTAGTTATCTATGATCATTACCCAATGAATTCGAGGGGTATAATTGGCCCGCACGTATTTCAATTATGTATCCAGTAGTCCTTATTTTATAAGGGATAAAACATACATGGTTTATAATAGATACATCCATAATATTTATAAATTTCTATGAACGTTAAAATCTATAACATATATACATCTTCAATTTCATTATAAAACTCATTGAAACAACTGTTATTCTTTTAACAACATCATTATCAAAGGGAAAATAATGGGTTCCATGATGATATCTAAAAAAATCTATCCTTCAAAAGAATTAGGATAATAAAATAATAAATAACTCATATATGATTATATGTAATAACATATATTTTTAATCAAAAAATATAAATACAATATACTGATCATTAATTTTTTTTAAATACCCTTCCCACTTTGAAAATAAATTCTACTAAAATAAAAAACTATTATTAAATAAATTAATTGGTAATAACTTTAGAAATATAAAATTGAATATTCAATGAAATTACTGGTCCTCATGGAGGGAAAATAATACATGTCATAAATGTAATCAAATCAAATTCTTTTTACATATTTTATAAAGATATTCCAATGTGATCCATATAGAAATCAGTAATAAATTTACTTCAAAATATATTTAATATATGGTTTAAGATAATGAAATACATTTATAGATAAATTATCATTATAAAAGAAAATTTATGAAATCATTTTAGAAAACATGGTTATGGATTGGAAATAAGCCTTGATCTAAATGAAGACACAAAATATTTCCACTTACAATAATCATTTTTGATGTCTTAAAAATAAATAATAAATAAATTAGAAAATAAATATATAAAACATATTAATAAGAATCATGTGATTTTAAATATATGCTTCATAAATATAATTTTATATGGTTTCACACAATGGATACTTGAACATATAAAATCATGAAATAAGATAATATTTTATCAAAAAAACTTTACTCCTTTGGAAATATTTCAATTATAATCCCCATTAAAGTGTTACATAAAATCAAACTAAAATATAATAAACATATTCATATTCATGATATAACATTTATAAATAGATTTATATAAATTCCATATTATAATGTGGGTGAAAACATAAAAATTTCTCAAAAGATATAATATTTGAGATGCATACACCTTATATAGAATATATTATTGAAATGTGAATTAATCGATGGACCAAAAATGAGAAAAAATTTTAAATTAAAAAATCTATAAATAGTATATAATAAATTTAATCTCCTCACACAATATTAATTTAATATAATATTTATTGATGTGATACTACCCAAATAAATGAAATAGAGTTTTAAAATCCATTAACTCTCGGTAACATTCATGTCATGTCCCATTGGATGAAATTTTTTAAATTTAAATGTAAAATTCCATATATTTTGATTAATTTATGAGATATAACACAACATTATATTATATTAAAACCATATAATTAAACTAAGTTCATAATTATAAAATATTACTCAATGGAGGAAATTTTAGACAAAATCCACTACCATGAGTTCAGACATTCGATGTATGCCCATTGACTATTTAAAATTAAATCATATTAATTATATAATTATTTAATAAAGTTTTAATGTTTATAAAATTATTATTACATAATTATCTAATTTATTTCAATGATGTATTTAATTATATTATTAGTTATGTCAATGTCATGTTTTTTGAGGAAGTTCAGTTCATAATTTAAAAACAGCATTGTTGTGTTAAATGTGGTCAGCTGGATCATTGTAAAATAATCTATAGAATAAAAATAATGAAATAATTAAAATTTATATACCTAAATTATACATTAAAAACATTCCATGATATATTTTTATAAAAAAATGTACTATATTACAATAAAAAAGACCATTAGGCATACATAACAAGAGTAATAGTTTCATTTTTTTAAGATGAGGGAAGGCTGTAAAATGATATTATATCTTCCAAAATTATAATTATATCACAAATATTATACATCATATTTAAAAACATTATATATAATATCCATGAGATTTTTAATAAAATATAACCCACATTGCTTCACAGAGGAGGTAATCCACATGCTTACAGGAAGGACAACATCATTTTTGAATGGATATAAAGGTAATAAAATAGATGACATATTTTCTATCGAGAGTTATAATAATATCATGAATATAATATATATAAATTAATTACATCATTATAATTATCCATTTGAGGTGGTGATGCAAAATTAATTACATCATTTTCATAAGTCGAAAGTCCACCCCATACACACAAACAACGTTTCAATTTAAGATTTGATTAATGTATAGATAGATATATATTATTAAATTAAAATTATCACATATTAGCACATTTAATATAATAATTTTTCCATTTCGTAATGCTTGAATATTATTATTTTTGGTTTAATGGTCGATATTAAAATAAAATATTCAGTTAAATGTTATATATCATCAAGAAAACGACCTTTTAAGTACACATTAAAAAAACGAAAGATTATATTATGCATAAAATAAAAACTCTATAAATTTTTTATAGATTATAGGAATAAATTTTGGTAGATTTTTTTCAAATATAAAATTATCTTTGTGTTTTCAGAGGGATGGATAAGGGGTGCAATTATAATTGACGGGAAGGTTATTCTTGAAATTTCATATTGTATTAAATTAATATTAAATAATTTTCATGTTAAAATATTACCAAATTGAAATAAATGGAATATACGTCTATTAATAGCTTAAATAATATCATAAAATAATATTTGGTCAATTTTAGGGGATTATTTCAACCTTATCTCTTTTAGCACCTATTATCCATTTTGACTATTATAGTGATATTATTGATTTTACTCATTATGGTTCATGAATGATCATATAAATATAAAAATGTATTATAATTGGACCATGGCTGGTATTTGAAATCATATCCCACTAATCTGAATAATTATATGATTTTAATTAATACTATATAATCTAATAAAAAAAATTATCACAAAATAACATTAATGTATTCTTAAAAAGACATGAAATATTATATATAATATTTTTTTAATTTATCTAAAATGGTTTTAAAATAAAATTTATTACAATAAAATGATTATATTGTCTTAATAATCCACAAATAATTTTTAGATTTGTTTACATATCTTTATAATACATATCATTTGATTCAAGAAAATTGTTTAAAAAAATTTATCGTTAAACACGTTAATAACTTTTTATATATTTAAGGGTTATAAAAATAAATATAAGCTTAAAATTGGATAAAAATTGAAATGGGTATTTTTTTTGAACATTTCAAATCAAATTATTTATTTTTATATATTTTTATCATTTTTATGAAATTTAAAAAAAATATTTATCATCAATTATTATTAATGTCATCTTACGAACAATTCAAATAATATATCTATGAAAACAACACAATAGAAGTGGAATTTGAATTTAAAACATAATAATATATCAAATATAATATAATGATCTTGAAAATTCTTGTTAATAATAATATCATAATATTATTTTACATCTATATCTTTCAAATCATTTAAATGATTTTTCTACAATTGGAAATATCACTGTGTCAACATTGAGTAAGAATTCATGTTATAAATTTTATCACTAAAAACTAAAATTAAAATAAATATTGTAATATTTGAAATAACTATTTATAAATTATATTAACTTATTTTCATCACTCGAAAAAAATTATATATATTTAAAGAAATAAAGTGAAACTTTTGGAATTATATTTTAATAATTATTATAAATGTCTAAATAAATGTTAAGTAAAAACCAAATTTCATATTTTAGAATATTGGATGATAATATAAAAAATATACTTTTCCAAAAAAAATTATGTAATGTTTTTGAATGAATTTTATGCCTTATTACATTAGTTTTATAACTACTTAAACAATTTCAAATTAACTATGTTAATAAATATTTAATTTGATTCCTATTCATAATGAAAAAAATAAAAGTGAAATATTTACCAAATTTGATGAGAATTAATGAAAATATGGAACAAATATTTTAATATTCAATTTCTCAATGTGGAACAAATAAAATTTTATATAAATGTAAAATAAACAATGAAAAATATGATTTATAATATAATGTGTTTTCCAAACAAAAAATGAAGAAATTAAAAAATTATTTAAAAATTAAATAAAAATATAAATAATTGTATTATATATAATTAAATAATTAATATTTAATTTTAGGTCAAATAAAAAATATAATGGGAATTTTTATTTAAGAGAATTATTGTTATAAAAAAATTAGAATTTATGACTATTCAGTAAAAAATATTCATTTTAAATATCAAAAAATACCATCAAAAGGTAATTTTAATTTTTAAAAATAAATTATTATATAAATTTAATAAAAATTATTTTTAAATTTTCCAAAATTTAATTACAATAATTTCTTAATAAAATTAAAACTATTTATCATGATATGGATTTTTTGTAGAATAAAATTATTTTATAGATAAATTGGGGGCTAACATACAAAATATTAATGAATATTTTTTTTCTGAAGAGGACAGTTATTCATATTTCATATTGAGTTTTTTACTTTTAAAACCATCAAATTTAATATCTAGGTTAACAATAACATTTAGAGATTAATATTTTATTGTTTATTTATGCTCGGTGTTTGCATTTTATACACGATAAAAAATATTTTTATTTTAAATTTTCATGAAATTCATGTTTCTACTACTCCCTCCCATAGGATGTATCTGTCTTGATCAGGTAGATTGTGGTCCATGATGTGTACAACTACATGATGTGGATGCTTATTAATTATAGCCTTTTGAAATGATATCATTAATATTAGGTGTCTACACTACCAAATCCATTTCTTTAATTGAAACAAGTATGATTCACTATTTTTTTCAAGATACCCCCATTGATATATTGAGATTCTTATTGAGCTTTTGTATTGAAAATTTCTCTTAGAGACTAAAACTATGGGAAATTCCATAATTACATGCTCTTATTAATAGTTTGAACTCACTATTGGTAGATAGATATTTACATATGATCTATTATTTGTTGTGATGAGATCATATGATTCTATTCATGAAAGGCCCTCGAATATTTCATTCTATGTATCAATTGAAAACATCAAGGGGATTATGTTGTCCTGTTGTGGTAGATAAGATGATATGTCCCTTCACTAGATAAAGGTAATCTCATATAGAGAAGTATATACCCATAAGAAACTGTATACATCTGTTTAATCATCAGTTAGCTATTATATCTCAAAAAATAGTAAACTCTATGAGAAATTAGTTTCCTAGTGTAGTGGAATAATATGATATCATCATCATTGAGGAATTTTGTGGGATTTCCTCTTTAATAAGATGTAAAATAATTCGTAGATATTAAACCAGTGAATACCTTGATATATTTGTGAGCATATTTTGTGACTCCTATAATGTTGTGAGAGATGAAGGCATAATCAGAGGATCTGATGAGGGACGTATTAATTAGGACTAGTGTTCCGCATACTAATCCCATGTGTTATTTACATGAAGAAATATGTGATATTGGGATTATCCATGTTTTTTCTTTTCATAAATTGAGTGACTATCAATAATAAGATTTAATTTATAATAATGGAAGACCTTGTTACCTGTAAAAATGGGTAATGTGATTCTCAATGATGAAACACAAGTTAGGTTATCAATAGCTCTAAGTTATAGAAGATATTGTACTAAAGATAGCCTTTTGATGCCTCAATGTTGACATTGACTATTTGGTGATTCCCATTAACATAATCAATTCTATAGTGTAGTTCATGGGAATACTGAACTAGATCATATAACTCTTATTGGAAAAATTCCTTGCGGTCTTTATAAATGAAATACTCATTTTCTCAGTACCTGAGGAGGAGCACATAAACATTATAGGCTATTCTGGGGATTACACTAAGACACCTGTTTTATGGGATTCTTAAGAAGTGTTCGTTAATAAAATGATACGTCTACATTATAGGGTATTAAATCTCAATGGAAGAATTATAATTTGACCTAAAAATTGATATAGGGAGTTCTATTTTGGATTCAATTGAATCAAATGGTATTTGTGAAATATTATTTGTGATGATAGGATATTATTATAGATTCATGAATAATTTTTTTGGAAGTTTGAATCCTAAAAATACATTGAGTTGAAAGATAAATCCTATCAAGTGATCATGGGGGGTCAACATTCTTGTCATGAGATATGAAAATAATTTACGAGAAAACCCATAAATGATTTAATTCCATGGTAGTTGAGTATGTGGTGGTTTGCGCTTTCTCTATTTATTTAATTGGATAAATATTACTAAATAGTAATTTTATTATTTCTTATGGGACATGCCAGCTAAGACCTCATGAGTGGAATTACAATACCCATAGTATTGAACTTCATTAGTGTTGTTTTCCCTAAAAATTTAGCTTCATTATATAATGGTATTGAGATTCATCACCTATTACGACCATAAGTGTCACAAGAATATATTCTAATTGAACTAATTTAATCTGAGGCATATACAATTTGTTGAGATCATGGTTGGATATGATTTTTAGAGATTCAATACATCTGAGAAGGGGAACATGGTGCTGGATTATCATGAAAGTGTATCCCATTCATAGTTTTTGCAAGATGAAACTAAGATGTTGTCCTAGATGACGTTAACATTTGTTTTTGGGAGTTGAGAAGATTAACATTAATATATGGTTGTGACCCCATAAAATCTTCAAAGAAAATGAACAATTACTAATATATATCGATTACAAGATCTATTAAGATCAAATATTCACAAGGCATGGTCCAGATTGATTTTTTTGACAATGGAGAGTATATTATCCTTCTAAGAGGATAAATTATGGTACTTGAAACATAGTGAGAGGAGGATCCAAGAAATATTCAGACATCCCCCTTATCAATATTGGTCAGAGAGGATAAGACCTACCATTCCCATAATTATAAATTTTGGTGGTTTGGAATGAATGGGATTATAGTTTATTTCACATTCAATGCCTCTTTTTCCAGTAGGTGAAGGCTGAGCATCATGATCCAACGGGTTTAACCAAACCCCATAAGGATACTAATTATAATATGTAGGTTATATGTTATGAATATAATGGATTTTTATAACAATTTAGAGTATGCGAAGCTCTCTAGGGATCATAGAATCACTCAGAAATTTTACACACATATAAGATATTCAAGGGAAATGTTTAATGGGGAGTTTATGATGCCTTTATGTGAAGGATATATTAAATATTGATGGGGTCCCCTTGAGGAATATTTTTACTCGTTATTCTAAATTCCGATAATTAATGTGGATATAGATACAAGGTTGTTTTGGTCCTTAGTTGTAGTTGAGGAATGAGTTTCACACATAGACAAACAAATATATTGATTAAAGCATCCAAGTCATGGGGGACATGATAGAAGCATTTATTTTTGAAAATTTCTATAGCATGGATGGTCTTTTACTCAGGGTGGAGGGTTCATAAAATAATATTTACCGTTACATGATTTGAATTGAACCATTATAGGCCTTGTACGGGAGACACGTAATGTTACCACTTTTATTGAAGGATATATGGGAGACATTTCTTATTGGCCCAAATATTGTGTATGTAATGAAAAAAAAATATACATCAACTAGGAGTAGAAGATGACTATGAAAAAAAATAATAAATTAGATGAAAACTGATGAATGTGGAATTTGGATTTTGTTGGGGGATATATTGTGTTCTTAATGATCTCACCACAATAAGGATTATAGGTATTAGGTGTTGGTGGAAATCTATCTCCAATTTTTAATTACCTATTCCAAATAATGTATTGAAGGGGTGAGGTGGAATACTACAAAGATTTTCCACAATATTTATATAATGTGAATGAAATGTTTAATGTGTCACAAATTTGTATATGTTTCCATAACCTATCTCAAATTATGAATTGGGGCAAGATAGACATTGTAGATGGGGACAAAATATCATAATACTTGACGATGATCACATATTAGTTGGAGAATATCAAATTTTTGTGAGTTATTCCATTGTTTCATGTTTATTGGTATTATGAAAATTGCAAGGAGATCTCTCTGGAGTTGGAGAAGCTAATATGAGCTCAGTAACCTCACATGTTCATTCATTTTTTTGTAAAAATAACCCCCTGAGGTATGGAGATTATAGTGAATATTTTTTTAGAATTATGGTAGATTGAAATAATTTGGAAGATATATACAATTAAAGGCATAGAGATGATATATGTTTCCTGATATATTGAATGGTATTTCTATATTATCCAATATTTGGGGTCAAATAAATAGTATTTGAACATAGTGGGACTTGGGTTTCATATAGAATAATAATATTTTTTAGGGGTTTCATGGGAAAAATGAGAAACCCCATAACTGTGGTATGTCGTAGTTTAAAAAGGGAAAGGAAGAATGTGGGGGAGAGTTGGACATGGATTAAACATCATGCACTAGAAATGGTGATGTTGGCCCCAACCATAATAACCTCACCACATCATTCATGAGTTGAAATAACTATGATCCTATAACATTATTATTATTGGCCTGTAATTTTGAGGTTTGTTCAAGAACACCATAGTCCTAGAGATACCACGATGGATGTAATGGTGATAGTCATTCTATTATGTTCTTTGTCGAAACTGTCGACCCACTTCTTAAATACTTATTGGTTCAATGGGGAATCAAATGTGGATATTATATAGGGTCTTTATGGTGTATTGTAATATTTTAATATCCCAATAATTTTAAATGGTATTTATTTAATTATTTACATCAATTAATAAACATTTTCAATATTTTGTTTCATATTATTTAACAGATTTTCATTCTTCCTAATTATATGATCATGGATGGTTCGTAGTCTATACAACTCCTTTATAGACCATAATAGAATATGAAACCTTTTTAGATGAATCCTATTCTTATTGATACATATTTTTGAGACCTAGCACTACAATTATCTTATCATTTCCCTTGAGCCATGAATTTCTCCATCTTCCAACAAGACAAGGTGTTACTATTATCAGTAATTATAATTATTAGTATGTTTTTTATACACCTTGTATTGTTATTTTTAAAATCTTATTCCAAAACTCTATCATATTATATTGTAATTCATTTTAGAAAACTCTTCATTGTAAACATTCTTTTTATGATGTGTTAATATGCTTATGTGGTGATTCTCTTGATGGAAAATGTTATTGACATCAACACACATGAGGTTCATAATTTTATACGATTATTCCATATTCATATTATCAATTGTAAAAAAATTAATTTAAATAGAAATAATTCTTTTTATATTTTTGGTTTTTAACCATTTTTGTTTATTGTTGCCCTATATAGGGGTTTAATAATTTTTTTTGGAATTTTTTAATCTTCTCATTTTTTAGATTCCACTAAAGATTCCGAAAAGTAAATATATTTCATTGGGTGGTCACTTTTGTGTTTTTTGACTATCTCCTTTTATTATATTTTTATCATCAACATTTTATTTCCCTCTGAATCACCTATATAGAAGAACACATTTAATACGGAATTTGATTTATCATTTCATTGTTATGTTTATATAGGTATAATGTAGGGAATGATAATATAGAAAAATAATTGTTTGGAAAATGGAAATACGATTCTGGATGGTGAAAATATTTTTATACAAAGGATCATGAATGTGTTTTTTGTGGTAATATGATGATGACTTCATTATGGTCAAAATAATTTTTGGCCTATTTTAGTAAGAAACTTGGATAAAGAAGAGGAGAAAACACTATGAGAAATTATGTCTAGAATATATATAATTCCTAGGGTATATCAACCTATATGGTGTGAGGTTTTTTAAATTAAACATTGTTTTTATCCCTCCTTCTAATAACATGGACTTCACGAATATGATATATTACAGAACCGAAAAAACATTGACTGAATGTTAAGCGACTCTTGGGATGACTTCAGTTTTAGCATGGGTATGCTCCCTCAAACCAACATAGTTTGGGTATTTTCCCTCATTTACATTCCCTTATTAGTATAGTGTGGAATCTTATCATGAGTAAAGGATAAAAAATCACCACTATAGGCTAGATCTGACATGCATGTGAAATCCCATAGTGTGAGTTTTGCTGTAATCCTCTATCTCATTCATTAAATGGTTATTTTAGGTATCTATTGACCAATAATTGGGTAGTGTGACCCAGTAGTTGTGATTTATTCTAGAAATGTTTAGGTATTTATCATCTACCATGGGTGGGGTCCTTGACTTGTGTAAATTGTTTTTTCAGTAGCCTTAGTGTTGGAAGGATACATATAGTGAGTTATCTTAGAATATTTACTACTATGTATCTTCAATTAGTATCCCTAGTCTAGTGGTGAAAACATACCTCACCCTAATATGTGGTTCCCACCTTGGAGTATATCTATAGTACCTTGATTACAATTTTAGGTTCATTTAGTGATGGAAGTTAATAGATTGTATATGTTTAATGTTTCTGTGGGTGTCCCACTAGGTATGTTTATACTCAACCCTACATGGTATATGCATAAACATTTCATGTGTTATATAGATGACGTGCCACTCATGAAATTATTTAGTTGACCAGGAGTAGATATAATTTTTTCTTCTAAACTAACCATGGATTTATATTATTGTTTTAGTTTAGTGGGGGATTCTTTTATGATTGTAGGTCAAAATCCCATATATTTTTAGTTGGATTTATTTAGACTCTTTGATTAATTCCACAGAAAATTATAATCCTCTAATATGGGACATGATGTGGTCTCCCGAACCAAGATTCCACAATATGATCCCCAATCCCACTCATGTGCATATCCCTTAATGCTAGAGGTAGCTGGTTAGAAGAAATGGAATGTGTAGTGAATATCCTTTTCATGTCCTGATTCTGGATACCATTTATAGTACCTACATCTTGGTAGGACACTAGGCCTTAAGTGTGTCTCCCCAAATTATTAAAACTACAACTACCTGAGAGGTCCTGAGGTGTATCTATTGGGATACTACCCCCTAATTACCATAGTGTAGCACCAGTGATGAATATAAAATTATGGGTGAAATTTATATAAGTTAATTTAATAAACAAATGGAAGAAAATATTATAATAGACAATAATCAGTTGGAACAACTGATAACGATATACTGATGTTGATGATAATATTTTATATATCTAATAAGATTGAAAAAATGTATAAAAAAATAAGTCAATACATGTTATTAAAAATTATTTAGAAGGTATTAAAAAAATATCCCTACAATCATGATCTCTAGGTATGTCGTCTATAACAAGAATTACCCTACAAATTTAATAAAATCAAGTGTATGACTCAAGACGTTTCTATTTGACAACACATGCATCCACATTATCTGATCTGTCACAAATGGTGCCCAAATATGGTGTGAGATAAATCATAGGAAACCACCACAAACTGCATCTATAACACATATTCCATGAAATATAATCTAAAATAGTGTGAAAGCATCCATAGTTAAAAGTATAGAAAGAAAATATTGTAAATACCCTAGTACCAGCTTCTTCCCTTGGATAGTATCTAAACATGTAACCAGTTCATTATTTAATTATCTTCTATTATATATAAATATGTCACACAATGAAACGTAAGAATAGAAATCCAGACATAAAAATGACGGTGAATGATCTAAGACATAACGAGGAATCCTATAATGATAATAATATAGATTGAGTAATAAGGTAATAATCAAGTAATAAATGGACTCAAGGGTAAAAAACTCAATAGTAAATTTAGACTATCAATATTGTAACAGTGAAATACATGTTCCATAATCTAGGTCATTCCAATATACTGAATTTAACCGAGTACAAGGATGAAATTTGTTGTAAAACATGATAGGTAAGGCTAGACCAAAAGATGTAACCATGGAATATTATGTCTATTGGATACCTGATATATCCAAGGAGTTTATCCAATGAATACTATAAAAATGATTGAGGGATACAATATTTTCATAATGGGTATCCACTAATAGACATTGATTGAGTGACAAGGTGGTTCTCAACAAAGGTAATCAACATCCTTGAATTAGAATGAAATCAACAAGTTCTAAAGAAATTATCTTGAAAAAAAAATAAAACTCAAATCTAACCACTATGATAATGATTTCATGGTCCATATGAAATTATGAACATTAAATAGTATTCAATTAATAAATCGTTAAAAGTAAATAATCATACCTTTTATTGAGTTCACATTGTTCTGGAATTTTCTTTCATTTGTCTGATAAAGAAAAATAGTATGCAACAATTATAAAAATTTATTGATATCCTAATTTTTTATTATGGTTAACTATGATTCCATCAAATAAAAATGACATCGGTTTCTATGGAAGTTCAACTGTTTTATTGTATTACATTTCATTATGTCAAGTAATATATATATATATAATACATTCCAAAATAAAATTTAACATTTATTAATCAAATTGATTTACATACCTTACATGACTCAAGAGACTAAAATACATGGTATTTAGAGACCCAAAGCTTTACAAACATGGACATTACATTACTTAGGAGGAATACTTAATACATAACAAAAACAGACACACACGGACCCTAATAGTTTAGTATCTTTGGATAATCAGATTATAATCTTCTAATCATGGTGAAATATACTCGGAATATAATCTTCTAATCATGGTGAAAAATCTTCAAAATACACCATAAAGATCTTCCCATTTTGTTTTCGTACCTAAAACCTTTCTTTAAATCCTTGTGAAAAGAAAAAAATATAAATGGTGAGCTCAAATGATCAGTAATGATAAACATAGAGAATATAAAATAATCCATAATCATTTGAATGCAAAAACATGTAAACAAAATCTAAACTTTAAAATCTTGACCAAAGACATAAATATTGGAAGTACGTAAGGAATATATCATAAAGGAACATCAATCATGATAAAATGTCATGGAGATAAAACATGTAATTGTGGAAACCATTAAGATCATGATATGATTTCCATAGTAGCCAAGGCATTACTACCAAGACCATCTTAGTGGACAAATTCCCTTCTTGAATAGAGTTCACTCCTCATTCCAGTCATCTATCACTAAACAGGATTAACTTACCATTCTAGACATGTAAATCTAATGACATATGAATCTTTACCTAATGCATTGGAGGGATATATAGGTCCCACCCATCTCATAATGAAATCATTCTTATGTGTTCCACAGCATAAATATATATCATTCATCATAACCCAAAGAATAAAATGGGTTTCATAAACATTATCCCATCATATCAAAATCCATATGAAACAAATGTATATATTTTCATCATAAAAAAATTTAATCTTTGTAAATCATAAAGACATTATACTTGAAACTTACACATAAGAAATAATTTCATCTAAGATGAAGAATGGTTTTTATAAAACACTTGAAATGAATTCTTGAAGATAATATACTTTCTTCTTCAAAATAATTTTCTCTTCACAAAATTTCATGCAATTTTAAATGAAAATTATTTTGTTGAAAATATTCATGAAATCTTTTAGTGTAAGCTTCATGAAAATAAGGCATTATAAAACCCTAAAAATGTGTTCATGTCGTATAAGTTAAAAAAAAATTCTTCTCGTACTTTTTCCGAAAAAGTAAAAAAGTACCTCATATGGTAAAAAAAATAAAGATTCCTTACATAGCATGTATTAAAAGTAAAAAATGGGTAAAACATACTTTAAACATACATTAATTGTGTTTCGAAAATAGGGACCTGGATGATAAATATAACCCCACTAAATACTTACGAATAAACAATCTCCGATAAAAATGAGATTGAGATATTTCCCCTTATGAAGATATTTTTGTAAATAAAATAGATCAATTATGTGTATTAACTATATTTTTACATAAATAAATTATAAATACCTGATATGATATAAAAATTCATTTCCCACATAATCAAAGAACAACATACACAAGAAAGAGAAGATCAACCCAAAGAATGTAAATTGGGTTAGGAAGTTCCCTTACCTCATGACCGACTTGACTTGATCATTGTTTAATCTCCTAAATAATAATAAAAACTCAATTTATACATGATTAAAAACATTTTTCAAGTTTATTATTTCTATTATATCACTTATAAACATGTTATAAACATTATGTAACCATTTAAGTTAATAACATTCGTTTTGTCGATATTTGGTACTTGAGTCAAAAATGGACTTCTTATAATTACATGTTGTTCATGTGTTCAAAGTTTCATTATATCAATAATGATATTCATGATATATATATATCATATATATCATATATTTCCATCATATACATGTATTTATAATAGTACATAACATATAAAGGTAAGAAAATAAATGCATCGTTCATGGAGACAATAAGTTGTACGTGTGCATGAATGCTACATTCATTTCTATTTCATATTTTAATGGAATTAAAACATAATGATACATATGTATATTATTATTCCATTATAATATCATATATAATATCATAAACTCTATCCTTTATATATCCCACATAAGTCATTAACGAATCACATCATTTTGAGGGGGCGGTAGTCCGCACTTCCTCAAATGAGATTATCGTATTTACCCACTATGGAAACCATAATGTCTTGATATAATTTTGAAATAAAGAAGCATAATGAAGTCAGAAACATAATATATATCATATATAAATACAGTTCCATCATAATTTCCACCATGAAAGGTGGTAGAAGAAAATCGAACAATCATTGTTTTGTGAGGCGTTAGTTATACATCCACAGAAACATTGTGTTTTCATCCATTAGATGGAGGTGGGTGTATGTGTATTTCTAATCCATATCATAAAAACATCGTATTATATTAATGATACTGGTTTTCTTCCAAAATATTTTATTAAAAAGTGTTTATGGGTTGGATATGTAGAATAAAATAAAACAATTTAAGAGAAACCATTACCTTTAATTTGGGTAACTTCATTTTGTTTGAGGACATCTTGAAGTGCCTTCTGCCTAAGGTAAGGCTTCTATTTGGAGGAGAGTGATGTAGGGAGATTAATTGGGAAGATTTTGTTCTATCTAAATGTCTTGATAGGTGTGACTAATTGGATATAAATGGTATCCTTTTATAAGGGGGGGAGTTCTTTTGGAATGCATGAAAATATTATTTCATTTTAAACTTATCGTCGGTTTCAAAAGGTCCAAAAATAATTAAAGATTATGATAAGATGACTAATGGTCGAAATAAATTCATCCAATCAGAATTGGACATGTTTTGTATAATATTTTAGTCATTATAATCTTATTTATTTAAATCATTTATTAATGAGGAAAATACTGCATCATTATTGTGTCATGAATAATTTAATTTAATTTATATCTAAAAATTTAAAAAAATACCACTAGTTAGGAAATACATTTATCAGTAATGTGAATATTTATAGTTGAATATATAATTTATATAACCCCTTATAAAAATTAATTACTAAATGATTTTTGTAAATCTCAATTTTGACTTTACATTAAATTAATTAATCCAAATTGTCATTGTCACTACCAAGTGGCTCAATGGGGTCCCCAAATAGACCCAAGGATTCCCATGGTCGACCAATAATCATCTAATAAGGTTAGGAAAAGTGTTAAAGTAATTGTGAATTAATATAATATCCTTTTAACCTTGAATTAACCTATTTACCTTTAACCGCGTTAAATAAAAGTCAAAAGATACGATTCAACAAAAATTATTTTCTTCTTATTAAAACACATTTTACATCATGATAACAACCATTTATGTTGTATTTTTTTAAATTAAATTCATAGAAGGGGTAAAATTTCATAAAAATGAAAGAGTCAGTTTTTTAACTACCACTAAGTGGTTTCACTATTCATCAAAAATTGATGTTTTTTAGAAAAATTCCAAAAATTAAGCCTAAGCTATATTTGATATTCCGAAGACAAAAATTATTTCCACTTTTAAAAATTCAAAACATATAAGTTCAATTAATTAATTTTAAAATTAATTCACATTATCAAAACAAATTGCGTGTTTTTAAAAAACAATAACTTTTAAAAGATCGACAATTGTTTATGTTATATATCAAAGTGAAATTAATTTCAATGACCAAAATTGGATTAAATGGTATAAATATATTTTAATTTCACATTAAAACCAAAAAAATAGATAATATAACCATATAAATTATTGTGATGAAAACATTTTTTTAATTAAAATATAGCGTGTTTTTACTATTCATTAAAATTTGAAAGTTATCAGAATAATATGAAAATTTTATCCAAAGTAAATTTTAAAATCCTTATTCTAAATAAGAAATTTATGTTGTCAAATTGAACTTATAAACATTTCAGAAAGTAGATTTAAAGTGGGTGTGCCATCAAAAGGAGGGAAATCTGTATTTTTTTAAAAACACTTTTTAATGTGAAAAATTTAGTTTTTTCTCATATCAGGATCTATAAAATGTATAAGATGAATAATATTGTTATAAAAAAAATGAAGTTGATACTATTCATAACAACTATTTCATAAAAATATTATAACCATATATTGTTGTTTAGTGAAACCTGGTATTGTGTACAACAGACGCTATCGAGGAAGGTCGTGATTGCGTTTAATGCAAGGCAAGAGGGTTGTGTGTTGTGCAAGACTCCTTCATTGTTTCTTATAACAGAATCCAAACATATTTCATATATACGTTGAATATATATGTATATATATACACTCAATGATTTGTAGAATAAATACTATCAAATGAACATGATATTATGTGTGACATGATCCAAGAATAGTGTTGCATATACTAAAAGCAAAAATGGTGTGACATATAGTGCAAGGTAATCTGGGTGTAGCATACCACAGATGATATAAAAAAAATAATTAATCTCATAAAATCTCGGGTTGTTACATTATACCCCCCTTAAGATGAATTTCTCCTTCAAAATTCTTCGGGGATATAAATTGTTTATTACTTGAGAGTTTCTTTCATAGAAACCCACATTGTAAAATGGAATACTATAACATACTTTTAAAAATTGGCATTAGAAACAAAATGGATATGCAAAGTAACTCATCACTTGGGTTCCCACATATAATATCATATGTGAAAAAAATATCGATATGGAAGAGAAATCTAACAATCATGTTCTGATAGAGAGTGGTAGAGAACATGGCTATGAAAAAACCAATAATCAAAAAGCCATAAATTTGTGATGATCTATGGTACCATCTGATTCATCAGATATGAGAGCACTGAGACAAAAATTTTGGTTTTCAATATCATTTCCCGAATATTAATGAATTTTTGAATTAAATTATATACTTACTTGATATTGGTACATCTCAATGTTGATCATGCCTCGAACAATTTCCACATCATCTCTTAAAGAAATGAATTTGAATTAGTCTTTCACAATGTGTTAGAAAATCATGTAATAGAATGATGGGTCATTCCATCTATCTCAAACAAAAGGTTATCAAAAGTTATAAAATATATATAAGTCTATCTATGGTGAGATTAATCATATATGATTCCAAAAAATGGACTTATACTTCTTCTATCATACCTCTTAAAATTAAACTAGTTTCTACTAATTAGGGACATCCTGTAGGCTAGTGGTAGGCGATAAAGGCATGTGGCACTTTGCTTGGGGGATCGATTGCCACGGCCTTGTCCGATGAGTCAGGTTGTTGCCCGTCCTGCAAGATTATATTATTATAAAATCCCATTTATAATATAAAAAAAAGTTCTATCCTTAAACAATACTATCTAATGTCTGACGTAATCCATTCCAATCTTTATACTTATCCAAAATATATTTTTCCAATCTCGTAGTATAAAGAAAACGATTAATGGAATGGTCACATAACAAGCAAATGAATACCATCATTTTTCTGACATATATCACAAGATATATCTTGTTGGTCACATTCCAAACATGCGAATACCTTAAACATGTATTCTCTTCAAAAATGAATACCAATTGAACCATAGTGAAAACATGAATGCTATCAAAAGTCCACTCCTTCCACATATAAAAATCCCAAAATTTCTATATACTCAAACCATGATATAACTTTTTCTTTATATCAGTCATGAGCTCATTAATACTATCAAAAATATTATTTTCTCCTTATCCCTTCATTATATTCATATCATCTACTTTCCAAAAATATTTTAATCACTATTTATGTTTACCGGTACCATATAATATTTTAAAACCACAATAAACCAATACATAGATATTCTAATATTCCACAATACTTTGAGATTCCAAAAAATTATTTTAAACCCCATTCCACTTCATCGTTGTCATACTCAACATCGCCAATAGTGATAGCATGTAACATCCCTTTGTCCATTTCCTTAAGTGGGATTTGATGTCGATCATCAATAACCCTTGGATTAGGACATTGGTTAGAATAATTCCTCATTTCCTCGCACTTGAAGCATTGATGTGTTGGTGGTGAATTTTATGCAGTCTTTTCTCCATTCACACTATTAGCTACCTTTTCCCATTACATCGGCACTCAGCTACTCGATGACCTTCTTTTCCAAACATGAAACATTTGCTAGTACCTTTTAGACAATCTAAACCACGCTTTTTCCACACTTTTAGCATAAAGAAACATTAACCTTATTTTCACCATTTTTTTGAGATTTTTACATGAACTCCATCTTTCATTTCTTGTCAAAACAATGAGATGGATATGTAGCACCAACTTCTAGTTCTACCTTGATAGCACAGTGCACAATTTCTTCATAGCTATTGAAGTACTTTATTACTAATTACCTTTGAAGACTTGGTTTTAAGCCACTGAATAATCGATCAACTTTACTTTCAGGTTGGATGATAAATCCAGATGTATACCTTGCAAGCATTGTTAAATTCACTTCGTATATACCAACAGATTCATAATCGTTTTTCTTAATCTCAAATAACTCCTTCTCTATCTTTGTTCGATGAATACTAGGGATGTACTTATTGAAAAACAAGTTCATGAACTCATTCCATTCCATGAATTCAATTTCATCCTGGGGCCTTATATTCTTAATTAGAGTCCACCAATAGTCTTCTCCACCTTCTAAACAATAAACAGCTAAAATAACATTTTCTTTCTCTATACAATGAATTATGGAAAATATCTATTTATCGATACTAATACATTATTCAATAACGAGTGGATTATAAGACCCACTAAAAGAGGGTGGATGTTTCCGCATGAAGGACTCAATAGAATATTGTACCATTCTCTGCTCATTTAGAAGTCCAAAATGATTGATAGATTGTGTATGTATACCAATAATATTTTTCACTCCATCTCCCATCACATATGGTTGATCAAGAGGAAAATAATTTCATTAGAAATTACATTGATTGACACG
Source organism: Viscum album (assembly GCA_963277665.1). Classification (NCBI taxonomy): domain Eukaryota; kingdom Viridiplantae; phylum Streptophyta; class Magnoliopsida; order Santalales; family Viscaceae; genus Viscum; species Viscum album. Next base: position 194,697,699 of record OY728146.1, on the reverse strand, counting down.
GTTCCTTCAGGTTCCAGCCATCTTCTAAAACCAAAAAATAACAATGTGAGAGGCAAAAAATCATGTTAGGAAAACATCATAATAATGGGGGAGTACATTAAATATCAAAGATCATAGATTTAATTTTATGATCATTACCGTAATTCTAGGACTATAAACTGTACTTATACTTAACCTTAGGGACATCCATAGAGATACCATGGAAATATATATAGGGATATCACTAAATTTTTTGCATCCTAGTTTCCAATGGTTAACTAATCCTTTACTCGGATACCAACTATAGAGTCCAAATGCATGAAGTACATGGAAATTACATTACTTTAGCGGAATACTTAATACATAACAAAAAGAGACACACAAGGATCATAACAGTTTAGGGTCTTTGGAATCCTAGAATATAATCTTCTAATCGTGGTGAAAGATCTTCAAAATCTCCCATAATGATATTCCACTTTTTTTCATACCTAAAACATTTCTTTAAATCCTGGGGAAATGAAAAAAATATAAATGGTGTTCTTAAATTCTCATTAAGGGTATACATAGAGAACATAAAACAATACATAATCATTTGAATTCAAAAACATGAACATAAAATCTAAACATCAAAATCTTGAGAAAAGACATAAATCTTGGAAGTATTTAAGGAATATATTGTTGAGTCAAATGTTTCTTTTGGCTTCTATATTTTTTTTTGGAAATCACAAATGTCTCTTCAATCGTATCGTACTGACTCTGTCAATCATATCGTACTGACTCTGTCAATCGTATCGTACTGACTCTGTCATTCACATCGTACTGACTCTGTCAATCGTATCGTACTGACTCTGTCAATCTTATCGTACTGAATCTGTCAAATGTATTGTACTGACTCTGCTATTCATACTTTCATTACTTGTTTTGGTACTTAGTCAAAAACACTTGTTTCATATGAATCATACCATTTCTTATCAACGACATATATCTTGTTTTAACCATTATATTGTCGTTGAGTTTGTTACAAACTAATCAAAATGATATCGTTCGTTCTTTTTCAATATGACCGTTATGATGCCAGGTGTCCAAGTCCCTCCGAGTTTTTTAGAGAAATATGACTGTTGGAGGCAACATGACCATTGGAACCCGAGGCCTATAAATAGGAGGTCATTTGAAGCTGAGAAAGAACAACGAATGAGACTTTGTGGAACAATTGTGATACTTTTCTTCAATCATGATTATAGAGAGAGATGTTGTGACTTCTCTCAGCTACTTTGTGCGTCCGATCATCATATCGATGGCTTTCAAGTAATTGAAAGACATAGGTGCCTATTACCTACAAAATCAAGGGCTACCAAGGATAGGCAGACGGACAGACCGATCATCGTATCAAGGGCTGCCCGGGATAGGCAGACATACGTTTTGATCATCATATCGAGGGCTGCCAGGGATAGGCAGACAGACAGTCCGATCATCGTATTGAGGGCTTCCAGGGATAGGCAGACAGACAGTCCGATCATCGTATCGAGTGCTTACCAAGGTGTTGGTGAGACAGACCTTTATCCTAGGTGAAAGGATAACCCTTTTATTTGGGTTAAAAGAATTGTAATTCTTTTACTCTTCCACTGCTAATTGTATTAGAAAGGAAATTTTTTTGTTTCATTTTCTATCTCTTATACATTTGTTTCAATTACATCCATTCTATTACATATTGTATTGAATGATTCTATACGCTTTAAGGTAGAATAATTCATCTTTATATTATTCTGATTATTGTGTTCATCATGAATACAATTGTTTTACATTTCATTAGTATTACATTTCATCATACCTTTTATATTCAATACAACTGTGGGTTTTTGTATTTGTATTAGTTTAAGATCATTTAATCTAATCTCTTCAGTGCTAAAACTGAAAAGGTTTTTAAACCTACAATTCACCCCCCTCTTGTATTGTTCCATCTAATAGACATACATATCTACTTATTCGATCCAACATATATCATAATGGAACATAAATCATGATAAAATAGAATGAAGACAAAACATGCAATTGTGGAAACCATTAAGAACATGATATGATTTCCATATTAGCCAAGTCATTACTGCCAAGACCATCTTAGTGGACAATGTCCCTTTCTAAATCGAGTTCACTCCTCGTTCCAGTCTCGTATCACTAAACCAGATTAACATACCATTCCATACATGTATATCTCATGAGATATGAATCATTACCCAATGCATTGGGTGGAGATATATGTACCGCCCTTCTTGTAATGAAATCATTCTTACGTTTGCCACAACATAAACATAAATCATTCAACATAACTCAAAGAATAAAATGTGGATCATACATCATCCCATCATAACATAATCCATATAAAACAAATGGATATCATTTCATCTTAATAAAATTGAAATCATATAAATAAACAAGACATTATACTTGAAACATACACGTGTGAAATAATGTCATCTTAAATGGAGAATGGTTTTGATAAAAAAAACTTGAAATGAATTCTTTAGGAAAATATCATTTGATCTTCAAAATCATTTTCTTTTCACAAAATGTCATGAAATTTTTAAAGAAAATGATTTTGTTGAAAATAGTCATGAAATATTTTAGAGTAAGCTTCATTAAAATAAGGTGTTATAAAACCATAAAAATCCGTTAATTTCTTATAAGTTAAAAAAACATTCTTCTCCTACTTTTGTCGGAAAAGTAAAAAAATTACCTCTTATGGTAAACAAAATAAATATTCCATACATACCATGTCTTAAAAGAAAAAAATGGGTAAAAATAAATTAAATCTTACATGAAAATTTTTTAGAAAACAGGGATATGGATGAAAAATATAACCCCAGTAAATACAAACAAATAAACAATCTCGAATAAAAATGATATTGCCAGATTTTCCCTTATAATGATCTTTTGGAAAATAAAATAGATCACTTATGTGTATTCACTATAATTTCATATAAAGAAAATATAAATAAAATATAAGATATAAAAAATAATTTCTCATATAATCAAAGAACAACATAAACAAGAAAGAGAAGATCAACCCAACGAACAGAATTTGGGTTAAGAAGTTCCTATACCTCGTATCCGACATGACTCGATCGTTCATTAATCTCCTGAATAATAAACCAAAGATAATTTATACTTTCATTAGAACATTTTTAAAGTTTATTATTCCTTTTATAACAATTATTACCATGTTATAAACATTATGTAACCATTTAAGTTAATAACATTCATTTTGTCAATATTTGGTACTTCAGTCAAAAATGGACATCTTATAATAACATGTTGTTCTTGTGGTCAAAGTTTCATTATATCCAGAATGATATTACTGATTTATATGTCATATATATCATATATATCCAGAGTATAAATTTATTAATAACTGTACATAACATATTAAGGTAAGAAATGAAATGAACCATTCACGCAGACGAAAAGCTGTACATACACATGAACGCTACATTCATTTCTGTTTCTTATTTTAATGGAATTAAACCATAATGATACATAGTTATATTATAAATTCAGTATAATAACATTTATAATATCATTAACTCTATTCTTTATACATCCCATATAAGGCACTAACGAATCACATGACTTTGAGGGGGTGGTAGTATGCACTTCCTCAAATTAGATTATCGTATTTACCCACTATGGAAACCATAAAGTCCTGAAATAATTGCATTTTAAGGAAGAATAAAGAAATCATAAAAATAATATATATCATATATAAATAAATTTCCATCATAATGGCCACCATGAGAGGCGATAGGAGAAAATCGAACAATCATCGTTTCGTGAGGCGTTAGTTTTCCATCCACAGAAACATTATGTTCATCATAATTTAGATGGAGGTGTGTGTAAGTCTAGTTATAATCCCTCTAATAAAAACATCCTAGTATTATGAGGATACTGGTTTTGTTACAAAAGAAATGAATAAAAAGAGATTAGGGGTTGGAGATGTAGAATAAATGAAAATAATTTAAGAGAAACTGTTACCTTTAATTTGGGTAACTTCCTTTTTTATGAACCAAAAGGACTACTTAAAGTTCCTTATGCCTATGGTAAGGCATATAGGGGGAGTATAGGGATGTAGGGAGATTAATTATCCAGATTTTAGATGATCCAAATGGCTTGAGAGGAGTGAGGAATTGGATAGAAATGGTCTCCTTTTATAAGGGGGAGGATGGGCTCTTTGTGAAAGTGTGAAAATATTATTTTGTTATAAACTTATCTTCTATTTAAAAAGGTCCAAAAATCATTAATGATAAAGATAATATGACTCGTTGTCTAAATAAAATAATCCAATCAGAACTGGACAAGTTTTGGACTATATTTTAATCATTATAATCTTATTTATTTAAATCATTTGTTTATGATGTAAATACTACATCATTATTATGTCATAAATAATTTAACTTATTTGATGTATAAAATTTATAAAAAAAATCCCACCATTTAGGAAATAATTTTATCTTTCCAATGAATATTTATAGTCGAAAAGATAATTTATATAAACCCTTATATAAATTAATTACTAAAAGAGTTTTGTTAATTTCAATTTTTTCTTTACGTTAAATTAATTAATCCAATTTGTCATTGTCACAACCATGTTGCTCAATGGGTCACAAAATGGACCCAAGGATTCCCATTTTCTTCTATTACTCATTAAATAAGGTTAGAACAAGTGTTAAGGTAATTTTTACTTATTATAATATCCTTTTAACCTTGAATTACCCTATTAAAATTTAACCGTGGTAAATAAAAGTGAAAAGTTACTATTCACCAAAAATCATATTCATCTTATTGAACCACATTTTACTTCTTGATATCAACAATGTTGATTGGATTTTTGAAATTCAATTCACAAAAGTGGTAAAATTTTATTTAAATGAAAGAGTCAATTTTTTAACTACCACTAAGTGGTTTCACTATTAATCAAAAAATGATGTTTTTCAGAAAAATTCCATAAATTAAGCCTAATATATATTTGATATTCCAAATTCAAAAATTATTTCTATTTTTCAAAATATAATATATATAAGTGGAATTAATTAATTTTAAAATTAATTCCCGTTATCAAAATAAATTGTGTGTTTTTAAGAAACAATAACTATCAAATGATCGACACCTGTTTATGTCCAATTTCAAAGTGAAATTAATTCAAATGACCAACATTGGATTAAATGGTAAAAAAATATTATAATTACACATTATACCCAATTAAATAAAAAATCTATTTATATAAATTATTATGATGAAAAAGTTTTTTTTAATTAAAATATATCGTGTTTTTACTATTCATTAAAATATGAAAGTTATCAGAATAATATGAAAAATATTTCCAAAGTAAATATTTATATCCTGAATCAAAATAAGAATTTTAAATTGTCAAATTGAACTTATATACATGTCAAAAACTAGATTTAAAGTCTGTGCGCTATCAAAAGGTGGCAAATCTTCATTTTTTGGGAAATACTTATTTTACCCGAAAAATTTAGTTTGTTCTCATACCATGTTCTAGAAAATGTTTAAGATGAATAATAATGATATAAAATTCAAAATTTAGATGGTAATATTTCTAACGGCTAGTTCATAATAATATTATAACCATATATTGTTGTTTAGTGAAACCTAGTATTGCGTACAACACATGCTATCGAGGAAGGTCATGAGTGCGTGTAATGCAATCCAAGTCAGGGTTGCGTGTTGTGAAGGACTAATTATTTGTTTCATATAACATAATCCAACCATATTTAATTTATAAATTGAATATATATATATACACTCAATTTTGCATAAAATAATTACTATTAAATGAACTTGAAATTGTGTGTAACATGATCCAAGAGAAATGTTGTGTATACTGTAAGCTAATATGGTGTTGTGTATAGCGTAAGGTAACCATGGTGTAGCATACAATAGAATATATGAAAAAAAATATATCTCATAATATCTTGGTCTATTACATGGTAAATTCCATTTATCATTTAAATGTTTTTTAAATAAGGAATGATTACCTTTAGTAAGGTACTACTAAGGATAACCTAAATAGTTGCACAAATGGACAAGTCAAATATCTAAAATCTCAAATATGGGAATCACATTATGTAGAATGGTTTTCATTGTGGATGCAACCACCAATTATGGTAACATATATAGAAGGATTCTAATGAAATGTTTATAAATACTGTAACAAAGGGAAATAAATTTACCATATTTTCCCTGATAAAATCGTAGAAACCACTATGCAATTTATATAACGAAAAAACATGAGGGATAAGTTATAAACCACCAACATCGTACTCATATGACTCCCATCATACCATATAAGCTTCTAGTTTATCATCGATTGAATGAGATATTATGAGCGGTCCTATGACCTGAAAATGCGGAATATGGTACTATGTCCAAAAATGTTTATCAAGAGAAAAGAAAATAAATAAAAATAAAAAGTAAAATAATATCATACCAACAAGCGTCTAATGATATATTACTATTTTAAATCATGTATATATCATAAGAAAACTAAAATCATTATTATAAGTGTTAAATAAAGTTCATGTGAGAGGAGAGGGGAGGTTTAGCTCTTTCCAATAAATGGAGGACATACATCGTACAATAAAAAACATATCAATCATTTACATGATGTTTAAATTCTTTAAACATTATGAAAATTTTAGTGTAATTCCCCAATGGAAAAACCCTCTACAAAATGAGGAAGGTTATTACAAATAAATTAAACATCATGAAATTATTACACATAATTTAATATAATATTACGTCATTTAATTTTCATATTGTCTTCCATCATCCCTACTATTCCCATATATTAAAAAACATACCAAACAAACCATTAACTATATTTTGGGTATAAAAAAGAGAACATTACAGAATAATAATGTGGAGATTTAAAAGATCTATACCTGAAGGAGGAAGTAATTTTTTATATTCATCTTTCCTCAAAGAAACTATCCATATTTTCCTTATCCAAGCATAGAGAATCATTAACTAAGAAAGACTCTTGCCATTGGGAACGTATGTCGACCTCCCAATCCGATGTTTAATACTGTACATGTTTATGCATCCATAGTACAGGTAATAAAGGTAAAACATGCATTGGAGATATATTTTCCCCCAAAATAAGATTCTTATAATATAATCTTCAAATGATGAATTTACATATAGGCTAACCTCCTATAGATCAAAAGTATAAGACAACTGTCATGGTACCAGTGAAGCTGTGAACCATGGAAGATGTTGGGCCTAGTACGATACTTATGTTGTAATATAAAACAATTATATAATAGCTCAACTCCCCCAAAGATCTCATACGGTTCCTTAAAATGATGTTAAATCCACCATTACCTCTGAATACATCAATTCTATATCCTGGGATATACCTATAGAAAAATATGATCCACAAACATGAACTCTAATGGTCAACAACAATAATAGAAATAATATTTTACTATACAATAATTAGTTGACATAGAAGTATTAATCAAATAAAAATTCTAATAAGTCTCTAAAATAAAATGAGGGCCTAGCAGGATTACCTTTCTTTCCACTATCTACAACATTATATAATCGAATTTCGTAGCTAAAAATTCCTCAAGATTGGCCATCTAAAATGTCTCCATGAATATATTATTATAGGAAAACATGATGAGAGGGATATTATTCTATTAAGAACGTCCAAATTCAAGGACTCATGAAAATAACATTTCCTTTAAAACATGTATTAGCCAATAGGTATTTCCATCGGTCTGAGGTTGAAAGGATATTCTAAGAAGAGCATAAGTGGAAATAGCCTTCTATAACCTCATCAAGAACTGAGATGTGAAAAGTGTATCCATATCTAAATTGATATAATGAGGAACTTTTGTAGTTATAACATGTTATATATGTGTATATTAAACCTATACCCTTTATATTTCTCTATTGGGATTGTACTATGGGGTTGAAATCATCTTCTAATGTTAATTTTCCCTCTTTCGAGAGTAATTCTAAAAATTGTATCTACATTAACCACAACTAGGATAATGGAAGAAGATGTAATACAAACTTTTGATTTTGAGATTCATTTTAATATTCAATAAAAAAGTTTTACTCCTCATACTAAAATTCTTCTATAGTTAATGGTTTTATTGATTCCTAACAATAATAACAATAATATTAGTTGTATTATATTATAGTTCCCCATTATTGTATTATTACTAATTTCACTTTGATTTATAGAAGAATTAGTAGGGTCAATTGAGTACCTCTTATAGGCTACTATATATATATACTCCAAATGTGCAATTTTGGATATGTGATATGACCCAAAAATATCACCCATACATATTACTTCATTTTAGATGATAATTCCTTAAATTTGAAAATAAAATGCACCCTAAAATTTTTTGTGTGTCTTTAGATACATTATTTATAATTATCCAATTTTTATGTCATACATTAATTTACCCCAAAAATAATTATCACACATGATACCATTATTGACATATAATACATAAGAAAATTTTATATGAAATGAGAAAAGGAAACTAAAGAAATTGAGAGATCTGATGTTCAATATGGGGTCAAAATAAGAGATGGCAACCGATGATAAAAAGTGAGAATGAGATGAGTTTATGTGTATGAGAAGATAATCAAGGTGTTTTTAAATAACAATATATAATCATGGGAAATAAAAATAATTCATAAAATTAGTGTCATGGAATATTGTTTTTGGTATGACATATGATATGAGTCTTATGAGTTTGAAAAAGTTTGTTAATATTCCTGATACATGAGAACATATCATTAGTATATTACATGAAATTAGAACATGGAATAACTATAAAAATATAAATCATTACTTATATGAATAATTGACACCAAGATATTCCAAACATAGTGCACTTGGATTACCAAATTCCTATAACATAGTGGACATGAGATGAGAACCCACACCCCATAACTTTTTGGACATGGGATACCACCCCTGTTTGATTATTATCTCATGAGATATAAAATAGTAAAAAATTAATTTGAATTATATAATATATCTACCCATAAAATAATGATAAAAAATAAAATTGTGTGTCATATTAACAAGAATACAATAATAAATCCATCAAGTCAAAATAAAAACGCTCAAAAGAATCAGTGCTCATTTGGTCTTCTATAAAAAATTATAATATTAAATTGACAGAAATAATGTGGGTGGTTTGATTAATAAATATACCTATTGATGCATGAAATCATTGAAGAATTTTGATATATACAAATAAACATAATTATTGAATTAAAAATTACATAAAAAATGGGAAACACCTTTAAAATGATTGATACCTTTTAATAGATGATCATTTATCAAATAAAATAAATTGGAATTTATTTTGAAAATAAAAAAATTTGTGTTTTAGATTCATAAATAAATATAATGGAGAATGAAATCCTATCCAATGTTCCACCTGATGGTGACCCAAGTCGGACCACCAGATGACCTCAAATGTACCTCCCTGTATGATAGATGTTACCGAATTGTAGTGAGTGTCCAATATCAATAATTCGATTACAATCCCATTTTCTATTAGAGTTAAACTCCAATAGAAATAAATAATCAAAAATAGGAATCTTATATTTCCTGAAAATACTAATTTCACCAGATAAAAATACTCGAAAAACATAATAAAAATAAAATTGAAGATATATCATGCTATGTACGATCCATGTGTCAGATGAAAACTAAAATTTAAAGACACTGAAAACACTCAGGTGACAACCAAGACAAATCTAGTTTCCTCATTCATGATACATCCTTAATTGGGAAATATAACATATGGTCTTTTCTCATCACCTATATAGAAAATATAAGGACTATTTGCGTACCAATCAGGAAGAAAGATTTGGGTGTGAGTATAACTCAGCAGGCCACCACCAATGGTTTATAAGACAAACCCATATACAATAGTGTTTATAGATTAATAAAGAATAAAAATAAAGTAATAAATTAAATAATTTATAATTTATTCAATTATCCTTTTTAACTACCTAAACACTTAGGTTCCCGACGATACCTGATCCTCAATGTCAAGTTTATCTTATACTAGAGTCTGAAATATCATTAATGGATATCATAATTTAAATTTTCATGTTACCATTAATTATCATAATTCATATGGAATTTATCAAATACATAAACATCTAATTCTATTTAAAATGAGTAATGTGCACTAAAATATCTAATCTCAGGGGTTTATAATGAACAATACAACGGAAAGTATAAATGCTTCATAGGAAAAATTTGAATGCTTTCATGGTATCTCCAAAAAAATTATCACAGTGTCCTTATAATAGAAAAAAAATCACACATTGTCTTCTTTCTCAAAGTTCAATATAATGCTTTGTAAAAAAAGAAACTCACACAGTCTTCTTCCACTGAGGCTCTCACGATCCATTGAAAATTATTAATATAAGCTCTCTCTGTCTTCTCAATTAATCCATTTACCATGCCCGGTTATCTAATGTGCTCCCCCATGACAATGTAATCATACTCAATTACTGTTTCATGAATAATTCCATTAAGTAATTCAAAATAAACTAGTCATTTCTAAACATTAAATTAATTCATTTATTATTTGGTCATTCCATATTCTTTATTTATTTAAAAAATTAATTAAATACATCGATTCAATTAATTAATCCACCAATTAATTAATCATAACCCATTTTAATTATTTAATCCAATGATTAATTGATGATATTAATTTCATTAATTAATTTCTAGAATTAATTAATAATAATAATTTCTTTAATTAATTGGTCACTTCAGCTCTGATAATTTTTTCACAGTTAATTCACCAAATAAATTCTATTAAATAATTCAAAAATTAATCAAATATTTCCAAATTCAACATATTATAATCATTTCAACAATGAATTATTCACAATTTATAATTCAAATATTTCATAATTAATTCAACAACTAATTATCCTCTAATTCCATAACAAATTTAACAAATAGATTTTCCTATAAATAACATTTATGTATTCCCCAAATAATTAATAAAATAAGTATTATTAATTAATTTATTAATTTATTAATCAATTCCCACAGATTCTAAATCCCATATTTAATTCCACATGTAATTATCTTATTCAAAATCTCAATACAACATAATTAATTCCAAAATTAATTATATGATTTATTTAATCCTAGTATCTTATAATTAATATAAAAATTAATTATGATATTCTATCAATTCAATATTCCAACAATCCATATTAATTAATTAATTAATAAAATTATCTATTCAATCAATTATAAAATGATAATGATCCTAGTTAATTAATTCAAAAATTAATTAATAAAAATCTATCAATTTCTTTCTCATAATAGTCTCTATTAATTAATTCATTATTATTTTAATATAACTTATTAAATTTCATTAAAATAATTATATACATAATTAACTATTTAATTAATTAATCTGACTCATTCAATTTCATCAACACAATAATCTATATTAAAAAATTATCTATTTAACTAATCCAATCATTTTCATTAATTAATTTAGGAATTAATTTTTTTCATCATTCTTATTATTTAATTCATTGATTAAATAATCATATTACTCCCATTAATTAGTTCTTCAATTAATAAATCTATTAATATAATTCAATAATTAACTAATCATATATCTCATATTAATTAATTTATGAATTAATTAATCCATGAATATAATTCAAAAATTTAACAATAACATATCACTCATTAATTAATTCATAAATTAATTAACCTATTTTCATTAATTCATCAAATATATAAAAACATAGATCCCATTAATAAATTAATCAATTAATTAATCCATGTATCTATGTAAAAAATTTAAATAGTCACATAACTATCATTGGTTAATTCGTCAATTAATTAATTAGTTTATTTAAATCAATAATTTAATAATCAAATTACTCTCATTAATTAATTCATGAATTAATTAAATTAGGCATCTAATTTGACTATTAAATAATCACATTAATCTCATTAATTATTTCATTATTTAATTAATATAATTTTTTATTGAACAATTAAATAATATCCTAGCTCCCATTAATTCATTATGTCTTTAATTAAACAGTATATGTAAATCAACAATTAAAAAATTAAATAACACAAGTTAATTAAATATTTAATTAATTAATTTCTGTATTTAATGCACAAATTAAATAATCATAATAAAAAAATTAATTAATTCATCAATGAGTTAATTCGATCCTGAAAAATTCAATACCACTAATTAATTCCACAATTAATTCATTTTATTCAAATTAATTTAGCTACACTAATTATTTCCTTAGTTAATTTTTCAATAAAAATAAATCTAATAATCCTAAAAATCTCCAAAAATTAATTCAACAATTAATTAAAACTATTCAATAGCATAAATATAATAATTATAAATTCATCATTTAATTATTTAATATCAACAATCTTTCTCTTACTATTAATAATTCAAAAAATAATTATATCAAATCATTATTTCATAATCCCAATCATTCACAACAATTAATTATATTTTTAATTTACTAGGTACAATGATCTTGTCAACTCCATAATTAATTTAACATTTAATTTTTCATGATAAAAAATTCAGACACCCCATTTTCACATTTCCTTAATTAATAAATTAACAAAATTAATTGATTTAATCAACAACACCGGTGAAAAATATCTAATTTAAATTAAAAAATTTAATTCAAATAATTTCAATCATGTCAATGGGATTTTAATTTGAGGCCAGCTATCTCACCATCATTTACATCAAATCACCAATGGAAATCCCCAATTTGAAGCGTGTCCATCAAGAATGCAACAAAGAACACAGTCTAGATCTAAAACATAATCTGACAGTTAAAGAAACAATATATCTTAAATGTATATCTAAATTAAAGAAGAATAGATCTAGATTAAATAATTATATATCTAGATCCAATTAACCTTGATAAACATCATTAATTTATTTATAAAGAGTATAGAAAACGATATATTGTTATAAACATGAAGAACAGCCATAACTAGGAGCTGCATAGATGGTATTCAATCAAATTAAGTGGTGCAAGGAGGATTTTTGGCCTATGTTAGAAGCACTAAAGAGTTGAGATGAGGTGTTTCGGTCTATGGAAGAGTTGCGTCAGTGAGTGCCAGTCCATGGTGGAGATGCATTGAGGATCTAAATCATAGTGGGAGTTTTGTAGAAGCTCTTTTATTGAATATAGGGGTTTCCATATGGTTACACAACAATAAAGACATTATTTTAATAATTTAGGCATGAAAATTACCTGATATGAATCCTTATTTCACATTGTGTAATGACATGAGACTTCTTTCACATTTTTTCAAGGGAAAAAATATCTAACCATTAAAAACAATAATATTTTGTTACATGTGGTGATGTCCAAATACACATGAAAAATGATTACATGTGGTGAATTTTAATTTCTCATGGTGAAATCTTACTTGTGGTAAAATTAAATTTTACATGGTGAAATATCACACATGGTGAAATATAATCTGTGTAAATATTTGTTGATTTAAATAAATTTAATCCAATAAATAAATTCAAAACCATATAAGATCTTACAATCTCCCCACCACATAACAAATCATCCTCTAAAAGTACTCCCAGTAATAGAGAAGAATCAATGTTAATGAATTTCGAGATAATGTTCCCTCTTATGTGATTCATTCTCCCAATTTTCCTCCTTCATCCATCCCAATGTTCCTACAACCTTTCGAACTATCATCATGGTGTATTACCACCAAAAAATTCTAAATTTAATCTAACACTCTTAATAGATCACCATCAAGGGAAGTATTGGTCTCAAAATTAACATCCACATGATACCTGTAATGTTTCTTAACTCATTGTTCCCAAAAAATGCAAGAAATCATCCAACATTTTCAAATACTATATCAATAAAAAACCCTCTAGAAAGGAAATACATCTACCACCTCAATGGCCGGCCAACCCATTCCTTTTAGAATATTAATGTGGACCATACAGGTTCTTCATTACCATTCAGAATCCACAAATTTAATCTAATGGTATTCCTCCCCATAATGACTACTGATATACCACTACCAACCTCAAGATCATCGATGACACCAGTTTATGAGCAATCTCAAACACTATGGTTTTTTTCGACCTTCAGTTAATCATGAGAACCTCATCCTTAAACTATCGTTAGTGTATCATCCACCACCCAACCCCTTATATACCACTTCAAATGTGTTTCCTCTAAGGGGTCCCATATAAAAAAAATATTTATTTAGGGTTAATGGTATGTAATTCTTTGCATACATATGATGATGTTAAGGTATGTGTCATGATGATCAATAATTAAAAGTACCTGAAGAATCCATTGATGAATACCACCACCTATCCTTCATTAAAAAAATTTCATTCCACCATGGAATGAAAATATAATATCAAATGTCTTGGGATTCCTTTCCCATAAAAATATCTCTATACAACCCAAATCCATATGGTCTGCCGAACAACTCACAACTGATTTCTCAAACTAGGGAATTATCACAACCCAAACAACCCACATCAAAGGCCAAAAAACAAAAAAAAAGATTCTTATTTTACCACATTAACAAATAAAACAAGAGGGAACTACAAAAATCTATATGAAATCATTCCGCCTTTTTCCCATCACAATGTCAAAAATGAGTCACTATCACTACCATTAACCATCCTACATCTAGTTCATTATTGAAAAGGGTAAAAACGATCTAATTATTAAAATGTCTATTTTATTAACCCATTTATTCTAATCATACATCATTTTAAAATCATTCCCAAATACATTCTAGGAACTATTTTCATTTAAATTTCTCATACAAGGAAAAATAGTTCAGTTTCAATAACACACCAAAAACCAAGATTTCGGTTCATTCCTATAATGATTAATGTAACAAAAATAATCTAGAGTTCCAACAACGTAGCATGTAGTATTAAATATCATTCAATTCTAGTATACAAGACAACATTCAAATAATATTAACAAGAATCATATCACAAAAGAAGTGTGTCACCCAAGGTGTAGTAATATTCAAATATAAAATTAAACAACAATAACAAGAATTCCATCCTATGTACATGGGGTAGCTACTATCATGCATAAGATCCCAACCAATCCTGGACTCTTTGTAGTCTCATTAACACCTTCCCCATGTTGAAATAAATAAACAAAAAAGAAAATTAGACCTCAAATACAACATTATAACATTTATATCCTACTGCCACCCAATAATACCTTGAGTTGGGTTGTCGTAGGACCTCAGGCATGCCTCCACATTTGGAAAAGGCTTCCAAGTAGTATTGAGGAATTAATATAGGTAATGGGGTGACAATACCCTATTTTTATCAGAAAAAACACCAGAGAAAAAAAAACAAATAGTGGGATCATATATAAATAGAACAATACCAATATCTCAGGATAACCAAAATAGTAAAACCAGACTCAAAACTGAGTCAAATTAAAACTAGAATTTAAAGGCATTTAAAAATCTTAAGTGGGTCTGAATGACATTTGGTTCCCTTATCAATGAAACATCCACAATTCAACAATATTATATAGGCCATTTTACCATAACATATCTAGAAAAGACAATCTCTATTTTTGTACCAATCAAGAGGCCCCAATATGGTATGAGTATAACTCAGTATAAAACCTCAAATGGTGCCTAAAAAATACTGCCAGTAAAATTTTATATAGACATATAAATAATAATACCCAAGTAACAAAGTAAATAGTTTTCATATATTAAATTATATTTTATTGTACTCCCTAATCACTAAGGTTGTTAAGGGCCCCCGATCCTCAATATCTAGTTTGACTCCTGTGGGAATCTCAATAATCACCAAAGGATATCATAACAATGAGTTTCAATGTTACCATTTATTATCATAATTAAAATTAAATTTATCAAATCTATAAACATGTAAATAAGTGCGATATGAGTAATATACACTGTGGGATCAATCTTCAAGGGTCTGTAGTAAGTTACACAATGAAAATTTTAAATGCTTCATTAGAAAATGGGATATCTCTCATGATATTTCTCCTAAAAGGCTCATATAGAACACAAAAAACAAATAGAATATAACACAATATTCTTCCTTAAAGGTTCACAGGGTCCTCGAGAAAAGAAATGGAATCTCACACGGTCTTCTTCCATAAAGGATCACATGGCCCTTCAGAAAAAAATAGATTCCCTCTCAGTCTTAATTGATATCCCATTCACACATCTCTATTATCCCATGTTCAATGCCAAGACAATATAATCATTACCAATATCCATTTAACTAATAATTACATAAATTAATTTATAATTAATTAATCATATCTATCCTTAAATTAATTCAACAATCAATTTTCTATTCCATATCCATTAATTAATTCACCCATTAATAAATCAAAACTCATTTCTAAAAAATAAATCAATGATTAATTAATCACATAAATTTGATTAATTACCTTCCATAATTAATTAATCTAATCAATCCTCTCAATTAATTTATCAACAAATTTTCCACCTCCACTCCTATAATAAATATAATAAGTATTTCACCATATAATGTCTATTAATTAATTCAAAAATTATTTAATCATTTCACAACTCAATATCCAATAATTAATTCGTCAATTAATTATTATCAAATTTTAATTCAAAAATTCAATAACTAACTAAATAGTTATTTATCCTCAAATTGGATTATTAATTCAACAATTAGTTTTTTATATAAATTTCATTAATAATCTCCCAAATTATTTATTAAAATAAATCCTATTAATTAATTCATCAATTATTATAGACTTAGAATCCCAATATTAATTCCATAATTTATTATCTCATTTAAAATCTCAATACATCAAAATTAATTACATAATTAATTATATCAACTCTCCAATCTGAATATCTCATAACAAATATTCAATTAATAAATTTTATTATATAAATTAAATATCAAAATCACCCACATTAATTAATTCAACAATTAATTAATATAATTAATTTAATTTCATCATCACAACAATACCAATTAATTAATTCACAAATTAATTAATCTATCTAATTCAATTAATTCAACAAAATAGTCTCCATTAATTAAATATGTAATGAATTGATCTAACTTATTCAATTAAATTTTCATGACAATATTGATTAATTAATTCTATAAATTATCAATGTAACTCAACTGTCTCTGCACAAAAAATATATATTAATTAATTCATTAATTAATTAATCTCTTCAATTTCATTAAAAAAATAATTTTTTTTAATTTATTCAATCAAATTTTTGAATTCTTCAATTCAATAATCACATATTTTCTAGTAATTAATTCTTCCATTAATTAATATTATTGTTTCATTCACCAATTAAATAATCATGTATCTCCCATTAATTAATTAATCATGTAATTATTCTGTTCATTTAATTAAATAATTAAATAACCACGTAAATATCATTAATTAATTCAGGAATTAATTAATCAGTTTAAATAATTCAAAATCAAAATAACAACATATATCTAATTAATTAATTCAAAAATTAAATATTCAGTGTATATAATTCAATAATTAAGAAATTCAAATAAATCTCATAAATTATTTCATCAATTAATTAATCTGATTAATAAATTAAACAATTAAAAAATCACATAACTCACATTAATTATTTAATTCATTAAATAATCCAAGTGTCAAATTGAACAATTAAATAATCAAATTAATCATATCAATTAATTATTCAATTAAAATATATATTTTATTAATTCAACAATAAAATTTTCACATATCTCCCATTAATTGATTCACCAATTAATTAATCCATGTATCCAATTCAAATAATAATCACACAATTCATCTTCATTTATTTTTCAAATAATTAAATGTTTTTATTATTTAAATAATTAAATTATCATAAAACACCCATTAATTTATTCATAAATTAATAAATTCCATAACAAACAATTCAATATCACCAATTAATTCATCAATTTATATTTCAATCTCCTTTAATTCAATAAATCTGAATAATTTCTTAATTAATTTATTCCATTAAAATCATTCTAATAATCCTAATAATCTCCCATAATTAATAATATAATTAATTATACCCATTCAATAACTACAATATAATATTAATAATTTATTCCTCAATTAGTTATTTAATATAAACTGTCTTTATCTCATCGTAATTAATTAAATTATTAAGTTTCTCCAACCACAATTTAATAATCCAAACCATTAACATTAATTATTAATATAACCAAGAATCTCCTTAACTCAATATTTAAATTAATAATTACTTATTCCATATCGAAAATTCCAATAACATAATCTCCAATTTCCCTTATTAATTAATTCAAAAAATTAAATAATGTAATGATGAATTCAATTTATAAACAACTAATAGAAATTTTAAAAATAAATACACATCAATGTAATCATCTTGAAAGGATTTTTATTTTATACCTCCTACATCATGAATGGTGAAAAACAATTTCATTATAAGTCACTAATTTTAAGCTGATCCATTAGGAACTCACTGAAGAACATGGTATAGATCCATAACCTACACACATAGTTAAATGAAATAAGATCTCTTAAATCTTGGCCTAAATCCAATAATCCAAGAGCTTTATTCAAAAATTCATTATAGATATATAATAATCCCATATAAACATCATTCCTTTTTCGTGTAAGTGTAGTGGAATATAAATAAAATTCGTAAAAACATGAACACACATACATAGGTGGTGCATATATGGGATTTAGTTGAAGATGGTGTTGTGCGGAGGGGAATTAGACCAAGAAAAAAGCATTGCGGAGGTGCACTAATGATTTTGGACTGAGCCATAGGTGCTCCTATGTGCTTAGGCCCATGAAGAAGGTGTGTGTGGAATCTGTATTGAATAGATAGGTACACATATTCTCTATTTTAGAGAATATGGGTGTCCATAAAGATATGAGATCCTTGAAGAGTTATTCAAATAATAGGGTTGTGATAATTACATGACATGATTTATAATCTCATGTCATGTACGAACATTTCACTAATTTCCCATTATCCTAAGAAAATACCATCAAAAAAATTCAATTTGTTATTTGTAGATTACACTTTGTGAAATCCTACAACACATTGTGAAATCGAACAATTTTTGATCTCTGACTTCACATGATGAAAGATTGCACATGGTGAAATTTATTTTTATATTGGGAAATATTACAAACGGGGAAATCCAATGTCACATTGTGGAATATTATGGGTGTCAATTTTTTGTGTTTCAAATAAATATATTATATTAATTAAATTCAAAAATTTATAACATCAAAAGAACATTATTTTTTTAAGAAAGTCCAGTCCACTAAAATAAACCCAATTTAATCATTGACATATATATAATGAAATCTTTATTACTAAATATAGATTTTGAACATGGTGTAATAATATAACTATCAAAAAATAATATAACTGTCTTGTACCTCTAACATACATCCTTTATGTAAAATTACATTCCCAAGGGATGTAAAATTCTAAGATGATATGTAAGCCTTACTTTTGGTTTCGCTCAGTAATTACTCATTTTATTGATAGAAAATCATGATTAATTATTAGTAAACCATCTTTGTTTTTAATGATTAAATAATCATAATTATTGGGTCTATATAAAATTTATAAAAGGAATAATTATACCAAAAGTAAAACTCTACAATCCTTAAAATATATATCCTATCTCCAATAAAATTTTTTAAAGAACAGTTTAATATTATTTACTAATAGTACAGATATTACCCCACCAGTATAAATCCATTACTATTATAAAATTATTCATATCATTTGCTCAATGATCATTAGACAAGAAATGATTCAACTTTATATAGTTTTAGTCTTTGACAACTAGTCGTATTTTACAACAATGTCTTTATGTTTTGTATCATTAGTATATAACAGGTACTGTCATTCTAGTCCTATTTTGTTAGTTTAGGAATTTGGTCACCATGATGTCTTTTCTACTTCTATCCTATGTTTAGATTTAATACCACAATTTTATGTCTCTACTTCCAGAATATATCTTATACTACTATGATGAATCTACTACCACCAGGGCTCTTCTACTACCACTAATCTAAACAAGATACAAACTACTGAAATAACTAATCAAGTTTTTGTTTTTCATTCATAAATATATGAACCATAGTTCAAATAAAATATCCTAATACTTTGTTTATGGAATCTGATATAGGTCATAGATTTAGAATAAATGATTATTTATAAATAATCATAGTCAAAACATCTACTCAGGTTCTTCAATAACAAATTTTAACATTCTATATTTTCTACTGAGTGTGAGGATTTGTACTATTTATTTATTATTAGTTAATTTATAGATATATAGTTTTTGAAATATATAAAAAACACCCCTTATACATAATGGGTTCTCTATTTCAGGGAACAATTGATAGACAAGCTATACATAATTATGTGTTCTTATTAAAATGAAATAATATTCTAAATTTTTGCACAAGACAATTTTTTTATGAAAAGATAGAAACAATAAAATGTGTCTTTGAAGTGTCTTAATGGATGGATTTAAAGTAATTCAGTAAAAATAAAATTTTAAATTTTAGTCACTCTGGGGGGATTGGAGAAATATAACCTTATATTTGGTTCAACAATCATTATATCGTATTCCCTATTTTACATAATATTGAGTTATGATTTTTATACTCATATATTTCATGAACAAAATTTCCTATAACATATTTCTGAGTACTCATATACTCTCTACACTATTATATTAAATATCATATCAAATTAATGATTATAGTAGTGCATGTGAGAAGCCTAGAATGTATTTGTGAAGAAGGAACTATAAAACAAAATCAATTTTTTGGATGATGTTTATTGTTTATTAATTTGTTTTGAAATTTTCTGATTTTCAAGTGGGGAGGATTAGGTCATCACACGAAAATATATATCTTGTAAAAATATCCAGAATTTATTATTTAATTTTATTATTTTTTTAGAAATAGATAGTATTAGTTTTATAAAATTATATTGATAAATGATACATTGAAATTATTAATTATTCAATGTTTTATATATTTCATTGTAAAATGGTTATATCAATTTTCAATGATAAATTTGTTGTGTATATAATTTTGTAGGGATTTTGATTGATACATAGAGAAACATTTTATAAATATAGAATAATATATTTATAATATTTCATTTAATGAGGATATTTTTTATATTCAGAAAATTTGTATTTAATATTAATTAATTGAATTTTTTAGGTTATTTTATTCCTCCTACTCTTGAGTATTATACATTGACCATCATATGGTATCATATATGTATTTCCACTTCTTATCTTGCATTAAATGTAATTGTCGTTTTATAAAAAATATGTAAATATATACTTATTCAATATTTCTAAAATTATAGGCTATAAAAGTTTTATGGGGACTACAATAACAGAAATACATAATTTAATGGTAGTAATTATAGTCACTTGAAGATTAAAATGAATAGGAATATTTATAGCAGGGGTTTTGATATATGGATAGTAATAGAAGATAAAAATGAAAAGGGTAAATCATTAGAGATGATTTGAGTGATTAAACAGAAGATACTTCTATCTTTGATGGATTATATATAAATTCTAAATGTTGATATTATTTTCCACATGGGTTTAATGGAATTTATGAATGTAAAAATTGTTTATGAAATATAGGATATAGTTGATGTGTCTCTTTAAACTAAATAAAATTTTAATGAAATATACCTAAATAATTATAAAATTATATATGATACATTTAATATGAAGGATAATCTAAAATTTTCTAAACTTTTTCTCAGTTTTAATAAAATTATCAATACGATTCATAATCATCAAAACAATGTAGGTGTCAAAAAACATTTCATTAAAATCCTATGGTGCTTACCTGATCACTGTATCAGATATTATTTCTCAATTTGTGAATTATGAAAAATATGAAAAAATCCAATAATTGTTATTATAATATAACGAATCATTTTTTGGGCATTTCAAATTTAAATAAAGTCGGTGACATGTAAAATAGACAATATAAAATTTCAAAAAAAATATCAAATATGAATGGGAAAATCGAAGAGAGTAACTCATGTGATGAACAGTATACTACTAAATTGACGAGGGGTTAGATCATAGATCTTGGATATATTATATGTTATTCAATATGAAAATCATATTCAATAAACTATACTATAGAGTAAGGTGCAGAAAATCATGGATGTTGGAAATTGAAACTTCAATAATGTAAAGTATCTTTCTATGAGTGTAAAAAATTGTATATAATTTTTGAATGAATAAAAATAACGTACAAGAAAAATTATAAGGATGGATGAAAATTAAAATATAGATCTACAATTGTGACATAAAAATACTTTGAAGATAGTTCTAGTTAATTTGATTCATGTAGAGAAAATAATAATGAAATCACAAATATGTGATTTATGGAAAACAAAACCAATGAAAAAAATTCTATTCCAATGTATTCTACTCATATTATTATTATATTTAAAAATGAAAATCATAATAACAATTAAATATCATGCTATGTTATACTTTTATATTATACTACTCTTGAATATACTATTAATGACCATAAAGATAAATATATGAATTTAGTGTAACAACATAACTTATATGCTTGTATTAAATATGATCATTCTAAATAAATCGATCAGAATGCATATTAATTAATGGATAACAACGAATATTAACTATCAAATAAGATACAAGAAATGTAATTAGAAATATTTATTAATAGAAGGGAAACTATGACTATAATTATTATTAAGAATCCCACACTGATCTATACAATTCACAATGGTTGAAATCATATTCAAATGAGAATTTATAAAAACAAGTTTATTATGAGACAAATATCCTCTAGTTCTGTTAAAATTTAATTTTATTATAGTCCTAATATGAATTCTATTTCAAAAACAAAATATTTATCTTATTGAAAAAGTGATGAAATTTTTGAAATAAAAAATACCTTTTTTATAACATCACTATATCCATGAATATATGAGTATCAAATTCATTTCTGGCTTAAACTTGTTGTACAAATCATTTTTGTAGAGTATTATTAAGTTTTTTTTTTCTAAATAGATATTTTATTTCACATACCCATGGATTGAGGCTAATCATGCCTTTAAATCCTTATAATTTTGGATGGTGGACGTGTCACATTTGATGATAATGAAAAAATATATAATTGGGCTTATTCAAATCAATAATTCTTATTTAATATTACTTTATTGTGTTTTTTATAATGATTTAAAGTATATTTTTCTTATAATATTACAATTATGATATTATGTTTATCAGGTGATGTTCAAAAAAATCTTTCAAAATATATTATTTCAATATTACTTTAGATTTTGATAATTTACTTAATCATAATGTTTATTCTATGGATAAAGAATTATTATTTTCAAAAATAATTTATTATTTAACTACGCTTCATAATGAATCATTTCTACAGAATATGAGACTAGTCCACTAAAACCATCATTCTCATAGAATGTAATATTTTAATAGTTTTGTTAAATATCTTCATATATTATAATTCCCTGAAGGAAATTTTTTAATCCATTATAAAAAGGTAATAAACATATGATTTAATTCAAACCAGTGAAATAAGTATAAAATAATCAACCCCTATAGTTTCTTTACATTGATTTTTTTATTACAATATGAGTTTCTAGCCTATTCCAGATGCATTATGTCTATATTCATGTTGACTAGTTATCTAGAATTAATTATTTATTCTATTTTAAACACATACATAAAACATATTATTATTTGGAACAAATTTTTCAATATTTCAAAAATCTTAGTAGTATTACAATTAAGATCTTATGGAAAGATCATAGAAACATGTTTAAAAATTTGTACTTTGAGAAATTATGTTTACAATAAGGATTGAATCAAAACTACTATAATCCTTGGAATCCATAAAAAAGGATTAATTTAAAGTATGAATACAAAAACTCAATGGATTTAAAGAAAAATGATAAATTAATATTTAATTAATAAATATATTTTGGAATAATTTATTTATTAAACATTTTACAAAATTAATAGAGTTCTTAATATAAAAAATTAAATAATAATCGAATATGAGTCATCTAGTGCATGTAAACCCATCTTAAATTCATTTTTCATTTTCAGTTTTAATTTATTTATCCCAAAAAATATTTACTAGATAAATATTCATCTATAAGTAATTAATGAAGTTTTATTTGACAATAAATCATAATTATATCATAAAATATGTTGAATAAAAGAAATAATGTTGTGTAAGAACATGTAATTGTCATTTTTCACAAAACAGTTGCACATGAACCTAAACATCCAGTATAAAACTCTGAGGATGACATTTCAAACCTGGATATGAATTAAAAAATCATGTGTAGTAATCCCAATATAAAATATATTATAGGAAAATATCCAAACATAGAGGAAGTGTATGAAGTGGACAAGAATGAACAAATTGTGGAACCATTTACCTTTATCTATAGAATTGTTAAATCCAATAGGGATCATAAATTATATATTTTTGTTGAATATCATGATATATGTAACTATACTAGAGACTCTTTTAGAAATGAGGTTGACCATTAAAACATTCGGACTTATATTTAACCTAGAAACATCAATGATTCTAGAGATGATAAATATTTGTTATTAGATATGCTAAAAGAGTTAAATCAGTTGAAATATGAAAATATTTTGGACCAATGGATAGACCTAAATAATACCCATCCAATGTAAATAAATAGGTTACTAGGAATAGGTTTTATTAGTTTTAAACCATAGTAAGAACTAAATTTCGACTATTTTAACCATGACATGTTAATGATGATGGTATTAACTGCGAGTAAACCATTTATCTTACTACAAAAATGGAGGTTATTAAAATTATTCTTCATTATATAGAAAATTTAAATTTATTGTTATATAAAATGTTTATAAAGATTTATTTTCATTATATTTATATTTTTAATAATTTTTATTTTATTTAAAACTCTGTTTTTTAAAATTATCATTTCCTAATTCATGATTTAATGTTCTAAAAAGCACATTATCATTTAAAAAAATATCCAAGATATTTGTATGATAGGCTCATCTCTTTCCCTATTTCTATATATATTTTTTAAATGGATAGTTAATCTATAAATGGTTATAAAAAGTATCATTTTTTCCAAATACATTTCAATGAATTTTTTTGGATTATCTAGAAACTCAATTTTAAAATAATTTTCAAGAATGATGGAAAATAAATTTTAAATTAGTTTAATATGTTCAATAAAATTCTTCCATGGTTTTCATATTTTCTATAAATGAATGAATATTTTTATATAATGAAAATATATCAATGATATGTTTATATTTTGGAATTAATATATAAAAATGATGTGATACACTAATTAGTACCCCTAGTAATTTGGATCTTGATAAAATTGTGAAACTAATTGAGCAATTCATTAAGATATAGAGTTTTTATTACATAATATCTAATCACTATGATATTTTGTTTTGATTTTGTATGAGTGATATCTTTTATGGAAATCAAAGGAAATGTTATTTTAATGCATTAAAAAATAATTATAAATACATAAATAATAAACATAATTTTTGATTGTTTTACTATAGAAAGAAAAAAAATTAAATTATATAGTTATTAGTATACAAATTTTTGGTTCTATAATTTAGATAGAAGAAACACATATGGATCATATTAATATTGGGGAATTTCTCAAGAATCAAGGTGTAGTGTAAAATCATAATATTGTTTTATTATCCAATATAAAAGATGATTACAAAGAATCAGATTGTTTTTTGTAAACAATTACACACATTAAAAAATAGTTATTATAAAATGGATATCACTTCATACTTATCCCTATAATATATTAAAATAATAGTTGTATTAAAATATTGATGAGTTATCAGTCCTACTCTATAACAAAGAACATCGATATAAAACATTAATTTGTTGGAAGAAAATTATCAAAATGGAGATATAAATATTCATTTCATTTTCATTGATCATCATCATGATATCATTTTTAGATATCCTTATATTATTTAAATAATCGTCAACATCACACTTTATTATTGAAAGATTGATTTTGTTAGAGTGGACATCTAAAGATGGGGTGAATTGAGTTTCAAATAATTTTTTTATTAAAATAAAATACTAATATAAATAACCCAATATGGTGAAAAATTAATTCTGAAAACATTTTAAATATAATTTTTTTCTTATTTTTAAATTTCTTTGAAATTCTATTTCACATATCTGTTAATATACAGTTTCGACGACTATAAATTTTGAGAAATATAAACATATATCAAACATAATATATTAAACACTAGTTTAAGATAACAATTAGTGTTTTGTATTTTGATGTTTAGAACAATGTAAATTGATTTTAAACAAAACAAATTAAACAAAACTAGTAATTAACAATGTTATTTAACTAAGGATACAATATCATGATGAGAATTAATGCCATCTAATTTTAAATCACCCACTACTATAAATATTACTATTAAATAACAGGATATGAATAATTGATTAGGTTCAAAAACACTATTGTAAACATTATCCAGGAATAAAAAATCTTCATTATTAATATGTGATATTAAAAGATATTAGTTTACACATTACATGTTCTATAGTTTTTCTTGTGAAAAAATATGGTGAAAATTGAGAGTGTGTCATGTACTCTCATGTATAGCATGTGAGACTATGTTTTACTAAAATAAATAGAAATAAAAATAATGGATCAAATGGAAATAACAAATAGAAAGTTCAAGATCATACAGACAATGAAATGATGTTCTGATCAATCTAAATACTTATTTATTTTGTAATGTCCTTGGTTTCCTTAATGGAAGTATAATAAAGAAGAAGAATAATAATTGTAGTAATACATCGGTTTTTTTGTCGTTTTGAAAAGAATTTGATTTTGGTTTATGTATGTACATAAATAATGGAAAAATATATGTCTCTTATTCTATTTTTCTTTAAAATGTGTTAGTTAATGAATTGGTACTCATGCATGAGCCTCCCTATCACGAGTCTATATTAGAACATGAGGAATATTCTTATAAAATTATTGTTCTTCAGGGTAAATTATCCATTGATGGATAATATTAAAATAATAGGGTACTTTATACAAATTATAAGAACTAGAAACGACGAAATAGGTACATCTGATAAATGTGGAGTTGGTTAAGGATAATTTTGATTAAACCCACATGATTTGTTCCTAAAATAAATACATAATGATCCTAGTTTAAAATAAATTTTCATATTAATTTTGGATCGCTATGGTTACACTCTGGTTGTATCTTAACAAGGAGTATATTGTCTTAGTGTCAGTTGTACATTAATGTTAGAATTATCCAATGGAAGATGCATTATGGTGGAATCAATATTGAACTAATAATCACATCAAGTGATGAAACAATATCTTATTAGTAGAAGTGTTTGATGGTAGTAGAATAAGATATTTATTGTAGTAGACGAGAGGTAGATGAATATGATGATAGAGTGGTCATGTAGAATAACCATGTTACATTTTAGTTCATGGTGGAATCTATATTAAAAATAATGTATGATTGATTTTATCATGATATCACATAGACATAATTGGTGGTAGCATCATTTGATGGTAGAACAACATGATGGAAGAGGATGGATTCTATTAAATTAAACTAGTGGTTACTACCTGAACCAATGATTGTATAGTGATATTTTATTCATTAACTAATTTTGACTCATTATAAATCCAAATAGAACAATACTTACCTAAATAAAAATATAGTAAATTGCTTACTATCATAAAACATTGAATTACTTGTTATAATAAAAAAATTTCACTAAAATAAAGTGGTTCCAAAAAATCTAACCTTTTTTATGATAGTAAATCCTATGAAATTAAAAAAAATCCTTATATAAAAATCCTTAATATATAATAAATAGATATAGAAGAATAATATTCTTAATAGACTAATTAATAATGATATGTGAAAATTTATGGATTCAAGATGTTCAAGTATTGAAATAGGATATTTTATATAATTATAAAATGAAATGAAATTGAATTATACTCTCCCTTTTTAAATTATAAAAAATAATATAAAATAAAATAAAACACATAAAAAAGAAATAAATGAGGTGTTTCATGATATAAACTATGTTAAATTGGGATCACAAAAGTGTATTACAAGATATAACAAAAATCCATATAAAAAGATAATACGATGATAATGAATCTTCTGTTTCATTACTAGAAGAAGCATCTAGTGGATCCTCCATTTTTCCAATAATATAAGGATAAGGGGAATCATGAGCTAGAGACATATAAGGACAAAATAAAAAGGTATATTCTACTAAATGAAGCATCATCACTACTTTCATATGAGTGAGTCTAAATTGACAAAAAGGATAAATGTATTCTAAGAAGGGGTAGAAATTGGGATATAAATAGTTCTAGTTATATGAATAATCAACCAATGTGTTTTGGACCTATCACCATTGACAGATAGGTGTATAAAAAGGGTTTCATATTCTCCAAAAACTATGTTATGATATAGTCATCATGTGAGAGGTAGTTTACTATCACCATTGAATTTCTTACTAGGCGCTCTATCCTCATAAATGTGAGAGGTAGTTTACTCAATGTCACTCTTGAATGCCTGAAAAAATTGATCACCCCAATCAATGGAGGTCTACCTAGATAATGCTGAAGGAGGTATACCCAACCACTCACCACATCCAGATCTAGTAGTCTTAGAAATATAATGATATGGGTGAAATATCTAATAATTATCTCTTCTATCAGTATCATACATGGAGTCATATAAAATTACAACAATACCATTAGTGGTCTCAGAATAAGATTTATTATCCTAATTTCCATTAGATGGCTCAGTCTATTCTGACTGTTTATTTATCCTAAAAATGGATTCTCTATAAGGAATGAAATATTTAGTTATTGTTTCTCTAAAGAACATGACCTGGATCTTATCCTCATTTAGGACACTACCCACTTCCCCTGAAGTAATCACCAATAATTCTTCCTTATTTATAGATTATACATTTTATTATTAAAAATTCTCATTAACATCCTCATCAATGAAATACACAAAATCCTAATCTAGATCCATGGAATGCTCAAACTAGTATTTTCCCCTCCAATATACATCTAACATAGGAATAAACCACCACAGTTGGTCACTTTTTCTTCACCAATTTGTTCTATGAATCTATCTATAATCATAAACGAAATTATCATACTATGGGATAATTATTTTTTCCAAGAATATGGATTTTTGAACTCATTATCATTGACTATAAAATATATACATTGGTTTTTTATCTTCTTTTCATATGAAATATGTAATATATAGCTTGATAACTCTTTATAATAATATACCCCTTTCTAGGAAAAATCATATGGTGAATAAGAATAAAAAAACTCACCATCAAGATCTATATATATTATATTATGAAAAAAACTACTAGTTGAATCACAGAAAACGAATTCATCAAAAAATTATCATTTTTATGTGTAATTTATCCCTGAAAATCCACACATATTCCATTATGAGGAACCTTGAGCCATATTTCCCACAAAATCAATTAAATTGTCTCTTCTTACCATTCATTAACTTTAATAATAATATAATTCTTTTCATAGAAATCATATTGTACAAATCGATAATAATCATGAACCAACCTATGTTATAAGGGATGATAGTTCTTCGATAACCATTCAACACACCCCTATTCGAAGATCACATAAAACATGAGTGACTTTATTGTACCCAACCTCTTGAAATATAACTATTTCAAAGGGATGATAGGTCAAGATGAGTGTTATGGATTATTTGATTCGTCAATAGGACAAAAGGATTACTATCATCACTTCTTCATGGGATGTGACTCATTCGGTGAAATATGATGACATTTAACTAACACTACTTATGTAATCATTTTAGGGAAGATTGAAGGAGATGTAAGGACACATGTAGAGTGGGAATGAAGAGAAATTGTTTCAAAAGAGTTGAATGAAATAAAGGTGTTCTAAAAATGATATTAAGTAAAATATTATCATTTATCTATTTTAAATGGAATTGTTTCTAAAATAAATAAAGAAAAACTAAAATAATAATAATAATAGAAAAATAAGTGGTAGAACACAAATTGAACCACTCAAATACAAGACCTCGAATTGTAGTAATCAATTTGTTGAATTAAATGGATGATTACCAAAAAATGGATCACTATAACTATACTAATAATAGTAGATAACAAATTATTAATCCCCAATGTAAGATCACCAAAAATCAATCACAAATCTATGATCACCAATTATAGATCATCGATGTCTATCAGTAATGGTCAATGACTAAATTTATAATTTTCAATAAGTACCATAATTAAGATTTTTTCAATAAAAAAAACATATCATTCATGGTTCATATTTTATATATTGAAATCATTAAATGTTGAAAATATTTATGAATATTTCTTTAATGTGATGTTTTGTACTTTTGAGGTCAGGAGTTATGTCACCCTTTTGAAAAAGATATCCATAATGGGACGTATTATATCAGTTTATTTTGGTTCTCTAACATGACATAAGGATTCATGAAATATTAATCACACTTATATTATAAATATTTATAGGTAAATGTTAATATTTAAAATGAAAATCTTGTAAATTGTTTACATCCACAAAATCTATTCCCTATAATATCAGTAGATATATACTATTATGTATAAATATTTAATTTAGCATAATTCTATTTCTTACTAATCAAATAAACTATTGACATTTACAAAAAGATACATTTTCTATAGGATTTTTTTCTATGTTGTTATCAATAACAAAAATAATTATCAAAAAAACTCTCTATTTCAAATGATTTTCATTTAGAATAAAATAGTATTAAATTGGTTATACATTTTATGTATTTGAAAATATAGTTGAAATCATGTAAATGTGACCCGTTTTTGTTAAAATGAAAATGATCACACATAGAAAAGGAAAAAATTACATCAATCGAGGTAAAAGTTATGTATACTAAACATCAAATAATAACTCATTTTTTTGGTTTGATAAAATAGTTTCTTAATGTTTTCAAGATCCAGTTTGCATCTAGTGAACATGGAAGTATAACTACATTTAGTAATATTCTCACCAAAATAGTTAAAATGCTATTTTTTACTTAATATATTTAAAAATATTAATATATTTATATTGAAAAATATTAAAACAACTTAAGAATTTTCCTTTAAACATTAAACTCAATTCAAATTCAATATACATATTCTTTTAAAACATACAAGACAAATTGTTTTTGAAAATAAAAAATATAATATCACCAACACAGATGTTTAATACAAAATAACCATTTTTATGTTGTTATCTTAAATAATATTGGCTAAGATATTACTATTGTCAAAACTTTTCAATTTTTTTTGAACATATAATACGAATAACAAAGATATTTTTTCAAATTGTAAAATCGTTTCTTTATTTTGTTGACATGATTCGGAATGTGGTGTTTTTTAAAACCATGGAATGTTAAAAAAACATCATAGAAAATATAATCATTTAAGATTTAACTCTTAACATCAATATGTTTTTCTAAAATCTCAATGTTATTTATAGGAAGTAGATGTCATGATAGATTCATGCATATCTAATGGTGCAATTATTTTCAAATAGTCATCATCTTCTTCCCAAATATAACATTTTTAAAACAGTCTTGCTTTATTTTTTATTTTTATTTTCTTGACTCATCAATATTATTTCTAAACACCCATTTTGTGACAATAGTAAAGTAGTTATTTGAAAAATAATCTATCTCCAATTAATTATTTCATTCTAACTAATTTAACAATTCTTGAATTTTATATTCCTATAATTCATCATTAATTCCTTTATTGATGGTTTTAGTTTCAATCTATTACATAATGCTTGAAGTTCAACATGGTTTCATAGAGAATTTATTGTATGAGTTAGATTATCATTTTCACCTAGAACTAAATAAATGAGGTGAAATATACCAGTCAATACAATCTTGGAATGGAAGTGTTTGAATCCTTGTTTTCATCTATAGTTTATGTTTCAATCACAACATAACTGCATGGATAGGTGTACCCTACATGAATTTTAAAATTAAAAACAATCAATATAGGATCCGTCATGATGAAAAAATAACGTATAATCAGAATATAATGAATAAAAAAATATAAGGAGGTATATCTTAGAACCAAAGAGTGGATCATCATATAATGGTTATAATTTATTTATTTAAAATAATATAATTACATTGATGAAGTTCTATCTCTGTTTATATTTCCAGTCACGATTCAATGTGATCCATCATTGTGTTGTAGAATCTTTGGGTAGGATTATTTTGGAGGTGAACAAAACATGCTCAATGTATCTCTTTATGTTACTGAATGGATCCCTGGGTTATAGGGTGGAAGAGCCTTCTCTTTTAATGTACACCTTTGAGTGCATTGAGAACTGCATCCTAAGCTCCCTCTTTGATAAGGTGGTGAAGGAACTCTCTTCTATCATGACAGTGTTCTTGAAGGAAAGAATTTTTCTATTATATTAATATCACTCTCCAAACCCACTGTTCACAAACACAGATAATTGAAAGGCTTAATAATAATAAATTTAATTGGCATTTAAAATACATATAATAAAAAAACTAAAAAAATTACCTATAGGTTTTTATTTATTTAATTTAATTCATACTAAAAACTCATGTCTATTTAATGAGTTTCACTATTTTTATTACTTTAAATGTGCCCAGAAAATTACACATAATATTATTTAACTAAATAGATAATATTATTTATCACAAATTTACATGAAAAACACATTATAAGTACATTAATATATACACAATGTTAACTTTTATTTTTTCCATTTTCATTATTTCTTCCAAAACATTTATTAGACCTTGAATAATGAATATAAAATTCTCATATTAATATCACTTCATTATTGATAATAATTATAATATTTTTCCAATAATATATTCTATTGAATAACAAGTTTCAAAATAAATTTGATCTAGAATCCTTGAGTAATTATTAAACCACAATCTTGAACAATCATTATTCAACATTTTAAATGAATAGATAACTAAGATACCAACAAACACATTGAGTGTTACCCTCTTGGCCTCTTTCATTATGGAATTAGGTTGATCATACCTAATGTCCAAGGATATCATCTAGAAACAAACCATGGAAAGCTTAGAAAATGACATTAACACTGTAATGATTTTTCATCTTTTATAAATTATTACCATGTAATTAAATCCCTTTGTCTCAACATATCCAATAAAGCATGTTTCATGATAGTTCAATCAAACTATGTTCTCGATTATTCATTATTTGACATCCTGGAATTTTACTTTCCCATTCCTCATTGTTTCCATGGATTCATTTCTGATATAAGAAATTCTATCAATGGGAATTAGATATCATCTTCCATTACTGAACAAAAGAGACAAATCCATTAACACATTATCTATTAATGTGGTATTACTCATGGCACACCAAACATATCCAACGTAACTATGAATTGTGTGTTGTCACATTATTTTCCAATGCATCTATGTTTGTGAGTTATAATACACATTAGAAATAATCTTAATTTCCATGGAACAATATAGATGTCCACAGATAGGGCCATCAACATTACACTATGAAATTTTGATTTCTTATTAGCGGATCTCGTTCTAATCAAATCCTACTAGAAGTTACAAAGAGTGAACTCCATGATAATATTTTTTAACTTTTTATGATTCCTCACCCCTTATGGCCTGTATTATTTGTTTCCCTAAAATAACATCATCAGACCATGGAACATATATTCCACAATAGTGTTATAGAACTTCTGAGTTCATATCATAGCATGGATCCTCTATAACCCTTTATGCAACAACTATCCTTTATAAATTATCACATACATAATCACATAGAAGAACAATGAATATGTGATTTTTTTTAATATTCAAATCCATGATCACAAGTTTATCAAAAAGTAAAAAGTAGTTGGCTCTAGTCCACTGACTCAAACAGACCCCCACATGGAGTAGATCCATCTACTAACAACCATTAACCCACTATCTCTCACATGATATACAAGTTTCTTCTGGTATATTCCTTTATTCATGGTTTGTACCATATTTTCTTCCATGCAAATTCTGCTAACTAGAACTTCACACATTTGATAGAAATCTCTCATGAGGTGATACTTCTGTAGAATGTGATTTTTCTGCTGATGTGACTTTGTTCTTTACTAGATCCACTGCTGCTGTATTATCATAATACATTGTTATTATACCTTTAATTATATGAAACACATCATGTTACTACAATATTTTCCAAATCATGATGTCTTCATGGGATGCATCAGAAGAAACTATATATTCAGAATCCAATATAGAATCAAAAAACAACTAGATATTTTTAACACTTACAGCTCACAGATCCACCGTTAAGACAGAAAACATATCTAGATTGTAAATTAAGATCATTATGAACTATCTATAAACTAGCATCACCATAACCTTTGTGGGAAATCTCATCATATCATCCATACAAAAGGAACTTATCCTTAGTTCTTCTCAGATAGATACATTTAATCTTAACAATAGTCTGATGTTGTTCTCCTAGATCTACTTGATATATTCCTTCCATTATAAATACATATGCAACATCAAGCCTAGTACATGACATGACATACATGATGAATTTGATATTTGATGTGTATGGGGTCTTACTCATTATATCGTCTCACTTTTTTTTTTGAGGATGCATTCTCTTTACAATATGCAGGACATGTGACACTTGAACTAATCCCCCCTTGGATTCATCCTTTCTATATCTATTTAGTATTTGTTCAATGTATGTACTATTACATAGTCCATGTAGCCTCTTGAATCTATGATGAATGATATTTATTTTGTGAATTTAAGTCATTTCACCTATGTGTTTTATGGAGGAAAAATAGTTCAACCAATCCTTAACTGACTATAAGACTGGAATATCATTTCCAAAAAGGTATACATTGGAAACATATAATACTACGATAATGACAGTATTACCATAAAACATGTTATAAAAACATGTATCACATTCTGTTGCAATGAAATGAAATTCTATTATGGCTTTATCAAATCATATATTCCATCACCTAGATGCATTCTTAAATCTATAAAAGGATTTTAGCCACATAGAAACCTGGTTGTCTTCACATTTTGTCACAAAAACTTTCGGAAATATCATATAGACATATTCCTGAAGGATATCATTTATAAATGTTCATTTGACATCTATTTGTGAAATATCATGGGCATGGTAAGTTGTTATGGAATGTATGATTCTTATGGATGTGAACAAGGAAAATAGTAATAAATTTTTATTTTAGTCAATGTCTTGATGTTGTTTGAATTATTTAGGCTAATGAATTGAATTATTGGTGCTAACATAACCTTATATGTCCATCATTCTCTTGAATACCCATTTCCATCCAATAGGATTTACATCAACTGGCTCATCCACTAGAAAACATACTTCATTTTGATAAATGGAATCCATTGCAGAATTCATATCTTCTAGCCATGTTTCATCCTCTAATATCGCTACTACTTCCTTGTATGAGATAGTTTCATAATTTTCCATAAATAATTATTGACTATCCTTAGTTACTAGGAATCCAAATTTGATTGGTTTCCTTACATTTCATGATCTCTTATGCAGTACTTGTGTTTCTTGAACCTCTTCCATGGAGACCTATGGGACCTGTTCCTGTTTCAACTCTTATGTATCTTTTCCATCAACATTGTCAAAGTAAATCCTTCTCCCACTAGGATTTTTTTGAGTATTTTCTCCTTCTCAAGATATATGGCTTCCATATTGAGAATCACTTTCTTGTCTGAAGGGTTATATAAGTAATATCATTTTGTTTCCTTAGGATATCTTATAATGATACACCTCATGTCAAAGGGTTCTATTCTGTTGCCTTAGAAGGCCTTAACAAATTCCTCTCAACACCATACTTGTGTGTGAAACAAAATTGGTTTCTTTACATTTTATACATGGAGGAGATTCCATTTTCCACCTCAGTTTGTTCTTAGATTAATTTTTATGTAGAATTTTGTAATGACATTCCCCAAAAAGATAATTAAAGAACTTATTGACTCATCATCAACCTCACAAGGTCCATCACGGTGTGATTCCTCCTTTCATTTACACCATTTCACTATGGTGTATAAGGTTGAGGGATTTGATATAGAATCCTAAAATCCCATAAAAGGTCGATGAAATTTTGGTTCTAATATTCTCCCCCTTGATCTGAATGATGCTTCTTTATCATCTTATCAGGATGATTCTCAACATCATTCTGGAATTCTATAAATTTCTCCAATTGATCTAACTTATAGCACATTATTTATATATATCCATATCTACTCAAATAATTAGTTAAAGTATTGTTGTAATAATATCCACCTCTAGCCTCGATCAGAAGTGCTCTGCACACATCCTTGTGTATTGATCCTTAATGCATTATGGCCCTTTTACCCTGTACAATTAAAATTGGCTTAGTTATTTTCCCTTGTAAACATGCATGACATATATCAAGTGGTTTCAATATAGTAGAGTCTAAATAACAATCTATTTAGGGAATTGTTAAAGAATTCTCATTTACATGATTGAGACGTTGATTCCACAATTGGGTGTTGTATGAGTCATGTGAAGCAGTCTCATAATCGATTTCTGACAGATTATTTTTGTAATTTAATGCATACAAATTTTTATTTAGTTGTGATATACTATAATAAATAATGTTCTTGTAAAATAATAAACCCAAATTTCGAAACATAAACATAAATCCATCCATATAAAATTTAATAAATAAATTATTTTCATGGTTACACTAGCTTAAAAATAGAAAGTATGTAAAACTAAAAGAATCCCATTTTAGAATGGGAGATTATAATCTCTAACGGACCACACAGCCAAGCTCGCGCCATTGAATGCTCGAATATCCACCTCTCCTCTAGAAATAATTCTAGACCTACATGGTTCATGTATTTGAATATATATGTGATCCCCACAAGTCGTATCTAATACCCAATGTGTATAAATATATATATATATATATATATATATTTCACTAAATAAAAAAAAAATTAGCATCCCCATGCTTCTGGTGTAGTTCATCTTCCAGTGTCCTAGATTACCACATGAAGAACATACCACCTCCCATTATTTGTCCTACCTCTAGATAATACCCTTCATGGAGGGATGGTTTATTGGGGATTCAGGCCATTAATAAACCCCCAACCCCTTTTACATGCCCTTACTCTACTTATTCGCCGTAATGACTGCATGTTTTTTACGACCCAAGTCTGTTCCTACATAGAAAATAACGTCCAGATGTTCTAATAGACTCTTCTCATTATTGATCATTTTTTAGTTGATAATAAATCTAGAGAAGCACATGGGAAGTGAGGATAGAATGTGATCTGTATGCAACCCATCAATAACATTATACCTCAATTATCTAGAATTTAATTGTATACAATTAGAATGAATGAATGAGGCCAGGTGATAAATAATCTCTATGATATGTTTTGAACAAGGAGTTCGTGATCTCATATCTCTCTTGTCTAACCTTATCTTAATAGATATATATAATGTTAGACATTATGATATACACATCAATTTTTTCATGTTTCTTCTATAGCTCATTATTGATGGTCGATAGCATGAAAATTTAAAATTTTTTTAATAATCCAAATTTTTAAAATAAAGAGATATTTATTCATCGCTTGCCTAATTTCAAGGTGCAACTGGAATAGGATTCTCCATCACCTAAAATTTCCAATCATTGTGATGGACGACACATAAATGCCTCCACCACTCCTAGAAATTGGAGCGATTGAGAATGTTTTCTATCTCGATTATGGTTTGCAATGATATTTTTGATATAATTATTCATTAAATTTCAAAAAATTTGGATTATAAATGATTTAGAACTTTATCATGATAATTAGAGATCAATAAATTAATTTATACTTATTACTCTCCCAATTTTTTTATCAAAAATTAATACCCTCCATCATTGACATCTTGATATTTTGTTTCCATGATATTATTGTGAAAAGGATTCATATTTCCATTATAATTATCCTGAAATTGGTTTAGTGAAATCACCTTAAATGTTTTAAATATGCATTCCAAATTCAAACTGCACTAACTCTAAGATCCTTGACCTACTGAGTGGACTCCCCAATCCTGAATTGTATTATTTTTTTATTTCCACAAACATTGAAACATGGTCAAACCAAATCATACTATGGAAATATACTCTTGAGGTGAACTAATTCATTCCAACCCAGAACCTTGAATTATAATATCTTGATAATTAAAAGCACCCCAACTAGGGTTTGTCATGATATATGAACTGTGGTTTGATTCTAACCCTGATTATGAATGGTTATAACAACATAATATTTCATTATGTGATTTAATCCTTATAGATAAATTTTTATTTTATCATCTTTCTTACATGGTTATTAATATAATATAGGATATATTAAATTGATTAACCATGGATGACATAATATTTACGTATAAGATAGTCTTATTTTAGTTATTTCTTGCATTATTAATTAATTAATTAATTATGTTATTTAGAAAACACACGTACAATAAATAAACCATGAAACTAACATAAATAAAATAAAAGGAATGATCAGGATCAAGATCTATTCGTTAGTTTATCTAGTGATTGATAAGCAAACCCACGTCCTATGGGAGAAACACCATGAACCTTTTTGGTTTTTTTATATCTTTCCACCTATCCACAATGTTATCTCCTTGTGTTTGGTTTCACCTCAGCTCATAAAATGGACCACCTCCATGATCTTGGGAGTTTCATCCATTGAATATGCTTTTATCTCATATGAAGGTGATGGGTAAATTTATTTTTACCAAAAATAAACCTTACAAAAATAGGCCCTACATATTAATTAGAAGAAGGATTTCATGCCAACAAATTTAATTTAAATAAAAAAAGTTAAAGAAACCATTAACATACAAAGGTATTGGTCTAGCTCATGATCATCCAAACATGCAGTGATATTTGGGCATAAATAAAACTATCATTAAATTGTAAATTCCTTATTATTTAAGATAAATCCTGACCAAATAAATTAATTTTCATTAATTAATAATTAATTTTTCATAAAACCTTTTACCTAATTTCCTTGAGATTCTCATCCATAAAACTTTTTAACAAATAAATAAAGCTAAAATTTTATTTTTATAAAACATGTACATTGGTGGTATCCTGTGGAATTATAGTTCATAACTAACCAATGAGAAGAAATGAACATTCCAAAGATGTTAAATTAAACATAGATGTATAAAATACCTATCACGTGTAGTGTCACTGATTTACGATCGCACCATGGTACAAAACTCAAAGGATTTATAATAAAATAATAAATTTTAATAAATAAATGTACTTTTGATATGTAAACTACATGTTTCAATGACTGCATGGAATGTACTATCATTCAACATCCATATGAATTACACACCCCCTGATACAGTGTGATGATTTACTTCAGAAATAATCAGAGTACTCAGAGTGTCCAGTGGGACACACATTGTGTGGTGTCTGCATTATGTGATCTCTAGCTGGGGAAGTTGTGTACCAGGTACATAGTCTATCCCTGACCTGAAGGTACCACACATTGTGTCTTTTGTTCCATTGGTAATGTATTCTAAAAACCATGTTATAATTGTTCTTGGTCACCACATGGATTCATTATGGCTTTGAAAAACACCCATTACATGGCTTGGTTGGGCAGACCGGTCCTAGTAAATTGAACCTTGACCACACTACATATACATCCAAATACATGTCGTGTGTTCTAGTGCTGTATGGAAAGGAACATTTGGCACCTTTAGATGAGATCCTTTATTTTATTTTAGTCAAAATTAAATGAAAATTTCATTTCTGTAAGGTGAATGATAAACAAAATGGGAGGAACAAATATTTAGATTTAGATTAACAGAATGATTATATTTAGTTAAAAAACTATATTAATAAATCCATAAATCCTTAATGATAAAATAAATAATTATAATAAACAATATGACCCCTCAGATACCAATTTTATGTTCTGGGCAAAGTGGAAGCACGTGTATGAGTGTACCCAACATTAATTTTACCATTGACAATGATCAATCAGAGATCCATCACAATGATAAAATGCCTGATATTCAGAATAAAAAGAAGAATGAAAATGAATAGGGAATTCCTAAAACCATAGGGAGGATCATCGTATGTTGTTTAATATTAATTTAATTAAAATGTAAGAATTACCTCAATGGAATTATCTTTCTGTGGATGTATCCAGTCATG
The DNA here is from genome assembly GCA_963277665.1 of Viscum album. Classification (NCBI taxonomy): domain Eukaryota; kingdom Viridiplantae; phylum Streptophyta; class Magnoliopsida; order Santalales; family Viscaceae; genus Viscum; species Viscum album. The sequence continues at coordinate 194,657,072 of OY728146.1, read as the reverse complement.
ATTTAATTTGACCCATCATTGTTTCATTGAATCCAAGTGTATTTATCCTCTAGAGGTGATCCATAGGTGGTCCATGTATCTCTTTACTTTGTCGAAGGGATATTTGGTGCTAGAAAAAAAGATCCTTCTCTTACGATGTCCTCCTTTGATCACCTTGAGAGGCACTTCCAATGTTATATCATTGATCCTGTGGAGGATGAACTCTCTGTTAACATGAGAGCATTCATGGAAGAAAGGAATTATCTCTTGCCTTGAGAAATTTCTCTAGATTCATTTTTCACAAACCAAAAGAATGGATAGGCATAATGATAATAATATAAATTGGATGTATAATACTAATAATAATAATATAATATAATTATCCATAGGTATTTATTTATTTAATTTATTTCATAATAAAACCCTATGTCTATTAACTGAATTTTACTATTATTATTACTTTTCATTTTATTGGGTATTTATACCTTATATTATTTAATTAATTATGAAATATTAATTCTATTAAATTACCAGATAAACCATGTGGAAAATAGATTGATATATAAATAGAGTGTACTTTTTCTTTTCCATTTTGTTTATTTTCATCACCACATTTGTTATACCCGGAATAATTAATATTTATTTATTAATTAAATATCATTTCATTACTCGCAAATAAATATATTATTTCACCCATAATATATTATATCATATAACCAGTGTCAAAATAAATGTGATGAAGCATGCATGTTTAATAATTAAACCAAAATTTGGATTAATCGTTATTCAACCTGTTAAATGGATATTTAACTGAGATAAATGGAAAACTTTTTCTATGACACTCTAGGCGTCTTTCATAACAGCATTTGGAAAAGCATGCCTAAAATCCTTGTTTAGAATATAGACACCCGCTAGGGCACCCAAAAAGAATAAAGATAAATTAGAAATGTTGTTTCACCTAATACTAATGCATACTGTGTAATTTATTCTCTTTTTATCGATATCTCTTGTCAAATGAGTTTCAATAATGTGACATTATCCCATGCGCACGATTATTTAGTATGTAACATCCTGTAATTGACCTCTCCTATTCCTCATCATAGACATAGATTTATTTAGGCTATGTAAATTCCATAAATGGGCCTAATATATATTCTACATTTATGGAATATAAGGGAAAACTCCTTTCTCACAATATATATTAATGTAGTATTATTACTCATGATGCACCCAACATATCCTACCTCATTATGGACAATTTTCCATCACAGTTTTCTTCAATACAACTAATTGTGTGATTTTTAATACCCATTAATTATAATATTAATGTTCAAGGAACAATAAACATATCTAGAGAGAGGACCATCCAATGACAAAATTAAATGTGGAATTCCTACTAGTGGGTCTCGGTCTTATAATATCGTCATGGATATTACCAATATCACACAATATAAGAAGGTGACTCTAGTTTTAATGATTCCAAACAATTAAGGTACTGTTTTAATTATTTACCTCAAATAACATCATATATCCAAAGAAAATAAATTCAAGAATAGTGTTATGGAAATTCTGGGTTCTCATGATAGCATGGATCCATTATGACACTTTATAGAAACAAAAATCTTTATATCTTTATCCCATGCATTTTCATGCTGATGATCAGTTTGGATTTGCTAATGTTTTTATTATTTATTCAAATCAACGAATTATTATTTATAAAAAGATCAAATTAATTGGTTCTATTCCTCCAAATCAAACATATAGGTATATTTTTAGGCTATTAATTGGTACTATGACAATTTTTTTATTGATTTCATGAGGAATTTATGCCCAATGTGAATAGTTCATATTTCAAAGTTTTCATAATATTTATTTGTCTCATTAGGATATATCACATAATAATTAACAATTATACATTCATCCAAAAACATGGAGTTTTTATTAAACACCATTTATGATTTATTGGTTGATGAATATCATTGAATATTTCATTCTTCACAATTATAAAAGTGTTTTTCAAAATTCATCTTTTTAATTATTATAAACACTTTTCAACAAAAAATTATTATGAACTTAATCTTTTTTTAAACTCTATTAATTTATAATGGTTATTCTTTTATGGAGGATGAATTAAAACTCAATTCTTATTATATAATGACATGTTCACTTCTTCTACATAAAAATAGTTCAGTAACACATATACATTGAGAATTTTCAGGAAGATTTCATGAATGGTTTTATTTTTGCTTTCATATATACCATTCTATTATGGGGACCATGGAGAACAAATTATGTGACTATACCCATATTATTTGAATAATGAATCAACATCATGATTTTCAAAATTAGAACAATTATCAAATCAATTGGTATTCATTTTAAACAAAATAATATTTTCCAAATTTGTTTCATGTTTATAAAAACTAGATTAGGTTGAATTTTATATGTAATGAAAAAACATATTTATATATTAAATAATCGTCCACTATAACATGATCAATATTATATTCGTCAAAAATAAAATGTATAGAAATTCCAACTATCACAAAATAAGTTGGGTATCCACCCGACATGACATATGACTTGATTCATGGCACTGACTGAATGGTAATCCAGATCACAACAGGCTGGAAACTAGGGGTTAGGTACCCAAAATATACTTGGGGAATTATTACTCCCATTTATATAACCATAATAGATGAACACTAATGTATATCAAAATAAATGATAACCAAAACAAAACAAGGTTCAACAATTACTAGATTCACATATTTACAACATTAACCAAAATCAATAGCACTACAATAGGATGAGAAATAAATTACATTCCAAAAAATATCCATGAAACAAGTAGGACATCATACTTAAACCACCACCACCACCACCAGTATGAAGTGGAACACTATTAACTAGATCCACCATCACCACCATGATACACACTAACATTATCTAGGTCATACATAATAATTTATATATAATCCCAAATGTGTTTATTTGTGTGATAAAAATCCCACTAGGATGTCATCCAAAATAGAAGACATAATTCTTTATAATTATAAGACAAATAAACATGTAAAATTTCATAAAAAAATTCAAATCATTTATATGAAAACACTTAAATTAGTACATTATTGATAATAATTTTTAATGGAAAAACTATTTCCCAAATATGCATGCTAAGAATAAAAATATACACATCGTCTACCATAATCTGATTGGCATAACCAAATCAAAAATGGTTCATGTCACAGGATAGAACCATGGTTAAATATCAATAGGAATTGAGATCCAAGGTGATTCTATGAGCACCATTCCTCGGTAATAAAAAATTCCCCAACTAAACTAGAAACAATGTTTCGACACATGATCCACTAGAGGGGAAAATATACAAATGTTCATGTGGTCTATAAACAATATCCAATACCTATACTGTTTCTATGAAAAATCTAATATAGAGGATACCATCTAATAATTTTAGTGGCCATGGATAATATCACATGTTTAGTTAGTGTTGATGAATTAATCATGAAAGATGAATTTGAGACTCGATATCTACAGAATCAACTAGTGTACAAGATTTAATTCTACCACATAGATACCCGAGATTCCATTTGTGCTCAATATGTTTTTCACATATCACATTAATCATCCCATTCACATACAAATTCATTATATCATAGTCACAAACATAAATGACCACATTCAAAAATTCACTTTTATGCCATGATAAATAAGTATCATAGAATCCACCCTCAATCTATAAAAACCCAACTTCTAATTTCAAATACACACCAAATAAAATTAGAAAATAAATTTCAACCAACTTCCAAACTTTTTTGAACCCATATAAGAAAATAACAAGATGATTACATATGATTGCAAAATATTTCTGTGTCAAACATACATCGGAATTCATATATAGAACCAAAAATTTTAAGAATATTCTTCACATCGGATTCACATTTCATAGACATACTTTAAGTGGTAACATAGAAATAAAAATGACCAAAATCCATTTATCTTGAAAAACTACATTTAAAACATTCAATCATTTAAATATCTTTTAGAATAAATTTCTCACCATTCACACAAGGCATAAAACATATCCATGAAACATGAAAATGAATAAAAACAAATATAACCAATTTATTATAAAAAAAAACTTTTTTCCGAAATGATTCCAAAACACATTCCAAAAAATATGTCCAAAAACACAAATAATTCAAAGAATTAATTTCATCAATGATGAAATAATATAAAAATCATTAATAATGTAAAACCATTGAACCACTAACACCACACATGAAGACATCCTGAAATCATTATGATACAACAACATCACATAACCAATAGCCTATAATTTAAATATCAAATAATTACCATCATGATTTCACCCAAAAACACATGATTAACCCCTAATTACGTCAAACAACATAATGGAAAACATAAACTATAGAAATAGAGAATATAAAAAATAAAATAAAGGATAAATCACGAGAAAAAATACTTGCATGATGATTTAATGTAATTCCACACAAAACCCACACATGTATTGCCCAAAAAGAGGTCCAACGAATCTTTGAGGAGGCTCATGTAGCTGAAAATTCTGAATGGGGTTGATAAAATGTTATATTGGGTTAAAATAAAATAGGGAAAAAATGTAAAATCTAATTTCTTATTGTCCTGGACTAGTTTCAAGGTTTTCCAAACCGTATAGAAATTGTGAACCCATCACAACCTAAGGGTAATATGTGACACAAGTTTCCTACATGGTTTTCCATATAGTTCAAAAACTATTCAACTTCCACTATCCAAAATTACTATTTTTCTAATTGGTTTTCGAGGTGAGGATGCATGGTTTCCCTTAAATGGGCACCAATAATTCAACAATTACAGTCAAGACAATATTCCTTATTTTACACCAAAAACTCAAGGGTAACCAATGGAATATATTCCTAACTTAAATAATATAAGGATATATAAAAATAAAATCATATATTTAACACTTATCCCCACCATGAAAACATTCCATCTCTAGATATTCATCACTATGTTTGACTAGAAAATAAAAATTGGCACTCCTCCTCAACTAGAGGCTTCCATTCCATTTCCTCATGATCATCACTAAAATGATTCAAATATACACACACCAATGGATTAAAATACCCACAAATAACTCTCTCTTTGGATTACACAATCCAAATTTTCCACTCAAATAAAGATAATTGGGCTCTAACACCAACTATTCCCAATTCATCACAGGGGATGAATGAAGATTTTTTTAGTTCAGTGAAATGGAACATGTTATTAACAGAAGTCAACAAATAAGTAAATGATATCCTATATACCATCGTACCAATCGACGTAGTAATCTTTAATGGTTTTTATTGACTCATCATTAGAATCCCTTTCTTACAAAAGCAATGATGAACTAAGAATGGTTCCACTTTTAGAAACAATTGGTCACCCATTAAAAACATCATAGAGATCTACACCTCTGATAAAAATAGGAATTATATCAACTCTGAGCTATCATGACACACTACATGATCAACATACCCTTATAATTTGTCTCCTACAAATGGATGGATCCCAATAATGATGTGTCTCCCACCTTATCCCAACACAAAGAATACTGACACACTTGGCCAATTTTTTCATCAATAGAAGCCACTTGAATCAAGCTTTGTTAACTAATGTTATATGGAATCTAATCCTATAGCAATTGGTTATCCCACAAACTACTAAAATCCAACACCCAATCACATTACATGTATTCTAGAATATTATTCTCCATCTTTATCTAAAAATTAGTTTGATGGTGGTATCCCATGTTCTATTTAATGTACGTACACATCTCATTCAGAAGGCCATCCTAAAACCATATAATAAAATGGGGGTTGCTTCCAGAAACAATTCAATATATTTCACTATGAATCACCATAACCTACTCAATTATTATCCACCACATTTTCTTTTCTAGTGGTATAGACTAAACTACTGTTGAAGCATTGATGGTACACAATGCAATAATGTGGTCTCAAATTGTAATCTTTATTGGAGAAAATGTATTCCAATCTCTTATAATTGGAATAAACTTTTAAATTTTCCCTAAAAAGATAATTAAACCATCTATTTTAAGCTATCATTACTTCAGGTAGAAATAGTTCATGGGTTGAGTAATTCATTTCATGTGTTCAGAGTTGACATAATCCATAAACTTCATTATAATAATCCTATATTAACATAATACATATACCCATACTTGAAGCATCACAATATAAAACATATTCATTTTCGCATTTAACTAAAATCAAGGAATATGATGTTCTCAAATGGAAATTAATCTACAATAATGATGCATTAAAATCTAGGATCCATTCAATCTTTACCCCTTTGGGTAAGAACAAACATGTAAGAAGAATTATGAGAAAAATATAAACAGTACCACTAGTGATACCCTCTTAGTCTAAAAAATATCATGATATGAAAATCATTCAATGGATTCTACTAGTAAATACCATCAATGACCTTCTCTAGGTCCATCATAATGTATTTGTCATGTTTAAATGGACTATAAACATCACCACCTTGATCTAAAAGGATACCATTGTAATCATGGTAGAGATATATTGATCCAAAAGGTAGCATAGAACAATTACCAAATCCTATTCAAGATTCATATTGGTCTGGGAATAGACCAAGATTTCATTCAAAAACAATAATAAAAAATAGTTGAGATATAGACAAAACAGTTTTTTCAAGTGTTCTATAAATACTTTGGGATCATTCATCATACTGAAATGTATATTGAAGTAATCATAATGGTTGTATCTATATAAGAAGGTTTTTTTAAACATTATCCTCTCAAATTAAGAATTGATGATACCATGAAAAAAAATCATGGAGAACCCCCATTCCCCATTAGGCTCATCCAAAAGGACTTAAATATGGGGAAAATGGTACTTTTTCTTTATCATTGTCATGTTCAAATTTTGGTAATAAAAAATCAACTAGAGAGATCGATTAGCATTTTTTGAATATATAATTTGCGAATCCCATAGTGAGACTCTCTAATGAATACATCCAATGGATTTCAAATCTTCCAGTATAACCATTAGTTCCCTGGGCTCATTGGGGCCATAAAATATGAGAGAAGAGATATATGTTGTGTTCTTGGTGCCAAATAAAAAGAGAAATACACCTACTTCTACTTATAAAATCCTATGAAATCACCTGGAAACCCCACAAGAAAATCATCCACCATAGAAGTTAATCCATCCATAGGTTCTCTATCATTGGTATCCAATGTGATTGATGAGATATTGTAAAAATAATTTCTCCATTCATGAAGTGGATTTGTAGAATATCCCAATTGAGGACACCCTTCACCTAAAAAAACATGGGTACTTCCCTCAGGTTCTACAAAACACACTCTCCACCTATAACATTTGATGTGTGCTTTGAAATTCAGCATCCATTAAATAAAAAGTATCCTATTAAATTGTTACATCACTAAAACCAATAAATCCCACAACAAATCTACCCCTACCACAATGACTGCTCATGTTAAACACCTGAACCACTTATATAGTTTGTTATATAGTGGTGTTACATACTCCATCGAATATGACATAAACTCATTTGAAAAAATTCTCACTTAAAAAAAATGTAAAAATATAGTAGAAATTCAATCACATGTATCAAATAAAAAACGGTGTAAAGGAAATGCAAAAAGAATGGTACATAAAATTGTTTTTGGCCCTTAAACAAATCCCATTGGTGCTCGATCCAATTGAAAATGTTTTCTTATCTCAACCAAAGCTCGATAAAAATCAAGCGAATGTGGATCATCATTCATTTTAATGTACATAAAAGATGATATTTCCCTTCCATTAAAAAAAATCAATCGAGAACACACTATATTTTATGATTATCAATGGGATGAAATCCCTACAGATTATACATATCATACATGAAAATGACATGGGTGGTTTACCCTATGATAAGGCTTCCAATTCCACATATCATTACAATGATGAAAGGGTTTGGGTAGATATAAGAACTCACATCGTTTGTGACATACGTTTTTTCACTGATGGAACACAACTAACCTATAATCTGAATACACAGATAGAGATATCCAAGAATGATGGTCAGAACTACCCCCTCTTCTCTTACGCTATTCATCCTGCTTCCTCTTTATCTCAGATGAACTTCCACTATCTGATTTTATACTTATTTTGAGAAACCCAAAATCCCTCTATGACAAATCTCAAAAATAATTACATGATCAATGAACTCCCCATGGGATGTTTTCTTAAACATGATGGAATGAGATTGATTTTATGGTTGAAAGCCCATATTGAAATTATAATCATTCATCTTTTCATTTTAAATGAATTAGTGTTCATATAGAAAAACCACTAAAAATCAGTTAGCATACTCCATCATGGTATTATCTCCCTAGTAGTGCTAAAACAACTCTACAGACATGGATATGGACAAAACATAGAGACAATGTAGCTCTATGAAAAGAACCCTAATGTATTTCCAACCCATATTTTCATGCTTTATTGCTTACACCACTATGTCCCACCACTCGTTAATGGGACCTTACAACATGATCAAATCACACACTCTCCACAAATACTCCAGAGTACTAATAAACTCAAACAACTTCTTTATTATCTAAATCCACTCCTCTACATCCTGAGGTTCTATTCTACCTCAGAAATACAGATGATTTTTCGTTAGGAATATCTATGACTTTTCTATTCCAAGTCATAGTTATACTCAAATAACATAAGAAATAACAAATCCCACTCCAAATTCCAATGCATGGACAAACCAAATCATAGATTCCACAAACCTCTGATCATTTGAGGATGGAAAACAATCTCCCACATATTGTCATGGTTTCACAAGAATTATACAAGGAGGTATTTTACTATATCGAGAAAAAACAACAAGTAAATTCTATCAACAAAAATTCAGAAACATTTCAATAATAAAAACATATATCAATCACTAGAATAATACAAAAAAACACATTAAACATAACAACATGCCAAACCAAACAACTCCCACCCCCACCCATTTTCCTTATATAGTCTAAACCATATTTGTCTCAACAGTGGGGGAGTCATTTCAAATCCAAATATCCCATGTAAACTCATTATTTTTAATGTGGGGTATTGAATAGAAAACACACAAAAAAGGAGATACTTAGTATATAATAATATTATATATAGTTTATCAAGCATAATCTGAAATAACATGACCCAAAAAGATCATGTCCTTCTCTGATTCCATTTTTTCACAAACCAATCAGAGGTGCCATCCAATCCGACATCCAACCTGATTCATGGCATGGATCAAAGGGAATTCCTAATCCCCACAGGAAGGAACCATGATACTTTGTACTAATAACATTCATTGGGAACTATTTCAACCATTTATATAATAAAAAAATATTTATATAATAAGAATAACAATTACTGATATCCACAACGGAGTGACACCAGTTTACAGATTCAATTCTATAGAATATTAGCCAAAACCACAATCATTACAAATCAATGGGAGCCAAAAAATGACACAAAATCATCCTTCCACAAGAGTGACATCGCCCGAAATCATCTAACACAAATATATATAATTAGATGAACCCTAGAAACCAAATCCACCATAACCACCTTGATAAACCTTATCGTTATCATGTTAATACATAATAATGTATACATACACACAATAGTGCATGTTGGGTGTCATCCAAATCCTGTTGGGATTCTATTCAAATGAAATTATTCCATGATATAACATTAGAAAGAAAAATCAACATGAACATTTCCTTTGTTAAATTTGAAACATTTATAAGATGATATTTTAATGACAGATTTATTGAGAATCACCTTTAAATGAAAAATGTTTCCCCAATTTATTTTGTGTGAAATAAATACGTACACAAGATCTATGATATACATATGCATAGAACCACATAACATAAGAATCATGTCACAAGAAATAACCAAGGGTAATTCCGTATATATAACAAGAAAAATTAAGACTATATGTTCCTCCTACATCAGTGATCAAATATCCTTCAACTCAACTACCAATAGCAGTCTCATTCACAAGATTCTTGAGGGGAATGTATCCTAACATTATAGTGGTCTCCAAAACATAATCCAATACTAGTATCATTGTAGTTCATGATCAATTAGATAGAATCACATCACATAATTATAAATATCCCTAATCATATCAAAATATAATTTAGTGTTGCAGCCTCAATTCATCTTGATAAATCTTGGCCTCAACATATTCTAAATAACATAGTGTAAAAGTTCTAGTTTTCCTATCAAGATAACCTAGAATCTCATTGTTCTAAAATTAAATTTCACAAATCAAATAAATCATCACTTTAACATACACATTCAAATAATCATAAAAAACAAAAGTTAATCACCGTTTTCACATTATCACATTGATCCTATGATCAAAATTCAAATCAAAACCACCCTTTTCCAAAGAAATTCACATTCCATTTCCCATAAACAACCAAAAATTTTTAATTAAATTTCAAAAAACATGAACAATACATGAAACCAATTTGAGACCATAATCTGTATTTCACATTTGAAATCCCACCATTTTCATTAGTAATAGTCCATTCAAATTCATACTAAAAAATATTATTTAAACACATGAATCACATAAAATTCACAATTAAAAGATAATGTTTTAGGGTCACAAAAAAATCCAATATTTAAAGAAAATCCATTTCTATAGAAAAATATACATCAACCATTTCTACCATTTAAATATCTTTGAAAAAATCATTTAACATCTTACAGACAAGGCACACAAAAATATCCATGAAACACCACATCAAAGAAAATATGAAATATAATGATTTTTTGAGAAACAATCATTCATCATATATTAATCTCAAAACCCTTTCAAAAAAATCACTACATAAATAATACATACAACACATTTCGGCAACCATGAAAGAATATTAGAATATTTTAATAATTTAAATGCATTGAACTACCTTCCTCACATTAAATAACATCCAGAAAACTATATTAATCCAAAACCGGACATCAAAAGGATCCTATAAAAGATTGATCCAACAATAAACCATTGATTTCACCCATCAACAAATTATTAACCCTCATTAGGTTCTAGAAAAACCAAATAAAAAATAATAACTCAATAAATATAGAATAAATAATATATTAGAAGGTGGAATCATGAGAAAGACACTTACATTATGAATTATTAATGAATCAACAAAAAAAACCCTGGATTTGTGCTCAAGGGGTCCATTAAATCTCGAAGGATGCTACAATGGGTGAAAATCCTGAATGGGGAAGATGTAAGGACATTTAGGGTTAAAAGCGAAGGGAGATAAAAGGAAAAATCAATCTTTTTAATGAAATTGAAATTACTGATGTTTTTACAAATCTAGTGGCAATTTTATGCAACTAATTTTTATATGATGAACAAGATGAAATTTTTCCTACAAGTCTTTCCAAACATTGTGCCAACTATGTAGTCGTTATTTCCTAAAATGACCATTTGCCACACAATTTCACCTAATCAAGTACCAAAAGTGTTCCACCTTTATTCTGGCCCAAAATCTCTAATTTACCCAATAAAATATTTTGAAACCCATGTAATAAGTACCATAAGATAAATAATTATAAGATTAAATAAAAATAAAATCAAAAATGTGACACAAAAGAATCCATGTGAACCAACAATAATGGTGAGGAAGTTTAGACTTCATTATTTGGTGGGAAAGTGACTATGGGTTACATTCCCTTATGTTCGGGATTACAGACATTCTCTATTGTGAATTATACTTTATGTAGATCCTTGAATAATCCTTTCTATGTTAAATTTCATAGTATGTTTTCATTTAAATGTCGTATTCTTAGTTTTCAACGATAATTTTTTTTTTAAATGAATTAAATTTTGAAATATTCAAGGAAAAAAAATTACTTGTATACCATAAAGGGTGAGTATATATTATCAGTTTTCGGAGAACATTATATATGATAATCGTAGATCATGAATAAAAATAAGATTAGAAAATTGGTATAATAACTTAATCAATGATCTTATAAATAACATAAGAGAATCATTCCAACTAAAATATAAAGCACAAAAATGAGTCCTAACATAAGGCTCTTGGAAGATAATAATTTGATAGTCATATTAAATTTATAAAATGGGTCAATAATAATTATCCACAATAATCTTATATTGGTACATTTTAAAACATTATTATGTGGAAATGAGGAAAAATAGAAATCATAAGATATTTCAAGGACAACCTCTAAGATATTTGTATCATAATAGAATACCCTAACCACTTGTCTATAATATAGTCTAATTGGGTCAACCACCCATGCACCATAACATTTTGAACATTGGATATCCCCCAATTTCAAATAGTTATTTGAATTTTAAATGATTAATCAATGTATTAAATGGTTATAATTTACTCAATCATCACATGTTGGAAAACCACTCATATATGTGCAACACAAACATGAAAAAATCTCAATTCCATCATTGTATAATTAAAAAATAAAAAATAATAGTTATTAATGGGAACATCCCAAAAATGTTTTTAAAATGAATCTAGAGATGGAATGTGCATGGTGTTGATTTAAAATATACCCATTGAATCAAATTTAGTATTTAAGGCTATTTGAAAGGATAAAAATAATAATATTAGAGTAAAATATTACATTGAAAATGAATAATAAATACCCTTAACATTTTTGACCCCATATAAAATAAAATATGTAATAATATAACTAGAATAGAAATTAATTTTTGATAAAATTAAAATATTGGGGAGGAATAGTTGAAATAAATATTTTTAAAGAAAATTATAAAATTCATCCATGAAGAAAAACTCAAAAAAAAATTCTTTTCTCAATTTTTAAAAATGATCAAAATAATAAAATCACACATAATGAAAATTATAAAATATATATCCATCTATAAATATAGTAATGAAAATTTTAAAAGATACTAATAAATAAATGATATAGTGGAATTTTCATCTATAAAACCAAATAAATAATTTGATCCTGAAGAACAATTAAAAAATATTGAAATAATGAGATAAATTATATCCCTATTTAAAATATACCTTATGTAGAATTTTGATCCCAATGGAACTGAAATGGTTTAATGATACATAACCCTAATAAACAACTGAAAAATTAAAAAAATACCGAGTTGTTGAGATAACTAACAAAAAAATCCCACAATAAAAGTTTTTTATTAACAGTGTCTAAATTAAAGAGAGATTGGAAAGTAACCCTTACAGGTTTATATTATTTTTAATAAAAATATAATGAAATTGATAAAATAATATAGAAACATAAATAAAAATAATTTCATAATATATTTTTCTAAAATCATAAATGTGAATTATACACACATATAAAAAATAATTGTGATTAATATTGATCATATCATATAAAAAGTAAAATTTAGAGAAGAAACACTCTCCTTTGATCATAATTTTAATAATGACACATTAACTGAAAATATAATAAACCTAAACATTCTAATAATGTTTTAAAAAATACAATACATATATGTTAAATTCTATGTTCTTTATATAAATTGACTATTACAAATATTTTAAATTTTATATTATATATTCATTATCCGATGTTTGTAATTTTGATTTTTGAGACATATTTCATTATGGGGTGGTGTTTCTAAATTTATATATAACTAGATCATAGTTCTTATATTGGTAGTTCTTTAAAATTATCGAATAATTATTATTTATTTAATACCGTATTCATTTAATTTATGGTATGTGTGTGGATTATGAGACTGGGGTTTATGAAAACCAGGTTTTAGTTGATTTACCAGTAACAATATGTGAAATTATAATTAATATTACATTTGTTTCATCCATTTAGAAACATATTATTATCATGAATTACAAATTAATATATTTAATTACTTATATTTATGATTAAATACATATTCATGATTAAAATGATGATTTTGGAATAACATTGTTTTTTCATGAAGTTGAACTGACCCAAATGTGAATTTGTTATAAAATTGAATGAAATATAATTTTAGAATAATTTAAAATTATTATGATTTTAATTGAAGAATAATTATGTTTATATAACATAATAATAGTGTATAATTATATTTATTAATTTATTAGATAATTATTTAATATAAAATTATATTAACAATCTTAGATACTGGATGAATTTAATAATAGAAACTTTTTCTTTCCAATGGAAGAATGTATGATTCCTTCATTTAAACATAACCGATAAAATTAATGAAATGTTTATGAGTTAGAATATTGTTAGAGATTTTTGATATAACTCATTTTTTTGGTGTTTTGTATATAGTGTTGTAAAGGACCAGTTATAAGTGAGATTGATTGGCATTTTTGCATTTTTCTTATTTGTTAATTTTTAAGGAAGTCAATTATTAAATGGATGTTTTCACTATATGTGGAAAAAATTAATATTCTTGAGAATACCGTAGTTATTAATATTTTTTATTTTTATAATTTTTTTTACATTATTTTATCCATATACTTTAATTCATAGTTTTCATAGTTTATTAATGTCTTTCATTATTCACCTAATTGTGTTATATTTATGATAAAAAATGAAATAGAATCTCTTAAATAATTTATAAAAACGAGTTAAAAATTTTAACCCCATTTTATATTATAAAATATCTAAATATATTTTTTATTTTAATTGAAAATATAATACATTTAAAAAAAATAATAGAAAAAATTTCAAAACGTTAAAATTTATTATTTATTTTGCAAATTATTTATTTAATAAATTAGTATTAATTTTTTTAATTTTTTATAATCATACATAAATTTTTTTTATATATTATGATAAAAATACAGAAAACATATAAAAAATATTTGAATATCATTCATTTTATAAATTAAATGTATAGTTTTACTCCCCCATAAATTAGGTATTTATCTTTTAACCACTGATTATTATATCTCAATTATAGTTATATATTTTAATTTAATTATATAAACACTTAAAACATTTATTTTACAAAATGTTACTATTAAAAATAGTTATAATAAAGATTGAATAATAAAAATAAACAAATTTAAATTAAATATTATCATTCAGATCAATTTATTATTATTTTTGAATTATATAAATCAATATTTTTGGAAATTACACAATATTAAGGTACCAATTTAATAAAAATACATAATATGATAATATATCCTATGATAATATTTATATTGAAACACACATCACATATATATATTTAACATCATAATATATGTTTTTCATTATAGAACATAACTATCCTATCCCAAATCATATAGGTCTAATAATATTTGAAACTTGTATATATAAGGAAATTAGTTCATAAGTGAAATACATCAACTCCAATTATGTTATTCATATATATATCCCTTTCTATACAAATCGTACATAATACATGTTTTGTGATTTAATGTGTAAAACAATAGTAAATAATTTATCCTATATATCATTGAGAAAATATACAACTATTTGGGATAAAAAATATCGATATTGTTCAATCCTCTCACCAATGTCCATCATCCAAGAAAATTCAAACTATGTAAATTGTGATCAATTTTTATGTATAACTGTGTTAATATTTATCTGATTACATTAAAATAACACAAATGATAATTTCCAATGATAAATTAATATAATAATATCATCAAAAAATAAATATTAACCCTAATATACAACTATAAATATAATGTTTTTTTGTTTTAAAAAATTTATCATTGTCAACTATATCATCAAACATGTGTACAATGATACTAATAAGGTTGTAGATGGCCTTACCAACATGGGGATCGACCAAAACATCACCTGGTTTGAAAAACTCCCTACTGATCTGATTTTATTTCCTAAAAATGAATGTAACATGTTCTCATACATTAGACTCTTATAATCCCTCTTTTTTATAAATAAATATTTTCTTCTTCCCCTTAAAAATTTGTATAAAACATTTAACAAATAATATTATATTGCATCAAATATACTAGAAACATTTAGTGTTCAAATAGAATGAAACGTTAAAAATTTGTATTTTTTATATATATTACCAAAAATCATAACATATACAAGTGGATATGACGTATATTTATAAAATATATTGAATTATCAATATAATAACACTAAAAATTAGATTATAAATATTAATGGTATGAAAACCTACTAAAAATTTATCTATCAACCAATTTTTTACCTTCATCTAATTATGATTTATATTCTTAAGGAATTTTTTATTTGGGGACATGAATAAATTGTAAATTTTTTAAAACTTATTATTTTTTAGTATAAAATATATGTACGCTTATGTTAATGTAATATCTATCAATAAGAATGAAGAAACATTTCTAACAGACTCTCCTAATGTTAGTAATATTGATAAAAAATGAATTGCCCAAAAAATGGAATTTATTATCTTTATATAATCCCATTTTATTAAATAATATCAATATGAAATCCTAACACCTTTAATTGATGTTAATGGACACTATAGTAGGGTAATGTGAGATAATATATAAAATTGGGTGAGATTTATTTTTACTATAAGACATTAAAGAAAAAATATATCACATTTCAAAAATTATAAATGAATAAATAAATATAAAAGTATTATCTTTGAATATAAGAATACATCAATAAAAATTTAATTAGAATAACATAACTCTCTGTGGAATTTTTCTATTGATATTATTTAGACTCTTTTACTTTACTTTCTTCAAAACAATTCAACATCATATGAATCATCAGAATGCAAATATTAGATGGATAATAATATAAAAATGATATAAATTCCATATAGTTATATCATATTATTTATCATTTACATTTGGGTCTAATATCATCTCAAATTTGTGACTGAAGATTGTGAATACAAAAATTGTTTTTTGAAGTAATTTTTTTTATTACCAACGGTATTAGATACCCTATCAATACATTGATTAGATAATTGTGCATCCCTAAATTTTATGATGATTTAAATTGACATATCTTGAAATTTTACTGGAATATCATTCGGGAACAATACAAATTTTTATCCACTAAATGGAAAAATATATTTTCTTATTAATTATCACGAAAATAGATTCTAGGTATTTCCCAATATTAATTTATAATATATATCATTCGATCTTATTTTCTTCAATGTAATTATTACTATATTAATGATTCCTTAATTTTCCATTCACCCTAGAAAATAAAAAAACATATTATCACAAAAATTATTCTCAATGATCATGAATATAAAATTATATTATAAAAAATTAATTTCATAAATTTGAAGTTCAAAAAATTATAATATTTTTATTAAATTAAGGTGCTTCATATGTTTCTAATAGTGTTCTAATTCTTTTCCAACCACCATTCAGTTGAAAATATTTTCAACAATCTATAGTGGAATATAAAAATTATACAAATATCAATCATAATAATAATAATTTTATTGGAAGACTGGAATACATTTTTCTTTTTAAATGTAACTAGTTAATCAAAATTTCATGAGATGTATCAATGTAGATTATAAGTCAAATGAAATGAAACATTCATTTATATGGTAGATATTGAGGATGAAAATAAAATTAAAAATAAGATAATCCAAACAAGTGTGCCTTCAAACATGAAAAAAATAAGCTTTCAAGGAATGTCAATACTTGTCCATACAAGGGCATATTTTTTTGATGATTTTTATGTTTTATGCATAGTATTTTTCTAAATAATAATTAAATAAATCCCATAATTATTTCATAAAATAATGAAGGTATAACAAATTTCATACCAATGAAATTTTATTTTAGAATTAATAAACATTATGTTGAATAATATTCAGTTCGTACACATTAAACGAGGTAGATTATAATGTATCAAAACAATTGGAAATTATTTAAATTTCTACATTATTTAAATAAAAAATTAATCCATTAGCTTCAAATCCAAATATATATTTTCTTTGGATCAGAATACAAATATTGAAGTAATAAATAAAAGGAAATCATTGATTCTAAATCTATTATATATCACTTAAAAATATAATTATTTTTATAGACTAAATTTATGTTCATGTTTTCATTTATTTTAGATTAAATAAACAATCATTACAACCATGATATTTATTTATTTTAATATAAAACCATCATTGTAGTATAATATTTCACTTTTGTTATTTTATTATATTGATTGAAAGGTCCATCAATATTTTTTTATATCTACCTTTACGTACAACATCATTTTAAAATTTTCTATATTTGAATCATCTCCCCTTTAAAGAACGATATCAATAGGACATGCATTTATCATCATAAATTTGAGTAACATATTGATACAGAACTAATAAATATCATATAATGATAAAATAATATCATTATTAGTGAATTCTTATTCAAAAAATTCAAATATCATTGTTGTTTCATTATTTTTAATTTCACATTAAACGTTTTTATGGTGAAACATTACATACTATGGTTTTTTTTCAAGGTAATGTAATTCAAAAGTTATGAATAAGTAATGTATTTCATAAACTATAAAATAAAATCTAAAATAATATCATATTATATTATTGTAAACAGATATAGTTTATTTCAAAATCTATGATCATCTATATTTTTTAAATTATGACAAATATATAGTTATTAATTTCAAAATGTAAAATAAATTTTATTTTAACCATTCAAAAAACCAACATATTCATCTTTCACATAATTCCCAATATATATTATAATAATAGGGCAGTTATCATGATCACCGATTGATATATATAATTTAGTTGAATAACCATATTCACCATTCATTCTATTAATGGTCATTAATTTTTATAATAACTAGTAGATCATAAAATAATGGATACCAATAATAGAATAGATAACTGTAACATACCAGGTAAATAAAGAATAAAGAATTTTCATATTTATTAATATTTACGAATTAAATATTAATTTTAATTAAAAGGGTTTTCTACGTTCGATAGCGTACTCGGTACGCAATGATGAGTTTTTTTTTGAAAACTTACGTTGCATAAAAGTAATAAAATAATATTATTTTAAATGTTAGTTAAAGATTAGCCGTTGTACTGGTAGGAATAGATAAAAATAACAAAAATATTATTATATATGTGTTTAAATGTTTTCACATTTACCCAATAAAAGATAATGGCTTAAAATACGGAAAGAGTTCAATTTTAGGCATTTATACCCTAATTTTCACGAAAGGTCCACTTATCACCTTTTGACGGAGAACCATCATTAAATATAGTTTTGATCGATCTTATAAATTATATTGGACCAAATATAACTCTTCTTTACAATCGGGACATCAAAATTTACTTTCTGTAAATTTTTGGTACCTTTCTGATAAAGTTCATTTTTTTAAGGAATAGTGAAAAATACTGAATTTTACATCAAAACTACTTTTTAATCTAATTTATTTATATGATTAGATTATCTTTTAAATTGGTATTAATGTGTAATATGAATATATTTTTACCATTTAATCCAATGGTGGTCATTGGAATCAATTTCACTTTGAAATTGGACTTAAACTAGTGTCAATCTTTTGATACTTATTGTTTCATAAAAAAACGCTATTTGCTCTGACAGCGGGAATTAATTATTAAATTAATTAATGTGACTTATATGTTTTAAATTTTGTAAAATTGTCTTCATTTTTGAATTCAGAATATCAAATATAGCTTCGGGTGAATTTTTGGTAATTTTTTGAAAAACATCAATTTTTGATGAATAGTGAAACCACTAAGTGGTACTTATAAAGACTGATTTTCCATTTAAATGAAATTTTGCCATCATTGTGTTTTGAATTTAAAAAATCCATCATACATGGTTGTCATTAATAATTAAAATGTGGTTCAGTGAGATTAAAATAATTTTTTGGTGAATAGTAACTTATTAAGTTCTTAATCGCGTTTAGTGGTAATTAGTGTAGTTTAAGGTAAAAATAATGCTTTAATAAAATAAGATGAGCTTGACACATTTCCTACCCTCATTGGTTGTTTCATGGCCGACCAATACAAGCCATGGGTCAACTTGGGGACCCCATGGAGTCATTTTGGTTGGGAAATGACATAAATAACTATTTATTTAATGTAAAAGTAAAAATGACACAAACATAATATTTTTTACGAAAAGAATTTTTACATGGGGTTATAAAAATAAGATTTTTGATTATAAATAGTCATTGGAAAGATAAAAAGATTTCCTAAATCATAGTATTTTTTTTATAATTTTTAGACATTAAATAAATTAAATTATTTATGACATCATGATGATGCAGCGATGACCTCATTATTTAACGATTTAAATAAAATGGAAAGATAATGTAAAATCTATGAACTAAACATGTCCAAAAACAATTGGATGAGTGTATTTCGAACCCTTATCACCTTATACACAAATTATATTAATGTGGGACCTTTTAAAACCGAAACACATTTTCAAATAAAGTAATATTTCTTTACTTTCCAAAAGATCCCCTCCTCTCCTCTTATAAAAGGCCCCCACCTCTACCTCATTTCACACACTCCTCAAGCCTTTGGCTCGGCCAAACCCTGGCCATTTACTCTCTCCACATCCCTCTCCTTATCCTAGAGGATTCCCTTTGGTCATAATTCTTTCAATGGAAGTCTTTTGGCTCAAATCAAAAGGAGTTACACTTTTAAAGGTAATTCATTCTCTCTTGTTCATTTGATTTATTCTGCTTCTCCAACCCTCTAAACTCATTTTATTTACATCTTTTGTAACAAAACCAGTATCTTAAATATACTAGTATGTTGTTATAAGATTTATTCGATCTACCCTCTCACACAACTACATCAAATGGATAAAGAACATACGGTTTACGTGGATGGCGAAATTCTGCCTCCCGAAACGATGATTGTTCAATACTCATTTAACACCTTCAAAGGTGGACATTATGATGTCACTATTTTTATATATGATATATAATATGTTTATTTTTTCTTTAAGATTCTTTATTTTTCATTTTGGGCATACCTTTATGGTTTCCATTATGGGTAAACACGATATCTTCATTTAAGGAAGTGCAGACTAACGCCCCCTCAAAGTGATGTGATTCGTTAATGCCATATGTGGGACGTGTAAAGGATGGATTTAAAGTTATTATATATGATGTTATACTGGAATTATAATATACCTCTATATCATTATTATTTCTTTCCATTAAAGTATGAGATAGAAATTTAAGTAGCGTTCATGCGTATGTACGGCTTACCGTCTCCATGAACGGTGCATTTCATTTCTTATCCCCAAATGTAATGTACTATTAAAAGTACATGTATATAATGGATATATATAATTAATGATATATCTAAATGATGAATATAATTCTGGAATTAATATATACATACCTCTCATTTAGTTTTAATTCCATTAATATGACAAAGAAAAGAAAGTAGCGTTCATGCGTACGTATGGCTTACCGTCTCCATGAACGGTGCATTTCATTTATTATCACCAAATGTAATGTACAACTAAACGTACATGTATATAATGGATATATATAATTAATGATATATCTAAATGATGAATATAATTCTGGAATTAAAATATAAATAACTCTCATTTAGTTTTTATTCCATTAATATGACAATGAAATGAAAGTAGCGTTCATGCGTACGTACGGCTTACCGTCTCCATAAACGGTGCATTTCATTTCTTACCACTAAATTATTATGTAATATTATAAATACATGTATATTCTGGATATATATGATACATATTATATCCAAATTGGGAATTTCATTCTGGATATAAAGAACATTTGACCACACGAACATCATGTAATTGTAAGAAGTCCACTTTCGACGTAAGAACCAAATATTGAAAAAACAAACATTATTAACTTAAATGGTTACATAATGTTTAATACATGGCATTACGTGATATAAAAGGAATAATGAACTTTAAAAAGGTTCTTAATCAAGTATAAATTAACTCAAGTTTATTATTCAGGACGTTAAAGAACGATCGAGTCAAGTCGGACCCGAGGTAAGGGACTTCGTCTCTATCTCCTTTCATTGAGGCATATTTTGTTTTATACACAACTTTCTTTTATACGGTGTATAAACCCCTTTGACTTTTACTTTTATAAAAAAGGAATCTTTTTCTACGAAGCGTTTTACTGAACGACAAAAAGGAATGTTTGTTTAACGTACGCGGTGACAATGACCTTTTCCGCCACCGCGAGTATTATTTGGTCTTTGGCTTTCTCAACAAGCCGTAATGTTTTTAGAATAAAATAAATACCATATGCTCTTTTAATTATTTTGGTATTGAAAATGGTTTTGAAAAAAAGATTCTATTATGTCAATATATTTATGATATATTGTGATTGAAATGTGGAAATGTTATCATTCCTTTATATTGGTTTTATGTTTTATGATTTTATACTGGTACTTGGACATTTTAACGGGTGGTTACGTTATAAACCAAACGACAGGTGGTGCCGTGAATACCAGGACAGGTGGTTACGTTATAACCTCCAATGCATTGGGTATGGAAGTCTGCCGTATGGCTATTCCATTATGTATGTATGGAAATTGGCTGTATGGCTATTCCATTAAGTGATATGTGTGGAAGTCGACCGTATGGTTATTCCACTTAAGTATGTTTATGTCCCATGTTACCTTTATATATGTTATGTGTTCTTTTTATGGATTTTATGGTAATCCTTTGGTTTCAAAAAGGTAAGTAATGATACTTTATTCAGTGAAGAGTTATTACTACTTCATGAAGGTGAAGGTATTACTTTGATAGAGTATATATGGTTTATTTGATGTTTGAAAAACTAACAGTTTTCATTCTTTCTGTATCCCTTACTGAGCTTTTTATGCTCACCCCTTGTTTTTTTGAATTGTTTTCACAGGACTTAATGTGGAATAAGGTCAAGGATGGGATCAAGGGAATGTCATCCTATATGAAACATGGAACTTGACACGTTTCTTTTTAAGAGTTTTTTTTATTATGGAATCTTAGTAGAAGTGACTACTTTGTAATCTTTTGAGATGTAATAGTTATGTTCTAATTATCTAAAACTCTAAACCAGAAAAGATCCTCGACATGAATAATTCATTTAATTCAATATTAAGTAAGGTTTAAGGCTGGGGCCTTATAGTTGGTATCAGATATCGGTTTAGACAACTTTAGGAGTTAGAAAAGTGTAAAATTATAATATGATTGAAATGATATAGCATTTACGGATTACCATGTTGCTTCGCCTAATATATTTCTGTGTTCAGAATGTTTTTCCGCAGAGGAAACAAAGCAGCTATATTGGGACGACATCAGGAGGAAGATAACCTTCCAAATCAGAAACCTGAGATGGTCGGAATCGGAACTGAACAGTTTGTTGCAGTGATGGCACAGTTGACTCAGGCTATAAATGGTGGTGGTATCCATGCACGAGATCAACCAGATCAACCGCAGAGGAACATGTCAGTGGTGGAACATTTCATGAGGCAACATCCCCCATCATTCATAGGATCATCTGACCCTGTGCAAGCTGAAGGGTGGATTAAAGCACTGGAGAATATTTTTGATATCATGGGGTGTTCAGAACATCAAAAGGTTAGTCTTTCTGTTTTCCGTTTTTAAGGTGAAGATGATCAGTGGTGGTCGATGGTGAAAAATATAAGGGATAGTGATGAGATTGAGAATCTTAACTTGGACGAATTCAAAGGTATGTTTCTTGAGAAATATTTTCCTAAGGTTGTTCGTCTTAGGATGGAAAAACAGTTCCTAGAATTGAGGCAGGAGGATGATTCAGTGGCTGCTTATGAAGAAAATTTCACTCGATTGGCAAGGTATGCTCCAAACTTCATACGAGATCTTGATAGTAAAATAAACCGTTTTTACTCAGTGTTGAAGCCAAAGTATCAAAGGGCTTTAGCTTCTCGTGAGTTCAAAAGTTATGAAAAACTTGTTCGATGTGCGGAGGAGGTGGAAATGGAGTTTGCCGATGATCAGGTGTTCTATGACAAACAACAGAATAAGAGGTCTAGTTGGAAGGAAAAGGGGAAGAATTCATCAAAGAAGCAAGGAGGTAAGAAAACCAATTATCCATCCTATGTGAAGTGTGGTAAAATGCACCCTGGAGAATGTTTATCCAAGTCTGGTAAGTGCTTTCGGTGTGGTAAGTCTGGTCATATTGCTCGTAACTGTAAGGAAGATGATCAAGAAGGAAATGAAAAGCCAAGGGTAAGATGTTTTACGTGTAATGAAATGGGTCATTATGCAAACGAGTGTCCAACGAAGAACTCAACTGGGGGAATGCAGCCAGAATACAAGCAGAAATGGGTGGTGAAATCCTTTGCAACAACTTCAGCAAATGTTGGGCCATCGAATGAAGTGGTATCAGCTCCAGGGAGCTCAGAATTTTTCGAAGATTGACTTGAGGTCGGGGTACCATCAGTTGAAAGTAAAAGAAGGAGACATTCCGAAGACTGCGTTCTGTACTAGATATGGCCATTATGAATTTGTAGTTATGCCTTTTGGGTTAACCAATGCACCTGCTGTATTCATGGACCTTATGAATAAAATTTTCCATGACTTTTTGGAAAAGTTTGTGTTTGTGTTTTGAGGTTTGGGAAGAGGTTATGTGTGCCTTGTGATTCACAGTTGAAGAATGGGTTGTTTTGTGAAGCTCATAGTTCACCGTTTTCAGTTCATCCGGGCAGTACTAAGATGTATAGAGATCTGCGGGAGTATTACTGGTGGGACGGAATGAAAAGAGACATTTCTTATTTTACTGTGAAGTGTTTGACATGTCAATAGGTTAAAGTAGAGCGGCAGTTACCGAAATGGATGCTTCATCCTTTACCAGTGCCAGAGTGGAAATGGGAAAACATATCCATGGACTTTGTTGTGGGATTACCAAGGACATCTCGAGGTAATAATGCAATCTGGGTTATTATTGATCGCTTGACCAAATCTACTCATTTACTTTCTATACGAGATACTTTCTCTCTAGATCAACTTTCCCGTTTGTATCCTAAAGAGATAGTCAGGTTACATGGAGTTCCTCTCTCCATTGTATCGGATCGTGATCACAGGTTTACTTCTAACTTTTGGAAAGGCCTTCAGATGTCGTTGGGTACTGAATTAAATTTTAGTACATCTTTTCATCCTTAATCAGATTGGCAGTCAGAACGAACAATCCAGACATTGGAGGATATGCTACGAGCTTGTTCTATGGATTATCAGGGAAGTTGGGACCAACATCTTTCTTTGGTTGATTTTTTATATAATAACAGTTTTCATTCCAGTATACAGATGGCACCATTTCAGGCATTATATGGGAAGCGGTGTCGAACTCCAGTTTTCTGGGACGAAGTGGGTGAAAGGAAGTTGATGGGACCATAATTGGTAGAAGAGATGGCCGAAAAAGTTCAGCTGATTCAGAAACACATGAGAACAGCTCAGAGCAGGAAGAAGAGTTATGCAGATAACCGGAGGAAGGATCTATCTTTTGAGGTAGGTGATCATGTTTTTCTCAAGGTTTCTCCTTGGAAAAGTGTGATGAGATTTGGTAAGAAAGGAAAGTTGAGTCCAAGGTTCGTTGGACCATACAAAATTCTGGAGAAAGATGGATCAGTTGCATACCGAGTGGCTTTACCTCCAAGTTTATCTTAGGTACACAATGTTTTTCATGTTTCAATGTTGAGAAAGTATATGCCAGATCCATCTCATGTTTTGAGTCCAGAGGTAGTTCAGCTGGAAGAGAACCTATCTTATGAGGAACAACTGGTCCAGATTCTTGACCACAGGGAGCAGGTGTTACGAAATAAGGTGATTCATCAGGTAAAGGTTTTGTGGAAAAACCATGTGATTGAAGAGGAAACGTGGGAATCTGAAAATGCTATGCGGGATAAATACCCCCACTTATTTTAATAAGTGAATAAAATTGTGAGGATGCAATTCCCAAAAGGGGGGAAGGATGTAACATCCCAGGTAAATAAATAATAAAGAATTTTCATATTTATTAATATTTACGAATTAAATATTAATTTTAATTAAAAGGGGTTTCTACGTTCGATAGCGTACTCGGTACGAAACGATGAGTTTCTTTGAAAACTTACGTTGCACACAAGTAATAAAATAATATTATTTTAAATGTTAGTTAATGAGTAACCATTGTACTGGCGGGAATGGATACAAATAACCAAAATATGATTATATATGTTTTTAAATGTTTTCACATTTACCCAATAAAATATAAAGGCTTAAAATATGGAAAGAGTTCAATTTTAGGCATTTATACCCTAATTTTCACGAAAGGTCCACTTATCACCTTTTGACGGAGAACCGTCATTAAATATAGTTTTGATCTATATTATAAATTCTTTTGGACAAAATATAACTCTTCTTTAGAATCGGGACATCAAAATTTACTTTGTGTAAATTTTTGGTACCTTTCTGATAAAGTTCATTTTTTAATGAATAGTAAAAAATACTGCATTTTACATCAAAACTGCTTTTTAATCTAATTTATTTATATGATTAGATTATCTTTTGAATTGGTCTTAATGTGTAATATGAATATATTTTTACCATTTAATCCAATGGTGGTCATTGGAATCAATTTCACTTTGAAATTGGACTTAAACTAGTGTCAATCTTTTGATACTTATTGTTTCATAAAAACACGCTATTTGCAATGACAGCGGGAATTAATTATTAAATTATTTAATGTGACTTATATGTTTTTAATTTTGTAAAATAGTCTTCATTATTGAATTCGGAATATCAAATATAGCTTAGGGTGAATTTTTGGTAATTTTCTGGAAAACTTCAATTTTTGATGAATAGTGAAACCACTAAGTGGTACTTATAAAGACTGATTTTCCGTTTAAATGAAATTTTTCCATCATTGAGTTTTGAATTTCAAAAATCCGACATACATGGTTGTCATTAAGAAGTAAAATGTGGTTCAATGAGATTAAAATAATTTTTTGTTGAATAGTAACTTATTAAGTTCTTAATCGCGATTAGTGGTAATTAGTGTAGTTTAAGGTAAAAATAATGCTTTAATAAAATTTGATGATCTTGACACATGTCCTACCCTCATTGGTTGTGTCATGGCCGACCCATAAAAGTCATGGGGCAACTTGGGGACCCCATGGAGACACTTTGGTTGGTAAATGACATAAATAACATTTTATTCAATGTACTAGTAAAAATGACACAAACATAATATGTTTTACGAAACGAATTTTTACATGGGGTTATAAAGATCAGATTTTTGATTATAAATCGTAATTGGAAAGATAAAAAGATTTTCTACATCATAGAATTTTTTTTATAATTTTTAGACATTAAATAAATTAAATTGTTTATGACATCTTGATGATGCAGTGATGACCTCATTATTTAACGATTTAAATAAAACGGAATGATAATGTAAAATCAATGAACTACACATGTCCATAACCAATTGGATGAGTGTATTTCAAACACTTATCACCTTATCCACGAATTATATCAATGTGGGACCTTTTAAAACCGAAACACATTCTCAAATAAAGTAATATTTCTTTACTTTCCAAAAGTGCCCCTCCTCTCCTCTTATAAAAGGCCCCCACCTCTACCTCATTTCACACACTCATCAATCCATTGACCCGGACAAACCATGCCCATTTAATCTCTCCACATCCCTCTCCTCATCCTAGATGATTCCCTTTGGACAGAATCCTTTCAAAGGAAGCCTTTAGGCTCAAATCAAAAGGAGTTGCACTTTTAAAGGTAATTCATTCTCTGTTGTTCATTTGTTTTATTTTGCTTCTCCAACCCTATAAACTCTTTTTATTTACTTCTTTTGTAACAACACCAATATCTTAAATATACTAGTATGTTTTTATAATATTTATTCTATCTACACTCTCACACAACTGGATCAAATGGTTAAACAACATATGGTTTTCGTGGATGGAGAAATTCTGCCTCCCAAAACGATGATTGTTCAATACTCATTTAACACCTTCAATGGTGGCCATTATGATGTCAATATTTTTATATATGATATATAATATGTTTATTTTTTCTTTAAACTTCTGTATTTTTCATTTTGGGTATACCTTTATGGTTTCCATTATGGGTAAACACGATATCTTCATTTAAGGAAGTGCGGACTACCGCCCCTCAAAGTGATGTGATTCGTTAATGCCATATGTGGGACGTGTAAAGGATGGATTTAAAGTTATTATATATGATGTTATACTGGAATTATAATATACCTCTATATCATTATTATTTCATTCCATTAAAGTATGAGATAGAAATGAAAGTAGCGTTCATGCGTACGTAAGGCTTACCGTCTCCATGAACGGTGCATTTCATTTCTTATCCTCAAATGTAATGTACTATTAAAATTACATGTATATAATGGATATATATAATTAATGATATATCTAAATGATGAATATAATTATGGAATTAAAATATACTTACCTTTAATTTAGTTTTAATTCCATTAATATCACAAAGAAATGAAAGTAGCATTCATGCGTACGTACGGCTTACCGTCTCCATGAACGGTGCATTTCATTTCTTATCCCCATATGTAATGTACTATTAAAAGTACATGTATATAAGGGATATATATAATTAATGATATATCTAAATGATTAATATAATTATGGAATTAAAATATACATACCTCTCATTTAGTTTTAATTCCATTAATATGACAAAGAAATGAAAGTAGCGTTCATGCGTACGTACGGCTTACCGTCTCCATGAACGGTGCATTTCATTTCTTACCTCTAAATGATTATGTAATATTATAAATACATGTATATGATGGATATATATGATACATATTATATCCAAATCGGGAATTTCATTCTGGATATAAAGAACCTTTGACCACACGAACAACATGTAATTGTAAGAAGTCCACTTTCGACTTAAGAACCAAATATGGACAAAACAAACATTATTAACATAAATGGTTACATAATGTTTATAACATGGAAATAAGTGATATAAAAGGAATAATGAACTTTAAAAAGGTTCTTAATCAAGTATAAATTAACTCAAGTTTATTATTTAGGACGTTAAAGAACGATCGAGTCAAGTCGGACCCGAGGTAAGGGACTTTGTCTCAATCTCTTTTCATTGAGGCATATTTCGTTTTATACAAAACATTATTTTATACGGTGTATAATCCACTTTGAATTTTACTTTTATACAAAAGGAATCTTTTTCTATGAAGCGTTTTACTGAACAAAAAAAATGAATGTTTTTTTAACGTACGCGGTGACAACGACCTTTTCCGCCACCGCGAGTATTATTTGGTCTTTGGCTTTCTCAAGAAGCCGTAATGTTTTTAGAATAAAATAAATACCATATACTCTTTTATGTATTTTGGTATTGAAATTTTTTTTGAAAAAAAGATTCTATTATGTCAATATATTTATGATATATTGTGATTGAAATGTGGAAATGTTATCATTCATTTATATTGGTTTTATGTTTTATGATTTTATACTGGTACTTGGACATTTTAACGGGTGGTTACGTTATAAACCATATTACGGGTGGTGCCATGAATACCAGGATGGGTGGTTACGTTATAACCTCCAATGCATTGGGTATGGAAGTCGGCCGTATGGCTATTCCATTAAGTATGTTTGGAAATTGGATGTATGGCTATTCCATTAAGTGATATGTGTGGTAGTCAACCGTATGGTTATTCCACTTAAGTATCTTTATGTCCCAAGTTACCTTTATATATGTTATGTGTTCTTTCTATGTATTTTATGGTAATCCTTTGGTTACAAAAAGGTATGTAATGATAATTTATTCAGTAATGAGTTTTTACTACTTCATGAAGGTGAAGGTATTACTTTGATAGAGTATATATGGTTTATTTGATGTTTGAAAAAATAACACTTTTCATTCTTTCTGTATCCCTTACTGAGCTTTTTATGCTCACCCCATGTTTTTTTTGAAATGTTTTCATAGGACATAATGTGGAATAAGGTCAAGGATGGGATCAAGGGAATGTCATCCTATATAAAACATGGAACTGGACACGTTTCTTTTTAAGAGTTTTTTTTATTATGGAAACTTAGTAGAAGTGACTACTTTGTAATCTTTTGATATGTAATAGTTATGTTCTATTTATCTAAAACTCTAAACCTGAAAAGATCCTCGACGTGAATTATTAATTTAATTCAATATTAAGTAAGGTTTATGGTCGGGGCCTTATAATAACAATACAATTTTAACATTATAATTATTATAAAAATAATTATATTAAAATTTCAAAGTGTAATATTTCATGTATATTACAATGTATCACTTGTAGATATATATTAATTAATAGTGAAAAAATAAATTTATTACTGAAAAATAATAACAGATAATTTATATCAGAAAAAATGAAAAACATACGATAAAAGTGAAATAAAAATTAAAATAAACCATGTAATGTCAACCAAAACTTAAAAATTAATTATTATTATTTATAATATATAAAATCATCCAAAATAAAAAAACCAAAAAAATATAATATATATGAATCTCATATGATAGAAATAAACATATTATTATTATCAATATTTTTAATAAAAACACTAACTAGAATAAAAACTCAATTATAGTGTATCAAAAAATGAAAACCCTTCAACAAATTGACTTCACAAGAAGAATAATTTTTAATATATCAATAATCATTTTATAACATATAAAATAAAATATTAATAGATATGCAGATAACATCATATAAAATCATTTTTTGATAGTTGACAAGTCAAAATAAGAAATAATTAACTAACACAATACATGAGTTTAATG
Source organism: Viscum album (assembly GCA_963277665.1). NCBI lineage: Eukaryota > Viridiplantae > Streptophyta > Magnoliopsida > Santalales > Viscaceae > Viscum > Viscum album. The sequence continues at coordinate 194,626,174 of OY728146.1, read as the reverse complement.
GAGGTTGTATGTGATGAAAATGAGAACATGAAGGACAAAGATTCAATGTATTTATGAAAAAAAAATAGATGTGTTGGAAATGTATAACAATTAATGATAGAGGTTGTGGAATCAATGTTAAAGCCGATAGAGAATGAGGGTAGTTAAAAAAATTATATTTTTTGTTTTACATAAAGTCATTGAAAAAAATTATTCAAATGTGGTTTTATTTATAGCATCCCCTAAATATAACATTCAATTATGAATTTTAAAAGAATAACTAAAATTTTTCTAGAAATTTATATTTATACATATATTGGTAGTTTGATTAACCACAACTAAAACACCACCTCCATTTACACTTGTTACTAAAATTCTATAAAAAACACATAATTATGGATTTCATTAACTGAATGAAGGGAAAATATAAATTAACCATCTAATTCAATGGGTAATGATTTATATCACATGAAATGTAATTTAAGTGATTGTGGAGAAAATACAATCCATAATAATAATCTATCCTTTGTGATTAGGTAAATAGGGGTGAACCAAAGCCAGTACACACTGATTAAAAATTAAATTTTTTTATTATAACTATTTTATAGAACAAGTGACAAACCTTCGTTTAAAACATAGAATGAGGAAAAAGATCCATTAATAGATAATTTTTTTATTCTGAAATTTATCTCCCTAAAAAGTTTCCACGAGATAATGGTTAACTGAGAATCTCATTCATCTATTAGAAGATCATCAAACAGAAAGGCCAACATGACATAGGACTGGATGTAATCCTCCTGGATGATCATCCTATTAATTTGGACCTGAACAAGAATCATTTAATTCATTTCAATCATGAATAATTATTCTAATTGATCATTTCACTCAAAGGCCTCACTATGATTTTGGTATCTTCCTCTTCCTAATCAACTATGGGACTATAAACAATATAAACAATGATCTAGGTAGTTTCACCTGAAACAAAAACTAAATTTTATAATTATTTTTTTGATATTTTTTAATGCCTATATTGTATTTTCATGGACCATTATTATTGACTAATGTTTCCACACTCTTCTATGTTATGTTTAATATTAGGATAGAAGCGTTTTTTGATGGATTAAGGGTAATTATTTATGTTTTTGTAGCTATGAATATATTAGTGTATGTCTATATATATTCATTATGTCCTAATTCTCTTATTCTGAAATTATTCTTACTTATGATCTTGGATTGTTATCTCATATGGTTGTCCGTAAAATTAATTGGGGCTCCCAATTTCCATTTTTATATTACCTATAATATGAAGAAACATTTCTTTTAGGATATATATTGAATAGTTTTATGCGTGATGAATATATTTTAAAGATACTTAAGAATTTTTTAAATTTAATCTTACAATGTATTTATTCTGTATATTATCTAACCCTCTCTTTTTAGAGAGGTTATTTATTGTATGATGTATTTAATATTTATTAAAAATGATATAGAATATATATATATTTTCGTTAATATTAGTTGCTATCAATGTTCGAAATGATATTCCTTATAATATAATTGCTCACTATATTTATTTTATGATAGTTACAGAAACATTTTTCTGTTTTGTTTAATGTTCATAATTATGACGAAATGGGTAAACAAATATTATGAATGAAAATGAAATTATTATCCAAATAAGAATCCAATATTCATGAGAGTTATAATTAAAAATATTATTCCTAGGATATTATAGACCGAGATTTTGTGAGATATTTTTTATATATTTTTTTTATTATATTAAATTACACAAAACACCGAGACTTAAAAACATGGAATACTAATAAAATATACACATGAGACTTAGTCCCATTGTCGAGGACACTCAATGTGCATAAAAGATATCTGAATTCAATTCAGAATGAAGTAATATTTCCAATTTGATGCAGCAGTATTGTAGGAGGAACTATAGTAGGCATTGTAGTATGTATTGTTCGGCAAAGTTGCAAAAAAAAAACTATTCTAATTTTTCAAACATTGGGCCACTACTTTGCTCCTATGGTATTATATGGCCATCTACCTAATAATGAACTTTTGTATAGTAATGTGTTCAAGCCACCTCAAGTATATTAGGCCACCTCAAGGCCTTCAGGCCACATGTAATGCAGAAAAAACCAAATAGACATAAAGGGAAAAAGAACCAAATAAGGATTCAAGAGCTGGAACATTCATTAGAATAGATCTAAAATGAATTAAAATAATGACAGTGTCTTTAATTTCCATTTTTACTAATACTATGCATCTCTACACAGATCAACAAGCTGACCGACCTTGTGAAGGTGGAGAGTTAACATAAAGATATATGCTGGGGTGGGTAGTTTCATGTTGTCTATTTGAGTTGATTTCATTTAAGGTATCTATGTTTCGTAATTTGTTATTAAGCCTTCGATCCATGTAACGGTTCTCCCTTATCCTTTCAAAGTGGTCTTATCCCAAATCTATAAAAATAATTTCATTCGATCTATTCACGCATGTTGATATACTAGTAAAATATTATCATTTATTATGATTGATGTCACATAGTTGTTGGAATTGTATGCATGAATAATAATAACTATATTATGAAAATATATGGTATATATATGTATATAAAATTTAATCATTCTTCAATAATTAATTATAAATTAAAATATGAACAATTTGAAAATAATGAAAATAATTTTGTGGAAAAACTAATTTTGTATTCAAAAACAGTATTTACATCAATAATTAATAAAACAATGATTTAGTGATTAATTTTAAATAAATTATTATGTTATATACTCAATCAAATTATTAATATTCATTTTATTTTTTATCAATATATGTGATAAAAATAAATCTCAATATATGATATAAACAATTTTTAAAAATAGTTGTTTTGTCTCATTTTTCATAATAATTTTAATAGTAATTACTAATAATTTTATAATTTTTTTTGAAAAAATAATAATCCATTTTCAATACTACATTTATATATTATTTAGTAATAATATTTTCAGAATTTCTTGAAAGGTTTAATTTTTCTATAAATATTTAACAACAATATTTTTTATATGAATTTTCTCTTCATTTATTTCTTTTAAATATTCTAAAAATTATTGTTAGATGTGTTCAAAAGTAAAAATAGTTAAATTATATTCATATTTATCAATTTAAATGTGATTTTTAGGTAATTGCTTTTAATTATTTGAAACTATTATATTTTAATAAATGTGTTTTCATCACATCTATGGGATTAATTTAAAAAAATTCTTTAGTGGATTTTATTAATAAAATTTTGGAAGTTGATTATATAATGGGAATATTAGTTATTTATACTATTATTTATGGTGAATTTAAATTTTTAACATTATCAATATTAAAATTACAACATTTCAGGTGAAAATAGGTTTATAGGGAAGTTAAACTAAAGATAAAAGTGGAAATGATTTAGAATGTCGTTCAAAACCAATTTTATGGACATATATTTACCATAAATATTAAATTATATATTTTTTTTTAATTTTTTTTATTATTTATAATTAATAACATGGGTACACATTTTTATTTTCAAATATTACAAGTGGGCCACTCAACTCACTTCTTAATGGCCACCATCTATCCTTTAATTCTAACACTTCAAAAACCACATTGTCTCTACCAATAATTTAACAAATAAATATCACAAAACTATAAAAAAATAGTTTTGTAAATTTTTATTTTATAAATCCAATTCTGGGTAGCATTAGTATAATCAAAAATAGTTTTTATGAAGAATATATAATTATTTTAATTATACATTTTAGTTTTACTTCTTTATGAAACTATGAAAAATTTTATTAATTTTTTATTATATATTAAACTCAATATTATATACGAAGATGTTATAATTTCAATTTCATAACCTATATCAATCTCTTATTCCGTAAAATGGTATATTAAATCATCTTTCATGTGATTGGAGGACTACTGCCTCATGAACCGATGTTATTCATTTTCCATAACTACATATAAAAAATGAATTTATGACTTTTTAAATTTATAAATAATATATATATATTATATTTATGATATTATGAATCATAATTAAGTATAATACAACATCTCCATTCTTACCTCCCAACCCACTACAAATAAATAACCTCACTCTTGGATAAGGTGGACTATAGGCTCACATATTGATGTGATGTGGTTTTAATTTATATTATACAAGGATATAAATAATGATACAATAAAATAATATATATGGTATTGTTAAAATCAATACAAGTCTCTAATTATTCCATAACATATTATTTTTTTCTTTCAATTCCATTTGTGATATAATAATGGTGGTCGTGTGTATAATCGATAACTACATAATGAAGTGATATGAATCTTGTATCAGTACCGCTTTTAATGGAAATTATGATATAAAATTTTAATAATTTTTTTGATATATACAAAATCATAATTAATCTGAAATATTGAGGTTTTATTTACCATTAATTAAGTCAATTCATCATTAAAATGGATGCAATGTAGAAATGTATGTATGATCCACTATCTCCATGAATAGTTTATATCATTATCTATCCCAATATTATATGTATTACTCTAAACAAAAAAATAATATATATATATATATATATTATATATTTTCATGTATAAAATTAACTATATAATTTAACCATTATCAAATAAAGAGGAACAAAATTAAAAATTCACAGCTTACAGAAAACAATGTAGTTATTAGAAAAAATGTATCATTAACATGAAATTGTTAATAAAAAGCTAATTAATGGTCATTAATTAATCATATATAATATATAATATATATATATATGGTTTTATAATATATGTTTATTATAAATATATTTATTATATAGGACGGTAAAATGTGTAATAAGGAAGTCGAAACATATGGTAATGGATTAATATCTCACTTTTATTATCATTTAGATACATGCCATATTCAAAAAATGATAGGGTTATGTGGAATATATAATAACTATGAATATAATTTATGTGGATTATATAGAAATTTATGATTATATAAAAATAAAATTTATTATCTCTCTATAATGGGTTTTATGGATCAAAAGTCTCCAGAGCAGTATTGTATTTTTGTCTCTATGTGACTACTTTGGGACATAAGATATATTATGGAAGTATCATATTTTATGAGGTATATATACTGCCATTTTATATTTTATATCATTAATATTATTATTTTTTATATTATTAAATTTTAACTTGATAATTTTATTTATTTTTCTAAAGATCCAAATGATACAAAATTGGAATATTGTTTTTGTTACAGTCTCATCGTTTTCCAGGATTGTTTAAGATTATCATTACGATTATGAAATTTTCTGATCCAGCCATCAAAAAACTCTTTAATTTCCATCTCATATTGTTATTCATGATATTAAGTTCATTCACGTAATTTTCTACCCTGTTTTTATTATATAGGGTATGCATAAGAGGAGTGATATATTAGATGGTCTTCATGGGAGATGATAAAGATATTTCATGAAATAAAATTCTTGTGTTTATATTGTCCATTAATACTAAACTATTGTATTCCAAAAGCTTGTATTAATGATATGTCTTGAATATTTATCTAAAATTATGTAATATTTATATATTAAAATTCATTTTGATTACTATTGGTATTAAAGGAATGGTTTTTTTATTATTTGGAAACTAAAATGTGAAAACATGGCTATGTTCCATATGGAAGTTATATAGGTTAACTAAAGATATATTTAAATGTATATCTCAATGGATAATCCTATGGTTAAATATAATTATAGGAAAATATAATTGAATTTTTGGGGATAATAGAAATTGTTGAATACACGATTTTAAATGCATTTTTGGATGTTAAATGTGGATATATGCATAAATATTTGGAACACCAATTACAATGGTAATCACTCATAAATGGGATCATTGAACATGACACAATACTCACCTAGTGCACAACAATATGCCTTCCAACACACCTGGTTTGATACTCTATGGAGATATTCCCTAGAAATTCCAAAACTCTTTATGTATCATCCTAAAACATTTAAATACATGATGATTATAAATTATCTAGGATGATCCTATTATTTATGAGATAATGTAACGACCCCAATCCGGTGCTCCTCTACTAGTGCCCCGTAACAGGTTCACCACCTGACCTCAAGAACATTTCCCGAAATGCTTGAGGTATCCGACTATCAGCAAGGGCCTTGGTGAGTTAGTGGGGAAACTATGACCTCATTTGGTAATGTATATAGCCAAAAAACAACCAGACACAATTGCAGAAATAATCAACAGCATACAATAAATGAAGTGAATAGCATAAGCAATGGACACATGATAAGGAAGAAATATGGTACAGATGTCTATGGAAAGCAGTAAACAATCCAACATGCTAAAGTAAAACTGAAAAAAAAAGTGAAAAAGTAAAAAAACTAAACTCCACAACATCGCAAGCCTCATCTTGGTCCCATGCTCTCCAGCTCTAGTGAATCAAGAACCCAAAGTAGAAGTGTGCTTGCCCTTATCTATATCTGTTGCAACGTTGTTTTCTTGGGCCCAAAAATATGGCCCAAACAGGGTGTGTGATACAATCCCAGCAGGAAATCACCCAATGATCTGTACCTAACAGTCAATGAATACATGGCAGAAATAAAAAAAATAATCAATAAAAAAAGAACACAAGCAGATATAATCTACAGTTCTAATATAAGAAGTACACAAGTAAACATCCATCAACAATAAGGAAAAAGGCAACCATCTCGGTAGCTCTCACAGCCTAACCCCTATGGATCAACCTATAAATAAAGCAACCATATAGGAGGCACACACAGTCCCACCCCTCAGGTTCAGCAACAAAAATTAATAGACTCTCTGAGGAATCACTCACCGTCAATTCCTCTTATATACTTGTATCGTACTAAAGGCTCTTTAGGGAAGCACTCAACGTCTCATTCCCCCTATGGCCCATGTTGAGGAACTACAGACTCTCTGAGGAATCACTCATCGTCAATTCCCCCTATTGTCTCGCAACGTATTTAAAGACACTCTGCAGTATCCCTTGCATCAATTCTCTTTTTGGTCTACTACCCTAGGTTCTTACAGTCCTGAGTTTAAATAAACATTCATAGTGTGCGTGTATCATCCAAGTAAACCTCAAGAACTACTTGGCTACCATTCTAAGGCTCAACAGTATTAAAGTAGCAGTTCCACTATCCTACAGCAAGGCATGGAAACTGGAATAATGCCAAACAGGCAGAAAAAACATGGAAAAGCATCATGAGCACAAAAATAAATTACTTTACTTACAAGAATAAACTTCTTCTATAGCAATCAAGCAATGCAGGAAAATTGCAGGAGCAAAACAGGAAACCCCCAATTCCCCGCCCAAGGGAATTTGTGGAATTTACACAAAAAACTCATCTACATTAAACAGAAAGGCACAAACCACCTACCTCGATCCTAGAAGATACATATATGTGAATCACGATGATTAATTCCCCATATAACATCATAGATCTGAGAAAACACAGAAAACTTTCAACCCACGATAACTCGGAAATGAGGAGGAATCATAAAACGAAGCTCAAGAAGAAGGAAGCTCTTACCACTACGATTCTAATGTAATCGACCGTACTCAAATCATATAATGGAAGAAGTGGTGGGAACTCATCAAAGTTTCATTAATACGGGTTGATATCGAACGAATGGGACCTAGAAGGAGTTTTTTCTGTGTGTCAGGTGCAACCCTGGTTCATTTAATAAAAATGTACACAGCGTGTACTTTTAGAGTACACATAATGTAATGGGTCTTTTCCGTACTCTGCCAAAATCGGCCTCCACGTCACCCCTACACACTGTGTGTGTGGCACGGGCGTTGACATCACACGACATTGAGCCTGGGAAGAGTACACGGCGTGTACTCAGAAAGAACACGGTGTGTAATTTGAAAATTTCTAGAAAGTTCATTTTTTTTAAATACTAGAAAATGAAACACATACCTGAGATGAAGATCCAGGTTCGTTCAAACATCCACCCTTAAAGAAATGCATCCCTGAATTTCCCTAACATGGCATAGAAGAAGGATCCCTGAACAGCTCCGGCTACTACGAGCGTACATCAGTCTCCCTTTCCCAGGTCTCGTCCTATACTCGCCCGGGCTGCCATAACACCCATACCAGAGGAATAGATCGCCCATGGAGAACCTTTGTACAATGATCACAAATCCGGATAGGATGTTCTATGAACTACGCATCTGCTTCAAGTTCAACCTCCTCAGGCTGAAATACATGAGACGGGTCCGAAAAGTAACGTCAGAGTTAAGAGATGTGGAAGACATCATGCATGGCCCGATTCCTCTGAGGTAGCTGCAACCGATAGGCAACCAGACCTACTCTCTCCAAGACCTCAAACGGCCCGACGTACCGTGGCGAAACTTACCCTATCTCTGAATCTTCTTGTGTCCCAACCTTGGTGCGACACACAAGAAAACCTGATCCCCTACCATGAACTCCAGAGGACGTCTCCGCTGATCATCATAAGTCTTCTATCGAGACGGTGTTGTATCCATCCTCTTCTAGATCACCTCTATTTGCTCTGAGGTCTCTTGAACGAGACGAGGTCCCAGAAAAGCTACCTCTCCTGCTCCAGCTAGCATAAGGGTGATCGGCATGGCCTACCGTACAATGCCTCGTATGGTGCCATCTGAATGGTCACCTGGAAACTGTTGTTGTAGGCTAACTCCACCAGAGGAATATGATTCTTCCAAAAACCACCAAAATCTAGAATGATGGATCAAAGCATATCCTCAAGCACTTGGATCATGCACTCGGACTGGCCATCAATCTGTTGATGGTATGCTGTACTCAAAAGTACCTGTGTACCCAAGGCCTTCTAATGACCTTGCCAGAACCAAGATGTAAATCATGCATCCCTGTCTGAAACAATGGAGTATGGAACTCCATGCAGACGAATGATCTCTCAGATGTAAATTCATCCCAGATCATCGACACTGATGGTCTCCTTGATAAGAAAGAAGTGGGAAACCATAGTAACCCTATCGACGACAACCCAAACAACATCGTTTCTTTGTGGTGATCTCAACAACCCAGTCACGAAGTCCCTCGCAAGATAATTCCACTTCCACTATGAAATGGGTAATTGCTGCAAATGGAATGCTGGTCGCTGATGCTCTACTTCACCTGGTGACAAGTAGAACATCTCATGACAAAACCAGCAACATCCTTCTTCATACCTGGCTAGCAGTACTGGCGATTAAGATCCTGATACATCTTCATGATGCTAGGATGAAATTCCCAAATAGAGGAATGAAAATCCCACAATATCTCCTCACGTATGTCCTCTGGCACCCATACACGCCTCTATAAATGCATGATATCATCCATTCCCATTGTCCATCTAGGAATATGGTCCTCTCCTGACACACTCTCCCATAGGACTAAGCCTTCTAGGTCTGATAGCTGCCTTATGTATACTTGATCTAGTATTGTAGAGGTAACAGCTACAGAAGATAGAAGAGTCCATCCGTAGCTGTCATGCACCTCCAGATGCATCTCTAAGAACAGAGCTATAAGCTGCCACTCACTGCTAGCCCCCTTAACTTCCAGAATCTGACTTCTCCTGCTTAACGCATATGCCACTATGTTTCCCTTTCCCGGTGTATAGGCATGATCGAAATAAAAAGGCTGAAGATACTCGACCCACCTGTGCTGTCTCAGATTAAGATCATGCCGAGTGAAGATATAATTGAGACTCTTATGGTCGGTAAAGACCAGAAAGTGTTCTCACAGAAGATAGTGTGTCCAATAGCGCAAGGCATGAAGAACATCTGACCACTCTATATCGTGCATATGGAAGTTCCTCTCATGTGGCCTCAACTGCCGAGACCCATACGCAACGACCACATCTTCCTGAATAAGCACAACTCCTAGCCCGTTACCTGAAGCATCATAGTAAACAGTTTAGCTCTTGTCTGGCTCTGGAAATACTAGTATCGGTGCTGACGTCAACCTCCCTTTCAGCTCCTGAAAGGATGACCCACAACAATATGACCTTAAGAACATCGTCCCCTACATGGTCAGACATGTCAAAGTTTCTTCCAGATGAGATAATTCTTGAATGAAGTGTTTGAAGTATCCATCTAGCCCTAGAAAACCTTGTACATCAAATATGTTCTTCAGCTGCCCCCAAGAAACTACAACTCTCACTTTCTCTAGGTCCACTGATACTCCTGCCTCTGAGATGACGTGACACAAGAAGTGAGTCTGATCCATCCAGAAGTGGCACTTTGAGAGTTTATCATAATCCAGGTGCTCTCTCAGTGTACTCAGAATGATCTCAAGATGTGTGGCATGGTCGTTTTGAGTGTTAGAGTACAAAAAAATATCGTCCACGAAGACCACGATGGAGTCCAGATGTGGATGTAACACTCGGTTCTTCAGTTCTATGAAAACTACAGGTGCATTCGTTAGAGAGAATGACATAACTGTGTTTTTGTATAGACCATGACAGCTCATGAATGTTGTTAAAGGTATATATGATGGTCTAACATGCAAATAATGATAGCTAGACCTCATATAGATCATTGAGAAATCATAGGATCCTAGAAGCTGATAGAAAAGGTCATTGACCCTCGGTAATGGATATAGGTTCTAGACCGTCAACAGGTTCAGCTTCCGATAATCCAGACAAAGTCTAAGGGTACCGTCTGCCTACTTTGCAAAGAGGACAGGCGAACCCCAAGGAGAAGTACTAGGTCGGATGAATCCCTTAGCCTGCAACTCCTCCAACTACATCTTGAGCTCCTACAACTCATGAGTAACCATCCAATAAAAAGGTATGGACACTAGTGATTCTCCTGGAACGAGGTCAATAGAAAAGTCTACCTCACACACCAGAGGCAGACCTATGAAGTCCTTTGGGAAGAAATCCCTGAATCAATCCACCACTGGAGGAAAGTCCACCTACGAAGTCCCCTGATCATCCAGATAATGACTAGAAATCTGGGCTATCACCCTTCCTAGCCCATGATTCTATAGTCCTACCCGACTCTCTTGAACATCCCATTCACCACTATGAAGAACGGATTCACCATCAGGTGAAACAAAATTAACTCTGCGGCGATAACAGTTGACGACTTCGTGGAAAGGAACCAACCAGTTCGTCCTGAGGATGACATCATAGCCTATCATCTCTAGGACATAGATATCTCATAAGAAACTATACCCTGCAACCTCGAGAGGGAAATCTCTACAGTGGCATACCCTAGATGTCCTCATCCCCAAAGGTGGGTCTAATGTCAACGAGTCAAAATAAGAAAAGACAAAGATCCCAATGATTTCCACATCAACAAGGGAGATACAACTATACTTGGAACCAGTATCGAAAATAGTTGAAGATAAAATTGAGGCTACTAAAATCATACCTCGTTCTGTAGAAGGGATGAGATCATGCTCCTGATAGGTCTGCTCCACAACAAAGGACTGGCCTGCACTGCGGCACTGCGCCCCTGACTGACCACTCTGAGTTGAACCTCCCTTCTTGTGCTGAGGGACTAGTGGCTGACCGCCATGGCCTCGACCTCCACCTCATCCCGAATGGTTGGAAGAACTCCAGTAACTCGACTGGTGAGAGACTGGTGGGGATTCTCCTGAATAAGGAGTCATGGAAGAACCACGATCACCAAATGCTGGTGAGAAAACCTGGACGAAACAGTGAAGGTGACTCATCTTGCTGCAAGATCGGCACTCCACAGGGTCCATCTAGGACTGCGGCCTCGTGTGTCCTGTTGGGCCAGAATGGTACCATGTCACCGGGCTTCCTGACGATGCATCATGCTTCCTCGTGTCACCGTACATAGAATCTATAAGACACTTCTTTCTTTCACGTGGAGGAAGACTAGCTCTGGAAGTAGAACCGCCCTGGTCCGCAGCTCCGGAGTCTCTAATTTTGTGCTCCACAATAATTGCCTTGTTGATTATAGAAGAGATGGATGTCAGCTGGAAGATGTTCACTTTCAAGCATATCTTCCTTCTGAGGCCATCCTCAAACTTCCTTACTAAGAACACCTAACTTCTATCCCGGAGGGGTTTGAAATGCTGCAGCTCGGTGAAGCGAGAGGAATACTACATGACAGAAAGAGTACCTTCTCTATAATCATGAACTCCTGGGCTCGATGGACCCTCATGGTTTCTCGGTAGAGTAGTCATAGAACACGCGCTGGAACTCCTCCGAAGCCATAGCCTGCTATTGACCCGCATGTGAGATCACATCCCACCACCTCTGGGAAGAGTCTCAGAGCATGTAGGTGACGAGCTTGACCCGCCTCTCTAGAGGTGTTTCTAGATGGTCGAAAATGGTCAGCATGGCTTCCAGCCATGACTGTGCATCCTGAGGTCCTTCTTCCCTCAAGAACGTGGGAGGATGCTGCTGCTTAAGAACTCGCCTCAGGTCTCCCATAGTCGTGGCCGGAGACGATGCTCCCTATAAGGCATGCATCATCCTCATGAAACCTTCCCTAAACTATGCATCAACACCTACAACTGGTATAACAACCAATGCCAAGGCTGGCTCGACTGGAGGATCGGCAGGAAGTCCCTACTCAGCTCTATGTGGCGTCTGATCACTGCCTGATGACAGACGTATGACCGGAGGATGTGTCGAAGGCATAGCTCTGAAAGATCAAATGTACACATTAGATCACAAAAACAAGGACAGAGACCAAAAGAGAAAAAATCAGAAACAGGGTATGGAAAACACACATGTTTACCAAACTCGACTAAACGACGTGTATAAAAACATCACAAGGTTTTTTCTTAAGCCACTAGAATGGGCGTGTACTCCTGTGCTACATGTCGTGTACAGCTCAAACTACATGGTTTGTTGCACCCAAACACGGCGTGTACTTGAAAACTGTTCCACTGCCCGAGTCCCTTACACGACTAACCCACACAGATTTCTTAAACTGGGACTACATGGCGTGCTCCAAGAAGAACATGGTGTGTATGCGATATGTTCACACTGAGACGTGTTATTCGTGACACGGCTGGGTGCTTAGAAGGGACTACATGGCATGTTCTGTTATAACACGGCGTGTGCTACTCGAGCTTCCCCAACCCGTGTTGTTAGTGACATGGCTGGGTAAACGACTCATTACTACATGGAGTGTACCTACCATACACGACTTTTTCCTAAAGTTACATTCATGACACCATTTTTTGCTCACATGGTCAGTAACACAGCCTGAAAACTACACAGCGTGTATCCTAAATGTAAACACTGTGTATTATTGGTTTTTCTATGTAGTAGCCCAGAAACTGCACAAAACCACAGAAACACTAAAAACAAGGCAAAGAGGTGCCAAATTCCCATTCATGAGGGACCATACTCCCCGCGAATCAAACCTTGTAATCTCCTATAGTCACATACAAGGGAAAATAACAGTTCTCTAACATCACAGCAGGGATTCTATCAAGCATCTATCACAACAGTATGAAAAATCTACACAAATCCTTTCACAACAGCATGCAATCACTAATTCACCCTAGATGGCATGGCAAGAATGTATGGAATGTGATTTCTAGAAGTGAATATATGATTCATGAGATTACATAACCTCATCTCATCGGGTTGCGACAGAAATATAACCAAAATATCAAAACAATAACTGCACAAGTTAGGTGAATCACTCTAGGTGAAAAAATATCATCCATAAAACTCAAAACCAGCAAACTACAATTAACGAGGTAGTATGGCTTTTCCTGATACACGGGTTAGATACTCCTGATCACAGCTTAACACTAAGTACTGAGTTCGTCTTATCCCTAGATAATGTCTCCAAATATTAATGCAAGGGAAAAGAACCTTCTTTGAAACCAATTTGTAACAACCCAAATCTGAAGCCCCTCCACTGGTGCCTCGTACCATGTTCGCCACATGACCTCAAGCGTGTTTCCCCAAATGAAAAAAGCTGCTTACTAGTAGAGAGGGCCTTGGTGAGTCGGTGGGCAATCTATTCCCTCATTCAGTAAAGTATACAGCGGAAAAACAACCAGACACAATAGTAGAAAAAATCAACAACATACAAAAATTTAAGTGAACAGTGGTAGCAATGGATACATGATAATGATGGAACATGGTAAATATGTCTATGGAAAGTAGTAAACAAACCAATGTGATATTGTACAACTAAAAACAAAGTGAAAAAGAAAACAAAGTAAACTCCTTATCATCGCAATCCTCGGCTCGGTCCCATGTTCTCCACCTCCAATGAATCGAGAACCTGAAGTAGAAGGGTGCATGCCCTTATCTATACCTACAACAACATAGTCTACTTGGGCCAAAAAATCATGGCCCAAATAGGGTGTGAGATACTATCCTAGCAGGAAATTACCTAATCATCTGTGCCTAATAGTCAATGAATACATGGTAGTAATAAAACAAGAACTAGTAAACATGAACACAAGCAGCTACAATCTACAGTTCTAAAAAAAGAAGTACACAAGTAAACAACCATCAACAATAAATAAAAATGTAACCCTCTAGGTAGCTCTAACAACGTATCCCATGTGGTTCAACATATAAGTAATAGCAACCCTCTATGAGGAACATACTGTCTCACCCCTCTGGTTCAGCTACAAAAATTAATAGACTCTCTGAGGAATCACTCACCGTCAATTCCTCCTATAGACTTGTATCATACTGAAGTCTCTCTGGGGAAGCACTCAATGTCTCATTCCCTATATAGCCCACATCGGGGAACTACAGACTCTCTGAGGATGCACTCATCATCAATTCCCCTTGTGGTCTCACATCATATTTAAAGACACTATGGAGAAGCCCTAACATCAATTCTCCCTTTTCTCTACTATTCTAGGTTCTCACAGTCCTGAGTGAAAATAAACATTCATAGAGAGGGTGTATCATCCAAGTAAACCTCAAGAAATTCTCGTATATTATTCTAAGGATCAATAGTTATAAAGTAGCAGTTTAACTATCTTATGGCTAGGCATGGCAACTGGATAAATACCGAAAAGGCAGAACAAACATGGAAAAGCATCCTGAGAACAAAAATAAATTACTCCACTTACAAGCATAAACCTCTACTACAAAAATCAAGAAAAGAAGGCAAAAATCATGGGAAAAATAGGAAACCCACAATTCCCCACCCAAGAGAATTTGTGGAATTTTCACAAAATACTCATCAATATTCAACAAAATGGCACAAACCACCTACCTCGATTCTAGGAGATCGATATATGTGAATCACGACGATTGACTCCGATTAGAACGTCATATATCTGAGATAACACACAAAACACTCATCCCATGATAACTCGAAAACGAAGAGGAATCCAAAAACGAAGCTGAAGAGGAAGGAAGATCTTACCGCTGCGATTCCAACGCAATCAACCTTGCTCAAATCCATGAAAGGACAATGGGGCGGGAGATCGTCGAAGATTCGGTCGTACGGGTTTCTCTCGGACAAACAGGACCTAGAAGGAGGTGTTTTTGTGAATTAGGCATGACCCCGATTCATTTAGTAAAAAAAATAAAGTACACAACATGTACTTCTAGAGTACACGATGTATACTGGGTATTTTCCATACTCCGCCAAAATTGGCCTCCATGTCCCCCCTACACACCGTTTGTGTGGCTCGAGCACGACCATCACATGGCTTTGAGGTGGGGACGATTACACGTTGTGTACTCAGAAATTACATGGCATGTACTTTGAAAATTTCAGGAAAGATCATTTTACTTAAAAAATCCAGAAAAGGAAAAACATAAATGAAAAATATATCCTGGTTCTTACAGATTAAAAATAAATCACCATATCTCAGGCATCCCATAAGTGATCTTTTTATAATTGTGTGGCTACCCACTATAATTATTGTTAACTATGTTATCATATTTTTTATTAATCATGGTAGGGAACTAGAAGGAACTCAGATAACATTGAATGTGATATAATTTTTTTTTGATGAGAAACTAAATGCTATAATGAATTTACTGATAACTACTGTGATTATGAAAAATCATTTATCATGATATATCACTCGAAAATAACAAATAAGTTAATGACATAGGTCATTTATTGTACATGTGATGGATTTCATTGGGGAAAAATATATTTTTTTCAATATATCAAGAATGTGGGATGATACACTTCCTAGAATGTCTCAATGTAATAGAAGATGATTTATGAGGGGAGAATAATGACACCTAGTATGATTTTTTTGATGAAAAATGATATATTATATTAGATAAATGGATGACAATAATGGGTTCCCAACACAATTATCAATGTTTTGATGATATAATTATTGAAATTATGGGAAATATTAAAAACAATTTATTTGTTGTAAACCATGAAATAAGGATAAAAAAGGTGGTATATGTATTTTTTATTGATGATGAGGTGACTAAAAATTAAAAATGAATGGAATGAGGTATTAGGGAAAAAGATAGAAAATTTTAATAATCATTAATAAAGAAGGAATTATTTTTTATAAGAATTTAATAAATATAAAATATAAATGGAATTTTCTGTGCTTTTTTTCTATTAAGGATGCATAATAAAATGACAAATGTGATTGAAGAAAAAGAGATGATATTTATTTGAATGATGATATTTTATTGAAAACACATTGCTAAGGGAGAGAAAACCAATAATATCATTTTATTGTTGATAAAATTATGTTCAATTTTGATAATTTTATGGCTGATATGGATAATTTAATCATGATTGTATTGATAAAATCAAAATTTATTAACAGTTGTTTTGAATATGTATTTTATGTTATCATTGATTGAGTTTACAACATTTATGGATTAATTTAATATGTTAAATAATTTATTGTTTTATTTATAGAATAACAGAGGATTTTATATTTGATAGAATGTATGAATTTATTATGAATACATGATCAACCTATTTATATATTTGGTTTTTAACCGAAATATGATCTAACTCTTTTGGGGATATAAATAATATTACTTTTGAAATAGAATGAAATTCCTATGATTTTTTGATTTTTATATTATTTACAAATATAGGATTCTTATAGATTACTATTCTTTGAATAGATGAATATTAGTATTATTTTTTTTGAATAACATTTAAACAAATATTTTTTTTATAATAAATAGACATAAATTAATAAATTTTCATTCATTTGTGAATTTTATAATCCACTAGTTCTTCATGTCTAAATAATCATCTTCATTTCATAGAGTAATACTCTAATTTGAAATTGTTCAAAAAATAACCAAAGAAGGGTATTTTTATTTTGAAATGGATTGATATCAAGTATGTATATCTTCTCATGAAAATTATTCATCTTTAAGAAAATAATACTGAAATACAATGTTATAAATTTACATTCTTTTATGATGAAAGAATGCTATTTTTTACATATAATATATTTTTGACTTCTTTTCATTAACTTTTTCATGATTATTTTATCAATCACACTTAAAATGAATTTGGGTATTAATTTTCTCATTTATTTCTATGTTTTCAATTCTCAAAAGTGTTATCCTATTTTGAAACCATGTTTTCTGTTATTCTAGTTGTATTTTTTTCACATCCCATTCACCCATTTCAAGAGGATTGTTTATTAACCATACTAATAGTGTAGGTTTCACAAAATAGGATTCTAAAATTTAAAACCCTTGTTTATAATGAATATTTTCAAATTATGAGAAAAAAAATTTATTTAAGGGGGGAATAATGTTACACCCCTAATTTTATTATCATTTTATTTTCAAATAAAATGAATCATTTAAATATTTAATATTACATGAATCATTGATGTTATATGATACAAGAAAAACTGTTAAAATATTGTTATTTAATATGATATTTATCACCTAGTTGTTTGAAAGGAATGTGTGATTATGATTAACTAAATTATTAAAATAAATTTTTTAGATAAGAATTTTAAATTAATTTTTTCGTGACCAATTAATTATAAATTATATTATGATATATTTTAAAATAAAAAAATAATTTTCTAAAATACTATTTGTTTATGAAGAAATATGTTTTAAATATATTAA
The DNA here is from genome assembly GCA_963277665.1 of Viscum album. Classification (NCBI taxonomy): domain Eukaryota; kingdom Viridiplantae; phylum Streptophyta; class Magnoliopsida; order Santalales; family Viscaceae; genus Viscum; species Viscum album. The sequence continues at coordinate 194,608,099 of OY728146.1, read as the reverse complement.
TTAATAAAACAACTTTTAGAGAATACAATTATTTTAATTTATATAATATATATTCAACCAAATGTTTAACCTTCATCTTATTTTTATTCTATGCTAGTAATAATAATAAATCCAATATTTTACATAAATAATATTTGTCTTTAAAAAAAATATGGTTGCCTTTAGAACATTTATTTTATAATTAATTAAAATCAATTTGTAATTAAATTTAAAAAATAAAAATCATTTTGTGCGTATACATGTAAAAATTATTTTGGAGGTAATTTATTATAATATTTTTAAAATATAAGTCATTTATTAAATACTGAAAATATTGGGTATTATTAGTAATTTTTATTTTAATTTAAAACATGAATTAAAAAATAATATAACAAAAGGAAAAATATTCATGTTAAATATATTTTAATCTAATTTATGTCTTTTGAATAAATTTCAAAAGTATTTTTTTTTGACAAAATGATTTTAATTTTATGATGATTTTTTATTTATGAAATAACACTTTTATCACATCTGGAAAATTATTTTTAATTTAAATTTAAAACTTAAGTGAATTTAATTTTTAAAAAATTATATTAAATATTTAGAATATGATAAATTTATTTTATCTAATATGATAATGCTAATTTTTTACTATTATTAATATTATGATTGTTCCAAATTTATTAATGTGGTTAGGGTGAAAATGGGATTACTGGGGGACAAATTAATAATATAATGGTAAAATTTCATAGAAAACTCCCCAAAACCTATTGGTTTTAAATTTTTAAAATATATATTATATTATGGATAATTTCATATAATTCATCTTTTTTATGTTTAAAATGTATTCAAACATTTTCCTTTTCAGTAAATTCTTTCTTCCACAGACTTATCTTAGGAATGGCCGCTATATATTATTCTATTAACACATACATAACCAATTATATCAGAAAAATCCTAATAAAAACTTAAATCCATATGTAAATTCTAGATGTATTTTTATAAGTTAAATCCAATATATGTAATCACTATTCTAAACCAAAAGTGGTTATCTAAAAAGAGGAACGATTTTTAACTATGACTTTTGGTCTTCCTTATTCTTCTTACCATTAAATTAATATAAATTATTCATTTATAATAACCCAAATATATATAAAATACTAATATACTAGTATGATAATATAATAATGTAATAACCTATATCCATCCCTTATTTAATCAAATAGGATATGAATTTGCGTGTACAATGAACTACACCCTCAGAAACCAATTTTTTTGTTTAGAATGAAATCATCTCATATATGTATATATTAATGAATTTTAGTTTTTTATTATGTAATTTATTAAATTATTTCAATATTGGAATAATAAGGATAAATATACCTTTTATCCTTCTTATTTGATGGAAAACATTAATGTCGATTGTGTATATGGAGGAATACCAGCATAAAAACCAATGAGATGTTTTTTTCTGTTATTTTTTATGTGGTTATTAATAAATATGAATTAAATTAATATAATGGATGCTTTTAAAATAATAATAACAATATAATGCTGGAATCACAAATTATTTCTTACATTACATTATGTGGGGGACACAATACCATTTTTCATGTGTGTGACAGACTTCCACCTCACGAAGCAATATCTTTTTTTCACTTACACATATAGAAAATTTTAATATGTATAAATTTAATTAATAGATGTTAAATATTTTCCATAATAAATAATATATTATGGTAAATTATAATTTACCATCCTTTCATTTGAGTCTTCAAGAATAAGAAATCATCGTTCATGCATACCTATGACATACCATCTCCCTCAATGGTGTATTTCAATTTTAATCTCTATATTTTTTCCAGTAATATAGATATACATTTGACAAAAATATATGATATTTATCTCATGGTTAATATTATATATATTATCTGACTATGGTGTTAATATGAGGTGAAAAAATAAAAAATCCATGAAATCAATAAAAAAAAGCATCAATTACACAAAACATGACATTATCATATAGTTGTCAGTAAATGTATACCAAATGGTCATAAATAAATCATATTGGGAATGATATGTATAATTATGTTAATCTAAAATATTTTTTATAAACATATATTTATTATATAATATTTTTAATGTGTTTTATGTATTTCAATACATCATGTAAATGATTAACATGTCACTTATATGTTTAGTTAGTCATGTTCCTCATTTAGCACATGTTTCATCTATATGGTATATAGACTTAAAATGTTTTTTATTATGTTAGTTACAAAAAAAAATTTGTTATGTACAGATACTTTCTAGAATCTCATTGTCATGGGGTTTACTTTTTAAAAGATACTAAAGAGATCATGTATATATTACTCAAATTTCCTTTTTGGTCCCTAAGATATATTATGGACCAATAATTTTTTATAAAAAGTATATAAAACCCATTGCAATCTTATATCATGAATATTTTTTATTTATGGATATATAATTTTTTGATTTTTTGTTCTCTATTAAAGTTTCTTATCATTAAAATGATAAAAAATTAGCTATGGTTTAATGTCTTAATCTGATTATATATTGCGATTTTTTTATGATTATGTTTATAAAGAAATAAAATGATTGATATATCAATAATATTATATATTTTATTCTTCTATCCTTATTTGATGATAATATAATATTTTAAATTTAAATTTTTAATAAAAATAATCTTTGTTTCTCTCTTATGTCACAAAAACCATTAATTTGAAAACCTATTTTTCTACTCTTAAAAAAATGTTTTTAGTATTCTATAAATGATATATTAAAGATATTTTAACCCATTTATTACTTTTTAATAATTTATTTCAATGTAATCATAATTTCATTTTCTAAATAAATCCCATTATTATATTACTAAAAACCATTAAGGAGTCATTGTTTTTTATCAAACACCTTGTATAGTATTTCTCATCATAATGAACAACTCATTATTTTAATGATTCCTATATAAATTTTAAATGTTATTTCTAATGAAAAGGATACTTATTTTTTTATTAATATAGGGATCTAAAATGGAAATGATGTTTTCATTCTGAAATGTTTCATGTAATATTTAAAAATAATTATCAATATATGATGTCATACATTGATTTTATTTATGAATTATTCTGGATAATATTGTATGATTCCAACCTTATTATTTATTTATTTTTTTAATGTTCATATTTATGAAATTTATATAAAAATCATTTATATTTTATGGATTATTCTATAATTAATTGATGAATCATCTGTGTAACACATTTAGTTTAAATAGTTTATGATGTGCAGATATGAGGAAATTTTTAGGATATTATGGCACACATAATTATGTTCATCATTATGGTACAGGTGTAACCTATATATCTATACAATCCATTTGGTAAAGCCTTATCTCTCATGAGGTAATAATTGGAAAAAATATAAAAATATTGATCAACTGTGGGAAATAGGCGATCCCTATTCTAATATGAGGAACATGTGAATCATTATACTCTATGGTAAATAGGTGCATACAAATAAAAAATATAAAATATGTGATAACATTTGATCCACTATATTGAGGGTTAAGGTGTTTAAATTTTATTTATAAAATGGTTTTATATAGTTATGAGGGTGACATGCCATTACGACATGATCTTATAGGTCCAGATTAATTTATGATGATTTACCATTCTTATGGAACATTTTTAATGATATTATAATGATTTATTTCATTAATTATATCAATGATCTATGATAGGTTAGTTATGATTTTTTTAATTTATGTTCATAAAAAATACACTTATGGATATTTTATACTTAAATGTGATCATAAATTGATATATCTTATGTTTACCCATACATAGAATATGATATATCCCTTTATTATGTTTCCTTCATGTTATTATAATGAATGTTTTATTTAGGTTATGTATAAGTGGATTACTATATTAATATATCATTGTGGGAGATGATGAAAATAAATCATTAAATTAGAATTTTCTGTTTGTTGTCTCTAATGAATCAAAATATCATACAATCTAGGCTATTCGTTTATGAAATTTATTGAAAATTAATTTACTAATATGTTTTATTTATGTGTTAAAAGAAGGTATTTTTATTTATTATTAAATAACTCTTTCAAAAAAATGATTGATAAAATAAATCATGTTGAACACCAAAAAACACAATGTATTGATCATATCATTATAGACTCATTTGTGAGGAATGAACATACCATATTAGAGTGTTTCCCAATTATATTTTTTAATAAAAATAGTTCTTTATAAATATATTTTTTTAAATTCCCATGTTATCGTACCTGAAATTTTTTATCCACTTATTATTTTGATGGTGAGGATGACCAATAGTGGAATCTCAATAATAAAATGAGGCATTAAGAAGAAATAAATCCAGGGAATGGGACATGTGTAAGAATTTAATTTTCAAAATATACTTTCCCAGGTCAATTCATATTAGAATTTAGAGAAAATTATTGGAGCTGATGAAATATTAGAGAGAATATATTTCTAACTTTCAAAGAGACTTAAAAATTCATGGTTTGATCCCTGTGTTATCGATAAACCTAAAAAATAAAGTAGATAATTTATTTAGATGATTATAACAATTTCCAAAAAAAATTAATTAGTTTTAGGGGAACATGGTTATTATAAAAAATATTATGATGTTATATATGGTGGAAATTGAAATTAAATATACATTATTGAATAACCCTAGTGAAATTAGAAGAATTTATAAGTGAAATAGAATGTCTTAGTCGACTCGAATGACTCCCATGTAAGGATATCATATCACCAAAGGCAAAAATATTGTATTCCAAAATATTCTAATTAATATTGAGGGCCTGAAAATTTCAATGGAACATTATTTCCCAAAAATGAACCCACAGATCATGCGTAAATCATAGAGAAAACATGACATGAGAAGTCTGTATATTATACATCCCAAAAAATAATCAAAAAATTAATGGGAAACCAATTAGAATTTTAGTAAAAAATTAAAAGAATAAAAATGAATCATGTATTTAATATTTGAATAATAGGGAAATATTAGATAATTATGAAATAATAATTCAACTAAATTTCATACAGTCTAGTACATGCTAAATAAGAAATGAAAAAAATAGTTTCTCATATAATAAAATTATATTTAATTATATTCTCAACTAAGATCACCTACCAATATTGTGATGCGTTTCTAGCCCTAATAATAACCTACTTATAAATATAAATACAGAAGGTCAACCAATAGATGTTAATAAATATGTTGTCAAAGTTGGTATTTTTTTGAGTTAAATGACCTAGTATAAATCATTAACCACTAAAAAATATTTATTGATGTATTTTAATTGGATTTTAATGTGGTACATATATAAGGGTAATTTCCTGTAAATGAAACAAAACCACTAAAAAACACAATATTAAAATTAAATAAACTAATCCATGTTGTTGTATACTAATATGTCCTCAATAACAAATACACATTCTTATTTCAGTTCTATGATATAAATAAAAAATCACAATGTAATATAACATGAACCATAAATTTTATTATTGGAAATGGCATATAACCAATTTTATAATATGTATTTGAATTTAGATGTTATTTTGTCAAGTTTTATCTAAGCCCACAACTACAAGATCTTAGTTGGGAAACATTTTCATCCAATATAATACTAATAATCCTATAACTACATATCAATCATGGGAGGTTAAATCACTTGAAACACACTACCTTGTAACACAAGGCAGGTAAATATATCCATAATTTAAATCATATCACAACATAGAAGTTATGTGACTCATTTTGCACCTTTTTTAATGTGAATTATACTCTATTAATCTCACTCATATCTTACCAAACATCCATATGTATGACCATTATTATTACTCATGGTCCTCTCAAACAAGTTATATCAGTTAAAGAGAAGCCCATTTAATAACCACTAATTTATCACCTAAGGTAGGACCTAACATCATGCACATTTTAATCTCATCTCTCCAATTGGGATCCTTCTATGATATCCCAACCATATTTAGGCAAGGCCTTATGATCTTCAACCAAATGGGAATATTAAATAAATCACAATAATCTAATTAGAAAACATACGAAACTAACAATATTTAATAAAACCCATCTCATCTCTCATGAACTAAACACCATATATATTTCTCCCTAAGGAATATTCCGACACACAAGACAATCTATAGGGGTAGTTTTGAACTATCTAAATCCCCTAGAGATTAACTCTATGAATCTAAATCAACCATCCATTGTAATAAAACATGAAATTTTATCACACAACTAATAGAAATAACTCATTTTTATTAATCAAAATTCTCCCAATGAAAACCCAATCAGTAAGAACTGTAACCATATAATATTTTGAAAACCTGTAATATCCCTCATGAGGTTAGGAATATTAAAACTGAAGCAATCATGACCTTGAGATTTCTCATTAAAACTAAGTCAAATAATGATTATAAATCCTTTGTAAAATTAAACACAATCTATCTTAATCATTATAAGTCCTTGAATAAAAATTTATTTTAAAATAATATAGAAAAAACTAATTTTATATTCTAAATTTACATATATATAAAATTTCCCAAACCAACAATTTTTTATTAAATTTTATTTTTCTAAATTTTTTTAAATTTAAATAATAAATAATGATATTTATTTTACATTTTTAACACAAACACATATCTCGAAATAAATTATAATGATATTTACTTGTACCTATAAATCAAATTTACCACCCAAATATAATTTATTAATCATTATATTCCCCTTCTAATATTATTCCAATGTTATATCATCCCACAATTATTGTTAATATTTAATAAAAACAAAAGTAAACAGGTATATATAAATTTGGCAGAAAAACATAAAATTAATAAAAAATTATTATTATTAAATAAAATATAGTCCCTTTAACATTACCAATGATCATAAACATTATCTTTCACTCGTAATGACCTCTAAAATGTTCACAATCACAAGTCTCATTGATAAACACCATTAAAATAATTCATTACAAAACTAAAAAAAATAATAATAATTGATAAAATAGGTATAAAATCAATGGGAATCCCCAGTTAGATAAACCAATAGCAATAAGATATGGTCCTTTTAAAACATAAACTCATAACTATTCCATTTAAAATCTCATTATTACAAGACCTAATATAAAATAATCAAACTTAATTCTTCAATAATCTGAAAATATATCCACACAATAACATATAATATTATAAATTATAAATGGAGGACTTATTTCCTCTTATATATACATCATCTATAGGTAAATCTCCAAATCCTCAAGAATTATAATGATATTACAAATCCTTAATGAAATAATTCATCTTTGAAACATACTGTCTAAAGAAAAAATAAACATGAATGGGGAATAAAAATATAGAGTATTTAGTCAGAGATACTTCCACCAAATCCATGTGATTTATGTACCCTATTATACCTCTATTAAAGGCAATCTAAATAGGAGAGGTACATTAGCCTAATTAGAATCCTCCATCTCATTCGGGCACCTTGAACAAGAGAAACCCAAGGGGTTATTAATAGGCATAACAATTTTTTTTTAAGAACACCCTAATAATTGATGACAACATTTCATGATATGAATTTTAATTTCTCCTAATGAATTCTACACAAATTAGATAGGACAACCCTCTACCTAACATTTTGACTGAATAAGAATCTATGCTCACATCATGGTTTTCATTATATGTGTGAACCTAATTGTATGTGTAGTTAATTATCATGGGAATAAATTATTGAAATAAAAATTCCATTCACAATGTTATCCTTTTGGTTTATTCCATGAATGCCTATTTTGTCATGAATTCAGTAGACTGACCTTCTGAACATATCTCTAAAACTCACCTGAGCAACCAAAACACATTATGAGACACATACAATTTCAGAAAAAAATCACAATAGATGTTCAAATACTTATTTACATAGTTATTCATATATTTCTCAAAATGAACTCTTCAACTGCCAAAATATTAACATTCAAAAATGAATTAACACCATGTAATGACACTAGTAATTACAAATTACATACCATAATGTATATTGTCTTCCTTAATTCATGGTTTTCTTCCAACCATGAACCAGACATACGACAATAATTAAATAATCAATAATTATAATAATTCCATCTATATAATCCCATAATGATTCCATTACTCAATTAAAATCATTAATCGAGAGGCCTTTTATTTTCTCAAAAACATTATGGTCGATCCACAAACCATTTTTATCACATCCATAGGGATTCTCCCTATATGGTTTCCAAATCACAAAATCCATTTTCTTGACAAATAAATAATCATTTATCCCATGGTAAAACTGTCATGAAATAATTTTTCCTCAACCACTAACACAACACAGCATCACCCATTCCTGATTCTTCAACACAAAGAGAAATGTTCAAATACCTGATATCATAATGAATGTGAAAAATAAACAATGATACAAACTAACATATGTGGTATATAATAGAAAGATTTAAAATAGTCTATAAGTTTTATAAAAATATAAAAAAAGAAAATATTATAATCATCTCACTGAAAGATAGTTTAATGTTATATTGGTTATTACCTATTTGATAATAACTAAACAAATAAAAACATTTTCCTTTGGCCTAACACACAAACTATCATTCCATAATACTAACTTGCATAAACATCTAAACATGTAACAAAAATACAATTATAGGAATTATTATTTCCTAATAGAAAATAATATTTTATTCCAACAAATATATTTTTAGTATATCATTGTTTTATAAAGAAACACTATATTTGATAGCGTACATAATATGCTACAACAAGCATAAATGAACAACTAAATATTATATTTTAGATGTCACTATTATAACGTATCTATTGGAATATATGGAATGGATAATATTAAATAAATTATAAAAAAATGGTTTAAACTTGTTGATAGTTAGTTATTTGGTTCATGATTATTTATAAATTAAATTAAATCCCATTTTATTAAAAGTAAATGTTCGTCTAAAAAACAATTTCAATAGAAATAAGGGATCATATGAAGTAATTAGATCACTAATATTTGTTTTTATTAATTAAACAATTAACTAATTAATTAAATTTAATTTTTTAGAATTATATTATATGTTATCTAAATAATTTATAGAAAAATAAATAAATTATTCACCAAAAAGAAATATTTGTCGAAAAATCACGTTTTTTGCCTTTTGATTGGGAACCCATTTTAAATATCCTTTTTACTAGTTTATAATTTAAGTAGTAAACAATAAAATTTTTCATTGTAACAGGTTTATAATATATTAATTTGTATAATTTTTTAGTTATTTTTCTTATAATAGTTTTTAATGAATAATGTAAAATACTACATTTTAAGAAAAACATCTTATTTGATAAAACTTATTTATATAATTTTTTTTAATTGAAATCGGTTTTTAAATTATAATTAGAATAATTTTTTATCATTTCATAATATTTAGTTCATTAAATCAATTTTATTTTGAAAATATATATAAACACATTTCATGGTTTTGTATGATTCCCATAGATAACTCGCATTTTAGTTTTGTTTAACGAAATAATTTTAAATATAATTTTCCCAATTAAATAAATTAAATTTGGTTGAATGGAATCCATATCTGGAATAATAAGTTTAAAATAATGTTTTAATGTCAATTTAAAATTATGTATTAAAAATATACCATGGTAAAAAATATATTTACCGTAAAAAAAGTAAAATTATGTCAAAGGATAAAGTTAAAAAATTAGAGCCTACCGTACCAAATAACATCATAAATAAAAAACTGTTTTATTTTTTGATAGACCCAAAAAAAACTATAAATTATTAATTCTAAAAAAATTCTTGGTATTTTATGCCACATCAATATGGTTGGAATTTAATATCACATAATCAAAAAACTAATCACTTGAACTGATTTCTCTTCAAGTATAAATACTGCCACTCCACCTCAAATTTTACAACCAAAAGGCCTTATACCTACTAATATCTCTTCCAAAACCTTTACACCTCACTATAATAATATCCATGTTCTTCTGGTCTCAAAAATTACCAAACCCATAGTCTTAATGTGTCTTTCGAGGAGGGTATATTCGAGAAGTAATTTTTTGAAATTAACCCTATGAATTCATTTTCATTTTCTAATTTATTCTCAACAACATAATCCATAAATTCATGATAAATAAATAATCATGGATATAGTGGATTGTTATTTTTTTAATTTAATATATCCTACCCATTTCAGTCCACACCTCGTCTTTTTCAGAGGAATGAAATTATTTTACCTATTATGTTTGTTATTTGGCTTCATGAATAATGTTGTTTACCTTTATCCTTTACCACCTTCATGGTTTATTTAAAATATATTTTATTGATATATAATAATAAAATATTTATGTTATAAACTATTTAATATTTTTAAAATCTTATATTAAACACAACTTCATGCATTCGAAATTATTGTTATAGGATAACATCATTTGGGGACGGGTTGACTACTACATCTTCAAAATGATGTGATTCATTCACGCATCACATGGAATGCATTAAGGATTTTATAAGTAAAATTATACGATATAAATTTTTAATTAATTATACTGAAATTATATTTTATATTTATACATATTTAAAAACATTTAATTTAATTTGGTGCATTCAATTTGATGGGAAAATGAAAATTGCATAAATGTGTATGTGTGACCTACCAATTCTGTGAATATGTTTCATGTAAATTATTAAAATATTATTTTAAATAGATATATAATTAATATATTAGATATTTATGTCATGTTTTTTAATCTGGAGATAATTTACTTATGGCCTGATGGGCTATTTACATTATCCATTTTCATTTTCAGCTGAAGTACCGAATATCGACAAAGCCCCAGACATGAACATAAAAAATATTTTAATTACTATAACATAGTAATTAGGGATTTAAAAGTAATATTAAACCGTAATTTGTCAGAATGAATTATATATTAGCCTAATTTTATTATTAATTATGAAAAAGGATCATACAATATGAGTCGAACCCGAGGTATGTGTTTTTTCAAACTCAATTTCCATTAATTGAGTTATACATCAACATTGTTCATTTTATAGTTCCAATATAATGTGTGAAAACATATTTTATTAGTTTACATCATATTTTTAGTTATATTTGTATGTGTATATTGTTTACACACAAAATCACCCAATTTTTAAATTATTTCTTCATTTATATGATCTTTTTTAGGATTTACTCGTCTTACTTGTTAAATCTATGAGATGTAAGTACTATTGACCACTAAATACTTTTGTGTGGTCTATATATAATTATATTTTTTATGAAATATCATGAATATCCATATATTAATGATATAAAATACTAAATTTGATTACTATTACATTTATGGGTCATACAATTCGAGAGATTACATGTGGAAACAGAATTTCATTACCCAATTTATAGTTATTTGGTTAAAACTCCACTTCATTATTATGTCATTCTACAATTATGTGAGAAATTAATTTTTGAAATATTATATAATATTAATACATTATATTAGTGTATTTTAAATGAATATATATAATTGTTCTATTTTATTAACAATATGATCATTGTAAGTGACTGTTTTACTAATACATTATTTTAAATGTTTTAATAAATTAATACTCATTATACTTCTAATTAATGTCAATTTTATAAGAAGCTTCTTAATAAGATTTTTATATGGACATGAATGTTTTATAATGATAATTCCTTTTAAATTTTTCAAGGAGGTATAAGACACTTTGATTCAAAATTCATCTTTTTATGTGTTTAATGGTGTTTTGAGAATGGATCGATTATGTCAATATCATTAATGATATATTATAGAAATTTTATTTTTAATTTATGATTGTATTATGTGTTATTATTATGTTATAGTGATTCATAATTGTATAGTATTTCTGTTTGTTCTATGATTATCAATGGGTGGGTGATCCAATGAGAGCTCTACAATTTATTAGGAAATGAGATAGTGTTAAATAATGGTGTTTCTAAAAAGATATTTAGGGATTATACTTTGATGGATATTCCCATTATCTCCATGAATGTTACGCCCTATGACGATATGAAATCTACAATGTATGAATCATATGGATTCCCCAAGATACCTTTATGATATATAATTTTTAAAAGTTTTTCAATAATAATATTATTTTCTAAGGTATGTTAAAGACCATGTGTTTTTAAGGGTGAAAATTATTATTTGATAATAATTTTTTTTATGCTAAAATATTGCTAGGATAACTATTACATTCCTTATTATATATCACAGACTGTTAATTTGGTGATGAACCCATGTTATTTGTAAAATATTCCACAATTTATAAGGATGGGTAAGAGAAAATAATAATTGAAGAATATTTTTATCATTATGAAAAACAAGTTTTATTTTAAAATTTAATATATTATGAATTATTCAATTGTGAGTAGAAGTGTAAAATGGTAAAATTTGAGTTTTTATGTAATGTTTATGGCCTAATTCTTTAAAACTATAATCCTGGAAAGATCCTTAATATGAAGTTTTGTATCAAAAAAATATTGTTTAATATTTAAAGTTAGGTAGAAAATTTAGGTATCATAGGAACACTTTAAAAAAATATTGGGATTATGGGTTTCGGATAATCATATAGAAATTTTCTATATATATTTTTATAGTTAAATCCTTATTCTATAACAATTTCTGATTGAGGAATGTTTGGTTACAAATGGAAAAAGAAGGATCTCAAAAAAAATTATTATATCTTCCTGATGACTTGATTTCAATAATTATTGCAATGTCATGATTAGATGATTCAATAAGTTTTCTAACATACCACACCCTTGCAACGACTTGTATCAGATATAAAAAAACATCCACTATACCTCGATACCATGGTGGATCATGGGTTGTTTATAAAAAAATCATATTTACTCAATAATTGATTATTCTTAAAAAGGTAAGTATTATAATGGAATTATTAAATATTTTACCTTATCATAGAATTATAAATAATGTAATTATTTTTTAAAAGTTGATGAAGAAGTATACCCTTACATATCATATTTTTATTTAATTTTGAAAAACATTATTTCAGCACATAAATATTTTATCTTAGAAAGACCATTGATTAAATGTTTCAAGTCAAACATGGAATGAATGGTTTATAAGAATAATGATTTATTTAAGGTTATGAAGTTATATTACATAAAATATTATTTTTCAAAAATATTTCTCTATGAACACCCATACAACTCATGATGTAAATGGGGTATTTGGATAATGAATATAAATGATTGTTTAGAACCTCTATATCACTATTTCAATGCATGGAACTTCTATCTATATGAAAAAAATGATGATCATTCCAAGTGGACACAATGATCTTGGAATATAATTATATATTTCTGGAATGGTTTTATTAAATCATTTGAAGATGAATTGAATAATATAACTATATATATGAATTATTGAAATAATATTTTGATGTAATTATAATTTTCAATTCAAGAAAAAGGTATGAAATAAGAATTAAGGTAAAAAATATTATGTTTAATTATAATAATTTTATCACAAATTGGAAATTTTATATTAAATATATAGTTTTTGTAAAAGGGAAACACACAGACAGTGTGACATACTATCGTGCAAGACAAGGTTGTGGGAATCGAATCCACTTTCGAAGGGAGATAATGATTTATTTCAAAATAGTACCCTACACAATGTCCCTGGTTTTTGAGAATTTTTCGATTTAATTAAATGAGTTGATATAATATGAATATTTTGATTTTGGGATAATTTATTTTATCAAATGGATACCCTTGGTATTGGAAAACGGTTTTTGGGTTATGTGATAAATGTAATTTTGGAAGATGGTCACACTTTCTGGAACCCTATTTGAATAATGTAAACAAAATATTATAGAATTTTATATGATGATTAATGGTTAGATTTTACATTGTATGAATTTGGGTTTTTTATTTGGGACTTATTGTTATTCATGTTATTTGTGGAAAAAATTAAAAAATCATTGAGAATATGTTATACTGGAAATTACTTTTCTGATTTGATATATTGAGAGTGATTGATGTTATTTGGAATTAATTGTTAAAATTTATCATAGAAGACCATGTAGTCAATTTGTACTATGTTTTGGGTTTCACTATTAGTTTGTATAATTTTTTAGGTATTTTAATGAATGAAATTTTTTAATGTTAGATTTTGAACTTTTGGTTTTACAAATGAATGTTGGACATTAAAAGTAGTTTGTCTTCATCAAATGGATTATTATTTTTTGAGAAATGTTTTATCATAACCTATCCTTATTGGATTTATATAATGTTTCTAGAGAAGAAAAATAGACAGATAATCTTTTTTCGGAAATGTAATTCTATAGATGTTGACTTATCAGGAATACTCATCATTTGTAGAAAAAATTGTGTGTCTGTGGTGGAAATTTTTTGAAGGGTTATTTTATAGTTTTCATGTAAGTATATTTATTTATTTTCTAAGTATATGAATAAAAATAATTATTAAATTCTGTAAAAGGATCTGAAAACGAAAAAATTATTCAATTTATATATATAACTGGAGATCAACATCCATTATCAAAAAGAAATTTATGGTTTGTGATTTTTAACATTCTCCTGAAAATGTTTTCTATCAAACTCCATAAAAATTTTTGGTTAATCTTCCCTTCAATATTCATTATTTCCTACATGTATCCCTTGTTTTTTCAACTCATGTGACTATTTTACTTATCTTTCATTCATTAAATATTTTAGTTTTATTTACTATTTTTTATAATGTGGGATTGTTATGATGATATTTTAAAATTTCTGACCTCAGTTACCGACCCCGAAATAAAATTGTGGGGGAAAAAATTATTAAATGTGGGAAGATGTAACACCCTATGTTTTATGAATGAAAACTATATTTGAAAGAATACATGATACACTAAATTGAGCTTAGACGATCAATTAAATATTATTTTTTAAAGGATACTATTAGAACCTATTTGTTTGAATGAAAGGATTGAATAATATTAAATTATATATGAAAAAATGGTCTATACTTTTTTCAATTAATATTTTTAGCACAATTAATTAAAAATACATTTAAAACCATTTTTAAATAAATGAAAATGTTTTTCACAAAACCTATTTAAATAAAAATAAGTCACATTATAAAGTATGAAAATCACTCTTATTTAGTTTTATTAATAAAATATATATTTAATATATTCGATGTAATATTTATGTTTAATCTTATATATTTTTTAAACATGAAATAAGAATAAAATCAAATTTTCAGATAAACGAAGTATTCCATGAAAAAATGAAAATTTTCCTCTTCTTGATCAAGAACCGTTTTTAAATCTAGTTTTCATATGATTGTATAAGTTCTATTTGACAAAATAAACTTATTATTTAGATAAGGGAGATAAAATTTTAATATAGATAATTTTTTTAGTAATTTTCTAATAATTTTTTTAATTAATATTGAAAAATTATATATTTTAGCTCAAAACATATTTATGAACTAATTTATTTTTAAATATAGATATTCATTTAAATAGTATTTAAAGCATAATTATATTATATTTTTATAATTAATTACCATTTAATATATTTTAATTTGTTTCATGTTAAAAATAGATATATAAACATTTCATGGTTTTGAACGTTTCACTTTTAAAAAACTATTTTTAGTTATATCAGCAGAATTAATTTTAAATATGATTTATCAATTATGTGATTTAAATTAGGTAAAATGGATTAAATATTTGGAATAAAATGTTCCAAAATTTGGATTTATGATAATTATCATTTTTAGGTATTAAATAGTTACAAAGGTAAAAAAATTATTACCTTAATAAATGAAAATTTTTGAGAGGGGTTAATCTTAAATGTTAAAGGATTACCCTATCAAAAAAACAATACATTTGATGAGTCTATGAGGTTGGGATAAACCCTAAAAATCATATAAAAAATAATTATAAGGGAAATTAGGTGAATTTAATGAATCCTTTATATAGTTGGCTTCCAATATAAGATAATCACTAAACTAATCACTTATACCCACCTCTCATACTATATAAATTCCACCACTCCACCTCCCATTTTTGAATCACAAATCCTATTAGATCCAAAATGATCCTCCCAAACCACTACTAATAAATCTACCCATTTACAAGATAGGATGGTCTCATCAAAAGACTGAACACAAGGCCAAAAATGTCTTTTAAGGAGGGGATATTCAATAGGTAATTTTTTTCAAAGTACCTCTCTTATTTTCTTTTCTTATTCTACTTTAATCTCAACTTATTCATACATAAATGAATTATAACACCTAAATTAATTATATACTACTTTTTATAATATTATATATAATACCCATTTCATTTTCAACCTCCTCATAAACAATGAAATGGAATTATTATGTATGTTATGTTTGCTATTCGCCTCCACAAATATTGTTTGTATTATTTTTACATTACCACCTTCAGGGCAGGTATTAAAAATATTTTTAATGTTAAATAATATTTATATATTTATATAATAACCTATTTCATAATATTAAAACTTTATATTTAAAATACCTTCTTTCATTCCATATTTTTGTTATATTATAACTTTATTTTGGGACGTGTGGACTACCACGTCCTCAAAATGATGTGATTCATTCATGCATCACATTGAATGTATTAGGAATAGTATTATTAACCATATATGATATAAATTATATATTAATTAAAATTTAATTATATTATATATGTATAAATATTTACATATATTTCATTGAATTCTATTTATTTAAATACAATAGGAAAAATGAAAATTACGCTCAAGAGTACGTACATCCAGATGTCTCCATGAACTATGTTTTTAGTTATTTGTAAAAATATTATTATAAATAATTAAATAATGAATATATATGATATTTATATCTTGTTTAATATTCTGTTGATGTTGCTGTTATGACCTCATGGACTATTCACATCATAAAAAGTTCATTTTCTATTCATGTACATAAAATCTACAAAGAATCGAACTTGAACATAAATAATTAATAAATTTAAATGAAATGGTAAAAAATTATATAAAATGAATAGTAAACATGAAAATGTTCATAGAACAATATATATTAATCCTGGATTATTATTTAGGAATAAAAAAGAACATACGAGACTATTCGAATCGACTTAAGGGATTTCTCAACTGAATTTCAATTCAATGGGTTATACATCTACGCTGTTGATTTTATTATGCAATGATTTTGTGTGGAATAATTTTTTTCTGGTTAATTTATTATTTTCCATAATTATTTTGTGTATATACTACTGATACACATAATTAACCCATTGATCATTTTTTACGTTATTGATACCATCTTTGTAAGGATTTACCCATCTCACTTTTTATCACTCTATAATATATTCATTATTCACCACTAATTAAATTTTTGTGGTGTATAAATAATTTTAATTTATTTTATATATCATTAATATCCTTATATTTATGTTATTAAATGTTTCATTTTATTATTATTAATTTTATGGGTCAAAAAATATTATTTAATACAGTTGGTAAGGGAATTTAATAACACGATATCCATTTTTTGGGATAAAATTCAACTCTTCGATTACGTTGTGTTATGTTTATATGATAAATTCATTTTGGATATCTTACCTTTTATTAAAAATTTCATTATGTGTATTTATAGTGAATACACATAATCAAACTATTTGATTAACAAAATGATATCTGTAAAGGTCTCTGAAACTAAAACAACATTTCAATTTTTAAAAATATATATTCATTTAAATAATTAACATTAATATAAATGTTTTAAAAATGGTTTTATGGATCTATATATATTTACATTAATGTTTTAAAATGATAATTCCATTTAAAAATTTCATGGTGTTATTGGAAAAATTGAATCCAAAATATTTTTTTAAATGTGTTAATTGTGTTTTGAGAATGAATTTATTACATCTGTATAATTAATGATGTCTTTGTGGAAATATTATTTTTCCATTATGATTCTTTTATGTATTATTATTATGTTATTATTATTTGGAATTGTAAATTTTTTATGTATATAGGTGGTTCTATGATAAACTGAGGAAGGGTGAGCCCACTATATCTCTTCATTGCATTAGGTAATGAGACTGAGTTAAAATGATGGATTTCTTTTAATATATTAAGGAAAGATTCTATTATAGGTATTCCAAACATAAAATCAAAGGTCACTCCCTATGTAGCATTGAATAATACAAATTATGTATGTTATGGATTCTATAAGATACATTTATGATTTATGATTTTCACGAGTATTTATAGAATCTTATGATTTCATGAGGTATGTCAAAGAGTATATATATTTATGGGTAAAATTATGATTTTAATAAAATGTTTTTGTGTTTTTAAAATACTATGGTAGTAACGGTTTTATTCATTATTTAATATCTCTTATTGTGTTTTTTGTGATCATACCATGATTTTTGAAATGTTTTTCATTGGGTATAATGATGTGTATGAGAAAAGATGAAGTCAAAAATATTTTTATCAGTAATATAAATCTAGTTTTACTTTATAAGGTTATATATTATAAAATATAGATAGTGAGTAGATGTTCCAACTACTAGTATTGTAGTTTTTTTGTAGTAGTTATGACTTAATTCTCTAAAACATTAATCCTAATAATATCTTCACTATGAATTATTTACAAAAACCCTGATTATGCAACGTTTAAGTTTGTGTTCATGGATATCCGCAAATTTTGTGTATGATAATATGGGTTTAGAAGGATGACCAAGTAAGAACCCCTAATGTCTAAACAATTATAAGGGTTTCATTGATCAAAATAATTTTCTTGTGATACATATATAAGATTGAATTCATCTATTTGTTACAAAAAATCCTAAAAAACGTAACACATATTGTGTACACATTCACACTAGTCATGTCTTCAGGTTCTAACTAGCCCCCCCACGCGACTTGAACGTACCCACCCTAGATATGTGATAAATGTAATATGTTACCTTATACCATAAACCTGAATTTGACAATTTGTGCATTGTAGAGTGCCCAAAATATTCATAAACATTTACCTAAATTCATATGGTTGGATTGTATGTATTATATCAACCCACAACTACAGTCATTGGGTAATTCATTGCCATTAGTAAATCTCCTACAATGTTTCCAACCATTCCCTCTCATTCAAGGGAGGAAACATCACCAACCAACCATTATATAATAAATAATGGTAGGTAAATTCTCCATTACTGTATAGAACATCACAACTCGATCCCAATCCCATTAATAGTGGGTCCCATATTTAATCTCGCATCATCGTCGAGTCATATTAATGATGACTGACATAACATATTTCAATAAAATGGCATATTCTAACTCAAGGTAAGGTTAACATGAACATATAAATCATAGATATTCCCCTTCCTAACCACTACCAACAGACTCATGGTATGGCCTCATATCATGTGCTCTAGGATCACCTTTCTCCAATGATGATTCATCCAATATGATTCACCCATATCAAGCCAATACATCAATATCTTCTCCCACATGAGAATCTTCCACCTATCAATAACATATTGAATTAACACATCTGAAATAACTAAGATGAAAAACAACCCATATCATATCCAATAAAATCATTACTTGGGAAATAGTTTCTTATGAAAATTTCCATTACATTAGAATGACAATCAGGGAACTTTATTATCATCTACACTCTCTAGGGGATATCTATGTTCATATAGGCAAACTTGCCACTTTGATACCATATTTAAGGTATTCATAGATTTATAAACACAACATAGATGATCATGAATCAATATGCACTATTGGAAAACATGTTCTTTTATAACCACAATATCATAAACTTTAGAAAAAATTACATCACCCTTATGAGGGTATATAGGCCACAAAATGTAGTATATCCTCTCATGATTTCCATTAAAAACACATTCAAATACCTTTTAAGAAGCATTCTGATATATCCATGTAATATCATACACATGATAGTACCATTGAAAAAATTGGATATAGATATCATTTAGAAAAATAACATATCCCATTTTAAAATTCCATATATACACCCTTCCTCAAACAATTACATTTTTCAGAAATTATATTTATCCAAATCCCATTTATAAAAATATATATAAAATTGATTTTCATATTTTTCATCAAATACCAATACACACATCCTATATTTCATATTTAGGACCACAAATTCATGTTATAAATAGGATAAATTATAAAACAATTTAACAATCTATAATATCTCTGTATATTATTATTAAATCTTATTTCTATCATATACATATGGGGAAACTTAATGAAATGATGATATACATGTATACATAATAATAAGGCACTAAAACGTAATATTAATAATACACCAAGATACTGAATTAATTACAAGGCCACATTCCATATCAGAATATCATAAATATATTCC
This sequence comes from Viscum album, assembly GCA_963277665.1. Taxonomy (NCBI): domain Eukaryota; kingdom Viridiplantae; phylum Streptophyta; class Magnoliopsida; order Santalales; family Viscaceae; genus Viscum; species Viscum album. The sequence continues at coordinate 194,587,529 of OY728146.1, read as the reverse complement.
CACACTTCTACCAACCACCATATATTCCATGGTCACCTGTATCATCAATGTAACCCATTAAACTAATTAAAAAAATAATTTCAAATATATTACCCTAATTTCATAACTAACATCAATCTCTATAGAATAATATACGACACTGAAACTACAATATATTGGGTCCATTATTCCTATGAAACACACTCTTACATAATCCATGGAGAAATGATAAATTACATAACAGAATAAATACATAATTTAACTCAATTTAACAAAAATAATAAATATATCCACATAAATATATGCGATGATAGAAATGAAGAATTATAGATTTTTTAATTCTATAAGGACCACACTTTTATATCTTAAGAAAAATCAACAATATTCATGGTGATTCATCCATGATCTAGAAAAATTTTGATTTATAAAAACCTATCATTCAAACCAAACGTAATGAAGAATGAGGAAGTGGAATATTGAAGGTAGTGGAAATGATCCCACATAAATTCCACACAACATACCACCCTCAAATTCTCACAACATAACACCCATAAACTTCTTAGAGGTACACAAAGGAGTAGATGGGGAGTGTAGAAAGAGAGATCATAATTATCAATAGATAACATCAGTTGAGAGGAACCTAATGTACATATGAATATGTATCCACACAAAATTACAAAAAGTCCCATAAAAATTAATATTCCCAACAATGTTTTAATCATGAATATGAGCTCCATTGTAGGGATCCTTCTAATATAAGTTAGGAAATACCAATCCTCAATAAATTCATGATGTGGATCTCTTATTTTAGACAATTAATTCCATTCTCATCATTAGTAACTAAGTTCAGTGTATAAAATATCCTTGAATTAAATCATACCCTACATCTAAACCACTCATGAAATTGACCCGAAGATTTACGGTGTAAATTATTACTTTAAATTTATTTTATAAGCATTCTATCATTTCTAATGCTCTAATATGCACTTAAAAAATTGTCTAACTCCCTGGGACTTGAAACATGTCCATGAACATAATCTATAGATATTTTACCACCCATAATCCCAATTCGAGTTTATGTTATAAAAAACAACGAGAATATGGAAAATTGAAATTACTTTATAAATTCACAACATATAACTATGTCAATTTTTATATTCTTTCCACCAATACTTTTTTTATCAAAAATATATTGGGAAGTCCTCTTACCATAACATCAAACCTAATTTCGTCCTTAATATAGTGTGAATTATTTACATTTATTCTTTAATGAACCAAATTATTTCCACAATAAAAATAATTAAATTTATATATAAAATCTTAATTTTTAATAAGGTTCCTAGTTCAATCATAAAACCATGAGAAACACATCCTGAGTGATTAAATCAAGGTAGTTTTCAACCAACCAATTATGTATACACACAAAAGACATGCCATTCATCCCCTTTATTCCATTTAGAAAGAAGCGATTTTCCTCCACCAATAAAAAATAAATTTACCCAATCATGATGCCTAAAATATATGTGGTATCACCTCCTCATTTAGAAACCCACAATGATGTAAGACCTAAAAAATTGGTTTAATTAATTAACTTGTTACTCAAATAACCATATCAAACACCACACTCACCATGTCCAATGATTGATATTTGATCTAACACATCTTTGAATCAAAATAACACCATATTAATATATTACTAAACCTAAATATTTAACAGTATTCACACATGAATCCATTAATCTGGTATTTTCACTGACTAGTATCTCATTATAATCACAACCATCCATTATATAGATTCACTACTCCCATGTACCTTCCAACATTAGGATTATACACCCATGAAATATATCCATCTCCCCATACTAGGTGTACCCTTATCATAACCTTAGTAATATAAATCCTTGATCTCCCATTTCCTCATCGTATCTATTACAACAAAAAATGATTGGATATGAATACCCACTCACACATGAGAACTCAACTTATAACACCAATCTACAAGCACCAAGATAATGGTCAACCACACCCATATATTCTAAATGATATATTTTTTCACAACAAACTCATCATGAGACTTATGATTCATGACACTATAAAATAATAAAATTAATTACTTGTATCCATTAATGATTATCCCTGATTCAATAATCACATATAGAGGACACCAACCAAGAGGTCCAAATAATAAAATACCTTCCAGACACATCAAGGTGTTCAACCCTTAAGACCACTATCACACATCCATCCACTTAATACTGATGATATCATTCATCTAACCCATAATTATTCCTAAAATAGGTCTCATGTTATATAAATGATATAACATCTAAATGAAAAATATAATCATCAATGTGTCTCCCAACCCACCCCTAAATATATAAGAAACGAATATAAAGACACCATAATTTCACCAAAAACTACCTGAATCTATCCCACATCACACCACACTGAAAAAATATTACAATGATGTTTTTGGGTAAAAAAATACACATAATATGAGAAAGTAACATAAGCATCTTGGTGTCCGCGGAAATATATAACCATTAATTTTTTTATCTTCTAAATGTATGACTTTATTATTTTTACACCAATTTAAATCATTTTACATTAACAATGAATAGACTACACTTTCAAGGAACCAACCAAAATCCATTGTTTTTTCAAAAAAATATAAAATCCCTAAATACGATGCCATATTTGGATACATTTCTAAAAACGGGTTTTATTTTATAAAAACTACATTGAATTACAATTCAAAAAAAATTATTATGTGCTCATTTCCTAGAACATAAAAATACCATTATTTTTGAAAACCAACATATATTCTCAAAATTTCAATTAGAACCCACATTTTAAACTAATTTTATTACACTTAATTCTACCTAATGAGTTTTCAACATCAAAAACAACATTTTTGCTAAAGAATCCACAAATCCAAAAAACCAATCATCTATAATTTGTAAACATGAACATTGATAAAACACAATCAACAACCAAGTAACCAATAACCTAATATATATATATATATATATATATATACATTTATCTAATAACCATTATAAAATATATGGGATAAAATATTTTATTATATTAGTTATATTGATTATTAAGGAATTCTGATGATGAGTTAAATCAAACAAAACCACCCATATTAACATGTATCATGACCTATGTATTCCATTTTTGTGATAAATAAAAAAATAACTAGATCTCAAAAAAAAACCCTAAGATGCATACCAATAATCATTAATAAAACCATATGATTAGCATTCCATTCTGACACATCACTCATCCTATAGTTCTTCATCCTAAAACTAGATATCCCCATGTAACATTGGTTTCAACCAAGGTTGTTCTTTATAAACAAGCGATAAATCAACATCCCTTGTTCTAAAAACATATATTCAAATCTATAAATATTTTTTTGTCAAAAAACATTCTCTAATATGAATTTGTAATAACAAAAACTCTGCCTCATAAATAGTGTGTTTACTAGGTTGAAAATATTCCTCTTCCACAACTTGGCATAATCTAGTGGTTTTTTATTAGCTATGGGGGTCTAAAAAATTAATAAGGATGTTATTCCATCAATATAAACCTAACAGTCATGCAGAAGTTATTTTACAAATTTGGCATGACTTTTTCATATATAGGCCATCGAAAAATATATTGAAAATTAAAAAATGTTGTATGGTGTCCATTTAAATCTATGATATAATAAATAAAAATAAACTACTTGATATATCTCAAAAGGTCCAATAAATAGATTATAGACCAGTAATGTTCAATTAAATAAATGTAACATTAATATTATATGATAAAGTGATTAAATATTAAAAATAATTGTGCTAATAAGCCAGTAATCAAGTGGTAAGGGTTGTTGCTTGGCATCCAAGAGACCCAGGTTCAAAACTGGCTGGAGGATAATTTTCGGGTAATATAGTTGTACTGTAGCAGTTACTAGAGAAATTACAATTCGGTACTGTAGCAATCGGATCTATTCACCCAATTTGGGACTTCGGGCCACCAGTTTGGGCCTATGGGTCTTAAGGGCCTTCGGGCCATCAACGGCCTTCAGGCCACAGGGCCATCAGCCCATTAATACCATGGAGTAACCCAATTCACATAGAGCATTCCCTATAAGAGGATTAGAGCATCAGCAATAAAATCAACAGATGCAGAGCTAATCGAATTTAAATAATGATAGGGTATGACAACCACCATTTAGAATAGGAACTGTGTAGCTTTGTATGGGGCAATGCTAGATGATCATCAATTCATGGTGTGGAGTTAGGCGATCAATGATGTAGAAGATGGGGAGGGTTAGTTCTAGTATGTTGGGCCTACAGGTCATGTATTGGGCATGGTATTCCTCTGGGCCTTCGGGACAGGTATTTTCATGACATTTTGGGCCTTGTGCCTTTGGCCTAAGGGTCATGTACGATTTCCCCTTCACCCCTTAAAAGGGGGATTCTCCCAAATTAAATAAAAAAGGGCCTTAGGGCCATTCGAAAATAATAATAATAATGTTTACCTATAGACAAAAAAACATAACATCTTATTCTTGACAAGACCAATAAAATATACCTTGAATGTACCACATATCCATCTAGAAGAAATAAATATTTCTTTAGACAATGTTATATGTTATATCCATGTATATAGAACCCCTTGTTTTGTAAATGGTATGAGGGTACTTCTAATAACCTTTAATTAATCCTCATTATCTCATTGATATTTATTATTACTCAAATCTAATGGATGTGTATGTAATAAATGTACGATAGTGCTGTTATATTCATGATACATGTAAACCTAGAGAACATAACACAAAATGCAAATAAAATCTCACATGTTAGGTCTTAATGTTCAATCAAGACCACCAAAACACCATAACCTATTTAATTCGACTCGATTACCAAAATGGATAAATCACCTCCTACCATAAATTGAAATGTTTTTTAATATAAAAGGAATGTTTCCAAAAGGGATCCTCAACCCATACCCAAATACGTTGGGTTAGGTGTTGTTTTATATCTCAATATATACTATAAGGCTCAGTGTAGGGAATAATCTTTATTTGATCTCATAAAAATCATCCAAACCGTCATTCATTACTAATTTAGGCTACATCAATAATCAACTAGTAATTATCACATAAAGTAGGTTAATCCTTACCTAATTTATTGCACATAACATCTAAGAACACATCACAATAATGGGGGTCTCCATGTCTGATCTCAATATTTAGTAAGTGATCTCACTCATGACTAACAAAACTAACTTCAATCTAACCAAATACATTTACTTAAGGAATTATAAAAAATTCCATACAACATATAGAAATACCATTTCCACTGCCACAGAATTATCAAATTCAATAAACACATCACATGTAACCTACTTTCAAGGAACCAATTCCCATCAACTAGATTATCATCATGGTCCCTTAATATATATTTCTAGACTTTTGGGGTTAACATTGTAAATCAGAAACAACCCACCAATTTAAATCCACATAAAATTATCTCACATGGACCAACACGCAATATTGATCATCATATATCAACACACACACACTCACCAAATAAAGCACTACCACGATTCATGATGCACAAAAAAGCCATTGAAAAATGTGGATCGACCTAAAGTTGTCAAAAAAACCAAAATCACATCAATCAAAAAAAATTTAATTTATTTGGAATCCAAGTCTAGTAAATTTTTAATATCATTTATAGAAGAATACACATTGCATATTACTCACAATAGGCATTTGGATAAAAAAAATTAGTCATCATTTATGAAAACCCAATTTCAAATTTTAAATTACAACTAGAATTCCTATTAAAAATTAATTTCATTTCTATTAAGTTCCATTTATACATACGCATTTTAAAAATGATGTTTAAAAAATGAATAAAATTTTACTTTTTAATGACCAATGTTTGCCTATAAATAATCTCGATGGGACCCCAGTTATTACAATTTGACCAAGGTGACATTATACAACCATTTATTGAGTTTTATGATCCTTATTGACTACAATAAAACCACAATCTCATTCATTCCTTTTGGATAAACACACATGAAATGATAAATATATGAATAAATCATAAAGAGGCATGTAAAAAATAATTTCTATTTACTATTTTATATAATATTTTTTTCAAATTAATTTTAATTTTTCGATAGCTTCCATTATAGGAAACACTAATTTTAAACATAGCATGATATATTAATAAAATGTTATAATGTGTCTATCATTACCTAAATATTAAATTAGTAGGTATGAATATTATTAATTGTTGTATGATATATATAAAAATATCATTCTCAATATAAATATATTTATTAATATTTCAGAAATAACCATTAATGTTTTAGAAATGTTATATTATAACTAAAAATTATTTCATTCTAAATGAATTTTTTTATTATTAGTGATAAAATATGACAGTTATTTTTTCAACCAATGAGAAAAATTATTTCAAAAAACCAATTACATTTTCTAAATTATCCTATCAAAAATTTATTATGGATAATTTATATTATTTTCCAAAATAAAAATTCCACAAAATAGTGAAAAAATGATTATGTTTTTATAAGAAATCATATATTTTATCAATGAATGTACAGAAATACGTTTTTTGTCAAATTTTTTATCAAATTAAACTTTTATCTATGATATTTTAAAAAATATAATAAGGTTCAGTTGAATTTATTTTATATATTCATATGCTATAAAAACAGTTTTTTAAATTATCAATGTTATTTTTTTAGAAAAAATATTATCATATACATATTTTGTTTTTTAGTAAATTATATCTGTATTATTTGGTGAATATTTTAAGGAATGTTTTATAAAATTTAGTTGATCATGATTTTCAGACCTCCGAAAAATATTTTTTCTAGAAAAATAATAAAAAGTAATCCTATTTTATTCTTAAAATGTATTTCTTTATAAAAAATAACTTTATCATATTCATTACACTAAAACTAAAATTATTATCTTCCATAGTTAGTTTTTGATTTCGTAAAAATGTTTTGTAAATTTAAAATTAGGTGGTTCAATTTTGATAAATAAGACCCAATATTTTTTATCAATATGAATATTAACAATAGTAAAATTTATCACTTCAATAAAAGCCAATTCAATTTAATATACATTTAAAATAATTTAAAATTACATAATTATTTGGTAATGATTTTATTTGATTATGTTAATGAGACCCCCATCACCTTCGCCTCTAAATTTATTTTATCCGTGTACACCATTATATGAACATGATTAATATATATAATATTTTTTTAATGGTTGGGTTTGATGCCTCAATATATTATTTAATGAAAATAACCCTTTAATACAAGATATAAGGAGTCCTATTACATATCCCAAAGGCCCATGAAAAAGTGGCCTGAATACAAGCCTTGGGAGTCAATTTTTTAGACCGAAGGACCCCTCAGTGAACTGTTCTCCTAAAATACCTGCGTTGCTACAGTACTGCCATTGCTATAGTACATGTTACTGTGCCTCTTCCACTATAGTGTCATCGCTGCTATACTTCCACCACTGCGATAATTCCGCCACTACTGATGTGCTACTACAGTACCCAGAAATTCGTCCCAATTTTGTTTTAAAATGTGGCAAAATATTTTTCAAAGAATAATAATATTAATTTATTTATAATCTAACCATATTAATCCATGTAAATAATTTATAATTTTTAAAATTATATAGTACCCCTAAATTCTTACCCAACTCCAAAATAGTAGTTGTTCAATTAATGTGAAAATAAAATAAATGATACTAAAAATATTTATGGTGATATATTTTGATTATTTAATTGTGTTAAATGATTTTTTTAGTTAGATATTACATATTATGGCTGTATCAAAAGATTATATTAAAATTAATACTTTTTATTTATATATTTTAATTCAAATTAAAGGAATAGTGTTGATATTCTCAAAACGGATATTTTATCAAAATAATATTTTTTTAATCTATAAAAAATTATAAAAAATATTAAAAATGATAAGGTGGATAATATATAGTTTAACATTAAATATATTATATATTTAAGAGGAAATTTATACTATATAATTAAAATGTATTAATCCATAATATTAAAATATTTTTTACTATTGTTAAAATTAAAATTTGTAAACTATAGGTTATAAAAAATTATAATGATTAATATGACACAAAAACAAATAAAAATTATATATTTTTTGGGTATTTAAACGTAATTTACATCATAATTTAATTCATATCCATTTAATGGCATTTTTATTGAATATTAATATAATATAATTTAATAAATTAAGAAATTCAAAAATCCCCACTTGCCTAAATCGTAAAATGGTGAATACTCCATCACTTCATTACATGACAATAAACCTCCTATAGTATCCAAAATATTCCAATTTATATTATATACATCCCTATACACATTCTTGTATGTTTCTCTTCCCCAAAGACCAACAATTGTTCTCTTTACAACATATATTAATGACCAATTACAAATAATTTGTCATCGTCTTAATCATTCAATTTCATTTATTCAATTATTTACCTCTTAAAAATATATTATATTTATTATAAATTAATATATTATGTATTATTAGTATATAAAATTATTTTATTAGTATGGAAAAAATATTATACAGTAATATTCTAATAAAATTAGAGTTTAAAGTATCTCTCTTGTGTACATATGTCATATAATATCCACATAGATATAGAATTTATTTTCCATAAGAACAATTTATGGGTTCAAATTATGAGGGATTTAATATTTATATATTATATTTTATATATAATTATTATGTTGTATTTATAATATCACATCTACTTATATAACTTTAAATCATTTGTTAAATGATAACGTCGTTTATGTGTTTCTATGGACTACCACCTCCATGATGCTATGTGATTCATTTATCATTCATATTATAAATGAATAGAAATGAGGAATAATTTGAAAAATATATATGAAATATATGAAATATTATTGATCCTATGATGGTGAACTAATATTTACAGTTTTTCCATTCCATCCATCAAAAAATGAAAACATTGTGTTTGTGTGTGTGTCTGGATTATCTTCTCCATGAACGATGTAGATAATTTTTATATATTTAAATGATTGAATAACTATAAAAATATATATAATTAAAATATAATGTATTTATTTCATAATTAATATTATGGAAATATTTTATCCTGGATCAAAACAGAAGGACTAAATCAACTTAAATAAGACATACGTGAAAAATGAAGAAGATATCATTTGGAATAGTACTTTTAATAAAAACGGATAGTAAATAGATGATAAATGGTAGTGGATAAAAAAATATATTGTATTATAAAGATGTTTATGGATATTATATTTTTTTATAAAAAATATATATTTTCTATACATGATATTCCAATGAAAAAATATGAAGTTGGACATATGATAAGGAATTATTGTCTCACTTTTACTTTTGAGAGACATAAGCCATATTAACTAATTATTTATTTATTGTGGTGTATATACCAACCCATTAATAAGTCATATCATTAATATATTTATATTAGTGGTATTTAATAATTTTTTTAATGTTACTTTTTTCTTTGGGGTAGGATTCAAAAAATTTGAATACGATATATGATTATGTGCTTTATGAAATTTATACTTTTTTACCGATTCATTTGAAAACACATGTTTCTTCCATATCCATGTCTTCAAAAATTATTTTTAATTAAAGTTGTTACAATTATACTTTTCTTTCTAATGATGTTTTTACCCATGATTAATATCTTACAAAATGGTTTCAATGGAGTATTTTTTTTCATTTCCAAAATAGGGTACATTTTGACTTTTCGGTTAAAAGTTAAGAGGAAGTTATTAGCATGTATTGAATGAATGGTATTTTCCTTACATCATTAGTAAATTTATTTTTGATGATTTCATTATAGGTTTACATGTTTTTTAGAGATAAATTATTCGAATTTATAATGTCACACCATTTTTAATGAAGTGATTTGAAAAAGGAATGAATATTTTAATGAGGAATGTTTTAATGATATATTAATTTAATTTCTATAATTTAAATTTAGTAAAAATTATAATAATAATTAATTAATCAGGATTTGATCCATGGATACCATACTTATATTTTTCTCTAGTTTTATTATGTTTATGATGCCAATATGTTTAGGAAACCCAATTCTTTGCTATAAGATATATTTTTTGGAATGTTGATCAAATATATTTATTTTAATGTGTTATACAATGATGAATGTTTAAAGATTATTTAAAATAGATATGTATGATTTATATTATGTGATTACTAAGATATATATATATATATATATATCCCTCTAATTCATTAGGTATGGATTGATGTCTCATGGGATAAATACAACTATAATAAAGAGTAAACCCAATTCAGTATGGATTTTACCACTATGATAATACTAGGATTCAAAAATGACTACTATAATGGGTTTGTGGTAAACCCATTATACAATTATAGTCTCAAAAAAGAGACATTACTACTAAGGAAATTATTTTTATGATTACGTGTTTTCAAAAAACCAATGTATTATGTCAATATTATTAACATATGGTTCATGTTCATTGATTCCATTTTGATTCCAATATTATAAGACACCATGATTTATTACATGAATCATGATGTTGACCTGTGATATTTTGGATATCATTTGAAAATGTTAAATTGATTTTCTCATACAATTATTCTGATGTTATTATTATAGGATAATTAATATCTCCCATGTTTACAATTAATAAAAATCATAACCGAAACATTTTTTATGTTTCTTATCGATATGTTATGAATAAATATACTACGTATGTCATTTAAAATAAGGAAATAGTCATGAATAAATTTTTTGGAGATGATGTAGAACTTATATGAATGTTTTGTTTAATTTTCCAAATTTACTATGTAACTAGTTCTATATTATTTGGGAATGAATCCTTATATAATGAAATGAATGTTCATCTATTAATATATGATAAATATATATATATATGAAATTTAAGGTTTTTTATGGTTTGGATCCCAACAAGGATTAGACAACCTTTTGAAACTATTATGAGATAAAATTTGTGTGAAACGTAGGGATGATTCTATGTATACAATGAAATTGTAATTTTTCGATAACAATCATGTATGACCATGGTTAAAAATAAGGATTCATAATACAAGTTATAATGATTTATAAATAATTAAATGACATATTATACCTTTTTAAACTATTTTTATTATTTACCACAAAATGATTTTTTTATAAATTGGAAGGAGCATAAAAGAATAATGCTAGTGATTAATGTTATGGTCAAAGGAATGGTTATCCTGAGGAGAAACCCATAAAAATAGTACATGGAAAGATAATTTTAATTATTATGAATAATTATTTATATTATTATATATCTAAATATATCAACTTTTCAAAGAATCATGATATACAAAAAATATATTGATGTGATCTCTGAAAGATCATGATAGAAAGAATATTACTCTTATAATATTTATAGAATGTGGGAAGAAGCACTCAAATGAATGAATTTTACGAATAAAGGGATATTTTCATTAAAAAAAATTTGAACACAAACCATGTAATTTCTATTGAAAAATAAAAATATTTATTAACATAATGGATGAAAATAATGTTCTCTATTGGTCATCCTTGGAAGATAAATTTTTAAAATATGGTATTTATTTGAATAAAAAATTCTATTTCTTATTGGGAAAGCTCATGAAGAAAATTATCAAGGTTGTATAAGGAAGGGTTTTACCAGTGATGATAAAGATACTAAAAATATTTTATAAAATGAAATAGTGTCATTAATAGTATTTATTATGCAAAATTTTAGAAGAATTATTAAAAATCAGTTGATTAATCTTAAATCATGATTCATATTTCATATTCCAGGAAATATGTATTGTGGAAATAAATAATGAAGTCTAGTTAATTATTTAATAAATAAAGGGTATAAGTGAAATATTCAATAATTTTTATTCTAAAAATATATTTTGAATAGGTGGGGATAATCCCATTTGTTAAAAAAAAGAAAATAAAATGAAGCATTAGGATGATTCAAATGGGGTTAGAAAAGAAAACATTCCACCATTAAAAACCCAAAATAATTCAAAAAAATCAATAAATGTCAAAATACAAAGTAGTATAAATTTTAAAATTACAATGAGAATAATCATAAAAAGTATAGTAATAGTTATATATGTCATTTCCCCTTCTTAAAATATTATTTTCTCTTAAAGGTGGTGTTAATATGTGTGTAATCCATTCATGGCCTTGGATTATTCTTTATAATTGAAGAAAAGACATCCATTCATTACCACATTACCTTTATAGTTTTTCTTTGATATTATATATACTTTGGTGATTTTTCATCGTCAATGTATTTCCTATTACACATAATATTAGTTTAACACCAATTTTATTATCGTCCTCAATTTTTTTGGAAACTCCAATTATAAGTTCCCTAAAATCCACATTAATTTATTTCAATAATGAATCTAGCTATACAGGTTATCTCTAAGAGTCCCATGTAGATTTATTTAGGTTAAATATTGGCCACCCAGATGAATACGTAATTTCATATCTAGATGATAACCGTACTAAAATTCATTTATATCATTAATGTTTACATTAATCCTATTCTGTACATTAAAAAAACCAACAACATCAACTGTATCATCTTCCAGACAACATATATGATATTCCTCATCATGAAATATATCAAGATTCTTTTTTTAGTATCATTATCATGCTCCATTTTCCAAACATGAGTCACAACTAATCCAAACTAATATATTCATAGTCCATCCAATGAATAGATATATAATTTATTTCAATTATCAGTCCCAAATAAAAAGTGGATGAAATTTCGTTGGATTTAGTTTTCATAAAATTTCCATATTTTTTATAAATATGTATATTAGATGAAAAAAATTATCTCAGGTAACTAATAAAAAAATATTCATTAAAATTCCTAATAAATGGTCCAATTTAAACAGAAGATAAGAAGTTCTCATATTTGATCTATAAATTTTAATCCAATTCTGATGTAGAATGATTTATTTTCAATTACTATAGATCTATTATAATCTCCAACAATGATCATAGAGTAATATCAATAAATATCCCTGTTATTGGTTCATTAAATATTAATGTGTATACCAATAACTGATTTTATACAAAATTGAATATAGGGATTCAATAATACATAGCAGAGACTAATATATTATGATCAAAACATATACGGTATTTTTCTATATAGATAATGGAAAAAAGTTTGATCTCCCACTCCTTACCCATGATCATTCCCAATATCTAGGAGATAAACTCATGTCCCCATACCGAAAATTTCATATCTACATATGGAAAATTAATATGGAAGAAGAATTTCCATATTGTAATATATATTTATTTAATGAATCCACAAATTTTTTTAACTATTTAATATGTATAGAGAATTCAATTTATTTACCTCAACTAAAAAAATTAATCAATGAATTATCATGAACAATAACATCGTAAACATAGAAAGAATATAAACCCTATTAGCTTTAACATGTAGAACTATACATTATTGAATATTATTTCTAGGATAGATCCTTCAAAAAATAGAAACTTTTTCTCCTTTCTCCTTCATATTTTTGGAATTCCCCTCGAATATTTTACATATATGAGAATACTATAGAATGATTTTGAGATGGAAAGGATCTACAAAAAAATAGATCAAAATAAAAACCTCAAGCAAATTCCACTCATGCAATGCGATTTAGTGGTTAGGTGAAATATTTGGAGAATATGTGATTTAGTGGAAAGATAGACCATAATAATTGTTTGATGGTGAATTAACGATGATTAATTTGGATAATGATAAGATGGAAATTTATATTATTGGTAAACTACATTTTTTTGGAGTTTTAATAAATTTTTATTTAGTCACCCTTTCTGAAATAATTTCATTTTCATTTGTACGGAATAAATTCCAAAGTTGAGAAATTATTTATGGAACAAATTATATGATATTTTCGGATACATCAAAGTTTTCAAGTGATATTTGAATAAAAGTAATATATATCATCATGAGATTATAGGTTTATGGTGTATATTAAGTTCAAATGCATCAATACCCTCATTAAATTTTTTATGTAATTTTATTTTGATTGTCAATTGAGGTATAAATACACTTAAGGGTTTGTATACGATTTAATGTTATGTTGATTTTAGATATTTAGATAGGGGAATACATATAATCATGATGGTTGAAAATTTATTCACTAACATCTAATATTATCAAATATATTTATAGTTATGATTTGGATTACCTTTCAGGTTAGAATATAAATTTAAATCAGGATATTTTAGTTAAGTTAAATATATTAAAATAGTATATAGTAATTTAACATGGTGAATAATTATATATTGGTGAATTTCAATTAGGTTATAGTATATGTAATAATTAAATTTAACATGTGATTTCATAGGAAAAAAATTTATTGGGAAGATTAAATTTAAAAATTTGATAGTGTAATCTTAAAAGTATCAAATAACCTTTGTTGTTAAAACATAATTTAATGTTGAGGTTATTAAGGTTATATTGGATGTAGTATTATTTATAAAAGGATATAAGTATATCCTTTAATTTTCAATATAATAATAGAGTAAAACGAAAAATTTAATGGATTATACCTATTTTGAATTATCATATATTGTGGTAACCAAATTTACATTTGGATGATGCATAATTATTAGAGGAGTATCCTGATATGCATTCTTGAACATATTGAAGTCGATATTAGTCCACCAATAACAAAAAGAATTGTCTCCAAACGTCATTATTTCTATTAAAAGATTATATTTTGGGGGAAATTGATTATAACAAGAAATAAGTTTTTCTAGTAAGTATATTTTGATATATTAATTGTATTGATGGAAATAGATTGCCTCAACTCAAGGGAATAGACATTTTGACAATTTTTTATTCAAATAACATTTAATAATGATAAATTAAAGGGCACTAAACCAACTATTTATTCATGGTTTGTGTCACTTATAGTTTTATAGAACATGTTATTAATGAATCTATATTAATTAGTTTTCATTATTTTTCCTGTCCATGTAAATATTTTAATTTAATGACCATGTTATCAAATTATGAGGTCTATATTCATTTTGAAATTCATAGTTCCCTTTCACAAAAGTTTTATGGATATTTTTAAAAAAATTTATGATGTATGTTTTCAAAAAATAACTTTTCCATTGTCAATCCATTATTTATGGAGAAGATTCTCAAATTGTTGTGGTAAATTTTTTAATGGGTGTAGGATATTATAAAAACATAATAGTTTAGAAAATATTTACCCTAATTAGTATTATATATTTAATATCTTGTGTTACAAAAAATATAGAATTTATAAGCCCATATATATTATTAATTCATTATTATTTGATCGTTATAACCTAGTCATTGTTTTTGGTTTTAAAAACAATTACTTATGTTTTGAGATATAGAAAATGATCATAATATATGTAAATGTGTTGAATAATTCTTATAAAATATTAATTCAGTTTTTAGAAATGATATATTATGATTTAAATGTATTATTTCTTTCAAAACGATACTTATATATTTTTGTGGGAGAATTTTATTCTTGATTTTTTGAATTTAAAAAAGAAAAAACTAACTACACGTTTTAAATCTGCATATTACAATATTCATAGTTTTACATTATTTGTTTTCAATTAAAATATTCATTTTCTAGTGGTTAGTGAAAAAATTTGAAATTTTTTATTAAAAATGTTATTTTTTTCAAGCATCTTAACAGGTATAAAAAAATTTATAATTATTTCAATGTAAAATTATATCTATTATGTTTTAAATTATCCAATAATTTTATTTTTAATCAATTTGGCAATTTAATTTTTTATAATACATTCTCTATGTGTAAGAAAATATTATTTAGAAAATATTATTATTGTTCCCAATGTGTTGTAATTAATAAATAAAATTTAGAAGTATTTATAAAATACTTTTTCGATATTTTTTTATTATTAACCTGATTATTTTTTTCAAAACTAAAATAATGTTTATCATGCGATTGAAGAGAATAAATCCAATTTTATGCTTCAAAATTCTTATTTTATAATGTTTTATTGTTATCAATTTTGAGAAATTACATTAAAAGTATTTTACTCCATTTTAGTTACTTAATTAGTTAAAATGATTTAAGAATATTTTATCAAATAGATCATATTTAAAATATCATTGCCTTTTATTTATGGTCCATATTAATAGTTACCATTATAAAATATATCACCCCAATAAAAGGAAATTTTTAATTTAGATTATGAAGAAATAATAGGGATATAATTATTCATCCTAATTCTTATTGGATAATGTTAATTTTACCATTTTCATTATAGTATAGAAGTTGATATAATTAATTTTAACATCCAACATATTTATAAAACAATACATTTTGATATCTATTAATATTTTTTAATTTAATATTAATATTATATTAATGTTGAAAATTTATATGATATCATTCATGACATGGAACAACATGTTTTTCTGAAATCTTATGTTGCACACCATACTGAGTTATACTAAAAATATTACAATAATAATATTATCAATTTAATTGTTTGTTAATTCCTATAAATTGTATAGTTAGGAATAAACATAATTAACACTATTATGATTTTAAGTATTTATTAATTTTTTATCATTTATCCAATAAAATTTAGATGATTTAAATAAGAATAAATTGAATATTACGAATTAAATACTGTAATATTTAATAAAGGTTTTTACCACCTTTTGATGGATTACACTTCTAAAATCTTGTTTTTTCACTATTATAGGTTATATTTTTCAAAATAAACTTATTCTGCAGAAGCGGGACATCAAAATTTACTTTGGTTAAATAATGGTTAAATTTATGATAAAGAAAATTTTTTAATTAATGGAGAAAAATACTACATTAGAATTCAAAACAGCCTTTTCATCTAATTTATTTATATAGTTAGATTTTCCTTTTTACTGGTTATAAAGTGTAATTAAATTTTCATTTCATAATTTAATTAAATGATTGAAATTTAATGGTATCCCACATTTATATTGGATATAAAAACTTTTAAATATGTTGACAGTTTTTACATCAGAAATACCTGCATTTGGTTTGTGACAATGAGAATTTATTTTAATTTCATTTATAAAAATTATGTGTTTTCAATTTAGAAAATTGGAATCCAAATTTGAATTCAGAAGTTACAATGTTTGAAAATAATTACCATTTATTTTGTACAATATGAATAGAAACATCAGTAATTATTTTTATTTACCATGTTTAAAGGGTAAATCAGGTAAGTAATAGAAAAAAATAATATTAGAATGTTATAAAACAACCGTAAAACATGTCATAATCCCATTATATGAGATTTTTCTGATCATGGGAATCCTTAGGTCTATTTTAGGACCCAATAGTTTATCTTTGGTTTGATAATGACATGTTATAAGAATTAATTTATAGTGAAGGAAAATATGATATTAACGTGAATCATTTACTAAAATTTTTTTAATATAGGGTTATATAAAAAATATCTCTGACTATAAATATTTATTTCAAATCTGAAAATAATTAATAAATAATGGAATTTTAATTATAATTATTATATATTAAATATATAAATGTTTTTATGATATAATGATGATGTAGTGAATATTGTATTAATGAATGAATAAACGAAATGATATTATAGATATTAAATAAATCTAATTTATAATTGTGATTCCAAAAAATAATTTTATGTATTATAATGAAATAATATATTTTATGTAATTCCTTTCATTCAAAAGTATCAAGTAGTTATTACTTTAACCAAAATAAATTAATAAGTTGTGTCAAAAAATGACATAAATGAGTTTTTAAATCAAATACTATTTTATTACCTGATATAATAGTCCTAAAATTATACTATTCACAAAAATAAGTTATATAATCTAAAAAATGGTATTAATTATCCAATTTTATTCCACCTTTCATTTTATTGTTTCTATAGTAACTATATATTACTAAAATACAAGGAGGTAGGGTAAGAGTTATGGTTTTTAACTAAGTGTTAAAGATAAATGATAATGTTAATTTTTTGACGTATACATGTCTAAAACCAATAGGTTTAGATTATTTATACCCATTATTGTATTATACTTGAAATATATCTATTTTAAACTATTATAATTGTAAATACCATTTATAAAAAAAATATTTCAAACATTCCAAAATTTACCCTCCCCCTCTTATAAAAGGCCACCACATCTACCCAATTACACATAACTCTCAATCCACTTATCTCATCCAAAAGATACTAAAATATTATATGATCATACTAAAATTCATCCTATAATACCTTACATGGGTTGAAGGGTATTGAATAAATCATTTTGGATAAAATCAAATGAAGATAGACAATTTATAAGTAACACCTTCTCTCAAGTTCATTTCTTTTATTAACCATCATCACTTCCTATGATCTTATTATTATATGATTACATATCAACCCCAGTATCATAAATATAATAGTAATTTTCTGATAACTAATCTAACTACACTTACAAACCCCTATATCTAATGGATACAAACATACTTTTTTCTGTACGGTGAGCTATTGCCCCACAAAACGATGATTGTTCAATTTTCCCCTTCCACTACTCATGGTGGGAATAATGATGGAACTATATTTATATATGATATATTTAATGTCCTGGATTCATCCACGTATTATTTTAACATTATATGGAAATTATTTTGAGACTAGGCTTTCTGACGGCAGGTAGTTCCCAGGCCCGGTAAGCCCGGAACAGATGTTTGAATTTAATTAAATAATTAAATAACATGCATGTGTAGTATTACTTATAAAGTGGAATAACTCATGAACTAGTTCTCTAATCAGAAATCCGAAGACACCGTTGAGTTTAGAGCAGCGATTTTACACTAGGCGAGGACTTAAATCAGACGACGCAGGTCGGTGGTGAAATCAATTTTTTGGACGTAACAGTAATAAAATATTTAATAAAAATATGCTTTAAACTTTTTTCAGTGGATATCTTTTTTCTTTTTAAATAAAGGTTTTTGCAGGGATCTAGGGTTACAGACCACATATCCCTAAAACCCTTGGAGGCTCTGGAGGCTCTGTAGGAAATCCCCAACACTACGATGACATTATTGATGAATTTTACCAGTGACGACGATGCGGTGACCGGATCTTCGCCAACGAAGACTGCAAATCCAGGTAGGATGTTTGATTTTAGTTTTCCTTTACCCGTTGCTGATTCCTATGACATACGCGGACTAATCCATGAACATATTAGCCCGCATAATGATCATATTTACAGGATGGGCTTTTTTGGGGATTTTTTGGATTCAATTCATGAAGGTTATTTTGGTTTTGTTTGATCATCTAACTGTGATAAAACAAGATCGACATGAACATCGATCGAGGTTCATCCCTTCTGATTTTTTGATCCTCTCTTCTCTAATTTCTAGCGTTCTTTGTGTGCATTCTATGCTTCCTTCATGGGGTATGAACAATGATCGATTTCACCTTCGATCTATGGTGCTACAATATGAAATTGTAGATCAAACATCGGGATGATGGTGCGGAGCTGTGACGATGGTTTTGGTAGAAGGATCGAAGCGGATCGAGAGATATGAGTTTTGGAGAATTTTTCCTTAGGATGGGTCACTGGAGGATTATGATCCGATTTAAGGATTGAAAACACCCTATTTGGGGTACATGTGATGGGGCGAACCAATATTTGATGCTTGGCCGAAAACGGACAAGGGAAACGGAAACCAGAAGATTGGTTGTGGCGCGCGGAGGAAGATGATGATTCTAGTGAAATCCTAACTACACGATGTGTAGTATGGGCTATAAAGTGTGTTTTTATTGTCAGACCATCAGGCATTTAGTCCGGTAGTACACGAACATGGTTTGGGTTCACGGCCAAGGACACGGTGTGTATACCGTTCCCTGGAAAGACTCCTCCAGATAGATGAGATACCCTACGTAATGGTACACGGGCATGGTGACACGGATATAGACCATGTATGGGCACATGACCAATGTACAAGAGCAAACATCATCTATTCGGACACGGCGTGTATTACTTCTACATTCTGTGTAGTTACATTTTACGGAAATACTTGAGACACTGGTCGTTTACACATGTAGTACCCGAAGTCATGGAACACGTCGTGTGATCCTACTCCATGCCATGTAGTCTAGTTTTTCACACCTAGACTAAGACAGAGGTCGTTTACGTGGGCAGTACCCAGAGTCATGGAACACGGCGTGTAACCCTACTAGACGTCATGTATCTTGTTTTACATGGCTTGAGCCAGTTGTCTTCTTTGACTTGGACTAGCTTTTTTAGGATTCGTACCCTTGGGCATTCCCATGAAGGTTGCTGGTATAATTTCCTTCGTACAGGAGTATGATCCATTTAGCAGAATGTCCTAAATAGAGTTTTTGGAATCCCCACTGTGAGACATATGGCCAGATCCACTATTCATTACTAGAACCCTAAGTAGAGATCATGGTATCAATGTGCCCTACTTTACAGGGGCACCAATCATCAGCTTAGTGGATTAGTTTAGACTAAGTTGTTGGAATCACACTATTTCTATTTGTTGTGATCCTCATCTGAAAATAATTATTCTTATGTACTTGTGGATTGAGTTCCCTCAGAACGTGTACTTCTTATCTCTCTCTTTAGACCTAGGAGTGTGTTCTCCCGGTACGTGCTTAGTGGAATATTCAAGCTGGATCTTAGTGGTGGTTTCATGATAGTCGATCATGTATAAGTATATCTGGGTGTTCGTGTTATATGTTCGGTAAACATATACTTTTTAGAGCTAATTGTATCATTCCTTTGTGGTATTTCCTTTGTGGAATTACATTTTTTGTATTCCTCTGTCGTTTTTGGAGTGTCATACTGGGTATTTTTATACTCACCCCCACACGGGCTTTTACCACATGTGTCGTGTCTTGTGCAGACGATTGAGCCTTTGACAGGATTCTAGTTGGACCAGGACGGAACGATTCTTGGAGATATCAGGTAGGCCGAGGTGTCTTCCTACGGTAATGGATTGCAGTCCAATTACCTTTAATTATAGATTGAACTTTGTTAAAGACTTTATTTTGGTGGTCTTGTACTTTGGCCTAGGGTTTTTCATTACTGTACTTTACTTTCCTGTCTTACTCTGTTTGTTGGGATTTTAGTGTATGCATGCATTTCCATTTTAGAAGTTTTACTTTTCAGCTTTGTGGGCTTGGAGATGTGTGTGTGTGCAGGTTTATAGGCAATGACTACCATGTTAGTGACACACCTACTCGGTGCTAGTCACCAGCCCCTGGCTTATTGGAGGTGGTATTGGGGAGTTGTGGCACTGGCCCCACTTTGATGGGTCGTGATGGAGTGGTATCAGAGGTGTTCGGTTCTACCTTAGGACCGAGAGTCTCTGAGTTGGTTTGGGGCAATAGTGTTAAGTGTTTCGAGTACAACTTTCAGGCCAGGGACCCCATTGTTGGTGCAGGTGGCCGACATATCCATACACCAGGACTCTGATAAATTGCTTTCCAACTCAGAACATGAGAACACTAGTTGCAGGGAGAAAATTGGTACATACATCATATAAAAATGGGTTGTGGTTTCCAATTCATTCTTGTTTCATCTCTCGAGGTACACTCACGGACTTTGATACATATAGTTTCTTACAATATTCCTCCATGTTGTGCACTTCATGGATTCAACATGTTGATCATGAGGATGATCCCCTTAGTGATGAAGCTTCAATACGGGGACCAGATCCCCCAGTTTTACCTTCATGTGGTGTGCCAGTTGTTCCACCACCCATAGAGAAGTGTTTATTGACTACTGTAACAGTAGAGTTGTAGCACAGGATGAGCGCACTCCATGATAATAAGAGATATAGACCCCTCATGATTTGAGTTGATCCTGGCCCTTAGGCAGCAGAGGAATAGCTTGAGGTAGTGGCCAGAGTCTTCTGTTTGGTTATGACACCAGCAGACCAGATGGTGATCCTGGTAGCGAGCCTTCTACAGGGCTTGTTAGGGTGATGGTGGAGTTTGGTTATCGAGACTCATGACGAGGCGACTCATTCATGGTCAGAGTTTGAGCATCTCTTCAGAGATGAGTTTTCATTGGTTACCCTGAGAGTAGTACATATACATGAGCTTCTTCAGCTCCAGTAGGGAACCATGTCAGTGGATGACTATTCATCATGGTTTACCAACATCTCACGAAACGGAAAGGATATGGTCCAAGATTAGTACATCAAATATCATAAATTTTAGCAGGGCTTGCATAGAGACATCTGAGCTAGCAGCATACCTATGAGCATTCCTACATATTCTAGGGTTCTCGAGCAGGATTTAGTGGTCCAGAGCTTCTGGGAAATGCAGAGATAGTCGGCATTTGTCAGTAGTGAGTGAAATAGAGAAGATACCTCGGTATTAGGGATCGGACGTCAGGGACTCTAGCGTGGGAGATGTTTTCAAAGGAGATCCATGGACAGGGGATTTTCCATACATTGTTCGCAGGGCACAACCAGCCAGCCTTGAGAGATGTGATGCTACACTAGGGATGGTAGGGTAAATCTCACTCGAGATTGTCCGACCCGCTGTTCTACTGACATGGGAGCGGTGGATGGACCACCAAGGAAGATTCATCATGTGGAGAAGGAAGATCTGTGGGGTGGCATATTTGGTAGAGGAGATTGGAGGGAAGCTTGAGGTGGTCGGCGTTTTGACCTTTTACCACCACCACCCCCATGAGGTCAACCCCTGGCTCAGGGAGATGGTGGGAAGAGTTAGGGATAGCTGTAGGCAGAGAATTCTTATGACCTAGGTACTCCTGAAATGATTAGAGGTAAAATTTGTGTCTTTTTCTACTTTGACATACGTACTGATAGAAACATGGGCTATTAATCCTTTTCTAGATTCTTATATTGTTTACAACCTTGAGATTTTGGTTGAGCCTTTGACTCAACCCTTACGTTGATAAACACTTACTGGAGAAGATTCAAGGATCACACAACATTTCAGATAGTGTTACTAGATCGTGGGAGGTTAGAGTTTCAGTTGGAACTGCTTCGTGGTAGCGTCGAGGCCTTATGATGTCATTCTTTGTATGGATTGGCTATCCACAGTTCATGCCAGATTGACTGTTTTATGTGAATTGTGTGGTATGTCTAAAGTAATGGAATGAGGTTCTCCAGTGTTGGAGAAAAGGAGACACATGCTGCATAGGAGAGACTTGTGTATAGGAAGGTACAATGAATTTCACATCAGTTGGCTAGCCTAGCCCGTTGGGAAATAGATGTTACGATTTTTTTAGTTTCAAGAAGTAGTGGATGAGTACAAGGACGTCTTTACGGAGTATGTCCCCAGACTACCTCCCTGTCGGGAGATAGATTTCTACATTGAGTTGCATCCTAGGATGACACAGATATCTACATCAGCATATCAGATAGAACCTGCAGAGCTTCGTGAACTGAGAGTGCGGTTTGAAGACATGCATAGGAAGGGCTTCATGAGACCCAGTGTTTCACCAAGGGCAGCCCCAGAGTTGTTTTCCATGAAGGCAGACGAGAGTGTGAGGCTATGTGTGGATTACCAGTGTGTGAATCAGGTTACCTTGAAGAACCATTATCCACTACCGTGAGTGGATGACCTCTTCGACTAGTTAAGAGGGGAATGATGGTTCTCGAAGGTTGATATATGATCAGGCTATCACCTATTGTGAGTACGGGATGAGGATATACCGAATACGAATTTCAAATGACGCTATGGTTACTATGAGTACTTGGTGATTTCCTTCAGCATGAAGAACACCCCGACAGTTTTTATGGGTCTCATGTACCAGATCTTTCAGCCCTATCTATATCAGTTCATAGT
Source organism: Viscum album (assembly GCA_963277665.1). Lineage (NCBI taxonomy): Eukaryota > Viridiplantae > Streptophyta > Magnoliopsida > Santalales > Viscaceae > Viscum > Viscum album. The sequence goes on along the minus strand of OY728146.1, from coordinate 194,563,516 downwards.
GGTCTTCATCAATGATATCCTTGTGTACTCTTCATCTGAGGAGGAGAACACGAGGCACCTAAGTATATTTCTGGACACACTCCGAGAGCACCATTTGTAAGGGAAACTCTAGAAGTGTCAACTCTAGATATAAGTGGTCCACTTTCTAGGACACGTTATCTCATAAGATGGTGTAGCAGTGGACCCAGCCATAGTAGAGGCAGTGTTAGCATGGGAGCCACCACTGAGCGTGACGTAGGGGTGAAATTTCCTTGCATTGGCAGGATACTATCGATGATTCATTCCTAATTTCTCCAGGATTTCAGTACCCATGACATCTTTGACCCAAATGGGGTAGCCTTTCGTGTGGACTGAGAGATGCCAGCATGCTTTTCACCAGTTGAGACACAGTCTAACAAACACCCCTATCATAAGACTACCAGAATAGGGTGTCGAGTACGTAGTGTTCTGTGACAAATCAGGAACCAGGAATTCTTGTGTCCTGATGTAGTGGAAAGCGGTGATTGCCTATGGCTCACGTCAGTTGAGGCCACACAAGAAGAACTACGTGAAACATGATACTGAGTTGGCAGTGGTAGTCTTCATATTGAATATTTGGTGGAACTACCTGATGGGCGAGCGGTTTATCATCTACTCTTTCTCCGAAGAATCTGAATTTGAGACAGAGGCGGTGTCTTGAGTTCCTCCAATATTAGAAAATTGAGATCTTTTATACTTCGTTAAATGGGAACTCTGTGGAAAATGATCTTAGTAGGAAATCCATGTTGCAGTTGTGGGATAATTTGATGAGGCAGTTAGCCTCATTGTAGTTATCCTTATTGGATAGAGTTGAGGGAGCTTACCTTCAGTCTATTGTTGTTACCCCACCACTCTTACAAAGAGTCAGTGAATCATAGATCGAAGATGATAGCTGTGAGAGTCTATGTGATCATTTATTCCAAATGATGCTACTAATGGATATTCAAATGGTGGGGAGCACACTGTTCTTTTTAGAGGGAGTATAGTACTACTAGTGACGTTGCGGGGGGAGGATCTAAGGGAGTTCAATACATCACCATTGGAAGTGCATCCAGGCATGGCAATGGTGTACTAGGACCTCTAATGTTAGTTCTAGTGGCCAGTAATGAAGAAGAGTGTGGAAGAGTTTGTTTCTCAGTGCCTTACTTGACAGTAAGTAAAGGCTGAGCACTAGGGTCCTGCAGGTTTGACTCACCCCCTTATGGTGCCATAGTGGAAGGGGGATGTGATATCTATGGACTTCATGATGGGTTTACCACATAAATCTTGGGTACACGATGCAATATGGGTGATTGTTGACAGACTCACAAAGTCTGCCGACTTCCAAGCCATACTGGATCAGAGTTCAGTAAGGAGATTGGGATGAATCTACGTGTAGGAGATTCCTTAACATCATGGAGTTATACCCACAATCATCTCAATTCATGATCCTCATTTCACATTCCATTTGTGGATGGGATTTCTAGAAGCATTTGGGACTCAGTTACACTTGAGAAAAGCGTTTCATCCTGAGTCTGATGGACAGACAGAGCGGACCATCTAGGTTTTGGAGGATATGCGTCAAGCTTGCATACGTGACATAGGTCATATCTAGGAGTATCACATACCACTGGTGGAATTTTATTATAACCATATTTATAATTCCACTATTGGTATGGCACCATTCGTGGAATTTTACAGGCGACCTTGCTGGTCACCACTTTGTTGGAATGACCCAGAAGAGTCATCACTCATGGGCCCAGAGATGGTGTGAGATACTATGGAGAAGGTGCAGGTCATCCAGGAGTGGATGAAGACTACACAGAATCAGAAAAAGTCTTATTCCTAAAGGATATGGATGAACTTGGTGTTTGAGGTGGGAGGCCATGTGTTCTTCCATGTCTCACCTCGGTGGGGATTGCAGAGATTTTGCCGAGGTGGTAAGCTATCTCTTAGGTTAATCATCCCTTTTTAGATTCTATGTAGAGTTGGAGAGGTGGCCTACCGCTTGTCGATACATCCTCAGATGGACCGGGTACACAACATCATCCATGTGTCATAGCTACGGAGGTATATGCATGATCCAATGCACATTATCGACTGGGGCGAGTTGGACATTGATGATGGAGCGACATTTCCTGAGTACCCTGTTGTGATCGAGTATCAATAAGAGAAGATCCTTCGTGGGAAATATATTCACTGGGTGCGTGTCTGGTGGCAGCACAAGAATATCCTAGAGACCACATGGGAGCGAGAGGTTCAGATCTGTGTGCAGTACCCACATCTTTTATTGTATCCATTGTTTTGGATTTTCGGGGACCTAAAGTCCTTAGTTGAGGAGGATGTAATGTCCCAGATTCTTCCTTGTATTACTTTAATATTATATGTGAAATAGTTTGAGACCAGGCTTTGAGTCGAAGTGCATTTCTTAGGCCTAGGGAGACCGGAATAGATGTATGAATTTAATTAAATAATTAAATAACACGCGCGTGTGGTTTTCATGAAAAAGTATAATAACTCATGAATGGGTGCTCGAATCATAAATCTGACCGCACCATTGCATTCAAAGCCGCGATTTTACCCTAGGATAGGCCTAACATCAGAAATTAGAGGTCAGTGGTGAAATCTAGTTTTTTGGATGTTACAGTAATAAAATCTGTAATAAAAATATTTTATAAAATATTTTTGCATTGGATATCATTTATATTTTTTAAAAAAGGTTTGTGAAGGGTCCAGGGTTATAGATCTCATAATCCTGATACCCTGGGAAGCTCTGTCGGCTCTGGAGGAAACCCCCCAACGCAGCAACGAAATTCTTGATGAATTTCGCCGGTGACGACAACGCGGCGACCAGATCATCGCCAACAAACACTGTGAATCCAGGTAGGATGTTTGATTTTGATTTTCCATTCATCGTTATTGATTCCTATGATGAACGTGGACTAATCCACAATCATATTTTCCTGCAGATCAATAATATTTTTAGGATGGGCTTTTGCGGGGATTTTGGGGAATCGATTCTTGAAGGTTATTTTGGTTTGTTTAATCTTATAATGATGACAAACCGAGATCGACAAGAACATCGATCAAGGTTCGTCCCTCCTAGTTTGTTGAGACTTTCTTCCAGGATTTCATGTGTTATTCTTGTGCATTCTACTCATTCATCACAGGAAACGAAGAAAAATTGATTGCACCTTCGATGTGTGGTGCAATGAACTGAAATTGCAGATCCGTCCTCAGGATGATGGTTCGGAGCTGCGATGATGGTTTCAGCGGATGATTCGAAGCGGATCGAGAGATATGAGTTTTTGGTTGTTTTTCCTTTGGATGGATTGTTGGAGGTTTATGATCTGATCTATGGACCGAAAACACCTGATTTAGTGTTCATGTGATGGGTCGAACCAAGATCTAATGTTTCGCAGAAAACAGACATGATAAATGGAAACCAGATGATCGGCTGAGGTGCGAGGAGGAAGCCAGGGATTCTAGGGAAATCCTGACTACATGTCATGTAGTATAGGATACACGACATGTGATCATCGGAGGACCACCTGGCATGTACTCTGGGAGTACACATACACAGTATGGGTACACGGCCACGAACACGACATGTATACCCTTCCTCGGAAAGAACCGGCAAGATATAGGTGATACCCAATTTACTAGTACACGGTAAGGTGACATGGATAGAGACTGTGTATGGGAACATGACAAGTGTACACGGAGTGAACCTCAGGTTCTCAAACTGGGCATGTAATACATCTACATGTCTTCTAGTTACTTTTTGTAGAAATAATAGAGGCATGGTCCATTTACAGGGATAGTACCCGATGTCAAGGAACATTGTGTGTGATCCTACTACATGCTGTGTAGTCTTGTATTTCACACCTGGACTAAGACACGGGCTGTTTTCACTGGCAGTACCTATATTCAAGGAACATGGAATTTAACCCTACTACACACCATTTAAATTGTTTTACATGGATTGAGCCAGTTGTCTTCTGTAACTTGGACTAGCTTTCATAGGGTTCGTACCCGTGGTCTTTCCCCTGAATGTTTCTGGTATAATTTCCTACATATAATAGTATTATCCTTTCAGAATGACATACTAAATAGAGTTGTTGGAATCACCTCTATGAGACTTAGATCCAGATCGTCTATTCATTTCTGGAACCCTAAGTATAGTTCTTGGTATCGACGTGACCTACTTTACCCGGGTACTGATCCTCTGCTTAGCAGATCAGTTCAGACTGAGTTTTCGGAATCACCCCATGGCTATTTGTTTTGATCCTTATTTGAGCATATTTATTATTAAGTATTTGTGAAGTGATTTCTCCTGGAACTAATACTTCGTATCTCTCTCTTCATACCTAGGAGTGTGTTCTCCCGGTTACGTTCTTAGTGGAATCTTCGAGCTGGATCAAAATGGTGGTTTCGCGATAGACGATCGTGTATAAGTATATCTGGATATTCTTGTTATATGTTCTATAAACATATACTGTCTAGAGATGACTGTATAATTACTTTGTGTTATTTCCTTTGGTTTATTTTCTTTCTTGTATTCATTTGTGGTTTTTGGGGTGTCCTACTAGGTATTTTTATACTCACCCTCGCACGTGCTTTTGCTACACATGTTGTGTCTTGTGAAGACGAGTGAGCCTTTGAAAAGATTCATGGTGGACCAGGACCAGATGGTGTTCAGTGATATCAGGCCTACCGAGGTGTGTTCCTAGGACTACAGATTTCAGTCCGAGTACCTTTATTTACAGGTTGGATTTTGTTACAGACTTTCTTTTGGTGGGCTTGTACATTAGCCAGGGTTTTACATTACTATACTTTACTTTGTTATCATACATTTTTGGATTGTATTTTAGTGTATGCATGGATTTATATTTCTAGTAGTTTTACTTTTCATCTTTGGGGCGTGGAGATATGTGTGTGTTTACATGTTTATAGGCAATGCCTACTATGTTAGTGACATGCCTACTTTATATTAGTCACCAAACACTGGCCTATTGGTGGCGGTCTTGGGGGGTTGCGGCAGGGGCACCACTTAGACGGGTCATGAAAATATATATTATAATTATATTTTATCTCTTATCATATAATTTTTATGTACAAAACACCATTATGCATTCCATAATGTGTTAAAACAAAATTTTCATTTCAGGGTGTGTGGACTACCGCCCCCTAAAATTGGTACAACTAACTCATACCATACATTGAGCTTATTAAGGTTGTAGTTAATGAGGTAATATTACACATAGAAAATAGATATTATACTATAATTATAATATACCTATTTCTCATTCTGTTTTCATTATTTTATTTTTACAATGAAATTAAAGCAAGATTCATTCTTACATATGGCCTACCGTCTCCAGGAGCAGTACATTTCAATTCTTATATCCATATGATATAGAATATAATATATATATATAAATATATATACTGGATATAAATGATATATTAATCCCAAATATGATTTTGGAGAAAATGCACTTCTGATCCCAAGGTCAATTTGTAATTATAACAAGTTCATTGTTGAGTCATGTACCTAACATCGACATAATGACTGATATGAACATAAATAATTATGTAATTTTTATAACATGGTAAAAAGTGATATAAAATTAATAATAAAATTAACAAATATTCTTAATCAAGTATAAAATATCCAAATTTTATTATTTAGGATGTTAATGAAAAAACGAGACAAGTCAACTTAAAGGTAAATGGTGTTCGTGACATCATTTGGTTAGAAGGAGAAAACCCTTAGGTTCCTATAGTGTGTGAATTACATGTATGGAATTGAGATGGAATTAGATCTCATATTATTTGATAGATATTTTTATTAAATCCTAGACATGGATTGGATTCTTTATCTCAATGCGCATATTTTTTTATATAGGGGGTGGGTGAGTTTGATGGAACCTTGTTGGAGTCCTCATGTTTTTCATGGGGAATCAGATACCCAGTCAGGTCATGTGGGTGCTCCTCTCTTAGAATTGTGAAAACGTATCTTATATTTATCATCATCATGCAAGAGGATGATGGTTTTTCTCATTAGGGTGGATTACCTCATGTATTGGATGAGCTCCCATATGTATTTTTAGATGTTTTTATAGCTTTCTCCCGAATCGAGACATGTATTTCTCGATTGATTTCACATCATTAAATATATCATATCCCTTCCCTCATATAATTCAATGATATTTCAAGTAATTAAATATATAGATAGATTATTTTGAATCTAAATGATTCATTCACCCGAGCATCCCTCCTTAGGCTTCTCCTGTTCTTATTGTGAAGAAGTGATTTGGGTCCCTCAAGTTATGCATTTACTATGGGAAGCAGAATTAGGTAACAATAAAAAATTATCCTTTCTATATAATATATTACATTTGTAATTTAGTGATGTGTCAAATATGGGGTTCCAATATAGGCTTGCATTCGGGTTACCACAAAGTTAGGGTGAGTGAGGTAGATATCTCAACAACATCCTTCTGAAACATGTATGACAACTTTCAGTAATTGGTCATGCATGTTGAATTAACCAATTCTCTAGTGGCCATTATCATGTGAATTAAAAGTGTATTCAAAAAATATCTTGACTCATTCACTTTGGTATACTTGGACGAAATACTTATTTACGCTGGATCTAAGGAAAATCATGAACATTGCTTGAAGATCATGTTGAGAACTATATGGGATCATCTCCTTTATGAAATTTTATCCTTGTACACATTCATGATCATGGAGGTGATTTTTATGGGTAACTTCTTATTAAAATACGGTTTAATTGTGGAACCTGAGAAGAATATTGCTGTTATGTCATGGGATCAGAAATATAATGTGTTAGAGATCAGATGTTTCCTTGACATGATTGGTTAATACATGTGGTTTGTTCAGTATTTCCCTGAATTCCATTTCCCATTACAACGCTCAATAAAAATGGGGTGAAGTTTCAAAGGGTCCCAGAATGTCAATCATACATTGATTAGAGTAATCACCAACTGAAGAATAGTTATTAAATACATTTGAGCAAAGGTTATTTTTCTACTCAAATCAAAAGATATTTTCGTACATCCTCTCATAGAAAGATCATAATTTGAGGTAGAGCCCCTGTATAGAATATATACATGGGTTTGAAATTGATATTGTATATACCATGATAAAGGGTAATGTGTTAGATGATTCCTTAAGTTAGGAGGTTACAGTTCTGTATTTGAGGATGTACAATAATGATTGGACATTGATGGGGATTATTTACATGATGTATAAAGAGGCCACATAGCATAGTGGAGGATTTTATCTCGAATTTGTGATGTTGAATACCAATATTTTAGAGCCAATTCAATAGGAAAATTCTATTGATGTGTAATGACATTTGTTGATCCATTTTTTTATGTTGGGGAGGAAAATTTTGATTGTTCTTCATCTCACAAGGGTATCATGTGCTTCAATGGATGTTCACTACTATGGTTGCCTATGAGGAAGGTGATAATGTAGGATAGCCACCAATCATAGTGGGATATTCATTATTAGGGAAACGAAAATAAATTATGATGTTCATCTGTGGTTCTGGAGGCCAAGTATGAGATGATACTTAATATAAATTGTGTCAATATGCTATACATGTTAGTAGGTAAAATCTGAGCATCAGAGGCCCTCTGGTTTTCTTCTACTGTTATCCATTATTACTAGGAAGAGGGATGAGGTCACAATGGTTTCATTGCTGGATTGACACACACACCTTAGGGTAATAACACCATTTTTGTAGTGATTGATCGTTTAACCATATTAGTCAACTTTATTCTGATCTGAGGAAGAATGAAAGTGAACGAGTGGGGTCTACTATATATTCCAGATATAATAAGGCATCACAATGTTCAATTAGAATTTTTCTCAGCTAGAGACACCCATTTTACATCTCAGTTTTGGGAAGTCCATCAGAAGGATTTATGGTTATAAAATAATATTAACACGACATAACATACTCAAATAGATGGTAAAACTGAGCTGTAAAATTTGATTCGACTAAAAATTCATCATTCATGTGTTTAGGATATTGCAGGATCCTGGGATAACCATTTAAGATAATTTGAGTTCTCATATACTAATAATTATCAATCCTCTATTCTATTGGACCCTTTTGAGGTGATCTATAGCTGGCTTGGTCTTTCCGCCATGTGTTGGTCTGAGGTAGGTGAGACATGACTGATGGGGTCGAGCCTTGGGAAAGAGATATATGAGAAGATCATGTTGGACAGAAAGTTGTTATTTGTATCTTAGAGTAAACTAATATCATATTCATACATAAGGAATCATGATATTTTGTTCTATGTAGGTTATTGGTTATTCATTAACATGGCCCCACATTTGGGTCATCCTCATTTGGGAATGTAGGGAAAGGTGACTCCATGACATGTCAACCCTTTTTAGATAACTGAGTGTATTGGAAAGGTGGAATATAGGATAAATATTCCTCCTCTGTTTAAATATATTCACAAGTTATTCCATGTCTCCCAATTAATGAAGTACATCCTGGATCAGTCTCACGTACTGAGTTTTGAGAAGTTGCAAATTGGTCCCGAATTATTAGTCTTAAAATAACTAGTTGAATAATGGATTTTGAAGAGATGATTCTTTGGGGAAATTCTATTAAATTTTTCTGGGTCCTCTTCCAACATGGTAATGATGTGCAAGATACATGAGAGTGGAAGTTGTGTGTGGAGAAATAGTTCCCATTATTGTTTTCTAAGGATGCATAAGGTTGAATTTTCATGGAAGAATGTTTTCATGTTGGGGAGAATTATCACATCCATGAACCTCTATTTAGGTATTTCTATCTTGTATTATTGGAATATTATATCCACCATCTACCCTCTTGGAACCCATTTAATTTTGATGAAATTGGACATGTTTTGGGTAGACAGAACCAAGTGCATGATTTTCTTGTATGATTTACTAAACTGTGCAGAAAAAATCATGCATAGTGCGTACATGTTAAAAAATAGTTTTGACAATATTTTTCTATAATTAATCTAAATACTCTATGATATTTTCCCATTATACCCTATAATTCATTGAAGGCTTCCATGATCCATCAATCTCTTTTGGAACATACTTTTGAAGGTGTTTTTGGTGGGGAAACAAAAATATATTTCATGTAATTGAATTCCTCCATTAGTTCTTTCATCTCCTTAGGGTTTATTGTGTCATTAATGAATTTAGACATATCCTAAAACTATAGTTTCAAACCTAGGGTTTCATTTTTTTTCATGTCCAATATTGTGGATTAGGGTACGTATTCTTCCCCTTGTGGCTGGGCAGTGGTGCAGTTGATGTTTTTGAACAATGATTTGGGTTTTTTTTTGACATCTATGGTTAGTGTTTCCCTGTGTAAAAATTCATTTATGAATTTATATATCTATTATAACCCCTTAATGATGTTTATCATCCATCTTTTTTCGTGAAAAAAATAATTTTTTTGTATCATTGATTTACAATTTAATTTTGATGTTGCATTTCAACATTAAATTAGGTGTTTTCATTTGTATTTAATGTTTTATCATTTTGGGATAATTTATGATTCATGATATTGTTTTACAATATGTTTTTATGGATTCCTAATGTTTTTGGGTGTGGTATTTTTGTGAGATTATCATTACAAGATTGTTTTGAAAGGATTTTTCATGTAAACCCTAATGTTACCTCTTGGAAATATTTTATAAAATATTGAAATGGTTTATTGAGTTACACAAATAATGAAAAGAAATTTTGTGTACTGTTTAGTGTGTGAATTATTTAGGAATGTTATTTTAATATAATAATTGTATTCTATAACATGTTGATCTTTTTTTAAAACACAGACGGAAAACCCTGCATCTAGATGGGTGGACTGGGACTAGTATGCCATTGATATGGTTGTGGACTTGTCATTATTTCACATAGCATGTTTGTCTATGAATTTACTAAAAAAAATGAATGATGATATGGACCAATATATCATTGTGATTTCCACTCTTAGTGTCTTTTTCTTGACAATGATATTTTTTATGATCACTTTTACACTGACATAAAATGTACATAGGGCCCCACAACTCGCCAGTTCTTGGGGATGTTCATGTCAGTAGTTCTATCTATCTATATTGTACATACCATCAGAAAATTTTGTGTTTTGTTTGAAACTTCAGTAGCAATAATTTATTATTTAAAAGTGTACATTCATTAATGATTCAATTGTGAAAAATATTTTTATTAAAAGTCACATATTTTAGAAATTATTCTAGCATTTGATGTTTATAAAAACATTAAAGCTTTTTTCATCTAATTTTTATCAAGTAGAATCTTTTGGGGTGGAATCCTATTTGGATTAGGTTGGCACCATACATACACCTTTTAGTGCGGGTAGGATTGGTAATGATTGACACGTGTGAGGATAAGGTCCATAAAGATGGATTTTCAGGTTGTTAACTTCTTTCATTGGTGTAATGCTATAGAGGTGGCTGGAGAGAGATATACCCTTGTCGTGAGGTGGTTTTAGGGATGAAACTTCTACCACTTTTGGGTTTTCTCCCTCTAGGGTGTTGTTTATAACCATGTAATTTGATTCAAAATTGTATTTAATGCGTCCTTGGATTGAATTTTCAAATTGAATTATTTATTAATACAGTTTGTTTAATGTTTCTAAACATGGGTATATCATTCTAAAACCATTTTTCAGGATTCTCGATAAAATATTATTGCTTGTGAGGATAGGAAATGAACCAGAAGACTTTCCACAGATAGGGTCAGGTGCTGTCTTGGATGGTGACCACATCTGGTTCATGAAATAATGATATAGCCAGTACAACCTAAAAATATCATGATGCATAGTGTGTTATGAAATTTTGTTAGATATCATAGAATCATGAAACTTAAATTTAAATATGTAAAATAACTATGCAGCATGATATTAAATTTTCTTAATCTTCTTGAAATATATGGGATTTGATGGAGATGCATACATGAATGGTGTCTGGTATAAATCCCTGTAAGGGAATTATAAAATCATTATATAAGGTGTGGAATTACTTATGAATAAAAATTTATATATATCTTTCAAAAGAGGGGTGAGGATCATTAAATTGTACATCGAAGAATAATATATGATGACATAACAACGGTAATATAATAAGATGATAATAACAAAAAACAGGAAATCATTTTCATATGTCAAGGAACAATTCAAAAAAATAATATCATATTGTTCTTCTGATTTAATATGATGAAACATACCTATAATTCTATGAGACGAAAACATTTCCCAATGTATATTAGTGCTCTATAAACTCGGGCCCACATTTCAAAATCATATCATGTTCATGGAGAAAAGTATAACATATATCATAAAAAATAACAATGTAATCAATTACTTTTAATCTCATGAATATAGACTGTCGGTTACATAAATGTAAGTGAAAAATCAAATAAATATTGTAACGTCATAGTGAATACCCATGACATGAAATGGGGATGTATATTTATTAAATAAATGTTTGAAAATAACAGAAGATGATTTCGTCATAATAATGGGTGTACATAAATATTCATGGAAGGATTCAATTATAGTGATATTGGTTAATCATTACATATAAATTTTATGAATATTAATTATGAAGTGAGAAATCACATTCCATTATGAACAATTGAAAATTTAAAGGAATAATATAACGAAGGTTCTAGAACGAAGAAGAGAAGGAGAAAATCCATTAACATAAAAGGGTGATTCTAAAAGCATAGGATGTTATTTGAAAGGGATTGGGAAAATAATGGGATGGATATAAAGAGGGAGGGTAGAGTAACTTCATGATCCAGGGAATTTTAGTGAAAAATAATGAGATGTTTTATTTGTTGAAATTCCAAAAGAGTATAGAATTATTTAATTATATCAAAACATTTATTGTAGACATTAAATAATAAATTAATAAAAAAACTATACCTTGGGTTTCTTCCATGGTGTATTCTAAAGAGTGGTTAGTTTTATTATTTTATAAGTATGATATCAAAACTATTTAATATAATACCCTTGGTGATATAAAATTGAGTATGGTTTATAAATAATTTATTTTCAAACATAATAATATATTATTGGGATTAATGTATTAAATAAGTTTTTACAAATTAAATCCAATAAAATTACAAAAAATATTTTAAAATGTAATATTTTTATTCAATACTCTACTTTATTAATAAAATAACATTTTGGTGTCTATTATATAATAATACATATCATATACTTGTTTCATATTCATTTTTTGCAAAAACAATTCATGGTCTCAAAGAATTTAAAAAAATTTCAATTGGATAGTTACAAATAATTTAAATAAAAAATTATAATGATATTGACCATAAAAATCTTTAAATTTAAGAGTTTAATATTTTTAATAAAAAATCTTCAATACTGACAAATAATGGTTTATTTTCCAATAACATTTTTCATGAAAATTAAAATGTTTTTTTCATGTCATAGAATTATATTATAGTATATATTTCAAAAATATTATATAATGATAATATAATATTAAAATAATGTTTTTTAATTGATCAAAAAAGTGACTGTTTTAAAAATGAATATTTCTCAATAATATATTTTTTTAAGTCGTATCAAAATATCAAAATTTAATTTTTATCAATCTCATTATTTAATCTTTTAAAATATAGTGATATATATATATAATTTTATTTAACAAAAAAATAAACTAGTTTAGAATATTATTGTCTATATACATAAATTCATATTACATATGTGTACGGATATGGTCTGGTGTTCCTACGGTGGTTCATTGAGCATGGTTAGGGTCATGATCTAGATAAGATTAAACATATCCCAAGAATAGTTTTTCTAATTATTTAGTTGTTAAATAAGATACTGGGCTCCGTCAAGGGTGAATAAAAATGATGCAATCTTCTTCGGATGGTCTAATAAATTGGATTCATATGGTACAATCCGACTTGTCTGTGCCACTTCATGTATCCATCTCAAATCGAAATTAATAAAACCCATTGTATTGTAATCAAAACATTCATTATATAACAATATATTTTGATTTATTATGATTTTTAACAGTCATTTAGATTCGACCGACTATAATTTAGAACATTTTGAAATAATAACAATATATCATGTGTATTATTTAAATATGATACTAGTTATGAAATTGAATCTTTTATAAATAGAAATTAATTAATTAATTCTAATTTCATTACACATCATAATTACTACACTAAATTATTTTTCTATAATCATAACCTTAAAAGATTAGGAAAAGATAAAGAGATGATCCTATGTTATAAAATAATATATATGTCATGAAAAATCTAATGTTTTTTGATTAAAAAATTGATCAAAAAAAGTATTATGGTTTGGTATAAGTTTATATATCCCAATTTACGCAATGATAATGAATTCATTTATGTATAAATATGTGTACACTACATTATCCATATATCATGTAATACCTAAATTTTAAAGAGATCTATGATATTACTATTGGTAGGATAACATCGAATATGATATTGAAAACTATGATACAAGATGTCTGATATAACCTTTAGTTAATGCTGAGTGAAAACGACCAAATGAAGTACTGAAATTACTATCACTACCTATATGAATGTGGAAAAACATAACAATGAAATTTTTAATAGAAAATTCAAGGATATCGAATTAAGAAACTATAATACTCATAATTATTGATATTTTGATAAATATTCCAATTTTTTCAAAATAAAACTGATTTCTCCCTTTAGTTTTGTTCCCTTGTATATATTTTAGAAGTTCTTAGACTTCATGGTGTCCCTATGTAAATTATTTTAGACCATCACCCATGATTTATTTCTATCTTCTCTAGGGTACTTTGACAGTCTATGAAAAATGAAGTGAAGCATATCCCATCCTATCATCCTCAATCTAATAGATCATCCAATAGAACTATTCAATCATTGGATGACCTGATACATTTATGGTTACATATATTCATGGTCATTTAGAATATTATAGTTTTACTTGAGGATTGCTACAATAAAGATAGTTTTCAATCAATAATTAAAAGTGCTCTATATGACGTACTACTTAGTATGATGTCTATAACTACATCATGATGGGAAGATGATGGAGATGGAAAAAATTGGTGCTATAGATTTTGAATAACCTTATGTATACTTTAATTGTAATATTAAAATAAATCAATTATACCTAGAGTAAGAAAAAAATTTGACAACGAAAGGATGTACATATAGATTCATTTTGGGGATCTCATATCTATAAAAATATCTCCACCGAAGAGATTTTGAAGTTAAAAAATAAGGGGAAGCTAGGTCATAGGTATATTAAACCATTTGATATTCAGGACTATATTGGAACAGTGTCATATTGGGTAATAAAAGATCCAAACCATTCCAATAACCAAAAAATATTCCACTTATCCCTAATATTAAAGTATTTATGATACCCAAAACATATAATATACAATTATATTAAAAAAACATGGTATATATTTTGAATGTGACTTGGAGAAAATTCATGATGATCGATAAAAAGTGTCGAGGAATAAGATAGGCTAAGACATGGATGAAATTTTGAGAAAAAAAGTTCATATAATAAAATTTTAATCCTCAAGAAGTGATGAAGGAGAAATACCATCATTTTTTTATTTTTGAAAAAATTCAATAGAAATATATTATAAGGGGGATAATCTAATGGAAAAAAAATCATTTATTTAATTATGATATCTTGTTTTAAATTGACTATTTTATTATACTATTATATATAAAATATATAATTTGAAATGGTCATTATAGACCATGAATTAATATTTACTTTAATATCAACAAAAAATACATGGTGATAAATAAAAAAGAAAAAAATAATACAATACTATAAACTATGTTGGATTAATGTCACTATAATTCTCAATAATACTAATATAATAATAAAAAGACGTATAATAATTAGGAATATGATCAAAATTATGAATTTAATTGTAGATCCATTGGTAAGAAATGTAATTATTATTGTGGTATGATAATAATAGATTATATATTAGTTATAAAGGGAAAAGTGATAGATTGGATCCAACCAATACCTAACGAGTGATCAATATTACCATTTATAAACATGATTTTTAGTCAATATGACCATCAGTGAAAATTTTCCTAGTAGAATTAGATTTAATAACGAGTAATGAAAACAAATAATTGGTATAGCAGAGATAAATGATTCCCTCTACCACTAAGATTATTATTTTTGAATATGAATAATTAGATATTCGGAGGGAGGTAAAATCATTGGGGTAAAACATTTTAAATTTGAAAAAAATATCTTTAAGAATTTTTAATTAATATGAATTTAATAATGGGATAATATCATGTCAGTATATTTCATCACTAGAACGATTTTAGCTAAGACACCCCAAGAAACTACCACAATCACATATCATACCAGGAGAGTATTAAGATGTAATATGGTTACGTGTATGTAAAAAATAATATTATAAAGGTGAAATATTTAACATAAAATTGAAATAACGGTTTACCCAATCCATTTTTTTAAATTAGTTCATTTAATTATATACAAACAAATGTAAGATAAATATAATAAATAATATTTATTTTATATAAATAAATCATATTTGTATTTTTTGTAAATATTTAATCATTTATAATTAATATAGAAAATATAAATAAATTAATTTAAATGAAGGACTCTTACAAAATAGTTTTATTTATATAATAATAAAATTACAATTAGTTAATGTCATGTGATAATTTTTAAGCTTCATAAATTTAACTACATCATAAAAATTATTAATTTTCAATAAATACGTATTCTTATTTAAAATATAAAATTATCATATTAGTATTATTAGTTTTTTGAAATACTAATTCATTTTAAAATCACCATGTTAGAATTAGGTTATAGTAAAATTTTGAGCATTTTATAAAATAATTTATTTTTTAGTGAATAAGAAAATTATGGTTTTATATCTTCGGTATGTTTTATTAATTAATAAATATATAATGATGATTTAATAATTAACAAAATAGAATCATTTGAGAGAAAATAAATTAAAGTAGTATATAAGAATTCAATGAATTATAATTAATTTCAATACCTATATATTCCATTCCAAGTTTAGGAATTTAGATTTATGATTCTAAAAAATTATTTTACTAAAAAGTTATATTTCTATATGAATAGTACAATAAATTTTAAAAATTTGTTTATAAAACATTAAAATCTAAACATCCATCTTTAATTTTAGAAACCATGACACAAAACCATTCATAAGTTTTGAGTTTTCTATTTTCCCTAATTAATAAATAAAAAGAATATATTAAACAATTAATAAAAAATAGTCCCACATATCCTATAAAATAAGCCTATCCAACCCATTTATTTCGCTCCCAAGATAATAAGCACAAATATTATATCATTTTCCCTCTATAAATATTTTCTGAGCAATTTTATATTTATATAATGAACCCTACTCAAGATCTATGAAGCTATTCTGTAAGTTAAGGGATCATATTCATCTTTTTTATTTCATTGTAAATCCTTTTTTGTAACTATAATACATTAATATTTAATAAGTTCTCTGTCACTAATGATAGATAAAATAATTTTAAAATTTTTTATAAAAATTTTAAACTACTACTATATATAATTAATCTTATTCAAACTATACAATTGAATAACCACTATACTGATAAAATCATTCATTTATTTCCATTTCAATTTAATTTTTTGATTAACAATTCATTTTTTTATTCAATTTGATTCATATTCTTTTATATATCTATAATATATTATGGATTTATTTTTCATAATCCCCAATTTTTTCCAATATGTTACAAAATGATGAATTATTCTTTCCCTTAAGTCGTTATACACATAATTATTTTATATAAAACCCCTTTTTAATTCTCTATAGGTTCTTAGTGAAATTATTTTTTAGTATTTTAGTGGTTCATATGAATTTGTAAATATGTAGGGTATACTCTGACAAAACACCAATGTATTGGAAATGTAAATAATATATATATTTTATTTGTTTATGAATCATTGGTGAATATCCATGGTTATATGTGTTATGAAAACTTTGTGATGAACATTAGTGATGTGCTTATTAATGTTTCGTTAGTTATAGTAGAAAAATGAACCTGTTATATATCATATACTTATTATTATAGTCTCACTTTATGAATTTTGTCTTTTTCTTGATGATCAAACACATTCTATTTCAATTGAAAATTCCATAATGAGATTTCTGATCACCCAATTATGATGATGTGTGTACCTAGGTTATCACATCCATACAGATGATATAGGGTGTAAAACATAACATGCCATTTATGCTAAATAATTCATTTTATGAATATTTTTTTTATTTCATGTATTATGTACCTTGTTTCTATGAAACCAAAATGATAAAGGTCATTCAAAGTTATTAATATAGTATTTTGGTAAGGAATAATGTCACAAATCATGTATTAAAATGGTCGGTCACAATTAGAGTGTTATCATATGTTCATGGAATCCTTGATATTTGTAAATTTCATAAAAAAATAAATCATATTCATAATTTATGGATTATTTTTAATAAAATCTGACAGTGTCCTATGCCAAATACTCAGTCCCCAAATATTTTATCTTATGATATAAAAACATTCCCCAATGTATTATATGGATATATATATATCTAGGAACACACATACCATCATAACATGTACATAAATAGGTGTTCAATATGGGTATAATGAGAAATACATAATACATAATAATTGTGAAACCAACTATATGATTTAGTTTTTCATTATGTCGTCTCAAATTATAATCAAATGATATATCATATAGATTTAAAATATAAGAGTGAAATAATTATTTTTTGGATTTTCATGTTTGAATAAAGAATAAATAGTCTTAAAAATTAATTTCAAATGTAGTACAATGCATGATAATGTTTAGTAAAATAATAATAAAAATAAACACCTATAATGACGATTTATGAAATTTGTAAATGAAAATTTAAAGAAGGTGAGTTAATATTATTTAAAAATAAACAATTAATATAACTAAAAGGGAGTTTTAAAAATAAGGGTTTTTTTAATAAATAAATTTGTGGTCAAATAATATATTTAATGTTTATTATAATTGATATGAATCCTGAAATACGGATGTTCCATTATGTTGGGTTAACCAAAAAGTAGAAATTACAAAGGGATCATAAAACATGTATTATGAAAAAAAATAGTAAGGTTACTATGTATATATTTAAGGATCATACAAAATGATATGGATAAAATAATAGATAATAATTTCAAATAAAATATAGATAATGAAAAAAATTATAACCTAATGTTAATGTTTGTGTTATGGATGATTTATTTTCAATATCTAAAATTGATCAATTGAAATAATACATTTTTAAGGGTAATAGTAAAAAAAACTAAATGATAAGGGGATAATATGAAGGTCACATAAGATAGAACACATTTAGGATTCAAAATATAATAGAGTGAATTTGAAGGAATAGTTAAATATGAATATGTAATGGAAAACATCCTTAAACAGAAACAAAAATATTTTAAATAATGATATAATATATGAGGAAAAAATCATAAAATGAAATATTGTATTCTTAAATGTAAATTTTCTTAAAGAGGATTAAAGGTTAACCTGATATAAAATATTATGGTATAATTATCCATTCATTTATTTAAGAAGTTCAAGTTGAAACAAAATTAACCCCATAAAGGGGGTGTTAGTTAAACAAAATCCTTATAGAAATTTAATATTTTAAATTGAAATAAAATAGATGGGAAAACTATACATGGGTTGTTAGAAAGAATATATATAATTACATTTTTTTAATAATACCATACACCAACAAAAAATCAAGTAGAGAATTTGATTCAAATTATAGTGAAACCAAATTGAGATCCAAAAAACGAATATAGTAATAGAAATATAAGACTAGAAATAAAATAAGAGGGTTACCACGTAATGTATCTTAAAATATCAATAAATGAAATATATTTATAAAATATGATGTAAATATAGTAGTTAATACACCAAATAAAATAAAAGATAGTGCACAATATAATTCATGTCCCATGTAAGAGAAAATAAGGGAAACTAACTTTAACTATGGTATACATTTTCTATAGTATGAAACTAAGGCCATGAATAATGAAATTATCATTATTTAAAAAAAATTCAATTTAATTTTACATTTTATATTTTCAATGTTGTTTTATTATTATATGTTATTTATTTGTTAAATAGTTTTCTCTAATGGTGGTTACATGAGAATGTTCAGTCAATTTATATGAAACTTCCTCTCTTTGTTGATCATAGTAAAATGTTTTATAAAATAGATTCATAAAATCCTTAATTTTATAGTTTTATATATTTTACTATTATATATGTAAAATATTAGTACAATCATACAGGTTTTCCAAAAATGGATTCAAATTACGAAAGGTTCTAAGGCATGTTCATTTAAGGTAATGATGTTTACTATAACCATTTGTTGATCATATAACATGTATAATTTATAATATTATATTTAAAATATATAAATTTTTCCAATAATATAATTTATATTCATTAATTAAGTAATTAAATATATCTATGTTAGGGAGTAATAGAAAATTAAAGAAGTTATTTTGGTGGTGGTGGTGTTCTATTTTTAAATGGATGACTTATTAATTTTCCCTAAAATATTACGAGGAAAAAATTAATTATAATTTCAAAATATTAATAAGGCCATTAATATTATATTTTTTCATTAAATAATTTTTTGGATAAACATAAATTTTTTTGAGAAAATAACATTCCTTTCAAGGTATAATTTATCCGAAAAAATATAAAATGATTTTTTATATTATCCACAAAACATATTATATATATAAGGATAATATAAATAGGATATTTTTTAAATTAATTAGATTTAATTAGATTATACGCTTTAAATTTAAAGATAATGTATAAACCAAATGCAATATGGGGGATTTGGAAATCAATTATTATGGATTTAAATTATTTATCTTGAAATCCCATAGTATAATAAAGGATTATAACTTATTATAAAAAATAATAATTTTAATATTAATTAAAAATTTGATAAAACATAAAATGATTTTCAAAATAATGGATTATATTATATGTAATAAAAATAACATTATCATTCAGGGGAAACTTTTATCCAAGACGATGGGAAATATTCTCAATAATGATACGGTTTTTGAGGAGGAAAAGCATCAAGATAAAATCGTTGAAATTAAAAATTATTTTCTTAAAATATTATTGTAATTTCATAAGTGTTATCATCATTGGGGGTATAACTAAAAATATATTTTAGATGTTAAAAATGAAAAATAAGGACTCAATGAAATGGAGTTTGATTTAAATAAAACCCTTAAATTGAAATTATATTTCGAATTGAACATACTGGGTATGAGGAAGATAATTTATTATTTAAAATACAATATACTTCATTAAATTTTCAACAGTATAAATAAATACACAATTAATATAAACAAGTTTTAAAATATATTTATATCTTTGTAAAACAAAATTACAATCCAAAAAATCATCATGAAAATAGAAATATTAGAATACAAATAAAAAATGAGGGTTACCATATAATGGATATTTAAATATGGTTAAATTAAATATAATAATAATTACTCAAGTATATAGGGTAGTTAATTCACTATATAATATAAATAATTTTGAAAATTATGAAACAAGTCACATACAATAGAAAATAGAAAAATACAACTATTACCAATCTTATAATTAATTCGGTTCATTCTCATATCATATTAATAGATCAAATAAATATTATTTTAATCAATAATAATAACTTTTTAAATTAATATTTATTTTGAATTTATATTTATTGTCATATTTTTTTATTTATTAAATATTTTTCCATTATTTTTGTAAAATAAGGTGGTTCATACGATGTCTTTAAAATTGTTATGGAATAATCATTATATTTGTATATGTTGTAAAATTTCACCATAATATCCTTTTTTATTTTGGTTCATGTATTTTATTATTCTTATTAATAAAAAAATTATAAGCATACTATGTTTTTCCACAAATAGACACAAATTTAGAGCAGTTCCTGGATATGTCCATTTTAAGTGGTTATATTTACTATCATCATTTATTATTTATATCATATTTATAATGTAATTTTTAATAATTCAATAATTTTAATGGTTTTTTAAAAATAATTTTTATAAATTATTTTCTTAATATTATTCCATGTTTGTTTGTAATAGAAGGAAAAATAACTCATTTCATAGAGGTGGCAGTCACTACGTTCACAAACAAAAACTTCCTTTTACAAATAATAACTAGGGATTAAATTCAAAATATATATAAATTTATGATTATTCATATTATTTTTATTTTTATTTTTCCTCACATAATATATATTTTGGACAATATGTGTCAGAAGTTAGTGGAAAGGTAGAACATGTGTGTTCATGGATGTGATAATTGTCATAAATGAATGGGTACATATTCATTTTTCAAATGGATTAAAAGGGAGGATGAAATATGATATTAAATTAGCGTAATTACATTAATAATACTCAATATTAGTATGCTATCGTACATTCTTTGATAACAAATATATAATAGGGTATAATTATAAAATGCCTATGAGATCCTGGTTGAGATAATAAACTATCCCATTGGATATTCTCTCATAAGTAACACCTTAAGGAATAATTATGTATTCCTTTGGAATGGGAAAGGATTATAGAATAGGAATTTAGGTTTTATTGGATACTATGGTATTGTATACATTGACCCAATTATTTAGAGAAGGTAGAGAAATGTGATGGATGTGATTACCTTTATTATGAATTGAAAATGAAACTTTTGTAAATAGGTATTACATTTTCAATGATGAATTGGCTATTGAAGGGTAATTAGATCTAAAATGAAAAATAATTGTTTAGAGTATGAGGTAAGTACGATAATACATCGACTATTTATTTAATAAAAAATATTAATCATGTTTTTTATGTTAGTAGTAGGGTTTTTATATTTTATATCTTTGGTTTTTCATTTCTAACTATTTTATAGACAATTAATCCCTATTTTAAAAAAAATATTATTTAACACCTATTCAAAATTATTATTATTTAGAGATAATTTTTTTTATTTATATAATTTAATTAATATTGAAAATAATATTAAATTTTATTCTTCCTTAAAACATTTAATATGCAGTTTAACACGTCGACATGAACCAACTAGTGCGATTTGGAGGGCTTCAAGGGCTTATACAGGACTCCATATATGCGTGAGGATTCTCAGTATAAATGAGGGTTTAAAATTTTTTAATAGGGATATTTTACCCCCATTATAAATATACATATGTTAAAATAATTCAATGAATGGTTAAAATAACTCAAAAAGGAACTGGCAATCTAAAGAATAATAAATTATATATCAGATCACATGTTAGGAATCACATAAACATACCAAAATTAATCCAGTAACACCAACTTTGGAAGGATAAACTAGTGTATATACATATAATGATAGATTAATAAGGATTCTATTGTATCAATTTGGATTCTACCCTTTTACCACTTCTAAAGACCATAATCCACCTCCTCATCTCCATACTGATGGGCCCTTAGCATTTCCTAAATCCCTGATCAGGAATTCTAAGCCTAAATCTAGATTCCTATGTAGGGTTTATGAATCAATGAGTATACAATATGATATAAAGGGACGAATGGTGTATTATTGTTTATGATATTTAAACATTAAATATTTACAAAATCCATAAGAATTTTTATGGGACATATGTTAATAATGATATACATTATAAATTTAGATACAGACCATTTCTAAAAAATAAAAAATAATTTATATATATGATTAATAAAAATATTATAATTTCATTTTAGAAAATAAAAATATCTGTAATTTTTCTTATATTTTATAAGAAATTGCAAAACCATTATTGAAAAATGGATAAACATTAACCTCATTTGTTAAGGAAATATTTAAACCAAACATTATTTACACATTATATAACCTTTAATAAGGTATCTCTCACAATCTTAGGAATAACTCGATCAGAAAAATGAAATATATTCAATATACTTATATTTATGAACTCTTTAAGGAGCTGATACAACTAAATTTTAGTTCTATGTTCATGACATCCCCCGATCCACCAGATCATATAAAAAAGTAGAAAAATAATTTATAATGTAACCCTCCTACCAAATTCCATAAGAAAAAAATATAATGTTTTCCAAGGAAAAACACTCAATAAAAAGATATTATAATCACATCATATGTATATTTAAACCATTGACCCTCATCACCTTTTCCTCAGATGATTATTCTTTATTAATAGATGAGATACAATAGTTAGATTCTACTCTTATTGGGTGTAGTTTCAATAACATCATACATACCACTTATTCACTATATTTGTTCACCAAAATATCTTTATCTAGTGACCTTAAAAAAATTTTCCATTACAATTCATATTGTGTTCCATATAATAGAATGATAAGTACTCAAATGGTAAAAAATTTCATCATCATTTGGTAGTCATAGAATATATTCATTCAATAGAGATGTTTATCTGTGTCTAATGAGTTATGTTTGGTATACTTGGTAGTCTTGTGTTTGATGGGTTTTTAGAACTCTATCCGCAATACATAATAAGTCTTCTATTTAATGACATCATTGATATCTGTCTGATGTACACCATACATGTTTGTCTAGAATGATTTTAAAAGTATCATACAAAAATAAATGATATTATACTTACATAAAATGTTAATTATTTCTTCAAAAATATTTCTATAACATGGGGAAATAAAATTTTAATACATATATATATATATAGAGTTGACTGAGATTTTCAAAATTATGTTTTTAATTTTTTCTTAAATGAAAAAATATCCCTATTTTTAAAATGTACAATACATATCAATTGAGGGAAATAATTAATGAATAAATTTACTAGACTTACTCCCCAATATTTTCATAGCTTTTTGTGTTATTATTTTCCCCTTTTTATCACGTAACCTTACAGAATCCATTTCTCTAACATTTTGATTTTATAATAGAATCTTATGTGAAATATATATGTGCTACACATGATTCTATAAAATGGTATAAAAACAATCGACAAAAAATGTTATGAAAAATTAAAATTTTCCATCCATGAGATATATTCCAATAAATACATACAAACAATATCCAATAAACATTTTTTATGTTTGATTATTAAAAAACATTCAATAATTAATGAAAAAATTATTTTTTTTAAATTCATTCCTTATCACAATCATTTTTCAATGACAGTAATGGGTATTCTTGAATTCTTCTTTTACTGACGACACTATGTAACATTCTCTTCTAGTTTTTTATTTTGCATCATGGTTTCAAAAGGGCATTATATTTTTTTATAGAAATATATTTTATATTATCAATGGACATTATCATATATCAAACATTGATAATAATAATGTCCTGATATTTTGAGAATGTAATAATTTCACATTTTAACACCTCAAACTGTTATTTGAATAACATTATAACTCATTTAGCATTGTTTATCCACATTATAATACTCTAAATATAACTACAATTAATCTTGGATTATCTATTGAAATCTGTGAACATAACTAAATTATAAATAAAAATATCAAAATTCGGATTTATAGAGAGTGATTTTTCTAACAAATGAATTATTTTATTAGGGGATTTAAAATTTTCATGAATATAATGAAAAATTTCCACTATTTAGTTTAGCCATTTTGTTAACATTTTGGAATATTTTATTATTTTTTTCATATTATTTAAATTTATACATAAAGAGAATTATGTGGATTCTATGGAAACATTTATTGAAATTAAATATATAACTAAAAAAGGACCATGTTATTTTTTCACATTTCACATTGAATGAACAAAGTACGAGACAATAAGTTCCCTATTGCTCGTATTTTCATCCAATGTATTTTCCTAGGTTCTTTCCAATGATTAACTTATTATTATTCATATTCTTGGTAACTATGAAGAGATTTCCTTTCAATATAATATTTTAATCATACAATGTTATATGTAGATATTTCATTAGTAGCCTATGATATTCCTAACTCATTTTAAACTATATTAATTTACAATATTTTATAGTACCTACGTACAAGATATCTACTACTGGATGAAAATATGTTTTCTAACATCCTCATTTTCCCTATCATATTATTTTTCAATGTATTTTCTCACGAAATAGGTTAAAACATATTTGATTATCGATAAGAACAACCATTTAATTATATTTCATAACATGAATCAGAATATATTATATTTGTATCATTAAGGATCATTCTAGTATATTAGTAGGAGGAAAATTCAAAAGGTACTAATGGAAGATGTTACCCTAGTACTTTCTCGACAGAATTTGAAGATGAAACAATCATCTGATTTCATTCGATCTCAAAACTATATTTTTTTGTGTCATTAATTATTTAGATTAATATATTTCATTATTAAATATGATAGCTTTAATATTCTTTGATTATTCCAATTTTATATTATTAAATAATTTTTCTTTATTATCATTCTACTCTACCACATCCAAACCAGATGTTTGACTCACTTCCCTTTTCCAATTTTTTTTCAAAAGACCCATAAAAGACTCATCTAACATAATATTTATCTTCATTTTCAATATTTATATATTTTTCCAATAAATTCATAAAATAAATTATATATAATATATATTCTTCAATAACAAATTTTACATCATCATATTTAAATTATTTTGTGGAATTTTGTAAAAAATTCATCAAATAAGAAATAAAAAAAATCTTGTTTTCTGGGATTTTCTTATCTCTACAGTATAATGTATTATTGCATAGTATCATAACATCTTAATTATTATATTTACTTTTTTATAAAATAAATAATCATCATATTGATAAAATATTCATATAAGTGAATTTTTATCTTAAATTATCTTATTTTGATGGAATAAACATACGGAATCATATACATCACCATATTTATTATTATTAGTTATGAAGAAAATGTTAAAATTATATATCTCTACCTTTAATTGTATCCCTCTCTATATTTCGTAGGATAGTAATGGTTTGAATCAAACGGTAGACAATACATGAAGCATGTTCACATTATGAAACAATCATAATATTATTTAACGAAAAATAATGATTTATTATAAAATAACCTTGTCAAAAGATATAATATTACAAGGCATCTTATGAGTATCCTAAAATTCATCGTCTACTAGAACATTCTCAACCAACTTCCTAATATTATCAATATTATGATTTTGTGTTCTATAAATGAGTTTTATAGAGAGAGTCTTCAAATCGTCTACTTCGTTAAACACTTATGATATATAAAATTCCCTTACTATGTATGTATAATAAAAATATTTATTATTATTTGGAATGAAAATAAATTCCAATCCTAAAAAAAATCATGATGAAGAAGAATAACTACATCAAAGTGATAGAGTAATATAGAACTCACAAGATATCCACAATAAATCAAATTGTTCAGAAAAATGAGGTGACCCACTATCTCTATATATATAAGTATATAGATATATTATAAATTTTACCATAGCAGATGAATAATATTTATACCATCGAATATATTAAACAACGATATTGAATCTCATAAGATGGTAGCATAAAACACAAAGAAATGATGTACATATTTTAACTCATGATATTTTTTTGACAAATTTTAAAATGATTAAAATTTGTATCATATGATAATTAAATCGATGATAAAGAATATACCAATATTTTCAAAATAATAGAATAAATTGTAATTAATTGTTACATCCTAACTGAACATCATGTCATTAAAATAAAATAGTTTATAATAAATGTTTAATTAATGTATTGAAAAACATAACTACATAATACAATATGATATGAGAAATAGTATGTCCTCTAAATCTTTATGAAGTACATATTTTGATAAAACATAGAAATTTTACAAAAATATCAATCTAAGGAATTTTATAAACAATTTAATAAAAACAATGTAAATATGGAAAATATTTCCTCCAACATTCGAATGGATTTTTTCAATGAATATTTATAGGTAAAACATGAATTGGTAAATGGACTTTTTTATAGTTCAATCTTTAATTCAATATAAATAACACAATCCAAAAAAAAATTATTGTATTTTGTAAAAACAGTTGTAACTTGGTGTTCTATTTTGATAAATTATATAATATTTTCAATTTTTTGTGTTATCTCAAATTAATTGGTGTATTATATCTATTTTAATATATCATTAATTATGGTAGAGATGTTTAATTAATGAATTTTTTTTATCACAAAAAAATAGAATTTTTTGTAAAACTCATGACAAATAAAGTGAAGGTTATTTGAATCCACAACACATTATAATAAGAACTTCCAAAAAATATATATTCATCTTTAATAGTGAAATGTTATAATGGGTTTTTTTACTATATGTCCAAGAAACTAATGCTTCTTTTAATAAATAAAATGCTAAAAATGTTCATTTATTATATATTTTATGTCCAATAAATTTATTATTTTAAATGAAATTTTGTTCAAAATAATTTCTAGATGAATAAAATAATCCATGATCTATAGTTCCCTTAAAAAATCAATAATTTAATATAAATTATTTAAATTAATTTTTTATTATAGGATTATATCCCATAAGAATATAGAAAATATTATGTCCAGATGATATGTTTAAGGCTATAGAAAAATAAAAATCACACCACCATTTTCTTGATATATTTTGATCCCATATTTACAAATATATAATTTTTTAAGGCTTTTATGGGATTAATTATAATTTACTTATTTTCATAACCAATTTATTTAATATTGTATCTAACATAAATGTTTTGATAAATAAAGAATTCTATTAAGTGTTGATGAATTATTTTCTAAGAAAAAATGTTACTTCTATCATCATGGTAATAATAAACACATATTTCATAAGATAAAAAAATAATGATGAATATATGAATTAGTTGAGAAACATATAATGATATCAAAATAAAATATAAAAAATATGGTTTCCTTAAAAAGGTTTTAAAAAAATTGTTGGTTTAAAAGATTCATGAAAAAATATTCTAATGAAAATAATTCAGTAAGTCTAGAATTTCTAGCCCTAAGGGAATGTTTTAGTACATAGTGTGCCTTTATATGTTTGTAAATAATATTTAGAGATTTTTTATCTTCAAAACTAGGTGGTTATTTATCATAAAAACTCACTGATACAAATTTATTTAGAAATTAAAAAATCCCATATTTTTTTATAAAATGTATATTTAAAGAATGATATAAAGGCTAATAATATTAAAATATATTCATGTCATGCTATTGGATAAGAATATTCTTCAAAAATATGATTCATTATATATTAAATACTTTAGAAAAAAACTATTTCTTTATTTCGTATAATCATTCCATTTTCATCATTATTTTTATGGAGAACTAATTTTACACTATTAAAGAAAATCATTATGACAGTATACTGTACTCCAAACATCGTTCCTCTAAAATTAATTATGTTCATCATATATTGATCTTATAAAATAAATATAACCCAATTCCTACTCATGTGTTTCAGATTAAAATTTATATAGTAATTCAAAATGTTTACTTTAAATTCTTATATCTCATATCATTTTTAATGGTTGACCTATAAAACCAATGATATTATATTTTGGATGATTATTTATGATTGAATGATCGATTGGGTTTTTATATTTATATTCATCTCAACGAGATGGAATTTATTCATGAAATAATACTTCAAAAATTACATCCTCATTTTTTCTTATACTTCAATAATATGCCATATGGTCTTCAAACCATTTCCAGATACATAATCTAAGGATTTGGATTCAAGATGTTTGAAAATGAGTCATTTTAATCTATTTTATTATATAATATTTATTCATTAATGTTTATTCCACTATTATAAACATGATAAGACTTAATTTTTGGAAAATATGTATGATGTACAACAACATTATTTTTTCAAGAATTTTTTTTAAATATTATTTAATATTAATGATTAATACCATCCATACATATAAAATGAATTATGAATTGTTTGGATTACATTCATTCCAAAATTCATTTGCGCTTTTATTAGGAAATGTTTTATGCAAAAATCAATTTATATTATAAGTGGTATTTCTAATAGATTAAAACCAAATGAATTTTTCAATTATGTTTTCAATAACTATTATTCTAGTAATAACCTATAGAATTATATTTCATTTTCCAACTGCACATTTTTTAATGATGACTATTATAAGAAAAGTATTAAAGGAAAATGAATATCTAAAAACAACATGTTTCATAATACAAATTTATAGACTCTCCATGATGATCACTTTGAATAGAAACCGAAGAAATAATTTTATCATTTATAAAATTATATATAAATTTCATAAAACAAAAATAATAGTTTTCAAATATTTAGAAATAAATTATAAATATATTTATCTAGTATAGTAATCTTCTGATACATATTTAAAATATTTTCCTTCAATACATCTAGTTTTTTTGGCGTGATAAATAGGTTTTAAATAAATATAAATTTTATAAATATGATACTTTACTCCAAGATTTCAATGTCTGATTTTCTTTCTTAATGTATTTCAATGAATAAATTAACTTATAATAATTGAACCCAAGTTTGGGTAGATCATTAACGAGTCATTTATTAATCTTCATACATTACCGAATCCTATAATTTTATGACAAAACCAATGATGATGTTCAGTTTATCTTTTTTATGATAGATCATAGTTTCATTGGACCTCATGTTTTAAGGAGTAAATATCATTTTTAATACCTAGAGATAGAATAATTTAACCTTATGAAAAATGAATTTTACATTTGTACATTATATAATTAAAAATATATAAATCATAACATAATTTAATTATAAAAATTTTAGTTTTTTTTGTTTAGAAACAAAGAAAAATATATAAATAAAGTATTGATTGATAAATTAATGTTCACTAATTTCAAAATTTTCACATTTTGAATTGTCTCCTAAAGTTACTTTTCAACATTTTATCTTATATATTTTATTAAATGACATTTGGTTTCTTGTCATATACATAGAAAAACGATAGTACATGTAACATAATTTTCTACTATTAGATCTTATATCATTACAATGAAAGAGAAAACAATATTATTTTTATCCCCATTCAAGGTTTTGTATAAAAACATTAGGAATAATTACATTAAGAATCCTCATCTTCCCAAAATTATTATATTGAAGAATAGATTAATATTTTGAAATAGTATTGTTATAATTTTTATCTATCACTAATTTAATGTTATATATTGAATGAGTATGTATTAAAATTGTAAAAAAAATTACCATGTTATTTATAAATATTTTTTTTCAAAATGTAATATTAAATTAAATAAAAGAATTCATATATATTGTTTATTCTACAAAATTAGGTTTTAAATTTAAATTATTATATGTGAAAAACATTTCTTCTTCTGAATAAGTATAAATTTAATCATTATTAAAAATATTTTAGTTTTAATTTAATGTAAAAATTTTAAGGGGTACATAGGATTCCATCTTGACGATGAATCACATGGTCTTCGTAATTCTAGAGTAGATACAAAAAAAATTAATATCACTACTATGATTTGCATAAATTTAAGCAAAAATAAATTATCAAATTCCACTAAATGTTTCTAATTTTTTCTAACCATTCATGCCACGGTACAAAAAAACATTCCATAAGATTTATCTCCCCTCTATAACCTGATAAATTCCATAAATAAATATCTTGGAATATTTCACTAATAAATGTATTCTTGGAGGAATATTTTTATCCGTTTTGTGTTTCTGAATTTCCTTCTATTTATAAAAAAATAAATATATCACCATAATTATATTTATTTCCTTATCATATTGATCAATATAATTATCTTTTTCAAATAAAGAAGTAGTTTCAAATTTAACCATTGATTTATTCTTGAATTAATTTGATCTAGAAACATTCTTAGTAGACATAATGCTTATATATTTATCTACAGATGTTGAAGTAAATGAAACCATTTTATATGTATTTTCCAATAAAAAAACGTTATATCCAACTATCATAATATATGAGAGTCTTATTAATATATTCAAATATATTAATTTTATGTTTTTTTGTGTCATATATTATTTTATGATTAAATTATTGTTTATTAGGAATAGTGAAGATAATAATTTATGTTTACATCAAATCATAAAAATATCTTTCACATAGTTATTTTAATATATTTTCTTTTGGAATAAAATATTGTTTTATCCATGTGACTGATTCATTCAGTATGAAATCATATTCTTGATATTTTTCATGCAACATTCCTCTTGGTGTTTTCAATAGAACAAACATCCAAAATATATAAGTTCATATTTTTTCAAATATTGTTTTTTAATATATGATAAATTACTTTAAACAAATTATCATCATGGAACAAAAAAATTATTACATGACAATTATTCAAATATATTAATCTTTCTTCTCTACTAAAATTTGTACATGTATTTCCTAGAAACATATATCATCAATTGATCATATGAAAATTATCTACACTATATGTAACACCAATATTTTTCATTATATAATTCTGGTTTTCATATTCAACAATATCAAGTATTGGTGGCCTTTTAGGATTTGGATTGTCAGGAGTCCCAATTGACAGTATTTTCATCCCATAACAAAAATACTATTTTCTACAAAAAAAATAGTATAAGAAATTAATATAGTTGAAACCTACATTGATACTAAATTTAGAAACCAATTTGTATATAAG
Source organism: Viscum album (assembly GCA_963277665.1). NCBI lineage: Eukaryota > Viridiplantae > Streptophyta > Magnoliopsida > Santalales > Viscaceae > Viscum > Viscum album. The sequence continues at coordinate 194,531,575 of OY728146.1, read as the reverse complement.
GTAAATCAATAGGGAGATTATTTTAGAATTTAAAAAAACTTTGAATTTTACCAATCATCTAATCAATATTTATTGGATAATTTTTTATACTATTATACATTGTAAAATGAGTTAGAATCATTTTTAATAATAAATAAAAAACTTTTATATGTGTACATTTCAAATATTAAAAAAAATAATAAGAAGTTAACTAGTGTATCAAAAAAATTAAATTTTGTAGGAAAATATTTATCACTTTCATAAGAAAATATATATAATTTAAACACAACTATTAAGGATGTATCCAAAACAGAATATTTATATCCATCACATAGACACTCATAATTTATCAATTATAATCCCAATAAAATTTCTTATACTAACTCACTCAAACTAGTACCATACCCATTTTTACACATTTTTTATGAGTGTCTCACCATAAGGTACAGGTTGTCCACATAAAATAACAGACAAATTCAGAATATTGGTAGAATATACTCTATTTACCATACTAAATATACTATCGAAGTAATATGAAATAATTTTAAATAAAATATATAAAAAATTATACATCCTAAAAATAATTCCGATAAATATTCATGTTCCTAGAAACCAGTACAATAGAGATGTTATTTCATAATAATATTTTGTTTCCAAGGAAACCCAAAAGAAATAAACAAGTGAAAATCACTTAAATAGATCCTAAAATCAATACTATTACCATAATTCTTTATCAATCCCAAGTGTACAAAATAAATAATCTATCCTTATGAACTTTTAGTTATAAAATCATAAATCATTATGTCTTCTTGTGTACCAACAACAACCCCATACTGTTATGATTTTAATGTAGTATATCTCAACAAATGATATATTTTGATATTTATATTCTAAATAACATTGTATATTAATGTAAAAGAGAAATAATTTATGGATATATTATGATAATTCATCCAAAAACAAATATTATTTAGTTAATTTCATTGGTACTCAGGTTTTAGGTGACCCCTAATCCAATCAAACCTACTTTGGCCCCTATGTATCATATTAATAAATTAATTTTTAGTAACACGTTTTAATCATGGAGATTCCATCTGTAAATTAAATCCTAGGATTCAAAGATCTATTTCCAATAATTATAATCCATCATTTAGAGTTACATGTTAAATTTCATAGGAAAATGATCCTAGAGTACCACATCTATCAGTCCCAATATTTGTGGTAGATCTCTCTATCCAACATCCTTACCCATGGGTGTGGAGAACCATGTAAAATACATTTTACCATTCCATAAAAAACCAATATTGTAATTTAAACATTCAATCATATATTCCAACCATTTTATAACCTTTTAAAACTATTCAACAGTATAATAATCCAATTTTTACCATTTACCATTTATTCCTTTTATCATGTCATAATCCATTTAATTCTATCATTAATCTAAATAACCCTACATTATATGTTAATTGGAATTGGAATATTTCCAATTGATTTCAACTAATAAACCATCACTTCTATTTATTTACCAATGTATACTATTATTAAGGCATTAGAACATGAATGAGTATCCACAGGTCCAGTCTCACAATAATTGATGGACTCGAAAAGATTTGTGAAGGGTTTAAACATCAATATAAAGCCCAATATATTTTTAATAAAAATGGAATAAAATTTGAAAATAATTGGAACCATTGTAAATATTACATACACATGATGAATATTGATACTACGGGTGATGAAACCTCGATCAAAAACTTTACATTTATATAAAACCACTGATCAAACCCTAACCTATTATTCATGTTGAATCGATTGTAACTAATAAAGTGATGAAATCCCATGAAATAGGTCTCATGGGGCATATAAAAATTAAAATAGCCATGATGTGGATCATCAAAAAATATAATGAAACATAGATATAAACGTATACATGGATTCTAATTATAATAATCAAATCATAGAACAACCTATAATTATTATAGATTGGCCATTGTGGGAGGAGATGGAGTATGGATGACAGCCTAGGATACTAGGAGTGAGATGCAGGGAAAAATAGTGGGTGATGAATAAAATATTTGGAAGGGAAAATTATAATAATTCCACTATTAATTTTTTAAATTCCTCTTGAAACCATGAACTGCCCATTTGAGTTGAAATGATAAATTATAAATCATGTATAACTATGTCTCGACCCACCTAAAAGGTTTTAGAAAAAATTTTGATGCATTTTGAATAGATCTAGAAAATTATAATGGTTCTTAGGCCTCATAAAGATAACATAAAATCTGGGATCCATATTAATCATTTACACATGGTCATTGTTTACGGTTGTAACTAACCATATGCTAGCCTTGTTCAATGCACAATAATATCCATTACCCATATATTTTCTAGTTCCAAATTCCTATATGATGCTCCTGAAACCATTCTAAATCATAGGAATCATTCAACTAGATATTGTAATTTATTTATAACCTTAATTAAAATAGAAATATACCTCATCAAAGCTGTTGTATCTTACACTATGGAAATAATCAAAAAAACAATCAGAAAAACTCTAATTCCATATCAATATGAACCCTCATTATGTATTATAAAACTAATTTCCTTATTTGATGTTTAGATATTAGTTTATCCAAAATTTAAGGTAAATATAAATACTAAAATCGATCCTATGAAATTTAGAGTGAAAATTTCTTGAAATATACATTAATAATAACTCTTATAATGTTTAAAAATATATTATACTTTGTAACAAGATGTCACCAACACTTTATAATTGTCATTAGATAATTGGACAATAGCTCCTTCTCCTCCATGGATTAATCTATATATATAGATAATATCTAATGATATTATTCTATATTTTTCAAGAGTACATGGAATATCATTATAAAGAATTTTTCTTCACATGATAGGTTCATAACAACTATTTCTTATGAATAGTTTTATTAATTTCTCAATTAAAATTCCTAATATTTTCAATATAGTATAATGAGATGTTTTTTCAAAAAAATTTGACATTCTTGTCCAGTAGTATTTGTGTATGTTTATGCAGTAACATTTCTATCTTCCTCCAATGAAGTACTTCTAGTATTCATGAGATTAATCCTTCTATGTTAATCTTTAGTACTTCAACTAATGTAAGTCCTAATCTTTCAACACCGAAAACATTTTATATATCCTTATTAAAATAAATTTTAAATGTTAAAATGATATAATTTTAAAATATATCTATATGGTAGAACTCATATATTTCATCATGTAAAATAATTTATTTGTGTAAAAAATTTATTAATAAATATTAAAACATAATTCTTTGATACATTTATATATATAATGAGTTGATTTTTATTTTCGAAAGTATGTAGTAAATTTCTCTTTTGACTCAAGGAATGATGTGAGTATAAACATAGTACAAAACCACCAACGAATCCTTAAAATAATTTCACATGTATAAGAGGTGTATTCAATGATATTAAATAAATTGACCAAAAGAAAAAAATACAAAAAGGATTGAGTGATCATGAATTAATATAGTATCCATGACCCTAAAAATTTTCTTACTTCACCTTTATATTGGAAGCAAAGTCATATCATAAGTCAAAAAAGTGAATCAAAAAATCTAATCATGTATCTATATGTATTTAAGTGGAAAAAATAAAATATTCAGTATATAATGATACCATTTACCATCCCAATATAATTTTTGGATCAAGACCCTCATAACCAATATATATGACTAGTTTTGGAAGCAAGGCTATCATGCCAATTCTATGACTTATGTCATACCTCATGGTTATTACTACCTTATACAATGACTAGATCCATCATCATCATTGTATAAGTTCACTCAATCTAACCCTTAAATGGATAAAAAATACCTAATAGTTCACCTAATATTATCTTATAGAAGAATGGCAATTATATCCTTTACATTCACAAAAAAATAGGGCATTACACATATACGAACAGAATCCTATATCAATCATGAGTAATTATTTCCACAAACATACACAAAAACGATCCTAATATAGAATAATATTATACAATACATATGAATACTCATGAAATAATATTAAAACATTGAAAATATGTAATAGACACACATATGCACCCTTGTGTCTAATATTAATGAAATAAAATTATACAAGGTCTCTATATGGTATTTGTCTTCCAAACATAATATTATTGATTCCAAATGATAGAATCCACCATTATTATCCACCAAATAATGTACTATAGATATGGATTCCAAGAACTAATCTTAATTGGAAACAAATTGAATTATTGGAAAAGACTCGTGAAGAATGACATGATAATGGAATGATTTTGATTTGGATAAACTATTGAGATACACCATTAATGGTAGATGTGAATCAGTTATGGAGAGGGATGAAGTGATTTTAAAAATATATAGGATTTGATACATCAATGTTCAATGAATAATTTTTTAGATGACCAAGGAATCAATATATGTATCAAAAATAGTCTAGATCTATGATTTGTTCCTTAGGAAATATTAATATTTGTTGTGATAAAAAATTATATTAAAATACTATTACATGCATTACATTATGATAGACAGAAACTAATAGGTTTTCTATCATTTTAGTTTTATTAGAGATGAATCAAAAAATAACTAATGGACCCTCTAGGTTTGATAGAACTAGTTGTAAGAGTTATATTGAGGAGTTTTGTGGTGGTTTTATGATTTAAAATGGTATTTTCTTATTATTTGAAACTGTATACATGGGATGGTTTCATGGTTTGATAAACCATGCTCGAACTATTTATGGATTATACAATTTTTTTCAAAAACCATTTTGTTTTTTCATATATTTGGGAAAACAATATTCTAATCACTCTTCATGACTTATTCCCATGTAACATAGTTTTTTTTTGAATGTTTAATGGTTTTGAGTAACTGTACACCAACCATCCACCACCACTAACCATGTAAAATAGGCAATATAGTATCATAGATTGAAATAAAGAGTTCCGCTAACCATGTGAAATATATTAACCCCCATAAAGGCCTTTGAGACCCTAATAAACCAACTTGATGCACCCAGGATCCTCACACTATGCACGTATAACTCAAAAACACACAATAAAGACTCAAAATTAAGCTTTAAGGTATCAAAAAATATCTTCCATTACAATTTCCCCCTACAAGGACATCTCACCACTGAATAGTGTCTTTATAATACTTTATCAAACTACATGGTTCATTGAAATCATATATTAAATAAACTCTCCCAAGCATAATTCTTTGATTTACCAATGAGATTATAGAACTTTCGTAAGATATACTAATATTATCCACAACACTTTCTTACATTAATCTATAGTCTATATTATTTTTCTATAAACAATTCATCTGGATATAACTCAACATACTCACTATGGATGAAATTTGTAGAATTGTGATCATACGAATCAGGATGTGAAATATGATACACATTATCAATACAATTCTATCGAAGATTATGTCCCATTTTTTAAATTACATAATTGGATATGATATATAATCTAAAATCTTACCATAAACATTATATCAAGAAATGAAATATTTTAATAATTTTTTTAAAATTTTTTTGGATAATTATGAGTCTGTGAAAATTAATGGCTTGTGATTGAGGCCCAAAGAGCCCAGAACGAAATTTTGAAATTTATTTCAACTATATTTGGTAAATGTGTGATTGACAATTTTTATCTTTTGAACTGGTGGTTAGGTTACAAATCATAGGATACATTTGAATACACAACCCTAATATTCACATAGGTAAAGCATATCATTAATTGGAAAGGGTCAGATAAAAAGAATAAAATTTTTAATTTACAAATAAAAAAATATAATAACACCATGAATTATTTTATTTTCTTCTCACACTGATATGAGTATAGTGGGACCACGTTGTACCATTAGGCTATAATGCAAGTCATTTATTGAAAAGAACATTGGGTTGCATAACCACGATGTTTGATTAATTAATAGAACATTAATTTCTTTTCATTAATGAACAAAATTAATGAAATACAACTTGGTTGGTACCCTATATTCTATTTAAAAAAAATCAACGGAATGGGTTTTAGGAACACATAAAGGAAACCCCTAACGATGTTTTGATAACGTCATCCACCAACATAGAATAAATCTTCGATGACTGTTGAATAATTCAAACAAGACAACGATGGGAGATACTGAATGACTTCAACCATATGTTAATCACTCTCATCCATGGAATCATACAACAAGTTCTAGGTAGAGGTTTTGTTTAATGGTTATATGTTTCATATCATTTTTTGATGTATAACCCTTCCTATGTTATGATTCTAATGTGAAGGGCACTAGATGAACTGATCAAGTCTCGAACCCTCATAATAATTTCAGTATTGATTTTGTTCTTCATGAGTGACCGACCAATATAGAAGTGAAATTAAACTGGGGGCCACATAGTGATGGTGTTGTCCCAGATGGCCTGTAGGTGCAGTGAAGAAAAAAATCATGCCATCATGGCTTCACCGGTGGCCCGCAGAAGCACCGACAGTGCTGTGGGTTTGAAAACTATCTCACTCTATGCTATAGGACGAGGTGATACCTAAAGACATTATGGAGGATTAAGGGGGAGGATATGAATTGTCATCTATGTTGATGCTTGGTGGAGTTCCAAGGTAGTTCTCCGTAGAGGAGGTGTCATGGCACCGAGCTGTAGTGGTTGGTGATGGGCTAACCGATGCCTGTGGGTCTAGCCAATGACCAATCCTCATGGACTGGCCTAGTGGGGCACTATCAACTTCCACCTCTAATTGAATACTGAAAGAAAAATCTTTCTATTCAAGGAAATGTTGTACCCCTCCAAGATAGCGTCTTCTTCCCAGCTAGCGGGCCAGGATTGGTTTGCGGACCGATGGGCCACGAACTGCAGGGTGGGTCGGGCCGAGTCTACGGCCTAGTTGGCTAGACCAGAAGAGACCAAGACGAACCTAGGTAGTTTGGGCCAACCTAGTAGATAGGGTTGGGTCACTCCAATCGAGTTGTAGTAGACCCAGACCATTTTATGCCAAATTTCTCTTAAATGTGTTTATCATCTAAACCAAACATTCTTTTGACGAACCATCAATAGTGCATGTAATCATAGCATGATGCAGTATTATTGAGATACTCTTCAGGGGTTTTGAAGAATGTTGGAGTATAGATAGGTTGGATCAGACTTGAATCTTTCAAGGCCATCGATACTAAAATGCATATAACATACATACCAGGCATCTGATTAACTCTCCATATGTTGAGTTGGAACCCTAATGACATGGTGTTTCTTCGGGTTACATCTTCATGGAACTTCATATAGGTGGAGGTATGACATATTTCTTGAATAGTAGATCCTCCAAGAATCCAGCATGCTATGTGTGGGAATCCAATGGATGGTTGTAATAGGAATAATGATTAGTGATCTTGTGTGGGACAGTACCTATCGACCCTGGGAGAAATAGTGTTAAGTGTCTTGAGTTTTGGTTTCAGTTTGGGGAGTATAGCTTCGGTGCGGTGACACACATATCCACACACTGGGAGCTTGACTTCTAATTTTCGATTCTATACAATAAAACACTAATATTTTTTTTAAATTTTTTTATCTCTTTTGAGTCAGCTAATTAGGTATAAGATATTGATCATGGAATGTTGTTTCTTATAGTATTCCACTACATAGACATCCATCCATGATTTCATAGATTGTTCAAGATGATGGCTCACTGAGAGATGAGGCTTCAGTGTAGGGCCCGCTTATAAGATGGTACCTTCAGGTGATGTACCGGAAACACCACTACCCATAGGGGTAAAGTTTCCACCAGACCCACCATTAGAAGGTGAACACCGGCATGTCATTCTGAACGAGTTCTAGCAGCAGATGCCTCTATGGATTCTAGGTGATATGGATCTGTATGTTGGTGAAGAGTAGCTTGAGGCAGTGGCGAGAGATTTCTTCCTAGTTGGGACACTAGCAATCCATATGGTTATCCTATCTTCAAGTCTCTTCCATGTAACGATAGGGAGATGGTGGAGCATGACACACAAAATGCATGATGAGGATACCCTCACCTGGATGGACATTGAGTACCTCTTCTGGGTGGAGTTCCATTTAGTGACTCTATTCTTTATGTTTATTCAGAAGACCCTGCACTTATAATAGGGCCGCCTGACACTAGCCTAGTATTAGGATATATTCGCTATCCTCTCCAGTTACTCCACTGACACGGTAAGAGACCCTTTCATCAAGGCCCATACCATTGACCAAGGTATCTAAAGGGAGATTATAGCATCGATGATATCACTCAACATATTGAGTTATGCAGGTGTGATAGAATGAGAACATCTATTGTAGATTATCTTAGCTGAGCAAGTACCGACATCAAGATCTACTATTAGAAAACACATGGATGAGTCATCTATATTAGGCAGTATGCGGATGATGTCGGGGCCAACGTGGTAAAAATCATCTGGTGGATGATGGTAGGATGTAGGGTCAGAGGTGTGGAGCTCACAGGTTAGAGGATGTTAGCAGAGGAGGTGACTGTACTTCTCGTGCAGCAGGTATGGATGCATGGCTCATGACTTCCTGACTCATAATACCAATTATTAGCAGTAGATTGAGGGACAACTAGGGAAAAGATAGAGATTCGATTTGGGAGTTCCATGTAACAGTAGGTGTCCTAGAACAAACTATGTTTATATAGATTACATGGATATTTAATCTATTATAACTTCTAGATCATTGTTCATCATGACTATGATGTGATAATGCCCTAGTGTATTTTTTTTAATGAAAAGGTTAGGGAAGCTCCCCACTTTGATATGAACCTTGAAACCCTAAAAAATAATCATAAATATAGTTTTTTTGTTGGATGACATACTATTACGGGACACATATCATGGAGAACGTCATGTGTGAGTACTCATAAGTAGATAAGACTACCTATCATTAATTTCACACATGGTAATCTCCATGATAAAAGATTTTGAGAACAAGCCCTCTAGTAGAAATTCTGCACGTTTTAGTGTCATCAGATATTTCTATCTGTGTGCATGTGTAATGATTTATACACATTACGATTTTAATTAATATATGTCACAACTCACTCACTTTGATTTACTGATATAAACCATCAAGTAGGTAGTTAGCAGGAAGTATGATACATTGGGTACCTCATGAGTGGCTTGTTATTAATGTATAGGAAAAGAAAGGATTTTTCCTTTCCATTTATGAAAGATAATACATCGAACCTTTTATTGAAATATAACCATCGCATAAAATTCAATGGCCATGCAATTATGATGAGTTTTATTTAGTTTGTCAAATAACGATGTATCAAGCACAAAATTATATGACCCTATCATGAAACCTTTATGATGAAATATTGTGATAAAGGGAATATATTACACATTTAGAATTTGTATGGGGATGTCATTGTTGCAAAATTATATTCTTTATCTTGGGTGATTCACCCGGTGATAGACTATACTATTGGACTTTAAGAAATCCTATCTAATGGAAACGAGAAAAAATTATAGAGGGTCGCACAAAAATTATTTTTGGTGGTCACAGTTAAATTATATTTGAATTTAATTTATAAAATAAATATTATTCTAAAGACCATGGAATAATTTTATTCATGTTTAAATGGTATAATAAAATAAATAAAATATATTTATTTATTTTATTGAACTTTTTGTTAATATATATTTACCTATTTGAAAATAGAATATTTATTTATTTATTTGGGTGTTCAAAAAATGGAAGTGTAGTTCGTGCGGACTAAGGTCAGTCTAGTAGTGAAATAATTATTTTCAAGACAATAAATAGTTATTTAAATTTTTGGAAAATGTTAAAATAATAATGACCCTAATATTATTTTGTGATTCAAAATTTTGATTTTTAATTCTATTTCGTGCAAGTTGGTTCAACATGAATAATGACATGGTATTATTATTATATGAAAGGGTTTTCTTTATGTTCACAAATGAATTTAATTGCTGTTATAAAATTAAATATTTTAACTGACGATCCTTGTATAAAAATAGACAAGTAAGCCTATTCTTCCAAAGACCACACCACACGCCCAGTGAATTTAGAATTTTTGAGCCACAAATTTTCTCATGGAAATACTCTTATCTCCCCTCTCAATAACGAGAGATTTTCTTCATGGATAAAGAACAAGCAATCAAGAACAACAAACCCAAGACACACGCTTTGTTGCACTAGAACCCTGATAATGAGCAGTGCCGATCGACGACCATTATAGCATGTGTGGATCACTACCAGAGGGAATCTAGTTTGGATCCATACAAGCACAATGAGATAATCTGGAATGGTAATTTTTGACAATCAACATCATCAGTGAAGAAAAATATCAAATATCCATGTATTATTTTTCATTATGAAATTAAATCAATTAATTGTAATTATAATGTGAAAGATCATCTCTAATGGTTTAGGGCCACTTTCTTATTTATCTATATCTTTGATTATATTTTGTTTTAGAGAAGAGTCAATTGTCTTATTTATCCTAGAATTAGCATGGATCATGGTAAAAATCAATGTAAGGTGCCATCCCATCCACACTTCTGATGTTCCCGGTACATTGAAGTGGCATCCGAGCAGTTATATCATAGTTTATAATTATTCTGATAATATTTTGATGACTTTTACATTTAATAGTTTATCTGATTCAATTAAAGTTAATCATTCTACAGATATGAATCTTGAGATCTATTCCCCCTCTTTTGATTCTTGTTTACCTTATAGAAACAATATTTTCAATTAATTTATATTAAATTAAAATAGTGGACCTCATTTGGAGGGGCTAAATATTACTATTTATACAAAACCCGAACACATTGTGTGTATTTACCAGTATATGCCGTGTATTCAAGATTCAATGAATTAGACCGATCCACCAAACCAAGCCTTGTGTTGTAGTCTTGTGATGTCTAAAATGACTCACTGTGTTCACTCGGAACAGGTGACACATGGTTAAAAGTTTACACACCATGTGGCCCAAATGGACACAGTGTGTATTACTTTCATGTTAGGGTTGTATTGTGTACCTCATACACAGCTAGCCTGGCTAGAGACATTGTAATGAGTAACTACACAATGTGTGGCCAACTGGACACCATGTACTCTGATGATTTCTTATGTACACTCAAATATTGTTTCCTGAGGCTTGTACAATGGATAGATGGTGAACAATTGTACACACAATTTAGTTGTAACAACATAGAAAGTAATGATCCAAATTACACATATTTAATAAAATTTATTATTATGTTATACAAACCATTGAGACGTGTTCCATCATGTGGACATAATGATGAGGTAAACACATGATAGGTGTTTTATATATATATGTGATTAATTTTACATCTGTGTGATGATCATTTATACTCATTGGGTTATTATGAATATGAATTCACCAGGTTCCCTCCATGGTACATGTTACATACAAATATAATTTTAAATGAATTTTTTTGTTTAAAATTATGATGGTTGAGAATCTTAAGGAAATTTAGAAATTGTTTTAAGAGAAAAGGATGGATTAATTAAAGATGATAATTAATTGATTCGATTGTGATTTATCTTATAAAATAATGAATAAATAATTCAATTTTATTTCTATTTATGTGTAAATATCATTTCATGTATGGATGATCATGATCTAGGTAGATACCATTGTATGTAAAGGGTTTCTTTTAATTTATTTGTTTGAATTTAATTTTATGGAATGTGAGCCTTATCTTCATTAATATGTAGGGCATGCGTGGAAATGGTTAATTTTATGTAAAACACCCTTTTACCCATCACATAAATGTGAGTTCCAAATGGTGCATATGTAATGGATAAAAATCCAAAGGTAGTGGAGACGGTTCAAGATAGAGCCGAGACAAATTCAATATTAGGAGATGTAGAAGTGGACAAGTGGAAGATGTAAACACAAACACAAATGGTTCAAGGTTTTTATCTTCTAGGGAAGGGTAAGTTTATCAAATTCTAGATAAAGTAAACATTATTAAAACTGAAGATAATTCCATTCAATATATTTTATTTATGTCATTTGCATGGTTTATCATTATGGATGTGTTGTTATGATCACATAATTAATTAATTAAACAAGCAAGAAATATTGAAGAATAATAAACCAGACTTATGCATAAATATTATCCAGACATTTTTAATCACATAAGTAATTTCCACTTAATATTAACAAGAATTTGATAATAATATATTCACACATAAAAGATTAAAATCCCTTAAATAAATTATTACGTCAACATTCCTTGCATTACTTGATTAAGGGACAAAATAAATAAAACTATGTGTTTTGTGAACCCTTGTTGGAATAAATACTTTTATACATGAATCCATTATGAATGGATTCAGGTTGACATTACCATATTACATCCAAAGGAGTATCCCTTGCTAGACATGGTATAATATAGGAGGCAAGAGGTGAGGAAATCCAAATTCATGATTTCAGGATTTGGGAGTCCACTGAATGTGTCAAGGAGAAGTATTCCAGGAATTGTAAAAAAGGATCCTACCTAAATACCTTCTAATAGCTTGACCATCCCTGGTTGGGGGTTTTCAAAGTGGAATATGGATCCCTTCCACTAGAATTTCATGGAAATTATACATTCTGAGATCAATAATGATTTCCATTAGGACTGGAAAAAATAGCATGAGACTTAATAAAATTTATTAATTCTCATAACATGTAATCAAGAAAGTACTAATGATATTCTATATTAATTGTATAATAAAAATGAAAATATGGCCAATAACACTATCCTTACGATCAATTCTGGATAAGTACAACATCTTCACCGACAGTAACTTCCCAGAATGGTTTAGATGTCGTTGGGTTATCCTACACCACGAACGGAAGTCTTATTTGCAAGATTCATCAATACGTAATCTACCTACCAAATAGGCGAGTGATGAGGATTTGTTGGCCAATGAGAAATATATGAATGATGTGATCTACGTTCAATGTTTGATGATATCATAAATGTCTAATGATATCATGAAGTCTCCAGAAAACATGGGTTATTATCGCATGCTTGAGCACCACTATAGACATTACGAAACGAGAGATAGACAAGGAATGATTGAGATTTATACAGAACTCTTTCAGAGTAAGCATAGATAATGTTCCCTAGTTGGGCCTCATGTAGTCAAGCTGATTAGAAACATTGAGAAACATGAGGTTCTAGGGTTTAAAATCCTCAAATAACTGGGCACTGTTCTCATTCTCAAATCACTCACATTGAGATTATCTAACATTTTTTCCAATTTCAATATGAATAACATTTAGAAGTATATATCTGATCTTCTTATCCTCATTTAACTTGTGGAAAATAAATGAACTGTGAAAATCCTTATGTCCTTGTGGGGAATAAGAGGAATATGAAGGTGAAGTGATTTAATCCTAGATCATATTCATAGACTTCCATGAAAAGGGAGATCAATGTGGAGGTAGGGGTACTGGGCGATGTTTGTTTCTCATGTGGAAAAAGGGCCACTAGTAGAAGAAATACACCAAGCCTAAGAAGAAAGGGAAAGATTTTGGTGCATTTTTTATTGAATGAAGTCTATCTATTTTTTCAAATTGGGTATTTGATACAACTTTTGGTGCTTACATATATATACAAATACATGTACCATGTATATTAAAGAACATTTATTGATGGGATGTAGATCTTCAAGTAGAAAACGGATCCAGACATGATGTTGTAGCTGTTGGGGACTACCACATCACATTTCCATATGGGATGATCTTGGTGTTAAAGGGTTGTTTTTATGTGCCTTCTAAAAAACCATAATTTATGTATCTATACTAGATATATATGGATATTCTTTCATGTTAGAAATGAATACTGCTCTTTTATAAATATAGGATTTTTTTATTATGGGACATATATACTACGGTATTTATAGGTTTGGTTACCCAAACCAGGTAATGGAAATTGATGGCAATGATACATCACATGACTCACACAACACCTAGATTTGGCATCACCATCTACATCATGTAATGGAGAAATGATTAAAAAAGATAAATCAGGATATATATTTAGATTCTTTTGAACTAATACCACTTAACACATGTCATGCATTTTTACAAGAAAAAATGACCAAAGACTCGTTTGGTGGGAAAGGTGAAATGGCTAAAGAGCTTCTTGAATTGGTTCATACCTATGTGTGTGGACTATTTCTAGTTGATGAAATGGGTTGCTATTAATACTTCATAACTTTTACTGATGATTTTAAAAGATATGGATATATCTACAAACTGTGGTAAAATTTGTATTACTTTGATAAATTCATGGAATACAACAATGAAATTCAGAACCAACTTGGAAAAAAGATTACGAAACTCCACTCAGATCGAGGTGGAGATTATCTTAATCAAGAATTCATTGATTACATAAAAAAGTTTGGGATCCTCTCCCAACTCAGTAATCTATACACACCGTAATGGAATAGTGTAATCGAAAGTTGGAACCACACCATGTTTGACATGGTGAGATCAATGATGAGTCACGAAAGCCTTACATTATCCTTTTGGAGTTATGAATTACAAACAGTGAAACACATACTAAAAAAAGTACCAACACAATCGATAAATGGAATCCTTTATGTGTTCAAGAGTGAATGAAAAGACAATTTATTTAATTTATTTGTGAGGGTTAGAAAAGCATTTGTTATTTCTTATTCATGTAACAAACATGCACCCCGAGGCACCATTACCCTAATTAAAAAACATGATATTACCTATTAAACCATTTAAACAAAATAGTTATAGTGGAAATACATGCCACATTACTCAGGAGGGAGAACATCTCTAAAAGATAAAGTTGGAGAAAGATTTACTTCGATTAATTTTAGGATCAAGGTACACTAGAGGTTGTATAGGAAAAAATTCCACAAAGTACCATGGAATAAGAATCTAGTCGAGAGACACAAGTATTGCGTATGAGTAAAAGAGAGGGGTGAGAAAAAAAATAGTGCAGGTTTCTAGTTACTGAGGATGGTGACTCATTGTTAGTTGATAATAATGATCCTCTAACCTACAAGAAAGCAGTAAGTGGAACAGACATTTCCATGTGGAAAGAATCCATGAATTATAAAATGGATTCCATGTACCAAAACCATGATTTGATTTTGGTATATCTTTCAGTTGATGTAATTCATATTTGGTTAAAATGGGTATTCATGAAGAAAATAGACATGGACGGAATATTCAGTACATGTATGGTATGAATAGTTGCAAAAGGGTTTAAACAAAGTCAAGGAATTTACAATGTTGAAACCTTCTAACGAGTTACAATGCTGAAATATATCATAATTATACTTTCCATTGTAGCTTACCATGACTATGAGATTTGGGAAATCAATGTAAAATCATTTTTTTAAGTTAAACTTCTGGAATATGTATACATGACAAAACCTGAAGGTTTTGTGACTCCAAAGGATGCCAATAAGGTATACAAGTTATATTAGTCTATTTATGTATTGAAGCAAAAATCCTTGTCCTAGAACATTTGTTTTGGTTAAGACATAAATAAATTTGGTTTTATAAAATACTGAATGTGATCATTGTGTCTACAAACATTTTAGTGGGAGTGAATTCATTTTACTAATAGTATATATTGATGTCATATTACTAATTGGAAACAAGATACTAGTCTTATATTCTGTTAAGGCATGATTGAATCAATTAATCTCAATGAAGGACATGGGTGAGGCAGTGTATATTCTTTGGATCAATATCCATCATGGTAAATCCAAAATATTGTTCTGTATAAGTCAAAGTACATACATTTATAAGATATTATAGAGTTTCAGTATAGAACAATCAAATAGGGTATTGTCGCTAGTGTCATATGTCATTCATCTTTCCATGAAAATGTGTCCTCAAACACATGAAGAATGTACGATAATGATAAGGACTCCATATGCATCAGTGATTGGGTCAGTTATATAATTCCATTCTATATACTAGGACGCATGTCAGTTACAAATTGAGTGTGGTATGAAGATATCAAGATGACCCAGGTGATTTCCATTGGATGGTTGTCAAGACATACATAAGGTATCAAAGGCGTATTAAGGACATGGTGCTAGTGTATAGAGGATATAAGGATCTATTCATAATGGGATATTCATTTTCTAGTTTCCATATTAATCAAGATGTCATGAAGTTTCAAACAGGATACATATTCACTTTGAATAGTGGTGTAGAGAGATGGGAGAGGTCAAAGAAGAGTGTTGTCTCAATTTCTACAACAGAGTCCGAGTAAATAAAAGATTGTTGGGTATGTAAAGAATCCTTTTGGACATGAAGCTTCATTTAGAAGATATATGTGATACCATGCACTAAATATCCCATCACATTGTAATGTGATAATACTGTAGAGGTGGCTCTCGCAAAAGAGAAAATGTCACATCAGTGGACGAAGCACATACATCAAATGGGTCATATCCTGTCAGATTTTTCTTAGAGAGGTGAAGTAATAGTGAGAAATATTTTCACAGAAGACATTATGGAAAACCCATTGAATAATGCTTTTACTCTATAAATACTTGATCATCATATGAGTTCTAGCGGACTGAAAGTCATATGTAGTTGTCTCAAGTCCAAGTGGGTGTTTTTATGAGTTGGTGTCCTGGAACCAAATGGTTTTACATTTATTACATAGATACATCATGTATTAATTCATATTTTTAATTGTTCTGCATGACTTTCATGTAATATGACCTTGATTATTTGTTGCATTGATAAGGTCATGTTTGTTCCCCAAAATTATAAGAACCTTGATGTGCTGTAACAATATTCATAAATATGTTTTTTAGGATTGATTACACACTATGATGGGACACATAACATGCAGAAAATTAGGTTTGTGTACTCGTAAGAATATGAGACTACCTATCATGAAGTTCTCACATGGTAATCTCCAAGATAAGATATTATGTGAATATACCTGTTGGTTTGAATTCTACATGTTTTAGTGTCATCATATATTTCTATGTGCGAGTGTGTGTAATGATCCTTATTCTTTATTACTATCATTAATACATGTCACCACATACACACTTTTATTTATAGACAAAAACTATCACATTGGTGGTTGTTGGGAAGAAGTGTATGTTGGGTGCCCCAGGAGTTCCATGTTATTAATGGATAAGTCATGGAATGATTTTTCCCTTACAGTTATGGAAGTTGATATCTCAACCCTTGGATTTAAATTAAACCATCACGTTAAATTCTTTGGCTATAGTGTAATGATGAGTTAATTTCAAATAGTCAAAGAACAACATATCAAGTATAAATTTTGAAGATAATATCATGAACCCTAAAT
Organism: Viscum album; assembly: GCA_963277665.1. Taxonomy (NCBI): domain Eukaryota; kingdom Viridiplantae; phylum Streptophyta; class Magnoliopsida; order Santalales; family Viscaceae; genus Viscum; species Viscum album. The sequence continues at coordinate 194,514,168 of OY728146.1, read as the reverse complement.
GATGAGGTATTGAGACATTGGTATTATATTTTATATTTAACATTCGTTTGTCGATATCATTGTTGTGTCATTTCGTTTTTTTTCTTGGGTGCCTTGATCTGTTTCTAGACAGTACTCTTGGACATTTGGCAATCCCACCTAATGCCAACAAGAATGAATCCTAGAGGGGCATACACTATGTTTTTTATTGTTCTCAGTTATATTTTATTTGAATTTAATTAATAAAATAAACATTACTCTAAAGGCCATGGATTAATTTTATTCATGTTAAAATGATCGACTAAATTAAATAAAATATATTAATTTATTTTAATGACCATTTAATAAATAATTATTTAATAGTTTTTAAATTAAATATTTATTTAAAAGAATATATTATTTATTTATTTATTCAACTGTTCATCAATTGGATGTGGTGTTCAAGTGGACCATGGTCAATTTGGTAGTAAAATAAATATTTGTATGATGAAAACTAATAATTTAACTAGTTTCCAAAAGTTAAAATAATGATGATGATTCTATTATTTTGTGACGTGAATTTTAGTAAATAAATATGTTATGTGCAATTTGGTGCACCAATAAAAATGGTATAGTTTAATTATCATATAAATGGTGTTTCTCTTTGTTCATGAATGAATTTAATTGATTCTTTGCAGTTAAATATTATGACTGAAATTCGTTGTATATAAATTGACAAGTTGGCCAATTTTGACTAATACCACACAACACACTTGGGGAATTGAGAATTTTAAAGCCAAATAATTTCTCTCTCAAATCCTCTTATATACCCTCTCAAGAATGAGAGAAGTTATTCAAGTCCAAATAAAAAACAATCCATAACAACCAACACAAGACACTCACTTCATCACGCCAACACCTAGAGAACGAAGGGTGTCGATCAGAAACCATCAGAGCATGCGTGGATCACCTCATGAGAGAATCTAGATTGGATCCATGTAGAAACAATGAGATAACATGGAAGGGTAATTATGAAAAATCAACATCATAAAAAATGAAACATACCAAATATCCATGTATTATTTTTCATTATGAAATTAATAAAATGAATTATAAACATGATGTGTAAGATCCAATCTAAAGGATTGAGCCTCTTTCCTCTTTATCTAAATAATTGATTATATCCTGTGGAGAGTGACATTCGTCATCGTATTTATCAAAAAAATAATCATTGATCATGGTGAAAATCCAAGTTAGGTGACGTCCCAACCACTCTTCCCCTGTGACCGTAAATTTCAGTCCGCAGAAAGGAAGACATATGAAGAGAAGAAAATCATGCAACAGGGGGTGGGAAACGGTTTGAGGTTCTACTGCCACAACCACTAGGTAGTCCACCTATCCTCAGGGAGAAGTTGGATAGGGATGATCATAGATTTGGGAAATAGAGTGCTACGACCACAACACTCAAGAGATGAATCGAGGTACGATCTGTTTCTAATCCACACGAGATTCACTTATTATAAACACAGTTTTTAGTCAATATTTTATTTCCATGACTCTGTTTTTGTGTTCAAAGAATCTGGTAGAACCTTTTTCATGATCCTTATGAATATATTTTCATATAATAATGTATTCAAAGATTACACATAGGTCACGGTAGTGGTAGATTACTCTAGGAGGTGAGAGCTTCGGTTGTGAACTCAGAGTAGCAGTGTTCAGGCATTATGATGACATCATAGGTATGGACATTTATACATGTTCCATGCTCTGATAAACATTTTTAGGTAAAATGTGAGTTGTGACCATGACGATTGGACTAGGATTTCCTTCTTTGATATGAAGGGAGACTTTTTGGCACATGATGGACTTTCTCAGAGAAGGGTGCAACCGATCACTCATCAGTTGGCAAGCCCCACCCTTTGTTTAGTGGACGTGGGGAGTCTGAACTATCATGTTGTAGGAGACCAGTATGTTGATGTCATTCCTGATGATGTTCTAGGATTTCCACTTAATAGGTAGGTAGAATTCTTCATTGACATGTACACTAGGACATCATATATATCTACACCATCATATCGCATGCCCCCCAAGGAGCATTACGAGTTGAGGGTACATCTAGACGACATTCAAGGAAATGGGTTCATAATTACCAGTGATTCTCTATGGGAATCCCTAACTTGATTTCCATGAAGTAATACATGAGTTTGAGGCTTTCCATATACTATCAGGGCCTGATCTAGGTGACCATGAAGAAAAATTATCCACTAATGAGTATTGATGATCTCTTTGATCAGCTAAAGGGAGCACGGTGGTTTTCAATGATATACCTGAGATCATGCTATAATCAGCATAGGGAACGAGATGAGGACACACAGATGACAACCACCGAATGTCAGTATGGCCAGTATGAGTTCTTGGTGAGCCCATTCAGCATGACCAATGCACCATTAGTGTTCAAGAGGCTTATGAATTGGAAGTTCCTTCCTTAACATTATTTTTTTATGGTATTTTTCATTTAAGACATCTTCATATACTCAGTGTTGGAGGAGGAGCACTCTACACATCTACAGATAATTCTAGATAGACTCTAATAGAAAAAAATTATTTTTAGATATCAATGTTCTAGTTATGGATACAGGAGTACAACTTTCTAGGTCACGTTATCTCAGAGGATGGAGATGAAATGGATCCATAAATGATAAAGGCAAGACTTTCTTGAGATCCATCCAAGAGTGTGACCGATGTGTGGAGAGTGTTGTGGTTTTCTAGTTACCACCAAATATTTTACCTGACTTTTCTAGAGTAGAAACACTCTTTCCATATTTGACAAAGAAAGGAAAGTGTTTTTGTAGGAATATAGAGATTCCAAATAAGTTTCCTTGAGCTGAGTTGGAGACTGAAGAGTGGCTCCATCTTGAGACTACTAGATGAGGGTGTCGGGTATGTAGTCTACTGTGATGCATCAGGGACCGGACTTGGATGTTTCCTAATGTAGGAGGAAGAAGTGATCGCCTTGAAATTACGGTAGTTGAGGAAGAACGTGCAGAAATATGCTACCCAAGACATAGAGTTACCAAAAGTGGACTTTTACATGAAGATGTGGTGGAACAAATTGATTGGTGGATGGTTTAATATCTACATTTATCTCATGATTCATAGTTATATCATTCCATATAAAGATATTAACACGAGATAGTGGTGCTCTCTGGAGATCCTCTAGGACTATAACATTTAGATAGTCTACACTCCCATGAATGGGAATGTGGTGGCGAACACACTCAGTAAGAGTTCTAGGTTATAGTTGCTGAGTGAAGAGACATCGCAGCTAGCTACGTTGCAGTTATCATTCATTGAATTTGATTGATCAATATACCTCCAGTCTATGACTATCACTCCCCCACTCCTTCAGTAGGTATAGGAGGCACTGCTTGGGGGTTTTGACTGTAAGGCCCGATGTGCTCAGATATCCTTAGGATGGGCTCCTGAAGGATTCTATGAATGTGTGGAGAATGTATCCATTTTATAGGATGCACCATGTTACCAACGATTCTACAAGATGAGGTGTTGAGGGAGTTTCACACATACCATTTGGTGTTATATTCTGGAGTGTTGAAGATGTAAAAGGGCCTCTTGAATCATTACTGGTGGCCATGGATGAAGAAATTAGTAGTATAGTGTGTATCACGATTCATCAAATTTCATAATGTGAAGGCCTATCTCCATGTTCCATTCAGATTGACTCATCCACTTGAGGTTCCATAAAGGAAGTGGGATGGAATCTCTATAGACATCATGAAAAGGTTATCATGTTTTTCAAAGGGCCATGATTCCATACGGGGGATCACTAACTTACTCCCCAATTCATCCCACTTCCTACCCATGAGAGAGTAAGGATCTATTGAGGGAATTAGACGCCTATATATATACAATAGATAGTGCAAATTCACAAGGTCCATCGACAATCGTCTTAGATCATGACTCTTGTTTTACATCCAAGTTGTGGAAGTGATCACAGGAGGCGTTCGGGACTCATCTATGCTCGAGCACCACCTTTTTTCCTCAGATTGGTGGTAAGACATAGTGGACCATATATTCTGTTGATTAAAATCATTGGGCTTGTGTCATAGTTTTTTTCCATAGTTGGGAGGACCACATGCCACTTATAGAGTTTGCAAAAAACAACAGTTATCATACCACCATCATCATTGTGTTGTTTGAATCCTTTTACGTGTGACTATGCAGATCACCCCTATGCTAAATAGACCAATGGGAGAAAGCACATATGGGCCCAGAGATGCTACTAGATACCACATAAGAGGTGTAGATCATCCATGACAAGATGAGGAATTTACAGAGACAGAAGAATTATTATACCAACAGGAGGTAGAAGCCCAAGTAGTTTTAGGAAGGAGAACATTTCTTTCTATGGTTCTGACCCCGAAGTGGATTGTGGAGATTAGGTCTAGGATGCAAGATCTCTATGAGGTTCATATGTCCTTTCCAGATCTTCAACAGAGTATGAGAGGTGGTGTGCCTCCTAGATCTTCCCCCAAAGATGCGCTGTGTGCATAATATTTCCTATGGGTCATAGGTGAAGAGATATTTTCATGATCCATCTGATGTTATAGACAGGGGTGATCTTGATATTGATGATGGGGCGACTTTCTCGGAGTACCTGGTGGAGATAGAGGATTTATAGGAGTGTTTCCTTTGTGGGAATCGATTCCTCTTGGGTTAATTTGGTGGTAGCATGGGATCCTCCAAGAGAGCATATGGGAACGAGATGCCCAAATACATTCTCAATACCCCACATGATTCCCTTCTTTTGTAGTGGATTTATAGGACATAAATACCTAATGTGGTGAGGATATAAAGAACTATGATTTTTCAATATTTTTTTAATTATATGAGATTAATGAGAGCTTGTGAAAATTGAAGGCACGTGATTCCGAGGACCGGAGAGCCAGAAAGAAAATTTTGATCTTTTTTTAAATTACATTCAGCAAACTTGCAAGTGAAAATTACACTCTTTTGAAATAGTTCTCAGATTAAAAATATGAGGGCATGGTGTAATTCCCAGAATTATGATTCTCTTTGGAAATTCATATCTTTTATCAGAAATCATCAAACGAAAATGTTAAATTTAAGAAATTAGAATAAATAATAATAAAATAACTGCATTAGCTATTTAATTATTTTCTCACCATTGAGTGGTGGAATACTGGACTTCATAGTAAAATCAGGCTTGAAAGAAATTCATTTCATGACATGACCCGTGGGTTGCATAACTACGACCTTAGTTAAATTAATGTACCTTAACTGTTGTTCACTAACGAACCACATTAATGAAATGAATCATTTTTAGTTCCCTATCTTCTATTTAAACAATGTTTGGGGATAAGTTTTGGGCCAAAATGAGGGAAACCACTAATGATTTTACATAGATATCTTTAACCAGAAACTAATGGAGCTTCGATAATCGTTGGATGATTCAACCCATAAAAATATGGGTGATTATGAACACCTTATAACGTAGTTTTATCTCCCTATTTTATAGAAACATCCAATGAGTTCCATGTAGGGTTTTAAATTTAGGGTTTTTTGTATCATCTCCTTTTTTGTTGTCGAACCCTTACCATTTTACGATGTTAATGTGGATGGAGTCGGATGAACCCAATAATGCCTGAACCCCCTATCTATCTTGGTATTGACTGCATTCATCATGGTCGACAGACTAGTATGATAACAAGATGAAAATGGGGATGCACACATTGATGGAGACAACCCAGAACGACTGTAGGTGTAGTCAGGATGAAAATCAGTCCACCAGGGATTCCCCGGGGGCCCGTAGAAGAACCATCAGTACAATGACAATGGCGGTGACCAGCTGTGGTGAAGTCTAGTGGCAAATGAATTTCACTACCCTCAATGAAGTGGTGGTACCCAAAGGCACCAAAAATGACATGGTGGTTGGCTTACCATCGATGGCCATGTTAATGCGGGGCTGTGTGCCATGAATGAGGTGTCTTGGCTTTGACCAGTGGTGGTGGGTGAAAGGAGGAACTACCCATTGGTCCCACTGATGAACGGTCGATATTGACCATCAAGGTGGAGTATTTCCAACTAGAGCTACTAATTTTAGACATTATAGAAACTTTATCTATTCTGTGGAAAGACGCACCCAGCCCAGCTTGTGGGATGCGCCTAGCTGGCAGGCTGTACCCATATGGGTTGGTTGGGCCGATACTGTAGCCCAACATGCCATATCAATCCAATGAAGACTGAGCAGAGATGAACTAGTTTGGGTGGAGCCCAACAGACCAGGTCTGGTCAGTCTGACCTGGTGAGAATGGACCCATACCCTTTTTGGCCCTATTTCTCTTAAATAGGCTTCTGTTCTAAACGAAACGTCTCTTTGACCAAACCTTCTATAGAAGTGGGATCCAAAGGATGTGTTGTTCCATTTTATATAATCCATTTTTTTTTGATAATATTGAATTACGGTCCGATGGGATTGAACTCGAATCCAACCGGGTCCTTAACACCAAAATGGGTATACCTTATAGACTGGGCGTCCGATTGACACGATGTTTATTGCATTGGAACCCTTATATAATGGTGGTTATTTTGGTTACTTCATTGTAGGACTTCATGGAGGTTTTTGTATGACTTATGGATTGAGTTAAAGAACCTCCCAAAATTTATTGGGCTATGTGCGGTAAACTAATGCTTGGGTGTTACGTGAATAATGAATTATGATCTATTGTCGATCAGTACCTATCGACCCTTCATGGATCGGCATCAGATAAACCCTTTTTCGATTAGTAGTAGTGTGACCCGATGAGGTCCTGCATTAGAGCAGGCCGTCATGGACTAGTGACTTACAACCCTCTGTGGATCAGTGACTTAGGACCTTATGTCGGTTAACGAATTATACCTGGCTCAACAACTTATAAAACTGTGTGGATCAATGCCATATGACCCTATGTGGTTCGAGATGATACGACCGTGTATAGATGAAAAATATTGAGACCCAAAAAATACTATCCATAGAGCATCCCATAAGGTATCAACGACTTACGACCCTGTGTGGATCGAAAAATAATAACAATAGGTGGATCATCGACTTACGACACTCTGTGGAATAGTGATATAAAACCTTGTGTGTATTGGTGGAATAATGACTTCTTTGTGGTTCAAAAGTGGAATTTATCAATGGAATAAGATGATTTATCTAAAAAACTAACCATTATTATTCATTTTCATAATTTCTATATACCTGGTTTGAGATGTCTCTTTTATTTGTTGTTTATGATTGAGATCACGCGTTGTGGTTTTTTCCTTTGTGGAATTGTGGGAGTCCATTGGGGGTCTCAGGCTCCCTATAGAGTATTGTTATACCCACCCCTACATGAGCTTCCCACACAAAATTTTGGGGCTTGTGAAGATTATAGAAAACATTTAATATGATTTGGGAGCCATGACATGTCGATGCTTGGAGGTGATAGGTAGACATGATGAGTGGGAGTGATGAGGAAGGAAGAGCTGTAGCAACCCACCCGATTGGATCCTTGGAGAATGAACTCATTTTAAATTTTTACTTTATGCTATATTTTTCTTTTATTTGGTTTTTTATTCTGGCTCATTCTTCTTTATTTCACATAATTACGTTCAGGATTTATACTAAATGGTTTGTTCATGTTGGTTTCTTGGTTTGTGTGTTGCAGGTTTAAAGGCAATGCCATCCCAATTAAAAAATATGCCTTTCCGGTGTAATTATCCTACCTCTATCCTATGGATGGTGGGATTGGGGAAGTCCTGGCATGGGCCCTGGTGGATGGGTCATGACACTGCAGTTCCAATTTATTTATTATTTGTAAATAATGATTCACCAACTAAGGTGAAACCAAAATGAAATCACAGCCACCAAAAAAATCTTCAATTTTTTTCTCATTCTTGAATCATATGATTTCTATATACATTGTAATGTAATGAACTACTTCTTGACCAACTTCATCCTTTTAGAGTTCTAATTCACCGTACTTTTCACAACAGAAGGAAACTCACAATACTTGCACAAACACAATGGTGATAAACACAATTTATTATAAAGAGGCTAAAAATAATCCTTTTTAATTGTTATGTGGAATGTTTTATTTAAGGAAAAATCCACCATGATCATTTTATTATCCATTAATCCAATTAAATATAGTGATCATGTTGAAATAATATCCACCAAGCTATGTATTTTCATCCATGATTTCCCATTATTATATGAATGATATGGTGTACTCTACTTCAACTATTTTATGAAATCTATCTATTATACATTCGATAATCTTGAACTAAGACATTTATCATTATCTAATTAAATACTATAATGAAAGACATGAATATATAAAATATGATATATAGAAAGATGAAAAATTTATTCAATATATTAAATCACTCATATTAGATTTAAATGTGTTACATTCTTTTTCTAATCAACTATCACCTAAAGGTTATATCAAATAATCATGGTAGTGGAAAACCCTATCATGACGATTATCATCAAATAATCCCACTTGCACACTTTAATGAGATTTGGTTCAATTAACCACCTAGTAAATGAATCTCTTCTTTGATGCTATGATTGGTTTAACAACGAAATACAAATCCTTTGAAATGTCTTTTAATTCATGGCCACCTATGTTTTCACATGATTTACTTGAAAATATTCATATTACATAAATTATATTCTTATTGAGATCCATGTGATTCCCTTGTCAAATCTTACTGTTTGGGAGTGTGAAATAATACTCACCCATGAATAATGATCATTACTTCAATATCTATCAACAATCCAAGAAATAGGTCACTTCCATCCTACAGTTACAATACCAAAATCGTATAGGATCCAACTCTTGTATTGAATTCATCAAGTACCACAACATGAAAATGATAATAAATGGAGAACATGTGAACATCCCACAATACATGGATGCATAAATTGACCATTTATCCAATAATATAACCAATTACCAATCATCTTCATAATTTCTCTCTCTATAGTCCAACATTTTCCAAATGAGATAATCTACAATGATAATATTTTTAACAGAGAATTTCCCACCAAAAAACCCTCAAATTGATGACATTGTATAATTACTTCATCAATAATATGATTTTTCTGTATATTGTGTATCTAGGTGATGTCTTGGGTAGAATATCTAATGTTTTGGTGGGTTTTCAAGGCCTTCAATAGGGGTTAATAGTTACAGATAACAATTCAGTTCTCCATAAGGAATACCGTGACTTGTTAGAGAGATAAATTGGGTGGTAAATGGTTAAAACATGAATAGATATAACTATATGGAATCCTAAAAATAATTTACATAATAAAAAATTCAAAAAATGATCACACATGGTTTACTAAAATGTTTGTCAACACTATGTGGGTCCGCATAGACATGAATTATTTTTTCATGGTTTTGTATAATATATGACAACAATATTCATTGAGTTTTAATTAATTTGAATATTTAGTTTTAAATAAAAAATATGTCTGAATAAAATTATTATTCCACCAACACTTAGGGCTCTCAATTCTAGGGATTTTTCTGGAATTTGTTTGGCAAATATCCTCTTATTAATGTCATACTCAAATGATTTTAAAGTATTTTGGCTGTGAGAACTTCTTTTATACGATCATTGTTTTCCATTATTATTTATATCTATAAATGTTTTAAATATTTCATGTGATGTGTGATATATTCAGGATATTATGTATAGATATATGGATTTCTATGTTATCAAATGGAAAATTATTGGATTGTTAAAGTATCAAATCCTTGATATTTTGAGATTCTTCCACTTTATCCTAACCAGACCAAGATCCACTATTAGTGATTGATCATATTCTGATTCCCAAAATAAATTCTTTCAACGTTCATTTTATTCATAAATAATATTTTTTTTCAATCCCATTTTTTGATGACATGGGATGAGTTATTAGGATCCTTGGCATGGGGGATTTTTTTTATGATGATTAATGGTGGATACTAATATTGGACATCAATGAGTTTATGTATAGATGTTTCATACCATATATATCCCCAATTAAAATGTTTATCCTCGGTATTGAATAAATGTGTATTTGTGCATGTATACAACCCATGAGACTGATATTGATGTTTTTTTCAAGTGTTTGTGTGTAACCAATGAGACCATGCTTTATTGAGAACGCATGTGTGTTTATGTCTGTGGATAAAGAGATACTCACTGGTTATTCAATTTTTATAATAGATGTGTTATTTCTTATAATTTGTGAATTCATATATTCTGGAGGTTTTTCTTATGGTATATAATCACATGAATATTGTTGTGGATTGGTTTGTATTTAGACAGGGATTATGTATGACATGAAACATTTATTATTCAAATATTTGTCATTGGGTAGGTTTGTGGTTTATTTTATACCTGACCTGAGGTAGGGACATTGTAAGATTGAATTATGGCCTGACCTATGATAGAGATATGGAATGTTTGAATTTTTCATGTATACATGAATGATATGGGATATGACCACCATATTGTATGTACTATGATTTCTTTCAATGTATCTATATCAAAAGGTAGTGACCATAAGGATGTCCCATCAAGATGAAATCAATGATGAATTTCATTCGAGTATTAAGCAAAAAGAGGTATGATTGGTGTTCGTGTAATCTTGGTTATCTCACACTCACTATGAATATTTTTTAATGATTATTTCTTGTAATATTACTGATTAAAATTTTATAAACTAATTATGAATGATAACTTCTGTTACAAATGTTATTATGGTGTAATATTGGAATTATGACCACAAATTACATAATAATATCGATGAGTGTGAATGCTTCATGATCAGTGATATATAAATGTGAAATTATTCTAATGAGATGTATCTAAGATGTTAGATATGGGTTTTTATAGGTGATATCTAAAAACTATTGTGTAATTCTATGTTTTATTTATTATTTTCTTATTTATTTTATATATTCTAGTTCAACCTTCCTAAGTGAAAGTACTAGGTTTAGTATTTTTATAACTCTGATATATAATAAGTAATTATATTTTCAGTAAATTATTATTTAGTTAGACAATGTATTTTTCGGTTAGTAATATTTTATTTTTATTAATCTAGTGTATAGATGATGACACTGAGGTTATATTCTCCCCATTATATAATTAGAAACCTCAGTATAGGGGAAAACCTATTAGATAATGTGTGTAACACATTAGTTCATGTCACTCCATAACTTGAATCACTGGGTCTAGGATATAGAGATACACATCCTCATTCCCACTTCTATATATGTAAGATGTTTTCAACTAAGAGGCATGTTGTGAATGAATCAATGGGTATATTTTACTCTTGGTATCAATATCCACACACTATAATAATAAAAATAAATTATAAAATAACACCAAAAGGGAACAAGAATCCAAATGATATCATATAAAATATTAGATTGAATGTGTGGTTTCATAGAATCATACAATAACTAAACCAAGCATCCCCAATACGGTATGTAAAATGATATTATAACCAATAATTTTAAAATTAATAAATAACCTGTTGAATCACAACATAGTATATCTTGGAAACACCTCTATAAACCTTGATCCATCCCTCATCTCACTATCACTAACCCCTTAACTATTACAAAATCTCTAATCATGATGTCAATATGTGTATTGAGATTGTGGTCTACTGTGTGAGTCTAAAATCACTATGACACCAAATATGATTCCTGGACATATGTTCAAATTCATAATTTGTCTACTAAATTATGATCAATTTATTCATAATATCAAATAAAACAATAAAGCATAGAGTCATCATGAACTATCCAAACGTCCATGAACCCTATTTGGACATGCTTCAATGATATGCCTGAAATTTAATTTTATTGAAATTGAGGAACATGGGGCTTCATTATGTCACCATATATCTCAATATGTACCCATGGAAATCATGTCTTAGGGAATACACCAATTATAATATGTCCCATCACTATTATAGTTGTGTCGACAATGCTATCATACCACATATCTATCACAGGTTACACCATAAGGCCATCATACACCATCTCGACCTCGGGTCATGCATAAAGTCCTTCATGGAACCTCCCTATGTATAATTCCACCATTGTAATAATCTCATGTACCACATTGTTACCCCATTAAAGATAATCATGTGTTTATGCGACACATTTCAATATCTACCAGTGTAAAAACCTTTTTATTCAATACATTGACACATAACTGGGAATAACATAATCAGAAACAACCCAACATATAATGAAGCAGACAGGACATCCACATAGATTCATGTTAATGATAAATACATTTATCATGGAAAAAAACTCATTCTAATAGAAAAATTTAAAAATGGATTTCACAGGACACACATGCACACAAATGTGTCTAATATCAATGATAATATAGTATAAAAGGTCTCTACATGGAAAGAATATTCATACATAAAGTGTGCTGATTGCAAATGGTAAAATCCACCAAGATTCATCAGCTTAATCATGTTAACAAGATAATGATTCCAAGAACATATCCAAATTCCTAAAAAATAATATTAAAAATTAATATTGAAGGAGAATGACATTATTTTGGGATAAATTTGAATAGCCTTACCCAATGACAACTTACATCAATGGTTGATCTAGATCTATTCAATTGAGGGGAAGAGATTATCAATAAATTTTGGGCCAATATTCTTGAAAACTCAATGAATACTCCATTAGAACTCATTAGAATCCATATATATAGAAATATTGGTCAAAATCTATGATTTAATAATATATAATGATGGAATATATAGAGGGATGAATCAAAACACAGAACATACATCATTTTCATTGATTTATCACATCAAAAGAGGCTAGATTGACTTGAATTACAGTGTTATGAGAGGGAATAAATAAACACTAACAAATAAATATCTAGTTTAAATATCCAAGGAATTAGATGGAAGAATATTTATTTTAATGGAAATTTTGGGATTGAAACTATAGTTTTTTTAATTAATTAAGAATTTATGAGTGATTTTGTAATGTAGATCAATAAACCGTGGGCCAGAAGTGCGAGGATTGTTGTCTCTTTGGGGAACAAGTATAGTTCAACCACAAGGATTGGTAATTTGTACACCATTCATAAATTTTTACTTTCTTTTAGGTCACATATTTTTATAGATAATGTCTCATGTATTTAATTAATAATTAATCTACTAAGATCCCTCTCTAACATGATATTTGGTTTCCTCGGTAGAACTATATAAAATACCTAATCCATTTCTGTGTTGTAGAACCACGTAATGGAAACTAAAATTCTTTAAAAACTGTCAAAATAGCCAGTACATTATCAATGAAAATCAGGACTCAAAATATCTCAAATGTGGGATAGATTTTATTTTTAATACACTTGACATTTAGGATCCATTAGATATAGAAATAATATATTCTGAAAAACATGTCTTTACCATTATGTGTTATTAATCATATTAAATATTGGATACCATATGAATAAGTATAAATTTATTAATATATGGATATATATATATATTAATAAATAAAGTACATTCATTTTTTTGAATAGTAAAATTTATTTTTATTAACTATTCCTAAACAATAGAAATAAAACAATTTTTAGAGAATAAGAATTTTACCATTATCATGATAATTAACATTAATCAAAGAAAAAAAATCATTACAAAAATTAAAATAAAATTATAATAGAAAACATAGATGAATATGTAAAATATGAACTCCATTTTTAGATAATCATTAATTATGAGGTGAAAAATTGGATAAATATATGTTAATAAAATTGGTTTATATATTAAAATATTACTATTGTGTCCAAAATTATAATGGTTGGATTTATATATTCTAAATTGTATATATAAATTCAATATTTTATTTTATAATATTATATTTTTAAATAAATTTTTTTACAAAAATTTATGTTTATATTGTATTATTATAATGTCATAAAAGTGAATGTATTAACAAAATTGGTATTTTCACAATTCATATGACCATAAATTAATTTTCAAAAAACAAAATAATAAAATGTAATATAATATTAACATGATTATTCAGAAAAATAAAAACAATTTCATCAGATTCAAAATCTAAAATTTAGGAATTTAACATTAAATTTAAATAACATATATAATTGAAGACTTATTTTTTTAAAATTCAATTTTAAAACATCATGTTTCAAATATCCTATTTTGTGTACATTTGTAAATGAATAAAATATTTAAATTTCAAATAGTATATATTAATCTCAAATTTAATTTATTGTATCAATTTAGTATGAAAATTACGGTATTTAATTATAATTAATTAGAATTAATTTATGGAATTTATTATTAAATTAATTAAAAATGTTTTCCAAAACCCTAATCTATTTGATACTAAAGTAATAATACTACTCTATTGATGTCAAAACATTCCCAAATATATTCTCTATATATTTTTAAACACTATAGTTCTAATTTCAAATCTGAGTCCTTAAAATATATCCCTCATTAAAAAAATTAAATTCCATTTTAAATTCACAACTTGTAATGATATGGGTTGTTACAAGAAGAAATACTAATTGAATACTCATGAGTATATTATATTCCCTTATTCTTAATAATGTGGAGAGTTAGTATAATTTTTCAATGATTAAATATGGGTCAATGCATCTTTATATTGGTTATCTTGAACATAACGAACTCACAATCACGAAAAAAATCTTCAACCCCATAGGGATTATTTACTTGAATAATTTGGAAGGAATGAATAATCCTATAAGACCACACTTTGATCTAGATATCATTAAATAATGTTTAAAATATAGGTCATATCCCATAAAAATATTGAAATAAGATTTGACAATATGAATTCAAAGTGATTTCATACAGAGTTAAAAATTTACTATCTATCTTAATTGACATAATGAATAGAGTCTTTATATATTACCTTAATAAATAGGTTATAATATTTATGAATGAAATTATCATATATTCCATGATCAAGGAAGATCATGAATAATATTTGAGTATTCTAATAAATACAATGGGAAATGAGAATATATTGGAAAATGAAATAAATTGTGAATTTTTTCTATAATGACTATCATTTTTGGGTCATGTAATATCAATCTAGGTTACATATATATAATTACATTGTAGAGGGAATTATAGAAGGTCACAGAACAACCAATAATAAGGGGATTCATAGTTTTTTTTTGGGATTTTTTGAAAAAATTATAAATATTTAGAGGATTTATTGATTACTTTCAAGGCCACTCACTATGTTATCATAGATTATAGTAATGTAACATTGTACAGATTAATGTAGTGTAAATTTCAAGGAGTTGTTGAGAATTTTAGACACTATAAATTAAATCACAATAAAATATAGTGGGGAATCATTTTTGATATATAGATTCTAATTAAAATTTAATTGAATTTTCCCCTTGAATAATACATGTTTATATTATTTACCTCAGGTCAAAAAAATGTTCAAGAGAAAAATTAGCAGAAGCATGATTTAGAATTCGAAGTCTTAATATTTATAGTATATATATATATAGTTAACATATATATATATATACACTAGTCATAATAGAATAATATTTTCATTAATACCAAAGTAGTTATAAATTATATAAAGGTGATTGTTAGAGTATATCAAGGACTATTATCACAAAATGAATTAACTATTGAATCCCCAACTTTCATACATGGATATTACATCCTTTAAGAGGATTATTTAATACATTACATTAGCCCATGCCTATTCACTATAATATTTTATTACTATAGTGGAAAATCCTACTTCTTATAATATCATAAATATCTCAAATAAATATATTCTCATTTTTAACTCATAAAAACGTTCACTACATAAAACAATTTTTCATAACCTAGGAAATGGAAAGAAATTTAGTGCTTTAAAATTCCATGTAAGCATAAGAATATGATATTTTAATCTAGGTTCATATGAAATAATAATATAAAAAATGGGTTTTTGATCATGAATATAACAAAAAATCCTTCAACCTTGCATGTCATAGATCATCTAAAAGGGTCGTGGAATACATAAATGATTTCATAAAACATGGGTTAATAGGTTGATAATCATTATTATTAAGTTATTAACCATGAAATCATGTCATAAAAGTGTATTACAATCATAAATATATAAAACCATATCATATGTCATGTTTCCCTATCATGGTCATCAATATAGTTGATCAGGACACATCACCAATTTCCCGTTGTGTATCAAGTGGCACCGATTTCAAATAGAATATCAGGATGAACATGTTTCCCATATTGGATTCAGATTAACAAGTTTCCTATAGTGGACATTTCAATCAACTATTTTACCATCATTATCTCAAATTATATAATGGTATTCACATTTAATTGGATGATGATATATATTCGACCCATCACATAATAAAAATTCATACATATATGTACCCCAAGATCATAGTAAATTCCAAATATTATATCCCATGAAATTATATAGTCATCAAAAAAATTGCATCATATCATAACCTTTGTAAAATATACATGTATCATAATAATTTAATTTAGCTATAATCTAGGGAATATTAGAAGGATTCATAAACATTTTTTCATGATAATCCTTTTATATCTTTAATAAAAATGGTATCCCTAGTTCATGTCCCCAAAAAATAATGAGTTACAAAAAATGATATCATCTATGATCGGGAATTACTTTCATCGATGATTTAAAAATTATATTAAGAAGAATATATTTTTTATAGGTAATTATTTTTAAAGTAAATAATTTTAAAAAAAATTATCATTGAAATTTTCATTGAAAATTTATAATGTAAATTTAAAATATAAAGATGGCCATGTTGTTTTTATGTTTCATTCATTCTGTACACATTAAAATATATATTCCTTTAATATTTTCATTCAGATTCAAACATTCATTGTTTTCAAAAAAGACAAGAGGATTATTTTTAATGTAATTATAAAAAAATAATACACCATAAATAATTAATTTAAAATATAATTTATATAATATATTACTTTATAAAAAATATTTCTAGAGAATATGGTTTTGAATGAAAAAGGTTTTTCAACTAAAGAGAAAAATGAATTCAAATTTTATGAAAAATATTTATTTAACTGTATTAATTACCAATTATTTAAAAATGTCAGTATTAAATAAAAATATCAGGAATAAAACTATTATAATAAAATAATTTATTTTTATGAGATATAAATGGCAATATTTTATTATTTGATTAATTATCATAATCTCTCAGTATAAATGAAGGTTATAAAATATAAAAAATATATCAATTAGGTAAATTTAAATAGTAAGACAAATGAAAGATTATACAATTATAATTATAATATAATGGAATAATATATAATCATAATTTTAAAATTAATTGTGGTTTAATATACACATAATAATTAATATTGGTTCCTTATATAGAATATGTCACAATGAAAGATAACAAAGAGAAAAAATCAATTACAACTTTTGTAACTTTTGAACCGTAAACCCGATGAAAGAGAGTTCCCAAAATAGATAATTAATTTCCAATAATACTATATATAATAATAAAAAAAATTAAAAAAAATAATATAAACATTGAAAATTAAATAATAGATGAATATATAATTTGACTCCCAGAAATAATAGAGAGACATTATATCCTTTACCTTAATTCTTGACATCCTTCACACACATTCTAACATCCGATATAAGAAATATAATTTTATTAAGAATAAATTATAAAATAATATTATATAAATCTTGTAATATATGATTTATATATGACCTTTAATTACCCATTTACTATCAATTCCATATTAAAGCTATGTTTCTGGATATATCATTTTGTTTTTGTATATGATTTGGTTTTTTGGTCCCCTTACATTGATCATGATTTCTTAATCTACATAGTACTAATCTTGAAATAATAATTATATTTAAAAATCAATTATACTATTTAGATCACTAATTAAATATGTTTTTCAGAAATTGAGTATGGTATGATCATTCAGAATGTAGGCCATATGTATGCAAGGTTAACAATACAATTCTTCAAAAATAATCACTGAAAGAAGGTAATATTATCTTATAACTATAGAAATATAATATATTCATAGTTAAATTTTTTTATTTTGATATACCAATATATATCATCCATGTGTGGTTTTGAACAAAATATAAAGTCACATCACATCGTGAAAGTGGTAGTAAACATGTACATGAACGATGTAACTACCATTCAGTAAATTGAAATTTAAGAAATATATTTATGCATTATCATTTCATAATGATATATATATATCATGAATATCACAATTTGGTCATGTATATCACATATATTTATCCATTTTATAGTCCATTTAAGGAATTAGTAAAAAATAAATCATATCCATTTATGATCTCATGGTCACCTATACACATGAATCAAGTTATAAATACCATAGGGAATAGAATTTAAAAAGGGTTGTGTATGATATAATGACAAAAAACATATAATTATAATTTTAATATCTAATATATAATTTATATCCATCGTAAAACCAAACCATTAGATGTGGTTACCGATAAAATAATTTCATATGCTCCTATAGTGGTAGTAAATTGTGGACATTAACAATGATTTCATAACCACTATGACAGATTTGGAGACTGTTATAGGTGATGTAATTAATATAAAAATATATTAGTATATAAAAGATACTGAGTTTATTATATAATAAGTAAATAAAAAAATTAATGTGAGGAAAAATATATAAAATAAAAAACATCATTGTTTAAAATTGCATCTTCATTGGGTATCCTCCTTAGGTTTTCCCCAAAATCCTTCCTTAGTCGCCTCTCATTCAAAACTATGGCTTCTAGAATGAGTGGATTGAATTTCATATGTAAGTTTTGAATGTAATTGGGTGAATATAAAGGAATTTATTTGATAATATAATTTATCAATATTGAAATTTTTGAATACATATATCCAAATTCAATTCCTAGAAGATGAAAATTTTTAATTAAAATTAAGCCTACATGTTTTATGAGAAATAATGTTTAAAAAAATGATAAAATTTTAAAAAAAAATTATAATTAACAATTTTATATTAAAATAATTTCAATGAAATTTATGGGATTAATATGTAAAGACTCGGAATTTCCATTTAATTTTTTTTAATTAAATGAGAATTTTAGAAGTCCACGAAAATTGGTGGCATGTGATTTTGAGGCCTGGTGTGCCCAGAATCAATTTTGTATGTTTTGTTTAGGAACATTCAGTAAAAATACAAACATGTTTTTATTAATTTTGAACCGGTGCTCATAATTGAAATCTGAGGGCACCATTGAACTCACAGCACCATTATTCTATTAAGGAGACTTTCACCTCGATGATAGTGGGTCATGAATAAAATATTGTTTTTGGGTTTTCAAGGAAAATAATAAAATAAAATTAACTACGATATTTTTTATTTTTTTGATCCACCATGTGTATATTGGAGGTGTGGTCCAACATAACTAAACCACCTTGTGGGAGTTGAAGTTTGGGGACCACCTGACCATAAACACCCATGAGAGGTTATGGTGGTGGGTCCCACCAAAACCTAACCTTCAACGAGAGGTTACAGTGGTGGGGGCCACTTGGGAATAAACATACCTTTTATCTTTGTAAAGACCTCTCAACACCCCTCATTACTGAGGGAGATTTTCTCTACAACGCTCCTGTAATGGTTTCAACCCTTCCACTCTTTTATTTGTTCCAACCTCATGAATTAATTAAGTAGAGCCAACATAATTAATTCAACCAACTGGAATTATTATTCTAACAATGTAATATATTTTATAATCTACTATTCTTGGCTACATATTATTTTATTGGTGAAATAGTAAAATACTTTTGAAATAAAATCTCTCGCCAATGAAGAACGAAGAATGCGTTCTTCCAACAAAGAACATCGGAAACAAGATTCTTCAACTTCTTACTCAGAAACACCATGTCGAAGAAATAGACATGGGATGTATTTGATGATTTAAACTCCCTCCTCCTCGTCTTCAATGAACCGATGCACATGCTCGATATTACAAGTGTTCAACAGACATGACAAATTAAGACAACTCCATATTTTTCCCAGCGACTCCCCCAACAAACAATGTACAATGGTAGGTGTTAATTATATTTATGTATGATGTTATTCCCTTGTTTATTTTATTCCAAAACAATTAACATAGACTAAATTATTAACAAGTTGATCTGCGGATGATTTTCCTTGTGGGTTGGAAATATTTTATTAATGAGGGATTATGGGAATTGATGTTTTTAAGATATTGTACATACTGGTCCTTCACTTATTTCTTGAGAGACAATTGGTATCACCCTAAACACAGAAGGGTGTGGACCAAACCAATATGTTCCGACCTCTCCCTCGATCATCATTGTGATGTTCCTCTTGATGGTGATGGGGAGAATAAGGAAAATATGGCAACATGCACCACCACCGCGATGCTCCGGTGCCCTAGGCCGAACTGTGCCGCTCTCCGGCATCGGAGATGCCACGGCCGCATTGCCTGCCGGTCACGCCACCCGCCGAATGAACTGGAAGAGCTACGCTACACCCTGACCGAGCTATGCTCTGGCCGCACCATGCCCCATCACCCGACCATTGTGCCTCCCGTGTCTCCCGTGCCCCTTATGGCGTCCTTTCGATCGCCAGTCGCGATAGACTCCATGCGGTCTGTGCGCCCTGTGGCTCCCCGGTCCGCGAACCACGTGCACCCTGCGGTCTCGGGCCATCACTGGCCGAACCAGACCATTAGTATCCTCACGCCCTATGGATTCACCGTCCATGCGCCCCATTTCGGCTTAGCCCAGTCGGACTCCCAGCCCCGACCATGACACCCTGACACCCCCCTGGACGAGCCGCGCCCTCATGACGCCCTATGGGCCGAGCCACGTCCTCGTGGTGCCCTCTGAACTGAGCTATGCCCTCATTGTTCTTTCCTAGCCAAACTGCCCTCACGTCGAACTACAATAGGACTACACCGTCACGATCGGTCTGCTCTCTCACGACCCTCCACGACCCCTTACTGCTTGCTGTGGTGGGCCCAGTGGGCCGGGCCGAAAGAAATGGGCTAGCCCGCATAATGAGCTCGCCTAGACCCAACGAGTCAGGCTGGTTCGACCCAGCCTGGGTCGGGACTAGACGATCCACTCGAGTAGGACCAGACCTAGTCCCACTATGACCCTTACATTCTTTTGGACATATATTTGGCATGGGGAATCTGTTTGAAGAACCGCCAGAGGCCCTAGTAATATTGGAGCATGACGTTCCCTTTATGTATAAACCACTAGTGTATGGGGTATAGCTGAGATATGGTCTGGATGGATTGTGAATGAATCCAACCGCACCCCCTTGACTAAAATGCTAAAAACTCACAAACTGGTTGTCTGATTGATGCGTCATCTATTTCATTGAGAACTCTATGATATGGCGAACCATTGAGATACTTCTTTGTGGGACATCGTGATTGTTGGAGTATCGACCCGTAGCACATTGAGAATATCCTTCCAGCGATGAGCAGACAGTGTGCAGAGACCTAATAGTTGGCTGAGACTTGTCGACTGCTGACTTATTGACCCAGAGTGACTCGACTAGAGCAGTGGGGAGTGCCTGGTTGTGGCGGCAGACCCACGGTAGTGGAGCACCATGTTGTGGTGGCAGACCTGTGATACTCGACAAGAGGAGTAACTCTAAAGTATTTTAGTGGAAGCGCTAAGTTGTGGCGGCATACCCACAATGAGGAGCGCCTTGGTGACATAGCAGACACACGGTACTCAAAAGGAGGAGTACCAAAATAGTCCACTGTTAGTGGGAAGCGCCTTAGTGTCACGATAGGCCTAATGTGCTCGACATAGGAAGAGTTCTCCAGCAACCGTGGTTTAGATAATGTGAAAAAATCCTAGTAGAGCTGAGTTAGTAACTTTTTTGTTTTCATCATGAATGAGATGGATTAATTAATAACATAGGTATATGTATGGGCATA
The DNA here is from genome assembly GCA_963277665.1 of Viscum album. Taxonomy (NCBI): domain Eukaryota; kingdom Viridiplantae; phylum Streptophyta; class Magnoliopsida; order Santalales; family Viscaceae; genus Viscum; species Viscum album. The sequence continues at coordinate 194,492,095 of OY728146.1, read as the reverse complement.
TACCTAAGTTGTGTTATCTATTGATATCATACATTTTGGTTTATCCTTGTTGGATTTTGTGAGACCAGGAGGGTCTTGGGGTCCCTACTGAGTAACTTTATACTCACCACTGCACAGGCTATGCCCACACCTCGTTGTGTTGGATTAAAATGAAAGACAGTGCTGACCGAGGCTGAGAGTACCAAGACTAGACAATACACGGAGGTTGAAATTACAGCGTGTCAGTACACAGAGGATACAGATGGACGTGGAGGGCTGTGGATTCAATCTATACCTACACTATAGGTAGGAACCTCAGAGGACGTCCCAGTGATTGTTTTCCATATTTCCTCAGTTGTACATGATCTTTCAGTTTCTTTTACTTTCTAGTTGGGCTTGAATTCTAACCCGTTTTTACATACATAACTCACTTGTTGGTTATTCAGTTTACTCATGATAATATCTGGTGTGTGTGTTTATAGGTTATAATGCCAATGCCTTCCTAGTTTTAGGGAATAATGCCATTGGTGCTAGTCGCCTGCCCCATGACTATGAATGGTGGGCTTGGGATAGTCATATTATGGGCACCGAGGGAAGAGTCCTGACATAATAGATATTCAAATGATGTAACTTTACATTATAAACTATTAAAAATAAAAATTTTACCTCGAAATTGGTATAAATGAATGATAATATTTAAATAATTTTTTTTTCAGTATATATAAGTAACATAATATTTTCTAAAAAATAAAAACAATTCAATGAATGATAAATTTGATATTATTATATAAAAAATTGTATTTATTTTATTCAGTTAATTTCAAAAAAATTGAAAAAAAAATTAAATTTATTATAATTTAAAAATGAAATTAAAATAGAAATATTTCTGGAAAATTGTTTTGTCGAAACATATTAAGAAAAAATTGATCAATTTATGTAATTTATTTATAAAAATATTATCTTAAAATATAATCATTATAGATAATATTGAGAATTTTTTTTCAATTTATTAATCCAATTTTAAGGATAGTTAATAAAAATAGTTTTTTAGATATTAATATTATTTGATATTTGTGATTCGTTAAAACATGATAGTACATGAAAGATATCCAAAATCAATATTTATTATAACACAAGATAAATTTGATTTCTCATGATATGTAAGATAAAATCTATGATTCATGTAAGGTAATTAAAACTAAATGAATCTATAAATGAAAAAAATAATAAATACTTAATTGATTCGAAATAAATTTACAAAATCCCATGCGGTTATATTATACACCCATTAAAATGGAAGATTTTATCAAGCTAAAGCAGAAGGAGAATGAATCTATGGGAAGCTACGAGATAAACATTACAAGGCATTCCCAATACACCTCATGATTTGTCGTGGATCATAATGGTAAGGTTGATAGATTCTTCAGTGGACTAAGACCTCATCTATGGTAGAATCTTGCCACCCGAGACTATGACAGCTATGAGGAGATCATACGTAGTGCAATGAATGTCGAACTGGAGTTCAGTGAGACGTAGTGGTCTCATAAATCAAATTAATCGAAGAGATCAATTTATCCAAGAAAAGGGAGGGTCTTTGATCATGGAAGATGAGTTAAGTAAGTGAAATGTCCCACATATAATAAATGAGGGAAGAAGAATTTAGGGATCTTCCTTCTCAGGAGTAGGAAATGCTACAAATGTGTAAGAGACGACTATATTGAGAGGAATTTTTAGTGAGTTGAAACCTCATCTTTCAAACACTATCGACAAGGGGAAGGCGGTGTAGGCCATACCTGATGTCCAATTCTTTATGTGTGGACAACTTGGGCACTTTTCCAATCACTGTCCAAATCTGAGGCCAGTGGAGGGGATCCCCCATCAGCCTTGGAAATGGCAAAGGGAGCAAGGTAATGACTTTTTTATCACAACATCTGATGTTGTAGCTCCAAATGATGTGGTAGCAGGTACTCATGTTGTTCTCTCAAAAATAGCAAGTACTTTGTTTGATTATGGTTCTACGCATTCCATTATTTCCTGCATGTTTTCAAATTATTTAGAATCAACCCACAACTTTCCAAAAGTATAGTTATCAGTTAATACTATTGTTAAGATATCCAATCATCATCAGTGTTTAGAAACTATAGTATTTAATTTGGTGAGAACAATCTTATCGCAAATCTATTAGTCATTACCTTGCTGAAATTTGTCATTATACTAGGGATGGACTGGCTCTAAAAGTATAATGCTAACATCAAATGAAGAAGTAAGAAAATCTCAGTATTCTTGAATGAAAACTTACATTTGTCTTCTATGGAGAGATATCTCAACTAGAAATTTTTCTATAATAACCTCCAATATCCTTCTTTATAGAATTGATTGGTGAAGAAGAAAAATGAAATGAGAGTATGGGGAGAGAAAATGTCTCCATCATCCAGGAATATTATATTTTTAAATTAAATTTTTTTAAAAAAATTATATTTTTATTTTATTATTATAATGTCATAAAAGTGATGGTATTTACAAAATTGGTATTTTCACAATTCATATAAAAATAAAATAATTTTCAAAAAACAAAAGAATAAAATATTTTCTAATATTAACATGAATATACAGAAAAATGAATTTAATTTCATCAGATTCAAAATCTAAAATTTAGGAATTTGAGATTAAATTTAAATAACATATATAATTGAAGACTTATTTTTTAAAAAGCCACTTTTCAAACATTATGTTTAAAAAATAACATTTTTAGTACATTTTTAATTGAATAAAATATTCATATTTGATAGAGTATATATTATTCTTAAATTATATTTATAGTATCCATTTATTATGAAAATTCCGGTATTTATTTATATTTTAATTTAACGAATTTATGGAATATATTATTAAATTAATGAAATTTTTTTCCAAAATCCCAATATATTTGATACTAAAAGAATAATCATACTCCATATATGTCAAAGCATTTACAAAAAAATTATCTATATATTTTAAAACACTTTATATCTTATTTCGATTCATAGTCCTTAAAATATACCCCTCATTAAGAAAATTAAATTCTATTTTGAATTCAACACTTGCAATGATATGGGTTGTTACAAGAAAAAAAAACTAATAGAATACTCATAAGGATATTATATTCCATTCTTCTTAAAAATGTGGGGAGTAAGTCTAATTTTTCAATGATTAAATATGGGTTAATGCATCTTTATATTGGTCATCATGTAAATAAAAAACACATAATCATGAAGAAAATCTTCTACCCCATAGAGATTATTTTCTTGATTAATTTGGAAGAAATAAATAATCCTATAAGACTAAACATTAATCTAGATATCATCACATAATGGTTAAAATATAGGTCATATCCAATAAAAATATTGATATAAGATTTGACAATATGAATTCATAGTGATTTCATACATAGTTAATACTTTACTCACAACCATAATTGATATAATGAATAGAGTCATTATATATTACCTTAATAAAAGGTTTATAATATTTATGGATGAAATTATCATATATTCAATGATCAAGGAATATCATGAATAATATTTGAGTATTCTAATAAATACAAAGTGAAAGGGGAGTATATTGGAAAATGATATAATGTGTGAATGTTTTCTACAATGACTATCATTTTTGTGTCATTTAATATCAATCTAGGTTACATATATATAATTTGAAGGTAGATGGAATTTAAAAAGGTCACAAAGAAACCACTACAAAAGTGATTCATAGTTTTTTTGTAATTTTTAGTAATATTATAAATATTTAGAGGCGTTATTGATTATTTTGGGGGACACTAACTATGTTATTAAAGATTAGTGTAATGTTGCATTGTACCAATTAATGTTGTGTAAATTACTTGGAGTTGGTGAGAATTTTGGACACTAAAATAAAATCACACTAAAATATAGTGTGTATTGATTTTTGATATATAGATTATCATTAAAATTTATTTGAATTTTCCCCATGAAAAATACAAGTTTATATTATTTTCCTCATGTAAAAAAATGTTCAAGGGAAAATTAAAAAAATCATGATTTAGAATTAGAAGTCAAAATATTTATAGTATATATATATATAGTATTTCTATAGATAAAATATATATATATATACTAGTAATACTAGATTAATATAATTATTAATACCAATGTACATAGAAATTATATAAAGAAGATGGTCAGAGTATATCAAAGACTATTATCATAGAATACATTACCTATTGAATCCCCAACGTTAATTCGTGGATATTACATAATTTATGAATAATATTCAATACATTACATAAACTCATTCATATGTACTATAATATTTTATTGCCTTTGTGAAAGATTCCTAATTCATAGAATATCATCAATATCTAACATAAATATATTCCCCTTTTTTACTTATAAAAACGTTCACTATATAATTTTTTTTTTCGTAACCTAGGTAATGGTATGAAAAATAGTGATTTAAATTTTCATGTATACATAATAATATGATATTTTAATATAAGTTAATACGAAATCATAATATAAAAATTGGGATTGTGATCATGAACATAACATAAAAAATTTCTACCTGACATGTCATAGATCATCTAAAAGTGTCATGGAATAAATAAATCATTTCATAAAACATGTGTTAATAGATTGATAACCATTATTATTCATTAATTAACATTAAAATTATGTCATAAAAGTGTGTCAAAATCATAAATATAGAAAACCATATCATATGTCATGTTTCCCTATCATGAACATCAATAAAGTTGATCAGGAATCATCACCAATTTGCCATTGTGTATCAACTAGAACTTATTTAAAATAGAAGATCTAGATGAACATGTTTCCCATATTGGATCTATATTAACAAGTTTTTTATAATGGACATTTCTATCGACTTTTTTACCATAATTATCTCATGAGATGTAATGGAATACCCATTTAATTGAATGAAGACATATATCCCACACATTACTTAATAATAATTCATACATATATGTACCACAAGATCATAGTAAATTCCAAATATCATAACCCATGAAATTATATAGACATCAAAAAAATTTCATTATATCATAACCTTTGGAAAATAGAAAAGTATCATAATAATTTAATTTAGATATAAACCCGAGAATATTAGAAGGTTTCATAATCATTTTTTCATGTTAATACTTTTGTAGATTTAATAAAAAAAGGTATCCTTAGTTAACGTCCCCAAAAAAATAAATATTTACAACAAATGATATCATCTATGATTGGAAATTATTTTGATCGGTGATATAGAAATTGTATTAAGAAGAATATATTTTTCTATAGGTAATTTTTTTTAAGAATTTTTTTTTTAAAAATAATTATCATTGACATTTTCCATGAACAATTATAATAAAAATTTAAAATAAAATGATGGACAAGATTTTTTTATATTTCTTTCAGTCTATACAAATTAAAATATAGTTTCCTTTTACATTTTCATTCACATTCAAACATTAATTGTTTTCAAAAATGATAAGAGGATTATTTTTTAATGTAATAATAAAAAAATAGTACATAATAAATAATTACACTAAAATATTATTTTATTACCTATTACATTATAAAAACATTTCTATAGAAGATTGTTTTTCATGAAAAAGGATTTTCAACTAAAGAGATAAATAAATTCAAATTTTATGAAAAATATTTTCTTAACTATTTTATGTAGCAATTATTTAAAAATGTTACTATTCAATTAAAATATCATGAATAAAATTATTATAATAAAATAAATTATTATTATGAGAGAAAAATCAAAATATTTTATTATTTCATTGATTATCATGTTCTCTCATGATAAAAGACGATATTAAAACATAGAAAAGATATCAATTTCGGAAATTTAAATAGAAAGACAAATGAACGATTAAACAATTATAATTCTAATATAATGGGATAATATATATATTCATAATTTTTAAATTCATTTTGGTTTTATATACACATAATAGTGAATATTGTTTCTTTACATATAATATGTCACAATGATAGATAACAAAGAGAAAAAATCGCATACTACATTGGTAACAGTTGAACCATAAACCCGATGAAAGAGAGGTTCCAAAATCTATAATTAAATCCCAATAATATTATATACAATAATCATAAGATAAATTAATGGAAATAATATAAACATTCCATGTTAAAAAATAGAAGAATATATAATTTGATGATAATAAATAATAGAGAGACATTATATAATTTACTTTAATTCTTCGCATCCTTCACACACATTCTGACATATGTTATAGAAAATATAATATTATTATAAATAAATATTAAAAAAATTATATAAATATTATAATATATGATTTACATATGACCTTTAATTATCCATTTATTATCAATTCCATATTAAAGCAATGTTTCGGGATATATCTTCTGGTTTTTGTTTATGTTTTGGTTTTTTTGGTCCCCTTAAATTGATCATGAATACTTAATCTACAAAGTAATAATCTTGAAATAATAATTATATATATAATTCAATTATACTATTTATACCACTAATTAAATATGTTTTTTTGAAATTGAGTTTGGTATGATCATTCCGACTATATGGCGTATATATAGAAGAGTAACATTCCAATTCATCAAAAACAAATCATTGAAAGAAGGTAATATTGTCTTATATTTATAGAATGATAATAGATTCATATATAATTTTTTTATTTATATCTACAATTATATATCATCCATGTGAGGTTTTAAACAAAATAGACAGTCACATCACATCATGAAAGTGGTATTAAATATGTACATGAATGATGTAACTACCATTTCTAAAATTGAAATTTGAGAAGTATAATAATGAATGATCATTTAATAATGATATATATATCATGAATATTATATTTTGGTCATGTATAACAAATATATTTATCGATTTTATAGTCCATTTAATGAATTCGTAAAAAATAAATCATACCCCTTTATGATGTCACGGTCATATATACACATGAATGAAGTTATCAATCCCATATGAAAGAGAATTTAAAAATTAGTGTGTATGATATAATGTCAAAAAACATATAATTATTATTTTAATATCTTATATATAATGTAGATCCATCGTAGAACCAAACCATTATTTGTGGATACTGATAAAATAATATCATCTGTTCGTATAGAGGTAGTAAATTGTGGACATTAGCAATTATTTCATAACAACTTTGACAGATTTTGATATTGTTTTAGGTGATGCAATTAATATAACAATATATTAATATATAAAAGATACTGAGATTATTATATAATAATTATATAAAAAAATTAATGATGTGGAGGAATAAATAAAATAAAAAATATCATTGTTGAACACTACATCTTTTTTGGGTATCCTCCTTAGGTTTTCCCCAAAATCCTTCCATACATGCCTCTCCTTCCATACTATGTATTCTATAATTAGAGGAGGGAATTTCATATGTAATTTTTGGGATGAATTGGGTGAACATAAAAGTATTTATTTGAAAATAAAATTTATCAATTTTAAAAATTTGGAATCCATATATCCAAATTCAATTCATAGAAGTTGAAAATTTTTAATTAAAATTAATCCAATTTGTTCGATGAGAAAGAATGTTTAAAAAAATTTAAAAAATTTTAAAAAAAATTAAATAAAAATAATATATTAAAATTATTTCAATGATATTTATTGGATTAATATGTAAAGGTCTAGATTTTACATGTAAATATTTTTTAATTAATTGGTTATTTTACGAGTCCACGAAAATTGGTGGCACGTGATTCTGATGCCTGGTGTTCCTAGAATCAATTTCTGAAGTTATGTTCAGGTACGTTCAATAAATATACAATCGTGTTTTTATTAATTTTGAACCTGTTCCTAGAAATGAAATCTGAGGGCACTGTTGTACTTGTAGCACCAGTATTATCTTATGAAGTCATTCTCCTCGACGATAGTGGGTCGAGAATAAACGATATTGTTTGGGTTTTCGGGGAAAATAATAAAATAAAATGAACTGTGCTATATTTTTTTATCCACCATGTGTATATTGGATATGGGGTCCATCATTACTAAACCTCCTTGTGGGAGTTGATGTTTGGGGACCACCTACCCATAAACCCCATAAGAGGTTATGGTGGTGGGGACCAACAAAACCTAACCTTCTGTGAGAGGTTACGGTTGTGGGGGCCATGTGGGAATAAGCCCCAATTTTAATTTTGGAAAAGACTCTGAACTCCCCTCATTACTGATGGATTTTATCTCCACCCCCTCTAATAATGGTGTCAACCCTTCCTCTCTTTTAATTGTGCGAGGATCATGAATTAATTAAGTGGAGAAAACATAATTAATTCAACAAATTTGAATTCTTATGCCAATGACTTAATAGATTTTATAATCTATTAATCATGGCTACATATTATTTTGTTGGAGAAGGAGGAATACCCTTTTGAGAGAAAATCCCTCACCAACGAAGAACGAACAATGGGTTCTTCCAACGAAGAACACCAACAAAAAGCATCTTCGACTTATTCCATAGAAGCACCATGCTTAAGCAATAGATGTGGGACGTCTTCGATGACTAACCCTCCCCCTCATCATCATCAATTAACCAATGCACGATCTTGAGATTGGAAGTGTGCAGCTGACATGATGAACAACGATAACTCCGTCTTCTTACCCACGACTCCGTCAGTGACCAATAAACAATCTTAGCGGGTTAATTTTATTTAAGTTTTATATTATACCCTTGTTAATTTTCTTCCAAAATAAAGAACACATACCAAATTATTAACAAGTTTATCCACAAATGATTTTTCTATTGGGTTGGGAATATTTTATTAATGAGGGATTATGAGAATTTTTGTTCTTTAGATGTGATACATGTTGTTCTGTCACTTCATTCTTGAGATCCAATTGCTATCACCCTAAACACGGTAGGGTGTAGAAAAAACCAACATGGTTCAACCTCTCCCCCGATCATCTTTGTGATGTTCTTCGGCATGGTGAAGAGGCGAATAAGGAAAATAAGGCAACATGAGCTGCCACCGTGATGATCTAGATCCCCAGGCCGAACCGTACCGCCCTCCGGCATCAAAGACACCCCGGTCGTGATAACTGCCCACTGCGCCACCCACTGGAAGAACCGGACAAGCTGCACTGCACCCCGAACCAGCTAAGCTCTGGTTATACCACACCCCGACATCCAACCACAACACCTCCAGCATCTCCTGCACTCCTCACAGTGTCAATTGAATCCTCGGCTGCGATGTCCACAACGCACTCCGTGTGCCATGTGGCTTCGGAATCCGTGCACCACGTGCGCCCCAATAGCCTCGCACCACCGCAGGCCGAACCATCCCATCAGTATCCTCTCACCCTATAGCTTCACCATCCACACGCCCCGCAACACCCAAGCCGATCCGGCCTCCCAGCCCTACTCGCGCCACCCTGGCACCCTCCATGCCGATCCGCGCCCTCACACCACACTCCAAGTTGAGCCGTGCCATCATGGATCCCTTCGAGCCAAGCTATCCCCTCATGGTACCTTCTGAGATGAACCCCCCCCCCCCTCATGTCGAACTGCATCCTGACCATGCCCTCGCGATCGGTCTGCGCTCTCATGACCCTCCGCGACCCCTCACGGCTTGCTAGGGTGGGCCTAGTGGGCTAGACCGAATCTAACGTGTTGGCCCGCCTAACGGGGCAGGCCAGACCCAACAGGTCAGGCCGGTTTGACCCATCCTAGATCGGGCCTGGTCGGTCCATCCATGTCAGAGCGGACCTAGTCCCACTACGACCCTTAATTTATTTTTTCCAAATCTTTGGCACATGGCGTATGTTTTAATAACCATAAGAGGCCATGGTAATTGTGGATCATGATGGTCCCTTTAAGTATACCCCACTAGTATTTGGGGTATAGTTGATATATGGTTAGGTTGGATTGCGCAGAAATCCAACCGGACCCCCTGAACTAAAAGGATAATAACTCACAGATTGGGTGTTAGATTGACGCGTCATATATTTCATTGAGACCTTTATAACATAGAGTACCTTTGAGAGACTTATTTGTTGGACATATTGAATTTTGGAGTATTGACCAGTCTCTCATGGAGCGGATCCTTCCAGAGATAAGCAGACATAGTGTTGAGACCTAATAGTTGGCTAAGACTTGACAAATATGGATCGATTAACTCGAAGTTTATTGACTAGCCTAGTGGGGAGCGCCTGGCTCTGGAAGCATACGCATAGTGGAGGAGCGCCAGGTTGTGGTGGCAGACCTGTGGAACTCAACAAGAGTAGTACCTCTACCTGATATTAGTGGGAGCGCCTAGTTGTGGCAGTAGACACACAGTGGAGAGCGCCTTTGTGATGTAGCAGACCCACGGTACTCAAAAGGAGTAGTACCAAAACAGTCCACAGTTAGTGGTAAGAGGATTAGTGTCGTTGTAGACCCATTTTACTCGATAGAGGAAAAGCTCTCCCGCACCACGTTGTGTTGGATGAAGACGACTGACAGCACTGACATAGGCTGAGGGTACCAAGACTGGACAATACCCGGAGGTGGATCTTACAGCGTGTCGGTACATGTAGGAGACAGATGGATGTGGAGGGATGAGGATGCAATCTATTCCTACCCTATAGGTAGTAATCTCGGAGGATGGCTTAGTGGCTATTTTCTTATTTCCTCAGTTGTACTTGTACTTTTATTTTCTTGTACTCTCCTGTTGGGCTTGTATTCTGGACCCTTTTTACATACAATACTCACATATTGGCTATTCAGTTTACTCGTGATCATATCTTTTGTGTGTTTTTATAGGTTATAAAGCCAATTCCTTCCTAGTTTTAGGTAATTATGCCTTTTTTGCAAGTCACCATCCCCTCGCCTATGAATGTAGAGCTTAGGATATTCATGGTATGGGCCCCGGGGGACAGGTCATGACATAATATATATTTAAATGATGTAATTTTACTTTAAAACACTTTAAAATAAAAATGTTACATTGAAAATGGTTTAAATGAAAGGGAAAATTTTAATAAAATTTCATTATTTTTCACTCTATATAAGAAACAAAATATTTTCTAAAAAATAAAAACAATTCACAGAAAGATAAAATTGACATTATAATTTCAAATTAAATATTTTTTATTGAATTAATTTAATAAAATTGTAAAAAAAGTAATTTTATTATTTTTTAAAAATGAAATTAAAATGTAATCTTTTAGGGAAAATAGTATTGTCGAAACATATAAATAAATAATTCAAAAAATTATGTAATATTTTATATGAATATAATCTAAAAATATAATCATTATATATAATATTGAGAATTTTTTATTCCAATTGATTAGTTCAATTTTATGGCTAGTTAATAACAATATTTTATTAGATATTAATATTAATTGATAGTTGTGATTCATTAAAACATGATAGTACATGTAATGAAATCCAAAATAAATATTACTTATAACACAAGAAAAAGTAAAATTCTCATTCTATGTAAGATAAAATCAACAATTCATGTAAGGTAATTCAAACTAAGGGAATCTTTTAATGAAAAAAATAAAAAATATTTAATTAATTTAAAATAAATTTACAAAATCCCATGGAGTTATATTATACACCTCTCAAAATGAATTAATCTCCCAAAATATATCACATTATTACAAATAATAGAGGATAATTCAACCTTTTAAAATTAATATGTTCCCTCCTAGATTCCTCAAGATAGTGGTTTCAAAAAAAATTGAACAGGTATGCGTTCATGTTTCAAAAACATTCATTATTTGATCTAGAATCTCTAAAATTTGATCCCCATAATGAAGATAATGATCCAACAGTACGAACTATGAGCTCTATAATTTTTATGGATGAAGAAAGAATGTTCATAGGAATGATAAATGGACAAAATGTTGAACTTTAGATATACTCATTGGAAGAAAAACATTATACGATAACATCCTAGTACAATCAATAAATTTAAAGGCGATATATACATATGGATTATCTTTCCTTTTTTTTATGAATTTTGTTTCCATTTTATATTATTTAATATATATCAGAATAATATCTCACTACATAAATGAATAAACAATTTATTATTTGTATATAAAATATAGATTAAAAGATCCATAATAGAATGGTAATTTAGTATTTCTATATTTGGAGAAACATATTACCACTTATTATCTAATATGGATAAATATTCATAGAGAGAAACAATAAATTAACATATAAAACCATTTAAAATGTTAAATGTAATCCATTACATATATTTTTTACATTATATCCCTTTTAAAATTATATATATATAAATAATTTCACTAACTTTTTCAAAATAAGATTACATTGATCCCCCAAATACCTTTGATTTCATATTTATTATCACATATCAATCATGTGAATATCTTCATCTTGTATTGTCATAAAACATGGTAATAACCAAAATTTATAAAAAAAATCAGTGAAAACATAAATTAATCATAATTAATTTCATAAAATTTATATTATTAGATATATTCCATCATTAAAAAAATAAACTCCATTAATGATACCATAAAAAAAATTTGTCAACATGTCTTTAATTCAATGAAAAATTATTTTTTTATTTTTTTATAAAAAATGAATCATTTATATAATTTTCATTATATTAAAAGTCATTATATTCTTTTTTTACATGTAAAACTGCGATTAGCATGCATTCCACAGAACCCTGAATTTAAACGAACCATGACAAATAACTAATATAATTTTTAAAAAAACACTATTAATACCTTGATGTTAATTTGGAAAAATAAATCAGAATAATTCTATTTTAAATAATTTTAATAAAGGATTTATATAAATTGATATTATTGAGAACAATTTAAATTTTCTTCAAATAAATTCATTATATATTTTCAAAACACTATATTCTCAAATCCTGTTCGTTTTCGTAATTTTGTAAAAAAAGTTATGTTTTACACAAATATAAAATTTATATGATAAAATAAAATAAAATAAATTTTCTAATTTATCATAAAAAATTTATCATAGAGTTTTCTTTAGATTCATTTATAAAAATAATAATTTTTTTATATATTTTAAAAATTATTAAATTTTAATTTGAAATTTTATTATATTTAAGATATTTATAAAGTGGAATTATATTTTATGTTGGTTGTAAAGTAATAATAGTTAAAATATATTTAAATTAATAATATTAATTTCATTGGATTATTTTTTCTATTGTATAATTAAGAAAAATAATTTTGCACTTTTCAACATTTTCTCTTTAAAAACTCACATTCCCATCGATTCTAAAAGAATAATAAATAAATATCCACAATTTATTGAATAGAATTTGTAATAATGAGTCAATTTTTTGGAATAATATTAATTTATATTATTTAATAATTTCAACTAGATTTTATAACCAATTGATTAGTGAAAACAGTTAGATAATAATTAACTTTTTTAATGTTAAAATGTTTTTTTTTGTTACATGTCATTATGCTAAACATAATTCTCCACATACCGTTGATTTTTATTAAATAAGTTTTATATAATATTTAAAATAAAAATGTATAATTAATCTGATATTTAAATATTATTTCTTATAAAAAAGGATTTTCTTGGAAAAAAAAGTTGATATTGTGGTGATATTTAAAATGGTAAAATTGAGTAAAAGATAAAGGATATGGAATTAAAATTTTGGGAAATTCAATTTTTACGATTTTATGGAGAATATCATTGAAATACCCATTATTTTTGAATTTAGGAGTCACATTATGTTAGTGTGACCATCCATTATTTAATACATTTTGGTGTTTACAATAATTCATTCTTCATAAATTATAAATGGAAAACAACTTCTGAAATATTTGCACTATAAAAATATTTTTTGAGCCTCTAAAATCACTCATCACATCTAAAATTACCGCCCTAATTAATATCATCCACATTTTAAAAAAATTTCCATATGTGAAATGATTTTGCAGCAATCATAAGGAGGATATCTAACAAAAATGTAATGTTAATTAGTGACCTTTTGGTTTTATTACTTAATCCACCTATTACAATTATTATTATAATATCAAGATATAATATCATAAATACATTCTCTATAATTATATTTTTTTATGTTACATTCATGACCTCTAACCATCTCCACTTCCATCAAATGGGTTAAGAAATCATGATGCTTGTGTATGGTGGTCTACCTCCTCATTAACCGATATCATTGGTTTTTCAATTCCCACCACTAACGGATGGGTATGTTGATAGATATAAAACATATATATAATATTAATAAAATTATTATATATATATATATTAATTATATCATATATAATTTTATTATTTTCTATTATATATGGTATATGAAAATGTTTCTCATCTGTTCGACGAACTATCACCTCACGAAGCGATGCGATTATTTTCCCACTAATGCATAACATGATTGATAATAAGTAAAAATATATGTTATATTAATGAAATAATTTTTATATAAGTGAAATATTTATCATTATGAAAACAAGATACATAATTTCATTTCATATATTTTAACGAAATTATTGATGATAACTTCGTTCGTGTACGTGTGGACTACATCCTTCAAAAACTGATGTAACTCTCTTTCCGTCACCACATAATGTGGATGATATGTATAAGTATATTTCAATATATAATATTAAATTAATTTTATTGTTATAAATATAGAATTATATGATATTACATACCTCTTTTCTATAATGATCATTATAAAAAGGAAACATTACTCATGCATACATACAACTTACTCTCTCCATGATTGTTACACACATTCTATATCAAAACCATAATTCATGATTAATATTAAAAGTATAATTGATGCATAAAAATAATAATTATATAATTATTATTAATCTTTTTACAGTTGAAATATTATTATATTAATAAGTCTGAAAATAATAAATCAAAACATATACAAAAAACAAGAAGCTATTACCAAATACATGACATTAATACTGAATTGTTAGTAAACATATAATAAATTGAAAATGTAAATAATATAATGTATGGTATATATAATTATATTATATTAATATATATATATATATAATAAAATTATATTAATCATTCATGATGTTGGATCTTATACAAAGGAAGACAAGACTTATGTTAAGGGATTTCGAGTCTCACTTTTACTTATTTGAGATACATTCCATATTCACCATCATTTTTATGTTTGGGTTGTATATACAATACAAATTAATTTATTTTAATATTATTATCTATAATGTTTTTTGTGATTTAAATTTTCATTTGATAATCTATGTTTCATGGGTTTTATTGTTCAAAATTTTTCCAAAGTGGTAATATAATTTTTTCTCAACTGGCCTTCATTGAAACATATGTTATGATATGTACCTATATTCATAAAGTAATATTTATAAATCCCCTTGCAAATGTAAAATAATTAAATTAATTATTATCACTATATTTTATGTTTCATTTTACATTATTCATTACTTGGAGTCATGATTCGAATTTACCAAATTAATATGGTTCTTATGTAACAATATCATTGTTTATCTGGATTGATCATGAATATGCATCCATTGATAAAATATTATTATATTTACCTAAAATACGAATTTATTTTACTCTACTATGGGTCTTCATGATATTAATAGGTAATATTATATTTTTGGTGCTCTATAGTACTTAAAATAAACAAAAATTTATTTTTAAAAAATATAACATAATATCTATGTATATTAAAAAATATTATTCAAATAATATGTTTTAAAATAAATTTTTCCAATTAAATTTTTCTATTTTACGTGGTTTTTTAAAATATATTTGTAAAAAATATTTAATTTTTTAATTTTTTACAATAAAATTTTCATTTCATTTAAAAAAACAATTACCATTTATATTTCATTAAAATATGAACATATTCATTTTTTTAATGTGTATGGAATAAAAGAATCATATTAGTGTTATGAGTATTATATTCATTGAATATTTCAATTATATTATTAATTTTTATTATCAATGAATTTTTTTAATAATTTTATTCTGTTTTAACATATGTTTTCTAATGAAAATATGTCATTATACTTAACTATTTTTGTAAATTATTGATCAAAATCATGTTCCATTAATGATGATATTAATTTATGTCACATACGATTTACCATGGATATGAACCAAGAATAATACTATTATTATTTATTTTAATGGTTTATCATGAAATTATACTTATGAAACCCTCTTATATTTCTAGGGTTTTACCAAGATAAAAATTATTAGGAAGCATATCTCTCATCCATAGATTCTAATATTATGAAATGTTTATGAGGACAAATTCATTTCATGTATTATGGAATGATATATATTTTAACATCCCATGGAACATGTATTTATGATTTTCCTTATGTGATCTATGGGAAATACATATCTATCTAAAATATTGGGTAATTATTTATATCATATTGTGTAATGAAGGGAACCAATACAATTGAAAAGATTAAATATAGGAAATAGGATTGCCCTAATCCCCCAAAGGATACATGTGAATCTGAATCAAATATGGGAAACTCAAGCATCCCAGTTCACTATGGGAAACATGTTCATCTATATCAACTATAGGAAATAGGTGTGTCCTAATATATTATTTTATGAGGTGATAAGTCAGGATCTATTTTTTTATTTCATTTGAAGTGAAAATACAAATATAAAATGGTTTTTTATATTTATTTTGGTGAAAATATATTATGAAATGAGGATAAGGGTGATTTTTGGTTCATTAGAAATATCTATATATTATCCATTGTTTTCTCTAATGATAATGGTTTATTTCATGATTTTTTTGTTTGATCTATGATGGTTTTGGTATAATCATTGAATGAAATTTTCATGATAAAAACTATTATTCTTATATAATGATTTTATTTTATTAGATATTGATATATTTTATCATTCCCTTAATAATGAATATGTGACCATGAAATTTTATGAATCCTTTTCCGAGGTTTTGAAAAAAGGTTTTATTTATTTATTTATTAAGAGTAAAAAAGTTGAAGATATAAATGAGAGATTAAATATATTCAATAATTTATCAAATTTATGACCCACTCTTCCAATTTAATTAATAATTTACTATCATTAAACATGTTTTTGTATAATTTATTTCATATTCATCTAATCTTTTGTAATATCCATGTTTGAAAATCATGGGTAAATGTAGATTTTATCAAATTATATGATTAGTTATCCTTAAAAAACAAGGCTGAGATAACAATAGTGACGTCCCAAAAATTTATATGGATTTGCAAAAGGATGAGTAAATGTAAAAGAAAGCATTATTGGATTTTGTTAAAGGATATAATGAGTTTTTTCCATGAAATAACCTTCAAATTTATAACTAAAATACATATTTCTAAAGAAAAATATTACCTAGGGGTAATAAATCAAAAATTGCTCAATGATATGGAATTGATCATCACTTAGCGCATAAAAAAATTCCCTTATACTTCCCTGATGTGAACCACTCGGGTGATGTTTATTAAATCATCACAAATTAATTATTAAAAATATTGTGGGATTTAAATAGATGGTAACTATAAATAACCAAGTATAAACCTAATATTTCATTTATTGAAAATATGTAGTTTTGATTTAGTAATTATATAAGTTATTTTTCGGGATTTTTTTCTTTCAAAATATGACTAGTATTTCTCACATGATAAATTCAGGTTTTAGTCATTGGATAGAACCTAAATAAACCTTGTTAATGGCGAATTATATTGAAAACTAACTGATATTCCTCTTGGAAAAATAAAAATTATGTGTTATGGAATGAAAAATATTAACGATATGATAAAAAAATCTATTATATGAAACATATTGAACTTCCAAATGAATAAATGAAAAAATGATCTATTGTATTCTTCATGATTCAACATCTTCCTTCTTTTATTTTTTACAATGGTCCAATATTTTTTTAAAAATGTATCATTACCAATGAAAAAAATTTAATCGTTATTATTTGGAGCATGAAATTTCATTTGAGTATTTTATCATTTTGAATGAAATATTGAATAGTTATGGGAAATAATAATGAATTTTGGGAAACAATAAAAAATTGATTATATTAAATATTAAGTGTTTAATGGGATATTTCTTATTTGGTAATTTTATTATCATATATGAACATTAATAGAGACATAATTAATTGAATATAAGAAAATGTATTGTGAATCTGTTGATAACTTTGTAGATAATCTTATAGTACTCAAAAGTTATACATCATGTTTAATCAACATCCTTGAAATAAAAGATGATTCATTATTGGGTGGATTAAAACCATGTCTTCAAAAGCCCTTTTATACTTGATAATTAAGTATCTATTATGAAGTCATTTGATGTGAAATGAACTGAGAAATGGAACGTGTATATTTCCACCATTAATATGGTTTCGATAAGAAAATAAAGATCAAGTATCATGAAATCTAAAATGGTGGAATGAAATTCTAGCCATACCCATGAAAAATTATCATAATATGAATAAAATTAGTTAATTTAATAAGAATGGTATCTTCTTTATATGTGAAAAAAAAATTCCTAAATCATTAAAATTTAGACATATGATTGATCACATAGTTAAATAATATCAAGAGAAGAAGAATAAATCCAATACTCCAACTACAATTATGTGTTTCGTGATCTAGAAATTTTATATTCGTAAGAATCTATTCTCCAATCTAACCGATAATATGTCTGAAAATATATAACAAAAATTGAAGACTAACTAAAAAAGGAATTCTTATGAAATAATAATGTAATAATAATGTCATGATAATTATTTTACACTTATCCTACCCTCTATTGTTGTGAGTTTCATAACTGATTTTGGATGAGTGGGCACTATGAATATCTTACCAATCAAATATTTTTTTTAAAATGTTAAAATAGAGAATAATTATAGGGAATATGGGGTTCGTTAGTCATTGGTGTCTAAATATAGTAGATCCCAAGAGAATCAGAACACACCATCTTCACTCCCTCTGAGGGAAGAGACTCATGACCCATGAAATATGAGATATTCTCTTATTGGTTTACCTGGAAATATAAGAATTCATAAATAGTATTACCATAATTTAACGATAGAGAGATGTCTATATGGTTTTTTCATAATCTCTATAGACCTCTTAATGATATAATAAATGGACCATGGAGTGGACACATGATCGTACAGGTCATTATAAATGGTCATAGAATAAATTTGTTCACTTTAAGATAAATATTTTTTTGGGTACCATTTATAATACATGTGAAAATTTCTTGAGCCTCCACGTAAACATAATTTATATTAACTAATTAAGTATTGTAGGAAATATCCAAAAATCTCCTTTTATCCTATATCACCCCACCTCCCCTCATCTATACCATGTTTTCTGATTGGGAAGTGTTCATTTTGAGACCATCCATATACAGATGACAATATATCCATCTTTATTGCCCTGTGTCACAAACATTTGAGGTAAAAGTACTGTTATTATCTTTCCTAAACCCTAGAACCACTAGTTGATGGGGATGGTTCTCATGGACCTCTAAGGAGACCCTGTTGTGATATAAACAAATGAATTACACACCATTCATTCCCAATTTATTTCAAAAAAGATTTTATATTACATTTTCATAGCTAATAACCCTAAAATTGTGACATAAAGAGATGAGATTCACCCCAATGAACATTATGTTTTCTTCAGTTATGTACACATTACTCCTCTCTCTAAAAAATATTAAATTATTATTAAATGGAATTTGACCGATCTATAAAAATTCCTATCATTCACCCATGTTTCATTTGACTATATGTGTCTCCTGGTTGGAATTGGTCTTTAAGGTGGGTGAGGGAGATCCTATGGAAAAACAAAAATTAAGAACCATTTTAATGATAATGGAATAAAATAATGTACACTATTCTATATCTAGAATTTTATGAATGAATATTAAATGGATGTTTTCATTCATGATGGTGATGTCTAGTAGCAGACATATGGTTAACCTAATCCTTGAACCCTCCAATTTTCATAGTGACATATTGATTTATCCTCTACCCATGATTCAGTGAGTGTGTTATAGGAGTTCCAAAATATAAGGCAGATCCGTGGTATATGTGGTAGAATACCTTCCTTTATGAATATCTGTTCTACCCTGTACATGTAACGTATGATCATTCCCAAGAGATTATTCTTCTCCACTACCTCTCAGGACATCATGTAGTATAGACAGTTAATTTCCCCTGAAATTCTCTTGAAATTGATCCCACCCCCATCTAGGGGTCTAGCTAGTCTCTCTCATTCCTCCCCAATATTTTTTCGTTCTAGTTGACCATCCCACGCATATGAATCCACCATATTCCCTATGTAAGATATAACTCTTTTTGGTACCTTGGGAAAGGAAAAAATATGGATTGATATTAATTACAACCCATTATTTATTAACATAAGTTTTCCTCCTAGTGACAAGAATAAATTTTTCCGATTTATAATTGTACACATTGTTTTTCCCTCCACTTAATTAGTGTATTCAGTGAATGGATTCTTATACATGATTAAGGAACCCAAATACTTCATGGGAAATGATCCTTTTCACATGACTAATTTTCATTCTAGAACATTGACACTTAATTCTGAGAATCTAATCGAGATGGATTTTTTTATTATTTACCACATTCCCACTCCATTTTTAGTAGACATTTAGGATTTTATTTATTCCCATTACCAATTCTTTACTAAAATTAAAAAAAAAACGATTATGTCATTAGAAAACATATTGTGTGATATTATATAATTTTGAGAACTAGAGTGGTATGGAAGAATATGGCCATCTGAAGTCAATTTATTAATTTAAAAAATTAGGGAATACTATAAATAATAAAATGGTTTAGGGGATATGATAACGTTTTCACAGTCCCTAAATAGTCTTAAAAACAATATTATTTTCCCATAATGGATGTCAAAATTATCGAGGAACTGATGAACTAGAATAGAAGGTTAATTACCCATGTTTATAACCTCATCTTAGAGAGAACCATGAGACTGAAATTTCATTCTAACATATCTCTTTCTTTGATATTGTACAAATAAATAGCAATACTATATCCAAATTAAAATTAGTTAATTTCTTTAATAAACTCTTAAACAATCTTGACGACCCCTAGATTGAGATGCATTTGATATATCCATGATTATTTTCTAAGACCTGGCTGGGAAAATAGACAAAAATATTTTTCTATTGAGGATTCATACCAATAACTTATAAGGAAATTTTTACATACATACTGAACTATAATTTTGGAGATTTTGTGGATTCTTAATCTTTTGCACGATAACAATTTTAGTGGCATTAGAAAATCATGGAAGGTTACCCCCATTAATTAACATATACACCAATTTTATCACATCTTGTATAATAAAATTACAAGATGATCTATATAAATTCCCCAAGAATGAATCAGTACCTTGATCATTTTATGGATTGTGTTACAACACAAACTCTTGAATCTTTGATGCAATTGAAGTGGTTTATACACATTAATTATTATTTCAAGTAACCATTCATTGAATTTTCTCCTGTATATCTGCATTCCTCCTTCATTATCCATCCAGTGTGGTTGGTTTTGTCCAATCATGTATTTTCATAGTGATATCATTTTTCATATTTACCATTATTCCTTGATCATTGTGGTATGATCCATCTTCTATAAATATGTTTGGCCTACTTATGAATTTTTTTAATATAGAATATAGGAATCCAATGATATGGTCTCTTAACCACATTCATTTAATCCTCGATCACCCACATGCCTATTACTCGTGTTAATGTATAATGTCGAAAAATATGTTCTATATTTTTTTGAGTTCATTGAAAATAGTTTCACCCCAATTGTGTTCATGGATATATTTGAGCCTCTCAATTTCAAAAAATGATAATCTCCAAGTCCTAAATTCTAGGGTAATTTCCCCTTATCCCATTTTGAATATCAATCCTAAGTCACCTTATTTTATAGTGAAGTTTGATCCCTGAATTCCCTAGTATCTGTTTTTTCCATGATTCCCAAACTATACAGTGACAAATTGGATCATCCTTTCACAAATGAAATATAAAGAATTTATCCCCACAATCTCTCTTTTGATCCACTATAAATAGAATTAGAGTGTTCCCTTAAAGGCTATATCCAGTTGGGATAACATCATTCTAGGGAAGAATGAATTGTTTTAATAATTTTATAGAAGTAATCAATTTGATACAAGGTATGTTTCCTTCCCCTATGATTGTTTCACATAGTGAAATTTTCTGCATCATAACCTAGATCCATAACGCCATTGTTTTCAATGAATTAAATTTAATCTTGACTATCCTTTAGGGGTAAAGAACCATCCACTTTATTCTCCATTCGGTACCCTTAAATGTTAATATATCCCCCCAAAAACCGTGGATGGTTATTTTGGTTGAAGTCATTGAGATCACTCCAAAGGGATTCATGTACATTCATGTCACATTTTTCATAATTGAATGATATGAATAAACAATGATACAATGGAATTATATTTTTTCGTTATAAATTGATATGAGGATTTTACCAAGTCAATTATGATGTCATTAATCTGGAACAACAAAATATAGTGGTAATTTTATTAAAACACATGGATTTATGCTTCCTCATTCTATAATAAAAACATAAAATATTAGAATTTTTTTATCTCCAAAACTACTACTAATGAAACATTTTTTTAATAATCTTTGTCCATGAAGTCATATTTTACTAGGGACGTGAGACAGAAGAAGTTTCACATAAGGATATATACCATTTCCATTATATTGATCCAGAGTTGGCCAAAAACCCATACCACATTAAAGACAAGAAATCACTGGGATGGATTTGAGTTTATTCTTTGTTCTAATACCCTTTTTTCCCATTGAATAATCTCTTATATCATCTTAGAAAATTTTGGAGACATTATGTTATTTTAAGGTGGGAGTCACGTCGCATCTCATGGTGTTTTCCTGAGCCCAGTCAAATCGATCTACATGGATTTTATGGATGATCAAAAATTATTTTCCATGTAATATATTGTGTATTCAAAAATTCCGTGGGGTGGGGTACATAAATTTCTAAGACCATTCCTTCAATACAACAACATAGATAAGAATGTGCGACTTAACGGGTTATGAGAGGTCCATTTCCACATTGATCTACCCCTCCACTACCTTTTAGAGATAAAGGGTTTGGTCATAGACATATTGTAAGGTTCATATGAATTCTCTAATAACATGAAATAAGTATTTATTATATATATTTAATGGGAGACCCAGGATATAGATCCATACCACTACCCTGTATGAGGATTGTCTAAGAGGTGCCTCTATCAACCATCTGAACAAGAAGAACCTCTACCATTTAAACAACATGGAAGATTATCTTAGGGAATTGATAAAGTGATATTATAATTCCTAGAATATAAAAAAGTATTATAATTTAGCACTACCTCATTAGTTGGGAGGTCTAAGTACCCTGGTTTCACATGAGCCATAATCATGGAGATATGACTTTTTTCAATTCTGAATAATGTGACCAAATCCAATATGTGTTGGTTGGATGCTCTCTCACTTATAGGGGTGAGGGCCAAGAGAAAAAGGAATTATCTATCAGAGGAGGAATTCAATTCACAGTTAATAATATGAAAAAGGGTATTTCATATTATCCATTGATAATTGGAAGAGGAAATTCCAGAATGAACATGTAGACCATGATCCTAGAAAACACCATCCCCACCCCATGCCATGTCCGTAGGAGGAGGGGGAAGGGTAAACGGACTAGGGTCTGTGAGTCTCTCCATTGTTGATGAATCCTGAGAGCAATGCATAGAATTTTAATATCTTTGAAATGGAGGTGGAATGTCTTATATGTTATTTGACTTCTTATCATCTATATTTTGGTAAAATAAACATCATATTGTTCTTCATTTTTAAAATTATCTTGTGATTATCTCACTTAATATGAATTCTAGAATAAATAAATTAAATATTTTATTATACATCTATATGTATGAACACAATATTCCAATGAATATGTTTTCGTATAACACTAGATGTTATGTAATGGATAAAAGGTGAATTAGCATTTAGAATTGAATATGTCCCCATGTATGATAAACTTAAGAGTATAAAATACTGTCATTAGTTTATGTGTTTAAGGTTGAATTTTTATTCAAATTCATTGAAACATATTTTGTGGATTTATATGATGGAATTTTATCGAGATCAAGGATATTTAAAATGTTATTTAGGAAATATAACCCTTTGGTTTTAAATATGTTTCAGCATAAAATATATTTCTAGAGGAATTCCATCACAATTATTATGCCTAAAATTAATCGTTTCAGCAACTATTAGAGTGTATTTTATCATTGATGTTGAGAAATTTATTTTTTGTTGTAGATCAACATACAAAGTGATCACACATCTTTTCTAGCAGGTAATATTTCTATTTAGACTCTCTTTCCTAAATATACATTAAAATAGTTATAAGGTTGCATAGGGTACCACATTCTATAGTATTGGATCAGGATATGCATTTTTTCTAATTTTTTTATAAAATTATTCATTATGCACTTGATATAGAGTTTAGTTTCATTATTGTGTTTCAACATTAGAGATATTGAATGGATAATAGAATAATTGAAACCCTATAGGGCATTCTATGAATTTTTTATGTTTCCAAATTGAATGGGATCAACACCTTCACCATATTGATTTTTATTCAAACAATATAATTCACTCACACATTCATATATGGATCATTATGATGCCCTTAATGGAATAAATTATAGTTCTCTAAGAAGCTAGAATGTGGTAGGAGAATGAAATTTATTTGGACATGATATAGATTCTTAAATTGTAGAGAAGTTCAATGCCATTAAAAACAACAAGGATTCTCATGGTCAAAACAAATTTATGTTGATAGTATATGGTGTGATACATAATTTGATGTTGGTTAAAATTTATTTCTATCAATTTCTTTTTTGAAATAAATTATGAGATTATGGAGAAATGGAAAATAATCCATATGCATAGGAGTTACATTAAAACACATTATCATATCGATAAATTATATTATCATTTAGTGATTCCATTGAACCTCTCTCAAGTTCAATATTTGGTCCACATATCCATCATAATGAACTATATAATTTGACTACCATTTTGGAGGTATTATATAGTTATTTCAAACAACTCATAGAGATTTTTCATCAAGTAGAAAATGTTAAATTAAACTAAATGACATACCATGTCACTATTCTTGGGTAAAATAACAAGATAGATGATGATATATTGGATCCCCATGGCATAATTAGGTTTAATTATCATTCGTTGTTAGTTCCGAAGTGATGAATTTTGAGAGGAAAATTATGATTTAAGGGGCTGAGGGATTAAAATGTGACACCTGATATTTTTTTGATTCTTTTTCAATTAAATTTCTTCATTATTATATTTCTCATTATATGAAATATCGTCTTTTATATGTTATACACAATATTTATTAGAAAATTAATTACAAACAAAACCTAGTTTTAACTAACAAAAAAATATCTAATGATATTATTTAGAAGAAGACAATTATAAATTTACTATTAAATTTTATGTATAAATAAGAATAAATAAATTATAAAGATTATGTGTAAATTTTTTATAAAAATAAAAAATATTGAATAATAATTATGTAATTTTTCTTCTAAATTCAATCTATATTTTGAAAATACTGTTTTCTAATAAAATTTACTTTTTGAAATATTTTTTAGATAAATAATAAAATTAATGTTTGATACATAAATAAAATAATTTTAATAAAGATATGTTCATTTTCAAGTAATCATATCAAAATTATAGTATTATTAATGATTGAGATTTTTTTGGAACAACTTAATTTTTATATTTATAATGAAAAATATATTATTTTAATCTAAAAATGTAGTTTCATTTAAATTACTCATTAAGATAAATTATAATTTAAATTTTTATTAATGTAATATTTGTTAATATATCTATATATATTCAATATATTAAATTTGAATCATTTTTATACTTACTATTTTGAAAAAAATTGTAAACATTTTAACACTTTCTCTAAGAAAAACTACTTTCTCTTCATATCCATAAGATAAATTTCAAATTAAAATTTTCAAATTATCTGAATAAAATTTGGAAATAAGATTCCATATTTTTAATCATAATTCTTTTTATTATCTAATAAGTCTATCTTAATATTTTACCATAATGTTTGTGAAACTGGTTAAAAACTAATTACTACAATTTCAGTTGAAAAGGGTTTTTTTAGTTGTGGTTGTGTTAAATTTAATTTTAAACACTTATAGTATTTTTATCTAATATATTTTTTTAAATATTTATTATAATTTGGTATAAATTATATAATAAATATCTTTTTTTTCTTGGGTTAAAGGGTTAATTACATGGGATAAAATAAGTAGTTGCCATGATGATAATTAATAAAGTAAATGTGTGTAAAACATAAAGAATATTGAATTAAATGTCTGAAACAATTAATTTTTTTGGTTATTTAATAAATCATGTTACTGCAAACATTAAGTATTAAAAAAAATAGAGACACATTTTGTTATATTTTCCTCCGCTTATTGAAATATTTTGGGTATTTACAAAATGAAACTCCTCTATGTTATAAATGACCTCCCCCTATCTTATCTTATTTGATCCATAAAATTAATTTTGTTAAAAACTAACTATAAAAATAACCTAATAAATTCAATTAAGTCACATTAGAAGCCTTATATTCAACAAAAATCCAACCAGGGAAGACTTATGATGGAAACCTCTGAGGGATAATTGAATAAATGGAAATTTTTATCAATTAATTGTTTTAATATTTGTGTCTCTAATAAAATAAATTATTTCTATAAAATGAACATATAATAAATTATTATATTAAATATATATAGTTTGTCTATTTTATGGTAATGACCTACAACCATATATTCTTCCTTCAAATGGTTTATGAATTCGTTTCCTCTATGTACAGTGGGCCACCACATCACGAAATTAAGTCATTAGTTTTTCCATTACCACTTCAGACAGTTGTGTAGAATGATTCATATGACATATATATGTATATGAGATACTTATATAATAGCTATATATCATTAATCATTATATAATATATAACATTTTATTTTAAATTTAACAAGGTATACGATAACATCACTCGTGTACATGGAGTAATACAACCTCATAAAGTGATGTGATTAATTTATCATAAATTCAATACAAGGACAAATATTAATGATAAATATATGTCATATACATGACATAGATATGATTTAAATGAAATATTTATCATTTTCAAAAAATAATTCATTATTTTTTCGATCCACTTCACTCACTAAATGATGATAACTTCATTTTTCTACATGTGGACTACGGCGATAATTTAATTATAAAAATATCTCTTTTCATCACCACATCACATGGTTGATATGTATAATTATTATTAATGAAATAATAAATAATTATTAATTTTATTATCATTCATTTAATATCATTATTTACTACCTTATTTCTTTAACGATCATTTAAAAATGTAAAAATCACTCATGGACAACTATGTCGTACCGTCTCAATGATTGTAACATACTCCATTGTTTGAAAAAATAAATCATGATTGTTCTTAAAATTATAATTTATTGTTATGTATGGTAATAATTTCAAGAGTATTATGAAACTGTTATAAATATAAAGAGTATTAAAAAATAGATCATATATGAAAATGAATTGGTTCTTATATAAAACATTATTTTTACATGGAATTGTTAACCGATGAGTAATAGAAGTAAATAAGTAAATAAAATATGGCAAGTTTTTTAAATGTTGTTAAGACCCTTTCCAAGTAGTATGTTGTTGGTGCATCACTTTATTACATTGTTACTATTAACCTGTCTTCTCATCCCAATCGAATAAATAGTTTACTAGTTATTGAAGTATGGATGTTGTCATAAATATTATATTAAAATATAATATGAAATAAAACATGGAAAAAACATTGAAATCATTATAAAATTCCTAGATTATCCCTTATATTCATTCATAATATATATATTTTCCACCTGGTGAAAATTTAAACATGATAAAGGGGTGAGCTCAGTTCCCCATTAACGGTTTGAAGTAAAACAAAAGCATTGATATGTAAACCTAAGAAATAAGAAATGCTGAGTAAATAAAGTCATATTCAATTAATACATAACCCTATAAATAATATGGAAAGAATACATGGTAAAAATAAATTCCCTAAATAATCACATGAGAAAGAAACTAAAACATAGATATCCTATAAAATGAATAATATCATGGACTAAAAATTATTACTATCAAAATGATGGAATTCATAATTATAGATATAAAAAACGTACTATCAAGGCTATAACCAAGGAACCACTCATAAATGGGTAAAAATGGTCTTATTTGTATCATCAGACCTACTAATTCATCAAGGTACAATAGTGTTCCCCACCAATCACATACTATGTGTATTCATTTAGTCATATGAGTGGGGTTAAATATAAAAAAAATAATCATTCATTTTGAAACATGAATATAAAATCACTATAAATTTTCCAAAATAGTAAACATAATCATAAACCCTAAAATATAATAAGGTGAATTGTATCAAAATTGTATATTCCCATAAATAATAATATTCTATTTAATATAAAAATGTACATAAAAACATAATAGATAATCATTAATAAATCATTAGAATCAACAGAAATTGTTGAAATAAATGTAAATACACCAATGAAATCGTTGAGAAATTCTTGAGAGAAATACCAATTTACATTAGAAATAATTGATCTTTCATAATATTATTTTTATTTGTTGTAGACCTATTATTATAAACATGTATATCCCATCAAATTAAAATTATAGAAATTATACTTTAAAAATATTTAAATAATATTTATACTCATGTTAGGGAACTGAAGTAAAATCATGAAAAAAGTTTGTTTAAGGTACATTAGAAATGGGAAAAGTTCATGCAGTTCAAGAGAAAATGTAATACTGTATTTAAACAGGACAAATGAAAACATATTTTAAAAAATAGTGACATAAACTAAGAGTTGTTTCATGATAAATTGAAATATATTAGAGAAATATTGATTTGTTAAAATATATTATTTTTTGAACATGAAAATGGGTCATAAATTTGGATGTCCCCATTAACTAGAAATTTATTATTTGGAGGAATTGAAAAGGGGTTCATTGTAAAATATTAAACTCCCCATATAATAAATGTTTAACTAACATATATAAGTACGTTTGGAACATATGCATATAATTTAAAATATATACATTTGTGGACTGAGTAATTAAATTGGTGTAGATAGATATAATATGTAACCCTAATGAAAAATTGTTGTTTTAGGAGAATCCCTTACAACATTGTAAATAGTAGAATAATATTCCCCCTAAAATTGATAATATTATAATTAAAAATTTAATTATATTAATATAAACTTATTAAATATATGATATGTCAAAATAATGTATACATATTCCACACACATGAAATACTGATGAATAAGTCATATCTTCCAGAAATAAAAGTGAGATAGGAAAACCCTTTCCTAATGCACGAATGTATTCTACACTTGTACCAAACATCCTGGGTAAATAAATTTATATACATTAATTAGTTAAATTATAAACCTTATAACATTTATATTATATATTATTATATTATTATATTCATTTATTATATTTTTTATGAGTTTTATGATTTATTTTTATCATTCAATAGAGTTTGATTCATTTTTTTTCTTGCTTTGTTCACTTGTCTACATGTTCAAAATAACATGTGAAATTGGAATAGTTATTTAGAGTTAAAATTATATTTTCATAATAAAAATATAGATGTTTTCATAGATGTATATATCATTTTTTAGATACCTGGATGATTCATTAGATAAAACATAAATTAAAACAACATGGATTTTTTTGGCATTTTTCCATCATTATGTTGTAGTTTTGTTTTATTAATTCATATTATGTATATATATTGTTTCAAGATTAGTAAAAAAATTCTATAAATATTAGAATATTCTTTTAAACAAAGAAAACTTATTTTATAAATTTCTTCGAATATGGTATTAGAAAATTAACGAATCATCATCCATGAAGATGGTGAATTATCACCTCAAAGATGATGTTTACATTTTTTGAGAAAAATGATAAGAGAAAATAATTTACATTGAATATAAAAATGTCATAATAACATTATTTTATGTATAATATATGGTATTTAAATGTTTTTTTTGGACAGATGAGGTAAATAAAAGATAAGAAAACAAATTTCATTAAAACCAAAAGTGAAAAAGGGAATTATAACACTGAAATTTCTCCCAATTAGATCAACCTTAAGGAACATTAACATGGTATTTTAGTGAGACAAGAAATAGTAAATCATTGGGGATATGTTTGATAGGTTTTCTGGTATGAAATTGAATTAAATTCAATTATTTTGATGTGGGGGGAAAACGTTTGTATTTATAGGGTGATAGTGGTGATTTTTCTTCAATAGTTTAGTGTTTTTTAATAATAAAGTCACATCATTGATATTATTTAATGTATTCATCTATTTATTTTTTCTCTCTATTTTATTTCATAGTATTCTGATAATTTTTTAGTGAGAATAGTGATTTGTGTTTGAATATTGGGGCACACAATTGGCACATTGTTTTAGGAAACTACATTCCCTTGCCAAGGAATCCTTGAGACAAATGTTGAATTTGGATAGTAGATAAATCAAATTTGGTTCATGGTTTTGAAAACCATGTAGTAATAATTTGTGCATGGTTCCTCTTATACATTGAGTGATTCTTGGTTGTCTCATTATTTGGAAAATCGTTTTGGCTAACTATGTGATTTTTCATGGTCACCCGAAAGTGAGAAAATACTTTTTTCATCTTATATATTAAATATAAATCACCCCTAATCCAGCCCATTATGGATTTTAAACCATTGGATCATCCTAAAATATTTAATTAATCTATTTAACCTCAATCCATGGGTGGTTTTTAAAATATTTATGCAAAAAAACATAAATTAATTACTTTTTTTCTTGATTAATCTCACATTACAGTGTTATTATTCCTTAATTCCCAATTCCCTATATTTTTATTTGGTGGAATCTATATGGTATCAGAATCACACCTTATATACATCATTTTTTTTGTATATATAATTCTTAATGCACATCCTAGTCAAATACAATATGTATCATGTTGGGGATGGTTGATCCTATTTTCTAGTGTTCGACTTATTATAAGCTTTTATATTGGGGGATTGAATGCGATTTTCCTCTAATTTCCTACAGCTTTTTGGTATAGTTTTTTCATTACCATTCTTTTGTAGTATATGTTTTATTGGTTAATGGTTTCAAACTTTGAATCTGAAAATTGTTTTACATTATTTGGTTATGGTTATAAATTATTGTGATGATTATTCCTGTCGGTTTTTTATAATTATATAAATGGGTGAAATATTTTCCATAGTATATTGTTGATTCCTCAGAACTACTTACCAGTGTATTGGGATTAGAAACACCCTTCATATCATTCCATTAATCAGTTTGGGTTTCAAATATGAGGGAAATAAAGTTTGGTTCATGGGTAAATGGTATCATAGTGGGTTACAATCACTTTGGGACATGTTATTTGAGAATATTATAGATATACTAGAGTGATGATTTTCAGGGTATCATATTTTTGTTGTGAGTGGGGTTCCAGGCATGCACAACTTTTTGGGAGAACTCAAGTCACGATGGGATATTGGGATTTGTTTTTAACATCTCCTCTATGTGAGATGTAGAGGGTGCAGACAGTATATAAAAATTGGGTGGGAGTGGAGTGGTTCAATGGGAATTTATATTATTATTTATAAATTTCGTGTTTGATTTTAAATAGTACAGGGAATTTTTGTGGTTGTATAAATTTTTCATATTGGTTTTATTGATAGTTTCCCTTGTTTTTATTTCATGTTGTTGTGACATGCCTCTACAGATAATTCATGCGTAGTCCTAGGAAGAATATAAGGAATGATATATTTTTCAAATTAATAATAGGTTCATTTAAGTATTTGATTGAGATGTCTGATATTTGTTATAAAAAGTGTAATTATGTACATATCAGGTTAGAGAATATAAACCATGTCTGGAAAATTACAAACCTCAAGAGCTTCTTATAAACAATAATCTTTATTTTTGAGGTAGCATTGAACCTTAGGAAGAATTAGAGTGTCCTGAAAAGATAGATAGGATGTTTGAGTTTATTTATTCTCTTTAGGTGGTTAGAGTGAAATATGATATGTTTTTTCTTTGAATCGTGCAAGATTGAAGTGATGGAAATCAGTGTCTCAAGAATTAAAACATGAGAAAAAGTGTTGTGAATACTTCAAGGTTATTTTCGTTTAGTATTATTTTAATGAGATTTTATCCTTCTCTATATCAAAGGTGTTTATATATATTACCCAGTTATACCCATATATGAATGAGTACACTCTGAAATTTGATGATTTTTTCAGTAAACATATAAGAACATTAAAAATGAGAAGATTAAGGCTAAGATGATCTAAATGTGGTTACAGAAATAAATTTGATTTCATGTTTTCTGGTTCAAGATAAAATCATATGTCAATGCTGTTGATCATTCTATGATGGTATAAGGAGATAATGGATTCAAAAATAGTTTACTAGGAGTATTATTAGATGTTCAAAATTCCATTTCATTTAATAATAATATGAAGTAAGACTAATAGCATAAAAAGAATGGTGGATGTTCAGGAAATCCTTCCCAGTTGTCTTCTTTTATGGCTTCTGACACTGCATCAGACATGCACCATCATTATGGGATGGTATGGAAAATGTATCCTAACTATTGATATCCACCCAAACCTTTACATCAATGAATATTTATGGGGAATGTGCAACTATATTTTTGAATTGTGTTCCAATATAATATTGGTGAATGATTGGTGGCTTCCAAAAAGATGACTAACCTGTCAAAACCATCCCTGAAAACAAATTATCTATATAGTGTTAATTGAGGTAGGTATGGATCATTATCTAGGAAGAATTAGTTATGTGGAGAGATATATACTAGGGTTAATTCTCATGGTCAGACATAGATAAGTAAAATACACACGCCAGATCAAGTGATGATTGAATCGGATGTTGGGATTGAGATAGTTTGAGGTACAATTCTCTTTGCCTCATCATTAGATATTATTTTTGTCGATAATGGTAATTTGGAATCTTTTAATTCATCATATATTTTTGATGGGTAATAGTTTCTAACTCAGCTCATTCCATACAGAAATGGTGTTGGTAACTCTTCTTCATAATATGTGAGAGAAGAGTTTCAAGGGTTTGTATTATGTACTCAATATGTCTGTGGTAATGTTGGAATTTGATTATATAGTTTTAGATAGGGGCCTCTTCTAAGAGATCCTTGGTATATATTAGAGGGTGAATTTTTTGGAACTTGTATATTTTTATTGGTGGTGAGTGGATTTTTTGGAACCTTATAAAACTATTATGGGTTTTCATGATGACTCTGATACTTGATCGAGATAGGATGGCCCTCCTCTTCTATAATTAGGAAACACTAAATTTCAAATCTATTTTCTCACATTATGGTATTATGATGTAGCTCCTAAGGGTGGATTACCTACTTTAGTGGATTAATTCCAAAAGGTTTATTCAAATAATATCTTGGGATTTTCTCTTGAACGCGACAGAATGGTAATCATCGATTTGGCATTGAGAACCGAATCATTATATATTCCTAAATACCTTATGCCCCCACCATGTTGAATATATTTAAACATATAGCTTGATTATTGGGAATAAAAAGGATTCACTCTCCCAAAATTCTCACTTTGGTCAACCGAGTTCAATTTACAAAAAAAGGATGATGGATCTCTCTAATTGTCTTTGGATGAATCCAAGTTGAATAAGATAATGATGAAGACCAATACCATTTTCTCGGTATTATGACCATTTTGATCATTATAATGGAAATATGAGGTTCTCCAAGATTCTTTTTATTCTGGGTATTGTCATTTCATATTTAGAGAGGAAGATGGTCCAAAATCATCATTACAAAAATACTATGATCATTTTAAGAACATGGTTATGAATTTTGGATTGAATAATTCTATTTCAGTATTTATAGATCATATGAATATGGTGTTCCCCCAATAACCTAATTCATTTTTTGTTGTATTCATTGAAGACATCCTAGTATATTTCGAGACAATGGAGGGAGATACACATTATTTGATGATTTTGTTGTGAAATCATCAGGATCATCATCCATAAGCTAGTTTTTTATGTTCACCTTGTTTATCAGGGAGGTGATGTTCTTGGGACAATATATCATGGAATGTAGGGTTTTGGTGAAGCATTTGATGATCATTTTTGTTATGGAACGACAATATTTGATGTTTTTTTTTGATATAATTATATTTTTGGGCATGTTAGGTTATTAAAAGTTCTTCATATGAGGTTTATCTTGGATTGATTCATCCTTGATAATGCTCTCTAAAAAAGGTGTAGAATTTTAATATATCATAGAGTGTCCTGTGTACTTTGAAGATCTAATGTAGTGGCTGAACACCACCATTTTTTTGATCTTTATATCATTTGGTATAGGATGTGTTATTTATTTTGAGGATTATGTTATGGTTCTACATTATGTACTTTTATAGGACGGACATGTGGTTTATTATGATTCTCTCTATTTCTTACCATATGAAAATAATTACCCAACCCATGAACTAAAGTTATATATTGAGAAATATGATTTAAATAAATTGAATAATTGTCTTTTTAGATTGAATTTTTTAGTTTAGTATTATCAAAATTACTTTGAAATAATTTTCTCCTATAAATACTTTATTTTTTTGTAACATCATTAGGTTGTGTACCAAATGGGATTCGATTTTGATATATTCTCTCACCTAGAATAGGAATTTTTTTGGTTAATATTTTGACATAGAATGTGTCATTTAAAGGGTTAAAAGAGTCTATGGATGAGTGGACATTGATGAGGCTCTTTTCTCATTTTCACTTAGAGACCAAGGATCATAGTGTAGGTGAGTTCTAGGCCACTGTTCAGTTACCACCTTATTTTTTTTTTAATTGATTTAGTTGTAGATGATTGGTGATAATTTTTATCAGAGTTATATGAAATTTCTACATGGTGGGGAGACACTTTATGAGTTTTCATTGACTCCTATGGTATTTTTGTTCTTCAAGTTCCACATCATGTTTATATTTTAAGGGAGAAATGTGTTGATGTAGAATAGCCACCAATCCATGTGACATATTCATCTTATTGTCCACAAGATGGTTTATTATGTGCATTAATAGTACTGGTTTCAAGGCATAAGGTGTGATATGGTTGATTTCATATTGCTTTTATATACATATCTGATGATTAAAATAGAGCACCAAAGTCCATCTTGTATACTTCAAACACATAATGTTCCAAATTGGATGTGGGATGACAATTCCATGGTCATTATTTTTTTCTTAACTCATACACACTAGGGGATGAATTCCATTTGGGTGATGATTGATCACCTGACCAAATCCACCATTTTCATTTTGACAAGAGATTCAGTCAAAGTGGTTGAGTTGGGTTAGTTGTATATTGTGTATATAGTTATTATCTATGTTGTGTCTTTAAAAATTGTTTCATATATAGACCCTTACATTAGATATTGGGTTTTTAAGGGACTTCAAAAATCAATGTGGATGCATGTAAAATTGATCATGACATACCCCACTAAACAAATGGTCAGAAACAGTGGGAAAATTATATTCAGAAATAAATGATCTAGGAATATGTGTTGGACTACAAATGTATATGGGATTGTGATTTGGGGTTGGTTGAGAATCCGTATAAAATTTTTTACCTATCCTTTATTTTAATGGATAGTTTTTGAGAATCCATAAGGCCAACCGTGTGAATCCCTTTTTGTGATATGAGGGGAGAGGGTGAAAATACACTATAATGATTGAGCAGTGTGCCATATTATTTGATAAAATTAAGATTACCAGAAATATTTTTATGATTGATCAATGCTTCTATAAGTATTATTTTTATCCAAGGATCTATGATATTGATTTTTTTGTGGGTGACTGTGTGTTCCTAAAATTGTAACCTTTCTTGGGTCCACAATAGTTGGGTAAGAGAAGAAAGAAAACATAGAGGGATATCAAAACTTTGGAGATTTATGAGCAGATTATTTAGGGTGACCACATTTTATCATTTTTTTCATAGTTGATTTCAATTAAAAAATGTTCCACATCTCTCATCAAAAAAAATAATCTATATATGCCACATTCATTGAAATATAATTTATTGGAGTTATAGACTAATTTCAATATGTTTGAGTATCCAATATGGAATGAAGATTCCTATTATTGAGGTCTTCATGGGTATTCAATTTTCATTGTGGGAATTCAATGATAGCATGGTAATGAATAGCATGAAACATTTGATTGAATGCATTTGGTTGAGACGTAGTACACACTTTTGTTTCCTAATCAATCTTCATGATGACTATCCAGGGACAAACAGTTTTCTTGGTGGGAAAAACTATCACAAACATGTTCTATTATTATTGTATTATTATCTTAATTTATTATCCCATAAATTTTCCAAGATTTATGGTTTCAAAATGTAAATTCTATTCAATAAATTAGGATGCACTTAGTTGGTGCTTACTAAAAAGAAGTTGTGCACCCTGTCCAAGGAAAAATTATGGAAAATGAGGAATTTGGATAGTGGAACACACATGTTTTGTTTGTTTTTCACAGAATCGTAAGGGAATACTATGTGACTTGTACCCCTTAGACAGATATTGATGTACGATAGCTATGAAATTTGGAAAAATTTTATACTTTTCAAACTCATTAAAAAGTAAAAAAATTGGATTTGTTCCCACATTTATTTCAACACTAAATAAACTCACATCCACCCAATTCAAAATTTGATGCTATGGGATCCTATTACAAGCTTTCAGGAATCCATGAAACTCAATCCCGTGGTAATTTCTTCCATGATTCTTTATGGAATCATCATGTAATTGCTATTCTTATTTATTTCTCCCCCTTTTTGGGGGTTTTCATCCCACATTATAGAGTACCGATTTTCCTACAAGAAGTTTTAACTAATGAGTTTTCAATCATTTATTTTTGTGTAATGTTTTGATGATTATTGAATGATTTCAATTTTATAGGGTCTTTTGGAGTTGAGGTTGGGATTTCAAATTGATTTTGAAATTATATTCATTTTTGAAGTAGGTGGTTTTGTGCTATTACAATGTTAGATGATTTTGTTATAATTTCATTGTTACATTAAATTATTATTTAGACAATTTTTTTATCCAAATACTTATGTGAAAAGGATTGAGATTCATATTTGATTACTGTTGGTATTTGTATATAAATCGATTAGATTTCTACGTGCTTCATTGTGGTGTTTGTTGGATGTGTTTTACGCCATTTGTGAAGGTTGGAAATATGTTTGTGAAGAGATATAAAAGTGAAAATGTGTTGAATGCAGATTTTATAAGAGAAATTTAATTTCATTAATGTTTGATTCTTTATTATGATCCCTAAATGTGTCTTTAAATTGTGAATGTTATGTGAACAAATTTATCGAAATGGTTTTCTTATGAGGATGAATTTGAAAGGGTATTTTAACATTAAAATGGTTGGATTTCGTAGATTATCTAATTATTCTGTTTTCAAATGGGTTTCAAAAATTATGAATGTGGTGAGACCCATATATTAAAATTTATTTTTTGTTTATGTGAAAGGTAAAGTAGGTTCTCTGTCAAAAAATTGTGAATTCCATGACAATTATGATTACTGGATCTATGTGAAAATGTGAGAGTAGTGATTTCAATTTGTTCTTATGATTCCTATAATGAGTATATGAATTCGATAACTTATGTGATATGGGAAATGGAATTTGAGCACAAATATATCAGGGGTATCTAGGTGGGATAACTATAATTTTTACACTAGTTTATCCGGAATCGGTATGGTCCAGATTTCAACTAGTACGATTTATGCTACAACAATAACTAAAAATGTTATATCATTGGAGACTATAAGAACTTTAGATGATATTATCTATTTTTTATCATATTAGAACACTTTGGAAACACTATAACATTGTAAGATATCATCTTTAATGGATCATTCATGAGAATACATTTGGTAGTTGAGTAATAGGACTTTTTCACCAAGGTACAAGGATCATAGAGTTCCAGTTGTGATACTTAATTATATATAATTTACCATGGTAATACCTTATAAAAATAATCCAATGTTATATAGTGATAGATGCTGTAATATGACATCCCACCCGTATACTTTTTTTTTCTTGTAATCTTATTTTAAAATATTTTTCATAAAATGTCTTAATTTTTAATGTCTTCTGGAATCTATTTTATCGTAAGTATTTATTTTAATATTATGGAAACATCGATGCTTATTTTAATTTTAATGTAATAGAATGGATTATTTCATTTTAGGTAGAGTTCTACCATGATTTTTTGTATACTCTAAAAACACAATGGGGTGTATATAGACTTATTTGCGTAGAACCTATGTAATTGAATGAGGTATCATAGTGGTGGTGGTGGATCTAGTTTCTAGTGCTCTAGTCCTTTTAGGTGTTGATAGTTGGGGTGGAGGGTGACATATCTCCAATTTCATCATGGTTTTTGGCATATTATTATTGTTCGAATTATATTATAGTACATTTGGTATTGGTTAATGTTGTAAACAATTGAATATGAAAATTATTGTACATAGTTTGGTTATGGTAATCAATTATTGTGATGCTTATAATTCAATATTATTTATTACAATATTAATTTTTTAAATAACTCACATAATATATTGTTGGTCCCAATTTAGTTGTTTCCTATATATGGGGATCTAGAATTCCATTTGGTCCATGCCATGGATCAGCTCACATGTCGAGTTGGATGATACTCTATCACAGTTCATGATAAACAATATATATAATATTAATTATTTGGACTAAAAAATGTATCTAGCATACATATGTTCAAAATAATATTTCCTAAAATATCCATAAATTATCCATGAATCAATATTTCATGTATTCGTTTAATACCATAAATTACCATATTCTAATATTCTCCAAAATTTTAACAATTTCAAAAACAACAAAAAAATCCATCATTACAATTTTTGAAATTTAGGATTCAAAAATGTACTCCATTTTATGAAATCTGTTTTCTAAATGTGATAAATTTAATTTTTAACTATAATATTTATTTATTAAAAAAATACCAATTTTAAAATTAATTTTTTTAACATAATGAAAAATATTTTAAGAAACATAAAAATATCTCACAATTATCATAAAAATTTATTCATTCAGGATTGGAATTATTGAATAAAAATTAATTTTAAATCAATATATTAATTATAAAATTATAAATAATTATTTTTTTTCACAAATATTCCATCAATTAAATTAACCTTTTTAAATCATTTTTTTAATTTTTCCTATATATATAAATATCATACTTCCATTAATAACAAATATAAATTTTATTTATACTTTCATTGGTGAGTTTATTATTGTATTTGATGAATTAATAATCATAATGGTCATATTTATATTCATTTAGTCATTTTACTATTCCAACAATATAGGTTCCTTAATTTCTAGAAATACCACTTTTTTTAAATCATTATTCATTTATAATGCTTTTAATATGGTATCTCTTTGATTTTATGTGATTTATAATATAAAACATAAATATATGAATAAATTTTCATTGTTAAAATTTTGTTTTGTTACATTATCCATTGTTTCAATAAACTGCGTACTCCCAATTTTAAAATTCACATTAAAAACATAATGATGATAGTTAAAAAATATTTTTTGGAAATAAAATATAATAAAATGGGTATTTAATTATTAGTATTAGAATAAGTTAAAGTGAAACATTAATTTCACCAAAAAGTAGGATTCGGAAATAGGATATTGTTTGTAAAAATATAGACGTGGAAAAGAAATCTAAAAATCATGTTTTGGTGAAGACTGATAAATAAAAATGGTAGTTAATACGTACACCATCAATAGTAAAAGAAAACAGTTTTTACATTTAAATGGCCATTTATTTCTTAGTAAGTAAACTTTTGAAATATTTGTTCCAAAAATCATTTTCCA
Source organism: Viscum album (assembly GCA_963277665.1). Lineage (NCBI taxonomy): Eukaryota > Viridiplantae > Streptophyta > Magnoliopsida > Santalales > Viscaceae > Viscum > Viscum album. The sequence goes on along the minus strand of OY728146.1, from coordinate 194,451,769 downwards.
AGAGTTGAGGTATTCTTTTAGAATCCAATGAATCATTGGAAAAAAAACTTACATAATTTATTTCTATGTTATAATATCATTATTTGGTTGGGATTAGATCTATCTTTAATTCGTTTTTTACAAATTGAGATAAATATTCAAGAAATATTTAATTTATGAATCTTTTTTATTAATAATAATATCCACATGTAGTTTATTAGAACTATAAATGTTTACTTAAATAAAAATTAGTAGAAAAAGTTACCCAATATATTAAACCATACATTTACCTCGATCAATAATATCCAATTTTCAATTTAATACATTATATATATAGTTGTCCTTAATTAATGAATTTTTTTTTCCAAAATTTAGAGAATAAAAAAATTATTTGGAAGGTAACTAAATTTCCAAAATAAAAATAACATTAGATTTTCACAAAATAATACAATGTAACTCTAAATACCTCTAATAATATATAGCAATAACATGATAACCATTAAACATGATTGCATGAAAATATCTTTTTAAAAGGTACTATATTATAATCCATATATATCTCATTAATCTTTTAACTAGAATATCATAACAAAAATACATTAATTAATCTAATACATCTATGATAACAACATAAGATTGACATTGATACATTTTATTTTTCTGACATATTTTTCTTCTAAAAATCGAAAACTCATTTACATAATTCCTCATCCCCTTAATATGAAAATATTACAAATTTATAGCATAATTATATCTCTTATATTCGTGATCCTGATAACCTATCTCTCAACACATGTAACAAATTCCTATTCTCTTTAGAAACGTATTAGTGTGTATCATTCTTGAATTATAACAAGATATCTAATACTTGATACCATTTATTTCCATTAATCATATCATTATATACCTATATATTATTCGATTACATTCTATTAATGACATAAGATATACATAACTCTGTCTAGGTATTGATAGCACATAATACTATGTCCTCATATGGTGAGTAGATTTGGGAATCTAGTTTCCTAACATGAATATTTTTATCCCATAAAAAAATTGATAAACTACCATGAAAACCTTATCACTTCAATATTTTAAAAAGCAATAATTATATTCTCAAAGGAACATATCCATTGGTGAGTTGAAATTAGTTTTGTAGTCCCATTGAATGATGGAGAATATCTTATCATGACACAATATACAATTGTTCATCCACATTGTAGATTATGTTGCTCTATATGGGTAAGTTTTTTATTCATATCCTGAATCAGCTATCCCAATATAGTTTATTTTGCTTTTCCCCAATTAGAGATCTGTTTGTAACGTCATTATCTTATATACTATATAAATACATACAAAGATTACAAGTGTTGATACTATTTCTAACAATTAAACTATTAACCATTTAAAAATAAGGTAATATAAAAAATTAGTTTATGAATCATAAAGGATAATTCAAAACAATAAATACACTAAAAATAAATTTGAAACATACACATAAATATAATCAAAATAACAATCTTTGTTTCATTGGGGACATAATTACTTTTAAGTACATAATATTATTTTTTAAGAAATATAATTATCATAAGAATATCCTCCATGAGTGTCAAACCATGATTCTATTAAGGTCTAATATTGTGTACCATGTTCTTCTGAGTTAGGCCAAGCACACATTGTCGATGTTGTTTCCCCTAGGTAGATCTATGCCATAACCACATCCATATCTTGTATCCAGATAGATATGTATTTCTAGGACGTACCTTATAATCTATAACATAAATAATATTGGATGTTAATCTATGATTAAAATAAAACTATACCATACGGTAATGTTTCCTAATTTAGTTTTCTTGAATCTAGTTTCTAAGGATTATACTAACCGTTCTCTAATACGAACTGTAGTGTCCGCTAGCCCAATGGACCATATCTGGGGCCTCAAATTATTAAATTTGTACTATAAACAACCATTTATATCCAATTGGAATGAATAGTTAAGAAGCATTGCGATGATAAATTCAATGATAACTAAAACATTATAAGTTGGAATAAAATGCAACATATAATATACAATGAAAACACCTATAAACTCCTAGAGTATTAGTACAAGACATTCATAATATATATTTCCACATCATAGAAAAAAAGTAAAACTAATGAATGGGGTGTGATCGAATTCTCAATAATGGTAATCAATATAGTTAAATTTATCATAAATAAAAATAAACAATAAGGTGTGGTGGATAATAATAAACCAATGTCATCACAACAATAACGAGCATAACATGGTATAATGAAACCTGATTAAATTATTCTATTAATAATTACATTATAAATAAGATAAACCATGGATACTATATGAGTCATGTAATAACATTTAATTCCAATTAATAGTATCATAATAAGGGAATGGATAATACTAGACATCATAATCATACCATCAAGGATTTGGTCGATTCACTAACCATAAATGAGTAAAAAACACAGCCTAGTTTATCACATGAGTCTGACTGATGCATCGAGGGGATATATGGGCCTCACATATCAATTAATAAGTATAATTAATTCCCAATATGAAATGGGCAAAACATAATCAATAAATAAAATTCATAACAAATCTATAATATTGACTGTTAATAAATTTACCAAACCATAAACAATATCATAAACCATCCAGATTAATATGGAAAATGGTTTCCTGATAGTATATTCGCATTAATAATCAAAAATCCTTATATAAAATATGATAGATTGTAAAATAATAGATAAATTTCAATAACTAATAATAATCAAAAACTTCATTCAAAATATCTAATGAAAACATTGATCAATTAATCATATGAATATAGTTTTTCTTTTGAAATATGAGTTTTTTTGGGAGAATTCTTTTTATTGTTCATAAAAATCAGATTTTAAACATGTATATCCTCAAAATCAAAATGTAATGAAATTATATTTGAGGATTATTTATATATAAAATATTTAAATTGAAGAAAACCCATGTAAATATAGTGGTTATGAATCTTTAGAAATAAGCCACTTTAGTAGGGTTAAATAGGTAATATAAATGAGTCACTAAAGAAAAAAATCATAATTGTTTGCATAAATATATGAGTGAACTAGTAGTGTTTTGGATTATAAATATGTTTTTTTTAGAATAATATTGGTGGATTAAAATTTATTATGGAGTGTAATAGAAAAAGGGTAACAGTTTGGTATGTTCCCTTAAATTGGATTTTCTTATCATGATGAACTGAAAAATAGAACATTTTAAAACATGTTTTCCCCATGAATAAAATATAAAATGATATATATACATGGGTTTGAAATATATACACATAATTTGAATAATTATATAAAAATAAATAAAAATTACATTTCTTAAGAGAGATATTGTAACATGAAAAAAATGGAGGTTCAGGAAGAAAACTCATACCACTTTGCAAAAAATCCATCCTTATGCACTCTAAAGTTTATTGTCATTAAATTAAACATCTAATTGGATGAATAAAAATATATTCATTATATGTTAAATCAATGGAATTTATAAATACACTAATCATAGAAAATATTTGTCAATATGGTATATCCCACTGAAATAAATGTTAGACGAGCAAGACATACATTATGTCTGAATGAATTCTTCCCTTGTTCTTGATGTCTTGGATATTGATATTAGATTCATTGAAAATGTTATTCAGAACCAATTAAACATTTATTTTATTTATTATATTTTTATTACATTCATTTATGGTCTTTTTGATGAGTTTTATGATTCAATTTAATCATTTTAATGTGTTCATTAACTTGGTATTCTAGATTGGTTCACTAGTATAAATGTATGGATGATCATGTGAAAAGGTAATAATTATATAGAATTTAAAATATAATTTAGTAATGAAAATAAAGAATATTTAATGGTCATATATATATTTTTTTTTGATATTTTAATGATTCATTAGATAAAACATTAATGATAATTGTTTTTATTTTTCAAAAAAAATATGATCACCAAGCACTACTATTGTTTTTAATTTATATTTTGTATATATATTGGATAAAAAACACTAAATACATTTCAATATACATATTTTAATCTCTTCTAACCCTGATAATGGTTTTATGACCATCATTTAATTCATTATTAGTAAATAATAGAATCATCAACCATGATGGTGCAGAATCGACACTTCGTTGGAAATGTTTTTATTTTTAGAAGAAAAAGTAAATGAGAAATTAATTGATGGTGGACATACTGTTATAATAAGAAAATTATATTTTATATAATATAATCAATATATACATAATGTTTATATATATTTGGTAAGTAACAGATTGTAAAGATAAATAAATTAAATGATAATTAAATGAATGAAATGATATTTTACCTTGTGAATTCCTCTCCATGAGAATATCATTAAAGAACATTGAAATGATCATTCAGTGAGACATGAAATACAATAAGGGGGTGGTATATAGATTAAGGATAATTTATAACAGCTTAAAGACTTTGTATATGTGAGTATAATACATTAGGATGGGCTGAATTTATAGTGGAGGAAATGGGTGTATTTTGATTATCTTATTCATTAATTTATTATTTTAGATCAGGAATATCAAAATTGTTGGTTATTGTAACTAACTATAGAAAATTTATCTAATAAGTTTGAAATATTGGAAGCTAAATCATTATTGATTCAATAAATCAAGTATTTATCCAATACTATAAATTATAATATTTTACTATTCACCAAAATTTCTACTATTTTAATAAAATTTTAAAAATTCAATATAAACATTTTTTACTTTTAATATTAAAAAAATGTCTACTATTTTTTGAAAATAATTTTTTAAATATGATATTTCTTTAATTAAAACATTCTGTTATTCAAATAATACTTATTTTAAATTTTTAATTGATTTATAGCACTTTGAAAAAATAATTAAAATCTTTTAAAATCATTTAAAATGAAAATAATTTTTTTCATTCATGAATCTCTTTTATGAAAATAAAGATTCATATAAATTATTAAATTAATTTTAAAATGGTCAATATTAATATTGTTTCACCAAAATATAAACTCAAAATTTATCCATTTTAAAAAATTATATAATTTTTACAATATATATAGATGTTATATTTTTATATATAAAATAAAAAACAATTTTTATAATTCCTACATGATTTTTCAGTTATATTGGTTAGATTTCTATTTAGAAGGATCATATTACTATTCCAATAGTCAATTTACCATTCCAATGGTATAGGTTTCATAATTTTTATAAATACCTCTTACATCATTCATTCATCATTTTTAAGGATGGTATTGTTGTCTCTATATGGTTTAATGTTATTTATAATATATAACATAATTTTATGATATGAAATTCTATGCATAAAATTTCGGGTTGCTATAAATATGGTCTTTAATAGATGAATAATAATATTATATTTATTATTCAATATTTTTGGATTTATACAAAGGATGTTGGGACAAAAGATAATTTATTTATAGTATCTATTTTAATTATAGAAGAAATATTCCATATTAAAAAATATTTTTATATTACTTTTGTATATACCATCCGAGAAAATATTTTAGTATCCATATCATTATTATTAATTAGATTTTTATGTTAATTACATTAGCACTCATTTTTGTGTTCTATGGTAAAACGGTTACCGCAATAGTTAGGGACTTTTGTTTCATTTTTTCCATTATTGAGACATATGCAATGTTATGAACCTGTCATCATTAATATCTGTATATAAAATCACATAGAATTATAACATCTATGACTTATTGAATCTCATTATATTAACTATTTTTTAATTTTAATCATTCATTGGTGTTATAATTCAATGATTCCAAAGTGGATAGTTTTTTATGTTACAATCTCGTCAATTTCTATGATTTCTAATTATTTTTCCTCCCCAGATCAAATTTTTTGATATATCTCATAATAAACTCTTATACATTCATCTCCCCATGTTATTCGTTCTATTTTAAAGAAATATAATAATTTGACACTATTTATAGATAAATAAATTGGATGTTATTTAAAAATTCCAACATTATATTTATATTTGGTCCAAATTAATTTTTCCAACAAATACATGTACTCTAAATATGTTTTTAATTTTTTATTATTCAACTATGATTTTTAGATTATATTTTAAACTATTTTTTCTTTTTTATAATGAGTTTAAAAAATTCAATACTAATGCATGTTTTAAAAATAATTCCCATTTCTTCTTTTACAGAAATTGTGGGTGGAATATTTTTTTCATTGTAATAATAATAAAGAAACTTCCCTTCATCATGACTAACATTTTCTCTGATGATTACTTTACAATTTGTAAAAATTATTTTCATAGAAATATATTTTGATATAATTTTATTTTTAATTTGTTTTTCAAAGGGGAAGGGAAATTTTCCTTATATATTATTTTAAACGGGCAATCAAATATAATTTCTCCTAAAAAATTATCATTTGAAGAAAAAATTAATTTTCATGGGATATAATACATAGAAATAATTTAATTAATTTATCTGAATGGATTATTATAAAAAGGTATTTTAAAAAATCCCTACTATTTCATAGGTTACACCGTGATAAAATTATTTGAAAACAAATATCTTTTCCAATGATTATGATATAATGAAATTTTAATAAAGTACATAATCATTAATGGGTTATTATATGTTTCATGATTCATGGTATTATGTCACACATATGGATAATTTTAATTTTGTGATGTGTGGGACCAAAATATCCCTCCAATTCACTGGATAAAGAATTATATCACATTAGTTAATTATAGGAAACAATATACTCATCCTTATAAACTATGGAAACAGGTGTTTCCTGATCCACTATGGGAAATTGGTACATCCTAATTCACAATGGGAATTGGGTGCATCCACATATACTTTGGGAAAATATGTTTCGTGGTCAACTATTGGAAATAGGTGTGTCCTGAACCACAATGGAAAATAGGATATTAGTCTTGATCTAAAATGTTATTGGTATTGGTAGTTAAACATGACATATGAAATCATTTTTTATATTTATAATGGTTAGACAATTTTATTACACGATCTTGCTATTCATGATTGATATATTATTATTATAACATTATTTGACCATGTTTTCTGAAATGAATCTTGTTTATGATATATGAAATGTAGGTTAGAAAATTTTAATGTTATATTCAAGATCATATATTGATATCTTTTATGTTTCCCCTTACTTTTATTCTTAACTCACCCATTATTATGTTTTTTCCTCCGGTTGTGAGTAAATATTTTAAGGTGGGTTGTTTAATGAGGAGTACATAAGGGGAAGATCATTATGGGATATATTCAATATCATCGAATAATTAAGAATTTTTTGTTCAAATATTTTGATGCCCGAAAAATATTATGGTCCATAGGTATGTGTCTATATATTTTATTGAATATTTATATAGAAAAATGTAATATCCATTAATGAAAAATAATATTTCATTATACATAACCAATTCCATTTTAAATAGTAATATTGTAATTTATTTTATCATACCAATCATAACTATACCACAAAATCATTGACACAACACAATAGAAATATTAAGGTTTTCCTTCCAATATTTATATACCCTTCTTGAAATATCAATTCTCTAATAAATCACATTTATAGTCCATCAATACCATTAAATATTTTCATTAAAATTCATTAATTAAAAACTCATATATGATAATAAATATTTATTTAATAATTCATAAAACATAATTCGGGAATTTCATACATTGTCATCAATCATCGAAATTCCTTCATAAACCATTATGTATACTAAAATTGTGTATTGTTTAATACCTAAATCCATTCATATATAATTCATTGCATCTTAATTTTAGGTAAAAAATACATTACTCATATACCATTTCTCATTGTCTTCAGGTGCTTTCCTAATAGGTCAATGATTTTAATATTCCCATAATTTTCAAATATTAATCATTAAACAGTCAATAATACCAAAGGATTAACATTTTTATCATCAATTTTGTTAATTGAACTTATAATTATTCTATGTTAATAACATTACATTTTTCCTTATCCACACATAAAAAACATTCTCATCCAAAAAATGAATTCTCTATATTTATTCATCCCACATTCTGAACATATTAAAAAACTCTTCCCTATACGGCCTCTAATATGCAAACTCTCAATGAATTGTGTTCTTATAATCTTTTTTAGTCCAAGAGTTAATGAAGATGATAATTTTCAATCATGTTCTATGATAACCAATTAGTAATAATAATAGTATCTTGATTTATGTCATAATCAAATTAAAATTCCCAAAGGTTAAATTTCTATCACATTTTTTGTATCTGAGTTCCTTTACATTCCCTCCTAGGAAAAAAAACCAAATAAATATCATGAGAAACACTACTCACAATGGGAAAACAAATAATCATGAAATTATCATATTTTATATTTTTTAGTATATAAAAATTATTTTTAATCTATGAAACCTTATGTTTATCCAAGAACATTAAAATCCATCATCACTCAATATACTTATATATTTTCAAAAAGATTTTATGAATTTCCAAATATTATACTCTAAAATTATCAATCTAGGATTATAGAAAGACCAATTTTCATGTATTTTATGTCAATCCAGTCCATATCAATTGACATTTTTAGATTCATTATCACTAGGTACATCCATACCAGTAACACATCTATTTTTTGTATCCAAACATCGAAGTAATAACCTAATAACCACTTGATATATCTTATACAAAAAATTAAAGGACATTTTCCTATATTTTTAATCGACTATAGAATTCTCATTAGACTTATCCCTATAATTTTCTATATAAATACACATAGGGATGTTTCTAATGTATTTTCATACTAGTATTCAATGATTATCAATACATATACTCTAATATTAAGTATAAAAGAAAATCAATTTTATATATGGTCATTACATATTTTTATATTAATAATCACAAAATTTCACAATGAAATTATTGAGAACTATAATAGTTTTGATCCATTGTAAACAATGGAAGAAACATATTAATTCAGGAATATCATCGAATTCTATGTTAATGATCTTCTCCTTTTTCAATATTCAAAAATATTCACGACAAAAATCCTTTCTTAAAAGCTTGAGGACAGCGTACATAAAAAAGGGTGTTATCAGATGCTCATTAATGGTATACATAACATATATAAATATATAATCATATGAATAAATGAGATAAGAATAAGGGTTTTTGGTCATGAACCTTACAGAAAAAGATCCTACCCAACCATCCATAAATCAAAAAAATAGAAATGTAATAAAAACATATCATTTACAGAAGGTATAATATATAAAGAACCGTCAAAAATCAATAATGAACTATAATAGTATGTCATAAATGCATAAAAGATTAATAAATACAGAAAACTAATTCAAATGTACTATTTAACTTCAAAGATCATAAAAATTTTGGATCGTTAATCATCACCTTTTTATTATTCCTGGTCAGGATGTACCTATTTCTCAAAGTGGATTATGATATACATGCCTTCAATAGTGTATCAAGTCCATTGACATTTTTAAAATAATTATTTAATGAGATATAAATCTATACATAATGAGTAAGAGAGACATATAGGTCTCACCCAACATATATTGAAAATAATTTTAATTTGTTCCACAAGATCATAAAAAATTAACCATTTCATAGCCCCTGAAATGAAACAGACATTACAAACCTTTTATTTTAACATAACATGTAAGGAAGAGACAAGTTTCCTAATAAATTTATGACGGTATAATACCTGGAAGATAAGAAGGTTTAATAATCAACTTTTCATGATAAAACATTAAATAAATGAATAATAATGTAATAGCTAGTTTATATATGAAGAATATAATATGTTATATCAAATTATGGCAGCATAGTTATAAAAGTATTTTTACTAATAATTTAAAACATATCTTGATGAATGTAACATTTAACCTTTGAAAAAAATTTAAAAAATAAAACATTATGATAATACATTAATTTGGAAATGAACATGAAAAAAATGATGGTATCATCATGTGAAATAATTATCTTTAGAAACACATTTTTTTATGCTATACACATGAAATCAATGATTACATTCATAGTTTTGTTTGAATCAAAACACGGAAAATTTTTAAAAATGAAATTAAGTTTAAATTTTAATTTTTTTAAAAAATTCATTCATGGTTATATATACCTTTCAAATAAAAAATATTATAGTAAAACACATAAGATAACATATTTTGAAAACATGGTTTGGGAAGAAATACAATTTTTTCCGGATGGGAGAAATAATGTATCATTTTATTAAAAAAATTCACTACTTTCTGTGCCAATGTGTGGTTAAATTAGACCATTAGTTTATAATACCATCGATATAAATATTAAAATAAATTAAATTAGTTTTTAAAGATATATATAATAAAATTTCATCATTAGTACCATAATCACAAGAAATCCCAATAAATGATGAGTTTGGAATATAAAAACCAAGCCATATTGATAATTTGAATAATAAGAACTATGAAAAAATAAAATTTAATGAGACATATAAAATCATGAAAACAGATAAATAACTATTCAACTGGTCTAAGTGGATCTATATACCTCACACAAATAATATATGATCATAACATAATATATATTTCCAAGATGAAAAATTGTGAGAAAAATCAATTACCGCATTGGTGACTTTAGAATCATAATACCTTTTATATTTAGGTCCTATAATTGGTAAATTAATCTATATAATATTTATTATAATTATACATAAATAAATTCATCATAATTATACACATCAAACATATGAGTTATGAATATAGAATTTGTCTCCCTTAAAAAACAAACTTGAAATGCCTTACCATATCTGTCAAATTTTTTGTACATGTTCAAATCATATGTATAAAAAATATGATTTTATTATAGATATATTAATGAACCATAATTATGTAAATAATACAAAATATGATTTAATTTTTCTTTTTATTATCCATTTATAAATAATTACATGATAAAATCATGTTTTGGGTAGTAACTACTAGTTTATAATATATATTTCATTTTTTAATTTCAATCTTCATACAAAGATAATGGTTTCATAATATATAGAAAAATATACACTAAATAATTATGATATTAGTAATATAATTTAGTTTCAAAACCAATCTTGGTAAATGGTTTTGAAAAATGAGGTACATTACCATCACAAAGACATTAGGTTGTTTGTACGAATGAGTAATTATACAGACCCAAATCCCGATGTACATTACATTACTTTTGCAGAATACTTGATACATAACCAAACAAACACCAAAGGACCATAATAGTTTAGTGTCTTTGGAAACATGTCATATAATCTTCTAATAATGGTGAATGATCTTAAACATCTCCCATAATGATCTTCCCCTTTTGTTTTCTTAAGTAAAACCTTTCTTTATATCCTGGGGAAAAGAAAACTTATAATGGGTGAGCTCAAATAATCAGTAAGGGTAAACATAGAGAATATAAAACAATCCATAAACATTTTAATTCAAAAAGTTGAACATAAAACTAAACATAAAAAACACTAGCAATGACATAAATCTTGGATGTATGTGAGGAATATAACCTCAATCCTGATAAAATAGCATGGGAAAAAATGTAATTGTGGAAAACCATTAATAACATGATATTATTTCTATATTAGCTAAGGCATTACTGCCATGACCATCTTAGTGGACAAAGTCCCTTTCTGAATCGAGTTCACTCCTCATCTCAGTCCTGAAACACTGAACCGGATTAACTTACCTTTCTGGCCATGACTATCTCTTGATATATAAATCTCTACCCAATGAATTGGAGGAAGATATAGGTGCCACCCATCTCATAATTAAATCATTCTTTCATGTTCCACAAAATAAACATACAACATTCATAAAAACCCAACGAATAAAATGGGTTTCATAAACATGATTTCATTATAACATAATCCATATAAAACAAATGGATATCATTTCATCATAAGAGAAGTTAAATCATGTAAATCATAGAGACATTATAATTAAAACATACACGTATGAAATAATTTCATCTTAGATGGAAAATGGTTTTGATAAAACACTTGAAATGAATTCTTGAGGAAAATATCCTTTCTTTTTCAAAATCATTTTATTTTCACAAAAATCCATGAAAATTTTAATGAAAATGATATTGATGAAAATAGTCATGAAATCTTGTAGATTAAGCTTCATGAAAATAAGGCGTTATAAAACTGTAAAAATCCATTCATGTCGTATAAGTTATCAATAACATTCTCCTCGTACTTTTGTCGGAAATGTAAACAAGTTCCTCGTATGGAAAATAAGAGAATAATTCATTTCATAACACAATGTAAAAGTCAAAGAGGTGTACCAATGAATTTAATGATACATGAAAAAATATTTAAAAGTTTATGAAAAACATTTTTTTGGACATGGATGAAGAAATAACCCCAGTAAATACTTACGAATAAACAATCTCAGAAAAAATTGGGATTGGAATATTTAACCCTTACCTTATGTCCGATATGCTTCATACAAATCCAAAACTCCTGTATAATGATTTAAAGAATAACATTTACTTATTATATAATCATATTCATTGTTATTATATTATATATGGTTCACTTATGACTTTATATTACCCGTTCTTTTGAAAATTCCATGTTAAAGCATCATTTTGGGTAAAATCGTTTTATTTATCGTCTGTGTTTTGACTTGTAATTATTCATATGATTACATAGATAATGATTACTTAATTATAGAATATAAAACATTATTTATATTTAATATATACTCATAATATACATATATATAATAGATCGATAGATGGAAAGAAATACACCGTTCATGGAGATGGTAGGTCGTACGTACGCATAAACGTTGTTTTCGTTTCCTTATTGAATTGAATAGAATTAAGTAGATGACATAAATATATATACAAAAATCCAGTATAATTATTATTTCATATATTTCATTATTACTTATTATATATACTTTATAATCATTCTTTAATTGTTAACATGGAAAAGGTATCTCATCGCGTCGTGGAGACGGTAATCCGTATATATGCAGGAGTGATGATATCATTCCCATGTTTATTGAATATAATTGGAGCGGATAATATAATATCATAGAAGGAGTATTATGTTATAATAATCATATATATTTATTATTTACACCATTATACCCATCCAAGTAAGGTGTTGGTGGAAAAATAGATTACCCCACGGCGTGGAGACGGTATTCCGCAAGTATGCACGCACTGTGATTTTATTTTCAATTGGATGGATAGAATTTGAATTAGGGTTGTTTCATATTTATAATAACATATCAGTATATGATTGATACTTATGTTATTACTTCATAATGAAACAACTAAAGAAGAAGATGTAGAAGAAGAAATAAATTTGAAATAATTGGTAACGGATATTACCTCTTCTTCGACACGCCACTTTGAAACCTCCTCTTATGGAACTAATATTGTCTTTGAAGAAGACCACAACCTCTAAGATGTTTCTAGGGAATTATAGAAGAGAAATGGGATGAGGTTTTCTGAGATTCAAGGCTCAAAATGGTGTGAGGAGGAGAGGGAGTAGGTGCCCTTTTATAAGGAAGGAGAGGTGCACCATTGGAAAAACTTAAAATATTAATTTATAATAAAGTCATATTTGGTTTTTTAATAGCTCCAAATTGATTAATTTTGAAGCTAATTTGGGGATGGGTCTAAATACTATCAAAAAAATAGATTTTATATAGGTTTGGGTCATTATATTAACTTTATCTACTAGTTTTAACACTTAGTTAATTAGATGGACATTTACCATGTCAGTTTGTAATTTTATATTATATAATTAATAGACATACCATATACATCCATGAGACCTCCAAGTGGTCCATTAATGATACACCTATAATTATATAAGTATCGTGGCCGATCCTTAGATATTTAGGAATATAATTACAATTAATAATAAAAAATTTGTTTTAAAAACAATATTATGTCAATTTTGACAATATTTGGTAATTGATTTTTGTGAAAATTATAACAGCAGGATTAGTTCAAAAATAGATAATTAAAAAAATATTAACATGTCATATTAACCTATAAAATTATTGTAATTCGAAAAAAGATTAAATTACATTTATTTGGGTATTTAAACTATCAATTATGTTAATATTTCATTAATAAGATAATTATTGCATCATCATTGTGTCATAAAGAAATTAATTATTTAATTTATAAATATTATAAATAAAATATAATTATGTATCAAATATTTTTATCTTTCTAATAATATCATTTTAGGGTAATAATAATATCATTTTTACCCTTAATTTCCGTATTTACTTTTAACCGTGGTAAATAAAAGTAAAAAGTTACTATTCACTAAAAATTATTTTCATCTCATTGAACCACATTTTATTCCTTGATATTATCCATGTCTCTCGGATTTTCGAAATTCCACTCACAGAAGCGGTAAAATTATGTTTAATGTAAATTTTCAAATTCTCCTAGGAGGTGGGTAAACGACGGTGAAAAGTTCAATAACATTTTTATATATCTAAAATTATTTTAAAATGACCCCAATAAGATTCATTGAACTTATATAGGTATTATGTATCAATTTTTAGCTAAAATAAATTTAAATGAAACAAATAATTATTTAAATAAAAAGTCGGTTTTTAAATAGTAACCTAGTGTTTTCACTATTCATAAAAAATTGAATGTTTTCAGAAAAATACCAAAAATTCACCCTATGCTAATTTCGATATTCCGAATCCAAAAATGAAGTCCACATTGAATGATAAAATTTATTAAATTCAAACAAGTTGGTATTACTATTCATAACGGGTAGTTTATATAATTATTTAATAGCATATCATTGTTTAATGAAACTCATTATTGCATACAACACATGCTATTTTGGAAGGTTGCGATTACATTTAATGTATGAAAAGTAAGGGTTGTGTGTAGTAAAAGACTCTTTTGTTGTTTCATATAACAGAATCCAACCATATTTCATTTATACATTAAATATATATATATATACACTCAATGTTGCGTAGAATAACTACTATCAAACGAACATCAAATTGTCTGTAACACAATTCAATAATACTTTTGCGTATAATGCAAGATGATACGGTGTTGCTTATACCGCAAGATAATCTTGGTGTAGTGTACAACAAAAGAAATCAATGTAATAAAAAAGAATAATCCTCATAAAATCTCGGGTTGTTACATTCTAACCCCCTTAAAATGAATTTCTCCCTTGAAATTCATCGCGGTTAGAAATGGTTAATTACTAACAATTTTCCTTAATAGAAACTCACATCGTAAAATGGAATACCAAAACATATCATTAAAAACTAAAGTATGAAACGTAATAGTTACCCAAATTAACTAATCACTAGGTTTCCACATAAGAGAACATAGGTGTAAATATTGATATGGAAGAGAAATCTAACAATCATGTTATGATGGTGAGTGGTAGAGAACATGGCTATGAAAAATCCAATAATCACAAAGCCATTTTTTGTGATGATTTATGGTACCATCTGATTCATCATATATGAGAGTACTAGAAAAACATTTTTCGTTTCCAAGATCATTTCCCTAATGTTGAATAATTTGAATTAAAAGAAATACTTACTTTATTTCGGTATTTTGTCACCATTGTTCGTGCCATGAACAATTTCCACTTCATCTCTTAATAATATGAAGTTGAATTATTCATTCATGAAGTGTTAACAAATCATGTGATAGAATGATGGGTCATTCCATATGTCTCAAACAAAAGGATAGAAAAAATTATCAAATATACATAAGTCTATCAATGGTGAGGTTAATTGTAAATGATTACAAAAATGGACTTATACTTCATCTATCATACCACTTAATAAAATAAAACTACTTTCTACTAACCAGGGACTTCTTGTAGGCCATTTGTAGGTGATAAAGGCCTTATGTACTTCAGTTGTGGTTTCGATTCCCGTAACCTTCTCCGATGCAACGGGTTGTCACCTGTCCTACAAGTTATCCTTTTTCAAAAATAGTACTATTATAACATAAGAAAAGTTCTAGCCTTATAAAATACTATCTGATATCAAAATTAATCCATTTAAATCATTAGGTTTATCCCAAATACATCTGTCTAATCTTATAGTATATAGAAAAAGATTACTAGAGAGGTCATATACCAAGCGTGTGAATACCATCATTTATCTCCCATATATCAGAAGATATATATTGTTGGTCACATTCCAAATATCTGAATACCATAATCATGTATTCTCTTAAAAAATGAATACCCATTGAATGTTAGTGAAGACATGAATGGTGTCAAAATTTAGCTCATTCCACAAACCAAAATCCCAAAATTTCTATATACTCAAAACTATGATATATCATTGTCCTTAGACCATCCTTGAGTTCATTAATACTATCAACCTTCTCATTATATACATATCCTTTCATTATGCACATATCATCTACCTTCCAAAAATATTTGAATAACCTTTCATGGTTACCGGTACCATTCAATATATACTTTCAAATACTTTAGAACGAAACAATAGTGTAGCAATCCTTTGATGTGTCTTTATTACATAGTACAATTACCTATACAACATAACTCTTGATAAACATAAAATATTCTACTAACTTCTTAAACCATTGTCTGAGATTCAACAATTCTTTCATCTCACATATCATTTCTATTATCTTCATTATCAAAAAAATAAATACTACCGATATGACCATGTTGATTCTCTTCATAAGACATTCCCTTAGGGAATTGATTTTCATAATTACCATACATTCCACATTTAAAACATCTAATCATTTTTGATGTCGTAGCAATCCCATTATCCTTCTCCATGGTGTTAACTGAACCTTTTCCTTTGCACTTACTGGATTTGTGTCCTTCTTTTCTGCACCCAAAGCATCTTATAGTTCCTTTGAATCATTCTCCCGGATGCCTCTTCCAACATTATTTACATTAGGAGAATTAAACTTGCTTTCCCCTATGATCATAATGAAACTCCATCTTTCTTTTATTAGCCTAGTCCGAAAACATACCAAAGTTGAGATTATTGATCATGTTATGAGATTTCTAATTAGGCATAATATCAATGTTTGGACTTCCAATTCCCGTTTCATTTGGTGTCTAATGACGAATATCATTCCATTGTCCATCATATCCTCCATTACCGTGAATCTTCCCATTTCCAGCCATTTTCTAAAACCCAAAAAGAATAGTGTGTGAGGAAAAAATCATATTAGGAAACAACATAATAAAGGGGGAGTGTCTTCAATATCTAACATCTTAGGTTAAATTCTATGATCATTACTATAATTCTAGGACTATAACGTATACTTATACTTTTCCTTAGGGAAATCCAGGGACATACCTTAGAAATATCTCTAGGGATCTATCAAAAGTTCTTACATCATAGTTTCCAAAGGATGACTAAACCTTTCCTCTGATACCAACATTAGAGACCCAAAGAATGACATACATTTAAACTATATTACTTTCGTGTAATACTTAATACATAACAAAACATACACCAAAGTACCGTAATAGTCTAGTGTATTTGGAAACATGGAATAAAATATTCTAATCATGGTGAAAGATCTTCAACATCTCCCATAAAGATCTTCCCCTTTTGTTTTATTAACTAAAACCATTCTTTATATCCTGGGGAAAAGAAAACATATAAAGGGTGAGCTCAAATTATCATTAAGGGTAAACATAGTGAACATAAAACAATCCATAATCATTTGAATTCAATAACATGAACAAAAAATATTAACATCAAAATCTTGATAAAAGATATAAATCTTGGAAGTACGTGAGTAATATATCATAAGAGAACCTCAATCATGATCAAATAGCATGGGAACAAAATATGTAATTTTGGAAAAAAATTAAGAACATGATATGATTTCCATAGTATCCAAGGCATTACGTCCATGACCATCTTAGTGGACAAATTCTCT
The DNA here is from genome assembly GCA_963277665.1 of Viscum album. Classification (NCBI taxonomy): domain Eukaryota; kingdom Viridiplantae; phylum Streptophyta; class Magnoliopsida; order Santalales; family Viscaceae; genus Viscum; species Viscum album. Next base: position 194,433,707 of record OY728146.1, on the reverse strand, counting down.
TTCTCAATCTAGTTCGCTCCTCATTTTTGTCCTGTATCACGGAACCATATTTACTTACCATTCTAGCCATGTCTATATCATGATATATAAATCATTACCTAATGCATTGGAGAGAGATATAGGTCCCACAAATCTCATAATGAAATTATTCTTTCGTGTGACACAAAATAAACATACATTATTCTTAATAACCCAACGAATAAAATGGGTTTCATAAACATCATTCCATTATAAAATAATCCATATAAAACAAATGTATATCATTTCATCATAGGAGAAGTGAAATAATGCATATCATAGATACATTATACTTGAAACATAAACATATAAAATTATGTCATCTTATATAGAAAATTATTTTGATAAAAAACATGAAATGAATTATTGAGCAAAATATCCTTTCATTTTAAAAATCATTTTATTTTCAAAAAATGGAATTGAAATCTAAAAGAAAAGGATTTTTTTTTGAAAATATCCCTTAAATATTCTAGATTAATTTTCATGAAAATAATGCATTATAAAACATTAAAAATCCGTTCATTCCGTATAAGATAAAAATAACATTCTCCTCATACTTTTTTCGGAAAAGTCAACAAGTTCCTTCTATGGTAAATAAAAGGAAGATTCCTTCCATAACACAATGTAAAAGTCAAATAGGGGTAAAATGACTTTAAAAATACATGTAAAATATGAAACACTTTATGAAAAACATTCTTATGGACGTGGATGAAGATATAACCCCAGTAAATACTTACGAATAAACAATCTCGGAAAAAAATGAGATTAGAATAATTATCCCTTACCTTAGGTCTGATATGCATCATAAGTATCTGAACCTCCTGTATAATGATTTAAATAATGTCATTTACTTATTATAGAATAATATTAATTTATATTATATCATATATGGTTTACTTATGACTTTATATTACCCTTTCTTTTTTAAATTCCATGTTAAAGCATCGTTTTTTGGTAAAATCATTTTTTTATCGTCCGTGTTTTGACTTTTAATTTTTCATCTGATTACGTAGATCATGATTAATTAATTTCAGAATTTAAAACATGATTTATATATAATATATATTCAGATTATACATATATATAATAGATTGATAAATGGAAATAAATACACCGGTCATGGAGACGGTAGGTCGTACGTACACATGAATGTTATTTTTGTTTTCCTTATTGAATTGAATGGAATTTAGTATATGATATACATATATATATAAATACAATAAAATTATTATTTCATATATTTAATTATTAATTATTATATATACTCTATAATCATTCTTTAATTGTTAACATGTAAAATGAATCTCATCGCGTCGTGGAGACAGTAATCTGTATGTACGCACGAGTGATGAAATCGCTCCCATATTTGTTGAATGGAATTGGAATGGATGTTATAATATCTTAGAATAAGTATGATGTTATAATAATAAAATATAGTTATTATTTACACCATTATACCCATCAATGTAAGGTTGTGGTGGAAAAACAGATTACACCACGGCGTAGAGATAATATTCTGTACGTACGCACGCGCAGTGATTTCATTTTCCATAGGATGGATATAAGGTGAATTAGGTTTTTTTCATATTTATAATAACATATCAGAATATGATTTTTTCTTATGCTATTAATTCATAATGAAAAATCTAAATAAGAATAAGTAGAATAAGAAATAAATTTGAAAGGATCGGTAAAGGATATTACCTCTTTTCGAAACGCCTCTTTGAATCCTCCTCTTAGGGAACTAGGATTGGTAGTTGAAGAAGACCAGAACATATAGGATTATTCTAGGGAAGTGTATAAGATAAATGGGCAGAGGTTGACCAAGCTTCTTGGATCAAAATGGTGTGAGGAGGAGAGGGAGTAGGTGCCCTTTTATAAGGTAGGAGAGGGGCACCTTTGAAAAAACATAAATTATTATTTTATAATGAAGTCATATTTGATTTTTAATAGCTCCACATTAATTTATTTAGTTGATAAGGTGGGTATGGGTTGAAATAATCTCAACCAATAGATTTTATACAGGTTGGAGTCATTATATGAACCTTATCCTTTAGTTTTAACACTTAGTTAATTAGATTGACATTTACCGTATCATTTTGTATTTTTATATTATATAGTTTTTAAACATACCATCTACATCAAATTGACCCTCAAGTGATCCATTAATGATATACCTATCAGGATATAAGTATCTTTGCAAAACCGTAGATTTTTAGGAATATAATAACAATTAATAATATAATATTTTTTTAAAAACAATTTTATGTCAATTTTGACACTATTTGGTAATTGATTTCTGTGAAAATTATAACAACATTATTAGTTCTATAAAAGTTAATTAAATCAATAATTACATGTCATATTAACCTATAAAATTAGTGTAATTCATAAAAATTCTCAAATTACATTTATTTGGGTATTTATAACATTATCTATGTTAATATTTCATTAATAAGATAATTACTACATCATCATTGTGTAATAAAAAAAATTAAATTATTTAATGTCTAAAAATTATAAATAAAATTCCATTATGTAGTAAATATTTGTATCATTATAGTGAATATTTATAATATATTTTTTCTTATGTATAGCACTATATTAAAAATAATTTAGTTATTAACCATTGTTTTAAACTATTTTTAACCTTCTTTAAATAAATTAATAATAAATGTCCTAATCTAATCCAAGTGGACCTAAATGGTCATATATTATTCATAAGGTTGTTTTTGGTCGAATTACACATATCCAATAGAATTAAGACATGTGTTAGGATAATAATCATATCATTTTTACCCTTAATTTCCCTATTTACTTTTAACCTTGGTAAATAAAAGTAAAAAGTTACTATTCACCAAAAATTATTTTCATCTTATTGAACCACATTTTAGTCCTTGATATTAATTGTGTCTCTTGGAGTTTCTAAATTCCACTCACAGAAGCGGTATAATTATGTTTTATGTAAATTTTCAAATTCTCCAAGGAGGTGGGTAAAAGACGGTGAAAAGTTCAATAATATTTTTATATATATAAATTATTATAAAATGACTCTAATAAATTTTATTGAAATTATATAGGTATTATGTAAAAATATTTACCTAAAATAAATTTAAATAAAATAAATAATTATTTAAATAAAAATTTGGTTATTAAATAGTAACCTAGGGTTTTCACTATTTATCAAAGATTGAATGTTTTCAGAAAAATACAAAAAATTAACTCTAGGATAATTTCGATATTCTGAATCCAAAATTGATGTCCACATTGAATGATAAAATTTATTAAATTTCCAAAAGTTGCTAATACTATTCATAACTGCTAGTTTATATAATATTTTAATAGCATATCTTTGTTTAGGGATACTCATTATTGCATTCAACACATGCTATCGTGGAAGGTTGCGATTGCGTATAATGTAAGCAATTTCAGGGTTGCGTATAGTGAAAGAATATTTTGTTGTTGAGTATAATAAAATCCCACCATATTTCATTTATACATTGAATATATATATACACCCAATGTTGCCTAAAATAACTACTATCAAATGAACTTGAAATTCTGTGTAACACAATCCAAGAATAGTGTTACGTATAATGCATGAAAATACGATGTTACGTATAGCGCAAGAAAATCTTTTTGTAGCGTACATGACAAGACATCAATGAAATAAAAAAGGAATAATCCATATAAAATCTTGGGTTGTTAAAGTAACGTTTCCATTTTTCTACGAAAATTTTGGAATGGAGTTATGTAAAATATTTTCTTTCAATTAAAACAATATTTTTATTAAATAACATATTATTTCCATTAATATACTTATACATATGTTCCATGTGGCGTATTGAATAAAAAATATAGTCACATCACTTCAGGAAGACTATTTTCCAAAAGAGCTAGAAGAACATTATCATCACTGAGTGAGTGAAATGGGGAGAATGAAAATAAGGTATTACATATTAATAACTTTAAATATTTAATTAATATATTAGTTACATAATTTCAATAAAACATAATTATACTTATTATCTTCCATGTAAAGTTTTTTCAAAACATAAATCACAGTGCTTCACTAGCTGGTAGTCCACCGAACATGAAATCGATGTCATTATGTACCCTATGGAATGTATTGTAAAAAGGTATTTATTTTATAGTGACTCTATATATATATATATATATAATCTATATCTATCATTATCCTCAACTTTATGAGTTAGTAATTTAAAAACAAATGAAATTCCTATGCAAGGCAGTTGTCCACCATAATCACAAATTATGATTTCATAATCCTTTTTATAAAAGATGATATAGTTGTAGGTCATGAATAAAACATAACTCATTTCATTTTATGTATGAAAATTATGATATTATATGATAATAATATATTAATAATTTTAGGTGGTGTAGTAAAAAATAAATCCCACATGCTTATTGATGAACACTAGCTCTTCATCAGGTATCTTCCTTATTATTGCATCCACAATCTTCATTGGATGTATATATATACAAAATAATAACTATAGGAAGGATTAATTTAATTTCTGATGTGTAATGGCTAGGTATTGGATGAAAAAATGTTTTATGGTGTTAATAATATAGTAATGTTGGTGGAATTTTATAATTTAGGAGGTCTGTCATTTTTTTCAATACCCAAAAATATTCAACAATGGGAGGTCACTATCACCTCAAGTGGCTCAAAATTAGATATATAATGTACTTATGGTTTTATATTATTGAGATAAACTACCACATCAAAAAACATATGTTTTAATCGCCTCATTATTTATATTTCATTTTTACTCACTTTTACAATTTTAATTCTCACCACGGTAACTGTTATTTTTTAATTAAATTAATATATCATATAACCATAAAATATAATGTTATATAATATATAATTTATAACAATCAATTATTAATATTAAATCACATTTATCATATAAAAATCATATTTTTTCATCATCAATTTCAATACATATTCATGTGACATGGAAAATATTATTTTAATGTCAATCACTGTAAATAATTTGTAACTTTTTCACTATTAATTATGGAAAAAATCTAATTTAACTTTTTAGATATTATAAATAATATTAATTATATTTTTTTAATCAATTTTTATAAAATAATGTTTCATAAGAGGAAAATATTAATTTAAAATTAATCATACAGATGTAATGAGATAATGAGGGTTTTCAAACAGAAAATGATAAAATGTTTACGAAGTATTTATATAAAAATTCAATATGAAAATTAATCTAATGTCTTAAATTTTATTAATACATATGTATTTAAACTAATTTTAATTTAATATAAATTAAAATATAATTTAGCTTTATAAATAACATAAATAGATAGGCTATTATCAATTTATGTTTAGTAATTTTCACTATAGATCGAAAAATTAATCATTCCATAAAATTAAAAAAAACAATTATAGGATAATTTAGATTTGATGATTTAAAAATTTATACATATTTTAATAAATTTATTTTATAAATTTTTATAAAATTAATTTTATTATTTAAAAAAAACATAAAAATGATATATTTTCGGTAGAATATAGTAATTTTGAAATGAATAAAGGATTAATTAGATAAATATGTACTTTATTATAAACCTATAATATTTATATAGAACCATTATATAGATTATTAAAAGTAATGTAATAATTTTTCTTTTTCAAATTTAAAATCATGGAAATAAGAGTTTTTTAATTATTAATTTTATTTCTCTATTAATGTTTATTAAAATGCAATGTTATGTGTAATTAATTCAAAAAATAGTGTTATATGTAACTAGTAAAAATTATTCATAATCTAATAGACTCTAAAATAAGTGTTTCATGTAACTATATATAAAATATGTGTTATTTAAAAATTATAAATTCATTTAAAATAAAATATTACACCAAATAATAACTTGTTAAATTAACACCCAAAGATGATGAACAATGAATATAATGATCTATGTATGAATGCTCATATATCCTTATCCACGAATAGAATCAATGGGACCTAATATTCATTTATTTTCAATGAATGAACCCTAAAATAAAAATGGAAGGGTTGAAATACAATCCCTCTAAAAGTAATTTTCAGCCAACCATCCATTTGATTATTAAGGAGGAACCAAATGATGATAATGAGATGAGGATTAAGGTATAGAATATTCTATATTTTAATCAAGATAATGATCGAGTAACATGATTTCAAAAATGATTATTGGTCACATAGATTAGAAATTTGAAAGAGATATTGTATTATCTACACAGATTTGAGTTCTTTATTTATCCAATTATTAAAAATATGTATAAATATATCAATAACTTATTTTTGAGGGAAAAAATATGTTAATATTGAATAATATAATCTTAATGCTTAATATGATAACAAGTTTAGTGAAAATGAAACATGTCTCAGTGGATTATGTACTCATTACCCATACCTATTTTGAAATGGGATAAAAAATATAAAAATATCATTTTATGTATGATTAATATAAGTAAATGAAAAACTTTTAGTTACATATTATTTTAATTAGATGATAGTTAATTTATTGTTCATAAAAAATTCACATGAAAAACCTGAAATGATATACATAATGATTTTGAGATTCCCAGAAAAACTTTATCTGGTTACTATCCAAATATTTACCACATGCTCTGGAGAAAAAAATAATAGCAATTGGAAATGATGTTTAGATCCATCAATCATCATCATCCATAGAATGATGTTCGATATGAATGTGCCATTGAAACTCTCTTAGATAAAATGATTTATAATTCATTATTTTTCAATGTTGATTGGGATCGACACTACTCCGTGGGAGAGTTCAAATATAAAAGTAGTTTATATTCTAAAATTTAGAAGGATCAATAAGATGATGGGTATAGGAAGAGGTCTACAACACTACAATTTTGAAATAAATTTTGAGAGAATAAGTTGTTTTGAAAACATATTCTCACGAAATGCTACAGATGAATTAAATCATTCAGCAACACAATAAAACATCACAATTGAAAAGAATAACTATAGTTTATTCTCCACTGATATTAAGTGTTTCAAATAATAGAAAATAGATTAGTTTGAAAATCACTATTGAATATGGTTATGAGATTCTTGATGAATGGATAATTATTCCATATAAATATTGAATCATATGAAATAATCAATCATGTTGGGAAGGTAGCTTATCACCTTTCACATATGTTGAATTGTTAACTATTATCGTAATATGGTCTATGTAACAAATTATAGTTATTAATAACTTGATTTATCATATATAATTAACCCATATGTTTTAAAAATCAATCATGATCTATCTTACAATGACCAATTAGTTGAAATGTTTGTTTGTATAGGCGAATTACTATAAATCAAGAACACAAATGTGGTCACATTAAACAAGAAAAATACTATGTTTTATTAATAAATGGAGTAATTTTAGTATGTAATGATGTATAATTAAAAACAATATATTTAATTTTAATACTAAAATTACAATGGTGAAATTATTTAAATTGGGTAGAATGTACCAATAATGGAAATTAGTATCTATTTCTATTTTAATAAATCTATTATATTAAATAGATTAAAACACATGAAACAATGAGATAAAAAACAATTATTTATTTTCTTTGGATAATATATTATATTTCTTGATAATATTTGATAAATTATGTATTCCCAATATGAATCATTATTATGAAAAATATAAGATGAATTCAATCATAAGTAAATAAAATGATCATTAACCTGGAATTTATTTACCCCATGGATAGATTTGAATAAAATATTTTAATACCCATGTCATTTTAGATATAAATCAATTATATTATTTATAGATATCCATTTTATAGATTTTTATCCATTATTGTCTTATAATTAATTTCATAAAAAATTTCAAATGGAATAAGAATAATTTTATTTAACTAAATAAAATTTCCTTAAATTAAATAGATTATTAAATATATAAAATTGTTGATATTATGTTTTTATTTTTATAAAAAATACAATATTTTTTACATCAGCATAAAAAATTTATATTATGATTAATTTTTACATTATTCCATAAATATTGAATTTTCTATTAATAGAGAAAATTTTATTTTTTCAAAACATTTTTTTCATAAAAACTAACATAATATTATCATTAAATTTAATTTTGGGTTTGAAAATTAAATAAAACCAATTTAATTATATGTAATAAAAATAATTCCACAAAAATAAATATTATTTCTGATTTTGGTTTAAGTTCTTTTTAATGGTTAAAAATGAAATTCTCTAAAAACTATTTTTCATTTTATTTATTACAATTTTATTAAAATAAATTTAATCAAGATATTAAAGAATTATTACGAAAAATAAATTCCATATTTTTAATTATAATTTTAATTTCATCTATGGTCATTCTTAGTACTTTTCACGAGAAAAATATGAATCCATGGTAATGGGTAAATAAGGTTAATTAATGTAAAAAAAATTGATAAGTCCATATTATTAGATATTAATTGTTATTTTATGATGTTATTTAAGTAATTATAACAATTTAATTATAATTGGATAATTATTGAGAATCTATTCTATTATTTAGACTTTATAATATTAAAATTATTTAAAAAATTACAAGTGTGCCACCCAACTCATATATAAATGGGGTCTCCTATCATCCGTTACCTACACCATTTGAGAATTATTTTAACAAAGACCATACCAGAACACTTCCTCAAATTTCTACCCACATTTGATAATACCTATTATTCTAATAAGACTAATATGGTAATGATTAATTTTTAATCCAATGTGAGAGATATGAAGAGAGTTTAAAGTCCCTAAATGTCTAATTTCCAGATTATTTCTTTCTCTACCTAGTATAAATCTCATTAAATAATTATAAATAAATTTAATTAAAATATTTATAATATTTAAATGTTAATATGATAAATTTTTAACAATTGTTAATAACATTTCCATCTTATGAGTTGTGAAATCATCGCTTGTTTGTATGTGAAGACTACCACCTCCACAAAATGATATTTTTGTTTTCATCAAGAGATCTTTTTGATGGATATAATGAAAAAAATGAATATGTATGATATTTATTATATGATTATTGTTATATAAAATTGTCATATTACAAACCTTTTACAAAAAATTGTATGTTTATGATTCACAATATCACTCTTTAATAAGATTGCATTAAGACCTCCATCATTTGACGGAATTCAGTTTTCATATCCACTATATAAAGATAGTCCTAAACATGAAATTAATTAATTAATGTGACTTTTATAACATATAAAATATTCTAAAATATATAATATTATCTTATATATTATATCCATTCAAAATAAAATGAAAATGACATTCATGTGCACACACACCTACTTTCTATATAATAAAATGTGAGTAATTTTTCCAGACCTCAATACATGATTTGTCATAGAGAATAATTTATAGTATAAATATGATAATAATTATATTTTTTATATTTTGTAGTTAATGGAACCATAACCCTTTTGGTCATGTTCAATATTCCATTTTACCTTTGATGTTACCAATCGAATGACCCCATAATTAATAATGTTACCTTTACTAATATAGTAACTAAATAAAATTGGGTTTTTAATAAAATAAAAATAATTGTACATGAAAAAATCATATTAGTCAATTATAAAACTAATATGAATTTATTAATATATAGTTAGACGACTGAAATATCTAAAGTACACTTGATTTGAATGAAATTATTTTAAAAATTAAGCATTAATGGTCACATCTGTCTGTTTTTCTTCTATGAAATTATATTAATTTTTTCATCGATGATATTAAACGGATTATAAATTTAAATTTTATTTTTAATTTTTTCTATAAGTTATAAAAAGGAATATTTCTTAACACCATCCAGATCATTTATTTTCAACATTTTATAAAATTTCATAAAAGAAGGTCATTTAAAAATATACACCATGAAATAAATTTTTCACAATAATTTACATAATATGTTATCTTAATTACTTTTAAAATATATCATTTTAATATTTAATAAAATTAATTATCTCACTATTTGGTGAATTTAAGGTTTTAATTTTTTTTAGAAATAGGAAAATTATCTAATCTTTAGTGATAAAAGAAGATGTTATTGGTTATGTTTCTAAATTCCAATTAAAAATCATAATGATAAATGTGTAAGATATATTTTTTCCATGTTATTATAATTGATTATTTTAGATACTAATTTTTTATCTCAATATAGACCAAGTCTATGCATAATCCTAATTAAACTCGTTAATTTATTATGTAATTAAAAATTTTAAATGGTGAAAAATTAAATAGAAAACTAGGTAGGATAGTTAAATATAATTAACTAGTGTTCGGGTAATGAAACTTTAACCATGGTTTTGAACAATATACTACAATATAACAATATTAAACCTAAAAATAGTTTATTATGGAAATATTTTGATACCATGAGGTATCTAAGGTTTTTTAAATTTTAAGGGTGAGAATTTTGTTTTCCAATGAAGTGTTTCACTGAGTTACAACATTCATAATGATCCCTTAATGGATTTTCTTATGAATTGTAATATATTTTATATTATCTATTTCAAAAATATTGATTTCTTAATATTGAAATTTTTTATTTAGGTTATCAAGGATTTATTTAGAAAAAGAAAAAAATATTCGATTTTCACATGTTTCATTAGAGAAATGGGATCACATTATTTTTATATAACTTATTGATATTTGGTTTCATCATTCGATGTTTTCAAATGTTATTAATATAATCTAATCATAAATACAAATTTTGGCACGGTCAATATTTCCACTATGGACACTCATAAAAAAAGAAGAAAAATATTATTTAATAAAACATGGAAGTAAATCAATATATATTTATTGTGAAATATGTATGTAGTATTTTAATTTTTAAAAAATATGATGTATTTATTATTACTTATTTCATAATACTATTAATCAAAAATATACTCGAAATTTAATAATTTCAATATCTTATTATAAATATTAATTTCATGGGTTGAATAAGGCCAAGGTTATTAGTAATGGTATTAGTGACAATGTTTAGATAAAATTTTATTGAAAGGTAATAGTGTTAAAATATCTATTGACACTAGAATTTTTTCATGTATTATGATGAGATAGATGTTGGTTATTTCAATGATTCATTATCTAATCTATATTTATTAGGAATATATTTTATATGTAGAAATAGGGCATCAAAATTAATAAATAATTAATAGGATAATAACCATATAAATTTATTACATATAACAGTTATATTTTTGGATTTATTGGCATAGTTTATATAGGATATTAGAGATATCTCCCATGCAAGAGAGAGAATGAATTCTCTAATGAAGAACATTTCAATACTGGAACATTTCTTCAAATAATACCATCCAATATTTGATGGATATTTAGACCATGTAAATATTGAAGTATATGTAAATGATATAGAAATTATATTTAATGTATTTTAATGCATGGGAAATATAAAAAATATATTTAAATTTATTTTTCTGATATTGAATTTGATCGAAAATTGTGTCTGATTAAAAATAGATATGAAAATTATTATATCAATTTGATGGAGTGGATGAACATTAATGGTATATTTCTTGATAATTAATATTCTATAATTACTCAACTATGAATGGAAATAATATTTTTATTGTTAAATAAACGTGAAGATGGCATATTGGCCATATATTTAGAATTTTTTTCACATATTGTAGGTATTATTAGAATTTCATTATCATCCATTAGTGTAAAATTAAAATATTATGCACACATATAAGACCAAGTCTACAAATATTCGTGGGCTGTTTGGAATTTATATTTTAAGAGGATGATGTTTATGATGGTGAAAATTATGATATGTATTTTTCTGGCACAAATTTAGTTCGTGACTAAAAATGGATTAATTTGTGAACAACGTATATAGGGGAGGATAATTAAACTAATTTATGTAATGGTAAACCCCCAAATGATAAAAGTATAGAATAAAAATTTTAAATAATTTTTTTAGGAATAATGTTGTTAAATAGATATAGAACTTTCACATAGTATGATTATGAATTTAAGGAAATGACTTTTAATAAATATATTAATGGGGAAATAGTTAGTCATCAAATAATGAGATGTTTTAGTTATGATGTATTGGGTAATTACAACTAAACATGTACAAAGTCAATTCTTCAAGATTGAAATCTTCAGGAATAAAATAAAAAATTTGAAGAATGTTTTTTTTGATACATAGTATTATATTCCAGTTAATGAAGTAGTGTCTATTAAATTATTTGTTTATTTAGATTATTCCAATAACTTTTTAGATGTACAATCCACACATTCTTTTTTTTCATTTAAATTTTTCATTTGAAATAGAAACGCCATGTCAAAAAAATAAATTTATGACATTTATTGAAGACTCATATGTGTTTCATCATTGAATGAATATTTTCTATAAATAATAACATTATCACATGTGGAAAAATTATTCATATAAAACATATTTTCTTTCAAATTATAGTGTTTGTTGACATTCATGGTATTGATAGTAATTCAGATCATCATTCCATGATATGTTGAATATGTGATGAGGTCATATTCAGTTTGATATTATATTTCAATTTATATATAAGAATTAGTTTATACCCTCGATAAAATATCAAGAAGACAATAATCTGATAATGTATGTATATGAATGCTATCATTCACATATTATTAGAAAGAATAGAACTATTAGAATTTGTGATATTATTTCAATAACTGTATATGTATATGTAATTCATAATAATTTATTACATGTAATTATTATTATCGAGGTTGAGATTACTATTTACGATTCCCCCGATACTAATAAAAATTGATTCCTACTTTATAGAATGTCCTCTATTGTGTTATTAGATTAAATTAGTAGTTACCTATATTTGGTGATATCTGATTCATCCTACTTATCATTTCACATGGGGGCTTTTTTTTCAAAAGTAAAAATGTTTTATGAGTTTGTGTATTTATTATAGGGAACTAAATAACATCAAAGATAAGATGTATCTATTTATTCATATTAATAGTTTGTTTGACTAGCTATATTCCTCTAATAATTTTTAGAATATTGAGCTCATTGATGGGTATCAAAAATTGATGGTTAATTCAAAATTTACTTGGAAGAGAAATTTTATACAAGTTATGGTAGATATGATTTTCTAATAATATATTTTGGTTTTAATAAATGTGCCTATGTTATTTATAATTCTATTAAATAGTGTTTTCCATTTTTATTTGGATATTTTTAGGATTTTCATTGAGGATATTTTATATTATAATTAAGGTTATGAGGACCATAAGAAACATATAATAACATTTTCCATTATTAATCAAATTATATATTTGTGTAAAATTTAAAAAATGATAATTTGAGTTATAAAAATCTATTTTTCTTGGAAATATTGTTTCACAAATAAATCGTTACAATTTCTAGAATAAAATTAGGATCAAGCGGAAACCGATCCTAATGAGAGAATATATATATATAAAGAGATAAGAATCAACAATTAAGAGGGGTTATTAATAATATTTGAATGTATTTTTCCACACATGTCACCCTCCAACCTTGTAGTGCAATAAATCGAATAATTGAAAGAACAAATCGTAGTCATGTTTGTAATGGATATCTTCAACATAACATTAGCCACATGATCGGACTCCTTATAAATATTTGAGTGCACTATATTAAGCTGGTAAAATATATCATAGAATTTTATCCTATGAGGTAATATGTACCAAGGAACATAGTGAGTTCTTATTCTAAGAGACTGCTTCGCAATTTCAATGTCAGTTTCCATCCAAAAAATGATCTAGTTATACCGGAAAGCTTATCCAACTACATAAATCATTAACCATTGAATAGCTTTATATGTAACCACAACACAAGTATAATGGTAGAAAAAAAACTTATAAAATCCATATTTAGATCGAAGAAACATCCAATACAAGATGATCTTAGTGTGCAAGAGTCTACCCCATAAACATTAACATTGAGATAGTGGCTAAATAAGGGTATCCATTTGATGTATTTTGACCATTTTTTGTGTTCTTGGAAAACACGACTCACTAAGGAGGCGAAGAATTTTAATTTCTTTCAAGGTGTTATGCATTATCCCCATTTCAAGAATAATTGCCTTATAATCCTCCTGATGTACAAAAAGCAAGCCATATGGTTGAGTGGTGTTCATTATATAAAACATCATCATAGTTAGGAATCTCTATATAGAAACAAAATAATTTTTGGTAGCTTCTAATAGGAGGTCATAATGACATATTCTATAATCATCATTTCACAATGTGCACATGAAAATATGCAATAGAACACCTATGTCAATATTTTCACAAACAGTAAAACAATGTACTCTCACACCGCCATTGAAAATATTCATGAGATTTGAACATGTTATATGTTTTCTTTAGCATTAATACATAACCAACAAGTAGAAAAAACTTACAGACAAGTTAGCCTGATTTGATTTTGAATGTACAATGTGATTTCCAAGATTTTCAACATGATAAGATACCATGAAGGAAAAATAAAATTATTTGGGAAGTAATTTAGTAAAGATGGTGGTTTATGGGTGAGGGGTATTCCGTTCTACAAAAATCCATGGTGTTATAGGGACCAAATTGATTCAACTTCTAAATGAGATTATCACAATACATAAAGGTTTGTTAGTGTATTTCTTGTAGGTAATATGATGGGAGAAATCTACTAGTGTCTTAAATATTTAGTAATAAGTCATTAATGAATATATTTTTAGTACCATGTTAGTGACTCATGTCATCTGGTGTTGTGTAATCCAGTAATTCAGTGTTCATGAAAATAATATTGAATTCCCATCTCACAAGCCATTTAGTGTCACAAATTTTTATCTTAAAAGACTACTTGATAGAGGGACATACAGATGGGAAATGATAATATTGATATCCATTAGAATATTCTAAAAATAATGTATCAATGTTAATCATATAAAAGAAATCCCTCTATGAATTTCTACATGATAACATCATTAAGGACTGAAAAGTAATTATTCACCTAGCCCACAAATTCATCGGTTTAATGTAGTACATCATTTAAACTATAATTTTTTTCCCATGAACTGATTTTGTCCATAAAAATTTCCTAATCATTTTTTTCAGATCCTAGATAAGACTTGTTGTCCATCGATAAAGTAATAAATAATAGATGAACAGGTAAGTGATGAAATAATTTAGATAAAAAACCCTTCTATCTTATGACATTTTTATTCCTTTACTCGTTGAAATTTAATTGAAAATACTATAATAAATGCTCCCCTAATATTGCATTTTCATGCATCTCTATAAAATATGGAATTCTAAGATAATTGAATGAAATGGAACCTGTTCAACCCTAAGTCCTTTTGATATTCATTATCTTTTTATTGCTAAAATACCATCCACAAAGACCATGAAATATTTATCCCAACTAATTGCCTACCAGGAAACTTACTCATATTGTGAAAAAAGAGCCATCATATTGGAGAGTTCCTTTTTCAACGATTGTCCAAATAACCTGAAGTCATCTGCATAAAGCAAGTGTGAGGGAACAAAATAATCATTCCACTCATTAATCTTCATATGAAAACCAATTTGAGAATGATAAATAATTCATATACTCAAGTAGTATTTAGAAATGGGAAATAAAATTCTAGAGAGAAGATCACCCAATCTCACACCCCTTGATCATCTGAATAATAATATTGGTGACCAATTTACATGAAAATATTTCCTTGAAAAGAATAAATTTTTTCAATATGTTTGATAAATCTCTCTAAAATCCATATTTATTAAGGATCATAATATAAAATCTCAAGTTGAAAATATGAAAGGCCTTATAGATGACAATATTGAATGAAAAATTCCAATCCTTTAATTTCTTACTCCTTAAATATATACTCTCTAAGGATATGAACAGATAATTATGAGTATTTATCTTAGGCACAAATCCAAACTGATTTGGAGTAATTAAACATTAAACCATTTTGACATCTTATTAATAAAAATCTTAATAGTTTTTTAAGATTGTGATCCGAAGGTCCACAGACCTGAATTAATTTATATAAAGTTCATTATCTGTATTAGGTATCAAGGAAATGAATTAAGAATTATTCACATATGGAATAAATGAATGGTCACAAAAATACATAACCATTCAAGTAACAACATCCTGCACAATATCCTAATAAAACATAATAAATTTGTTAGTAAAACCAAATGTTCTTGGTGTAACCTCCATGTTAAGAGATAATAAATCCTCTAAACATTGTTTTTCTATGGAGTTCTAATGACAGATTGGTTTTTTGGTTCATAAATCCATGTATTTGGCTTCCCAATCATTTTTTAATGTGTGACAGTTGATCATCAAAGAAATTTATCATGAATTTCTATATAAATTTATGAGAAATATCATTATAAAAACTATAGAGCTAGATATTTACTATGATTTAATTTAGTTAAACTATTACCCTCTTCTCCATATGTTATATATGATAATGTATTATGATTCTATCCATGTCCATAAGCCACATGCCAATCAATTGATATTTTTCTAGCTATTAAATGGTCATTAAATGACCATCATGTTGGTTATGAGCCTCAATATCATCCCGAGAAAGAAATTTTTTATTTTGATTCTGGAGATGGAAACATGAAAGTTGAACTCAACATTTATAATTTCCATGTCAATCCTTGAGGATATGATTATACTCCATATATTATGAATCCCTTTGGTGTGATTCAATTTTCTATCAATATTATAAATAGGGCTTCCAAGAAACTCATTTTTTCATTCCTCAAGAACATGTTCCCATCGACTTGGCATAACAAGATACCCATGGATTAATTGAAATGGTAGTGGATTTGATATTTCCATGTGAGTATGCACATCTATAACAATAGGATTTTTTTTAGAGTGATGATTTTGGTGTTTAAATCATGAAACTCCATGAGTATCACTTTTATCATCCATGTGAACAAAGAATATATACATCATACATTCATTCCTACCATTAAGTGTGTGCATACTCCATGTTAAATCAATTTTCCCACTAAGACCACAATAAAGCTACAATGATCAATACAGGAAGGGAAATACAATGAAGTAGTTTTATTGATGTTATCCCCAATTTTTTATATGGTGATATAATAGAAGTATATTATTTTATAACCCCTCATTTTTTATTCATTCTTTCATAGATAACATTGATCTCATTATGTAAATCCCTCCTCTAAATATGTGAAAGTGGGGAATAGAAAAGTTAGAGGGATATGTCAAAACCATTCACATTGCAATATATGAGAACAAACAGATGATTCATGTCAAAAGAATTATCATGATTTATTTCATGAATAAGGTCAAAAATGTTTTCCATATTGATATCAGGAGAGATTTTAGAGAAAAATTTCTAACCAATTGAATCCCATAAAAAATCAGTCCAATTATAATAAAGTTGTGTCAGTTCAGTTCTATTGATATTAATAGGCTTTTAGGACATGAAATAATGTAGAATGTTTTTGACCATTACTGGATTCCATATACCTTTATATTTCCAATGGATATATCCTCATAGATGATGAGTCATACCGCTTATTGCAGGTCCACCTTGGTTATCCATGGCTACTTGACCCTTCCCTTTCCCAAAATTATTCTTGTTATTCTATTTTTTGGGGGAACTAACCTGAACTATCTTATAATTAAATTTTTGTTCTAGAGATACCTCATTCTTCAAAAAGATATTTGAGGGAAACTTATCACAATCCTGGGTATAATTAAAGAAGAATACACCACACATGGGTGTAAACATGTTCATAGAGTCATCATGATGAGATTGAGCATTTTGAGAGACCATCTTTTGCACAATAACAAAAGAAGGTACCCATGAAAATTACCCATGTGGATCACAATGTGTAACTGATATGTCCTTTTGTCTCATCTCTATTTGATGAGCTTCATGTGTGCATGTTTCTAGTTGACCAGGTATGGTGGCCATTATATCCTTCTCATTCCTAGTAGAATGAGGCACATGAGATGATGATTTATTTGGGTATGGTTATTCCACATCATGAGTGGAGGGTGAAAAAAAGGTATTTCACAACCTAAAACTCCAGGGGTATAGTGTGTGGGTAATAACTCTCAAGTCTAACCTCTTTAAGAGGGGATATACTTGTGTAAGGTGAAGAACCTCATCCATATAAAATTTCCACTGTTCGAAAAATCTTGTTGAGGAAATGAAGCTTCTGAGGAAGTATTAACAAGTATCATTACATTATTTTTAGCTAGAAAAATTTACCTTTAGTTATCATTAATTGAAGCAGAAACCCAATAACACTTCAAGAACATATCATCAATGCAGGGTTCTAATAGGGGGACCTTATGCCTCCTGTTGGGTTCACCATATAGAATTCAAGTCAATAAGAGCATCTGTAATCAAGCCATTTCCATGAGAGAATCCATCCATAGGCCAAGTAACATAAATTTTAGCAGGTATCCTATCTTCGTAATATACAAAAATATCCCCTTCCTTAACAACAAAATTTGATGGCTCACTATTCTTCAAGTCAGTAATAGAATCCATTCCCTTCCTCCTTCGTCAATTTAAGAATGTAATGCCCTTTCTTATTACAAAATGAAAATTATGTATCCCTATTTCATTCTAGAGATATGTGAAAAAAACACACAGTTTGTTTATAATTTTGGTTTCTACTCCTTATGAATAAAAACATAATAGTTTCATCCATTGTAGTAAGAATGGTCACTTCTACAAGAATAACAGACAAATCAAAATCCTAAAGATATAAGGTAGAGTGTCTAATCCTTGGATTGTATTTTTTTAGAACATCCAAATTGGGTTCCCTATAGTAGAAGATATATACTATAAAAACGTTTATGCTGATACAACTTATTTAATAAGAAAATCTGAAACCAACCCTGTGAAGGTGTGTTCAGGATTGTATATGGATCAAATTTTATATATAACTACTAGATTCTATTTAAACTAGGCCACAAGAGAAAATACCCAAGACACCGGTACCTTATTTTTATATCATACAGTGGAAGTAATAAGTGATAATTGACTCTTCCTATAAAATTCATCCTCCAATAACTGAATCCCCATAGATTATAAATTCTACTTGTGAGGTTTGGGAATTTAAAGGGTTGTTCACCTTTATGCATCAAAACCCATGATATTATCGAATGTCTTCATAAATGGAAATTTTTTACATCTGGATCCCCAACTAGTGCATGTTCTATGATATACGGCTTCCTAGAACCAAGATGAAAATGCTCGTTCTAGCCAACATTATTTTACATCATGATTTTTGGATTCTCAATAGAATAAAATATCTTTCCATTACCATTTCCACCAGGACTAGTAAATTTAAATGTTCCCCCTTGTTCTATCATATATTCTTATCAAATAAATTATACATATTTATCATGATAAAAATAAAATTGTAGAAGAATGGAAAAAGACTAAAATTGACACTACTATCTATATTATTCATCATTATGTGGGTTACTAATGATGTTTATTTGAGAAAATATCAAGGTTACCTATCATAATAAATATATTAAATAAATCATGATATTCATTCATAAATAAAAATGTATGTGATTAAATATTTTTTGAAATTAATAATATTTTCATTACTTATCATGTGGAAACCATTGTAATAAAAATGGTGAATTGGGTTCTAAAATTGATTCTTTTTTAAACGAACATGGTTGTGTCTCATTGCATGGTGGTCAAAAAATTTCTTATGTTTAATATAATTTGAAAGATCATGTTTTTAATTACCATAAACGGGTACTTAACATTCAATGGTGGTTTTTTAAAAAAATGTAGAAAAACTTTATATGGAATATCATATAAATTATATGATGATTATACAAGTTTAAATTATATATTCACTAAATAATACTTGAACAAGAATATGACTATATTGTTAAACTTATAAATTTTTAAGACTATAATATTAACTATAACACTGGTAAAAAAACAATGTCTATGATGTTTTGAGTTAAAAATATAATGAATCATTTTATCTATGGTATTTGGAACATGATCCATTGGTAAATTATTTAAATATTGTTGTCCCTAAAATTTTTTATGCATAATCATTTTCTATTATGTTAAAGATTTCAATATATTCATCCTTATAAGAATGATTTTAGAGGGAATTGAAGGATGATCATGGTTTTCATTAAAATAGTATAATCAGTCATGGTTGTAATTTATTGAGGGATTAATTATTATAAAAAAGGGTTTACGAAATGGGGATTGAGGTTGTGTATTCCTTATGATTAGTAGTTGAAGAATATTTTATTCTTGGAAGCTCATAGCTCTTAGTTTCCCATTTATCAATGAAGAAAAATGATGTATATAGATATTTTGGAATATTATTGATGGAAAATCATTATAATTGATATTTATGATTTTCCCATGAAATTATTTAATTTTCTAATGCTTAAAGATGAGTGGAAACTACAATCAGGGATAAATAAATATTTTCCAATTATTTTATTGAAGTGTAAAAATGTATCAATGGATTTTGTGGTGGTTTTACCATAGAAATATTTATATAACAATGTACTTTTTATTTATGTAAATCATTTGATTAAATCCTAAAATTTTATTCCAACTGAAGATATTGCTTCTTTTAGATAACTTGTTATACTTTATCATAATGGGATATTGAGATTACATTGTCCCTCTGTGTCTCTTTATTTTTTATTATTATTATCCAATACTAATTTCAAAATTTCGGAGAGGAATTATAAATTTCTTATATCCAGAATTTTATTTCTATATATAATTTCATCCTCTATTTGACTGATGGTTGGAGAAAATAATTAATTATTTCGATGTTATAATTTGGGATTTCTCTATGAATTATCTGGTATGTTGGGATAATCAAATATCATAATGGTAATTTAATAAACATAATAGTTTTCCTTCAATTATATAGATTAAATATTTTTATTAATTATATTGAAAAAAGTGGTAGAATCCATAATAGTGGGATGTTGTTAATAAGATGATGTTTTGTGTAAATAATTCAACGAAGAAATTAAATAGAAACCAATAATGATTCAACAAATCATATAAAGTCTCTCAGTATAAAAAATGTTAAAATAATGTTATTATATTGAGATTGTAAATATGTTTGGGTTCTTTCAATAAAATATTTCACATAAAATTGTCCATATAAGGCCTATTAAAGTAAAATTTTGAAAATGTTGATATATATTCAATTTAGTAAGTTATTTTGATAAAAGAGCCCTTATTTTTAGTTTTTTAAGTACCTATGTGTGTTTTCCAAAATGTTATAGGATTTATATTTTCCAAAATAGTAAAAAATGACAAAAAAGAGACAAAATAGTGAAAAAATAGTGAAAATTAGTGAAAAATAGTAAAAAAATCAAAACATGAATTTGCAATTTTTTTCAATTTTTCTTCACTATTTTCACTACTTTTTTCCTACATTTTCACTATTTTTCCACTATTTTTATCTATTATTTCTTTTTTATTGATATTTGTTTCTATTTTGTTAAATAAATTGTATAAAACTTATTGGAAAACACAATTAGGTAAAGATAAAATTAATTATATGGACCTTATTTTTATCAAAATATCCTACAAAATTGAAAATAGTTCAACATTTTTCAAAATTTTACTTTAATAGCCTTATATAAAAAAATTGATGTGATATATTTTATTAAAAAACAGAAACATATCTAAAAACTAAATATGTGGACTTTATTTATATCAAAAGATCCTACTAGATTGAATATATATCTAATATTAAACAATTTAAATTTAATTGGACTTATATGGACAATTTAAATATACCTATGTTTATTTTTTATGTAATAATCCCAATGTGCCTAAAGCCCAACAAACTAGACCACGCCCGTGCCCAGCCCTCTGGTAGATAGCTAACCCCCACCATCATGAAGATTACATGCCCCCACCTTAGACAATCCCAGATAACACATGGTCGGAACTGTCCCCTACCTGAGAGGATTTAATTCACCTCCCCCACAACACGAACTGGATTCCAGAAGCTAAACAGCCAACTGCGATAGTTAAGAGTACCAACTGGGAAAAAATACACATAGGTACATTAAAATTTTCCATATATGGACTACTAAATTTAAAATATTTAATATTTGATATATATTCAATTTAGTAATTTATGTTGATATAAATAATCTACATATATTTAGTTTTTCGATACTTTTTTGTATTTTTAATAAAATATTTCACATCATATTGTCTATATAAGGCCTCTTATAGTAGAAATTTGAAAAAGTTAACATATATTCAATTTAGTAGGATATTTTGATCAAAATAAAGTTCTTATATTTCATTTTTTATGTACCTATGTCTGTTTTCCAATATGTTATAGATTGTTTATTTTCCATAAGAGAAAAAATAAAAATATGTGCAAAAATAGTGAAACAAATAGTGAAAAATAGTGAAAAAATAGTGAGAATATTGAAAAAATGCAAATTTTAGTTTCATTTTTCCACTATTTTTTACTATTTTATAACTATTTTAATCATTTTTTCACTATTTTTTCACTATTTTTTCTATTTTTTGTCATTTTTTTCTATTTTAAAAAATAAACAGTCTATAACATATTGGATAACAAATATAGGTATATAAAAAACTAAATATATGTACTTAATTTTTATCAGAATATCCTACTAATTTTAATATATATCAAATTTTTCAAAATATTACTTTATGTAATGAACTAGGTGGGCCTAAAGCCCAACCGACTCAGCTACGTCTGAGCCCATCCCTCTGGCAGATTGCAGACCCCCACCATCAGGTAGATAATAGGAATCCACCTCAGACTTTCCAAGATAACTCATAGAAATAATTGTCCCCTGCATGGTGAGGATTTAATTCTCCTACCCTGCAACTCGAACCAGAGACCACAAGCTTAAAAGCCAACCAGGACCATTATGAGTACCAACAAAGCTACGACCCAGATGGTACTCCTAACTCTCTCAGATGGATATTAATCATGTGGTATCTGGTTCGAGTTGTGAGGGAGGTGTATTAAATCCACGTCGGGCAGGGGAAAATACTTTCAACTTGTTATCTGGGATAATCTATGGTGGGGACGTCTTATTTTCCTGAGGGTGGGGTCATATTGAATTAATATATATCATTATTTTTACGTGATCATGCTTTCTTTAATGTATCACCAAAAAAATGTGTTATTAATTATCAAATAAAGGTAATTATATGTCTATAGTTTAGTAATCTATGTAAAGTTATAGAAATGGAAGTATTAGTCACCTATAGAGTATCCTTACCACTATGTCTATATGATTATATCATGTATATCATGTTTCTTTTCTATAAATTCATGTACCTAATGAATTCCATGTTTTGATCCTTGAAGTCGTATAAATATTGTAAAATTTTACATATGAATAAAATCAAATTTAATGTTTGGATTATAATGTGGAGATATAAAAAAATAATGTTATTTAACAATATTTTGATTTCAAATAATTACATGATTAGTGAGGTAACATGGGAATTATATAATTCTAGGACTACAAAATTCATTGACCTCTTTAAGTAAAAAATTAATCATTCAAGACACAATTCATTATGGGTTAAAAAATGTGGCAGACCAAGTAATACAAGAAAAAAATGAATCATAATATTTATATCTAGACAATTTATTGATATATATTAATTATGTTTTGGTAAATAATTTTAGAAAAGTTTTCAATCTAAATATAATATTTTTTATCTAACTTGTTTTCCAATACATAAAATATTTTATTTAAAAGTCAAATTTATATAATTTTAAATTAATTTTGAAACAAATTAGTCAAATTTTTGGAATATATAAATAAAATATATTATAGGATGAATTTTATGAATTTTTATTTAAAGAATTATTTTTTAGTGAATAATGAAAAATTCCTATTATTGAAAAATTGTAATTTTTAAAATATTAAATATTAAAATAAATATTATATATTAGATTTAGTTTCATTTTTAAAAAATTTATTTAAAAAAAATAATCTAAATAAATATGAATAAGAATTGTATTTTATTTTTTTCAATAAGTTCATTTTTATACATAAAAAAATAATTTTCAAACAAATCTATTTTTCAATGCATTTTGTGAAATTATATTAAAATTAATTTCTACTATCTTTAAAATTTTAATATTTAATAGTGTATTACATATTTAAAGTCAGATTTTTTAAATTTATTAATGATTTAGATTTCAATTTTATTCATTATTTATAGTAACCATTGTAATAAAACATACCATAGTCTGCGTAAATCATGTCAATTAAGATGAGAACTCTGTTTCAAGGACATAAAATCTTATATTGATTATTATTTGAGGTTGTATTTTTGACCCATATTTCTTTATCATTGAGATTTAATAGTTTGGGATCAAATTTCCCATTATTTAAACAATATATTATTTTAAATTTTATTAAAATTTCAACTGTTCCACTCCTCTCACATAAAAAGGAATCCTCCTACCTCAAATTCTTTAAATGTTTTTGATACCTCATGTACATAGAAAAATTAACTACACCACTCCCAAAAATAAATCCTCCAATCACATCAATTTATTTCTTTTCAATTGACTAATCCTACACATCTGAATGTCTAATCCATATTAATATATCCAAGGAGAAGGTGTAAGTACTAAGCTTAATATTGATTGATTATTTTTATTCTACCTACTTTATATATTATTTGAAAATTCTAATATAGTAATAATATTATCTTAAATATAATAAAGTTTAATTTTGATAATGGAATCACCATATTTCATATCCATTTATATAAAATGGGATATCAATCATCACTCGAGTTTATGTATGGACTACCTCCTCCATGATGTCAGGTGTTTCATTCTTCCTCAGATCCTATGGAAAGATAAATGGTGAAAAAATAAAAATATTTTTGTACTTAATAATTAATTTTGATTCAAAAATAGAAATAAATTTCTAACTATCTTAGCCATTATTTTCTATTATAAATTTATTACATATTTTATTCCTACAGGTTGAATTCCTCCTCCACAAACCATTATGATTCATTTTTGATTTATATATTTTATAACCTGTAATATGGATGGATGTAATAACTTAATATGACATTATAACATATTTATTATTATGAAATTGTTAAACATTAACTATTATATTTCATTACCAGTCTGTATTAATATATATATGTAATTCATGCTTAAATTTGGCCTACAATCTCTATGAAATTATTTGATTCATTTCCCATGACCATCAAGAAGGTTTTTTACAGTTTTTTAAATTTATAAAAATGATATCTAATAATTTATTTATATTATTTAGGTCAATTAAAAATAAATCTATTTTTCACAGTCAAGAAGAAAATATTTTGGTTGAGTCTATAAGATAAAAACATACAAAAGTACAATGTGAATATAAGACCCTTGATTCTAGTTAGATTAAAACCTTTTTATTTCGGTCTAGTTATTTTTATGGAACAAATATGGAGGGATAATGAGGTCATTTTTGTTTTAAATGGTGTTCAAATAATTTTTGAAGCCTAAAACCCATATTTATAGAAAAAACACTAGCTCCATGGTTAAGAGATATTGTGTGGATCAGGATACACAGTTACCCCTAACAATGGAGGGCCTGAATGTGAGTAACAAGGGGATATAATATTTGAGTAGGATATTCATATTGGACCACATTCTTATTTGTGTATCTCATCAAAATGTACCAGATAATGCACCAAATATTTTGAATGGTTAGTGAAACTGTGAAACTGAAATAATGTGGGGTCCCTCCTTAGACCGTTGGAGGTTTACATTTGGGCCACATTTTGGCTATCCATGCAGTCAAACTAGCAAGAAAGATAATTTTTGTAAAATAACTAAATTGACATTCAATAAAATTTATATTATCAATATTCCAATATTTCTCAGTTACATCAGTTATAGGTGTTATTATTCAAAGTGGAGCTCTCCCTTTGGCATAATATAGATTTTTGGACATCTGCATCATCTAGTGATAGATTGAGCTTCATATCACCTTATTAGGTCAGTACAGTATGTTCCACATTCATATTGTGAGTTCATCAATTTCTCATTCTATCCACAAAGATTTCAAGCCATCGGAACATATTCAATATTTTCATGGTGTTCATAAGTTGTTATGTTATACTTCATTTAGGGAAAAAGATAGGTTGATAGTATATGAGGAGGATTGTAAGATAGCAGGTATGTCTTCGAGTAATTAGCCTTTCATGTATTGATGTTTTACAATATAATTTTTTTTCACATCAACATCATATCTTGTTTCCCCCAATCTGAAATAGTCTTATATTGGACGTCATACATGAAACATTATGACATGTTAGAACCAAAATCATTTTGTGATCATCCACCCCAGAGTCAGCCACTCATTTAAGAGTTCCCTTTTACATTTCTATTTATATTTCATGGTTATCAATCCAAAAATAATTATTAGTGAGTTTGGATTTACTTTTATATGTAACTATTATGATGATAAGAAATGAATTTAGGTGCATGGTATGGTCATCCCCTTTATCAAACATAATGAGTAAAAATTAATGTGATTGTTATGACCATGTCATTAAAATAAATGAAAAAATGGTCATGATATTTTTATTATTAAATTTTAATGAGTTATGGTGTACCCTTTATCTTATATTAAATCAAATGATTCCAAAAACATGTCAGGTATGTGCATGATGACACATGTTAAATAAAAATGGGCA
This sequence comes from Viscum album, assembly GCA_963277665.1. NCBI lineage: Eukaryota > Viridiplantae > Streptophyta > Magnoliopsida > Santalales > Viscaceae > Viscum > Viscum album. Next base: position 194,406,805 of record OY728146.1, on the reverse strand, counting down.
TTACAACCCTTATTATATCTAAATGGACATTATGACCATTATTTTATCAAAAAGGGTATGAAAATGTTTGTTCAATATATAGATACATGTTAAAGGTGTCCCATCATATTAGTATGACACCATGAATGATTAACATATATATATATGGAAAGGGAATGAGGTCCCTACATGTGATAGTAATCATGGTAACCCTTGTGGTGATATATTGGCATTGCACCCCTTAATGTAATAATAAAAATTTCATCCCCAATTATTTTGAGTCCAGACATGGAATCCATTTTCTATGTTACCAAAAATGAGATCTCTATTTATTAATTGGGCATTATGTCCCTTTATAAGTGTGATATATAGGAATTATGACCCATTCTATGATTCTAGGCATGATTTCCATTATTCATGTGATGTCATCTAGGATGTCCCAATACAGTGATATAGTGCATGTTATTCCTATATCATGACACATTGCATAGAGTACCCAACTAATTTATACTAATCATTTCATCCTCAAAAACTTATTCGGAGATATTCTAAAAAAAGAAGAAGACATTATTTTTCATGTACCTTCCTTCAAGTACCAGATCTGACCCATATTTAGATGCCATTCCAGTTTTGGTTATTGTATCGTCACATTTCCATGTTATACACAAACACAATTTTTTTATATAATTGGTGGTGCCTTACTGATTATATATCGCATCCTTTGAATAATGAAGATGATACCCAAGAAAACAAGATGAATTATAGTTTATAATAGGTTATGCATCCTCTTATGAATTTGTGACTTCATGGATGGCATTAGATGGTAGCTTGGTAGTAGATGACCTGGATTGACATCAGTATTCAAGGATTAATATTTTTTTATATCATATATAGTATTGATTACCTTTTACTATGTATATATTTATTCTCAGTATCATAGAGGCATAGAATTTTCTTCCATTTTATAAGATTAAGTATTCTGTATTAGAATATTTTTTAGTTTTTTGATGATTATGTATGAATCCACTAAGTTGAGTTACTGGTCAAGTTGTTATAATACTTTTTTGGGTGCGAAATATGTTTACTTATGATTCCACTATTTATCAATTATTACATAACCCCTATGATCCATTCTAGTATTGATATTATATTCGCCGCACATGAAACCCTTAGCCATCATTATTTTTCAGCATCCTCTATCATATGAGGAGGAACGTTTGAGTTCATGTGGCAAACCAGGCTTATGGATCCTCGATGTGAAGCCCTGGTCCGTGATGTCACAAAGTATAATTAAAGATTCATTATTTACTTTCTTTAATATCATTAGATAGTATTCATGATATTTTAGCAGAATTTTTTTTTATTAAGTAGTTTTTCCAAGAAGTTTCTAAACTATGTATAGAGAAAATCCATATCTATTCGAATAATATATATATATATATATTATTGATGTTGATTTATTTCTGCATTTCATTGATATACTAGATTTTAGAGATTATTATTTTTATAATTTTTGAGTTTTACCACGTAACATATCCCTAAATAGATGTCGAAAATGATGAATTGAACATGCATCATTAAAAAAACTCTATGAAATTTAGTTTCCATGCCAAATTAATTCTATATCGGATAATTATGTATATTTTATTACACATAGTTATTATGAGTTCATGACTGCATGATGCAATTATATTTTTTTATGATAAATGTTCTAAATTTATTCACGTTTTATTGAGGAGATTGAGAATCATAGATGACACATAGAGTGAATAATATAACCTAAATATGGTTTTCATATTTATTCTATAGTGGATACAAAATCCATCCACAATGTCACACTTTGTTTTTGATAATTTATCTCATGGAATTTTATGTATTATTTTATTGACTAATTAGAAACCAAATTTTGTTTTATAAGGTGTATAACAACATAAGGATCAGAAATTGTGAACTAGTTAGCTTAACTATTTAATGATTTTTTTTAATAATAATATTACAATGAATTCTAGGAAAAAAATATTGTTCGTCCCAATCTGAGCCTTAGTAGTGGGATATAAGTTTCATCTTTTGAATTTTATATAGTATTCCAAGAACACAACACTCAACCTTTGTTCCATTAAAGGGGTGATAATATTATATAAAAGGGATATTTTTTTATTATATATATATATATATTATATAATTATCTATCATCACATGAGGTGTGTGTTTGGAATATGTTGAGAAATGTCATGTTCATTTCCTCTTGTCAAACACAGGTATAGTGGTTTTGACCATACTCTAGAGGATGTGGTACTTGAGCCTCAAGTAGTGATTCCTAATTCAAATATTCAAATTGCTGATGTGGGAGATGATTTTCAGTTTCTAAGAGTTTCTGTATAGCTTATTTCTATAATGTAGGGAGCTTAACATTCTACCCCTTCTACAGTAGAGCTTATATTGGAGTTCTCAAAGCAGCACCAACCCATATTTTCTTGGTTTGGATGGACACTTTCTGAATATTTGTGGATAGAAATTGATATGTCTATATTATATAATATGGAAATACGTCCTTTGAGAAGGGTGAAAATTTCTACATGTATGCTTTGAGGATCTCTCGTTCCTCGGTGGGATATTCTAAATCAGGATAATTACTATAGGGAATTGATTGGGAGGGATTTATAGTCAATATTATTTTAATTTCTTCCCTAAGACCCTAATATCTAACATAAGAAGCCCTAGTATCCCGAAAACTTCATCAATTATGAAGGATGTTGTAGATTTTGGAAAATAAAATTATTCTATATGACCTTTCGATATGTGCTAAGTAGGAGAGCATATATGCTAGCTCCACCGTGAAGAATATAACTATTAGTACTTATCTTGGAATGCTAATTGAGTAAAAATGTCTATATAGGAAATTTAGGAGGTCATGTAAGTGATATCCATGATTCAAATATATAGCACCCGCTAAGTGGACATGCCTCATGAAGTAATTTGGTCGAACTATACCATGGATGAGGGCATATTAATTCAGTGTCACTTATACCATAGATGTAGGATATCAGGACATATACTATTCGATCTACTATTTAGGTTTCCTCTACTATCATTTATACCTTATTTCATACTATTTTATACTAATATTTCATATATGTGTGTTTTTTTGGAGCCTTGGGCATAATTTTTAGTCCACTATTGTTTTAATGAGACATGATACTTCTTTTAGTATAAAACCTGAGAGTATAAGATAGTGCAAGGACTGCACTCTCTAGGCAGACATCAATTATTTCCTATGGAAACTTCTCATCATTGAGATGGAAGGATTTTATGTCACGGTCATAGTAGACATATTTATTCCCTATCATTCCTATATTGGTTTTTATCATGGTAGTGTGGCATTTACATGACCATAAGGTAGTGATTATGTCTAAAATGGTGAGTTAGATATCAGTGATGGTAGATTTAGAATATATTATCATGGGATAGGGGGATTTAATTCTAAGAATTACAGCCATTAAATTGTGTATAAAGTGTTATTCCACAATCCTTTTTCATGTGTAATAATAATATTATGGTTGTATTCTGTTTTTTTTTCTTATTATCCAAATAGAACATACAAAATAAAAAAATTTCAATTAATTTAATTATTCACTGAAGTGTTTACATTACTGAAAGATCAATGGAAAACCAGAATACCTAAAAATAACTATTAAAATACATATTAGAATAATATGGATACCACCCAATACAACAAGAACACCCTGAATATATTAAGGGTCCTTCCGATCCATCAAAATAAACATCAGTATGTCCATATCTCCTACAACTACACTAAGAATCTTTGGAATGATGGTAACCATCATCACCAAGAAATTTTGCATATGGAACACCCTATTTCACATTTATATAAGGCCTGAATTCGACTGTTTCCCCTTAGGTTACCATAGAGTTTCTAATGGCTATAATTATAGACATTGCCTTTTTTATTGGTTTAATTTAAAATATCTATGTATAATTAGTTTTCCAAAATATTAATGTTATGTGTTGAAACTATAACTTCATACATTTAAACTCTTTTAAAAAACATTAAAAAGGATAATGATTTATTGATTTCAAAATGAGGTTTGGATTTGAAATTTATTTCAAATAATTCAAATTTATTGTAGATATTTTATAAATTCTTTCATTAGTGATGTGTAAAGAGACGTTTTATCTGAACTATTCATTTTATTGTTATGATACTAGTATAAATTTTTCTTAATAATGTTTTGAATTATAATTTATATATTTATTTTTTAAAACCATTAAATTTATAAAACTATGTAAAATAAGTAGATATAGTAGAGTATTCATATTTTTGAACCGAGACTTGTATATGAATTTTTTTTATTAATAAAAAAAATAAACATTTGCATTTTTAAAATTTTAGGTATGTACACGACCTAGCTGAGGGCCACTTGTGGCATGCCCTAAAATCCTTGATGGGAATCTCACCCATAACCCCCTAGAAGTGACCATGGGCAGTGTGCATGTGGGGTGTTTACAATATCACACGAACATAGGGGGCATAGCTACCCCTAAGGGAGATCCTGGGTTTGTGTCCAAGGACCAAAGCGCTCCACTATGCGTGAAGGCACGACAATGTGGGTTAGTGTAAAAGCACGCCCGTAGAGGATCTTGGTATGAAGTGGTACTAGGAGGAGAGGGGGAGTAATCTAAAAAATAGATCAGAGTTATAGGATTATAAAAAATCAACAAAGGCCCTTCCTTTTCGATGTGGGACAAGGTTTCTATGGTGAAATGGGATCTGGACCATCAGATCTTGTCGTTCTAGATCGAAGCTGTCCATTTCGATTTAACCATTTATCCCCATCAGCCACAGATTTTAGTCTGCATTATTACCCATTTTCTAATAGATCATGATATAATTGTGACCGTTTATGTTTTTTTTCAACATGTCATCATGCCATTACCATCTAATCAAGTCAATATTTAATCTCAAGTATTCAATATTTTAAAAAATCTCATGGACGCACCCCATCAGTTGGATCTAGGAAAGATATAATCCCATAATTCTGTTTGTTTTATAGATTTCTCACATCCATGGTGTCTTCTTCCTCTTGAATGTGCTGAATCAGTGCCTTTTTACGCTACGACTTGCACTATTTTTTCATGCATGCGACCTCTGTTGGTCCCTCCTCGCTCTCATCTTCAACAAGACCCACACCTTAGGTAATTTTATAAATCTATTTAGTCTCATTTTTTCTAACATGTGGTATCCAAAATAATTTATATAATTTATATAATATATTTTATATACACATCTCATTTCACCCCAAACCACTCAGTTTTCCTTCTTCTCAAGCCTCTGATGTGTTTCCTTGGACCTCTCCTCCTCCTCAAAATATGTAAGGGGTTAATTTTCTATGTTTTTTATTGTAATACATTTATACTTTTGTGTATAAATGGGTATATATATATACCCATATACATATACATATATATATATATATATATTTATACAACTTTTTAATATTAACACACATTGTGTTTTCTAAATGTGTCATTGGAGTATATTACCCATGAATGGGATTTTATGTTTCTTTTTTATATGAAAAACATTTTATTTAGTTCCATGGTTATACACATATGTATATTAGAACATAAAATTCAGAACAAGTCCAATACTTACAAGTATGAGTTCATTAAATGTAATTGACAATGTTTCATTGATGTTTTATGGTATAAAGTACATTCTAGGGTTAATCATGTTTTGAACTATAAGAACAATATATATATATAATATATAATTTACAAAATAAAACCAGTTTGGGTCATTCTTCTTCATTAATGATATTTTGTTAGAAATAATATTCTAAAAACATATAACCCATGAAATGAGCTTATTTCTTCTTGTTTAAAAATTAAAAACCCATGTTTTCAATGGTTAAGTATTAATATATATATATATATATGTATATATATATTATGTTTTTCTAACAAATTTGAAATTGAGTTTTCAAAAAACCTATCTTTATGATTAAATTATGTATTTAAAGAATACAATGGTTACAATAATTTATTGAATATTATTTTGGGTTATGCAGATCATATATACGATATATATAGGATTTTTCCATTATTTTCAAATCCACATGAATTCATATTTTTAGAGCTTGATTTAAAAAATAATTGGTATGATGGTTTTTATTTTCAACCAGAAATATACATTAATGCATGGGTACATTAGTTTAATTATTTAATTCTGGAAGAAAATTTATCAAGAAATAATCTATACTAATTATTTATATATTTTCTCAATAAATGAATTGCATCATTAAATTTTTATGTTTAATATTTCATATAACATTTAACATACCATCAATTAAATAAGTATTTCAATGTCAAAAAAATGAAAACCAGGTATTCAAAAAGGTCACATTCTTTTGGGTTTAATGAAAGGGTTGTTTATTCATGTAAAACCCCATCCTTTTGGGTGTACTATTTCATACTACATGTGTTACGACATGTTGTTTTAGTTCATGCATGTAACTGTTAAATCTAAATCTGAAAAATCTAGTTCTTTTGCACTCAATGCATAATTCAATTAATGTATGTGAATCTATGAAAATGGTTATGTATTATTCATGTATGTTTCCTACGTAGTATGAACACTATGGAAATGATACCATATTAGGACACATAAAGAATGTATTGCACATAAATTATTTACATGGAGCACCAAGAATTATACTGCTCTCCAATGCATTGGGTAATGATATTAAATCACATGAATTATGTGAAATATTGTGTTAACATGATGCTAGAATTTTTTACGACTATGTGTGGTAGTGAACCACAATTATTGTGGGATTTCCCCTATACGGACTTGGAGAAAGGCCTAAAAAATTTCTAGAATTATACATTCCCTCATTATGTAATGGTAAATGATCATCCATGGGATTGTTCGACTAAAAGAATTTACATTGTCTTTGAATCTTCTATGATTATGGTAATGAAGGCGTAATGCATAACCAAGTATGTTGTGGAAAACTATTATTTTTTTTGAAGATAAATTTAAAACCACTTTTAATGGGTAAGGGGGAACCCAGATGACATCAATGACATAATAGACATTCGAGGAAAACAATCCAATGACCAAAGACAAAAAAACAATCCAATTCAGAACCGCAAAGAATAACTCCTCCCCAACATCAAAATCACTAAGACTAGATTACACCTTCACATCAATACGCGACTAGCAGTCTCTTGAATGAATTCCCAAGAATGGTACTGATGACAAACATCATACCCTCTCAAACATCCAATTTTGGATAACCATGATCTATGAAATCCCCCTGCTCTGAACCTCATCTGAAGTCATCCCTTGAGTAGAATCAGATAAAATGACTGATATACCACAGACCGAAGCATCACAAAACTAATAGATCATCATTAAGACCATTCAAATAATTCTCAAATCAGCCAACAAAAATCCATTCGGTAAATCACAATGCCATCCAACATGCTGCTTTACTGAATTGCAAACCAACAGAACAAGAGGAATATATCCCAACTAATGCACAGATTCAACAAATTTAAATGATTGAACCCGTCACTAGAAAATCGACTCCCACATGATGAATGAAACCTCAATAGAAATATAATTAAACAAAAAAACCACCACCTGACACTGCCATCACAGATTCTAAAAGAGGCTATACAATCCACCCCATGCTTATCCTTAAGACGTTTTTGGAAGAATTCATTATGTATTATCTAATTTTCTAAAACCAAAACTGAATTGATCATTTGTATTGGGACAAGAACTGTAATTTTTAAATGCTTTTATTTATGAATAAAATTTCACATTATATGATTACATCATTATAAATCTTAACCTTATCTTGTTTTTGGAAGAAGTATTTTAGCAGTATTTAATTTTCCAAAACCGAAACTGAATAGATCCTCTGTATAGGGTCTAGATGGGTAATTTTTATATGATTGTATTTATGAATAAAATGGAACATCGTGTTTTAGGAACTGATACAAAACTTCTCAGGTTAGGGTCTTGATAGTTGGTATCAGAGGACTAGTTTAGATAACTCTGGAAAACCAGAACTGAACTAAAATAATTATCATTACTAAGTATTATTATTTCATAATTTTCAGATGGAAAACAAAAATACTAGTCTTTAGTATCATCCTATTGAGGAACTAGAAACCTTAGTTTCCATAGCCATCCACAAAAACTTTGTAAACTATTCATAGATTTGTATGACATGAAAACACCAACACGACGTGCCAAACTCTCCCTGTGTACTTTAACTCCACTGAGGAGGGGGTTAAAACTACCTCATTATGGTGAAAAAATTCTATCCTACGCACATCATGGAAGGTAATTAAATAGTATTTTGGGTTCTTCATTGTACCATAAGGCATCTCAACCCCCATGGATTTACACGAAGGTATAGTAGGGTGTGGCCTCCATATAACATATATGTGCAAAATCCTATTTTATGGCCATTATGGTCATGTAATGGACTTTGAAATCATTGAGAATATGGAATTATGTTTTTTTTATAGACATAAAGTACACACTAATGTCTCATATATTTACACACCTTATATTTCACTATGGATACACCATTAGAGTACCGACGAGATTGACCTAGACTACTCAGGTAGCCATTTGGTTTAGGGAGATTGAGTGTTTCAAATTTTTTTGGGGATTCATGTAACCATGAAATGGGTAAACCATTAGTCCTAGGTGTTTATGCACTAGGGGTTTTATGAAAATATAACATATTGTTTCTTCTTTCTACAACCTTTTCAGTGTTTGTGCTTATGAATTAGTTTCACTGGTTTGACTTTTATGAAAATTATTACATTCAGATGGAAGGAAAAACATATATCTTATCTCTTCTTATTGAGCTACTAGAGTTCATTATATTCAATACCTACGCAAGAGAATACCTTCCCTTAGAAAACCTATGAAGAACATGTAAACATCTTTTTTAGGTATCGAACAGTCTAGAAATTCACTACTCCTACCAAGATAATTCCTATATCAACTACCACATAATCACTATCCTAATAGTTGAGTATAGGTAAAGGGGAAAGTACCTTGATGTTCATTTTCTATGCTTCACTCTATCCCATAACATCATGGCCCTAGAAAATATTCAAGAGGATTCCTTGGATGGGAACTTTCACATAGCCTACGTGCACCAAATCATGAGCTTCAGTTTGTATGACCACGTATACTACATTGAAATTCTTTGACAAGAGATAGTCTGATGAGTTCTTACACAATTTTTCCATTCGTATATCTTTGAAAATTATCCAATTCAAGCCTCCCTTTGAAATTCCGAATGAGCAATGCATGATTTTAACCCTTATTGTATGAGGTATTTCTGGGCCTTGTAAGAAGAAGAAGTTAGCACCAATTTGGGTATTCAGCTAACCATTCCTAAGTATCCTCCACAATGGAGGATGTTGTGAAGAACATTAGAGAGTATTATTTGCATGGTTATATGAAATGAATTTTAGGAATGAAATTCCAATTAAGGGGGGGGATATTATGGGATTCCACAAACATTTTTAATGTGTCATGATAATATTATGGTTTTATTTTATTTAATTTTTATATTATCCAAACAAAACCTCCAAAAAAACCAATGTGTTTTGTTTAATTAAACACCAAATTTTTTACTTTAAATCATGATGTATTGAAAACAATATTAACCAAAATAACCTATTAAAATAGTAATTAGAGTTATAGGGAGACCATCCCATGAAACAACAACCACAATATCATAGTGGGGCTCCTTTAGATCCATCACAATTAACATCAGTATGACCATAGCTACTACATCTGCACCGAGCATCAGTGGAATGATGTGAACCATCTTCTCTAAGAGGTTTTGAATATGTAACACCATGTTCCATGTTTATATAAGGACCTGATTCATCATTTTCCACTTTGGTTACCATTGAGTTTCTAACAGTTATAAGTATAGTTATTGGTCTTTCTGTTGGTTTGATTTATAATATCTATGTATAATTAGTCTTCTAAAATATTAATGTTATGTATTGTATTTATAACATTAAACCAATAATCACTTTTTATAAACCTTAATAGGTATAATGATTTAATGATTTCTAAATAAGGTTTGGATTCAAATTCTTTTCAAATATTTCAAATGTATCTAAAATATTTTATAATTTTTTTTATTCGTGATGTGAAAACCAATGTTTTAAATAAACTATGTATTTTTTTTATGCTAATATATTTTTTCATAATAATGTATTGATCCTTGATTTATTAATTTGTGTTTTAAAAACATAGAATTTATATAACATTCGAAAATAAGTAGTTGTATTAGAGGATTCATTTTTTTGAACCTATAAATGTATTTGAAAATTTATTTTAATATTTAACAAAAAATAAAAATTTAAATTGTTAAAAATTTATGATAGTAGCCCACCAATCTGAGGTCCACCTTGTGGTAGGCCCTCAACTCCTTGATGGGCATCTCACCTACAACCCCACTTGGCAGTGACCACGGGATGTGTGCATGTGGGGTACGTGCTATATCACATTCATATAGGGGGCATATTTACCCCTAAGGACACACACTGGTGCATGTGTGAGGATTATAGTACACCACCTTTCGGGGCAGGGTGGTGGTGTGGGTGGGCAAATAAGTGTTCCGATAGAGGAACTTAGTACGGGGCGGTACTGGGAGGGGAGGGGAGTAATCTAAGTGATGGCTCAGAATCCTATAATTATAATGATTCCACATAGGCCCTTCCATTTCCATGTGGGACATGGTTTTTAAAGGGAAACGAGGTTTGGACCATTAGATCTCAACACGTGCAATTAGAGCTGTCCATTTCAGTTCAAACTTTGATCCCCAGCAGGTGCATATATTTCTCGGCATTTTTACCCACCATCTGATCAAACATGATCTAATCATGATCATTTATGTTTTATAAAAACTCGGCATTGCTCTATAGTCACCTGATCGAGTATATATTTAATATTGACCAAAAATTCTTTTTAAATATCACAAAAATAGACCATCCATCAGATCAAGGAATGACCTAATCTGGGTTTTCCATTTGTTTTCTAGATTTTACCCATCTGTAGTGTTTTATTCCTCCCACATGAGCTGAACCAGTTCCTTTTTCCAAACCAACTTGTACTATTTTTCCACTCCCATGAACTTAGTTGGTCCCTCCTCGCTCTCATCTTCCACAAGACCCACAACATAGGTCATTTTGTAAACTGATTAGGTCTTGGTTTTCCAAAAAGTGGTGTTTAAAATATTTGATATAAGTTATATAATATAGTTTATATACACATCTACCTTCATCCCAAAACCCTTGGTTGTCTTTCTTTTGAGGCCCCAAGCACATTTCATCGGACTTATGCTTTTCCTCAAAATATGTAAGGGATTAATTTTCTATGTTTTCTTTTTGTAAAATATTTATACCATTGTGTGTACATCAATTTATATGTATATATATTGTTTTATAACGCATCTGATTTGTAAATCCCAATAGGGTTTCTAATTGTGTATTTGTTGTATATAACCCATGAAAGAGATTTTATGTTTCTTTTCTATATGAAAAACTTTTTATTGAGTTCCACGATTAAACACATATGTATATAAGTACATGAAATTCTGAACAAATACACTCCTACTTGGATTGATATCAATAAATTGAATTAGCAGTGTTCCAATGATGTTTTATTGTATGATTCACATTCTGGGGTTTATCATGCATTGAAGTATAAGAATGATATATATATATATATATATAATATCACATTTACCATATGATACCATCTTTGGACTTTCTTCTTCTATATTTATATTTTGTTAAAAATTATATTCTAAAAACAAGTATCCCATGAAACAAGTTTCTTTATTCTTTATTAAAAATGAAAAAATGATGCTTTCAATGGTTATGTATTAATGTGAATATATATATATATGTTTTTATGTAGGTTTATGTAACAAATCTATAATGCAGTTTTTACAAAACCTATCTCCAGTGATTATATTATGTTTATAAAGAATACAACAGTTTCAAGAATTTATTAAATCTTATTTTTGGTTATGAAAATCCTATATAATTATATATAAAATATTTTTCTATGAATTTCAAATAAAAATTAATGCATATATTTCAAATTTTATTTATCAAGTAAGTGGTATGATGTTTTTCATGTTCAATAATAAATATAAATTCAAGCATGAGTACACATGATTAATTATTTCTTTTATGCATGGACATTTTTCACAAAATAATCCATAATTTGTATTTCCCAATTGTCCCAAGAAATGATTTGGATTATTTTTTGTTAAGATTTTAATATTTTATATAACATTTAACATTTCACTGATTATGTAAGTATCTCAATGTCAAAACATGTAATTTATTTTGGAAAAGGCCACATTATAAAGGATTTAATGAAAGTGTTGTTATTTTATGTGACAAACCATAATTTTATGTGTACCATTTCTTACCTCATGTTTATGGGTATGTTGTTTTATTTATTTCACGTCACTGTTATATCTGAAACTAATAAATCTAATTCTCTTTCTCTCAATGCATAATTAAATTAATTTAGGTAAATGAATGCAAATGATTATGGATTATGAATGTGAGTTTTCTACATATTATTAACACTACAAAAAAGATACAATTCTTAGACATATGAAGAATGTATTGGACTTAAATGATGATACAGGTGTGGCCAGAATTAAACAGCACTACAATGTGTTGGGTAGAGTGATGAGATCTCATGAGTTATGTGAAATGATGTGTTAACATGATGCTATATTTTTTCACAACAATGTGTTGTAGTAAGAAAAAATTATGATTGATTTCTACCCATATGGTCTTGGAGAAAGGTCTTGATATATATTGGTATTATATGTTCCCTCATTATTTAATGATAAATGATCAACCAAGGGATTGTTCGACTAATATAATATCCCTTGTCTAGGAATATTTTATGATTATAGTAATGAAGGCATAAATAATAACCTAGTATGAAAATTAAAAGTTATACAAGGAAAGGGTATATAATTATAAGGATATATGAATTTCATTTTATGTTTGATTTAATCATGATATGAATTCTTATTTTTACAACTACTATTTTAGATTTGGATTGTTCAATTTCAAAACTATGCACATTTCATGCATTTTTGGTATATATATGTTCACTATGATTCATGTTGTGTTAGATGTTTTTAATTATGCACAATTATCATCAATAAAATGTCTTTTAGAAAAATGGTTGCATGTAACCTTTGAAAATATTGATGATGTTCTTTGAAAAGTAATGTATTCCTCCAAATAAAACGTTTTATGATTGTTTCAAAGGTTTTAGTTTTAAAAAGGGGTATTTAATTAAATGTATAAAATCCATTACTGGGAATTCATATGCTCAAACTATGGTTTGATTTATGTTTTATAGGATTTTGTAAATTATTCCATGCTTTGAGTACTCTTATGTGACTACTTCAAAATGAAGCTTAACCTTATCAAGTTTTTAGAAGAAGTGTTCCAGTACCATCTGATTTTCCATAATCTAAACTAAATCAATATTTTGTATTAGGATAAGATGTGTAATGTTTATATTATTATATTTATGAAATAAAATTCACACCATGTTTCAGGCACTGATTTCATACTTATAGGGTTAGGGTCATGACAACCTGGAATTCAATAGATTGAGTTCCTTATTATACTTGATCGATTCAGTGATGTCATCATTTGGGTGTTTTCAAGATTAGCTCTTAAGACAGAGAGAATATTTACAATTGATCATGTGTATGGAGTTTCACCTGTATCCATTTATCCATATAGGATGGAAACTACAAAGCTGTAAGATATGTTGAGGATGATAGGGGATTTAGAGGCCAATGGTTTCCTATGGGATAATACTTTTCTAGAGGATTCCCCTGCATGTTATTCTAATAAGGTGGAAAACGGTAAGGTATTTTTTGTGATTAAACTAATTAAAATCAGATTATAGTGAAAAAATGTTATCTCTAACCTCACATTGATGATCTCTTCAACCAAATTGATGGAGCAAGGGTATTTCTCATGATTGATCTAAGATCGGTTTACTATATAGTTTGAGTTAGGAATTTATATTTTTCACATATAAATTTTCATATATGGGACACCATACATGAGTATAAAATAATTACAATACTTTTAATATATTTTTCATCTATATTTTTGGTTGTTATGAATAGGATTATGTATCCTTATGTAGAATAATTTTTTTTAGTCATTGTATATGACATCATGGTGAATTTACATTTTCCAAGAGACAACTCCACTAATCTTGAGATCATTTTTAATACAGTATGTTATCACCAACTATATTCTATGTTATCGTAATGTAACTTTTGGATCAATAAGGTACAATTACATGATTATATTATCTTAGAAGAAGGAGTTGCCTGCTACCTACTAATGGTGAGAGTTGTGGTCACTATCGAGCAGTGTAAGAACGATATTTAGATACGGTGTTTTTAAAAGATAGTTGGTTAATAAAATAATTTAATATAGGAATTAGGAGGATTATTTGCATCTCTAACTATCTTGAATCAAAATGAAGTGATATTTTATTGATCTAAAACCTAAGAGACATCATTTTAAGAGAAAAAATTGTGAACTAATTCATCTATGATCCTAATTCTACAAGTTTTTGGTAAGATAAATTTGGAAAATATTGACACATCAGGTTTCAGGATTTCCGATTTTGTATCTATTAATACTGATTAATTGTATAGGTGTCACAAAATATGTGGCCTCTCTATGGGAATCCAATTATTCATAATCTTTATTTGGTAGTTTTTTTTCGTGCCATCTCCTATTAGATTAATTATATACAGGGAGAGCGGTTTGTGGTGTTTATGGATCAAAAAATGAAAATTAATATCTTAAAGTAGGGTGACCAAAAATATAGTTAGTGAATATTTTTTAATTATCTTTAGTCCATTATCATCAATATTTATAATTTTCCCAGGATTTTAAATGATGTTATCGATGGCCAGAGTAATATAACATATACATAAGTATCTTAAGAGGATAGTACAAGATGGATTCCTATGGAATATTTTTATTATATACATATATATATTTTGGATTGTCTTTGGAAGTATGTACTATTATCATTATCATGGACTCATCACATTTGGTGAATATGATAATGATACAGATTTCATATCTTAAATCCATGATCATAAGAGAGAGTACTTCTAGTTAGGACCAACCTCCATATAGTACTATCAATGATGATGATATCTTATATTTACAAGGGCATATATGAGTTCTGATGGATATAATATAGAATATTATGCATGTTTCTCATCTTTTTTAGTAGGTAGTTCACCTAGGTATCAAAATGTTGTATCAAGATTTGTGTTGATGGTAATGTTGGACAGGTATAAAATTTCAGATTTTAGGTTTTATCACTAGGTTATCAACCAGTTATCCAATAATGGGAGATAAATCACCACATGATATCTTATTACATATATTACCATTCTTAGAAAAAATGGGGAACTATTGCTATATTTTATTTCATTAGCATACATGGGTCTCCATGAGGTAGTGACAAAGTTCTGGTAGTCATAGAATTGATTTAAAAAAGTATCCCACTTCTTTCACATTCATGAAACATTGTTAATTGATAATATTGGAAGATTGATTTTGGTTGAGATTATACAGGTTCATGGGGTACGTCGTGATATCATTTCAGATTAGAAATATTTCTTCATATTGATATTTTGTTATGTTTTACATAATGCAATGGGTACACATGTTATTTTGAGAAAAAACATCCAACCTCAGACCAATGGACAGAAAGAATATATTATACTAAGGTTTGAGGACATACTCTGAAATGATTCCTTGATTTCTATGTTTTTTGGGAGTAACATATCCCTCTCATAAAGTTATCGAACCATAATAGTTATCATTAAATGATACATAAGGATCTTTATGAGGAACTATACAGTATGGTGTTTTTATGATCTCCATACTGGCTGGAGTTAGGAGAGGAAATTATAAATTCTACCAATAACATATAGGATACATTGGATAATGTTCATCTGATCCATAAGCATAAGTATAATTATCATTATAGAAACAATTCAAATATTGATTGTTGTCGATGAACTCTGATGTTCAAGGTAATTGATCTTGTTTTATTATAGCTATAACCCTAACTTGGTCATAGAAAAATATGGGATAAAGGGAATCCATAACCATGATTTTTTGATCAATTTTAGATCATATAGATTGTCAGGATAGAAACCTATTGGTTTATATTACATTTGAGTTACCCTTCCATGAATGAGAAATTCCACATTTCACATCTTTTATGTTATCATTATACCCACCTCATACCTTTCATCCTAAGGATGTAGAGCTATATGGAGATGAATATTTTGTAGAGTATATTATACACATCATTGACTATAACACAAAGGCTTTATAAGTCCATTATATCTTTTTTGTGTGGGTAATATGTCATCAATACTAGGTAAATGGAGAGACATGCGTGAGATAGGATGATGTACATGCCTAGTGGCCATACTAATTATTAGAGGGTGTTTTTATTCCCATATAAGGTGAACTTAGGAAGGTATTTAATTAATCCTGGGAGATTGTAAGATACTAATTTTTTATTTCATATATTAATCCTTTTAATTTATTTCTTATTCATTTTTTGTGCTAATATGGATTCCAAATGTTGTTACATTTATGTTGGGTGTATCATGGGATTTATTGTATCACAGTACCCAACATTTGGAAAAACATTAGATAGGCCACAATACTATGAGAAACCATGTGGGATAAACCACATGATTAACCTTAACTGTGTTAAGATTGATAGTTAGTATAAAGTGGATTCATTATAATTGTAAAAAATTCATATTGGGCCACAATCCCATGTTTTTATATTTTTAAAAGTTAGAACATTATATTGAATGATTAATTAAACCACGAGCATTAAACTATATGGGGTCCCTCATTAGAGAGTTGGAGGTGTACGATTGAAACATAGGTTGTCCATCGATGTGGACATCCCATTCAACCAATTTATATTTTTTATAATTAAAACACATCCCTTAAATCTAATTAAACATATCAATCATTATTATTTATCATTTATAGAAGTTATACGGTGTTTTCTTCCTATAGGATCTCATATCTTGAACAACATTATTTATTGGATATCTCCCCATTCTAAAATCTTGATAAGCTTCCATTCATATCCTTGGGTTTATACTGGGATGTTCATTGATAAAAATTATACATTATTATGTTATCTATATCATAATGTAGTTATTATGGTGAAGGCTCATATGACCTATTTTTAGGGTATTTATGTACAATTTCTTTTTCGTCTAATCCGGGATAAATGAACGGTTGATACTGGATGAAGATTGTATGACAAGATTGAGTTATGTGGTCTAGTTATTATCAATTTAAGGACTCATGTATCATAATTTGTGATATGTTCCGTTATCCAATTTCACTATGAATAGAACCTAATTTGAAATTATTCTAAATTATATATTCTATTTGGAACCAAATTAATTGTTAGAAATGAAATAATATAGATATCATCAACCTCGGAGTGAGACACTAATTTCGGTGTTCCCTCATACATTCCAAATTTATTAAATTATTATGGAGAAAAAAGAACCTATCTATGTCTTTGTGTATACATTTAAATAAAAATATCATATATACATCAAATGAATGCAGTGGCATGGATTGGAAAAATTCTATATCAATTCTAATGTTATGAACAAAATGAGAGTTGTATAACCACATTATATTCTAAAATGAAACAATTATAAAAACTGTTTTTTATTAAACTTTAACATGATATCCGTTTATATGTGGTGATGAGATTGGTCTTCATCTATTTCGTCCACCCTAAATCTTTCTACACTTTTTTTTAATCATTAATAAAAAGTGAAATTTGAATGAATGAAATACTTACACATTTGTTTTTATTAAAACTAATGATGCCTATCAATATTATTGTGTGCACATGATTACCCTTGTTATATCTAAATCATCCTATAGACATTTGTTTTATCTAAATGAATAGGACAATCAATCTTATATCAAAAATGGTAATGATGATCCTTTTGTATGTTATATCATTAAAAATATGGTTTCATTCATAATTATATGACACCAGTCATGGATACCCATTAATTTATATACATTAATGATAAAAATTAATATGAAACTAGGAATGGAATATTATTTTATTATGATAATAGTCATGGAATACTAACACCTTGATTATTGGCATAGAGACCCTCTATGTGACATGGGCATGAGGACCAATTATATGTGTGATATATGGGCATGACTACGCATACTGTGATGTAGGTTATGGATTACCCTATTATTTTGATATAATGAATGATATTTCAATAGTATGGAAATGATAATATAGTATAGATTTGATGATACTACATATGGCGTCACATACTATTTTGATATTGAGAATTACATCCCTTGATAGTTATTCAGATATATTCCTCTATGGGGCAATGCAGGTAGTGTCAGCCTGGTTTCATTTAGTAACCACAACCAACCCATCTATAGATTACATTAATTATTTTTACTATTGTATCTAAAATCTAAAATATTATGGAAAAATGAATGGATATTTATATAAGTTGGTGGTGGTGGCATACTGAGTATAAATTACACAATATCAATGCTGTTGATGGTATCCAAGAAGACTATATTCCCATAGTTGCAGTTTAGGAGAGGTAGCCACTTATAGATTTATGAATAATTAAATGATTTTGGAAGGGATATTATTAGCATATATCCAGGCTATAGGTTGAAATGATTTGATAGATTATTTCCATTTTTTGTTCATTTTGAACATCATTAACTGTATTGAACACATAAAACCATTTAAAAATTTTCCATATCTTATAGAGTTATGACTTAATACTACATTTAATATTAATTTTTTCAAAAACATTTTTCTAATTATTTTGGTCTTGGATGATTCTATATTATTCTACTCAGTTTCTTTTATGGGTACATTTTTAATTGTGTTTGTTTCCATTGTGCATTTTTCAACATATGATTCCACTATTTAATTAATACCACTTATCTTTTGTGCTAAAATATTGTAATTATTTAATAGTCTTGGAATAGAAACACCACTATCCATTACTTCTAGTTAGAAGAATCTATATTATTCAAAGGGATGCTTGAGGACGTGTGGAAAACATGCCATAGGAAACACTAACTAGAAATGAGTCTGAGATGACATATTGAACAAATCATTTTTAGTAACTAAACAATACATGGTAAAAAATAATACCAGAAGACTAATAATAATGAAAATGAAATCTAAAAAGTTTATTAATCTAGTAGATAACTAATATAATCTTCTTATTCTTAACCTAGATAATTTATAATGTAAGGTAAGACTTAACATTTGATAGTTCTTTTTAGAAATTTTGATTTAATGATTTCCTTCTACTCATTTTCTATTATTATAAGGTAATTTTATATTTTTATTTGATTTTATTAAAAAATATTGTAAATAAAATTTTCGATTATTGTAGGGTTTATTCATAAAGGATTAAAATGTAATATTTTAAACATATTCGATTTTGGTTATTTTTTTCTTCTTATACAAGTATAAGATAAATTATTTTTAAAATGTACTAGTTGAGCACCCTTTCCCACCATCATATATATTATTATGTAGAAACATCCATACCATGTCTCTGTGTTTTTTCATGCAAGATTTATCTCAAAATATAATAATATTTTCATGTTAGTAATTTTTTTAAATGAAAAAATAATCTTTTCTCATATATATGAGATAAAAGAAAAAGTTATTTCAAATCAGATTGATAACCAAATCAAAAGAGTTTTTAACAAATGTGAATTTTTATATTAGGAATATTCAATATATGGTTCATATTAATTATACATGATAATGGATGATCCAAAAAATTCTCATGGCAAAGGTGTGCCCAATATAGCTCTACACCACATTGGGTAATGCATATTCCTCAAAGAAGAAAAATGGAATAGATAACAGAGTATGTTAATAAAATGAAATAATAATGTTTTAGTTTTTATAAATCAATTTAAAAATAGGTGAACACATGTTTTAGATATGATTTTATAGGATACATATATTATATTTGAGAAAACAGTGTTTATGGAAATATTTAATTTATTGAGGCATGAAATTGTAACAATCATTTAATTGTGAAAGGTATATTTTTCAATGAATGGATTTCATGTGTACCTACCTACCTCAGAGTGACTTCATAGGTTTATTATTCTTTTTAATGTATATTTTTCTATATTTGGGGAAATATTTTTCTTACACGGTGAAATTGTTTATTGATGTGTTCCATATGGTATTATTGAAAATGTAAATATATTCATGGGGTTTCATGTTATTCACTAGACATAATAGATTCAGTTATTTTAATATACCGAAATGGAAATTGATTTCAAAATAGATTTTGAAATTTTTTTTTTTTGAATTATCTAAGTATGCTTATAATTTTTACTAAGTTCAATATTTCTTTTATTTCTAAACATATTAAAGGATGAAATATGGTCTTCAATTAAATTTATTTGTAAACATAATTCCTATTTTTTGGAAACATGACATGTGTGAAAGTGTCCTCTATATTATATAATGATTAAACCTATTTTTAAATTAATCATACATAAATGTATGTTAAATATAATAAGCTCAAACCCTTGATAAAAATCCATAAATATTGTATTGAATAAGGTGAGGTTCATTGTATAATTACATTTATTCTGACAATTTGATGATGAAATTTTTTTAGAAATATGAAATAAATCTTGTTAATGAACTACACAAATAAAATAAATAAATATTATTAAATATTTTAATGATGTATTTTGTAATTTAATGCACCTTTTATTCATATGGTTGTTTTATATATTCCCTCAAAATAATGGTTATTGAATATCCATTTATCCAATAGGTACATTGACATTATTTAATTATGGGTTAGAAATAAAATTTTTTATTATAAATTAATATTGAAAAAATGAAATAAATAATATTAATACATTTTTATAATAGGTATTTTTAGTCAATATAAATAATTTTCACCAATTTTTTTTAATAAAAAGAATACTAAAAAATAATAAATTTAAAATATTGAGTGGTAATAAGATTAATAATGGAACTAGTTTGAAATAATATAATAAAAAATTTGATATTTTTATACATTTTCAATCATTATATTTTAATTTTTATTAAAAATTATATTTATAACTATTGAATAAATACTTTACTGACGTATTTAAAAGTAGTCATATATATTACAATTCATATATTGATAAATATTTTCTATAGAATACTAAAAAAAATATTGACAAAAAATACATTTTTCTAAAAATCATTATAATGATTTATACATTAATTAATATAAAATTAATTTTTATCACCTTTATAAGTTATATAAAATCAAATGTATTTTTTATTTTGAATCTAAATGTGAAAAGAAAATAATATGGGCAATTTTATTTATATACCAAAAAATAGGTTACAAAGGCAAAAGATAGTCAAAAAAAATACTAAAATGAGTTAAAGGGTTAAATAAATGGAAGAAGTCGTAAAATAAGAAAAAAATTATGGGGATGCATGAGATAATCAAATAACTCCCTTAAACACCTATATTTTATCCATTCACTTTTTCTGAATATATTTTTTTAAAATGATGACAATATACATTAAGTAGTTGGTATTTTGGAAAATTCCATGAAATCTCAACTATAAAAGGACCTCAACACTAACCACATATAAAAATAACTTTACTAAAAATAACTATTATATTCATAAAAAAATCACTCTCTAACAATTCACTCTAACATTTGGGGATCCTTGTTCATAAGAAGACTATGCAAAGAGGTCATTTTTTAGAGGCACTGTATTAGGATATTCAAGTCCTCCACACTAGATTTATTTATATGCAAGGATATTAATATAAAATCCTTATAAAAATCCACTAATATATGATATATGACATTAATATTTTTTTAAATTACTAATCATATGAAAAACTAATATTATTACTGTACAATAACAATTTTATTCTCATCGAGTTGTTATCGAATTGTCTTATTTTGGTATGTTTTACCACCTACATGAATGATGGAATAAAATTTACGTCATGTATGAATAATTAAAACTAAATAATATATATATGATTAAATAATGATTAATATAATTTTTTAATTTTTAATTGTAATATAAATAACAATATTCATAAATAAAATAAAATAATTTAATTGATAAAAAAATAAAAAATAATCCATTTCATGATAATATTTATCATAAAATACATGAAATGAATATAGGATACAATAAGTATATCAATAAGGTTTATTAACTCTTCATGAACATCCTTGATAGGATAAATCCATGACAAGTGATGATTTATTAGAATTCCAATACAGAAAAATTCATGGAATCATATAAGAACATACACCTGAATGTAAATTTTAACTAAAAATAATTATAATATTGGAAAATAGTAATTATAAATGGATGCTATTATGTAAAATAATTATAAATAATTTTATAGGAATACTAATAAAATACATAAATTTATTATACTAGGAGATAGAACATGTCTGATTAAAAAGAAGTAAGAGTTAAGAGTTAGTTTTCTAATATTACTTTATAATCGATAATTTTAATGTTAATAATCATATTAATTGAAATATAATTTTATTTACCACTATAACATAATATATTTTCTTATCATCATTCTTTTTCCAAGATTTATATGAATTCTCAACATTTCATATCCTTTGTGATAAAAATTCATTGGAAATGATTCATGTGATTGGAACCATCTTATTTCTAATTATCAATTTGGAAACATTTTCCCACATTCCAATATTCGATATTTTTTTAGGAATTTTCATTTTCCTACATTTAGGATTTATTAATTATTATTTTCTACGAAAATTTCATATTTATAAAGAACGTAAATAAATATTTATTAAAAATTAAATAGAATTCAATTTCTTTTTAGATTTACTTCGTTTAAAAAATAATTAAGGTAATATTCCTTGTTTTTCATTTTATGAATGAACATAATAATTTAAGAAACCATATTCCTCAAAACAATTACCCCATTATATCATGTCATAATTCCTAAAACATATTCATAATCAATATTGGATAGAATCCTGAACAAGGATGCGAACATACGTTACCATGGAATTGATTTAATATTGAAATATAACATAACTTTTCCCATGTATAATAGGTGAAATAAAAAAAATAAAATTACAACACATAGGGAAAATTATAGAAACATGAGAGGTAGAAAACCGTGGAAAAATCCAAAACCTAGAGTCAGTATAAACCAAGAAAAAAAGTCTCCATGTAACTATATTTAAATAATATCTCAACCCATTATTAATATCTCATTATCCAAAATAAGAATTCAGGATACATGACACCCTTATCATTATAGGTGACCTATAATATCCATTCATCATACACATAGAGGCATAATCATAGTTTGATGGAAAAAATAGGATACTTGTATATATGTATATAATTTCTATCAGCATGTGATCATTATCTCTATATAAAAAAAATTATATAGAATTTCATTAAAAGATTCTCATAAAAAAATTATTTAACAATATTCAATAATCAACGGCACATGAATATTGAAATTAACATGAATGAAGATATGGAGGGTATTAGTCAAAATAACCTATATCACAGATGATAGAAATGTGATCAATCAATGCTTGATACTTGAATGATACCACGAAGAATGTACAATATGTTCTCTAGACTATGGGAATATACAACTAGGTTTTGAATGGAACACTTTTTAGGAATAATGTGACATTTAATTATACTAATCCAACCATATTCTATTGATATCACAACCACAACCCCTAAATCATACACATTAATATGGGTTTCATGTGTTAAGAAATCGATTTACCTTTGTTTCTCATTTACCATGTTATCTAAAAAAACTACTGAACAATAATAAACTTTTTATAAAACATATTCAAGAAAGTAATTATTATTACCAAGGTTTTTAATACATTAATATTACACCATTTTAAATGAACATTACAATAATTCCGAAAATACATACCCAAATATAATATTTCATTAATAAATTTGGATATTAGGATGATAATATTATTATATAATGAATGATATTCATCATATACCATAATGATCTTCATATTTATTAATTTTTATTGACATTACATACATAAACATTTATTCCTAACAATGGGAATGTAAAAATAAATAATGGTAAGATTAGATGCCCAATATGGTGGTTGACACAGATAATCAATTTATTAGTCATATACTCCAGAAGATTTCTATAGTATGTTGATGATTTTTGAAAATGAATTAATTTTCAGGATGAACATGGAAATGGAATACATTAAGGGATGGAATTTGGTTTAAGGGAACATATTTTTTGTCATAATAAGCATTTTTACTAAAAAAATTCCTATGTGGTTATGGACATTCCCATTTCCAGTAAACATTGACATCCCACAATATATACATTCCATGTCACAACCATAGGCTTATATGGGATAATGGGTGAAGAAACCCAATGGTATCCAACCTAGGATAGATATAGGATGGTTGGAGGCTGAAAATCCTTGGTATATGGCCCATGGGGTCAAAGAATAGAGGCACACAAAGCATGGTCCCAATGCCCACATGGCTGACTCCCAAGTACTGGAGTTTATAGGTGGTATGGGTGTCGAAACTCATTACATGTATTGGTAAGCCACATCCAACAAATTTATCACAAATCATAGGGAGGCATGGTGAAATTTTCAATGTGGGGTATGAATTTTCAAAGTAAACATCATGTGATTAAATCTGGTCCACTCGATCATTCACTTGGCTAAATCTAGACATCCATTATATTCCCTTTCATCACGTGTTTGAAATAATTTGATCTCAAAATATGTAAATTCAAAACAATAATCAATATAAAGTGAAATACATATTTATCCTCTCACTTGTATTAATTTCTCATATGCCACTGGTTCTACATATTAAAGAAAATCTATAACACTCACATGATCACTTAGTTATCACTACGGCTAGAAAAATCCACTAATACATTATACAAAAATCCATCAGGAGACTCTAATCACAAGAACCATGCATGTCGTAAGAACTCCCACCAAAGCATGAAGCCATCATGTGATCATTCTTCGATCACGTGATCGAGTGAATAAAATCACAAGGAAAATTATTAAATATATCATATTGTGATACTCATATGTCATATAAAGTATTTTCATTCCATATTAATTTCGATTTATCATGAACAATCGGCATTTCCTGAATGGATTATGATCTTTGGAAGGCGTCTTGTGGTCACGTCAGGTTGATCATGTGATGTATCTTCCATCTCTTCTGGAGCCCATGGAATCCTCCCCATACATAGTAGTAACATTCTCAAATGACCTTGGCATGAAAATAAATTTATCCCCTTAGAATATTAGGACACACACAAGTAAATGATTAAGTGATGTTGGGAAGATCTATGGAAAAAATATGGTACGCTTACAACCACCCATAGGAAAACTCCCTCATGAGATCGTAAGAATATTTCTCATGGTAACATTAAGATCACATCGTCACATAAACATGAAAATAGCATAACTCTATATTAAACATTTAAATTGGTTCCAACACTCTTCCATGATTTTCCATGGGAATACACCCCTATCATTAAATCCTCCCTATTTGACATGTGGTTTTGAGGTGAAGAAGGATTGAATTACATGATTCCATTAGGATTAAATGACAATAGGGTGTAATGACCCATGTCATGAAAAGTGTTCATATGAGATACAATAGGAATATCCTAATGGATGATGAAAAGTCCCAATATAGTGTTTAATAGTCAATCATGTGAACTCTAGGTCTCAGATGGAATCATTTTCCTGTGATCTTGATGCCATAACGCTATTCTTATTATGGAATGTCTCCCTTAGGTCTACACATTCCAATTGTACACACCCAGTTCATTAATAATTTCATTGGTCTCTTGGTGACCTTCCCAAATAATTTTTCTATTTTTCTTGGCCTCATAGTCTATAATGTATGAAATGTACCCCCATATTCCACGAACACTTTGTATCCAAATTGTGAAAACCTTCAGCAATGTATGTGATTCTATCTTTGGTAACACCCTCTGTATGGACATAAAAACCATCTCAAAACCACATAATTTTTATTAAAATATCATCACGTTGATCATAATGAAGGTTCATTAATAATAAACTCTTAAATATATTGATGTCTATGG
Source organism: Viscum album (assembly GCA_963277665.1). Classification (NCBI taxonomy): domain Eukaryota; kingdom Viridiplantae; phylum Streptophyta; class Magnoliopsida; order Santalales; family Viscaceae; genus Viscum; species Viscum album. The sequence continues at coordinate 194,380,400 of OY728146.1, read as the reverse complement.
GATTTTTATATTCCAATGAAAAATAACCTCAACCTTTTAGAAGCACCCCTCATATTACTGAACAAGGTAATCTGAATCACATGAGAATTGGGGATTCATGTTGTTCCATTGACTGTGCACCCAAATGTGGGAGTCCTTCACACTCATGGACATTCCCTTTCATCCCCATGATGACCCTAAATGGTGAAGTTTTATTCATGCATCACTATTAATATGTCAATTGGTTCCTATTATTCTAAGTTCATGATCCCTTTGGAAATGTTACTTCCACAAATGGATGGGTGAAAAATGCAAAACATTTCATTGAGACCCTACAATGTAAAAATTTTATGGCCATATAATCACTATTATCTTCATTGATCCCATAATTTTTTAGGGCCTCTTGGGAAACTCATGTCGATCATGAAACAATGATTTGAAAATTCTAGTTAATCTTTGGAAAACTAATATAACTATCACCATTGTCATGTGGAAGTACCAACACTATTAAATTTTATTATGAGTGATCTCTATGACATTTTTTTATTAACATAAGACATGATCTAGAGAATACAGCTTGATCAAGTGATTTCCAATTAACTTGGAATCATTAATGTGTGATGTACTGAAAATGAAGCCATGTTGATTTGGAGACAACGTAAGGACATGACCTCTTTGATTATGTGCAAGTCATTAAACATGTTCAGTTTGGTTATTCAATGAAAATTGAAAATTTATACTGCACTCAGTGGAAAACATCCCATGCAAGTGAATTGACTAGGAAGACACCATTGGACGTGTCTTCCATTTCACACTATCACCCTATGGATGTCATGTGGATAATCCAGACATGTAAAATAGGTGGCTAATAAATCCAAGGAAATTAACCAAAGACATTTATGCTTCATCCTATACACACACTAATAATCATGACATGTGAACCTTAGAAAACATACACGTTTTTTATAGATGTTTCCTTGATAATCAAGGGTTGTTAACTCATGAGACCGTATTATTGTCTTTATCATTGAATTGCTTTTTATGGTATTATCTTTTTTTAACCATAAGTTGATATAGAATTAGGGAAAAAAGGAAATCCTTGGTGTTTATGACCTAATCTACAATGAAGACTTATTGTTTTAGGCTTGATAAAAAATCTTTAGTACATAATCCCCAATGAAAAAAGGACCCTCAATATGAATGCCTCAATTAATAAGGAATCCATTTTGGTATACACCCATATAATTCCTAAAACCTAATGGATTACTATAATGTCTCCAATTGTTCTTTTCCACCTTCACCCATTAGATAATTAATGGTTAAATAAACAATAATAACTTTAATTCCTATAATAAAACAGATATATACTAATACTTTATACGGATCGAGCATAAATGGGTCCTCCATTTCTGTGTAAGTCCCCTCATATCACCAATACTTCAACAATTGGAACCCCCTAATCCCCATGGGATGACCATTTTACCTCATCAATCACCAGATTAGAAGTGTGCTCATAGAGAGGAATTATAGTAAGTATCATTCCCTACCATTTCTTGATGTACCCTAAACCCATCCCCATGTCAAAAATAATGAACTATGAGATCTCTGATTTTTTCCATAATAGTGATACATATGATTTCTTACTAAGCCCCAAACACCAATAAGAATACACTTTAGTGCAATTCCATAGATTCACCACGTGTTTTCATCATGGGAAAAAATTATACCATAATTCTACAATAATTCATTTTCCATCAGTAGATGAAAAGTGGTATTACACATGGTCTACATATAAATATCAGTCTAGATTATACACTTGAATTACTCAAACCCATCAGATGATAGGGATGAATTTTAATACAATGAATCTTATACCAATTATAATATATGAATTATAAGACACCATCATTAGGAAAATTATTTATACCATATCATCCGCCACATGGGTAATCATAAATCTTAGAGGGAAACATTCACATGTGATCCAAGATAATATTTTCTCACGTGAAATGAATCCAGTCTTCTACTACCTCTTGATTCTTACAATGAGCATGTGTCACATGTGATTAGATGGTAAAAATTATTATACATATAGAATAATAATAATTCCTCAGTGAGGGATAATAAATTACTATTATGTAAGATTACATCTTATTTCCACTCAAAGTGAAATTCTCTTGATGAAGCTTCCCTTGGATGTTTTATATGTATATGTCCCATGTAAGGTCTCTGTGGTTATATACCATAAAATATGGATGGACAAAAAATAAATGCATATGCTATGATTCCTATAGAAAATATGATACATCAAATACCTCAATGTGGACCGATCCTGATATTTAGGTCCTTAATGTCTGATGTTATAATAAATGGATTGGTCCAGTCACGTGAACATAATCTTTTTAAAATAAAATATGTGGGGTTTGAATATTATTTTCACAGGTTACATATAATTCCACATAGACTTCCAATCCCATCTCCAATACACCAAACTTATCTTTGGAAGAAAATAATCTAAATTGATCTTGAAAATGGACACAACCCGTTTATTTATAAATATGCAAGACAAAGTTATAGAACCCACGATATGCACATAATTAATCCTATCGACATATGTTCATAATCATGTCATTGAATCATTTTTAAATAGAAACATATTGGTGTTGGGTAATGTTTTCCAAAAACACATCCTAAAACTATAAGAGAGTCCCATAGTAGGAAATTGTTCCACTCCAAAGGGTTTAATGATCTCGTCCTCCCATATTCTTGGCCAATGTGAGTTCCAAAGAATCATTTGGTGTGAAACCTAAAAATGGTATATTATTTTAGAAATATGTACCATACTCATTTATTGATGTGGTATCTATTGGGAGTGTCTAGGGAATAATATAAATGTGAATACAGAAGAGAATTATTGAGAGAAGAATTAACCCCACTATAATTAATCAAACCATCATACTGAATTCATATCTATATATATTTCATAATGAAACAAAATTATGATGTTGAAGTGAATTCCATTAACTAATTAATTCCATTCATAGTTCAAAATTAATATATTTCCCCATATCCATTACTCCATTTTGTTCTATAATCATTGTGAAACAATATTGTGAACCCAACAACAATCTTTTAACTATATTGAACATTTCGTAAAAATAATGTGCCCCATATATATCCATTAACCTTGAATATAATTGACCAAACATGTATATATTACATAATGAATAAGGTGTCTCATTACTTCCCTGGGACAGTTAAGATTCTATGAAATCAATAATGATTCATCAAATGTACCTATGGATTCATAGATCAAATTACATGTTGCTTTGTCCATGAGGTCTTAATGTATGTTTTCACCAACTCATCACATCAGGTATCAGTTGGAGAACTTCTTGGATAAATGTACTACACAAATAGTTCTATCTCAAATCTGGAATCAGCCAATGAAATCATATTGAGTATGAATTACAAATGGAATTCTTTCCCACGATAGGCCACCAGAGATGAAGTGTCCCTTATTTCAACATTCAAAATCTTTGGGAGAAAATGATTATATTATAGAAATGAATACGTACCCATCCTTAGTGAGGCGATAGAGGATAATTACAAATAAACTATACTACATAAGAGATTACTATGATGTATCCCCTCTATTATATTAATCATCATTGACATATGAATGTGATTCAACAATGAGCATCACTATAATTTGTTCCCACACAATCATCCCATGTTGGTGAACATTGTAGGAGATCCCATTGGGGGTATCTAATAAATCAATATCCTGAGAAGGATTATATCCTTGATACATAAAATTTGAATGAGGCCAAATAGTGTGAAAAAAATCATTCCTAAATAATCAGTAGATAGGATCTTATTACTTCATCAAATTTAGACTTGGGGACTATGGAAGCCCATGAAGATCCCTAGCTTACATGGTTGGGGTGAATTGTTTTCAAAATTTACCATGTGTCTATATATGACATGGAAACCAAAACCTCAAATGGTACAACGATCAGCATAACATCCAATGGTATCATGGGAAATAACCCCTCAACTAATACATTGGGAATCGACCAAAAAATGTTACCATGTGAACTGCTCCCTAAATCATTACCTCGGGAACTGAACCCTAAAATAGTATAATGGGAACCAACCACTAAAACCATACCTAATTAATTGACCCCTAAAATGTTATACAAGGAACCAAACTATAAAATAGGTACTCCAACTATGAGGAGAATAAAAAAACATGTGTCTCGTTCTATATTATATAAATCATATCTGTAGACAGATCAATATATCTATATAAACATGCATGTGTTGGGGACAAACAAACCCTCATACTAATATCTGAGTCAAATCATGTTTACATACATTACACCATAGACATAAGAAAATAATATCTCATCGGTATATATCATGAATTTATAGAACGTGTTACCGAACGTGTTGGTATTTCATAGGATAAAGAAATTTTGACATAACAAATGTGGTAGTATTGGATTCAATCTCTAGAGCCACTTCCAAACTCCCATAATCATCAACTCACCCTATTCCTGACAGAGGAATGTTTTTATTATATATCCTTCCTGTCATCCCCTTGAATATCATATAGAAATTTATGTAGAATAGTATGTATCAAAAATCCAATGACAGAAAATGGTTCTATAGGAAATAGTTATTAAAAACCTTGAAATATTCCTTGGAATAATGTAATAATACCTACATTTGGATTCCCATATTTTAGATAAGTTCCCATCCCATAGGTATGGGGAAATTTTCATATTTGTGATAACCTCATGAGATAACATTTGGACATTTTTTAACATCTCCCCAGCTAATAGGGTTGGGTAAATTTTCATATTTTCATCTCTTCATTGGGGATATTATTTAAACCACATGAACATAAATTTTCTCACCAAAACACCAAGATATTCAAAATATTTTAATTAGTGGGAAGCATCTACATCACCCATTTCCCCATATACTTCCGCACCTATCCCCATAACAATAATGATTGGGACTCTACTCCATAGGATCTAGACTCAGCCATGCAACTGTGTTAATGGAGGTATAGATAATTTAAAGGAGAAGTAAATGCTCTTCCAACTATTGAAGATTGAAATCAAAATAAATATTCATTAAAATCAATATATGATCCCAGAAATTTCAACTACAGAATAGAAAATGGTTTGATAGTGCTCTTATCCCCATGAAATCCGTGTGAGGAATAAGGTATCAGGATATAATTATCCCTACCATTGATGTATCGGGAAGAGAAAAGAAGGTTTTATGTCAATTGAATAATGTATTACATTATAGATGGAAATAGGGATATTAAAAGAATTGACTCAGGAATCGCCAAAACACTCATCTCTTTCATCTGAATTGAACACACATGTTTTGCAGTAGAGCATGAAAAACATACCTTGCAGGGATAAAACACCATCTTTCAATATGATAGTGAAAAAGTAATCCAATTTAAGTAATAATACATATCATCTATTATTTTTTTAATTCAATGATTAATGTTTTTATATAACATCCAATAATAAGGAATCCTATTGATGTATGGTTGATATAAAATGACAACCATTTTTTCTACCATTGGAATCTAATGAAAATAATATTGCGTTGTTTTTTTCAATGATTGGTTGTAGATATAATTAATTATAGGATTGAATGATTTGAATGATTATTAAACTCATGGAACATGTATAAGAATCATATAATCTGAATAATATGATCAACTCTATTTATAGGTTATTCAGAATCTTACATAGAAGAGACATTAAATTTCATGTCCAATGTCTTTACCATGAGATGTTAAACTCCATGTCCATCCTCATAACCAAAGTACATTAATATGAATTTCCATTATCAGTACTACAATATGTTAAATAGAATGGAAAATCTCCCAACCACATGAAATTAGACTACATAACTGATTTCATATCCACATGAAATTAAATTTCATACCTAAAATTATTACTATATGAATTTATACAACAAGGATGTTGTCCTTCCTGCATGATAGTAAACCACAAATTATATTATAACAATGTGTGGATTGATTCTCATACTAATATTATACAATGTGATACCGAATTATATATAATGGGCCATATATTTAAATTTATTTCTTTGCAAAGGACAGCAAACGTCATAGTTGATGTCCTTTCCAGATGACATTAAAACTTTATGTTCTTATAGAACTATATATGGATTATTTCTCATCTTCATATGACAAGTAGGGATGCCAGATTCTATGTCTTGTACTTACCACCTATATCCTCATCTACACCTAAAGATATTTAATTGTATGGAAATCAACATCAACATATAATGTTCATCTGTAAGGACCACATCCTTACTGCATGATGTTAAACTACATAGACCATGTCCTTTAAACAAGGCATTAAACTACACGACTGAGGTCCTTACCATAAGACGTTAAACTGCATGGCTAATATCTATACCGAAATAACGTGAAAAACATGGGTGATATCATTTTAATATGAAATTAATGTACACATGTTCCTAGAAAAATGTATTGATTGATTCTATTTTTAATAAGATACATATGGATATCAATTTCTATATATTTGCTGAGACACCTATATTGCCACACTTACCACAATACGTTAAACTACATAGATTATTTCCTTTTTAGATGACATTAAAACTGAAAATTAATTCCATGATTTATTTCTAGATTTTTTCTCACCATAATAAGATATGTATGGATTCCATATTATATAACTTGACCATGTCACTTATATTCACGACCTAACTACAAGATGTTAAACTGCATGTCTTGTGTCCTTTCTGAAAAAAAAAATTACAATAGATTAGGTCTTCTAGAACTAAGAATGGATTTATAATCATCATGATGAGACACATAGGGATTATAGATTCTATATCTTGGCCTATATAACTATTTCCTATGAAGAAATGAATTATTTTAAACTGCATAGATGATGTATTTACAGTAAGATGTTAAAATACATGGCCATCATCCTCCCCAAAAGGTTATAAACAACATGGGATTCATCCTTAATGCTCGATCATAAAATGAAAGGACCATTTCCATACAAAAATACATTAAAACTAATTGTTGATTTGATTACATAAATACATTCAACTACATGACTAGAGACATTAAGGCAATTCCTTAAACTAAAGTTATTTTATCCTTACAATTTGAAATTAAACCTCCAAGGTTTATAGAAATTTTAAGTGATTGATTCTCATAATAAAGATATACATAAGGATTTGATATTCTTTATATTGTATTGGAAACTTAAATTCACATCCTTGCCACAAGTTATTAAACATCATGGCTGATGTCCTTTTTTAGGACATTAATAAGACATGAGTCTTATTGAAATATATATTTCTTGATTATCATCAGAATGAGATAAATAGGGATTACACATTTTATGACTATTATCATCCAAATATATCCTATTACATAGTGTATAACTTTAATCTACATGGCTGATGCCATGACTGAATGATGTTAAACTGCATGGTTTTCATCCTCACCATAATATGTAAAATGGAATGACCATAGTCCTTACAAAAAAAAATATCATGGTCAATGTCTTTACTGATATAAAAAACTATACAATTGGTGTACTTAATGAAAGATATTAAAACAGACAACTGATTTCCATACCAAAATACATTAAACTATAAGGCTGATGTCATTGATGTATAACATTAAACTGAACTATTTTATAAAAATATTTTTTATTTGAATCTCATCGTAATGAGATATATATGGACACCTAATTATATATATTGGTACAACCACATATATTTGTGAAAACACCCCAAGACGATAAAATTCATCGATGATTTATTTTTAAACTGACATTAAAAATTTACATGACTTTTAGAAATATGCTTGGATTGATTCTCATGTTAATGAGATACAAGAGGATTCCATATTCTATATCTTGGAAAAAATACTGATTTCTGCATCCTTACTTTATAAAGATAAACTTCATAGAATATTTCTTTTCCACATGTTGTAAAAATTCATTGATCAATAGGATTACATTCCTTTTACACCAATTGATATACATGTCCATTGAATTATATTTTAAAATTCACAACTATGGTAATTTTCATAGAAAATTAAACTACATATTTTTCCTATAACCACGTAAATCTTGTCTCTAGTTTCAATATGATATACAAGGATTCGTAGATCCTATATCCTTTCCAAATCATATATAATCACATTATTACGTGATAATGGTAAACTTTATTAAACAAATCCTATTCACAAATCAAAAAAACAGTTCATCATTTCAATATCTGGCATGGATTTTCTACAATAGCTGAAAATTACAATTTCATTAAGAAAAGATGACATAGAATATATTGATCATAGATATGTTAATAAATATCCTATAACACTTAGTCATCTATTATGGGTGTTCTCTAATAATTCACCTCCTTAAACATTCATGTTTTAGTGTCATGGACACCTTTTCAAATTCATAGTTTTTGGTCCAAGGAAAATAAGGTCAAACCTATACTAGTTCAAATAAACTCATATATCATATCTCGGAATCAAAAATATGGAATGAATAAATCCACAAACCAATACATAATGTCCATAAGTATATTCCAATGGCGCAACGAGGAAGGTATTGAGATTATATTCATAGTTCTATCAAAGGCATCAACTGACATAACTTGGTACCTGATAGCTTAAATACATTAATTCATGTATATACCCAATTGAAGTGCTTAATATTTGTGGAAACAAAGACGGCATATTATAGTATATTGTGGTGATGTTTTGGGATATGTTTATATTCCTATCATTATATCCATATAATCATAACACTCTGATTAGTATGAACATGTGGCTACTTGAGAGCAAGTGAATGCCCTTTCCAACATCCAATAGGACTAGAATAATTTTCTATTGAATTACCCAACATAATGATCAGGAATTATTTCAAACTCTAGATAGGGATCACCATGTGTGAGATTCACATTCTTCAAGGCGGGTTCATATTCCTATCGATTATGACTAATAAAATAATCCAAAGCCTCATGATTGGGATCTAATCCCCATTTTGGTTGGGGATCACTGAGTGAGAGTGGAACATGCCTAGGGTCATTCTCATAACCAAATAGAAATGACCAATGACATATCCAAAGTTCAGGGATCAACCATATTTTCTGATCTAGGTTGAGGGTCACTAAGTGAGAGAGGAACATTCCATTAAAAAGGCTCATATTTTTGTCAGTAATGCCAATAAAAATAACCTAGTAGATTATAAGAGGAGGCTCATTTCCCTACTCCCATTCTGGAGGTCTGTCAAAATATTCTGATAGGGAGTGGGATCATATTACCATTCTAATATATGGTCACCATGCAATGGAAGAACAAAACTCAATATATTCTCATATTACATTCATAGAAGACCAAAGGATTCTCAAAAGGACCATTGATGAAATATTATCGTCATTCTGGCCAAGGCCCACTAAGTGATAGTTTAATACGCCTCTAGATAGGCTCATATCACTATAAAAATACTCCTTTAAATAAATTTGATGTTTTATATATTTAGGCTAGTATTCCCACCAAACAAGTTGGTTATCAATAAATTCTATCATCCAACACTGTATAGGCCCATTTACTTTAACAATTTTAATAGACGAGTCAACATATTATGACCATGACGTCAAGATAGACCCATATCCCTAACACACTAAGTGATAGTTTCTGTGAATTTTTCTAGACACATTATCAAAACCAAAAGGGTCATTAAACTCATTATTAAAAGCATAAGGTAACCAATACATCAATATTCCACCACATGGTATTGTGGTGATGGATCACGTGGACTGTACTATATACATGAACCCTAGTGAACCTCCCCATGGTGATATCTCAAACGAGAAAGGAAATCCTCCCCTTTCATATAGTCAATCAGATATAGAGGTGATCAAATGTCTCAGAGACCATCATATATAGAGGTCATGAAAAATATTATTCACTTTTTATTGAATGATTATCACTATTTCAGGGTTAACCAAGTATATTGACCCAATAAACCGTCATAAACACTTCATTTTATTTAGAAATAGATGAATTGGGGAATAATATATGGTACGACTAGGTAAATACATATATATATGATAATTAAGATGATGTCTTGGAAATGTGGATTGTGTTATCCAGATGCTACCTCCAAAAAATGCCCAGACCCATTTCCACATCTAATTATGAGATCCCTAATGGCCTATGAATATAACTCTCGCTAGTTTAATAACCCCATGATGTTAATATATATTAATTTCATCCTAACAACATAAGTTTATATATTAGAGAACATCCTAGACAAAAATTGTATATATTTTATTGGGTTCATCTTGCAAGGAAGGTGACAAACTAAACAATATCTCATGTCCTAAATGCAAGACATTTAACTGCACAACATTTCATGTCCATACATAATGCCAATAAACATTATGGAGAAAATTTTCACTACATGATATTAAACATCATGAGAAGAAACATCTCAAAAATTACACACCACACATGAACTGAACCAATGTGAAAGTATAATGGAATTATAATATCCCCATGTGAGGGTTGGCACCTCATAGAGAATTTATTTTTCCACGAACTACATGTGTCTTGATTTCTACAAGCACATGATACATAGTGGCACCTGAACCTCTAGTCATGGGTCCAAAAATAAAATTTCATTATCATTCATATTGGGTGATCATCACCCTTACGAAATAATATTAAATTACACAAAATATGTCTGATCATTAATCGCATCTCTATGGTGTGAGGATATAGTTTATCTTTGATTTTTTCATAGACCAATCATAATTTAGGTGATCCTAGGAGTTTCATTGAGGGATTTGCCACAATGAAACAAACAATGGACCATGATAGGTGAATCATTTTATTTAATGAAAGAACATAAGAGTAATAAGATGATTCCCTATTTCATGATATTAAATTTAATAGTCAATGTCCATTGCAAGACAAAAATCAAAACATTCCTATAGACCTCGCCTCAGAGGACCACTATTGTAGGGAATTAGAATCCTACCACACAATTTTCCTTAAAGAAATATGCTTGAAATAATTCATAATAAAAAACAATATGTCGTGACAAAATGATCTACAATATTGTTTCATGTTTCCAAAAAAATGAGAATTCCCTCTCCATATGTATATCTCAGACATGCGTAAGATGGTCCTTAATCAAGAATAATGGGTGTATTGATTTATATTAATATGGTATATGTAGTGACGACCATATTTACATCCATATACCCAACCATAGAAAACTTATTCATGTTGTGATGCTTGTGATCTTTCCATATGACATTAAACGACACTGTTCCTCATGAAATACGTATCAATTGATTCATTTTATCACATAACATTTTGTGACACCAAAATCTTGAACTCATGAACCCATGAACATAAATTAGGGGAGAAATTCCCACCTCTTAATATGAATCAGACCAGCATAAAGAGTTTCTCATTCAATAACTACTTGTGTCCTGATTCATTTCATCACATTCTAAAAAGTGATTCTAGGTTCTCGAATGTTGGGCCCAACTATAACATACGATAAAAAGTACACAAACTGCATAACGAATAAGCCATACCAGACCAATTTTTTTAACGTGTGAGTTAGATTTACATGTGGTCTATTTTTCTTATAATATATGTTGGAGAATATTTTTTTTCACTTACCACGTCCATAACGTATGATGGTAACCATTATGGAAAACCTCCATGTCACTTGAAATTTATAATTCATAAAATATATTTCCTTACAACATTGTGTTATACTTTAAGGAAAACATATTGACCTCATGAAGGTAAAAAATAAAAATAAATACTTCCCTAACACACAAAGATTAATCTAAAATTAAAATACCATTACCACATTATGTTATAAAATTTGTAAGATTGTATATCAATAATAAAAGATATTAAAAATTATAGTCCATGAATCATTTACATTATCTATCAAATGACAAAAATAATTGTTCCCTGGTATACATGATTATTATTTTATTACTCATTATTTTGGGGAACCACAATCTATATTCCAAACTTCATGTCTTCAGTACCTCATGATTCCATAAACCTTTCAAGCCCCTTGGGATGGAAAATATATCTCTTGGTCATCCATGGTATTACTACATAAGGGATTAGACCCACTATCTAGAGACATCAGGGCCCATTAGATAGGGATTACCAATTATAGTTTACTTAATTTCACCATAGAGGTAATAAACAATTGGAACACCCAATGAAAGAAACACAAAACATGTGAGGTCAAATACATGAAAATGGAGGTCAATGAAAATTGAATGTCTTTAATCGCTATGCTCTTCATCTCTATAGTTTATAAAAAATTTATATCTACAATTACAAAGTCATAAGTATCATAATGCCCACATTTTTTCTCTATTAATATTCAGGGTATGATCACTAGAACCCCTTTTTTAATAAGATAATGTAATTATTTTTCACATATCATTAACATGATATTATCTTTTTAATATGGTATCACAACATTTTGGGTTCTCAAACAAATATTGAATTTTAAATTATCATTAAATCACACATCATTAATTATCACTTTGGGTCATCGAAAAACATTCACTGTCATTGGAATTGAAAATATATATCTCTTATCATCATTACTATTAATATATAGGGATTCGACCAACCGACTAGAGGAATCATGGACCAATAATAAGGGATCTATGATTCTTCTGATCCAGACATCACCATGGAAGAGCACAACACCAGATGGTGTTTTGGGAAATTCTCGACATGATTTTCCAACACTGTTCTTGGGAGACGATAATTTTTGACAATTATTTAATAAAACCATTCCAAACCATCCTAGTAGCCTCAACATCCTCAACATTACTTCACAATGTTTTTTTTCCTTTTCCCAATGAAGGATTGTGACTCCACATTCCCCATACATTGATGAAACACACCTCATGGTTTGAAAATAAATGGCATGAAGATCGACATTCACATTAGGAGTAAAATTTCCATAGTGTTCGAGAGCCTTTATTGGGTAGATTTTTACCATTACCATACTTCATTGGTCAGAAGCTTAAGTCTTTAAAAAAATTCCATGACCCTAGAAATAGAGTGGTGGTTAACTCTACATAGCCACAAATATAACCATGATGGGAATATTTCATAAGATATTTAAACTACCAATTAGAGGTATCTCTTCTTATCATTAAGTTCACACAAATCATTATGAGCCCTGTTCGTAGTATAGAAGAACATTTCACCTTATGGTTTTCTCCTTCTTCCTCGAAATATATTGCCCATCCCAGGTTCACTAACACAATCTTTTGGTTTACTAATTATATAATAGATATTCCTACAATCCATGTGGACATAAAATGCATATTATATAAATATAAACCAATATCTGCCACCTAAATCATACAAATCCTTTGGAATATATTGAATACCCCTTTGTTTGTCCACGGTTGAGAAGGCTAAGGGCTCTGAACTACCATTAAAATGTATCCCCTCTTTGAAAGAAAGTAACTCCAATCCTCATGAGCCCATGAAACACCATGAACGAACCCAAAACATTAATGTGTTTTGCGTATTCTCATAAATTTCAACCTCCTTACATACTATTCAATCATGTACTTCTATTTAGACATTAAACTACATAAGATATCATTTTCTATGTTATATGGCTTTAATGAATGGGACGTCAAAGGGTGAAATATTTAATTCATTAATAAAAAAAATAATTTTCCAAATCTATGATATATTGAACTATATCACATAAAATGTATGACCAAGAATAACATAAAATATATTACAATAAATGTCATATCAAGAAGACCCAAAACTACATCACAATGATGTTCTAGCTTTAAGGACCATTAAAATCCAACCTAAAGAGAAATAATTATTTCCTGGATGAGACCCTGATAAGGTAATCCAATGAAAATTTGGATTCTCTACTCACTAGACATTCACCCTTTTTGATCGTGAAAATATAAAACATTTATTAAATAAATGTGGCACAAAAACATGTCAAGTCCAAAACCTACAAAAATGAGTCCTAATAAAAATTGATGTTGATTTCTAATATGTATTCTTCTTTATTGTTCTTATGAAATAGTTATGAAAAAATAATTTAATTGTTATAACGACTTTTAGGCTCACTATATGGGTTTCGAAGAAATCATTATTTTTTTACTAGGTCACATAGCATAAGAAGAATTTAGATAATTCTAACATTGAAAATGATATCTTTCCCAAATTGTCCTTGTAATCTAGAAAATCAGAAGACCATTAGAGAATGTTAATCATTGGATAATTTCATTTTAGTAGGGATTCATGAACATTTATCAAAGTGAATTTTTTTATGTTAGGAAATAAATTCCATGATGTTGGATCTATTTCATATTATAGACAATGTATTAGTATCATGGATGATCTTAATAGTATCATTATCATAACACATATCTCTACCAGAGATTTCATCAAAAAACATCGACATTTCCCATCATTAATATGAGAATGATCTATTTAAGGAAATTCATTTTAGAGTTATTCATCTATGAAACTATGTTTACAATGCATTATTTTCACATTAAAATGGAATATTTCATAATTATGTATGGATTTGTTTACAGTATCATGAGATAAATTGATATAAGTAAGTACATTAATAAGGATCCATCCAGAAGATCTATTCTACCCAAACCCTACTCTATTAAGGAATTCAAAGTCATTCAAAATGTACGGTATCCATTCCCCAAGGGAAATACATTTCCTATATCAGATTTACCCAAGCACTCATGAAAATGAGTATACTTTGCAAAGAATATAAAATTACGTAGTTTAAATACTTAGGGTAGATCGTCATAGGTATCTCATTATAAATAATTATCATATATTCATTAATGAAGAATTGGGATATAGGTTTACCTTAAAATCATATAATTTTTATTCTAGATAAATATAATACTCGGGGTATTTTTTTGACACACATAATTTTGTGATATAAAAATTGCATCCAGGGTTTGTAGAATTGTGTAGAATTTTAAATACATTGAAATAATTTTCTTATAGAACATGGAAATGGAATACATTAAATCTGGTTCTTATACAGTAAGGAAATATTTTTTTCTTTGTATATATTTATATATATGAGTCTTTCACAATGTGTTAATTTAAAAAATCATTTCCAAAAACTATGGACAACCCAATGCCAAGAAAACATATTGAAAACCCATATGAAAATGTGGGTCTATGGTCCACCACTCCAAATGGGAGCCATCGTGGGTCATCTAGAGGAAGATTGGAGGAAACATAGTGCCCACAAGAGGTAGACATTACCATGTATAAGGCATATCTTGTGTCATCTAGAAGGTCCATATAGTATGGGCTAAGAAAAAATATGGTCAAAACCTGTGTAGTGGTGTGTGAAGGTGGAATGGATTTTATATCCATTTTCCATCTCAAGGGAGAATAATTCACTAAATTTTTTGTAATGTAGATAGACGGATATAGAATGTTATTATGTGGTACTAGATTTTTCACAATACTATTAACATGATTAAATCACATCCAATCAATCATTTTCCATGATGATTCAATACATCTATCCTATTTGAATGCATCATGAGTTAAGAATTAATTAATCTCATGCTTCACAAATTCAAATCAATCTTGTATTGTGTGATACCTCTATCTTGAACAACTCACTCATCTACCACACTCCCATACCAATGCTTGATCACAGAGTGGCAATATGATGCCACTTATATAATCACACTATGATATACATGGCTAGTAAAATCCAACAATAAATTAGAAAATAATTTATTATTATAATCCTATCACATGAAAAATGAATTTTTCAAGAACAACCTTAAAGGAAATAGCCATGGTGCAATCATCCTTTGATCCCAAGATCATGTAAATAAATCAATGGGGGCATCATGAGAGATTTACATCCATGGGACTCATTTTTCATCTTAATCATTTATTGTTTGAATTAACATTTAACTATTATATAATAGGTCCTTCAAATGAAGGGTTTAATGTCACACGAAGCCGTGTTGTGGTTTCATGATATCAATCCTATTATGTTTCACCCACCTCATATATTGAATGAAGAATCCTCTCAAAAAAAGAGGCTTAATTCTCTGTGGACATCGACATATAAATTCCATTATCCAATATGAAAAAACAATAAGAACGGGGATATATTATGTAAATGACGGGAAGTGTAGTTGAAAAAATATGGTGTGTCGGCGACCACCCATAGGGAATGTCCCTCAGGGGAACAAAATAAACATTCCTATTAACACATTAAGATCATGTGGCAACATTGAAATGGAAAAAATGATAATAACATGTTAAACATATAATAATATTTTCCAAATAATCCATAAATCCCCATAGGAATATAACCTTATCTCAAGAAAATCATTCCAAACATGTGGTTCGGAGGTGTAAATGCATTGCCTCACATGATTCCTTTGGGATCATTCAATGAAATGAAATAAAGGAACTAGTAATGACAATGTTTCCTATAAGGGACATCAACTATATCCTAGTGGATGGAGAAAACACCTCTTGTGCATTATTTAACCATAGACAGCACAGAACATCAATCTTGCAATGTCCTTCAGCACTTATGACCATGAGGTCTTAAATCCATGCATGTCAGGGCGTGACACCCTCCGCTCTACAAGATTTAGTTCTATGGACCCCATAAATGAATGTGGTCCTTAATCACATGGTGACACTCATACTCATGGTGAATTTCTGCTCAACTATGTAGTCTAGACATGATAACTTGTACTGACCATATTCCATGCATCTCGTTTCACCATGAATTGAATATCTTCAAAAATAAATGCAATTACATAAGTGGGAACACATTGTGAATGACAATAAAATAAGTCACAAAGTCCTCATAATTTTTTTGAATATATTATAACATTGAGAATCATGAAAAAATATTATGAAGAAAATAATCAAAATGAAAATAGATTTCTCTTGTTTATAAGACATGCTACAATACCAAAAACAACATGGTTGAACCCCTCCAAATATCTAATAAGTTCATACAAATCACATGAGCAGCATGGATTGATGAAATATCATCATCCATGCAACTCTCCAATATGCTGATGATAATTACCCATTAAGGGCCCACTAATTATGTGTATGTCAGATAACATTAAACCTCCACTCAATGTTTTATGCACCTGACAATGAATCCTAGGGATTTTTTATTTTCTTATGTCTCTTATATGGCATATGTGGTTTTATCCCTCAAAAGAAAAATGTTTATATAAAAATATTAGAATACAACTACTGTCTCTCAAAAAGAGAATATAGGATACCTCACCGAGGTCTAATACTAATAATTTTATCCTTATTATATGATATAATATTGTATTTGTGGGTCTTCTCACATGACCGTAATCTATTTTATACAAAATACATGGTTTTTGAATCTTGTTTTTCCAATATATGTAGTATTCCTCATAGAGGATCAACCATATCTCAAAGACACCAAAAAATTTCTTGGATGACAATAAACACAAGAGTTCTTGAATATATCCATAACCCTAATCATCATAAGTAAATAAGAGAGGGATAATGAAACTATCATATGCATGCAATTGTTCTTATTGATTAATGTTGATAATCATGTCATTTAAAAATGGGTTGTGAGTCATGTATTGAGGTATGTGAATTATTTCATGAAGATATATTAAATATACAGGGAAATGTCCTAGAAGGAATCAATTAACACCAAATAGGAGTAAATGAAATTGTCCTCTCATCAACTCTACTAATGTTATTTCATAATCATTGTTGGGTGTGAAACCCCATAGGGATACCTACATTTGGAATGAATGAATATACTCAGTTATGGATATTGGATTCATTATAAGTTTCTAAAGATGAATAAAAAATGAGAAACCATATTTGAAGGATTGAGATAGGAATTGAACCCCCACCCCAATTAAAAAACAATAAGACCAAAATCCTATCCCTATATTTATCTTAATGAAACAAGTTTAAATAAATAATATATAAATTGATGGTCATATAAATGAACAAGACAATAATAAAATTATGATCATATTAATATATCTGAAAATTTGCATACCCAATATATCATGGATCCAAGACATTATCAATTGAAAATACATTGTAATTTCAAAATACATGAATCATAAGAGTGGGAAATCATCACAAGTCAACAACAAACCATATGTTTTTGTAATATAATTATGGATCCATCGTATGTAAATAAAATATTTGATATGTAAAGGTTAATGTCAATGACCGTCAAGTCATATTGAATGAATCTTTAACACATGTTACCCATTTTATAATAGATGCAGAATCATCACATGTTTCCTAGAGAGGATTAATAGAATTATTATATTTCTGGAGTCATGGACATTGGCTTGTTTCCCTACGTTATCTCTATAGATATAAAATTTACATAATTAATTGGAGGGAGGTATAGGTCCCACCAATAATATATTGAAAATCATTAATATGAGTTCCACAAGATTATATAATGTTAATCATACTTTGAACCATGATAATAAAATGAATTTCATAAATATTCGTTCATATAATAACTCTTGGAAAATAAATGTGTTTCATAAACATTTCATTAATTTGTCATAGAAAAACACTTGTAAAATAGAACATTTCATAAAAGTATATTCACCATTATCATAATTCATCTAAAGAAAGAATAAATATTGTATCATTGGGCTATATCCCATTTAAATTTATATTAACATAAAATGATGTTGTCATAGATGTAATATTACATTGAAAATACCTTAGTACATATCTTGATGAAAATTCCCAATATAATTTAGAATCACTTATTTTAAATAAAAAATATCTTGAACAATAAAGATAAAAAATTATTTTTAAATAACCCTTAGATGATTGTAATGTAATCTTCCAAACATTTTGTTTTCATGATGGTGGAATTTACATTTCATGGAATACACTATAAATTGATGATATATTTCATATTTTTAGTATAAGTAAAATGTATATCTTATAAAAATGAAAATAATATTAAATTATTTTTTAAAAAAATTAAACATGGTTAAAAAGGATTTTAATTAATAAATAGTTGCATTAAAATACTTCCTGGGAACATTTTTAAAAAACATTGACATGGAAGAAAAAGGATTATTTATCGAAGAGCGAAATAATGAATTTTTTTCTAGAAAACATTTTTTTGGATTAATTTGTTGTTAAAGGGAATAAAATGAATGGAAAACTTTTAATATAAAAAAATAACAAAATTAGTTTATAATAAAAGAGTTTATTGAGATTTATATCATAGTATTTCATCATCGGAAGAAAAATCATAATCCATCATGATAAATTTTGACAATATAACCTGAAACACCAACCACTTTGAGATATTTAATATCACATGACCCATGATTAAAATAACCATATATAGATATGTTAATACCATTATTTTCATGACATTAATAATAAAATACATTAATTCTATGTATATATACCCTATAGAAATATAAAAAGTTTTGTATATGGAATTTGTACCACATAAATAAATGTGAAACCAAAATCCATTACCTACATTTGTTAATTTAGAATGATAATCCCCATGAAAAAATAGCAATAAAAGACACATTACTTATCATGAGAATAAATAAATTATGATCTAATAGTTATAATGGTATTTATATACACCTCATAAATGAATATAGGTGTATAACATAACATATGTTCCATATAAAACAATTTGGAAAAAAAATTATTTTACATGAGGTCTCAAATTCATTTTTAGACATTTTTACATCCAGAATAGTATGTATATTTTCACTAAAAATATTATACAGGAACATAATATGATATATTATTCTATATTTTATTTACTTATGACCATGCATTGCCAATTTATTATTAATTCCACGTTAAAATCACATTTTTGGTTATACTTTTTTTCGTATTTCATATATTATTTGGTTTGGTAGTTTATTTCATTTTCATATTATATAGTTTCAATAATCTTAAAAGTTTTAAACATAATAAAAACAAAAATATAATATATATATATTTATTTATATTTATATTAATCATTAAAATATGTATACATAAAATGGATTATAATGTTCACAAAGACTGTATGCCATACATATGCATAAACATAGTTTCCATTTGCTCGACTGATGGAACAAAATGAAGGTAAATAATATATCCCATATTAAGAGTAATTATTATTTTACGTATATCACATATATTCATTAAATTTACCCTTATTAACTTACATGTATATTGTATGTGTGAAACTAATCACATTGATTTTCTATATGGAAGTAAACTATAAAAATTAGACACATTATTTAATTCCTAGGTAGTGTATTTTATGAAGGTATATGTGATAGAATATTTCTATATGAATATTTATTATATAAAAATAATATATATAACGTAAATCCATAATTATATCATTTCAAGCGGCGGTGATGGGAAATATATTACATCATTTTGAGAGTTGTAGTCCCCCATAAACGTGATTAACATTTTCAGTTCACATTTGATGGAGGAATATATGGTTATAATTTATACCATAAACATAATAACATATAATTATAGGTTATATTTATTTTGTTATTATATTTGAACTATTTTGGCATGAATGAAGGAATTATGAGAAGATTTAATAGAATGAGGTTTGTGAAGATAATCACATTTGCATAGAAAACCCACATTTTCGTATCTTATTGATGATGCCAAGATGGGTATTTTTGGAATAGTAGATGATCTAGAATGTGTTTAGTGATTTTGGTGATTTATTTTGGTATTTGGTTCCATTCAAACGTACTAATATGTCAGAAACTTTAAGGGGATGAATTTCACCTTTCTAATTGAATAGGAGAGGAATTTTTTCAACCAAACATAAGTATTAAATAATAGAATGTCACTTTTACCTCAAAGGACTAAAAATTTATAATTAAGTAGTGAACATGATGTATTGTATATTAATTCATAAAAATTAAATTAAAAACATTTTTTATTACATATTTTCATTCAGCCCTATTTTTACTCACTTCTATTATTTTATTTTCTACCATAGTAACTAGTCACATTTTATTATCTAATGTAAATGGTATTTTCTGAATAAATATAAAATGAGACATATTAGATAATTTTACAAACAAATTCTTAATCTGATATCCAATATAGTAAATATCTTTAGTAATATGTCTAAAAAATAAATACAAAAAATCATATTAAACATGTGAAACAACATTTTATCCTTAATCACAATAAATAATTTTTTATTTTTTTAAAATTAATACTAAAAAAATTAATTTATCTATATTTTATAATATAAATTATTATGATTCCAAATATGGAAAAAATATTATTAAATAAAAATAATTTATGTGGATTAATTTAATTTAAATGAAAACCATAAGATACAATGATAATGATATATTCCAATTAAAAATTATTGACATGTATAAAAATATTTTAAATCAAAATTCAATAAAAAAAATTATATCAATAAATTAGATTATATTAATTAAAATAAAATTAATATTATTTAAATTATAAAATAATCAAAAATTTTAATATATCCACTATAATATTTTAAATGAAAATAATTTTTTAAATAAAATTACATATTTTCACTATTAATTGGAAAATAATTCAAAACAAAATATACAAATTTCATTCAATGTTATTTTTTTACATTTAAATTTTACAAAAGAATTTCATTTTTCGAATAAATATTCATAAATTTGATTCCAATGACTGAAATTCGATTAAATATAATATAAATCAAATATTTTTTTCTTTTAAATAATTGTGAAATATATATTACATTTGTAAATATTTTAAGATAAAAGATAAATATTTCTATTAAATTATAAAAAATCCATTAAAAAATATTAATTATATTTTTATATAAAAAATAATGTTAAATTATCAAATTTAATTTTCAAAAAGTGGGAAATGATTTTCTAAAAATGTTCACCATAAAATGAAAATCATTTTATTGAAAAAAATATTTTCAAAAATTATAAATACTTTACTGAAAATTCTTTAAGGATTTGATAATATATATTTTTTATCTAAATAATTTATTCTATATTTTCAATATATGGTTATCCCTATTCAAGTAATATAGTATAATGGCTATGTTATAATGGCCATGTTTGAATAATAATATTACTAGTATAACACAGTTTGATAATACCCAATGTTTGGTCTGAAACAAACTTTCAAAGAAATAATATTTATTCAAATAAAAATATTTTATAAAATAAACTTGGATTATAATAATTACCAAATATATAATCATGAAATCCTTTTATAATAATAATAGTATTTTAAGTATTTCATTAACTCGTGATTTGGGAAGAACA
Source organism: Viscum album (assembly GCA_963277665.1). NCBI lineage: Eukaryota > Viridiplantae > Streptophyta > Magnoliopsida > Santalales > Viscaceae > Viscum > Viscum album. The sequence goes on along the minus strand of OY728146.1, from coordinate 194,357,924 downwards.
ATTTTTAAATAGATACCCCTTGCATAGAATATTTTTGGACTCTGAAGATGAATATACATAAAATATAACTCATAGAAATGAAATAAATCAATTTAACAAATAAAATCAAAGGTATGAATAATAATAAAAAGATATTTCGTGATAAATAACAAATGAATATGTACACCTACCTTTTCATATGGATAAAATATGATCACCATCGTAAATGATGACTGGAAATGAAGTGATTGGTACTCACAATCTGATATTCGATCAAACATCATAAATTAACCTTCAAGAAAATATATATGAAAATAATAGTGCAAAAGGGTTCTAATGATAAAATGGGAAGTGATTTTGAGAGAATATATATAGAATAGAGATGAAATCAAGATGAGATTCACTCATACCTTGACTAGAACTACTATAATTTATGAAGAACTAATACCTTACTTTGAGATAACAACATTGGGAATAAATTAAAGGAACATTCAAGAAATTGATAGATTAAGAAGACATTAAAGGCTAAACCAATCAAAGGCATCAACGTAATTTTCGAAATTTTGTAATCCCACATTGGTCACATGGTTATCCTGCATGGTTTGGCACGATTTGATATAACAATGTAGTATCAACTACATGTTGAAAACTATTGTTCATGGTTATGTCAGAATAAAATCACAGTTATAAAAAAAATTGAATAATCCCAGTGGATTCCTTTAGACCAAGTCCACTAAATTTGAATGTTTTTCCTGGTGAATCACATGGTCATAAAAACTATTCAACAACCATGAAAAATGAAACTATATTTTGAAGATCCATATTTCATAGGTACTACATGGTTACTACTATGCACATATAAACCATTCCTTTGGTATATGTTTTCCAAAACACAAAATTATTTACCCATAACTCCTAAAATCATTTTATATCATTATATAGACAAACTACACCGAAAAATAATATCACATATAACCGAAAGGGATTTTAAATTTTCCAAATGATGAAATATTCTATCCCTAAAAAGAATTAAATATTCCAGACTAAAAGTAATAAAGATATTTCTTAAGGTTTAGTGATTCCCACTTCCATGTCTCATTGATATATCATTAATTATATCATGTGACATGAACTAATGGAGTTTTTTTACCATATAAGACCATATATTGTATATTCTTAATATGAACTGAAAGATCAAACACTTATTTATCTGTACGTAGATCAATATGATCCCATTCAATTGCACGAGCAGATAATGTTTTTCATCTACACAACTGGAAGAGATGAAACATATTGTCAATAAATTTCAACCATATGTTATAGTCCAAATCATATTCTAATATTCCATTATATTAAAGTATCAGGATATGGCTAAAAAATTCACAGAAAACATTCTCAATATACCATACTCGTTATTTACCTAATTAAGTGAAACCCATAGGAAACATGATCTCCTATAAAAAATGAAATAGTTTAATATGATAGTCCCCATAGGATTTCATCCCTCTATAACGCATTAAATTAAATTTTCAGATCAACTAGACACTTTTCATCGTTTTCTAAACATGAATTGGAAAAACAAAAGTTGTTCTAGAAATTACTCAAAACAGAAATAATATATTAATAGACTCCCATAAATCTCATTAAAGGGGTCCATTTTAATTTATCCCCGATAACTTTTATTATAATATAATTCATCCTTATAGATATACTATTCTTAAGAACAATAAATTTCATGAACACATTCCTAAATCATATCCGGAACAATATTAATGGCTCACTCATATATCTCATTCATTTGAGGATTATAAAACAATATTATCATTAATTATGTCCCCATTTACAATTATAATGATGTCAGAAATGGATATTTAAAATTATTATATCTACTATAAAAAAACAAAGATAGTTTTTCTCCCAGCTTTATGATCTATTATATATACATTTTTTTAATCTGGAAAACTATATTTATAAAATTAGTTTAACTAAAATAGGGAATTTTTATAAGACTATCAATGATCAAAAAATTAATATCTATACCACTAGGAGTATTTGGTAAAAAATAATTTATTTCTATAGATATATCATCCCATTTACACATCGGAATGGGAAAATTCTTCAACTAAGAAAAATATTTCTTGCTATCCACTATAGTCTTTATACATGTAAGAAATCATGATATGAAGTTATAAATTTACCACCTTATCCCAAAACACCAATACTAAATTCTTCTATAATGTTTTATTATGGTAGTACTAGGGTTCCCATACCATTTAGACTGATCCCCACTATCCATAAACACATACCTCTGATATTCCAAAATAGCCAATTTACCTCATATGTAGAAAACCCAACTAAGAGACACTGACCAAACACTTGAGGTATCACACCATAAATGATCCAACTAGAACATAAAAAATTAGTGTCTTCAACATTACCAAGATTAATTCAACCATAATATAATTTTATAAATGCCACTCTTCCAATAATTCTTCCATGGAATTAGTTAGTAAATTAATTATCAATGTATCAACTAGAACATTCTTTTTTGTGGGTGTAAATGAATTATCAAAATCAAATTTATAAAGATACTGAATCATGAATCACTAACATGCATTAATTACTCTCTTCGTTAAAATATAATTTAGGCTCATATTATCTGAATAAAAAGTAAAAAACTCATCAAAGATATTGTGGCACAATGAATTTATAGAATGCATCACTACATCCATCCCAATATCATGGGTAGGAAAAATATTCTCATTAGAATGTTTTTTAGAGTACAATAATATGATACCTACTTCCCATGCCCAATAATGAATATTTTTCTAATACAGGAGACATCACATAAAATTTCATATCTTATACCATGTTCTCGAAGAATCAGAACTGTATGTAATGTAATTATATATTTCGTCTAATGAAATTATATTTGACCCATAAAATTCTATTCAAATATGAAACTGTATCAGAGAATGTTTTTCATAGGAGAATAATTCATATATAAATTTTAAAAAAATGATTTTAATAATAACCAAATTCCATGAACATTCGATTCATAAATGCATTTCTGGGTTTCTCCCAATATATTAGAGAATGTGTTTAGTTCTTGATTCAATGAAAATAGGCACTTATATATTACATGTACTAGAAACATAAATTATTGGATCGAAAAATAATATTTAGAAATTATTTCATAAATATTACATTCTTTCAGGTTTATGGTAACAAATCCATATAATCCTTTTGTTTTACCTCTTACTAGAAAACACGAATATATTATAAACAAAAACAATGATGAATTTTGACAAATAACTAATGAAATATGAAATTAAAAAATTCCGTAAAAACCATATAAGTGTTTGTAAGACCAAATATCCAAGTGAAATAATCATAATTCCAATACATATTCTTGAATAACATCTTAAGAATAACATCCTCTCACATTGTTAGTGGATATTACCCTATTCAAAGATCACTATTAGAAAACCAAAAAAAATACCCAATGTATAATAAAAAAAGTAATCAATACATGGAAAATATATATATTCTTAATAGTAAATAAGTTATCTTTTATATAATCCAAAAAAATACAATGGTGTTTATCTTTTTTCTTTGTAAAAAGAACCAATGAAGACCAAAGTGACAAAAATAGATAAAAATATACTTTTGTTATAAGATCCTCAAGGTAAACATTAATCTCCTATAATTTAGTAGATTACACATGATATTATTGTAATGATATTGGAACTATCCCTATGAGTTAGGGAATAAATAATTTGACCTCACTATATAGTGCTAATATAAATATTTATAAAGATAAAAACAAGGGAAGTCATTCAATATTGTAGTAAGTGGAATACTTAAACATTGTTTGATGATGTAAAAAACATATCTAAAAAGTAACATTTATTTAATTAAATATCAGGAAAAACATACCCCCAATACCAAGGATCTAGGATCCCACTAACCCTAAATGGCATTAGAAACCCAATCTAAGAATAAAAACATAACATGGTCATGATTAAAATTGATCTATGAATTAAAAATAACACAACATAATCTATATTAATAATAAAGATGAATATATCAATATCATATACAAGGAACTCCAATATGACCTCAAGTTATTTGATCAAAAATGGAAAATAATATCATTGAATACCATGTTTTTTCATTTATTCAACATGTGTAGAATGGGATATAAAAAATTACATAAGATCCATGTATATGAGAACCATTTTACTTGACATGAAAATTGTAAAAGAAATATATGTATGAGTATAAAATAATATTGTCACTATAGAGGATAAAATATACATTGTTCCTCTCACAGTAGTGAACCCCATTAGATTCCTTTAGTGCACAGTTCACCATATAAATAAATATACACTCTGATCGTCCCAATTCTATGACTGATAAATGATTATCTAAATTTTAATGAGAATGAGATACACAACTTCATTACATCAATATAAATCTAGTATCATTGGGTATGGATGGATCCAATTCAATTTTGAATGAATAAAATTAAAAAAAAAATAAGATGAATTTATTTTTGATAATAATTGAAAATTTATGGTTATTCTAGATAAACATTATTTGTATGAAAATTTTTCCCACACTGGTAACAAACCTCCCAATGAGAACCAGAGGAATATAATAAAAATTTTATCATTAAAATGAAGAACCATTATTTTGATTACTTTTTTGGCCAGAAGACAACACTAAAAACCCCATATTGTAACAGAATTTGCACTACGAAAAATCATTCAATGTGAGTGTATTTCGTCCGTAACCACATAATCAACTACCATATAAATATTGTATATTAACATGATAACAATCAACAATCAAATATTAGGCATACATCCTATCACAAAACACACAGTTTCATGATAGTCATTAGAGACAAATTTTGGAGACATATGACCTAAAATGGAGAATTGAATAAAAAAATAAATCAAATAATGACCTATGTAATAATTAAAACAAACTATCATGCCTTATCCAGCTGAATAAATTATTTTTATAATAGTATATTTAAAACATTTTTGAAAGTATTCCATTCCTGTTATTTAGGTAACTTAGCCTATGTGAATAAATCACAACAATTCATTCAATGACCATTAATATTATTGGTGGAAAACTCTACATGAGATTCTTATGGGGTATTAATAAAGTTTTAAATAATATATATTCATTAAATCCATTCCTTGGTTTTATGACTTCATATTTCAGAACGAATTATGGTTGTATTTTGGTTAGTAAACTCTAAATCATAATATATTATCCATTCCTATAATCCATTTCCCACATGAACCATGAAAATAATATATTGGGTTACTGTTTCCACCAATGTAGGATCAAATAAAAAGTTTTTCCAAGAGATGTTATCCACAGGTCCTTACTAAAAGACCAATCATGATTTTTGTGATCAATTATAGGGTGAGAGAATATATAAGTGATATTATATTTTTTAAACTTTCAATTTTATGAATCTCCCTTCACATCCAATATTGAAAAATACAACATCTATTAAATTAGAATACAATAAAACCCACATGAATGAAGGTATTTTAAATGTTAAATAATCATGAAAGTAGGTAATACATTTCATGGTTTTTAAGAAATCCAATACCACAAAACCACTCTAAAAACATTCATCATAAAGTAGTAATAACATATAGGGAGTATCCTCACACATTTATATCACCATAATCAAGGGATTGTTTATATACTCCAATTTTTTTAATATTGAATAATTTCTTTATGAAAATTTTATTCACTATTTTCAATAGGTTTCACAACATTTATATTGTGATTCATGATATTTTTTCACACTTTCTATTATGACATGTATTATTATTATTTAATTTCATTCATATTAGCTTGAAATAATCTTCTTTAGTCTATTTAATGTTCATATAATGTGTGTATATAGAATACTCCATCTTATTTATATCTTGTACACTACATCCAATGATTAATAAATAATTATTCAAATTCTATAATGTTTTTTTTTCAATCACCTTGGTACAATGTATGTCCAGTATATCTCCATCATATTTGACTAATAACATACTCACACTGTTTACTGGGTACTAACTAAAGGAATCTCCATTAATTATATATTTTTTCAAATTCCTCTTCAACTGGTTCATTTATAAGGAAATTATTATTTTTATATATGTCACCTCACTTATAAAAATTCCACACTCACCACTGTGAACAATAAATATTTATATTAGAAAGGTTTAATATGATTTTCCGAAAAAACATATATATGATTTTAGCCTTCCTGTAAAATATTTATAGGGTTCCATTCAAAACATTGATTGCATTCAGACGTCATATAAAAACATGATTGATTAAATAAAGACTTCATTAAATAATGGATCATGAAAAAATAAATGACATTTATAAATAATCATTAATAATAAATATCTATAAATATATATTATTTAATAAATATTTGTCATGGAAAATTTTAGAATTCATGATGTGGGGAATACTATGAATAAAAAATAACAATACTTTTTAAATTATATAAAAACGTGATCAGTTAAAAAATCATCATATTATATATTTAGAGATAAATTCAAACAATTCACATCATAATGTTAAACATCGTTCAATGGGCTAATTCTGGAAGCCTAGAGCTGATCAGCTCTATCATAACATTATATTATAAATTATAAACACATTACTGTGATTAATGATATGAATAATGTTAATTTTATAGTATTTATAAAGAAAATAATGTATCTAAATAAATCCTTATTATAACTAGAAACATCATTAATCAATAATATAATTCAATAATCCTCTACACATAATGGTAAGAACAATCATCTGATTTGGATTTGGATTACATCCGTGACATATAAATCAATAATTCATTATTACTAAAGAAATGTATTTATTTTCCAAAAAATTCTAAGGTAATATGATTGAAATCTATTTAGGAAATATGAATCATTCAAGAAAAATTCCATATTTTCAAAAAATATTTTTTTAAGAATAATTTAAAAACATGATTAGGAAACATTTTATAGATTAATTTTGAAGGTATTCTTCCACTTGAAATTATTAACATCAAAAACCACATCATCCTTCCAAAACAACATTTCCAGTATCCACATCAAAAAAAGTTAAAATAGTTCATAGAACATAATATCATAGATTAACCCATTTAATATTTTACTTATAAATATATGATCCCCATAAATTGGTAAAGCACATACCAAATAATATATTTATGTTACATCATTTTCTACCCCGTTAAAAAACAATCCAAATACAAGATATATAGGGGATAAAACAAGAAATACCATACAATTGAATAGATTGAGGTTGTACACCCCTTATAAACCTCATTTTTTAATGTTTGTGTGAGAAATGGTTTACAGCATATATCCTCAGATATATCCATTATAGGAATTATATTATAAATTTATTCATTTTATTCCACACTAACGTTTATGAAGTGATATTTAATATCATTATTTTTTGAATTACATTTTTGGGATTATTTTTTTAGATTTATAAAAAAATGTATTATAACATCCCATAAGAAGTGATGTATTCATATAAACAATTAAATCATCTAGTTAAATCTTCATCCACATTGACAACATAATTGCTTTTGTAGTAGTGACATACATAGTGTTAGTCTTTCAGAGAGTTACTAAATTCTTGTTATTTGTATTATAACTCACAAAAATTTATCCAATGAATAAAAATCCACCATATATTGATATTTTATTACATATAGAACATACTATATTTATAAAACTAAATTTATCAGTGTTACCTAAACTATTATATATAATTTTGATGTCAAATTTTCCTCTAATATAACTATGAATTCATTGTTCCACTATAAATATAGATTCTGGTGGACTGGTTTGATACATGGAATATAATGTAACAAAGGACACTACAAAAGGTTTTAAATATTTAATATATTATCTAATTCTATCAAAATCTATAATATATTTTGGAATACAATCATTTACTTCAACTTATTTTGATAACATTTTCTCATTAAAATAGGTGTAAACATAAGGTCGGATTTTCCCATGAAAAATATCATAAGAAGCATGTTATCATAATTTCCTTGACATAATAAAATGTAAATATCCAAATGAGATATTTATAAGTCGCTAATATATCTTATTTTTCCTAGAATTTATATCATAAACATAATTTTATCACTAAAAAACATATCAAATGTTCAATCATCATCACCTACTAATATAATATCAACAACATATACAATAAAAATTAGTTAAACATCATGATTTTGTTCTATATAGATGTTATAATTGTAACACCTCGTTCTTCCACAATATGATTCTCTTTGAATAATACAACTGCCTCTATTGTACGCAACATTGAGTTCTAACACATCGCGACCAATAAAACTATCCATTATGAATAGTAATACCCACTTTTAGAAATTTCTTCAATTTTATCTTTTAAAATGGACATAATTTTTGGGTTCAGAATACCGAAATTATATCAGGGTTAATTTTAGGTTTTTTTCAGAAAATAATCATTTTTTGATGAATAGTGAAAAATAATAAATTTTAATTAAAAACAACCTTTTTAATAAAAATAATTTATAGTGATAAATTATATTATTATGTGTTTTTAAAGTATAATTAGATTTTATTTTTACCATTTAATCAAATTGTGGTCATTGGACATAATTTCACATTTAAACAGAACATAAGCATGTGTCAATCTTCTGATAGTTATTATTCATTAAAGACAAATTTTTTATTTTGAAAATGGGGATAAATTTTAAATTAATTTAATCCAATTTTTTGTTTTGAAATTAGAAATATGGATTCCAAATTTCGAATCATAAGGTCATAAATTGTTTAAATAGGTTACTTTTTTCAGAAATTAGGAATATTTACTTTACTAAATATTTTATTTACCGTGGTTAAAAGGGAAAATCCAGTAAATAATGCTATAAAATAATATTATAATAATAATAACTTATCCGAACACATGTTATAACCCTATTTTATAAAACATTTCTGACCATGGGCATCTTTGAGGTGATTTTTGGACCCCATGAAGCCACTTGGAAGTGATAATGACATTATATGTTAAATAATTAAAAGTACAGACAAAAATAACCAAAGAAAATATCTTTTAGTAAAAAAAATTTATATGAGGTTATATAATTGATCTGTTGGACTATAAATAGCAATTATAAATATTAAAAAATCTCCTACTTCAGGATATTTTATTTATAATTTTTATATATTAAATAAATATTTTTACTTATAAGACAGTGATGAGGAAATATTTTCCTTATTAATGAAAGAATCAAATAAAAGATTTTATTGATGTTAAAATAAATATAATTTGAACGTTTTTATTCCATAAACATATTTTCTAGTTAATTTGACATTTTATGATTGATTAAAATAGTTTTTGTTGATGTAATAATGCTGTTAAAAATTTAACAAAACCAAAATAGCAAATAGTGTCAAAATTGACATAAATGAGTTTTAAAAAATAATATTATATTATTAATTGATATTCTTTTACTAAAAATATTAGGATCAGTAAAAGGTGTTATGTAACATAATATATGTCATTAATGATACACTTTGGGTTCTTTGGATGTTTATAGTTCGTTCATTAACCATATAATATAAAAATACAAAGAGACATGGTAAATGTCAAACTATTTAACTAAAAGTAAAATCTAAATGATAAAGTTAATATAGTGACTCAAAATTGTATAAAACCTATTAGTTGAGTGTTTTTCGACCCCTAGACACCTTATCCTATAAATAAATTATTTAAGATCCATTAGAACATGAAAATTATTTATTATAAAATAATATCTCATGCTTTTCCTAAGCTGCCCCTTACCCCTCTTATAAAAGGGCACTCCCCCTTATCCCTAATTCACAACTTCAATTCCATTTATCTCAGACATAACCTACCAAAATATCCTTGAAACATTCTTCCCTTTATCCTAGAGGACATAATTTAGTTAGAAATCCATCCAATGGATCCCTTTTGATTAAATCAAAATAAAGAAACTGAAAAAGTGGTAAATATTTTATCACATCTTTCAAGATCCATTCTTATTCCACAACCTCATTCTCTGTTGATTCCATTCTAAAATAATAACTCTATTATCTTATATATACTATGATGTTATTATAAATATTGTTCAACCATATTAAATATTCTATACATCCATTAAATGACACGTCACCGTACATACATACGTATGGCTTACCATCTCCGCGTCGGGGTGTAATTGTTATTCAATACATTATTATTTGGATGGGTATAATAATGATGTGTAATTGATGTAAATAATTAATATAACTTGATATTTATTATTTATATATGATATACCATCTAATTATATATTATTTTAATATCAAAACAATGATATTTTCACTCATGCGTATGTACGGTTTACCGTCTCCACGAATGCAATGAGATACATTCCCCAACATATCCATTCAAGAATAATTGTAATTTGATGATTAAAAATAATTTTTAAAGACTCAATATTATTCTTAATTTGAATAAGATAAATTCTATCCATAACAAATATTACTTATAAAACAAAACATATAAAGGTAAACGAATTAGTAAACTCCCAAAATGACGATAATACTTAGATATTATTAACAAAGAAATATTAAAAGATCATATATGATATCATATTATTTTATATTATTCTTGTGAAATTTAATAACAATTATTTCACCATTATACATGAGTTTAACCTATCCTTGACCAAGGAAAAGTACAAGGTAAGGGTTAATTTAACAATCTCTTTATTATCTGAGGTTGTTTTTATGTAAGTATCTACTGGGACCTCTTAATCATCCACATCCATATTTATAAAAAAAATTATTCCAATACATTTTTAAAATTTACTATACTATGGTTTAAAGTCATTTATACCATTGTTTTACTTTTTATAAAATGGTTTGGAAGGAAACATTTCGTCGTTTTCCAAACATGGTACTTTATGACATTTTCCACAAAATTAAGGTAAGAATGTTTTTTTAACATATACAGTGGGTGTAGCTATTTTCTGCCATTATAACATTGTCGAAGATTCCCATACAAGATTATAATATTATTTTCAAATATAAATATATTCTATTATAATTACATGACCATTAAACGATTTCAAAAAATAAATAAACATTTCTCTAAATGGTCTTTATCTCATCAATGTCAACAAACATTGATGGATTTTAAGTTGGTTTGATGTTTATTTATTATTATAAAAAACATCCATATTATATTTATGGTTTTATAATATGTATGACTGTGGATGTGTTATTTTATAACATTCAAGGTTTATGGATAGAGTATTGACATTTCTTATGCCATTTTTAATACGAATGTTTATGTTATGTCTAAACATTTTCATATGGGTAATGCATTTGACATAGTAAGTGATGGGTGGAGCCCACTATAGATCATCGATGCATCATTATGTCACATGATACAAACTAGTGTCTTGGCACAAGGCCTTGAAAAAATCTTATTTTTTGTCTTGGTACAAGGCCTTGACTATGTGGTTATGAATGTCCGGCATTATGCATTCCATCATTATGAATGTGGCTATTGATATTACATGTTATTATTAGACTAGTATAATATCAATGTGAGTATTTAAATTTAATTATTTTGATTTATATTTGTTATATTATGATACAGATTATGTTAAAAATTATTTTTTTGGGTTCTATACATTTCCTTAAATGTTTATGTGTATTTATAAATGTTTTTGCTATATTTGTTTCCTTACTGAGCAACTCAGCTCACCCCTGTATATGTTTTATTTTTTCCATGATTCAAATAATTTTATTATTATTAATATAAAAGGTTAATATAAGGTAATTATCACATTAATAAGGGATTATTTATGTTATTTTGAATGTTATAAAGTGTAATGTAACAATCATGTTTGTAATCTATTTTCCAAGACTATTAAACCCATCAGTCATTCAGGACTTGATTCCTTTTAATCATATAAATCTTAGGTAATAATGCACCAACTCTGGGTAACTAGGGTAAGGACTTTACATTTCATATCAGATATGTTTAGTACAAACCTTGGAAACTATATTTTGATAAACTCTAAATAGATTACATAGCCATAAGATAGACTATGAGGATTAGTATAGAATGTCACGACCCGCCCTCGGGGTCTGTGTCGTGACTACCCCAAGCCCGCCTTCCATAGGCCAGGGGCTGGCGACTAGCACCAAGGCATAAATCCCGGTAAAAAGGGAAGGCATTGCCTTTGTAAAGTAAACAAACACCACAGAGTAAGCAAGCGGAAAGTAACCAATAAGTAAAAGCAAAGTACAACTGAAAGTGCGGAAAAGTAAAAGGGCCAGTATACAAACCCAAACTGAAAGTAAAGTACATCTCGAAAGGGAAAACAACAACTGTAAAGTAAAAGCTGCAACACCGAGCTGTCCACTGGAAATACCAGCTGAAGGGTTGGTACAGATAGCTCCACTGCTCCTCGGGTCCCGCCGTCCGCTCCGAGCACGTCCCGCCCAGTGGTCCACCTCCAGGTATCGTCCTGCTCTGCAAGCCTTAGCTAAGATCAACGTTGTCTGTCGTCTGCAACCAACACAACGTAGTGCGGGCAAAGCCCGAGCAGGGGTGAGTATAAGCTACTCAGTAGGGACCCCGAGACCCCTGAAGGTCTCTCAAAATCCACAAAGGATAAACCACAATGAAAGGTACAATCATGAAGTAACAACCGACACTTCTTAGGTATATGCCCATACATATACCTAAGTCATCAATTTCAAATACGCTCCAACCTCCGAGCCCAAGTACAACTCAGTCCACACAGGAAAGTAAACGTTTTCCACACAGGAAAGCAAAACGAAATCCACACAGGAAAGTAAACGTATTCCACATAGGAAAGCAAAACGAAATCCACACAGGAATGTAAACGTATTCCACACAGGAAAGTAAACGTAATCCACACAGGATAGCACAACCCAATCCACACAGAAAGCAACAGGATTCAGCTCACACAGGTATACTTCTTCAAAGGACGATAAATATGATCTCTGATCCATCTAAGTCGTCAGACCCACGAAGGATCATTAGGTAACTAACCCCCGCAAAAGACCCACACAGGATCGGGCCCACACAGGACCTGTAGGCGCTGGTTCACACAGGACCGCTGAGCGCAAAGACCCACACAGGATCGGACACACACAGGATCGGGCCCACACAGGACCTGTAGCACTGATCCACGTAGGATCGCTGAGTGTTGTAGTCGTCGTCGTCGAATCCACACAGGATCTCTGTACTGTCGTCATCGCAGTCACAGTAGTAGCAGTAGCAGTAGTAGCAGTAGCAGTAGCAGTAGTCACAGTCACCGTCGCAGCGAGCACTAGGGTTCCCGCACACAGCATGCTCGTACAGGAGGGTCCGCTCCACGAGCCGAGAGGCTGATACATCAACTGTCACAAAGTCCAGAGTTGATGTATCCAAAAGTTCCGTACCGTCAACAGGAACTCAACGCAACAGACGGCGCGTCGATCGGACGCCCGGTCTGAGAGTTATTGACATTTTCGTCCCCGGGGCCCAGTTGGTTTTTACGGCAAAACCAACCCGACCGTACTCCACCTGTGTCCAAACCTCGGGCGGAGTATTCCAAAAGATCCATCTCACTAAGAGGAACACAACAAAGCTGACGGAACGTCAATCGGACGTCCGTAGCTCAAGATATGAGTGTTTCCGCTCCGAAGGCCCGGTTGGTTTCGTGTACGAACCAACCCGGCCGAACTCAAAATATTCCAAAACATTGAGTGTGATATACCGAAACGACCTTCTCGATCCAAGGATCGTGTTTCCGCAGACGGTTCGTCATTCGGAGGTCCATGGCTCAAGTTATGGCCAAAAGACCGAATTTGTCTCGAAAACGGGGGGTCTGGGTCCGGGCCGACCCGGCCCGACCCCCCTGGGTCGGCCCGAACCGGGTCGCCCGACCCGGGACCGACCCGGCCCGGCCGGCGGTGGCGCGGTCCGGCGCGGCGGCGCGGCCTGGCACCGCTGATGTCACGCGAGGGGGGCTAAGCCCCCGCTTCCACCTGGCGGCGCGGCTTAAGAGCCGCGCCCTATTGAGATCCGGCCCCCCCTCCTGGGGGGGCTGCTTGAAGAAACCGGGGGGGCCGCTGCCCCCCCTCAAAGGAACCGCCCCCCCTCATAAATGGGGGGGGGGGGGTTTAGAGAGTTGACCGGGGGAATTTATTCTCCCGGTCTTTGACCTTCCGGCCGGCCACCTGGCCGGCCGGTTTTTCTCCAACGGGACCGGCAAGCCGGTCCCCTTCCGGTTTCCGACGCCGGCGGCCCGGCGTGCCGCCGGTCTTCCCGTCTCACTGCGGCCCGGAATCGGCCGCGGTGTTCGTCGTCCGGTGCGGTGCGACGGCACCGCGCCCCTCCGCCGCGCCTTTGATTCCCTTCAACGCGGCGCGACGGCATCGCGTTCTTGATGATCCTTCCACGGCGCGGCGCAACGGTGCCTCGCAATATAAACGTGTGATTATCCGCGTGGTGTGACGGCACCACGCCATCTTGTTTCAACCACAAGATAAATCATCAAGAACAAAGGAGGGGGTTCGGCCGTGTTCATGCGGTCCAGCCCCCTCACGTTAAACAATAACACATATTTAAAATCCTCACGTTAGTCATGCTAGAACCACGAACAAGGATAAATAAATAAACAATTAACAACAACCCCTACCTTGAAAATTGACATCGCACGTCGGTTATCGCGGAGAAAGGCGTCGCGGCGTCGGACGTAGATTCCGTGGACGTCGGGGTGCGTCCGAGGAGGAAACGACGTCTCTTCACTTGTCGCTATGACGAAGAAGGGATATACGTTGTCGTTGGCGATGATCACCATGGTCGGTGACTTCTCCCTTGTCGAGGAGGAAGATGAAGACGGAAGAATCCGGGACGCCGAGTCTTGAAGGTCGTGGGATCGATGTTCTTTGTCGGAGAAGAACTGTTCTTCACGTTCTTCGTCGAAGACGAAGAAGATCTTCAAGTCCCTCAACGATTCTCCCAAACCTCTCAAGTAACAAAGAAACTAACCAAAAATAAATTAAGCTCACACTTAATTTATTAACACAACCCAACCTTTGAAATTCAAGAGTTTGAATTTCAAAACTCAAATTAAACTCACTTATTAATTATACATGAGTTGTATAATTAATTAAGTGTTAAGTTGTCAAGCTTTTAAGAGGGAGAGAGGGGAGTTAGGGAATTTGAAAAGGTGGGGATCGGGTGGGCCCCTCCTCACCTTAATCCTCTCTTAGGTGGTTAAACCACCCAACTTCCAACAAAAGATTATAATCACTTTAAAGATATAAAATAAATATGGTATCACAAATTTATTTTACTCTTCATTTCATCCAGAAAAATTAAACATCTCATCCTAGGCAAAGGAAACTTTGGAAAAGGTCTTCTTAAGCGAATATTGGCGCTGCGAGTTCATCGATATCCTTAGATTTCAATTCCGAGCACCGGATCAAAAGTTAGAAATTCCCGCTCGTTCGTTCACTTAACGTACCCGAGCCAAACTTCGGAAATTGATTTCAGGCACACCGGGCCTCGGAATCAGGTGCCGTCAGAAACTTCGCTCTTGTAATATTCTAAAGAAAATTAAGAAAAAATTTCCCTTAATTTTACGGGTCTTTACATTACTCCCACCTCAGGGCTTTACGTCCCCGTAATGATACATCAAAAACTAGGAAAACAAATGAGGGTACTGAGCACGCATCTGAGCCTCCCGCTCCCATGTGCTCTCCTGGAGGTTCCCGTTCTTCCATCTGATGCGCACAAGAGGAATCGATCGCCCACGCAGGACCCGCTCATGTCGATCCTCTATCTCCACCAGGACCTCCGTAAAAGTCTCCCCATCGTCAACGTCAAGCCCCCCATGGTCAATGGTGTGTGTCGGGTCGTGCACGTATCTCCTCAGCTGAGACACGTGGAATACGTCGTGCACCCGGTGCAACTGAGGTGGTAGAGCCAGGCGATAAGCCACCTCACCAATCCTGCTGAGGACCTGGAAGGGTCCGATGAAGCGTGGAGATAACTTGCCGCCTCGGCCAAATCTCCGAATACCACGTCAAGGTGAGACACGCAAGAAGACGTGGTCGCCATCCTCGAACTCCAGTGGCCTCCGCCTCCTGTCAGCGTATGACATCTTCCGGCTCTGAGCTGTCCTCATCCGCTCCTGGATGACCTGGACTTTCTCTGTCGTGGCCTGGACCATCTCCGGTGCCATCAGTGCTGACTCCCCAGGGTCTGTCCAGCACAAAGGAGATCTACAAGGTCGGCGATACAACGCCTCATACGGTGCCATCCCGACGGTGGAGTGGTAGCTATTGTTGTACGCAAACTCCACCAACGGTAGGTGGTCCTCCCAGCTACGACCAAAGTCGAGGACACATGCGCGGAGCATGTCCTCGAGAGTCTGAATGGTCCTCTCCGTCTGACCATCCGTCTGAGGGTGAAAGGCTGTGCTCAGACGTAGCTGCGTCCCAAACGCCTCCTGTAACCCCTTCCAAAGCCGGGAAGTAAAGCGAGCATCTTGATCAGAGACGATAGATGATGGCACGCCGTGGAGCCGCACAATCTCCTGAACGTAGAGACGTCACAAGCTCTCCACTGAGCCCTGCTCTCTAATGGGTAAGAAGTGTGCCGACTTGGTGAGTCGGTCAATAATCACCCATATGGAGTCGTGAACTCTGGAAGTGCGTGGAAGTCCAGTCACGAAGTCCATAGATATGTCGTCCCACTTCCACTCCGGAACCTCCAAGGGCTCTACCAAGCCCGCTGGTACCTGAGGCTCTGTCTTCACCTGCTGGCAGGTGAGGCATCGAGAAACAAACTCTGCTACTGCCTTCTTCATGCCCGGCCACCAGTGCTGTCGTCTGAGGTCCTAGTACATCTTTTCCACTCCAAGATGTACTGCCAAAGAGGAAGTGTGAAACTCTCTCAGCACTTCCTCTCGTAAAGCGACTGGTACCATGGTACGTCCTCTGAAAAGGATGTCGTGCTCTGCTCCAAGGGAGAAACCATCAGGTGCCTGTCCCGAGGATATCTGTGCACGCCGTGTCTCACAGTCAGCGTCCTCACGCTGTGCCTCTCTGACCTGTTGTAGTAGAGGAGGGGTGACTGTGAGAGACTGGAGGAAGGCTGCTCCATCACTATCCACGAAGGATATCTGCAAAGAGGCTAGCTGCAAAGATTTCTCCTTTGCCGAAAAGAGAAATTCGGTCTCATCCCCTGGATGAACCACGTTCCTTGCCTAATACAGTAAATCCCGTCATGATTAGTTAATTCATGGCATGGATGACGTCGTAAGGCCTCGACGCTGCTACCAAGAGATCCAACCGTTACTCTCGCCTCTAAGGGTTGAGTCACACTGTCGGCATCAGTGTGTGGTCATTGGGTTTCCTCCAGTACGAATCTCGCATGTGAGGGTCAAGTCAACAGTTTTTAACCGGCACCTCTTAGTAAAAACAAACAAAAGTCAAGAAAACAAAAGTCACCAAGGCAAGTGTCTTTTATTACTTCAACTTAAAGAACAAGGTCACAAGGCAACAGAAACTATGAAGCTAGAGGCATTATGGGCCAAGGCCTCTATGCCTGGAGCTAGTCCCGCACTAGTCCACCCGCTTCCGGAGCTCCATGATCATAAGCTTCAGCTGCCTGAAGCTGTGCTCTCCCCTGAGGTCGGGGTGGACCTCCTGGCGGTGGTGGTGGTAGAGCCTCAAAACGTCGCCCACCACCTACTGCACGGCCAACTCCTCTGCCTCGTCCACCTCCTCCCTGCGGACCGCCACGGTCGAACAACTGCCTCTGCCTAGGTGGTTCCTCAACCGTCTGCTGCTCTTCTGCATGGCGGGTCGGGCAGTCACGAGCCATGAGACCTTGCCCGCCGCATGTATAGCACTGTCTTCCACTCGAAAGACTGGCTCCGCGCTGTGTGCCCCGCAATGTTGAGCCATTGTCCTGAGGTCGTCTGCCTGAAGGTCTGGTCTGTCTGGACCCCAGAGTCATCTGTCGACTGCCTGCCGCGGAAGACTCCGCCACGTGCTGCCCTGCGGTGGGTCTCGGTGCTGGTGCAGACTCAGCAAGGAAGCTCTCGATCAAAAGGGCCCGCTCCAGTACTCCTGTCTGAGTCGGTATGCTGAGTGAGATCAGCGATGCCCTGATCTCGTGTCTCAAACCCTGCTCGAAGGTCCGGGCCCGGAAGAATGGGTCTCGTACCATGTCGGTCGAGTAGCACGAGAGATCAGTAAATCTCGCCGAGTACTGAGCGACCGTCATGCTGCCCTGCCGCAGCTGTAGAAGCTCCTGGATACGCACTGCACGAAGGGTGGCTGGGACGAACTCCGAGCGGAAAAGGCTCTCAAAGTCCGTCCAAAAAAGTGATGCCTCATCGTGCACCTGGAGCATCAAGCTCCACCATCGTCCTGCTGCTGCGTGTAGTAGGATCGCATGGAGGATCACCATGAGGTCTGCTGGTGTCCTCACTAGCCTAAAAACACGTACCACGGCCTCCAGCCAGTCCTCTGCTGCCTGGGGATCCGTCTCCCCGCGAAACTTGGGTGGTCGCTGGCGCTGAAACTCATTGAGTGCGCTGAGGCGACGCGCATCGTCAGCGGCTGGTGCTGGAAGAATCGGGGGCTCGGCGGGTAGAACTACCATCGGTGCCACTGCTGACAAAGGGACCTGCACCGAAGCCTCGTCGCTCGGTGGGCTGTCGTCACACTCGACTCTCAGAACCCCAGCTGGCTGCCGTCGTGGGGCCATCCTGAATAGGAAACAGGTGCGCCACGGTCAAACAGTATACCTGGTGAGCTGACACACGGAAATCACAAAGAAAACATTGAAACATACACGGAATCAATGTTTTCGTGCATTAAGTCGGAAATCAGAAGTCAGGGTCCTGGTGTACGGATACGTCGGCCGCCGCACCAACACTGGACTCCCTGGACTGATAACCACACTCAATACGCTAAACATTATTGCTTCACATAGAAAAGATCAGAGTTCACGGTAGAACCGAACTCCTTTGATACCAATTTGTCACGACCCGCCCTCGGGGTCCGTGCCGTGACTACCCCAAGCCCGCCTTCCATAGGCCAGGGGCTGGCGACTAGCACCAAGGCGTAAATCCCCGTAAAAAGGGAAGGCATTGCCTTTGTAAAGTAAACAAACACCACAGAGTAAGCAAGCGGAAAGTAACCACTAAGTAAAAGCAGAGTAAAACTGAAAGTGCGGAAAAGTAAAAGGGCCAGTATACAAACCCAAACTGAAAGTAAAGTACAACTCGAAAGGGAAAACATCAACTGTAAAGTAAAAGCAGCAACACCGAGTTGTCCACTGGAAATCCCACCTAAAGGGTGGGTACAGATAGCTCCACTGCTCCTCGGGTCCCGCCGTCCGCTCCGAGCACGTCCCGCCCAGTGGTCCACCTCCAGGTGCCGTCCTGCTCTGCAAGCCTTAGCTAAGATCAACGATGTCTGTCGTCTACAACCAACACAACGTAGTGCGGGCAAAGCCCGTGCAGGGGTGAGTATAAGCTACTCAGTAGGGAACCCAAGACCCCTGAAGGTCTCTCAAAATCCACAAAGGATAAACCACAAAGAAAGGTACAATCACGAAGTAACAACCGACACTGCTTAGGTATATGCCCATACATATACCTAAGTCATCAATTTCAAATACGCTCCAACCTCCGAGCCCAAGTACAACTCAGTCCACACAGGAAAGTAAACGTATTCCACACAGGAAAGCAAAACGAAATCCACACAGTAAAGTAAACGTATTCCACACAGGAAAGCAAAACGAAATCCACACAGGAAAGTAAACGTATTCCACACAGGAAAGTAAACGTAATCCACACAGGATAGCACAACACAATCCACACAGGAAAGCAACAGGATTCAGCTCACACAGGTATACTTCTTCAAAGGACGATAAAGATGATATCTGATCCATCTAAGTCGTCAGACCCACGAAGGATCATTAGGTAACTAACCCCCGCAAAAGACCCACACAGGATCGGTCCCACACAGGACCTGTAGGCGCTGGTTCACACAGGACCGCTGAGCGCAAGGACCCACACAGGATCGGACCCACACAGGATCGGGCCCACACAAGACCTGTAGCACTGATCCACGTAGGATAGCTGAGTGCTGTAGTCGTCGTCTTCGAATCCACACAGGATCTCTGTACTGTCGTCGTCGCAGTCACAGTAGCAGTAGTAGCAGTAGCAGTAGCAGTAGCAGTAGTCACAGTCACAGTCGCAGCCAGCACTAGGGTTCCCGCACACAGCAAGCTCGTACAGGAGGGTCCGCTCCACGAGCCGAGATTCTGATACATCAACTGTCACAAAGTCCAGAGTTGATGTATCCAAAAGTTCCGTACCGTCAACGGGAACTCAACGCAACAGACGGCGCTTCGATCGGGCGCCCGGTCTAAGAGTTATTGACATTTTCGTCCCCGGGGCCCGGTTGGTTTTTAAGGCAAAAGTAACCCGACTGTACTCCACCTGCATCCAAACCTCGGGCAGAGTATGCCAAAAGATCTTTCTCACTATGAGGAACACAACAAAGGTGACGGCACGTCAATCGGACGTCCGTAACTCAAGATATAAGTGTTTCCGCTCCGAAGGCCCGGTTGGTTTCGTGTACGAACCAACCCGGCCGAACTCAAAGTATTCCGAAACTATGAGTGCGATATACCGAAACGACCGTCTCGATCCAAGGATCGCGTTTCCACAGACGGTACGTCATTCGGAGGTCCGTGGCTCATGTTATGGCCAAAAGACCGAATTTGCCTCGAAAATGGAGGGTCCGGGTCCGGGCCGACCCTGGCCGACCCCCCCTGGGTCGGCCCGAACAGGGTCGACCTGAACCGGGTCCGACCCGGCCCGGCCGGCGGCGGCGCGGCCTGGCGCCGCTGATGTCACGCGCGGGGGGCTAAGCCCCCGCTTCCACCTGGCGGCGCGGCTTAAGAGCCGCTCCCTTTTGAGATCCGGCCCCCCCTCGTGGGGGGGCTGCATGAAGAAACCGGGGGGCCGCCTGCCCCCCCTTAAAGGAACCGCCCCCCCTCATAAATGGGGGGGGGGTTAAAGTGTTGACCGGAGGGAATTTATTCCCCCGGTCTTTGACCTTCCGACCGGCCACCTGGGCGGCCGGTTTTTCTCCAACAGGACCGGCAATCCGGTCCACTTCCGGTTTCCGACGCCGGCGGCCCGGCGTGCCGCCGGTCTTCCCGTCTCACCGCGGCCCGGAACCAGCCGCGGTGTTCGTCGTCCGGCGCGGTGCGACGGCACCGCGCCCCTCCACCTCGCCTTTGATTCCCTTCAACGCGGCGCGACGGCGTCGTATTCTTGATGATCCTTCCACGGCGCGGCGCTACGACGCCACACAATATAAACGTGTGATTATCCGCGTGGTGCGACGGCACCACGCCATCTTGTTTCAACCGCAAGATAAATCATCAAGAACAAAGGAGGGGGTTTGGCCGTGTTCATGCGGTCCGGCCCCCTCACGTTAAACAATAACACATATTTAAAATCCTCACGTTAGTCATGCTAGAACCACGAACAAGGATAAATAAATAAACAATTAACAACAACCCCTACCTTGAAAATTGACGTCGCACGTCGGTTATCGCGGAGAAAGGCATCGCGGCGTCAGACGTAGATTCCATGGACGCCGGGGTGCGTCCGAGGAGGAAACGTCGTCTCTTCACTTATCGCTATGACGAAGAAGGGAGGTACGTTGTCGTTGGCGATGATCACCACGGTCGACGACTTCTCCCTTGACGAGGAGGAAGATGACGACGGAAGAATCCGGGACGCCGAGTCTTGAAGGTCGTGGGATCGATGTTCTTTGTCGGAGAAGAACCGTTCTTCACGTTATTCGTCGAAGACGAAGAAGATCTTCAAGTCTCTCAACGATTCTCCCAAACCTCTCAAGTAACAAAGAAAATAACCAAAAATAAATTAAACTCACACTTAATTTATTAACACAACCCAACCTTTGAAATTCAAGAGTTTGAATTTCAAAACTCAAATTAAACTCACTTATTAATTATACATGAGTTGTATAATTAATTAAGTGTTAAGTTGTCAAGCTTTTAAGAGGGAGAGAGGGGATTTAGGGAATTTGAAAAGGTGGGGCTCGGGTGGGCCCCTCCTCACCTTAATCCTCTCTTAGGTGGTTAAACCACCCAACTTCCAACAAAAGATTATAACCACTTTAAAGATATAAAATAAATATTGTATCACAAATTTATTTTACTCTTCATTTCATCCAGAAAAATTAAACATCTCCTCCTAGGCAAACGCAACTTCGAAAAAGGTCTTCTTAAGCGAATATCGGCGCTGCGAGTTCATCGGTGTCCTCGGATTTCAATTGCGTGCACCGGATCAAAAGTTAGAAATTCCCGCTCGTTCGTTCAATGAACGTACCCGAGCCAAACTTCGGAAATTGATTCCGGGCACACCGGGCCTCGGAATCAGGTGCCGTCAGAAACCGTGCTCTTGTAAAATTCTAAAGAAAATTAAGAAAAAATTTCCCTTGAATTTTACAGGTCTTTACATAGAAGAACTTCCTAGATTTTTGGTATTGTAGAGATTTTGTGAGTTTTCCCAAGAAATACATCCCTGTCATGATACGATTAGGTAGAGGTGGCTCTTGCACAGATGTAACTTGGGGTAAATCCTGAAAACACGACTTTGAGCTCGACTCGAACAGGAACTCGTTTACGCCAATGGTCCTTACTTAACTCTTGGTTACGACACTTCCGAGGGATATTCTTGGGGAAATTATCATTTTAATTACTAACCATTATGACATGTTTATGAGTATATACATCCTCAAAGAATTTTTTTTAATGATTATGGATTATATCCATATACTGTTAAATTTATGCTAAGTATTTTACAAGTTTGGTATTATGTATTTTGATTCATAAACTAACATACTTTATGACATTGTATAGAAATGGAACCTAGTGGAAGGAATGGAAACCATATCAATGCACACACTCCATGTAGGGATTTCCCTCATGCTTATGATAATTATAGTGGAGCTGGTGATTTAACTGGTGCTGATCAGCTAATCACCTTACTGGGATAACTCACTCGGGTTATGAATAATAACCTTACCCATATAGAGCATCCAGATCCATAGTGTGGTGAATCAATGAAATATTTATTCATGAGGAAATAACCAAGAACATTCAAGGGGGGTACAAATCCACTCGTATCTTAGAAATTTATAAATGCCATAGAGAAAATATTTCACACCATAGGGAGTAGCGAAAGGATAAAAGTTGTCATGGTAGTTTACCGCCTCACTGGAGAAGCTGATAAATGGTGGTCATTGATTCAAAAAAAAAAGGAATATGATGAAGTATAAAATATAGAATGGAAGGAGGTTAAAGAGTTTTTATTAGAAAAATACTTTCCTCATGACCATCAAGAAGATATGGAAAGTCAATTTTAGACTCTGAGGTAAAATAATGATGGGAATTTCGCAAAGTATGAAGCTAACATTAAAAGCCTTGTAAGGCATGCTAAAAATTATATATGTAATCCAATATGTAAGATTTATTACTTAATTAATGGGTTAATACCATTTCTTCACAGAGCATTAATCTCATAATCCTTCTCATCATATGAAGATATTGCCTCATGTACTGTCATGATAGTAAAATAATTCCCTATGTCCTATGACTTTAAAGAAAATAATGATAAGAATAGATATGCTGAACACTCTAGAAATGAAAATAAGAGGAAGAAGGGAAATATTGAATATCAATCCTAAAGTAAATGTGGGAGGAAACACCCTAGTACATTGTTGAAGGGAATGGGAGTCTATTACAAGTGTGGGGAAAAGGCCACCAAGAACGTGATTGCATGGGGAAGAAAGATGCTCTCAATGTTGAATGATACAATTGTAGAGAAAGGGGTATTATGAAAATGAATTTCCAAAGAATTAGATGAACATACCTATGAAAATTCCAATGGATCAAGGCAAATCTTATGATATCACTACTGCGGAGGATGAATCTCTGAAAGCGGAAGTGGAAATTATTTTAATGGTTTCCTCATGTTTATACAATTCTTTATTTGATTAAGGATGATCACATTGTCTCATATCTTCCAAGTTTCTTATGAAAACTAGATATTTCCAATTTTATTTAACAGGGGAGTTGTCTATTAGAACTTCTAAGGGATGTATCATTGTAACAATGTTTTGTGAATATGTCCCCATTAGGGCATATAAACGTTCATTATGTGCTAATCTCATCATCATACCCATGGTTTAATTTTATATTATACATAGTATAGATTGGATTTTGAACCATCATGCAAAAATATATTATAAGAAGAGAGAGGTTACTATTTATTATGACGATGATAAAGAACGCCTTATCGTTAGTGCAGAATCATTGCCACCTAAATCTTATCTAGATCCACCCCCCAATAGATCATATAAATTCAATTAATGGGGATGAAGAGAATGAAATAACTATGGGTGAGGAAAGTAATGATTAAATAGAGGATGTACCAATTATGAAAAAATCTGTTGATGTGTTTCCAGAAGATTTAGCTCGACATCATCTAGAATGAGAAATTGAGTATTCCATTGATTTAATTCCTAGATCAAGGCCCATATCGAATACCCATTGTTGAAAGGCCTCTGTGGAATTAGTGGAAATAAAGAAACAATAAGAGGAATTGAGTAATAAGGGATTTATTCTCCCTAGGGTTTCTCCATGGAGATCCCCCATTCTTTTTGTAATCAAGAAAGATAGATCTATTAGGTTGTTCATTGACTAAAGGGAGATCAATGCTATTACAACAAAGAACATGTATCCCCTACCTCGCATTGATGATTTATTCGACCAAAATCATGGAGATCAATACTTTTAGAAGTTTGACCTTCTATATAGATTTCATTAGTTTAGTGTAAAGAAGCAAGACATTACGAAAACAATATTTGGAATTGGTACGGGCATAATGAGTTTACAGGAATTCCTTTTGGATTGACTAATTCACCCTCTGTATTCATGGATCTAATGAATGTAGTTTTCAAAGAATATTTTCATGAATGTGTAGTGGTATTTATTGATGTTATCTTAGTATAATAAAAATCTATGAATATCATTAAAATAACTTTCTCATTATTCTAAAGACTCATAAAAGACAATAATTCTATGGGATATTTAGAATGTGTGAATTATAGCTTCAGAAGATTTCTATTCTTTCCCGTATTGTCTCTATGTATGGAATCTATGTTGATCCGTCAAAGAAAAATGCAATCCAGGAATGGCCAACACCAACACCTATAACTAAGGAAAAAGTTTTTATTGGTTTATCATGTTATTATCCGCATTTCGTCTATAATTTTTCTTGATTTTTAAACCCATTCACCATGCTCACACATAAAGGGGTGAATTTTTTTTGGGAAAAAGAATGTGAAGAATGATTTGAATAATTTAAGAGACGATTAGACAATTCTCCAATCTTGACTCTACCATTGGATAATTATGGATTTGTTATTTTTTGTGATGCATCAAAGAAAGGACTTGGTTGTGTCCATATACAGAATGATAAGGTTATTCCCTATGCGTCACAACATCTAAAAATTCATCAGCAAAACTATCCTACTCCGGATCTTGAGTTAGCAGCTCTAATATTTTCATTTAAGATATGGAGACATTATCTCTATGGTGAAAAATGTGAGATTTATATTGATCACAAGAGTTTGAGGTATATTTTATCACAGAAAGTACTCAACATGAGTCAAAGATGATGGCTTGAACCACTCAGGGATTATGATTGCAGGATATACTACCACCTGAGGAAGGAAAATATGCTGACAGATGCTCTGAGAAGAAAAGATAATAGAGTTTTGAACAAGATGAGAGTTGAAAGAGATCATATTCTCATGGATCTAGTAAATATGGATATGGGAATAACCATGGAAGGTGAATCATCAATAATTTTTCAAATGGTTTCTAAACCAACATTACTAGAAAGGGTAAAGAGTTCTCTGAATTGTGATGGAATGTTTCAAAAAAAGATTAATGCTGGGAATAATAGGAGATTGAGTGACTTCTTATATAAAGATAGAATTTGGAAAATTGGGATGATACATTGTGTTCCCAATATACTTGATCAAAAAATGGAAATTTTGGATGATGCTCATAGTTCCAATTTCTCTATACACCATGAGAGCACCAAAATGTATTGATATTTGGGGTAAAATTTTGTATGGGACAACATGATAAGGGTGGTTTCTGATTTTCTGTCAATATGTATGGTTTTTCATCATGTGAAAGCTTAAAGGAAACATCCTAGAGGAGTCATGCATCCTATATCTTTACCTGAATGGAAATGGGATAATTTCATGATGGACTTGGTCATGGGGAGACCAAGGACTACTAGAAGGAACGATGCAATATGGATCATTTTTGATCTTCTTACTAGGTCAGTACATTTTTTTTCTATTAGGTATGATTTACCACTTGAATGTTCAGGAAGAAAATATATTAATGAAGTTGTAAGACCTCATGGAGTACCACTATCGATTTTTTCTGATTGTGATCCCCTTTTTACATCAAGATTCTGGAAAAGTCTCCAGAAAGCACTGGATAATGAACTTCTTTTGAGCACTTCCTTCCACCCCCAAATTTATGGTCAATCAGAATGGCCGATTCAAACCTTTGAATCTTTGTTGAGATCATACGCACATGACATTCAAGGTATGTGGGATCATTATCTACCTTTGGTAGAATATTCCTATAACAATTGCGTCCAATCCAGTATTCAGATAGAACCATATGAAGCATTATACAAAAAGGGATGTCGCACACCAACATGTTGGGATGATGGTGGTGGATGAAAATTCATATGCCCAGAACATGTGGAAGAAACGATGTAAAATGTGAAGGTAATCCAAACCCACATCAAATAATCTTAAAGAAGGAAGAAGAGTTATATCGATAATCGAAGGAATGACATGTAATTTCATATAGTAGATCATGTTTTCTTGATAGTGTCTACAAGGAAGGGTATTATAAATTTTGGTAATAAGGGAAAATTGAGTCCCAGGTACATCTGATCTTTTGAAAATCTAGAACAAATTGGGACTGTAGTTTACTGGTTGGAAATGCCGCCATGTCTCTCCAATGTTCACGATGAGTTCCATGTATCACTATTGAGAAAATACATGCCTGAACCAATGCATGTATTCACATGTGAGGAATTATAACCGGAACCCAATTAGACTTATTATGAAGTGCATGTCATGTTTCCTGATATATGAGAAAAAGTGCTGAGAAACTAGATGACTCGTCTTGTAAAAGTTATATGGGGAAACCATAAGATGGAAGAGGAAATGTTGGGACCCGAGGAACATATGATGAAGAAACACCCAATTATTTTTACAAATAATACTCTATAAATTTCACAAACGAAATTATTTGAACGAGGGGAGAATGTAACACCCCAATCTTCCATGGTACACTTCTCTTTGAATAATATAATTGTGTGTGTTGTACATAACATTGAGTTCTAACACATCACGACCAATCAAACGAGCTATTATGAATATTAATACCCACTTTTTGTCATTTTATCAATTTTATCATTCTAAATGGACATAATATTTGGGTTCAGAATATCGAAATTAGCATTGGATACATTTTTGGTAATTTTCTGAATACAGTCAATGTTTTATGAATAGTGAAAAATACTAAATTTTAAGTAAAAACTAATTATATAATCAAAACAATTTTTAGTTCTAAATTATACTATTAAGTGGTTTTTAAGTATAATTATATTATATTATTACCATTTAATCAAATATTGGTAATCCGGTGTAATTTAACATTTAAACTCGAAATAAGCAAGTGTTAATCCTTTGATAGTTATTATTTCTTAAAAACACGCATTTTGTTTTGAAAACGTGAAATATTTTTAAATTAATTTCTCCCAATTATGTTTTTTTATTTAGAAATATGGATTCCATATTTGAAATCCAGAGGTCCAAATTGTGTAAATATGTAAATTTTATTTTTAGATATTAGGAATATTACTTCAGTAAATATTTTATTTACCATGGTTAAAAGGGTAAATCTATTAAATAAGGTTAAAAATTAATATTATAATAATATTAAATTAACCTAACACTTGTCCTTACCCTATTTTATGATAAATGTTCTACCATGGGAATCCTTGGGTCTATTTTGGGACCCCATGGAGCCTCATGGATGTGGGTATAGCATTATATATTAAATAATTTAAAGTAGAGACAAAAATAACCAAAGAAAATATCTTTTAGCAATAAATTTTTATATGAGTATATATAATTGATGTATTTGTCTATCAATAGTCATTAGAAATACTAAAACACGTCATACCTCAGGATATTTTATTTATAATTTTTAGGCGTAAAATGAATATATTCATTTTTGAAACAATGATGATGTATTACTTTCCATATTAATGAAAGGATCAAATGAATGGTATTATAGATGTTAAAAAAATATAATTTGAATTTTTTGATTCCATCCACGAATTTTATAGGTTAATGTGACATATAAGTATTGATTAAATGATTTTATTGAAGTAATAATGATGTTAGTAATTTAAAAAAAATATCAAATCGTGTCAAAATTGACATAAAAGAGTTTTTAAAACAAATATTATATTATTAATTGATATTCTATTCCTAAAAAAATACATTTCTGACAATGATCATATATTATATTATATATGTCATTAATGAACCACTTAGTGTTTTCATGGTATTTAATAGTATGTTTATTAACCATATAATATAAAAATAAAAAGAGACATGTTAAATGCCAAACTATTTAACGAATAGTTAAATTTAAAATATAAAGTTAATATAGTGACACAAACATGTCTAAAACATGTTGGATGAGTGGTGTTCAACCCATAACCTCATTAAATTTTAAAAGTCACATTTTTATTCCATTAGAAACTGAATATAATTTTATTATAAAATAATATTTTTTGTTGTTCCTAAGTTTCCCCTCACCCCTCTTATAAATGGTCACTCCAAATACCCTCCCAACATTCCTCCCATAATCCTAGAGGGATTACTTTAGTTATAAATCCACCCTAAGGAGCCCTTTTGATCAAATCAAAAGGAAGAACCCGAAGAAGAGGTAAATATTTCATCACCTCTTTCAAGTTCCTTTCTTCTTCCACTTCCTCTATCTTTATTGTTTCTATTATAAAATAATAACTCAAGTATCTTCATTATAATGTGATGTTATTATAAATATATTACAACCATATTCATTATTCTATCCATCCTTTGAATTTCATGTCACCAAACTTGCGTACATACATTTTACTGCCTCCACGTCGTGGTGTAATTGTTATTCAATACATTATTATTTGGATGGGTCTAATAATGATGTGTAATTGATGTAAATAATAAATATAACAAGATAATGATTATGTATATATGATATTCCACCCGATTATATATTAATTTAATATCAAAAGAATGTTATTGTCTCTCATGCGTACGTACAGATTACCATCCCCACGAACATGATGAGATTAATTCCCCATTGTATCCATTCAAGACTAATTTTCATTAGAAGATTAAAAATAATGTTTAAATAAATAGAATAATTATGAATATGAATAAGTTACATCCTGTCCACAACAAACATTACTTAATAAAGAATTCATATAAAGGAAAACGAATCAGTTAACACATAAAATGATTATAATATTAAGATATTATTAACAAAGAAATATTAAAATATCATATATGATATCATATTAATGGTTATTATTCTTGTATAATTTAGTAACATTTATTTCACCATTATAAATGAGGTTAACCTAACATCTAATGAATAAAATTAAAATGTAATGGTTAATTTAACAAACACTTTATTGTCCGAGGTTGTTTTTAGGTAACTATCTACAGGGATATCATTATCATCCACATCAATGTTTCAAAAAAATTATTCCAAAACATTTTTATAATTTACTATACTATGGGTTAAAGTCATTTAAAGACTTTTTGAATTTTTCTAAAATGAATTGGAAGGAATATTTCCATCATTTTCCAAATAGGGTACTTTTTGACTGTTTCCACATAATTATGGTAAGAATCTTTTTTTAACTTATATGGGGGTGTGGCTATTTTCCACCATTATGAAATTTTTGAGTCTTCCCTTACATGATTATAAGAGTATTTTCAAATATAATTGTTTTCTTTTATAATTTCATGACCTTTAAATTATTTCAAAATCAAAATAGATATTTCTCTAAAAAGGTTTTGATTTCATCTATGTCAGCATCAATTGATGGATTTTATGTTTTTTTAGTTGATTTATTATGACCAAAATATTCCACATCGTATTGAATGTTTTGTGGTATGTTTGACTGTGGATGTTTTATTTCATCCAATTCATGGTTTATAGAAAGGGTGTTGAAATTTCTTATGCCATTTTTAATACGAATGTTTATGTTATGTTCAATCATTTTTATATGGGGAATACATTGGACATAATATGTTATGGTGGAAGCCCATTATAGCTCCCTGATGAATCAGTAGGTCTCATGAGACAAACTAGTCTATTTGAAAAAGTCCTTGAAAAAATCTTATTTGTATTCTTGGCACAAGGCCTTGACTATGTGGTTATGAATGTATGGCATTATGCTTTTCATTATTATGAAAGTGTCTATTAAAATTTCATGATATTATTCTAATAGCAGAACATCTATGTGAGTAAGTTAATGGAATTATTTTTATTTATATTTTCCATATTATGATGAAGTTTATGTTTAAAAGGCTTTTGTTTTAATTATATAAATTTCCTTAAATGTTTATGCTTATTTATAAAATGTTCCACTATATTGTTATCCATACTGAGCATCTGAGCTCACCCGTTTCTATGTTTTATTTTTCCCAAGATTCTATAAAGTGTATTGTGATTGATATGTATGTTTAATCTATGACATTAATGGAATTTGTAAAGGATTATTTATGTCACTTTGTATGTTATAAAGTGTAATGTAACATTCATGTATGTAATTTATTTTCCAAGACTACAAAACTGATCGGTCCTTCGGGACTTGATTCCTTGTAATAATTACAATTATATGTAATAATGTACTATCTCAGGGTTTCTTGGGTCATGAAGTTACAATAATAGACTCCCCCATAAATAAAATCTATCTTTTTATGAAATTAACAAATATTCATTTTATTCTCTCAGATATTTATTTTTCCCATACAAATCCTTCTTCATCATGAATATATATCATTCATATTTTGAATATAAAAATTATACATGGTTGTTAAATATTAAACTGTTAATCGACCTCTCTATTTTAAAAGGATAATTTTACATCCATCTTGAATATTTTTTATTTTAATTTCATAGTGATAGAGTTAAATATTCATATAGATAATATCCATTAAACCATATATAATAACTCATAATAGTCAATACCTTCATATTTCGAGTAAGCATAACTTTGATTTTAGGACTTATTTATTAAAATTTCACCAACTTAATTCATCATTTTTAAACCATTATTTTACGATAAAAATCTTATTTTGTTTTTTCCATTTAATTTCACTTATATCATTCGTATCAAATTAATTTGAAACTTATTTAATAGAATCAATATAGTATTTATTCCCTAAATATTTTTAAAAATTATTTGGATCAGCATATTATTGAAATGAATTTTTTGAAACAAAACCTCAATATTCATCTAGTTTGATCATCTTTTCTAATATATAAAATGATTGCTCAAATATAAACATGTTTCTTTAACATATAATTCTTTTAACATTATTTTTAAACCTCACATGAAATAATTGTGTTATAATATTTTATTCAAAAAACTATAACATTAGTTATATTATCATGAAATATTTCAATTGTATTAGTATTAACCAATTCATTTTCAATTCAATATGTATCTAAAATTACTTATAAAACATTCTTATCATATTTTACTAGAAAATTCACATCATGAGAGTCAGAAATATGTCCTTTTTCTTAATTATAACTATTATATACTCTATGTAATTAACAAATAGTATTCATAAAACCATCAAAACCAATATTCATGCTTTCAGAAGTTCTTTTCTTCATTACGGATTCCATCAAGTGAGAAACTGTTTTTAGGGATCAACATAGTTTGTTTGGTAATGATTTAACCCTAAAAATTATAATTAATCATTCAATTAAAAATCTGACTAGACACCTTAGTATATCATAGTTTCATGTGCTCATGGAAAAATAGTTGTTAATATAATATTAAATATTAAATACCAACAAAAACATAGTAATAAATTTATTTCTTACCTCTAACTCTCCATCAAACAAAAACCATCCCCATTTATATCATATCTCCCCAAATATTTGACACAACAAATTAAATTAAAAAATAATATAGATAATGGATGCCTATTTATCTAATAGAAGAATGGAAACTATAAATTATCCAAAAATTAAATCCCCTTTTTATATCCTCATATGTCGCACTATTAAAAAAAGAAGACAAATCACACACCATGACCATTCAATAATTGAATGTAAATTTGGAGATGAAATAATTATATATGAAGGATCACATAAGCACTCACTAGGCTACCACATTCCATGAAACATTCAGTTACATTTTATTTTAAAAACAATTTTATTATATTTTTAATATATGTATAAGATAATAATTTTTTCCATAATAATATATAATTAATAGTCAAACAACACATAATATAAGAGTAAACATCCACTATTTATTTTCAATAATTTCTAGCAATCTTTTTAAAAAAATTACCTGGCTAACACCTCATTTACTAGAAATATATACATTAAATTACATTTGAGTAACATAATCATTGTTTAATGGTAATATATAATGATATATTGTTAAGTA
The DNA here is from genome assembly GCA_963277665.1 of Viscum album. Classification (NCBI taxonomy): domain Eukaryota; kingdom Viridiplantae; phylum Streptophyta; class Magnoliopsida; order Santalales; family Viscaceae; genus Viscum; species Viscum album. The sequence continues at coordinate 194,324,896 of OY728146.1, read as the reverse complement.
ATTTTTTTAAAAAAATATAATTTTAAAAAATATATTTGATAAGTATAAGACATGCATATAATAATGTTTTAAAAATCACTTCCATAAATAAGATTAAATAAATAATTGTCCAAATAATAGCATTCATAAGAAGATTATAAAATATATTTTACAGGTAATAAGTCTCAGTTATACATAGATCAATTATCTAGGTTCCTCACAGTGTTTGTGAAACATAGCTCATGGAGTGTACACTTCTGTAATGCTCAAGCATAAAAAGGAAATATTTTTCCACCAAAATGGGTGAAATTTTAACAGAAAATTGATTTAATGTTAATGTTTTCATCATAAATCCATTTCAATGTTGTGATGAAAAAATCCATGAATTATTATCCTAGACTACCCACCAAACTGGACATGATCCCATCCGCTTAAAAAAATCATTCAATGGGAGAATCATTATTTTCCAAGAAGCTTCATCAATCAATATTCATATGTACCCGAATATTTTTTTATATTAAATATCATTTAAATACAAATAGTAGTGGTTTTAATAAAAAAACATGCCTCTTGAAATAATTTATTTCAATTAAAAAATATTTTTTTGAAATCAATAATTAATTTCAAATCTATATCAAAATGGGATTTAACAACATTCCTTGTTATTTAAAAATATTTATCAGAAATTTAAAATCATGAATTGATAATTAAATTAAAAAAATAAAGTTAATTGTAAATAATAATTTCATTTCTAAAATAATAGGGAGTAAATTTTACATAGAAATAAAAGATAATATCATATCATCAATATATAAAATTATTCCATATATCATTATGAAACAATTAATGAAATTAAAAATAAAGGCAATTAATTTAAGAATGACTAAAATAGAAGTCACAAAAATATACATAGAAACTAAAATTGTCAAAAAAAATATTCATCTCTTCATCTCATTATATAAATGGGGTCTAAGAATTTTAATACATCCCATATATTAACGTAAATAATATATTTATTTATCAAAACATATAATTTAATGGTCCACTTCAAATGTGATATAATGAAAACAAAATTTAATATAATATCCCAAAAAATTGATATATATATATATATATATATCCAAAATATTATATCAAATAAAAATTCATTAAAATTTACAATTAATTTGTTTCTATAATAAAAAAATCCAACATTGTTACACTTATTTAAAATACATTAGCACATCATTTATAACATTATATATACAGTGTAAACCCTAACATTCCAATGGAGCCATATAAAAATCATATATTAACCTTTTAAATTAAATAATAAATAAAATATGATATTTGATAATTTAAAACATGGAATTAAATACTATGAAATAATAATTTCTAAAAATAAAATGTAATGGAATGTAAAACCTCCCTTTATTAATTAGCTAAAATACCATCAAATTTAATATGAGATGGAAAATACATATAGATGTATTCACAACCCCTATAAATATTATAATAGTAAAAAATCAAATCACAAAACCATCTAGGTATCATTTAATATAAATGGGATTCTAGAAGAAACGAAACCGAAAATATTAAATAAAATTGAGGAAGATGAGTCCTGTTTTGATGATATGATCCAAAATCACATTAAACCCATGAGAACTAATTTTGGGATGTCGATTAATAATTAATAAGATGAATAACCAAGAGTATATTGATGGATGGGAGGAGAAATGTAATTTATAGGGGAACATAATAATATATAACTTGAAGGAGTTTTTCCTGCTCTCCATGTATGAAGGGAGACCACTGTGGAGCGGTAGCGTGCCACATGAGAGATCATCTTGGAGGAGGCTCCATATAATGAGGGGGAAATAAAATATTATTTTATTACATTATTATATTTATTTTTATTTATTTTACTTATTTTATTTAATTTAATTATATCCAATTTATGAAAAAAAATATATTGAGGACTAAGATTAATAAAATCAACAAATTCATAAAACCATTAGCTTGATAATTACCTAATTTTAAATTTACTAAAATTATTATAGATAAAAAAAATACAAGATCCATTACAATCGAACATTTGGAGAAGAACCGTGAACAATTCCCTCAAAAACATTATAGTAAACATTCACCAGATCCCCACAGTTGACATTGATAAAACAAGGGCTCTCAAACACCATTAGGTATTTCCAAAATGGGGTTTATTTATAGAAAATCTCATAAAAATTAATATTATAGTTTATCCTATAGAGACAGTAGATTATAATATCCACTAATGATATAATAACATATTTATTGTAGTAACACTATTTTCATGTTCGGTAAATATTTTTAATTCCTTTGCAACCAAACTTATATTTCTTCATTATACAAAAAAATTAATCAATGGTGTGTATGGTGCAATAAATTGAAGAATAATTCAATGATTTCAAGTATAATAACTATAAATTCTATTTTTATAATTATAACCATCAAATATTAAAATTTTCATAATGTAATAATAATATTACATTTCATACTTTTCTCCAATTAGATAAAAATTTGGTGAGTACCTAACATATAATTAAATGATTATACATGTAAAACGATCAAAATCATCAAAAATGAAATACAATGATTTTGTACATTTTTAATGTGTTCTAATTAGCACACATATATCAGAATGTATATTATCAAAGGTAGGAGTTGAATCTATATTTACATTCTAATGAATAGAGTTTGTAAAATTATTTAATCTAAAAAAATCTATAAATTCAAATATTTTTAAATATTCTTTTTAGTAATATCCAAAATATCCCATAACTATGTTGGTTTTATATTTTTTGAATCATAAATATGTTTATGTATCCTATTACATAACTAATATCTATCACATAAAAAAAATTATTCTTCTATAAAGTGAAATAATTTTACACTGGTTTTTGTCCTTTTGTAACAACATATGCAAATATAATACTTTTGGAAATATAGAAATAACTAATATAAAACATCATTACATTTATAAAAATTTAATAAATCACATAAAAATTAATTTTCTATCTATTAAGAAAAATATGCGTCAATATTTAAATAGTTAATTCTTAAAAATTATATATCAAACATCGATAATTTTGAGGTACACTTTTTTAAAAAATGAATGTTACCCTATTTTAAATATTTTACATTCTTAAAAAATATCAAATATCCTATAATTTTGTAATAAAAAATCATAAAATATTGAAGGACATTATTATATTGTGGATTTAGGATAAATTTTATAAATTAAGGTCTTTTCCGTGAATTTTTCTTCCATTATATGATGATTTTTTATAAATAATGTATTTTCTGATGGTAACATAAAAATTCACTCCATAGAATGGTTTTTTCTACAATTTCATATATCACAAGAAATATTTAGGGGTTGAAAAGAATTTTAATTTTCAGATCCAATTTTTATTATTTATTTTATTAAGTTGATTGAATCATATTAAAACTTTACCAGAAATTCACCCCAATATTTTAATAGAGTTTATGATTTATCCTATTGCTATTTTTATGTCAAAATCCTCTACAGAAATAGTTTTATTCATAGAATGAACTTTTTTCACTATAACATAAAATCACTAAAGAATTATATAAAAAATTTATATTATAAATCCAACATTCAATCATGGAACATTTCTTTTTACCAATTTTTTGGTAACCTCGTGTCATCTTCATCTTTTTATATTTCATCTAATCCATAGAAAAATATAAAGCTGTAGTAGCTTTAGATTTATACATTGAAAACATATAATTTTTATTATTATTACATCCACATTATATTTCAACAAACATTGTATTATTTTATTTATTTATTCATCTAAACATGTTAATCCGTATTATTAACAATTGATGAAAAAATTTCAATCCTTCTTAATTTTATAGGTCTTGGAACATCCAATCCATTTTTTTAATGTTTTTTAGAAATTTGGAATTCCAAATTTATCTTCTAAAATTTTATATTGAAAAATATAATATGAATTCTTTGTGTTCATAATCATTTCATCAATATTGATATTCTGGTTCTTCTCATAACCAAGTAACCTCTTCATACCATTAATATATTTTGGGAACATGGATTTTTTTAAAAAATATTTGTTATTGATTGATAAAATGTTTTACATCATAAATAATCTATTATACTCTTAATTCTAAAAAACTATAATGATATTATTTCAACAACATATTAACTATAAACTCCTTCTATGTATCATCTTTTTCATTATATAAACTATTTTAATCACATATAAACATTTTAAAATTACATTTACAATAATAATCTTTTTATAAGTATCATTAATAGTGTTTATCCTTTCACATTACTATCATAAATATCCTCACACATGTATAAAAGTATTCTATTATTAAATTCATATTACCTATTATTTATTAAATTAGAAAATCACTTGCATATCTAGGATTTATTTTTTAGTTGTATTCTCAAATTTATATCCACTTCATCAATGTCTTAATATTATTTAACAAATAAAAAATATAAATCAATGGGTCTAATGGACGTTTAGTTTAATCACGTTAGTTGTAACATTAAATTTTACATATAAGGGGGTATTTTTACCTTTTTAGAAATAAAGATAAAAAATTCATCAAACCTTTTACATAAATAAAATTTAATGCTAAAATCAATTAAATACTACTCCAAAACATTAATATATTACCCCTTATTTAAAATAATTAATTTTTTTCCAAAACATAAATTTAAATTTTCATTAAAACATTTTTTGTTGTTATTACATATGTGATGTTAAGTCTATATATATCATCTTTATAATTGGTTTTAGGATCCCTATATTCTATTGATGACTCGTTAGTGTAAAGTTTCATAGAAGAATGTAAATGTTCTTTTCAATAATAGTTCAAGCTTACAACATCTCACAATGGCATCATATGGTGCTTACAATATTAGAAAAAGTTATAGAGATGTCACCAAAAGATTCATCAAAACCCATATTATGAACTTCCAACTTCAATATATTGATTTATTGATTTTATTTTTTTATTTCATATTTACTTCGTAATGTTTCCTTAACATATCCTTGATTCCATTACATATTCCAATTCTTTTAACTATTATAAACCAACTTTCATAGAGTATGAAAATTATAACATTTTTATCGTTCAATTTATTATTCACATTTCCTATATCAACAAAAATTTTATGAGGACTATAATTTTATTTAGGGATATAATTTTTAGTAGTTTCTTTGACATCACAACATTTAACATATGGTATCAAAAATTTATATACATATAGATATGATAGTTCTTCCCATGGAGGATAAGAACACCATTATTATTCATAGAGATCATAATATCCATGGTAGATTTCATTCCTTAAATCATTATAAATAATTGAAATATTAAAACCTTGACACTAATAAAAAATTGAATATACAAATGACGATATATGTTATCACATAGACGGGGAGAGCAGTATCAATGATATTTGTTTTTTTTTACTTCTATATGAAACAATATTCACCTATGGATGGTGATATAGGACTATATTAGAAAATAAGAAAAAATTCACATCAACATGAACACAAGTATTTACTTGTTTCAATACTCATTTATTTAATCTAGTGTATAAAATGGTTAGAATGTAATTTATGACAAAAACCCCCACAAGAAAACACTCATTTGAATTTTTTTACAACACTAATAGAGTATCATTACATTTGAATTGAAATATTGCCAATAAAAAATGTATATGATTATTTTAAAAATACAATATCAAAAATTGTAATATATTTACCAACCTCAACCAATAATATTATTTATATTTTTACTATACTAAATGAATATTCGTCACACATTATTTTCATAAAAACAAATTTCTTCATCGTATTTATACAAAACTATGGAAAAACATTCCTCGATTTTACGGAAGATCCTTTGATGGGTTCATATCGTATACTCCATATTCTTTCTTTGTTGTATAGTTTATTGGGTGCCTTTTAATGAATTATATCTCATTTTATATATTTTTAATCTAATCACCTCATCACCCTGACCATCTGATACATGACCATAATCCTTATCAAATCTTTTATTATTATAGTTATCTCATACTAAAAAATAGGAAACATTTTCATTTTCTTGATTATGGGGTTTCAGTCATGTAACTGTAGTCAATATTTTCCCAGATCAATATATAGTAATGTGGTGACCATAAGGTAATATCACGAGGAGGTTACAGGGTAAGCCATCAAACTATCACATTAATATTTTATTTAAAATAATTTTCAAAATTTAACGAGCTAAATAATGTTAAATTGTATAAAATAAAAAATCAATATATAGACTACTGTAGTTATTGAAAATTATAATAAAACCATACTAAAAGTAATAATATAAAGAAGGTAGATGTGAAAAAACTATGATTCTCGAACAATTCCTTTATCATTTTACAAAAATATCATCCAATTAAATTATCTAATATATACCTCAATTACTCATTTTATACACAATGTATGCCCATAAACCATATTGAGACCTTAAATATGAGTTTTCATTTGCTTATGAATGTGAAATGATCTCCCTATGACCTTTGAATAATTGAACCTTGTTGAACATGTTGTGCTCAATGGAAGGACCTCTCCCAATAAAGTTATAGAAACATGAAAAATATTTTATAGTAATTATTTAATAAATAATAAAGGAAAAAGTACATGAAATTGAATAAAAGATATAAAGACACCTCCATAAGGTTGAAACCATGGTTGTACGTTGCTGAAAAAGGAGTTCAATTTTTGTTTTTTATCAATATACTTTCTATTGATCATGGTTTGTGGTTGTTATTGACAAAACATTCCTGGAATATTAGGGAGGTTACATTTTAAGTGGTAATATAATTTGATACTAAAGTATAATTTAAGGTGGCACTGTTCTCCTATGTTTACAAAATTTTTGGGGGTTAAAATAAAAAAATGATGAAATCTATTTTTTACCAAAGAATGTGCGAGAATGATTTTATGTGTTCACAGAATATTGGTTTTTGCGTAAAACATCAGTTTTGTTTTAAGAAATTGCATGCAAGACATGTTCTATGACCAAAAAATCTAAAAATGAAAAATTCAGGTAGTGCGCGGAAGATGATGTTTCATGAAAGGGTTTGCATGCCCAATGAGACATCAGAAGGAAATTTGTGCACCCAACATGAATCTTACATGGACTGATGAAGACGGGTCAGAATCATGCATGCATGGTGATCAAGGGAAATAAATATGTGGATACCCCCAATGAGGAATTAATAATTTTCCATCCAAAATATGGTTCCGCGGTCAAGAGAAATATATGTGTGGGAATGATTGGAAGAGAGGCAATCATGCAGGAAAGGTGCTCATTTAGACTAAAAAGACGATGTGAACCCTACAGTGAATCTATGTGAATGATAAGTGTTTCATGGAATGTATGTGTGGCTCAAAAGTCTTCATTAATGACAATTATAAAATATTGTACACAATTTGAGGTATTTCATGCATGTGTCGTGTTATGCTTCTGATAGGTTGATGAATATCTTGTTCATCGGTTCAGTGCATTCAAGTGCATCAATACAGGACATCGATTCTAGAAGGGTCTCTTGCTGAACAGATACAAAGACTTCAATTAAAATCTATTGAATAAACCATCATGTCTATAAACTGAATAGGGCTTCACCCAAGGCAGTGTGACAGGGAGAGTCAACAGAAGTGACCTGAGGGACGTTGTGAGCTATCCCTGAACTTTTGTAATGGTAGTGTGCCTTGGATAGTGTGAACATAACCAAACCTTTTAATCTAAAGATAATTAAGTTTAGTAGAATTAGGTATGATAAAAAATTTCAGTGTATGCTCGTTGGACGTATCCCTTAGTGGTGAACCATGTAAAAGTGATTTGTGGTCTCTTTTCATGTAGTTGTTTATCTTTCTATTCCAACCAGACATAGAGGTTTAACGAGTTTCTACTTCTATGTGAAAAGGATCATTGTTTTAAAAGAAAATGCTGACACACTAATTCACCCCTCCTCTCTTAGGTTGTCCTAGTTTCCTTCACATTATTCATGAAAAATATTTCATGGATAATTTAAAGGAAATTATTTTACAATGAATAGAAAAAAATTCCTTCAGATAATTACATTCCACAACTTCATGGAGTTTTACAATTAATGTATCGATTACATAATTATCTAATCATCATCTATATCATTTCATTAGTATAATATAATTCTACTTTAATTAAATGCCCTTGAAATATTGATATATCTAAAATGGGATCATAGACACATATTTATTGGAAAATGGGTGAAGAATTATATATAAAAACATTTACTCCAAGAGGTTATAAATTTATAACCCATTTAATATATTAATTTTTAATAGGTGTCCACAGAAAAGTTCTAGTAAAATATGGTTTTAATATGTCTTAAAGTATCACCTTTATTTGACATATCTTTTGGATGGAATAAATTAAATAATGGGTATGCCTTTTTTCTGGCTGAGAATGCTATAATTATTCCACTAATTTATAATGACCAAATACCCCATTAATTAGATAAAAACCCTATAAATTTATTTTTTTTAATAGTTAAATGTTTCATCATTAAAATATAATTATAATATCCTCAATTATACTTTTGTATCCGGATTTATGCTTTAGTTACAGATGTGTGGTCCAAAATTTATTCCTAGAAAATTAATAAAATTGAAGAATTCATAGGCCTTATTTTAATCGAATAAGATCATTTTCCATACTAAAATGTTTTATATAATAAATCATATAATAAAAATAATGATTATTTCATTATTGAATAATATTTAAAATGTTATGACAAAAATACCATTGTGATTAAAATCTGATAAAATTCTTGAACTAATAAAATTTTACTTTTTATTAAAAAACCTATAAATTCCAAATTGATACAAATAAGCTCATATTGTTAAATTTTTGAGATTTAAAGCATTTAAATATATAAAAAATAGTGTAAATATAATCTATATCAACTCCCCAACACTTTTCATATGGACTCCTGGACAAGTGACCACAAATATTAAATCAATGAGAATTCAAAACACACACCAATGAAGGTCACAAATTAATCGCCATGAATAAAAACATTCTTTCCCTCCTCAACTAAAAATAACTCACATTTTTAGTTCATCTTATTAAAAATGATGACACAAAATTTCTCCTCCCATTATTAAACACACTTACCTCACAATAATTTTCTCTGAACACAAAAATATCAGTTTCAATTATGATTTTCTCTTCCAATATCATGAAATATTAACCATATAAATGATAAATCATTAAATCTCCACCCATTGGGAGTCAGGAATAAGTTATTATATTGAGAACATATGAATGTAATTCTATGGATTGTGTTTCCATGGTATCAAATATGAAAAATTCTATGGCCGAAATTGAAGGATTGGCTCATTATTGAATCGAAATTAAATAATTATAGTTTTTACAAAAGAATGGTAATCTAATCATTCCCCATAGAATAAACTAAACTGAATTAAAAATTACAACGAAATCAAAAAATATATCATTATCAAAAGAAATGTAACAACAATTTCTTCCCAAAATTTCATATTTTTTTTCAAAGCTCAAGATAGGAACAAATTTCTTCCATTACGTTCCCTAGATAGGAACATATTGATTTCATCTAAGATGATCAAATGAGAACAACTCTTATAAGAAATAATCCAATAGAAAAAATATTTTTCAAAAATTTAAATATCAACCCAAAGTATTATGAAATGAGTTATCCTAGAACAATCCATCTTCCCTCACATTTAAGTTCAGTTAGATCAGGAATTTTTTACTTACAAATTTTGTTGAAAAGTGAAAATTAGAATGTAATGTGGATAAACTAACAGGGTATACACTTATACTAAGTCAATATAAATATCTAATGTTCATGGATGAAAAAATAGGGAGGATTCACATTAATAGTGGGCTTCAAAATCCAAGGAAATGACTTAATAATTTTAATCAAAAGTACCTCATACTATCCGTTATGATTAAAATAAATCAATGTATGGTGCAAACAAGCCTGAATTTGTTCTATAAAGAAAAGAGGTGAAAGTAATGAAGATTTTATAATTGGTTTAGAAGCCTAACAGGAATATAATTTCAATGATATAGATAATGATATGTTTCATGAGAATATAAAATTATAGGTAATTTCATGAAAATTTTAAAATTCATGATCACGAAACTAAGTAATATTTATCATTCATCTATGTTTAGTTTTATGGGATAAATCAGTTTACATAGTTAAGTGGGTTTCAAAATTAGAAAATATTTTAATATAAACTCGCATGTTTTTTATAGATAATTGTATATAAAACACATATTGATTTAAAATAAAACAGACAAAATCATTATCTAACAAGAATATTCCTCCACCAAAAATTATTTTGTACAATGTCCTCATTTAGCATATATTATATAATAATTTAAATTTAAGGAGATTAGACATGAGAAAACCAGTGGAAAAGAAACACACAACCTCGTTTGTTTACTGACATCAACCTTGAACTAGCCACCTAAATGATACAACATTGAATACTAAATGAAAATAAAAAAAATCATCAGATTTTTTATAAAATTTATTAAAATGTAAAATTAAATGATGGATAAGTGACTCGGTATGAACCCCTATGTGGGTTCATGGAATTTAAAACCCCTATTTAGGCACTTATAGTTAATTTTCCTCAATCTAAAGGAGGGTAATTTTTCTTTCTCATGAACCACCAAAATGATTTTTGGAGTCTTATTCATCTCACACATCCTGTATGATCTCTGAAAACCCAAATTCTCTAGGTTCTTCTCCCTGACTGTACTGTTCTGATGATTTAGTAAAAGGGGGTTTAAATTTAATGGGAAATATCTCGTGACATTATCCTCAAAAAATACATCCACCTATTGTTTATGTTTAATTCTAGGATTTCGTTCAACATCATGTTTTGCTATAAAAAATTATTTAATCATTGTGAAAAATCTAAATACGAACATCCTCATCTAGAATAACATACTCAAATGAGCACAATATTTTTTCTTCGATTTCATCCATGAAATCATCTTAATCTGAAATTTTATTCCACTCAAATGTTGCATAAACTAATTATTCATAGGGATTTATATTTTAAAAATTAACATCGAAACAATAATGCAATAAGGGATCAAAATTTGATCCATCTCCCTACAGTTTTTTAGGTTTCATCTATATCTCAGTGTTATAAATAGATGTAATCAATGTAATAAGAAACTACGGTTCACCCATATATGGATTAAAAAGTGAATGGATCAGGTGTTTCATCCTCCATAGATAAATAATAAAACATGGGTTATGATTTTTCAATTTCAAAAGGTGGGGATTCAAATTATATTTCATTTTAAAAAAATTCCAAAAAATTATTTTCAAAAGAATTTTATTTTCAAAATGATTCCTGAGTTGGTGAATTAATGATGATTTCACCTATAATATTTGAAAATAAGATTTCAAATAAGTTTTAATCTCATATAAAATATATCATCTATATAAAATGATGGTGGGAAATGAATCTCCATCTCTTAAGAAATTTTTTGAGATTTAATTTTTTAATAGGTTGAAAGAATTAGAAAGAATATAATTTTTTTTTCTTATTTATTTAATCATGGATGATCGATGTTGAAGATAGAATCCAAATGTTTTAATTTGAAACTAATTTTCTTTGAGTTTATATATAAAATTTCATCATGAATAGTCTACTCATATTATTGATAACCATGCCGTTAATGTATTTTTCAATATGAAATTCCATTTTATTGTTTTTTAAAGACACAAACACGTGGTTAATATCCTAACAAGTGAATAAAAATTAAAAAAATACTTTACATCCCAAAAAAGATCTTAAATTCAGGCATGACTTTTAAAAAATGTAATTAAGTAAATATTTTTCCCATAAAATATAGTATAGTGTTGGCCATGTGGTTGTCTAAAGAGGAGGTTGTTTACTAAGATGCCAAACTATCCCATTTTTATGTTTTTTATAATGTAAAAACTGAAACTAAGAATGTTAAAAGAGGTAAACTAATTTAAATTATATTAAATAATATTAAAATACAAAATATATGTTAGTTATTGAAAATTATAAATAAATGTTACTGAAAATGACTACCTAATGATGGAGATGATTGTCAAACTAATATCCTTGGACACTCCCTTTATCATTTTCTAAAAATTTAATGAAATTATATTATCAATTGTATACCTTAATAGATAATGATATTCCCCTTTTTTGACCATAAAACATATAGAAAAATAAATATGTTTTCTTATCCTCTTTCGAATTTGATCAGATTGCGCAAAGTCCTCCGTATAAATTCAACTAGCTGAACCTGTTGTTTTTAGTGGGAAGACCTCACCCAAAAAAGTTTAAAAAACAAGAGAATTATATTAATTTATTAAGATAATAAAAAAGACAAGAAAATAAACATAAAAAATTAATAATAATAAATAAAGATACATTAATTATTCATGAATAAAAATTCAAGGATAATTGAAAAGAAAAATGTTTACAATGAATAACACAAACTCAAAACAAGAAATGCCTTCATATATTTACTTACCACCACAATATGGAATTTTCCCTTCATGGCATGAATATGTCATTGAATACCACTCTTCTATATAATTTATTCATAATTACACAATCCTCCTTTAATCCAACCCTCTTTAAAAATGGATATATCTGATATGGGATATGATGCACATATTTATTAGAGAATTTGTGATGAAATCTAGTTCCAAATATTAACACTGAAATGTTCCAAAATTATGAGACATTAAATTTCATAATATGAAATATGATTCCACATAATATTGTTATGAAATATATTTTAAATAGTTATTCATCATTTCATATTTAGTGGACTTGTTTATATAATGTTATGGATTTAATATTGAGTGTGACATTTTCTAGATAAGAATTGCAGAACTATTCTTCCAATTTGTACCATATAATTATCTATCTAATTATTTCAAACCTTTATAACATTCATTTCAGAAGTGTTTTATGGTGTCTTATTTTAAATAAATTATTATTCACCCCATTATAGGTGTCAGCTAAATTTATTGTTCAATTACATAGTCGGTGTCCATATTTTCCACCCAAAAATTTTTTCAATGTGATTTATTTTTTCACGGATTTTTTGTTAGAATGAACATATTGTCGAGAAAAAAATATTTATGGAAATTATTAAATAAATAAAAATAATAATTAATATTATTTTAATAAAATATATAATTTTATGACCAAAATACAATAGTAATTAATATCTTTTAATATCAAGAATTATGATATTTTAATTTATTATCAAAAAACACAATATACAACAAATATTAATACATATATTATCAATTTCTTAAATTTTTTTGGGTTTAAATATTTTTTATAAAAATAACACGTAGAGTAATTATTGGCTCTATCATTACCATTCTATCTGATACTTTCTCATATTTTTCATGTAATTGACATTCCATTTTAGTAGTGATTCTCATCAATTCTAAATATTTCATACACATAATCACCTAAAAGCACACATCCCCCTTTTGGAATGATTCATTTATTATTTTAGATAAATATTAAGACATGATTTCAAAATTCACACTCAAAATTCCAAATTTCCTTCTTAAAAATTTTACAATCATTAAGCCTACTAGATATTATGATTTATCCCAAAGTCTCTGTGATAAAATTATTTTTAAAACATAATTGTTATTTATCTTGGATCCTAAAATTACACAATTATTCTTTAAATAATGAAAGATCATTTATGAATAATCACATTTAATATCATTATGAATATATTATAATTTCCATCAATCCTTCAATGTAATAAATATTAATAAAATTTATCTAAATGATTGACCTATTATCGATGTTCCAATATAAAATATTTAAAAACCTCTCAGTAGACTTCTACCTAACTCTTCTTCCATCTGATGACAATAGTCATAACATTTTATCATCTATTTCATCAGAAAATATCTGACTGATGAACTTCATATGACATGTTTTATTTTATGAATATAACCATATTATTTTTTCTTATGTCTTGGAGAGTTTCATGTGATTTTTGTAAAAAACATCACTACGAAACATCCTAAAATACCATTCAATAATAATTGAACCTAACAAAACTATATTTTATATTAAAATATTGACAACAGATTTTATGATGGACGCAGGCTAATGGGATTGTATCAGCCCATCATATGGCTTTCATCCATTAAGATTATTTGTAAAACACATTTGTTACATCAAAAATATCCAATTTAGATCATAGGTCTACATATAAGACTTTTCAATAAATGTTTTTAAAAATTACATGTCTCAGTAATCTATTCATGAATAAAATGAACAATTTCATATCAAAAAACATTATATTTCCACACATCAAATTTTATAAACAATGAATATAATCTCACCCATTACACTAATACTTGGATGATGAAATCTATCAGTATTAATTATCCTGTAAACATTAATAATAGAAGGAAACAACTTTTTTACCTCATTAATCAAACCTATTTTACCAAACTAATCATTATAAAAATTCTTATCCACATTCTCAATGATTACATTATGATGATAATCTTCATTAGAAGGAATTATTCTATAACTTCAAAATGAACAAGTATCTCTAGTCACAGTAATATGAAATCTAAATAATGTATCGGGATTTAGGTTAGAGATTATAAATAATTGTAAAACATATATGAAAAACAACACCTCGAATAAATCAATTTTAAAACTAATAACGTCTTAACATTTTTATATTATATAAAATAAACTAAAATTCATGGATCCAATACATCTTTATGATTCTATGATATCCTCATAAGAATAATGATTCATTAAACATAATAAAAACACCTGATTATATTATAAATTCATGTCCATATCCAAACATGAACATCAAGAATCCATATTAAATAACATAAATGATTATAATTTAAGTAAAATAATATTCAATGATTGTGATAATATGATGTCCAAAAGAAAAAAACTACTTTACTATGTTCATCAAAATAAACACACCATAATGTCTATTTAGATAACCAAAAAACCAATCTCATTTTTGGTTGAAAATCCCTAATCACTAATGGAAACTCAATGATAGATGTGAAATAAATATTCCAAAAACCCCTTCCAAACACACCACTCATATTGTTAAGGTCCTAAAATAGTATTCTATAAAACATTTAAAAATGGGATTCGATACCAAATTGAAATGAATCACACATGGTCAAACTGATATGTCACCCAAGAGGGCTCTTCATAAGGACTAGAGATTATTCCATTTCACCACAAGATTATGAAAAGCACACAATTGTCAGCATACATAACAATTTGAATTATTTCATCATAAATGATAATTAAACATGGCTCATGTATAATGACAGAAAGATAAACAATCAAAGTAAATAAAAAAATAAAATAAAAATAACCATGATAGAAACAAAAACAATACATAAGGGGAAACCATGACGAAAATCCATCA
This sequence comes from Viscum album, assembly GCA_963277665.1. NCBI lineage: Eukaryota > Viridiplantae > Streptophyta > Magnoliopsida > Santalales > Viscaceae > Viscum > Viscum album. The sequence goes on along the minus strand of OY728146.1, from coordinate 194,309,347 downwards.
AATACTGATTCTATCACATTGTTTTACCATCCCTCACTACCATCCCAATGCACCATAATGGAATCCTCAAACAAAATAATACATTAGTCTATAAGAAACCCTTTCCAATAACTATATAAAAAACAATATATAATTACTCCCAATGGTATGTGTATTATGTTGGGAAGAATAAAATAATTATAACACCATAAAACTGTAATATTTGTTCACCATGAAATTGTTTTATCTAGAAAAGAAAATTTGATTTATAAATATTTTCTTCTTACAACAATTTTCATTAAAATAAACTTGTTGTACATTAAAAAATAAATAATCAACTACAAAATAATATAAAAATTAACATGAATTATAATATATATGTATATATAATTATTTGGAAGTACCGATATCAAGAAATATAAAAATTTGAGAAATTAAATCACGTTACATTAATTAAACCATGAATTAAAATGGGAGTTAGCATATAAGATTATGTAACTAAGAAAAAATGGATAACTAAATGTGCATAATGTGAATCTGAATGACACTAAGTCATACCAAAATTAATATATATTACATCCAAATCCTAATATTTAGGACACTCAATTATCTTTTCAAATGGCAACAACAAAATACACTGTTAGGTTTACTAGTTCGAATACGCAGAGAGGTGGGAAGAAACATGTTATGGTAGATTAAAACATTCACCCATCTGCATATTATTTATATTTTATAAAAAATTAAATTCAATCTTCCTCCCATAAAAATATATAATCATACATGAAATTATTCATAGGAAACATCATTTATTTACTTCGTTCACCATCACTGGGCTATGTTCAATGAGCATAGAACGATGATGTGCCAATATTCCAAATTCACTATGGATCACAACCAATAATGTTTACAATGTTCGGGCTAGAACTTATATTCCCAAACTCACATCCTTTACATTGTTTATGGAAAGCTAACTATATTCCCAAGTGTTATTCCCATTTCACTCTATCTCTATCTCACAATATATGCAAAAAATCTCATTATCTCTCTTCCTTTCCTCATTGCTCATAGAAGGGAACCACTCATAGCTTATAGACATGTACTTAGATCACAGTTTATAGACATGTAGGTCACTTCATATGAATATTTTCATGAAGCCATAACTATAGGTAGATTCTTGGTTGAAGTTCCTTTTTCACCCATAGATAATGTCCACCTTCCTGAGTACTCCAAGGTACTGGAAAATACTTTCACAAATAGATTCAAAGGTTTTTAAGATTCATTATGCCAATTGAGAACCACCTACATTTCTCATGTAATGAGTACCATGTTTAGTTTGTTGAACACCTCTTTCATGTATTGCTTCTTCTTTTTCCAAACTCCCGTCATTCTCTAACTGCTTCTGCCTTCGCTATCGCTTACCGCCTCTACGTACCGACCCTAAGAACCTCTTTTGGGAATCACCCTTGGTCCATAGATTGTTATTTGTTCATGGAATTCCTTTTCAAACCATATATTTAACACAAATTCTTCCATTGTTTAACATTTCCTTTTCCTATTATAGTTCTCCTCAAAAACCACCAAAGGAATTTCTTCTGCACGAACCACTTTAACATTCACAGAACTTACACTCGCAAACTTCCTTTAAACTTTTTCAAAATCATGGATCAAAAATTTATTCTCTAATGAAATAGGATGTCACATCTATTATCTAGTATTATTTATTCTTATATATAAAAATATATCAACTTAATTTGCTAATCAATGATTTTCCAATCATTGATTCTATACATCCTGTAATGCATACAGATCTTTCCTACCACTGTGAACCAAACCCATTCCTCCTACAGTTATTTCATGCCATCTTCATAAAAACTTTTATTATATGAAATAGATATCCTTTATCAATGACACATCATCTATGTACCGCATCACCCTCTCCCACAGATCATTTTTAGTTTCACATACCGCTCCAACGTACCATTACCGCTTTTTGGGTATTGTTTCTGGGGCTCTACATACCATTATATAAACATAGATCACTTCCCATTAATTATGGTACATGGTTATTATACATTGACAATTTTATTCAACATTCATATTACATTTTACTCATATGAATAAATCCTCTTTTTACCAACATCATACTCACGATTTTGATGCCCAAAATTTCTCAAATCATTTTCAAATTGTTCCACCATAAAAAGTAGTATTTAGAAAACACAAACCATACTCATTAATGAACATATAACTTTTTTAACAAACATAATAAAACTAAAAACATTATATGGGGACACCTTGAGGGATTTGTTCCCAAAAAATATCCCCCATTGTGTTTGTTGATAACTCTTATCATAACATTTCATTTTATTTTGATATCATATTAAATATCATTCCAACATCAATCATCATTCGCTTAATTATATTAAAATAGAGATGAAATATTTACTCAACACATAATATAACCCACATTATCAATGATCCTCATGAGAAAACAAGGTATAAAGAAAAGTTCATCTTTGAATCAATTCATTGCTAATCAAAAATTATTGATACTATACTAATACCAATAACCTACATTTCTCAAGAACCTCAACTATTGTGATATCATATCATTGAACGGTCTTTTCTAGAATCATTATATTTAATTACCCATATATTTTTAGTTTCTCTCATCAGCATCATCTCATCTTCAACTCCCTCTATCTCATTTTCCCACATAACAGCTTCTCCTTTGTATTTTTTACCCCGAATAGTCACAATTTCTCCCCATTTGTTAACAAACCCTAAGGGAATGTCATGGTTATCTATAATATGGTAATGGACAAATATTAGTACATTAGGGAAAACCACATCATACATCAGTGAGAAGGGGTCCCACGTCCACATTTTTTCATGTGCAAGTGGTCAACTATACTCCAAGAGCCAGTCGATTCTTCTCAAATGCTTCATTGGGTAAGGACTTTGTTAGAACGTCTATAACCTATTGTTCTATAGGCACATACTCCAACATCACATTCCCTTGACACACCTTATACATGATAAAATGATATTTGATTTCAATTTGTTTTTTCTGTGATAATGGACTGAATTGTTTTCAATGATTTATTGAATTTGAATTTTCACAATGGATATAGATCATAGATTTCCCCTTTATTCACATATCATCATGTTGCTGCATCACCCACAATAAATACCAACATGCTTGAGTAACCACAATGTATTCATATTCTATGGTTGACCATGAAATTTAATCTTGTTTCTTTTGTAGAAAAGAAACACACATCCCTCCAAGATAAAAGGCACATCCTGATGTTGATTTCTAATCATTTTATAAACTATCCCAATCCACATCTATATATCCCAATTACTCTAGTTAACGTTTTTCATTAAAACTTACGCCAAAATCCATTGTTCCCTTGATATAACAAAGAATTATTTTTATTGTAATCAGTAGTATCTCCTTTATATTGCTTCGATACCTCGCTATATGGCAAGTATAGAATATAATATCAGGATTTTCACAGTATGATACAAAAAGTCTTCTAATGAATTTTTATTTACTCTATGATATTAATTGATTTTCCCTCATTATCCCATGACCGTTTCAACCAATTAACAACCAAACTCATTATATATTTGTAATTATCCATCACAAACCATCTCAAAACCTTTTTGAAATATTAATATTGATAAATAAATGTTTCATTCCTTCCCTGTGTCAATTGTATGACATGTAAAAATGTCATCTCTAGAATAATCGACATTTCAAACTAACTTTTCATGAATATAGAAAAAATTATAGATTGAGCTATATCTGATCTACCAAATATTATTTTGTCCACATGAAATTGCACTAACATCCTTTATCTATTTCAAATTTTGAAATAAAAATGGTAATCAAATCCACCATGATGAAAAAGTAGCTTCTTTAGAAATTTATCTTGCCTTCAATACAATTCTCTTGGTTCTTATCGTAGAGACATAATTCTCTTTTTCGAAACTAGTGTTGTCTGATCACAAGTTATGTTCCACCAGTTAATTTCATATCTTCTCACCTGTCTCCAGGTAGAAAATAATTTATTCTCATCATCTGATTCTTCTTTTGAATCATCCTCTTATACTGTAGAATATCCGGATCTTCTCATCTCTTCAACACAATCCTAATGTGTTCAATTATGTATCTATTGATGATTATGTTCACTATCTACTAAATTCACATCATGACTATAAATTATCTTTCCTAGTAACATATAGAATCATTTATACACATTTCATTTCAATGTGTATCCAATAAATATTCATTCATATCCATGAGTTTCAATATTCATATGTTTCTCTTTATTGAGAATGAAATATTTAAATATTGAAACTCAAAAGTATTTCAATGGCGTAATCATTCCATACCATATGTCATATGGAGTCATATTTTATTTTTGGAATAATGGTGCTCTATTTGATTTGTATACCACTTTCATCACTGACTGTTTCCCAGACTTCGCTAGAATATCATTATCGTTGGGAATTGTTCTTGCCTTGTTGTTCATAATTTGGTTTCTTTCTTTAACTAATCTATTAATTTGTGGGGTTATTACTACTAAAACGTGATTCATTATCCCATGTTTCTTGATAAGATCCTATATTTTACTATTTGTGAACTATGTTCCATTATCTGTTTGAATTGTTTGGATTTTATAACCAATAATCTTTTCAGATTCACATAAATATCTTTTAATGTGATTGAAGACTTCATATTTATAGGTTATTATTCTTACTCATTCCATTTTTATATAGTCAACACCTAAGAGGTCATAATATATCCTCCCATCAATATCCCTTGGTAAAATTGGCCTACACACATCATTATGTACCAACATAGGAAATCTTGTTGAACTCTGCTCCATTGGCTTATATGTATTTCGAATGATCTTCCCTTATTGACAATGATCACACATATGTGTAAGACCATGTGATAATCTTGGGAGATTTCGAGATGCATCACATTTATTGAGATCTTCTCTGGATCCTTAACTAATGTGGCAAAGATTCTTATTCCATAACTTGTTTTCGTTATTGATGGAATAAAAGAGAATATCGTCTTCTCCACTCATAAGGTATATATTCCATTTCATACACTATCATGGAAACATAATTCCACTATAATTTGGTTTAATGATACATAATTTATTGGAAAAACATATGGCATGGCCTGAGTCACACAGTTGACTATTAAAAATTATGTTGTGACTAATCCCCTCAACAACTAATACATCTACTTATATCATGTCTTTTCCTCTGAAAATGGATTTTCCTAAACCAATAATTATAAATCCCTAATCATTAAATAATCATACGATATATTCTTTGTATTACCTAATTCCAGTCACTAGATCCTTATTTCAAATCCTGGGGGTTGTGCATCCACTATCAACAATCCATATCCCAGTGGGATCTCATGTTTTGAACGCAATTTGGCAACCACCGCTTGTTCTACCCTTTTCTTTTTGACCCATGTTATTGGCATCATATTTGACATGGAATGGTAATATTGATCTTTCTTAGTATGTGATAGAACAACTCAAACCAATATAGCTAATAATATATTTTTAATTTTAATCTCTCATGGAGATACATTTGACTCTTTTTTATGATCATATTCAGTCAGCCTCGACACATTCAACTTAAAATTTTTATGTGAAATATCTTTCTATCTGTATGTGTCCTTTACACCTAAAAATTGACCATCATATGATGACCTGAAATTTGGAGCTCTATACTACCACTGTTTGTACTGTTTACTTTGGTACATCTATGCTTTAGAGAATACATTTTGAGAGTGTCACATCATACCACAACAATAACATATTATGTGAAGTACATTATAATGGGTAAATGGTGCATCACTATTTATGCCTTACATTATATGAATCTACTAATTCTTCTTCGTACACAAATAAATATTAAATCACGGATTGGGTTCTTGTGATATGATTTGAACTCTAACTGTTTTTTTTTATCATGCCCCATTCTAGCATTATCATTCAGAATTCATAGCCTCATCCTTTAAAATGGACAACTCTGCTCGAATATAATCTTATATATTTATTGTATGATCAATATTCCTAATATCAAATCGACATTTAGCATTTTCTCATAATGTTTAATTGTTCAATTTAAATTATTGAATTACACTTCATGATGTTTGATACGTTTGATTTGAACTTTTACAATTTCAATAAAACTATCAATTTCCTTTTTAAATTATTTAATTTTAATTTTTTACTCAACCACCATTTCTAATAATTCTGGCATTGACGTCCTTATCATTTAAATTTTTGTATTATACTATGAATTATCTTCCACCTTCTACTATAAAAATAGTCTTCCATCATAAACTATTATGTTATCTTTCTATGTTTTGGATCCCAAAATATCATCCTCCTTAAGAGGATATTATAATTCATCTGGAAGATCAAATATTCCATCAATTTATCTTTCTTTATTTTTAGATTCCTCTCTTCTTAATGAATTTATGAAAACTACAACCGATGTATCTATTTTATAATACTAGTTGTCCTCTAGTTTTTTTTCTTTATATTCTTCTGATCATTCATCCTATATTGGATGAATATTCATGTTTTTGAAGAAATTATTAATATTACTTATCCTACATTTCTTATTTGATGAATACTTATATTGGGAAATTCTTTCTTTTTTATTATTAAAACACTTTGAACACTTCTCTACAAATTGACCAATCTTTCTATATGGAAAGCATTCAAATGGAAGTTTTCATTTGATATTCTCTTCAACCCTTTGTTTATTGGAGGAGTTAAAAGAGATGACATCATCCATAATGTCCTCCCGAGGAATATCATCACATATAGGTACTTTTTATGGCCTTGAATTCCATTTCCATAGACATCCCCCTGTACACTGCACCATTATCATCATTTTTCACTTCATATACTACAAGGGTAATGTGTAGGTTATCTATTATCCACTTGATTATAAAACATTTATTGACATTATTTTGAAAATATATTAAATATAAACTCCATATAAGTCTCATATTCTTCATTTGATAAACTATTTTCATCATGATTAACATTTTTTCATTAATTTTTTAAATATTAATATTGTTATAAGTATCATCCCTAGTGTTTTCACCTATAACATCAATATAATCAATATCCTCTCACGTGAAAAAAATTATTCCCTTATTATATTCATATTACTTATTATTTATTGCTCTAGTATAATAATTGGGTGTCAATAAATTATTATTTAGAGGTATTCTCAAATTTCTATCGCCTTCATCAATTTATTTATCTTCATGGTATAGTTAAAAAAGTAAATCCATGTGTCTAACAGATGTGTTGTTAGATCAAATATGTGGTAAAATTACATTGTACTTATTAGTGGATATTTTATCCTTCTTAGAAAAAGATGTAAATATATTCATAAGACCTTTTACATAAATAATCTTCATTATTAAAATCAATGAAAAATTACATGAAAATATTCTTATACACCTTCTTTATATCATTTAATAAAATATCAATAACATAATTTTTAAATTTATTTGTAACCTTTTTTTATTCCATATATGATGTGAATTCAATATAGATCATATTGAGAATTGGTTGTTTCATCTCTATATTCTAATGATGAAACGTTAGTCTCGTATTTTCTATGAAGAATGAAGATGATATTTTCAACTATAGTTGAAGTTTAAAACTTCTCGTGAAGGAATCATATGACGCATAAAATATTAGAAAAAGTTATTTAAAATTCACCAAAATATTACTCAAAACCCATATTATGATATTCAATCATAAATATATTGATTTATATCATGTAATTTTTTAACTATCTTATTTCCATCATAATGTTTCACCATCTTATTCTTGATTTTATTCGTCATTCCAATTCCTTAACTCATATAAACCCACTTTCGATGAGTGAGGAAATTATAAAATTTTAACCCTTACATTTGTTATCCTATTTTTCTATAAGAATAGATATTATGGGAGAACCATCATTTCATGTAGGGAAAATATTTACAGTTTCCTCTTGAACATCACACACAATTAACATAAGATATCGAAAAATTATATCCATCTATATATGATAGTCCATCCCATAGGGGATAGGAAAACAATTACTATTCTTAGAGTTCATAATATATAAGGTAGCTCTCATTCCATCATGAATTATAAAAAATTGAATGATGGATACCTTCCCACTGATAATAAATAGAAAGGACCAATTAGGATATGTGTTATCACATAGACAGTGAGAGGAGTATCAATGATCTTTGATATTATTTTTACTTCCATATGAATCAACATTCACATATGTTCGGTGATACATTACACCATTAGAAAATAAGAAAACAACAAAATCACCAGGAACACAACTATTTACCAGTTTCAATACTCCATTAATTTATCTATTCTATATAATGGTTTGAATGTAATTTAAGAACAAAAAATTCACTAGAAAACACTCATATGAATGTGTTTACAACAAAAATGGAGTATCATTACATTAGAAATTGACTATAGCCAATAAACAATGTATGTGATTATTTTACAGATACAATATAAAAAATTTAATTTATTTACCAACCTCAAACAATAAGAGTATTTATGTTTTCAATATACTAAACAAAAATTATTCACACATTATTTTCATAAAATTACTTATTATTCTTCTATTATAAAAAAAACTTTGATTAAAATCCTTCCTCAATCTTAGTAAAGTTAATTTGATGGTTTTGTCTGCTATACTACTTGTTCATTCATTGTTATTTTCTGTAATTGGTTCTTTTTGAAGAGTTATATCGCTTTTGATAACTTCTTAATCTGACTGCCTCACAACACTAACAGTACGATACTTGATCACAATCTTCATCTAATCACATATTCTTATAGTTTATATGATACCAAAAATAGGAATCATATTCATGTTCTTGATGATGGGGGTTCTTTTATGTAACTATAATCAATATTTTCCCACCTAAATATGTAGTAATGTAGGGACCTCTAAGTAATATCACGAGGAGGCTGCAGGCTATGTTGTCCAACTATCACATTATATTATTTTTAATGTAAAACAATTGGTGTATTGAATTAGTTAAAAAAGTAAAATTATATAAAAGAAGACTTCAATATGAAAACCAATATAGTTATTGAAAATTATATGAAAACCATACTGAAAATGATATGATAAATAATAAAGCAGTGGAAAACCTATGATTTATAGATACTTCTTTCTCCATTGTCCAAAAGTTTCATCCAATTAAATTATCCAATATATACCTCAAAACTTCATGTTATATACAAATTATTCTTATAAATTATACCAAGACCTAAAATATGAGTTTTCATTTACATAAAAATGTCATCTGATTTCCCAATGACTATAGAATAATTGAACCTATTTGAACATGTTGTGCTCAATTGGAATAGTGCTCCAAAATATGTTCATGAAACAAGAAAAATGTTTTACATTAATAATTTCATAAAGAATAAATTAAAAAAGTAAATTAAATTGAAAAGAAGATATTATGACACCACCAAAATTCTTAAAAACAAATTCTAGGATAATTTAAATTATATTTATTTATAATGAATAGAAAAAACTCAAATGGAGAAATGAATTGAGATTTTACCTTTCGACAACCACGTGTAGTTGAACCATATATATCTTGATCACATCAATATGTAATCATATTCTATAATATTTCATCACCAAATCAAAACCCATCTTCAATCCAATTCTCTTGAAATATAGATATATCTAGAATAAAAGCAGAGACACATATTTATAGTAGAACGGGTGAAGAATTATATCTCAAAATATTTACACCAAAACGTTATGATTTTATGACCTATTAAATCTATGAATTTGTAATAGGTGTCCTCACAAAATTCGTTCAAAATTTTGTTTTAAATTGGTCTTAAAGTTTCACCTTTATATTGAATCTCTATAGGATGGTATGAATTAAATACAGTGTATGAATTTTTATGGATGAGAATTTCATAATTCTACCTCCAATGTATAATGTCCAATTACCCAGTTAATCATAGAAAATCTCTATAATATATATTTTTGTATCAGTTTAAGGTGTAATCATTCAAATACACATATACTCCCCTCAATTATATGTGTGTATCCCTATTTCTACTTTAATTACATTTGAGGTGTCCACATGGTCTTCCAGAACAATTATTCAACTTGATTTATTTTTTTAGGGCTTATGTTTTTTGAATAAGATCAATTTACATAATACAATGTTTAATAAAATAAATCATGTAATTCAAAAAAATAATCTATAAATTTTGAATAATATTTCAAATGTTATGGAAAAAATACCAATGTGGTTAAAATCTATTAAAATTATAGAATTAATAAAATTTATATTTTTATGAAAAAAAACAATAAATAAAAAAATTGATACAAATAAGCAGAAATTGTTAAATTAATAGTCATTAAATCATTTGAATATACATAATATTAGTGTAAATATAATCAATAACAATTCCACCACACATTTCACCTGGTCTCCGGGACAAGTGGGTAAAAAAATTAAATCAATGAAAATTCAAAATAAATACCAATTATGTTCACAAATGAATCACCATAAATAAAAATATAGTATGCCCCATAAATTTAAAATATCTCAGATTCTTATTTCATCTTATTAAAATAATTTATACATAATTTTCTCCCCATTAATAAACACACTTACATCACAATAATTTTCTTTCAACACACAAATATCCATTTCAACAAGGATTTTCTCATCAGTCTCATGAATGAATCTCTATAGGATTAATAAATCTCTACATATCAACCCATCATGAGTCATGAATATGTTATTATATTGTGGAATATTTATGTTTGTTCTTGGGGTTATGTATGGTGGGTATCAAATTTGAAAAATTATAAGGCTCAAATTGATGGATTGGCTCTATGTTGAATAAAAATTACATAATTACAGTTTTCAATTAATCATGTTCATCTAATAATTCATCATGGAATAAAATTTAATCCAATAAAACATCAAAATAAATTACATTAGAATCAAAATACATATCATAACAAAAATAATGTATTAATAATTTTTTCACCTAATTTTATATTTTTTTGAATCTCTAGATAGGAAAAATTTTCACCCATTAATAGCCCTTGATAGTGATCTTTCCATTTCATATGAGAGATAAATATGAGCACAAATCAAATATACATATGTTCCAATAGATTAAATTTCTCTATAAATACTGAATATCCACATAGTGTATCAAAAAATGAGGTATCATAGCACATGTCATCTCCCCTCACAATTATGTTCACCTAGATCATGCATTTTTCAATTACAAAGACTGTTGGAAAGTGAAAATTGGATTGTAATGTGGAAAACCAAATAGGCTATATAATGCAACTGAGGGAATAAAATATCTAATGTTCATGGAAGTCCACATTAGGGAGGATTCAAATCAATAGTGGTCTTCCAAATCCAATGAAATTATTCAATAATTTTAATCACAAGTACACTAACCCTTATCTATTTATTGATATAAATAAAGGTATGGTTAAAAAAAGACTTTATAGGTTCTATCATGAAAAGAGATTAATTTAAATAAGATGACTAAATGGGATTAGAATGCTTATAGGAAGATAATTTAAAAGATATATATACTGAGGAGTTGCTTGAGAATAAAAAATAATAGGTAATTTAATAAGAAAATAAAATATTTAACAACAAACTAAGTAGTTTTTATCATTAATCTATGTTTAGATTCAAAGGATCAATCCGTTAACTCATTGAAATGGTTTTTAAAATGTAAAATATCTTAATTTAATATCACATGTTTTTACTTAATTTTTGAAATAAAGAATTCATTAATTTAAAATAAAACAATAAAAATATTAATATACCTAGAATATTCCTCCCCCAACAATTATTTCGTACAATTACCTCATTGTGAATATATTATGTAATAAATTAAATTCAAAAAGATAAGACAAGTGAAAACTAGTGGAAAAGAAACACAAAACCATGATTTTTAGAGATAATAACCGTGAGCATGTCTCTTGAATGATGTGACATGGAAACCCAAATGAAAATAAAAAACTTCATATTTTGTATTAAATTAATGAAACAAAAAATGAAATTTAAAAAAAGAAAAGGGACATGGTATAAACCCTAATGTCGGTGCTAGTAATTTACTACACGTAGTCTTGAATATCCACCTAATCATCCCCAATCATAAGGTGGGTAATGTTTTTTTCTCAAGAACCACTAAAAAGATTTTTTACAGTCTTATTCGTCTCACAAATCTTATATATTCTATGAAAAATATATTTCTCCAGGTTCCAGTCCATGGATTTATTATTCTGATTATTTATTAAAAGATGGATTAAAACATAAGGTAAATATCACTTGACATTATCTTCAACATATACCTCTACTAGTTATTTATGATAAGTTTTAGGATGTTTTCAAACATCATGTTTATCTTTGAAAAATTATTTAATATTTTAGAAAAATCTAAATACCAACATCCTCATCTAGTCCAACATACTCAAATGGGAACACCATTATTTCATTGATTTCACCCTAGAAATCCTCTTAATTTGAAATATTATTCCACTAAAAATTTGTATGAACTAATTATTCATATGGGAAAATATTTAAAAATATACCTTTATCATAACTAAGAAATAATGGACAAACATTGAGGCATGTCCCTATGGTTTTTTAGGGTTTATCTAATTCTCAGATTCAAAAATAGATGTAATGAATGTAAGAAGCAACTACAGTTCACCGATTTTTGTTTCCAAAATAGAATGTATCATGTGTTTTTTTATTATGGGATATATATTCATACAAGGGTTTTGATTATTCAATTTCAAAAGGTGGGTATTTAGGTGAAATTCCATTTTAAATAAATTTATCCCAATTATATTCCAACAAATATTGATTTCCAAATGATGCATTAGTTGGAGAATTAGTGATGATTTCATCCATAAAATATGAAAAAGGTGATTCGAAATCAGTTTTATCAATTCCAAAATGGGTCTTCAATATAAGAAGTTGGTGGGATATGATTTCCCATTTCCTGAGAAACATTTTGAGAATTCAGTTATTGTAATAAAATAATATTTTTAGAAATAATATAAATTTTTCCTTTACTCTTTAATCCTGGATGATCAGTGTTAATGCTATCAATCTATTTTTTGAATTTTAAAATAATGTTTTTTAATTTATATTTCAAAATTAATAATGAAGAGACTACTCATATTTTTTATGACAATGCCATGAAAGGAGTAGTCACTATGAAAATAAATTGTTTTAAAGAATCAATTATGTGGTTAATATCCTATTAGGGGAAGAAAAATACAAAAAAAATATGACAAATTTCAAAAAAGATGCCAAATACATGCATGAGTTTTCAACTATGTAACTAATGTAAATATTTATTCCCATAAAAATGAATTATAGTGGTGACCACGACATTATATCATGAAGAGGTTGCAGGCTAATCTGTCCAAATGTTCCTTTATTAATTTTTTTTGGTAATGTAAAAACTAAAAATATAGAATTTAAATAAGATAAACTGATTTCAATTATTGTAAATCAATTAAAATGGAAAATATATGTTAGTTATTGAAAATAATAACTAATGTTTTCTAAATGGGACTTCCTAAAGAAGTCAAATACAGAAAAACTATGATTCTTGATCACTCCCTTTATCATTTTTCAAAAATTTCTTGCAATTTTATTATCCATTGTATTTCTTAATAAATAATGGTATAATATATGTTTGAACATAAAACATTATGAAAACTAAAATATTTGGTTGTATATTATTTATAATGTGCTCTTATTGTGAAAAGTCCTCTAAAAAATTTCTACTAGTTGAACATGTTGTGTTTAGTGGGGATAATAATCCAAAAATGTATAAAACACAAGAAAGATAAAATACATTATTATGATGATAAAAAATACAGAAAAAAACATTCAAAATTAAAAAAATAAATAAATATACCTCCATTATTCATGGAAACAAATTCTTGGATTATTTAAAGGAAAATATTTTACAATGAATAACACAAATTCAAAAGAGGGAATGCCTTAATATATATACTTACCACTACTTTTTGGTTTGTATCCCTTTATGTCTTGAATATTTCATTGAATAATTCACTCTTGTAAAACATATTAAAAATTACACAACCCTACTCCAATCCAACCCTCCTTAAAATTGGATATATCTTAAATGGGATAATATACACACATTTATTGAAGAATTTGTGATGAATTATTTGTAAAAATATTAACCCTGAACAGTTCCAAAATTATGACCTACTAAATTTCATAATATGAAATATGTGTCTTAATATCTTTTTTGAAATATGTTTTAAATAGGTACTCCACATTTAATTTCCATTAGAATTCATTATAGAAAGTTATCAATTTAATATTGATCATGAATTTTTCTACGTGCGATTTCTATAACTATTATCCCAATGTATACAATATAATTGCCTCTATAATTAGTTCAAACCTCCCTAAAATTATTTTCAGATATGGTTCATGGTGTCCAATTATAAATACATGTTTAATCACCACCATTATAAGTTTTCAGAACAATTTATTATTTAATTACAGAGGTGTTTTTCATGTTGTCCACCCAAATAATTGATCAACATGATTCAATTTTTCAGGCCTTATTCTTTGATAATAAACACATTTTCTAGAAACAAATGTTTAAGGAAATTAATCATTTAATCCCAAAATAAAAAAATCAATCAAAATTTAATAATTCACATTATGTTATAACAAAAATACCCTAGTAATTATAATCTTTTAAAATCCAGAATTTGGAAATTTTTTCATTTTATTAAAAAACAAACTATACTTCCAAAATTGATACAAATATGATCAAAATGTTAAATTTGTTGTGGGTTAAATATTTTTTATACACACTAAATATTGTGTAAATATTATACCTATCATTACCATTCAGAATGATACTTCTCATGTTGTTCATACAGTTGACATTCAATTTTTCTAGTGAATTTCATCAATTCTGAATATTTCACACACACACCTAAGAATAGAAACCCCCCTTTTTTTTAATGGTTCATACTAGATTTTAGAGAAATTTGATGAAATGATTTAATATTTTACATAGAATATTTTTAGTATCCCCCAAAAATGTATATATTTAAGCCTTCTTAACATTAAGAGTTATCCTAAATTCTTTGTGATAATGTTTTAGAAAAATATAATTATGATTTATCTTGGATCATATAATTACACAATTATTCACTAAATAATGAAAGATAATATAATAATCATCAAATTTAATATCTTTTTGAAAACAATATAATGTCCATCAATCCTTCAATCTAATATACTTTAATACAATTTAACTGAATGATGAACCTATGATCGATGTACCTAAAAAAATTAAAAACATCCAGAAAGTCTTCTACATGACTCTCCTTAAATCAGATGAAAATCATCATAAATTTTGAGATTTTGTTTCACTATGAATCCTTTGAATAATTAAAATCATATGACATGTTTTATGCTGAATAATTTCAACATAATATTTTTACTAAGGTCAGGGAGAGTTCAATGTGATGTCCCTGTACGAAAAATAACTTCTAGCATCCTAAAACAACATTCGATAATAATTGAAAACAATCACACAATATTTTGTATTAATATTATGAAAATAGATTTTATGATGGAATCAGGATAATGGAAGATTAAAACATTCACCCATTTGGATGTTGATTCATTGTTTTAGAGAAATGAATTCTATCTTCCTAGCATTGAAATATATAATCCAATATGAAATCATTAACATGAAGCATAAATTTTTCCTTGGTTCACCCTCATTGGGATACATCCAAGGAGCATACAATGATGATGTGTCGATGTACCAAAATCACCATGTCTCATAGCCAATAAAGAGTTAATGGTTTGGGAAATATCTTAAATGCCCAGTCTCACATCCTTTACAATGTTTAATGTCTAAAAGATTCATTACAAAGTGTGATTCTCATTATATATTTCTCTAGCTCATTGCTAGTGGAAATGGTCACTTTCTTCCTCTTCCATTGCTCACAGCAGATAGAATAGATCATTTCAGAGGTTATAGACATGTTGGCCAATAATATTTAATTGAAATTTAGGTCTCTCATTTTAATTAATTCATTAATCCTTAGCTATAGGTAGATTCTCTATTGAAGTTCATATTTTCAACCATAAATTAATTACACCTTCCGGAGTACTCATAGCTACTGGAAAATACATTCAGAAATGTATTTGAATCTTTTGCATTATTCCTTATCCAAATTGAGAACCACATACTTCTCTGATGAACTGAGTACCTGGTTCATTATGCAGAACACCTTTTTCATCTACTATTTCTGCTAACGTGAACCTCCATTCATTCTCTAACTGCTTTCATCTTCCCTATCGCTTACCACCTCTGCATACCGACTTTCTGAACCTCTTATCTGAATCACAATTTCCCCCCAAATTCTTCTTTATTTACATACTGCCTTCAAGAACCATCAAAGAACCGCACGTTCTTCCATCAGGTACTGTGTAATTTTCATGTTACCATTTTCTTTACAAAATATCAGTGTAATTTATTCTATGTGAAACACTTTATCTTATGTAGAATTCTCCCTTGCAATCATTCTTCAGACTTCACCAAAATCCTGGATAAATTTTTTTTCTCTAATGATATTTGATCTCACTTCTAAAATGTTGGATAAGATATTCTTATATAGAAAAAGATATATGCGTAACACACTAATCCATGATTTACCAAATCATCGATTCGATACAGCCTCCACTACAAACTGATCCTCCTGCCACCACGAACCACACACATTCCTCCCACCGTTTCTCCACGCTACCTGCATACTACCATTTCTCATATGTGGTCAACATCCTTTGTCAATAATACACCATCCATGTAAAACATCACCTTTTGTTGTGAACCATTTTTTGTTTCATAGAACACTCCATTGTACCATTCCAACCATTCCATGTACCATTACTGGGGCTTCATGTACCGCATCACATTATTCCTTTGTGTACCATGTATTCTAAAAACAAAAACCATACTCATTCACTATCATTGGGCATTTTCAACAAACAAAATCAGACACAAAATATTCAAAGGGGACACCTTGATTGATTTTCCCCCAAAAATCTCTCCCTTTGGGTTTGTTGACAACTATTATCATAACATTTCATTTCATTTTCAAATCTTGTTAATGATCCTTCCATCATCAATCATCATTAAATTGATGCGATTAAAATAGAGATCAATTATTTACTCAATACATACATTAATCCCACACGATCCATGACCGACATGAGAAACAAAGGAATAATGAAATGTTTATCAATGAATCACAACATTTCTAGTCAATTTTTTTTGATAATCTACAGATAAAAATAAAATTCATTCAATAATTATCTCAGCTTTGGTGAGATATAATCTTGGATCCATATATTCTTGAATCATCATATTTATTGTTCCCCAGTTGTTATAGATCCTCTAATCATATTTATCTCTGCTTCAACTCCCTTTATCTCACTACCCCACTTAATATCTTCTCCATATGTCTTTTCTCTCCTTGAATGGTCTCCAGTTCTCCCCATGTGTCAACGAACTATAAGGTCATGTCAAGGTTATCTGCAATAGGTTAAAGAACACACGTTATTGCAAAAGGAGAAAACATCATAATTCTAAGACAGGGGTCCGACATCCAAAAATTTTTATCTTCCCTAAGTCGACTAGACTCTTAGATCTAATCGATGACTTTCATGTTCTTCTTTGGTTAAGTAATTTTTTAAAATGTACTCAACTTGTTTTTCTGTAGGCACGTAATCCTACTTCACATGCCCTTGATTCACCTTCTCCATGATAAAATGAGATTTTATTTCAATGTGTTTTGTACATGACTGAGGGATTATATTTTTGATATGATTAATAGCACATAAAGTATCATAATGGATTCCAAATAGAGAATTAATGTCAATTCCCATATCATCACGTTGTTACATTATCCATAATTGTTTCCTAGAGGCTTGATTAGCTGAAAAGCATTCCGCTTCTATGGTTCACATTGAAATGAAAACGTGTTTCTATCTTAACAAAAAAATACAAAACCCTCCAAGATAAAAGGAACCTGCTGATGCAGATTTCCTAGTATTTGCTGAAAAGGACCAATCGATATCTATATATCCCAATAACTATAGCTGACATTTTTCATTATACAAAAGTCCAAAATCAAATATGCCCTTGATATAACAATGAATTAATTTTACTTCAATCATGTGGATCTCCTTGGGATTTATTTGATACCCCTTTTCTAGGCATGTGTAAAATGTAATATCAGGCTTTATCACTATCAGATACAAAATACTTCCAATGATTTGTTTATATTATGTGATATTAACTGAATTTCCTTCATCATCCCATGACAGTTTTAAAAATATAGAAACAAGTCTCTTAATCACTTTTTAACTATAAATTAAAAACATTATCAATACCTCCATAACATATCTAGATTTAAAAATAAATGTATCATGAATTTATTGCATCAATTGTAAGCCAAGGTAAAATGTTCTCTCACCAATCATAAACATTTCGAAATGACATTTCACGAATTCAGAAAAAAATTCTGCATTATTCTTCATCTAATCCGCCAAAAATTATGTCATCAACATAACTAAACAATAACATCCATTAAATATTCCCATTTTGAAAAAAAATTCTAATCAAATCAACCATGCTGAAAATGATCATATTTATAAATTGATCAAGACTTGTATACCATGCTCTGGGTTCTTGTTGTGGGGATTTCATTCTCATTTTTCTCACTAGAGTTATTGAATAGCCAATTATGTTCTGCCTATAAATTTCAGCTCTTCCTTCTAGTCCCTGGGTAGGAACTGATTTATTCTCATCATCTGAGTCTTCTTCTTAATTATCATATTTTTCTAGACCATATCCTAATATAATCATCTCTTCATAACTATTATCACGAGTTTGATCATGTATTTCCTGAAGATTATGTTAATTATCTACTATATTCACATCATGACTTTGAATAATAGTTAATTTCAATTTATTTAATCATTTATACACAATGTTTTTCTTTGAGTATCCATGAAAAATACCTTCATCTCCACAAATATAAATCTTCTTTATGTTTCTCCTTATTGAGAATGAAACACTTATTTTTGAAAACTTGATAGTATTTCAATGATTTATTCTATCTATTCTATATGTAATATGGATTATTCTCTTCTATTAGGAGTAATAAGGCTCTATTTGATGTGTAGATATTTTTCATCACTACCTATTTTAGAAACTTCTCTAGAAGATATTTCTCAATGAGCAATGTTTTAGCCATGTAGTTCACAATTATATTTCTTCTATCATCTACTCCATTCTATTGGGGAGTTATTAATACTAAAACGTCATTAATTATCCCATGATTCTTGATACAATCCTACTCATGACTCTTTGTGAACTCTATTATACTATCTTTTCAAATTGTTTGAACTTTTAGACCAAGCATTGTTTTACATTCATGTCAATATAATTAAATGAAATTGAACAATTATGATTTTTGGGTTATTATTGATACACATTCCATTCATCTTCAGTAATCAATGAACACAAAATAATATGTCCTCTCATCAATATACCTTGGAGAAATTGGCCCATACACATCAATATACACCAACTCAAGAAACCATTCTGACCATCTCTACATTGAATTATATGTATTTTGAATGATATTATTTTATTGAAAAGCATCACACGTATGAGTTCAACCCCATGATAATCTTGGGAGATTTCATGATACATCATATTTCTCCAGATCATCTAGGGAACTATATATTATGTAGTAATTGTACTTATTCCATAACGTGTTTTGATCATCATTGGATAGAAAGTGCATATCATCTTCTCCACTCACAAGGTATAGATTCTCATTCTTATGCTTTCCTTGAATCACAATAAAATTATAAATTTATTTTATGGTACATAATATTTTGGTAAAGCATATGGAATTCCTTGAGTCACACAATTGAATAAAACTTAGTAAGTTGTGACTAAACCCCTCAACAACTAATAAATCTACTTTTCACATGTCATTTACTCCAAACATGTATTTTCCTTAACCAATTATTTTCGACCCACCATAATTACATAATATTATTATACCTTCTTTATCATACCTGATTCTGATCACTAGTTCCTTATTTTTCATCATGTAGGATGTGAATCCACTATCAATGATACATATCCCAATTCAATCTGATGCTTTAAATTCTATTTCTGCAACCACCACATTTTTTCCCTTTTCTTTTTGACCCATATATTTGGCTTCATATCTGACATAGAATGGTAATCTTGATCTTCCTCAGTATGTGATAGAACTTATTCAACCTATAGAGTTAAAATCAATTTTCAATTTTTATCCCTCTTGAAGATTTATTTGACTATTTTCTTATGAGTGGATTCAGTCAGCCTTAACACATTCCTCTTCATTTTTAATGTTCAATATCATTCCATATATCTATGTACATAACTTCAAAAACAATGACTATCAAATAATGACCTAAAATATTGGGATCTATTCGAACACCTTTGTTTGCCTTGTTCACATTGGTACATCTTTGCTATAGAATATTGATTTTTAGAGTGTCCCATCTTACTGAAGCAATAACATGTTTTCTAAGGTACATTGTTATGTGGAAATGGCATGACAATTTTTGTGCCTTTCATTATCTGAATCAACTAATTCAGCTTCAAACCCTTATAAATCTTCAATCATAGATTAGGTGCTTGTGATATGACTTGAATTATAACTGTTTCTATTTTTGATCTAGCCCCATTCCATCTATATAATTCAAAATAGATTTTATCTTCTTTTATAATGGACCACACTGCTAAAATCTCATATTATCTATTCCATGTATGATCATCTTTTCTAATATTGAACTAAGAGTCAGTAGTTTCTCCTGATCTTCAATTTTTCATTTCAGATTAATGACTTCCTCTTCTAGTTGTCAAAGACATTTTATTTGAACTCTTCCATTTTCAATAAACCTATCAAATTCTATTTTATGTTCATCACTTTTGAGTTTGTACTCAACCACCATTTCTAAGCTTTATGACCTTGATAACCTCAACTTTTCAATTTATATATTCAACTCCAAATTATATTCTACCTGCTTCTATATAAAGAGTTTGGAATAAAAAAAACTTTGTTAGCTTTTTTGTTTTGGGTCTAAAAGTATTTACATCTTAAATAGAAGATTCTAATTCATCCTAACAATCAACAATTCCTTCAATATATCCTTCATAATTTTCACTTTCCTCTTTTGTTAATGAATTTCTAACAACTAAAACCAAAGCATATATTTTATGGTCCATGGATTCCTCCAAATCATCTACCTCATATTATTCTTAAATTGCATCCTCTCTTGAATGAAGATTCATCCTTTTGAAGATCATTCTCATAGTACTTCTCACCCCTTTATCAATTTTTGAATACATATTTGGGGGGATTAATCTTTTTCATTATCAACAATCATAGAACACTTTTATGTAAAATGAATAATATTTCGGTCTAAAATCATGAAAATTAAGGTTTACCATTGAACATCTATTTTACCCTTTTTGTATTGGAGGAGGGAAATGACATAAAATTATTCATATTCTCCCCTTCAGGAATATCATAAACAGAGAGATTCTTTGAGGCCATGAATTCCACTTCCTTATAAATCCCCATTTCCACTACATCATTATCATCGTTTCTCACTTAGTATGATACAAGGGTATTTGGTAGGTTATATAGTGTTAGCTCTTTCGTTTCTCTGTCATCCAACACTAACTCGTTCGAATTGAACTACATTGGAAATTACCTCAAGGTTCTTTTCAAAATCATTATATCTTCAATGAAATATCCAAGAACCCACATGTATTCCAAAAAATATTTATCCAATTGAAAAATTTCATCAAAAAACTCATGGGGATTAATTCTAAGGTCCCCATAATTGTTCCATAGAACCTATGACATTACTTCGCAGGCCTTTATGTCTCCCTTATAAATGCTTAAAAAAATTCCCACATTTCATGAGATGTTTTACATAAAATCTCCCTTGTATACATTTCATTTTATAGGGATCCCATAAAGAATTTCTCTCTTTTTCCTTAGCATCCATTTCACTTTTTTAATATTCTAATACAACACCACTATTAATGTAAGCAGATATTACACATATAGATTCTATGAAGACATCCATACTTACTGATCAGATGTAGTACTGCATCCGATTCTTCCACATATGGAAATTATTTTCATCAACAATCATAATTCTTTTTTTATTGATGACCACCAATTAATTTTCTTTAGAGTGAGCCACTAATTTTCAACCTTTCACTTTAATACCAATTATTTGTTCTACTAGGTCGAATATCCTAAGATGGTGAGGGGTTAATTGAGGTATTGAAGATTAAAATATTTTTCCATTTGGATCTGGTTTGTTTTTTAGATAAAACTCAATTATTACTTCCTCCAATAGAAAAATATAACATGATCTTAAATAATTCAAAGGACACAATAATTTTTTACTTATCATAACTTCATTATATTACACCTAATGTTCATACAACAATGATGTGTCAATGTACCAAATTCACTATGTATCACAACGAATCATGAGTAAAATGTTTGTGCTAGATCTTCGATTCACAGTCTCACTACCTTTAAAAAATTTAGTGTATACTAACTGAATTCCCAAGCGTTACACACTTTCCCAATTACACTGGTTCACTATTAGTGGAATGTTTATCCTTATTCCCCTTCGTTTTCTCACTGGTCTTAGAAGGAATCCACTCACAATTTATATACTTTTATGTCCATCACATTTTTTGGACATGTAGGTCCCTTAATTTTCATGAATTCCTACATCCTTATCTATAGTTAGATGCTCTGTTTAGGTTCCTTTTTCACCCTTAGAGGATGTACAACATCCAGAGTACTACTGGGAAAAAGAAAATACATTCACAAACTAATTTGATGCTTTCACACGATTATTTTTCCAATATATGAACCACTTCATTCTCCTACGTACTGAGTAACATGTTTGTTAAGCAGAACAACTCTTTCACGTACCAATTCCCTTTCTATATCCTCCCTTCATTTTCCGACAGCTTCCACCATCGCTATCAGATACCACCTCAATATACCTACTATGTGAACTTCTTTATGAATAACTCATTTTCCATGATTTTTCCTTGGTTCATGAACTACCTTCTCTAACTATCTTGTATCATTCCTTCTTCATTCATGCACTAGGTCCATTGTGGATTATAGTTCCCCACATAAACGTTCGGCTGAAAATCATCCCTGTGAACCACATTAGCGTTGGCCGAATTCTCCCTAGTGAACTTTATTCCGACTTCACAAAAATCACAGATGAAAAAGTTGTTCTCTAATGGTATTCAATATCCCTTCTAATTGGTGGGATTAGTGATTATTATCTGGAAAATGATATCCACTTAATTTGTTAATCCAGGACTTACCAAATCATGGATTTGATATAGCCTCCACCACATAAAAATCCTTTTACTACCCCAAACAACACCCATTCCTTTCACTGTTTTTCTACAACATCCACATACTACCTTTTATCCTACGTGTTTGACCTCCTTTGTCAGTGAAACGTTATCTGTGTTGTAGATAAACATTCACCATGGAATATTTTTAGTATTGCAGACTACTCCGGCATACAGATCCTACAACCCCACGTACTATTCTCAGGGCTCTGCATACCCTTCTAGGAACATGGTTCATGACCCATGAATTATAGTACGCAGTTCTTATCATTTTCTAATTTTATTCAAAGTTATTCAAACGGTTCCCTCCTACAAATAAATCCTTCCTTTGTCTACCTCAAACACATTATTTTGAAGCCCAAAAATTTTGAAAAAACTAGGAATCTACACCACCATAAAAACATGTCTTTAGAAAACCCAAACCATACTCATTCACGATTGTATGACTTTTTCAAAAAACACAATCACACCCAAAACATTTTGAGGGGACACCTTGAGAGATTTTTTCCCAACATACACCCAATGTTCCAATGATAATTTTTTTTGTAAATAGTCAAGTAAACTATAATCAATATTTCATAAAACATTTATAAAATTTAGTATTTACACATTCCATTCATAAAATACCATTTCAAATTCAAAAAAGTTTTTATAGAATTTAATCAAACTGAATATTTGAGTACAATAATTGTTAATGGAAACAAAATTTAATTTTTTTAGAAGCCATAGAAGAAATATATAGATGAAATATCCCAAATATAATTCATTGAAATCAATTTAATACAATAAACCAAATTTATCTACATAAATAATAAAGAGTCTAGTAAAAATGAACCAATTTATAGAATATCATTCCTTGAATATGGAGGAAACCTAGTGAAGTATGAAAACGTTTATTGGAAACTAAGAGATTTTGTAGTATAAATACAATATCCAAATAAAAATCATAATTACTGTCATCATCCATAATAAATAATGACATCACAACCAAAAATTATTATAATGAATAAATTTGAAGAAGCTTAATAGAATATATGAGAAATTGAAGAGAAACAAAGATAATATTCACATATACCTTGAAGATATCTACCCAAATAGACGAGGAATCTCTAATGGAGAATCTATACAAACAATAAGAAATGGATGGGTTAAAATAATGAGAGATTATTTTGATGTTTGGGGATAAAATTATCATATTTATATAAGTAATATTTTAATTCTATGAAACCTACACAAGTCACATCATATAGCCACATGGATAGAAAACCATTTCACTATTCCTACACCATCTAATACCCAATGACAAATAATTCACGTAGTTAAATCTAAATAAGATCAATGTAATAAAATCAATGTAATAGCATCCAATCCCTGACCCCTTCATCCACAAAATTTTGTTGGTGACTCTCACTAGTGGAAAAACCATTGATAACACAACAATAGTTGATAGATCCATATCTAAATGTTACAACATGGTTTCAACTAACCATGTTCTAAAAATGAGTTTTAATGGATAATTCTAAATCACTAAATTCACAACCGTAATTTCATAGAAGACAATAATTCCTTAAAATAGATTAAATAAGGACAAAATAAAATATACCTATGAAACATAAACTATTATTATATATTTTTATAAAAATTCAACAATATTTAATTAAGAATCCCCCTCCCATGTTTTAATTGATATTCATAGTAATTTATATTCAGTAATATTAAAATATATTTATTTTAAATTAACATTTTTAATAAAATATTTTTTTATCATGTTTTGAAATATCATACTAAAGAATTGATGTGGACTAAATTCATATATTATAATTTCATGGTGGACTCAATATCATATTCTAGATTATACTCTAACGGTGGTGATGAAATTGTCCCTGTAGAGTGGGATAAAAATTAGGTCATAGATGCCTTTGGGGAAGAATATAAATAATGGTTTTACGAAGAATATGAAATTGTTTTTTATAAATATATTATTTTTAAATTTATACTGGATGTGTACATTTCTATTTGAATACTTCTATTAAACTTGTCAGTTGAGAAATTAAAATTAAATCCTATCATTAATTTTAGTTATATCCCAAGGAAATTTTTCTCTTTTTTCACTTACATGAAGTTATATTGCTGTGATTATTTTTATATATAGTATATGGTGTATATATGAGTTAATTATTTCTCTATACCGGTTGTTATGATCATTAATAATTCACTTTTTAATAATTTTTTTGAGACTAATGAAATGATAAATATAAATCTTGTGGATGAATATGAATGCTATTATGCATATTGTGTGTATTTATTGATGTTATCAATGGAACTTAGGGGACTCTGGAGTTAAAACAATCTAATGTCACACCTTCATATAAATTATCAATGTCTATAGTAGTGGATTATTATAGTTCTAATTAATTTCTTTATTCAATTGTATGTATGAAACATGAATTTTTAATTTGTTTTCCAGTTCTATGTTTTTTAGTGTATGTGAAGGAACAACTATTTTCTCATTTAGGATTCATATAATCTAATTGATTTTCCTCATCTCATTTGATGATTTTTCTTTTAGAGGTTATAGATTCAGGATATGCACATTTGGAGAGGATAACATCCTGGAAGATAATGATTACTAGATTAATGGAATGATGAAATCAGATAGTAATTTGGCTAGTATATAACAATCCCCATGATTACAGTTTTTGTTAAGATGAGATCCCAAGGAAACATTGGAGGTAGAAGATTAAGTTTTTCTTAGAGGTTATATATATATATTATGAAGTGTGTGTGTCTATATATAGTGTATTTCTCCACTGTATGCAATGATTTTTGTGTATGATTCATGCCATATTTAGAAAACTATAGAAAATGTTTTTCTTTTATGTGTGATTTTACATAATTTTAATATATATATCCATCCGAAGTCACATTTAGAGTGTGATCCATAAATATAAATAATGTATTGTAACAATTATTTTCATTATGAAATGACTTCAGGGATTGTGTTATGTGATAAATTAATGTCTTTTTCAATTGAAAAACTGATATTTCTTCTGATATTTCTAAATAAATCTATAATGATATTCTAAAAGTGGTTTTCATACATGTCAACAAACATTAAATTTATTTTTGATTCACTAGGTGATATTCCCTAAAGATATTTTCATCCTTCTAGTTCCATATATCTTATGATCTAAAATTATTATTGTTTAAATAAAAAATATTTCTTTCCAATGGTTTAATTAATACATAATGGAATAATTAACGTCGTCATAATCATATCATACTCATATTTATAGTTTTCTTTGTGTGATGTGTGGGATTAGAATTATATATCATCTAATGAATTAGGTGAATCTTTACAGAATAAATGGAAGGGATTATGCAGTGAATGAGATCCTCTATGAAATATTGGACACTAGGATTATGTTAATAGGGAGTTAACTGAATATAATAATTGAATATATCCACAATGTTATGATTATCATGGTAGTGATCATTTACAGAATGAATAATTTTCTATACTTATTTATGTTCCACATTCTAATGTATATATTATTTTTTCATAGATAATGATTACATACTCATGTTTCCATACTCATTAGATTCATTTCATATTTTATTACAAAAGGTATATTCCAGAAATCATGGTTGTGATATTTAATTTATTGTGTATGAATCTATTATATTATGTAAATACACATTCATTATTTTATCATACACATATAGAGTGAAGTTTTATTCACTTTTATTGTGGGACGATTATAATATGATGTATATTAGATGGATTATGATTATATTTGGATATACAAACTCAATAATGAATCTAATATTTTTTATTTTCGGTGTTATTATTTGTTAAAGATTTTTTTAGGTAGATTAATATGATGAATCAGGAGATATATGTTAATTTAAAAAATAATTTTCAAGTAGTCTATCTTCAAAATATTTATAGTTGATGATGAAGCTATATTTATTAATAACGATTGAATAGATGTGAATGGAAAATTATACCAAGATAGATAATTGTGAGAGACCAACCCATATTTATTGCTTCGAAAGAAGTCTATTTTATGGAGTGGATAATAAAATTTCAATTAATATTTTATATGGATAATTGAATGGACAAATTAATTTTTGGGAGATAATTTATTAAAATACATAGAATTTCGTATTTAGAATCTCAATGAATTTTCAAATGATGATAGACAGTTTTAAAACTAATTTTATAATTTTAAATTCATTAAATATTATATAAGATACATTTGAGATAATATAGATTAATTTGTGATGATTTGATGGCCGGATGATCATATAGGTGATCATATAGAAGTAGCATATTGTTTTGTTATTTTTTTGAGTAATATCATATGTAATTAAATATTGTTTGCAAATGAATAATTGAAAATGAATCTATTCACATCTGTATACATAAGTAATTTTTGGATCCTAATTTAAACCTTATATATATATTATCCTTTCATATATATCTAATACAATCTCAATATAACTATTAATATATTACATGAGTTCAAGAAATGATATTAGAAACAATATCTCATTCATAATAAATTTCATGAGTTCTACTTGCATATAACAAAATATAATATCATAAATGACATACATATAGAATTAGGTTTATATGTATAATATTTGATTCCATAAATAAAATATTTTTTTTGAGAATATACTTGAAAATCAACTAAATCATGGAGTTATTACGAGTCTTTTTTTCTCTAAAATTAAGGGTCACAAAGGGAATTACATCAAAATGTAAGAAACCCTTATAGATTATTTAAAGATGTAATTAGAATAATCATGAGGTAACATAAGAAAAATAATATTAATATCATCTATACTAAAAATTAACCCCTTCAAGGAAATCTCAAAAATGATAATAATACATATAGTGAGAAGAATTATGTCTTCTCTGTCACGAAATATTGAATGAAAAAAATATATCTAAGTGTAAATTTAATTAATATATATATTTATTGACCAACCAAAATAGGTAAATATAATTGTATTGTAATTTATGTTTTGTATCTATATTTTAATAATGTAAAATAATCACCACATGATTTGGTGATGAAAAAATAGCGAAAATGAGAAGGGAGAGGTTTTAGGGAATCAAATATTACAAGAAGTGAGATAAACCTATGTATCAAAAGGATACTCCTAATTATATTTTTATTTGACAGATATTATGTGCCAAATAAGTGAGTATTTATAATTCTATAGAAAAATAAAAAAACTATGAATTTAAGAATTAAAAAGAGATGGGAGTGGTATTTATTGATTAACATTCATGTAGAATGAGAGGATAGAGAGTATTGATTATTAACTATCTTAAGATCATCACACAAGATGAATATTTTATAGTTCTATCGTTCAAAACTATATAAATTGAATGTTAATAGGTAGACAAATGATCCCAATCTATAAAAAATGTGGTAAGAATTAAATTATATATTTGGAAATCTGTATGTTGTTTCATTCCCTATACATGGCTGGTCCCGCGAGTATGTTTATACACATCCATAAGTTTGTTCATGGTATTAAAAGTGTATTTGTTTTTATGATTGGGATAAAAACTATCATACAATAACAATATAGTCCTCCATCAAGTATGTTTGACATATTATCAAACATTGGTTTGTATTGATGTTACATTACTTTTTATCTTATCCAATTTTAACATAATGTAATAATAAGAAGAGGTATAGATCGATTCATATAATATTTTTAGTGGTAAAAACGAGTATTTTTTAAGTAATTACAAATCACCAACACTAACATAACCCCTCTAAATGTTTCCATAATACCATGTGATAACCATGATAGACCAATTAAAATGTTGATACATTTGTAAAAATGTGAGAGTGATTTTTGATATTTCCTTCCCATGGGAACAAAATAGTTTGTTTCAAAATATATGGGTTTTTGGTATAAGAAAATTTTAAAAAAAGTAACCTGATGAGGGTGAGAATAGTCATCAATTGGGCATGAAAATACATGGATATAATGTTAGTAATGAGTAACTGTAGATTATGTACAATATCGTGGGAAGTGAAAAATTTCAAGATTCATTGGTCCTTTATTTTGCAAAATATTATTGTTTACATGTTAATGTATAATAGTGATAATTAATGAATGTTCTTTCTTACAATGTGATTCGGTAGTATATAGACATAGAAATCGTGGTCTATAACTTGTCACAACTAATGGAATGATATGAAAGATATATAATTGAGTAATCATAATATGTGTGATAATGTATAGATACTTTAGTAATGGAAGAATATGGATTGATTTTGAGAAGAAGGTGATTATGATACGACTACTTTGATAGATGAGGTCCCTACTTTATGGGTTTAAATAAATAAAGGGTTTGTATTGAATAAAAATATAATGAGGTGTTCAGTAAAATGGGAAATGTATATTATCAATAAAAGAATATAAAACAAAAAGAAATATGAAAATTATTTAATCAAATTGAGGGGTGTAATTTTGGTCGACATTAATATATATAATAATAGAGGGTTCCAAAAAAAATTAATGTTTCGCACTAGTAAAATCATGAATCTGAATGTAGGATAATGGGGAATTCATAGTGATGAGGAATATGAGAGTCTAACATTAGTGAGAGTAGTTTCAACACATAATATACATATATTGATGATTTTGTGTCATAGTGATAGATAACCAATGAATTTATAAGAAGGTTGGGTATAATGTCCTGATGTCTATGAACTTAATGAATGTCTCATGGGATGTTTTTATATGGATATAAAGATTGGGGATCCTAAGAATCATTTTCCATTATTGGGGAATATTCATATCATCTGTCTCAGGTTTATTATACAATGTGAATATCCAATAGTGGGGTAACATTAGATGTTGTCACTAGGAATTCCCCTTGTTCGTTAGATTATATTCAATGATAGTGTTGACATTTTAGGTGAACCTAACAAGTATTGTATAAGGTATTTCGTTAATGTTTTGTATCATGAAACAAAGATAATTACAGTGACATAAAAATACACAAGTATATATATTGATATTATATTATTTAATTAGGTAAGTATGTTTAGAAACTCTTATGCTTGTTGTTTTAATGTTGGATCATTTGGAATATTATGTGAGGGAAATGATGAGCTGACCGGAGAGTATGATTATTGATAAAATTGAGGGAGACTCAATTATATGGTGAAATTATTATTTGAAAGACTAAAAATTTGTGACACATGCATGAACATGATTATATGTTTTAGTGATAAAAATATAACAATCTGGTGTAGCGTAACAATTTCATCTATTGGATGTTGAATTATGTGTTGAGTGTCCCATGTATTTCACTATGAGTGGAAATTATTATTGAGGTAGTAATATTATTCATCATATGAATTCAATGGAAATCTAGTCAATTTAGGTAACACCCCAGGAAAATAAAAATATGAAATTTTTATATTTATCTATATTTGTGAATAAATTGTTAATATTAATTTAAAGGTAACGCTATGCTCGATGGCTTACCCAATACGCAACAATGAGTTCCTTTGAAATCTTACGTTGCACTCTAATAATAAAATAATATTATTTTAAATTGTAGTTAACACCTAGCCGTAGTAATGATGGGAATGAAAATAACTAACTACAAAATGATTATATATGTTGGTCAAATATTTTTACATTTTACAATAAATGTTAGAGGATTAAAAATGGGAATGAATCCAATTTTAAGCGTAAACATTATAATATTCTTTAAAAGGCCGATTTGCCGCCTTTTGATAGAGAACCTCTTTAAAATACACTTTTTGACAATTTTATGTGTTATATTTGACAAAATAAAATTCTTCTTTAGAATCGGGACATCAAAATTAACCTTCTGTAAATTTTTGGTATTTTTCCGATAAAGTTCATTTTTAATGAATAGTGAAAATGTCGTATTTTAATTCAAAAACTCTTTTTAATATAAATTATTTATATGATAAGATTATATTTTGAATTTGTTTTAAATTAAAATTAGAATATATTTTCATCATTTACTCCAATAGTGGTCATTGGAATTAATTTCACCTTTATATTGGACGTAAACTACTGTCAATCTTTTGATATATATTGTTTCATAAAAACACGCTATTTGTTCTGACAGTGGGAATTAATTATTAAATTAATTAATGTAACTAATATTTTTTTCAATTATTTTAATTATACATCATTTTTTAATTCGTAATATCAAATATATCTTTGAGTGAATTTTTGGTATTTTTCTGAAAAACATCAATTTTTGATAAATAGTGAAACCACTAAGTTGTAATTAAAAAAACTGATTTTTCGTTTAAATGAAATTTTACCACCTCTGTGTTTTGAATTTCAAAAATCCGACATAAATGGTTTTCATTATGAATTAAAACGTTTTTCAATGGGATTAAAATAATTCATTTGGGAATTGTAACTTTTAAGTTTTTAATCGTAGTTAGAGGTAAATAGTGTAATTTAAGGTAAAAATAATATTTTAATAATATGAAATGATCTTGAAACATGTCTTACCCTTACTGAATGTGTCATGGCTGACCAATAAAATCCATGGGTCATCTTGGGGACCCCATGGAGCCACTTTGGTAGGAAAATGACATTAATGACCTTTTATTTAATGTTAAAATAAAAATGTCACAAACATGTGTTGTTTTACTAAAACAATTTTTAAATTGGGTTGTACAAGATATATTTTTTACTATAAATATTTATTATAAAGATAAAAATATTTCCTATATCATGATAGTTTTTTTATCATTTTTAGACATTATATAAATTAAATTATTTATGACACCATGATGATGCAGCGATTACCTCATTATTTAACGATTTAAAAAAATTGAAAAAATAATGTAAAATCTAAGACCTAAACTTGTCAAAAACTTATTGTATTGGGATATTTCTAACTCTTATAACCTTATCCTCAAAATATATAATTGTGGGACCTTTGAAAACCGAAACTCATTTTATAATAAAGTAACCTTTTATAACTTTCCAAGAGTGCCCCTCCTCTCCTCTTAAAGGCACTCACCTCTACCTCCTTACACACACATCTAAAGCCTTTTTCTTGGCCAAAAACTACTCATTTTGTCTCTCCACAACCCTCATTTACACCTATAATCCTCACTTTGGGCCGAAGTCTTTCCAAGGAAGCCTTTGAGCACAAATCAAAAAGAGTTATCCGATTTAAAGGTAGTGTCTTCTCTTGTGTTCTTATGTTTTATTTTGCTTCTCCAAACCCATAAACTATTTTTATTCCTTTCGTTTATAACAACAATAGTATCTTCAGTATACAAGGATTTTTTTATGATATGTATTAGAGCTACTCCTACACACACCTTCATCAAATGGTTAAAGAACATACTGTTTCTATGGTTGGTGATTTTCTACCTCACGAAATGATGATTGTTCAATATTAATTTAACACATTTAATGGTGGACATTATGATGTAAATGTATTATATATATTATATATGGTATTTATGTTTACTATATTCTTCTGTATTTTATATTTAAAATAGACCTTTATTCTTTTGATGTTGTGAAAATGCAATAATTTCATATGAGGAAGTGTGGACTACCGCCCCCTCAAGTGATGTGACTCGTTCATGCAATACATGGAATGTATAAATAATGAAATTAATGAACATATTTGACCTATATAACATATATATTATACTTTAATTAATATATATATATATATATATCTCATTTATTTTTAATTCCATTAATACCACAAAAAAATTAAAGTAGTGTTCATGCGTACGTATAGCCTACCGTCTCCATGAACGGTGCTTTTCCATTTTTATCTGAAAATGTTATGGAATAGTATAAAATGAATATTTACTGGATATATATGATATTAAAATAAAAAATACTATTCTGGAAATTATTTACTTATATCTACATGGGTAATCATTTTTCAAACAAGTTCATTTTTTACTCATGTACCAAACATCGGAAAAAACGTCTGATATGAAATAACATTATTAAACAATTATTATAACATTATAATATGTGATATGAACTGAATAATAATATTTTAATTAGGTCCTTTAAAAATTATAAGCTGACCAATGTTTATTATTATGGAATATAAATAACGAAACAAGACAAGTCGGACTTGAGGTAAGGGATCCTACCCCTCTTTCTTTTTAAGTACACTCTTTTATGTAATTAATTTTAAACTCATCTTTCTTATGATTGGGATGTTATTTTTTATTAATATTACTATAATATTTATTTTCATATAATGAGAGACCCTATTTTTTCTCATTAATCAATTTTTATGTTTTGAGTGGCGCCGTTAGGCTGCAGAATTTTCTTAAGAGATCCTACCTCTCTCTTTATTTTTAAGTACTCTCCTTTATGTCACTTCTTTTAAGCTCCTAGTTGTTATGTTTGGGGATGTTATTTTATATTCCTATTTCTGTACAATGTATGTTAATATTATGAGAGGCCCTATTTGATCAAATCAATCCATTTTTGGAAGTTTTAGGTGGCGCTGTTAGGCTGCTGAGTTTCCATAAGGGATTTTTAATCTCACTTTTATTCCCATGAGATTTATGCTACATTTGCCACCATTTAGTTTGAGTGGTATATTTAATTCCCAATATTCTACTCTTTCTGTATTATAATTTAGTTTATGAGTATTTACATCAATGTTGTATTGTCCATCTTTCATGGGGTGTATGTTTTGAAAGATACCCAAGTCGGTAAGAAAACCTTTCACCCTCCTCTTTTTAATAGACTTCTTTTGTTGGGTCTTTTAATTTACATATTGTAATGTTGGGATATGTTCTTATATAACCTTAATGATGTAAATTTTATGTTGAACTGATGAGATACCTTGTTTATCTCTCATCGACTCATTTTCTGAATGTTGATGTGACACCGTTAGGCTGTCGAATTTTTGCAAGGGAACTTCTTAACCCAATTTTGATTTTTTGGGATAAACTTGTACTTATTTAATATGACATTCTATAAATATGTGTGAATGAACTCTGATTGTTTTACACTTAATATACACTTATATTTGGTGTATTCTATTTTCACACATTATTATGTAATTGATTTATCCTTAATCCAAGGATACCGTCTTTGTAAGGGACTTTGTCTTAATCTCCTTTCATTGAGGAATATGTTGTTCTAATACAAGAATTTATTTTATACGCTGTATAAACCCCATTGACATTTAATTTTATTCAAAATGAATCTTTTTCTATGAAGCGTTTCAAAAATGACAAAAAGTAATGTTTCTTTTAACGTATGCGGTGACAACGACATTTTCCGCCGCTGTGAGTATTATTTGGAATTTGTCTTCCTCAACAAGATGTAATGTTTCTAAAAGTAACTAAAATCCATATACTCTTTTATGTATTTGGGTATTTAAAATGGTTTTTTATAATAGATTTGTTATGACAATATATTTTAGATATATATTTTGATCGAAATGTGGAAATGTTTTCGTTACATTATATTTGTTTTATGTCTTATGATTTTATAATGGTACTTGGACATTTGATGGGTGGTTATGTGATAAAACACATGACAGGTGGTGTCATGAATACCGGGATGGGTGGTTACGTTATAACCTCTAATGCATTGGGTATGGAAGTCGGCCGTATGGCTATTCCATTAAGTGGTATGTGTGGAAGTCGACCATATCGTTTTTCCATTTAAGTATGTTTATGTCCCAAGTTACCTTTATATGTTATGTGTACTATATATGGGTTTTATGGTAATCGTTTGGTTACAAAATGGTATGTAGTTATATTTTATTCAATGAAGAGTATTTTATGCTTCATAAAGGTGAAAAGTATTACTTTGATAAAGTTTTCATTGTTTAATTGTTGTTTTGAAAAACTAATAGTTATCCTTCTTTGTGTATCCCTTACTATAATTTTTATGCTCACCCTCAGTTTTTTCTGAAATGTTTTTTCATAGGACTTATTGTGGAATAGGGACATGTATGGGATCAAGGAAGCGTCATGATATTTAAAACACGGAACAAGAAAAGTTTATTTTTAAGAGTTTTTATTTTATGGCATTTTAGTAGAAGTGTATACTTTGTAATCTTTTGAGATGTAATAGTTATGTCCCAATTCTCTAAAACTGTAATCCTGAAAAGATCCTCTATGTTAATTATTCATTTAATTAAATAATAAGTAATTTTTAAGGTCGGGTCCTTATAATTGAAATTTTTGGTTTCATGGTAAATAGATTAGAATTTTTTAGGACATATTATATATAGTGATTCAATAATTTATTTGATATTTGTTTAGGATAAATATTGTATTTGATGTCCTATAACATATGGTTTGTATCAATTTGGTTGTTTTACATATTTGATAGTGATATGAACATTACTATAACAATAAAAAATTGTTTCTATGAGATCTATCATTCATTGTATAGGATTACAAATATAAAAAATGGGTTTCATGAGAAATCATATCAATTATGAGTAGTTGTTTTTTGGAGAGTGTAAAAAGTACCACATCATCTAGTTATGGTGTCACTAGATGAATGATCAACCCTTATGAAATTAGAGAAAAATCAATTTCATTAATAGTTATTTAAATTGTTAAAAAGAGTTTTTAGATATATTTTCTATGATTATATAGAATATTTTTTTTGTATTAATTTGGTATAATATGGGAAATTTGAAAATTAAGTAATCATGTAAATGAGTGTATGAAATATGTTATTTTAGAAGTAAAATGTAAGCTCATTACATGATATCATACATATTGTGGATATGCTGAGGTGATAGGGAAGGCAGACATGGGTCTGTTTGAGGTCTACAAAGAGTTAATAGATAAAAATTCGAGAAGTGTCCAATAGACACCAGGTGACCATTTCTTCCATAATTCAAATAGGGATGGTTTAGGAAATTCGTCAAATTTTGTAATTCCTCTTCAGGGATGGAATTCCATCTTCCAAAAATTAAAGGGTAATTTAATCAAAGTGCTCTCATTTTAATAACTTCTAACTTGGATATTTTACATGGTTTAATATTTATTATTATATATATTTGTTCTTTTAGATCCCCCGTATTCTATTATAGAAAAATTAACCTAATTTAGGGATTTTCTTTCCTGACCTGACTCATCGAGACCCCATCGGGGCTACATGTTAGTCATGGCTAACACCCCTACCTGCCTTTAATAATCCAGGAGCTGAAAATGAGATCTAACTAGGAATATCACTAATAAGAAAGGTCTATCCCAAATACTTATATGCACACACTGAAAAACCCATCTCCATGAAATAGTTTTGTAATATAACACATGATTGAAACATATATAGGGTAATAAATTATTGAAATACCTATAATAAATACAACAAATTATTGAAATAAAATAAGAAATATTCAATGTGGGAAAAAAACAACTAACTAGAAAAATTGTACCAACCTAAAAACTACTGTAATTAGGAAAAATAAGAACATCCTAACTAAAAAAACATATGATTGAATTCCAAACACTAGCATTACAACTATGTACTACATTGTTTACTTGATAATTGGTCCACTGAAATCCCCATTGATCATTCGGTAGTTTTCATAAGACACGACACATGTGTTCATAACCCACATAGGGGTGAGTATAAAAAAATGTTTGATTCCCTAAAAAATCGGTTGGAAATAGAATATGACGGGCATCTCAAACAATATATCAAAATGGTAAAGGTACCAAAAAACATATATTCCCATACTGGAATCCCATTAAAAATTATAGATGTATCAATCTCGAAATCCAATAAAAGATGTTTGAAAGACTACATATATTTATGAATGACTCATATCTGATAAAAAAACACCACATTGAACCTTACATAACTGTTGTGGAGGTCATGGTTCTCTCATTATAAGCTCTACATCTAAAAAATAAATGTCTCTAGTAGAGTACTCCCTTCCAGTCGAATCTATAGGATGTGGGAGTAATACTCTCAATATAGTGGACATGGTACCTTTGTAGTGTGGGTGAGTAATCACTCTACCTAAATGAGTAGTATAAGTAACTGATACCCTAGTGTGTTAGGGGTGTACTAACCCTAAAATATCTCTCATGGTCAACACCAATTACTATCATTGTTCATGTGTCTTTAGAAGAAGCGTATCACTTCAAACACATTGTGTTATAAATTTTATTCCTAATGAACGACAAAAATATCTTATTTTTTTGAAAAATACCATTGATAGGATACTCATGGACACAAATATTATTTATAATGTTGGAGGTAGGGTAGGTAATAGTTAAAGTCTGAAATTACAAGTTGAATTCTTATTTTCACGCAGAATGTGACTTCAAATGATCACCTCTATGTGTACTTTTATATTAAAGAAATGGATAACCATGTTTCTCCACATAGAGTTATCCTATTCAAACTCATTGTTTCTCTTCTCCATCGGTTCTAAGATTTAGACACGACACATGGGTAGGATAAACATGAAAATCAACATGGTGTGTCTATATATGGTAACTACATGTTTTTTCACCAAGGGCATTAAGAATATTCCATAATAATATAGCTCAACATCCAAGTTAGGGGTACATAACATATGGTCCAAGCCACCTGGAACGTGATACATTACTCATACATAAAAAGTATCCTTTTATGTAAATGAGATATAGTGTGCATGTTCCTCTATGATACATGGTGTGTATTAAATTTTTTATCTGAAATTGAATCCCAGTAATTAAAATGATTCTATATCCACAATTCATTCCATCTGGTTCATGATTTTACTTGAATATAATTGATTAATTCATAGGTGAATTTCTTTTACTTGTGTTCATATGCTACATTCAATGAATTTTTTAACTGTAATCTCTCGAGAGGTACCCTTTTCTCCTCCAGTCACAATATGGGATCTTGATCTATAAAGATATAACATGTATCTTTTAAATAACTATTTATCCCTCCTAAAATAACTGATCACTATGTTTTATATGAATCATTCATGCATCTAGATTTTCAATCATGCTCTTATATCCCTTTAAAATGACAAATTGGAACCTCATTGTCCACTGATGATGGAAGATAAGAATAATGGGGGGTAAAAGGGTCAGTAAAAAGGAAATACCATCATTGGCTGATGTGATCTTAGTAAAAAAAATCACAAATTTATGAATCCATAGGGGATCAAATATAGAAACCAATAATATAATTAAGTGTGTTGAATAATACTTCTATAAATGTCTCATGTCAATAAAATTATCACATAAATAATAAATATATATAAACTGTGCCTATTAAATTGGAACTTCCATCCCATTTGTCATCAATTCCTCCATGAGGGACATTACATCGACCCTATGGTGATCGATGATCAATATTTTTCCTCTACTATTATGTTATTTCAATAATTTTACCACCATTTAATAAACATTGATTGAGGAAAACACATGAAATGTTTCATCTTCTATTGCAAAAATTTCATTACATATAACTAGGATTATTGTATCATATGCATTATTATTGTGAAATATAGTCCCACATTTTATTTTGGGCATCAGTATGCCTCCTGCGTCCAGATCTTGATGTCTGGACTTAATCAGCAGTAACACATAACTAAGATAAAAAATATAAATTTCTATAGAGGGATTCCCAACACACAACATACAACAATATATATATCACCAAGGATATATATAGCACCAAAATGGAAGTTTTAATTCATATAGGGACTACATGAACATAGATTCCTAAAGGTAGTCCTTCTCAAACATCTTCACTAGGAAGTATCCTATATTCAACATGTCAAGATATTTTCACATGAGTTTTGTGAAATGGGATGTGGATATTTAAAAAGTATTATCAAAATATTTAATCTATAAAATATCATTTATCCATTAATTTCTTAGGTTTTATGTATAATAACCATCATGTAATATGATTGATTTTTTTTCTTGTATGAGTTCCACTTCAAGATAGGTCTTATGACCAGACCCCATGACCACCAAATTCCTCCATGGATAGAACTTATTCTGAGTGTAGAAATTCAAAGAGTCAAGGTCAATACTGGAAAAAACACATCCAATAGATTCATTCCAATCATCCTCAGCCTAATGGTCTAGGTAAATGTGATACATTACAAGTATCTATCACTAAAACTACAGAAGTTATCATTGATAGATTGTATAATTATTCAAACAAAATATAATATTTTATTGATAAACATAAAAATAAAAATAATTCTAAAATTATAGAAGTGGATCCATACAATAATAAATGAGTTAGAAAATCCTCTCTAGTCATTTAGAGGGAACACGTCATCGATAGGGCCTAATGTGGAGGTCTCAATAGTCAAATGGTCATCATTATGGTCTAGTATAAATAACATCCATGCAATCATCATAGTTTCATTGTGAATTTTATCATTATTCATATAGATATATGTGAATATCTATATATACAACATAATAAATACACGCTATTAAAAGAAATATTCTTATGTTATGCATGTACAATTGATTTTCCTTTTATTGATGTCTTAGTATGCCCATTCAACATAATGGAAGGAAGAGTCCTTATGTAAGTATATGGTAGCCATGATTCATTACTAGGTTCTTAATTATATTTTTTGTACTCAAGAAACCATATCCTAATTCCAATAATTTCCAAACCTAATCCAAACAATTCATCTATATCCAAATAAATTCCTTTGGAAAAAAATCTATGATATAATTCTTTCATGAAATGACCCATTGGGTCTCCACATGATCCTACAATAAGTCAAATGTAACACTCTTGTCCTATAACTAATTGGCCTATGGAAAGAGACTACAACAAATTATGAATGACACTAAAATGGTTATCCTTATCCAAATTTATCTGTATACATGAACACAACCAACCTATGTGAAACATAATATTGTAATAATAAAAAAGATCCTATAATGTGAATAAATTACATGAAATGGTCACTTAAAAGCATATATGTATAATAGAAAAATGCAGATAGAAAACAGTTAAAAATTTCATCCTAACCAGGATGTGTACCAACCTAATAATAAAATAGAAAAAGCTAGGCAATATCCAATATCGTGACGTATGTATCTATTTACCAATAACTATTAACTTGTATAAGTAGGTAAAAGATCCTCTAAAACTAAGACTATTAATGTAACCTCTAAAATATGCATCATCTATATATGGTATGAATAGCTGAAAATATCAATTTCTTATGACTATGTAAACATACATATTATGATTCCTTGAAAAACATAAATAAACATTAAATTAATTTTTCAGCTAATCCAAAGAAAAAAATGTGATGAAAAACCACAGAAATAATAATTTTATTTTAAATAATCCCCTCAATAAAATAGGGGAATGCCAATATTTATAGGGATGTATGAAATTTGAGTCGACAAAAAAATACTAGATTCAGCATGGTTTAGAGTCAATAAGTCCATTGAGAACCTATCTAGAAGAAAGGTGTGGAAGAATAGTTTCTTTGTATAGGATGACAATCTCAATGGAGTTAAAAATATAATTGTGGACTCTCTCCACACCAGATCATTGTGTTGGGGGATTTCCTACAACTCAAATAGTGGACCCACAACCCAATAATATGGGGGAGTAGAAACTCTCTAAGTGTCATTGATCTGGGGAACCCCCACCATATAACAAGAACTATTTTATGGGTATTGACCCTATAATAACACAAATGATCACACACTATCTCTATAGTTTTCTTATATAGAGTTCTGTAAATTACAACCAACACATCAAGGAAAGAAGTTAATTAAGGACAACCAGAAGGATAAAATTTTGAGTCAACATTTTCAAAACTCCTTTGGTTGGAATTATTTATGGAATCAGTGGAATTCATTATATGAGGTAGTCCTAAAAATTCATACCGAGGATTATAATATCAACCCATGATCCAAGTATTGAAAACATGGAGTTCGAGATGAATGATGTTTTTTGGTGAAAATATAAGGGAAATAAAGATTTATACATATTCATGGAATAGACCTATTCAAAGAGTGAATCTGTTGATCATGATTTGTACCACACACATTTTACTTCAACTAAAAACATATTGCTTGATAAACTATACAATAAACTATTCAACACTGTTAATTAATAGACAAACATAATGAATCTTAAAAATCTAGAACATTATAAATTTAATTTTTAATTATTTAAACAATTAATATGTATTTACTATATGATTTTAAAAACTTATATACAAAACTTTAGTAAATTCCTCTCCCACTCAAACTCCCTCTGAGAACCTCTACAACCCAATACACAATTGGTAACTGGATAATAATTTTTTTGGATGACTGAAAAAAGAATAATTAAAACTTAAATATAATTTGGTAATACAATGATTTTATAGCCTCATCATATTACAAAAAAATATTTGTTATGTACCTCCACACACTATCACTTTATACACAACTATTATCAAGGTTGACTACGCATTTAATGAACAATGTGTTTTCCTTATTGTTAGTCTCTATCTTACTATTGGATAAATTATAGGCCTTATAAATCTAGTATATTTAAACATAATAAATAATAATATTAAAATTTTAAAATTTTTACAAATTTTAGTTCATTTACCAAATGAAATTTAAAATTTTAATTATAGACAAATGAAATAAAATAATTAATATATAGAAAATTTGAAAATAATATTAATGAATTTTAGGAAGATAAATATGAGAAACTGTATGTATAAAATTATGTGACCAAATTCTCAACATTGATATCATGATTACCTCATTTATATAACTCAAATAAAAAAACTAATTCCACCCTCTCTACTATAATTTTAAGGGCATCATCAATACTAGAAAAATTTCAAATGGGAAAAAAATTTAATTTTATGAATTTTTTTAATGCATTCTTTTCAGAGAAGAAAATCCCTCATGTGTTTTACTTTTACCTAAATGAAATTTTTCATCATTATCGAAAATCCTTTCATGAATATTTATCCATTATTAGTTATAATATCACTTTTTATCAATATCACAATGATTGTTTCACTCATTACCCATGGTATCAATTTAATGGATTTATTATAATACCTCATTTATAACCTACATACCCTAGTATTTTCTAGCATATTAATTATCTAACTCATAAATTAAATGATAATATATAACTATGTGGAACATTCCTTAAGGGTTAAGTTACTATATGGCTTAATGGTAGGTAAGAAATTAGTTCAAAGAATTTACCTGTCCAAAATAGCATGTTTATCAGTAATGACTCATCCATTGTAAAATAATTAATGTAAAATGAAAAAAATATATATTGAACGTCCTCTCCATATTCCCAAGATCAATGATGATCATTAATATGGTAATTCATCCCGATGAAAGATTATAACCCATTTTTATTTATTTTCTATTAAATTTGAACTTTGTAAAATTCTTGCGTCCACCACCCAAACCCAAAAGATAATGATTATTAGTGAACACCCATCTAATTTTTTTCATTATATTATATATTTTTTCAATTTGTTTTACTGATCAATATATCGTTATATTTTTCGAGATGTGTAAATAGTGTAAATAAAATAGAGGAAACTCATTAACATTTCATGAAAACAAAATAAAAAATACCACATCTTATTCAAAATAAATTAATTCCCTTTAAACACTATGGAAAATCCACCCAACCCACAGATAGAAATACATATTGATGAAAACTAAAATGAGTAGGACACTAAAATAATAAAATATTATGGTAATCTGCCTCTTGACAAAAAAGGCATGTCGTAGATTCTACTTACTAAATGACATATAAAAATATAAAGGTAACTATCATGGGTAAAGGTATTAATAATAAAATTCTACTATCATAGTAAAATATTTTATATAAAATATTTTCCTTAATAGTATACTTATTTATTTTATAAAAGTTGTACATGTTCCTTGTATCTATTAATGTATATCGAATATGATAGAATTAGAAGCATTGGTTTGTAACAATCTATGGAATGATTACATGGTATAAAATTAAATCACACATGGCTTAAAAAATAAAAATATAATTAATATGAATTTAAAATTTTAAAATACCAAAAATGGTAATGGAATTCCATCTAAAAATATCATGTCCCCAAAATAATGATTCAATAAATCAATACTCCTATGATAATTTTTAATCTTTAATCCACAGTCTCACTCATTAATATCCATAATAAATGAATTTTAAATCATGGTATCATGGAATTTATAAATAAATATTTAATCAAATAGATTAATATATTGAAAATATTTTTATGTGTGGAATTCATTTAAAATAAAACTTTTAATAATGATTTTAGAAAACTACATTATAGGTGAAAATGAAGAATTTAAAAAACAGTAATCCCATTTCCACATAATGTAATTCATTTCTTTTACTTACATATTTTCATTTCATCTTCATTCCATCATAGATTGATAAAATAAAACATAACATTAATGATAATTAATAATTATTACAAGTATAAATATAATAAAAAGGGTCGAAAATACAAAATAAAATTCATAAAATAAATGAATATTAATTACAAGAATGTTAAAAAAACACATGTTTTCAACAGAAAATATTTATTTATATGGGAATTGTGCATTAACATGCCTAATTTGAACATGTGATTGTATTATTTTAAACAATTTACCACCATAGATTTTCAAAATTTTGACTTTTGATGAAATTATTTTTTTTCAATTCCACATCCTCATAAAAAACTTCATAAAACATTGAGAATGTGAAAACCATGTAGTGGGTATATTTAGAAGAATTAACTCATTTTTTTCATAGATGATAGTACTCATACTTCTCTTCTTTATAGTAATGATTTTGTTTATTCATCAATTATTAATTTAAGATCATCATTCATATTTATCTCCACATTCAATTCATTTGTTGGCGTTGGTGTTACCAAATTATATAAACATTTCAAAGATTCATCCTCCATCACTTAAATC
Organism: Viscum album; assembly: GCA_963277665.1. Classification (NCBI taxonomy): domain Eukaryota; kingdom Viridiplantae; phylum Streptophyta; class Magnoliopsida; order Santalales; family Viscaceae; genus Viscum; species Viscum album. Next base: position 194,264,688 of record OY728146.1, on the reverse strand, counting down.
ATGTTGTTCTAATTTTTAAGAGCATATATGGTTCATTACTCAACATATTTTCTTATTTTTATACAATATAGGTTTATTTATGATTTATTTTAACTCAATAAATATTTTTAGTTTTATCTCTATTGAAATATTAGAATATTCCTTGAAATTAAAAAATATCTTAGATTTCACCTTGGACTTATAATCATCCTAAAATATCTTCTTATGTACCTCTATATCATTATTTTACTCCTTAATTATTATTATTTTCGTATAATATTTATACTATATGATCTCTGTGAGATTCATTCCCTCATATTGCATGACATTAATTATTTGGAGTTCCTCATATGTCTTATATGAGTTTTTAGTACCCAGGAATAATTTTTCTTCACAAATACATTTTTTTGATATTTCATATTGTTTTTTTTAAAACAAACAATAATGTTCAATATTTAATTTCAATGTGTATTTATTAATATTATAAAAGAGATCATAACAATCTATTAGAAAATATAACATATAAAAAATTATAAAAAAAATCTAGAAAATAAAAATAGAAAAGGTTGAACAATCATGAATAACTATTGAATTCAACTATCATAGTCAATTAAAATAGTTTCAAAAACATAATCACGCTCATAGGCGGTGTTACTTACTAAAAATTAAATTTATTTTAGTATTTAAAAACATGCAACCACGTACCACTAAAACTACCATGTTGTATTAAAGGAAATATAATTATTGAGTGTAACACCATTTTTAATAGTCACTAGCAATACAATATATATATTTATTCATGATTTATGAAAAATAGATTAAAAAATATTAGTAATAATGGAATAAGACTCGAAAAACAAAAAAAACATGAATGGCAGTGAATCAGTATCTTGGGATGGATTCTTATATAAATAATGAAAACTCAATCTAATATGTGAAAACAATCATACCATTTACTATAATAAATCATGTGGTATCTATATTTTCATCTAATAAAATCATAGAAATATTATGGATCATTGATCCCTCCCTATAAATATTCATTAGCTAATGTAGATTCACTAAAATAAAATTCAAAATTATCTGTGGTTTTTATTTGTGTCTCTTTCTACCCCACTACCCTAAGAGACACTAATTTCCTCCCTAGAAACCCTCACCATCACAAGACACTATGAAATAATATATATAATATGGATCTGTAAAATTATAAATTATTAATAAAATAATAAGATATGGATAGATATGAAATTTTTCTTAAAATTACCCTTTAACTAATTCCACCCCTCCTAGAAAACCTTGCCAGTAATAATGGACATCTAAAATATGATAAAAATTATATATGAATATTTGTAAATATAAAAATTTATTTATTAATTATAGAATATATAATTATATTTCTTTAGATAATTATGGAATAATTACACCATCAGAAAACTAAAACATTGAATAGAATGTCCTAAATACATTGACACCAAAATAGTTGATATAGGTACTCCTCCATCTATTTTACCATTAATCATTGAACATTGATATACCACGAGGATTAACCATGGTATTTTTCCAATCATATATATGTGAACACATATTATTTATAGAAAAATAATTTTAATGATATTTATTCATATTTGGTCAATATATCTCTTGTAACTCATATATATTTTCACCATCATCAAACTCCGTTAATTAGACTCATCATCCACATGTGATCCTAAATTTATCTCCCAAATATTAAATAACTTATTATTAGTGATATGGAGATGCATGAATAAGAGTGTTAATCTTAATGTATCAATGTTTTATCATTTCTAGTATTTCCCTAATTTTCTCTCCAAATAATGATGAGTTCAAACTCTATAGAAATTTTGTAATGCCCCATGTGGTAGAACTCGGTATATCTCCACCAAAACATGTTAGGTGTTATTAATATATTGAAAATATAGATGATCATTAAAGTATTTTTTATATGAATAATACAGACCAACAATAGATGTCTAAAAAATATTCCTTAATATATACATTATTGTGGTACAAGGTAGGTAGGGATCTATACTTATTCTCTCTATCAAAAATAATAATTCTATAAACATACCCCAAAAATAGGGAAAATTTTATGTCACTTAATTTACTAGAAATGATAATCTATTAATATACTTATTCATTCTAGGGTGAAAATGGATCTTGGTCGATAAATTATTCACATCGATAAAAATTGATCCATTGGAAATTTTAGACTCTCCATGGGGTAGATCGTCCTACATTTTAATAACCATAAACTTCTACATTTTATAAACATCCTTCATCTATTACCATGAAAGTATAACACATTATTAAATCCATGCATGGAAAACAATAGACTCACCCAATAGTGGATAAATCCACTACGTAATAAAATCATGGAATCATAGCTCTAGTGACCCCAGATATTCAGATATATATATATTATATATTTTTACAATATTATTAAAAACATTTAAAAAATACACACCAAAAAATCAATATGTTTTGGTGTCATTGTAGACTATTTACATTGTATATTTGTTTCAGGAAGGATCATAAACTTCTCCTTTGTTGATATTCCCATATAATATTCTTGATTATAATTTCCTACATAAATAATTGACAATTATTAATGTAAATATAATAATGTGTGAGAAAAAATGACCATTTATGGTAAGAATATAAGAAATCAGTCGATGATCATATGAAATCAAAAAATATGTGTAAGGGTATGATATTTTGAAAAGATCATACATTTTTCAGACTAAGTCTACCATGGATCATAAACATGACCCCTAGAATAAAACATTACATGTTCAAAATAAATATACCATAAGAGTGAAAAATCATAAATAATAAATCATGGAACATAGGTTTAGTTCATATGTATATGGTACCATTATAAGTATATAAAGCATTTCATATGTTAAGGGTATTATATAAGGACATCAAATCATAATATCTCTTTATAGCCCCAACATTTTTCTATTTCCTAATAGTCCTGGATTCAATACATCAATACTAACGTGGATCAAAAAAATAAACCAATTTCCAATATCAAAAAAATGGCATCACCTTATTTCCCATCATTAACTAAAGATATATAAAACATTACCTAATGAATTGGATAGAGATAAAGGCCCTACCCATCCAAAAATAAAAATCATATACTAGTGTTCCAAAAGAGCATAAAACATTCAACATAATAGAATATATTAAATGAACTGGGTATAATAAATAATTACTCATAGATTAAGATAGGGAAAAGAAGAAAGTTTAAATATCATTTTTTCTTTTCATAATAACATAACCATTATTAAACAAATGGGTTTTTAAATCAACTTTTCTATTTGAATAAAAACCATCAAGAGAAATAATATGGATGATATCATAGGATCATATCACCATTAAATTTTAGGGTACAAAAAATGATTTCACTATAGAATGAAAATGATTATAATGGACCACAAAAACATTTATTTTGTCGAATATCATTTCCATTTTGGCATAAATTCATTAAAATATAAAAAAAATCTTAAATATTAGAGAAAAAATTATAATTGAAAATAAATTCTACAGTTTCAAGGTATGATTTAAATCATTAATAATTAATAATAGTGGGAAATAAAAAATTTTACATACTCGTTAAGAAAATATTCCATTCACGATTTGGTTAAAATGAAATAGAGCCTTATCCTAATAATTAGTAGAATATTTAAATCAAAAAATTTATGACAATGTAAAAATAAGTTTAAAATAAATTTATAAAATCTTTGTAGAATTGTAAATAAATTCAATAGAATATTTTTAAGAAAACTGATCATGGACGAAAATTGATAGTAATTCGAAGAGATAAATAAATTCTATTTTTATAAAAATATTATTATTTACACATGAGTACCTATATTGAGTAAAATTAACGAAAACATTAATTTTCATGACATAACTAGTGTATAAAAAGAATTAAGTCTTTTTTGAGAGGCATATTATAATACATCATCATTAGAATCTTAATCATATATAAAACTGGTAAATAAAGTTATTTTGTAACACAAAAATTTTATCACCTGGGTAGCTTTTAGATCATATGACACGTAAATGAAAATAATATATATGGTTTTATATACCCCATAATGTTAATGATATACCAATAAATGAAATTATTCTTAAGTGTATTGACCACATAATATAACTTAGTGTTGAATATTTTGTATCCCAATATAAATTAATATGAGGAAAAAATCCATTATCCCATTAATAACATTTTACTTTAATTTTATACTATATAATGATATTAAATTGGTCATTAAATATATTGATGATAAATATTTTCGTGATATAAAAAGAAAAATGGATTGTATATACAACAAAAAAATTAAATGTGTGGTGAATATGACATATTCCTCCCCAGAATAAAATATATACTACTAATCCCTTACATTATTTTATGAAATTTATCATACATTTTCGAACCTACTATATAATATACATAGTTTTATTATAAATATATTTTGGAACCATAATTATATATATAATAGCATATATTATTTTCAAATTTCCCATTAATTCTAGGTATTTTTTATAAATAATAAGTAACTATTTTGGGACCAAATGCACTGACGACACTTAATTCTGATTACCAGTGAGAGTGAAATAGAATTTTGAATTTTTTTTATGTTCATTCAAATTAACAAGAGAGAGGTTTTTTCTGAAATTAAAATAGTTTCTCATATCAAAAATCTGAGGGCACGGTTGAACACAAAATGGATGGATTATCCTAAATTGGACCTAACCTTGACCAGTGTTGGTGGAGGGAAAAGTTATTTTTAGGACTTTTTAAGAAATAGTAAAACATAAAATAAACTCATTTTATTTTATTTTTCTTAATATTTAAATTGTGGTAACTCAACGGTTTTCCAAAAAAGTGGAATTGAATATATTGTTTAATTAAATTAAAAAGCGTAGAAACTTTGTAAAATAAATGTAATAGAAAGGATGATTCATCTTTCATCCTATAACGGCCAAGCAGACAATGCAGGATTGTTGGCACAATCTAGGGTCTGCTCTAAAGCTTTGGTCGGTTGGGACAGAAAATGGCACCCCAACCCTTCAAACAGATCTTCACTAATGAAAATTGGCCAACCCTCATAAATAGAGGATCGTAGAATGGTGGATCCAGCAACATCGCCCATATATAACAAAAAATATTACTTAGGTATGGGAATTTTTATTTAATGTATCCCTAATCTTCATTCAAGAATGGTGAATTTATATTGACAAGAAAATAGGTAGATCAGTGGATAACTTGTTCTTGTAATAGGGTTTATATTTTTAGTATCCATGTATCGAAAGTTATTAAATTATGATAGTACATCAAATCAATATCCCATGTTTCAAAACCTCTAACCCATAGGGTGCAGGCCGACACAAACAATGCCTGAGGCCCTCTGTCTTGTGTGTTTTGTGAGTTATTTGTGACCGCATCTTCAAAGTAGATTCTGGAAGGATTCAAGGTCATCATAGGGAAGGTGGTATCCCCTGGAAGTTATAGCCACAAGCAGTATGATGAACAGACAACTGGAGCAGACCTGACAGTCTGTGGAATAACCCACTAGTGCACCACAATGGCACGCCAAAGGCAGCTTCTCTGGTTAGCTCGGGCCGCAAACATGCTGCAGCTGCCACCGGTTAGGCTGGCGGATTATGGAGTGACACAGTCCTCATTTCATGTTAGTTGTTTATGTTGTAGTCATGGATCATAGCGTTGCATGGTACGTGGTCCCCTGATTGTGTGTGGAACCATGGCAGCCGAGTGTGACTATCAATGAGACAGTGCCCCGTATGTGATACGTGTTTGTGTAAAGAGATCCAGTCACCCAGTGAGGGAACATATAGGGCGTGAACCACCCCATGTAGTTTAGACCTACCCATCGGGCTTAGCTAGATGAGACTATGTCAAGGAGAGATGTGGTGGGAAATACACCTTATTTGACCTAAGCTATGTCCAGTGTGGCCCAATGGGCCTTCCCACTAGCCAGGTTGTAACTGGCCAACCTAGATGTGAAATTGTCCATGTTGGGATAATTGATCTATACTGGGGGATGTGGTCCCTCTGGCCAGTTTGGTCGGGTCGGTCCGATCGGTCAAACTGACCAGGTCAAACCGGGCCCAGACGCAACTAGCCCCTATTTATCAAAATGCCAATAATGTACAAGATTAACATTTGATTAATGAGACATTGGTGCATTTGGGACCCTTGTGATGAGGAAGATCTTTTTTGTACTATGTGGCGGCTTTAATGGATGTTCAAATATGACAAATGGATTGCGGATAGGTTCTCCTGAAATTTGGCGCACAACATGTAGAAACCCTACGGTTCACTACGACCGAAATACTACTGCCAAGAGAACTTATGGGGAATAGATATGATATCCTAGTTGGAAGCATCTATTTTTGATTCATTAGTACCATTGTGAGTAGAAGCTCTTTGTAACCTAGTAGACCCATAATACTCGACGAATGAATTACCTCAGTTTAGCCACGGTGGGAAGAGACTTTGTGTGACCTGACATTCCAACGGTGGGGTGTGGCTCTATGTGAACCATCATAACCATGGTACTCATTAGAGGTGAGTACCACATTAGTCGAATATTAATTGGATGTCGCTCTGGGTCACCGTGTATGCCCATTTTACTCATTGAAGACGGGTTTCCATGTAGCCCAAGGTGTTCAATAATAGGACGGATAGTCTTACTTTCCTTCTCATGATTATTCTTTGTGTAACCTCTCTTGATTTTTGTGCTTTGTTATGCATTTCTTTGAATTCTTTCCCTTTTTGGATTGGGTTCACAAAAGAGTATATTGTTACTCACCCCTATATTGGATCTTCCCATACTCGTTATGTCTCTGGAAGACTACCACTTCCTTGATAGAGGAAATGGTGGCTCAGGACCTAGAGGTTCCCAGTGAGACCAGGAAGGTGGTGTATACTTCAACAGCTTTCAGTAGCAACTCTACACTTACCCATTTAGTGGGGGTTTTTAGGGGATAACATTCAGAGTTTCATTGTACCTTCCTATTTTAAATTCATGTTTTTTGTTTTTGTATTCTGGCCCATTTGACACACACTTTGTACTATTACTCAATGATTTTTTAGTAGAATTCATGTTTATCCTCCAAGCTCTAGGAAGTGGATACATGTGCCTGAAAAAAGGTACCCAGAAAAATTCCTCCCAATTTGTAGGTTAATGCCTTCGACGCTAGTTGCCAAACCATGGCCTTTAAGTGGTGGTCTTGGGGGATGTGACATCATATGACCTAGGGAACAGGTCATGAAGAAGTGGTATCAGAGGTGTGTGGTTCTACCTCAATGACCATGAGTTTGTTATTTTTTGGGAAACATTGTTAAATTCTTTGAGTTTGAAATTCATATTTTCGGTTTCCTTTGTTGGTGCAGTGGTCAATGTATCCATACACCAGGTTATTGAATTATTCATTTTGACATTATACATAAAAAAATGGTTTCACATATGATATAAAAATATAGTGTTTCATTATGTTCTTCTTTAATAAGAGTCAGCTCAGCAGGTATAATCTATTGATCGTGATACATCATAATCATTTTTAGGATGTTTTCACACAAATAGCCATTTAAGATTCCAATATGTGACTTTTTGTACAACCCTCCTATCAATGAGTTTTATTTTTAGGGACATGATCAATGACTTTCATGAGTTTCAAATATAATGACTACCTAGGTTTAAGGGACAGATAGTTCCTCATACCGTTGAGGATATGTTGGAGGCAGTGATGCGGGTCTTCTGCATAGTGAGTATGCCACATGAACTAATGGAAATCCTAGCCACGAGCCTTCTTCATGGATCTTCATTGAGATGTCAGTGTTTCATAGTTACGAATCATGATAAGGAAACCCTCTAATTGGTTGACATCAATAATATTTTCTGAGAGGAGCAATTCCACGTGACCTTATTCTCAGTGCGCATAAAAGAGTCGCTTCATCTATAAGAGGGCATCTTGTATGTGGCTGAGTACTCTTCATGATTTTTATACATCTAACTCTACTCCACATTCATGGTTCATGACCCAATATTCAGGGGTTGTACCTTTGAGTAGGGACATAGGAGAGTGATTATAGCATCCGGGGTGTCTATCAGTATCCCAACTCAAAATGGGGTGTTGGAGCGATCCATTCTTGTGGAGAGCTTCCATGAAGAGCATACACCGAAAGATTAAGCCCCTAACATATATTAAGGGTAAAATTATTCAATAGTGATAAACATGAAGCAGATGTGGGGATCCAAGAAGATCAGATATTTTAGGGGACAACCCCGGGGCTTGGGCCAGTAGTGAGGGGATCCTAGAGAAGAGGGAGTTAGCCGAGAACCAGGATTTGCTTCATTAGCGGCTTGTTAGGACACATGGATCATGACATCTCCACCTTCCACAAAAACAATTAGTAGATGGTGGTTCGACCAACACAAAATAGGTATTGGTTTATGTGAGGACGTATGCATGGTGGCAGACATGCTAGAAGAGTTGGTTGAGTGGTGGTGTTGGACGACAGTTCGAAGTACTACCTCCACCACTACAGGGTGGTCCCCTAAGAACATAGGTATCATGTAGACTTGGGTTAGGTTAGATTCAAGAAGAGGAGTCCTATGATCATGGCACTCAAGAGAATATTAGAGCTTTGATCTATGTATTCTCCATCATAGTTATAGTTTTTATAGTCATAGGTGTCAGTCAATATTTCCTTTCCACAAACCTCAATCAAGGAACTGATATTCTAGTGGAGAAATTGGCTCGATCCATATGATTAGAAACGACTATGGGAGGAGATTATATGATTACACGCGGGTGTTAGTTGTGTGAAATTACTCATTGAGGCAAGATCATTGGCTGCGATATCATAGTAGCTACATTGAGGCCTTACGATGTTATATTGGATATGGACTTGTTATCTATAGTCCATGGTCAGATAAAATATATTTGGTGAAAAGTGTGGTGTGTCCTTGAGGATGGGACCAAGGTTTCATTCACTTGTGAGATTGGAACATTTGCATCACATTGAGAACATTCTCGGAGGAGGGTGCAACATAACACTAAAAAATTGGCTAGCCTCACTCTTGGTGTCGTTGATGAGAAGAGTCCAAGCTATCTCGTAGTGGTGGATGGGTATTTAGTTGTCTTTACTAAGGATTTTCCAATACTACCACCTCATAGAGAGGTATAATTATGTACAGATTTGTACGTGGGGACTGCATTGATATCCACAATGGTATATTAGGTAGCTCATGTGAATATTTCTGATTTGAGGGTACAAACGGAGATCTTATACGAGAATGAATTCGGGAGGCCTAGCGTTTCTACATAGGAATCCCCGGTGTAGTTTTCCATGAAGGCAAGCTAGTTCCTGAGGATACGTGTGGACATCTGGTGCCAGAACCAAGTGACTGTGAAGAACATATATCTACATCCTATTAATGAAGGCCTCTTTGATCAGCAAAAGGGAGTGAGAAGGTTCTCAAAGATAGACCACAGATCATACTATCATTTTCTTTTGGTACAGGATGAGGATTCGCTGAAGAATACATTTTGATGATTGTATGTCCACTATGAGTTATTAGTGATTGCTTTTGATGTGACCAATTCCCCGGTATTGTTTGTGGAAATTGTGAACAACATCTTCTATAATTACATTCACTGGGTTTTCATAGACATCATTAATGACATCATGGATGTACTCAGAAGCATAATAGGAACACACTTCACATCTTTGGATAGATCAAGATGCACTCCATGAGAACAAGCTTTACAAGAAGCACTTGAGGTGAATGTTATGGATTTGGGGGGTCCACTTTTTGGGACATGTCATCTTAGAGGATGGAGTTGTAGTGTATCTAGATAAGATAGTGGCAGTGCCTGAATGGGATACATACATGATTGTGACTAAAATGTGGTGTTTGTTGGGATTGGATGGATACTACAAGAGGTTCATGGATGAATTTTCCATAGTATCGTCACCATTTTCTGCATTTAAATGGAAATGAAAACCCTTCTTGATGATGGATAATTATGAGTATAATTTCCTAGATATAAGGTGGAGTCTAACAGGTGACCCTATCATGAGACAACCAGATGAGGGCCTTGGGTATGTTATGTTCTGTGAATCATTAGATACCAGAATAGGAATTTTCGTGATGCGGGAGCAAGTTGTGATCCCTTGTGGCCCACAGAAAAAGAGGCAGCATGAACAGAACTACGCAACCCATGACCTAGATTTAGCAGAAACGGTATTTTCATTAAATATGTGGCAACACTACATTATTTGTTAACAATTAACTATCAACTTCTACCACATGATTCATATGTATATGTTGTCATAGAAGGAACTGAAATTGAGATAGTGGTGATGGTGGTAGTTATGCTTGGACTATAACTTTAATATTATTTTTAATCCTGGGAAGGGTAACATGGTGTTAGACACAATCATTAGGAGGTCTGGTTAATAGCTGTTGAGTGAGGAAATGGAGTTGTTAACTACGATGCAGATATCCTTCGAGGATGATGCTGGAACATCATACCATCATATGATGAATGTCAATCCACCGCTCATAATGTGTGTTAGGGAGGTACAACTCAGGGGTGTTGACTTTGTGGCACTATGTGCATAGTTATCCTTAGGAAAGGCTCAAAATGGATATTCGATATGTTGGGAGGAAGTCATATTTTTCATTGGATGCACCATATTACATGTGAAAGTATAGGAGTAGTTGTTCTGGGTGTCCCATATATCCCAATAAGTCGTACATCCTACTAGGACCTGAAACATTAGTAATGGTGGCCAAGGATGAAAAATATAGTGTCTAAGTGAATTTCACGATGCCTCACTTGTCATTATGTGAAGTCTGAGCATGAATTTCCAGTATTCTTGGAAAAACAAGATGAGGTACCAGAGAGGAAGTGGAATGTCATTTCAATGGAATTTTTGGTGGGATTGACATGCACATCCAAGGGCCATTATTTATATAGGTGATCAATGAACAAATCACTAATTCGGCCCACTTCCTCACAACTAGGAGTAGAGATTGAAAAAGTGATTAAAGAACCAATACATCCAGACATTAGTGAGGCTTAAGGGGTGCCTTCAAAGATCGTATCAAACCATGAGGCATTAGTTACATTCCTGTTGTACAATGTACTGAGGGATGTGTTTGAGAAACATCTATTCTTGAACCCAACCATTCACCCTCAGACATATGGTTAGACAGAGCGGACTATATAGACCTTATATGACATCCTTTGTTCTTTCACCCTTGATTTTGGTCACAGTAGGGAGGACCACCCACCACTAGTGGGGTTTTCATAAAACAATAGTTAGCACTCCACCATTGGCATGGAACCATTTGAGGCATTGTACGAGTATCCACACAGATAACCTCTACAATAGAGAGACCTAGGAGAGTCATCACATAGAGATCTAGAGTGGGTGCAAACAACAACTGAGAAGGCACAGATCATACTGGAGTGAATGAGGACTATAGAAAGAAGGTATAAATCTTATGTTGGATGGAGACATATTCCATTGGAGTTCTGAGAGGGTGACCATTTGTTCCATTCGGTCGCACCCTCATGAGGATTGTAGATATTTGTCCAAGGAGACAAGTTATCTATGAGTTTCATTGGACCATTCGAGATTCATAAAAGAGTTGGTGATGTGGTGTACCACATATATCTACCCCAACAAATCCATTGGATGGATGATGTTTTCCACAGGTCATAGCTGAGGAAAAATGTCCCCGATCCATTGCATGTCATCGACTGAGGCGAGCTGGATATTAACGATGGAGAATGATTGGCAGTGTTTTGAGTATAGATAGTGGATCATTAGAATCAGGTCCTTCTTGGACAGTCGATCCTTACGGTCCACGTTCAGTGGCTGCATTAATATCTCTAGTAGAGCACATGGGAATAAGAGGCTCAAATTTTTTCTCAATACCTACATTTTATTATTTATATTTATTTTGGCTTATAATGATGTAATTAAAAAATGGTGGAGTAGTGTAATGTCCATAAAATTCCATGTAATTTCATAAAAAATATATGGAATTTTTTCAACACAAGAATCTCTAACGTCACTTAAATCAATGTCCTGGTGATCCCTAAATAGAATTTCTAACTTCTTTATGTTCATTTAAATAAACATGCGAGCAGTTTTTTCTATCATTTAAACTAGTGCTCAAATAAAAAATATGGGCGAACTGTTGAACATTGAATGGAGAGATTTACCTAAAATGGACCTAACCATGAATGGTGTAGGTTGAGGGAAAAAATTTGTTTTTTGTACTTTTGAATATAATCTTAAAATTGAAATAATAATTTTTATATTAATTTTCTGAATTTTCAAATCAATACAACTCAACAGTTTTCCAACCAAGAGAAACTGAATAGGTTGTTTCATTAAATGAAAACATGTAAAAACTATGTAACAAAACCTTAATTGAAATGTTGACTTTATTTTCTTCCTTTAATATCTAATAATACAACATAAGTTTATTGGAACAATCCTGGTTCAACATAGATTCTATGGTGGGTGACAATGATGAACACTAACATCCCCTCCCCTCTAATGGATCGTGTCTTACAATGATCAACCAACAGTGGTAAACGGAGGATCGAAAAACAATGAACGCATCAACACCATTAATCACCATGAACAATATGACTTAGGTAAGGGGTTTTTTACTTTTCCTCATTCATCTTTCCAAAATGAAAATCATGGATCGTCCCATGAAGAGTTGTATTCGTAGATCACTTTTTTTTGTGGGAGGGTTCTTTTATATTCGAATTTTTGTATCGATATTTATTAAATTATGATATAAATTCCATTATATATCAAATGTTTCTAAACCTAAAATATAGAGGTTGTGGGATAACACGAAAAAGGCATGATCCCCACAAACATGTGCATTTTTTGCGTTCATTGTGAGCATATATTAGATGTTGTTGAAAAGAGAATTTGATGCCATTATTGGGAAGATAGAATCACCCAAAGGTTGTAGGAGCAAGTGACACAAATAACAGACTACTAGAGTGGACCTCAGTGTCTATGGAATCACCCCGGATGCACTCATGATAGTGGCCCATATAGGTGGCCTCTTGCGGGTGGTGGCGTGTCATAAGTAGCAACCAAGGTCGGCAGGGGCCTCCGGCCAGGCTGAAGGTTGGTGGGGGGATGCAGAAAATCGACCGCATCGGTAGTGTAGCTTAATGTGAACAAACATACCCACATGGCACATTATGGGTGAGTTACACAATAGTAAATTATTAGTACGATGTGGCTTTGTGTGACCCAATAGGCCCATGGTACCCATTGAGGAGGATTTATTCAATAGCCCAAGGTATTCGATGATATAACTGATGGTCTTACATTCCTACTCTTGATTATACCTAACATGAGCTATCTGTGTTCATGGTTTTTATTATGTATTTTTTTTGTTGTATCTCCTTGTTGTTTGCTGGTCCCTACAGAGTTTATTGTTACTCGCCCCTACATGGGCTTCACCAGCACATGTTGTGTTTGGTGTATATGACCGTTGTCATGTTGGATGACTTGGTGTCCCAAGACTCAGTGGTTCTTAATGTGACAAGGAAGGTGGGACAAACTTCTACATATTCCAGTGACTGCTCTACACATTCCCTTTAGGTATGTTTTTCAGTGAAAAACTATAAGATATTCTTTTTTACTTTCATAATTTCAGTTCATTTTTTTCTGATTTTATTCGGGCCATTTTGACATATTGTTTTTTGTAAGAACTCGGTACTTATTGTTGATGTATGGGTATTTTTTCCATTTTCCTTATGTTGTTTTGTGAAAATAATGAAAATGGGGAAAATCTGAAAATATTGGGGTACACACCGTGTACATTTCCACACGCCATGTACTTTGGACATGTGGGAAGAGTACACAGGGCGTGTTGACCTGCCGGTGATGAAGGGTTTAAAAATTGATAAACGTTGTGTAGATAATATATACATGTCATGTAATCCATCGGTAGGTGAATAGTAAAGAGGTGGAAGCAGCTACTAGCAGAGAGACTGTACATGCCGTGTACTCTGGAATACACGTCGTGTAATCATGTTGATAGATGAATAGTGGGGCGATAAAAAGTATCCTCTAGAGGAATAGTTAAAAAATGACTAGTACATGACATGTAGTTGAGAATACACACTGTGTACATGAGTGTAAATACCATTTAGTTTGTTTTTTTCACATAATATGGGAAGTAGCCTCCTAATTTTGCAGAGGAGGCAGTGGACATGTATGGAGCTCAGAAGGTGAGGCAGGTGCTTGGACGAGCTCCCAATCACACGTTGGGAATCCATTTTTCCATCATCAATCGTGTTTGACCTATGTGGGTAGTATCTCCCTTCTCATTGATTCATTCGTACAAATTATTTCCCGCAGTGAAGCTATTTATGTTTGAATGGATGAATTTTTATCCCAGATCTATGACATTCTCAGATGTTTCAGGAGGCATCGTTCATGTATATCGATCAGTGGAGATTGAGGTAGGTGGTCTTTTGTTTAATTAGAACTTTAATTTTGTTATTGTGTACCATTGTGATATGCACCCGTGCTTCGGTTGTCATATAGCTGATGTCTTAACTAATTAAATGCATGGAAATTCATTGGTAATTTAATTAGTATTTATAAACTACTGTCTGGGATCATTTCTTGGAACTAGGGCCACCCCATTGGTGCGCTTCCTTGTTTAGACATTTGGCTAGGATACCTGAGGGAATTCATTGATTATAGCATGATTTGAGTTTTCTTAAGGGGGAATGTAGATAAATTTCTTTCTTATGTGTGGGCTCGGCCCAATCACTTTCTTAGCCCGAAGGTAAGGTACTATTCAGCCTGAGGGAAATTGGTTCATTTAGCATGGGAGAAATGTTTCATATTTATGAGGGAAGTTTCTATCACTCCTAAGGGAATAATCTCATACTCTGGAGGGAAATATTGGTTATTCCTGAGGGCAATCACCTGAGGGTTTCGATTCAGACTATCCTAAGTGTGTGGTTCTGATTAGCCAGAGGGCAGGGTTCTAATTAGCCTGAAAGTATGGTTATGATTACATGAGGGTATGGTTTTCCAAGTATGAGTACATTATTTACATTTCATATTAACTTTGGTTATTTCACATGATATACCTACCAAGAAAGATCACAGTCTTGTTATTGTATTACCTTGTACTTGTTAGATAGCTGGTTGTAGTTTTGATGTGGCACTGCATAGGAGATTCTCGACTAACGATGAGTATCAGAAACATAAAATTCATGTATACTAATTTTTTAAATAATAATTAAATGGAAATAGAACTGGTAGGAATGATTAAATTTTAGTGCATCCTTGTTTACTACATTTAATCACTGCACACTACGGTTTCACAAACTCATTGACAATTGGGCATGGGCCTTTGGTGGTTGTCTACTGAGATTTCTTTCTCACACCCTATTTGGGTCATGACTTGGGCCCAAAAAGATTATGTTACTGTAAGTGTGGATAAGGGAAAGGGTCCCTATATAGGTACTTGATTTTTTTAGAAGAGTAAGAGAGCATGGGACCGTTCTTAGGCATGCGATGCCATTGAGTTCCTACGACACTCTTTTATTTTTCTTTGTTTTACTTGGACCTTGTATTGTATTGTTTCAGATTGTAGTGTATCTGGTTTTGGTTTCTTCCGAATACATGGGGACATATTTCATCATTATATATGATTGTTGGTCATCTCTTTAGTTCAGTGATGCTGTCCATTTCATCTTGGTATTGTTTACTACTTCTTCTTTTGAATACATGTATTTTGTTCCTCTATATTACACTTTGAGAAATGAGGTAACGGATTCCTCACTCTCAGACCTAGGTCCTCACTGCTAGTCGGCAGCCTATGGTGTTTGGGGAAATGTTTTTAAGGTCATGTGACCAACCGGGTTCAGGGCACCAGTTGAGTGGCACCCGGATCAGGGATGTTACAAAGTATAATCAAAGGGATTTTTCTTTTCTCTGCATTATTTAATTATTTGATGATGATGGAAAGAGATAGATTTCTAAGGGATTATGTAATAAATATGCCCGAGACTAGGTACCCCGTGTACAGGTAATGACTAGATTTCCTCGAATTATGTTTGTGATTTTCTATTTATTATTATTTCAATTGAGTTGATTTTCACCATTGGGTGACACACTTGTGGTGTGAAATTAATATTTTTATACCTAGTTTCTGTTTTATTGCAACATGATGAGATGAGGGTATTCCATCTCATGAATCATTTAGGCACCTTATAGATTCACATTCCATGCATAGTTTCCATTCTATATAGGTGCATTTGAAATTGCATGTTTTTGTGATAGATGTTGTTCTATAAAAGAAAATATGTTGTGAGAGATTCCTCGATAAATATTACTATTATTTGATAGGGTATTGTTATGTATGTTTTTGGGAATTAATGAAAAACATTGGTTTCTGAGAAGTATGGGCCCTCATAAACTGGAATTTGGTTGATCATAATCTTTTTACCTTGTTATAACATGTATAAGATTCCATGATTTGATTTGCTGGGAGTATGGACCTTCATAGATCGGAATTTGGAACTTAGGTATTGGTTTCAGTGTTTTTCTCGGCTCTGGAGTAGATTGTAAGGCTTATTTCCTAGAAAACCCAGAATACATGCCGTGTAGTTCTGATTACATGCTGTTCAATCTTCTGTTCGGGTAGAAATGGAAGACAATTAAGTATACTCTGTGTACCATAAGTAAGCTCCATGTAGTTTATGACCTTGGCATTGGCTGTGTAGGTAGAAACACGTGTTGGGAAAAATCTATGGGATCATGTTGTGTACTGGATGTACACGTTGTGTCGTGTGGACCCTGTGTCTGCCCGAGGAAATCATTGTTTATACAGTCCATGTCAATGATGAACACACCATGTAGGTTGACCTGGGGTTCTGGTCATGTAACTAACAAACACGGGTTGGTGTTACCTCTTCTTAATGATTTTGTGTACCTAAGGTACACGCCGTGTAGTCTTGACTAATGATAGTTCATGTAGACTTGGCCGTGTGGCTAGGAAAATGGGGTGGTGTACATGCCATGTGCAGGTGTCAGACACCGTGTAGAGTGAGCTGAGTAGCAGGCCGTGTTGCTAACAACACGGGCTGTTAGAATCTAATCTGTAGACGTTGCATCTATCATGAAAATGTCGTGTTATGTGATCTGTGTACATAGTTGTGTAACTAAGAACATGGGTAGATGGAATCTAAGTCGTGCACACAATGTCTATTTAGAACATGCCGTGTGGTCTGAGATATGTACACGACCATGTCACTAACAACACGGTTCGGTGAAGCTCATCTAGTACACTCTGTGTCGACCATATAAATTACATTTAGTCTCTTTCAAAATAGATCCATGTGGCTAGGCGGTTTAGAAGGGCTTGATCAGAGGATGAAAATTCAAGTACACAAAGTGTTTGTGGACAACACTATGTGAGTTTAGGGTGTTACACGACCAGTTTATGGAAGAAGTACACGCCCATGTGAAAGACATGAGGTAACACACTGTGTAGTTATTATACACGCAGTATAGTCTTGTTTTTAAAAACATGAATGTTTTCTTTCTCATGTTCTCCTATTGAGCATCCAGTTCAAAGTCTTTAATGATCTTAATTTAAAGTGTGTGATTGACCATGATTATTCATGCCACCGAGAGGACCTTGAGTTATTCTCCAGGAGAGTGGAATGAAGTATACTCCAGAGACGGTAGGCCATGGGATACCAATGATTCCTCCAGCAGAGCCAGATGGGGCACCAGCCACTAGACCGGACACAAGCGTGGGGGCGCAGATCCGTGAAGGCTTCATGTGTTGTATGCAGACCTTCTACGGAGCACCGCCGGCTGCCACATCTATGGCAGCCATGACAGGTATATTCTAGTAGGATCATTCACCTACGTTTTCAAGGGATAGTGGACTATAGGGCGAGGAGTCTTCGTTAAGTTCTATATAGACTTTCTTCGAGCATCTTGAGACACCTCCTAGGCGGAGGGTCAAGCTCACTACATAAATGTTGCGTGATTCCACCAATAGGTGGTGGGATGTTACCTCCCAGACATAGCATCACAAAGACATGGAATGGGATGATTTTAATGCCGTCTTCTATGACTTTTTATATTTGGAGATATGGAGGGAAGATAGAGCTCGATATTTCATTAATTTTTACTAGGGCGCCAATTCAGTGATGGACTATTTTTCCCGCTTCACTGAGCTACAATACTTCACAATTATTCTAGTGGGATATGAGGTAGTGAGGGATCAATGCTTTGAGGATGGTCTTTGGTATTAAATCTAAGTGCTGGTGAATGTTTTCAGGTTTCCCATAGTTCATGCTATTGTGAACCAGGTAATGATTACTGAGCAGAACCTGCAGGAAGCTAGTGGTGCAGGACAAGACGGTTCAACACTAGTTTCTGGTACTATTCCTACTGGTAAGAGGAATAGGTAGATGGATTTCATTCAAGGTGTAAGTACTAGCTAGAGGCATTCTTTAGGTGGCCCAGTGATGTGCTACCATTGCGGTAAATAGGGGCACAAGAGACCTTAGTGTCCATGTGACCTAGTGGAGTACTATGCTTGTGGAATGATGGGTCTCCTACAATGAATTTGCATGGAGTTTCCACTAGTTCATAGTGATAGGTGTTCAGTGCAGACTCCGTGTGGGGAAATAGGACCATTAGCTTCATAACATTCACGAAATTGGAATATGTCGGGATGTTCAGGACGAGGTGGTGGTCGTGGTCATAGTACCTAGAAACCTGGATCTCAAAGGCAGCAGGGCGGGTCATCTCAGTATTACCAGGACATGTCATTGGGCTATGGCACTGGGAAGGCATATGCAGTTCAAATGACCATGCATGATGTAGTATACTAGACCTTCTACAATCAGAGGTACTATTCTAGTTGCTTCTATTTTGTCTTATTTACTTATCGACATGGGTGCTACACATGAATTTATATCTGTACTCGTTGTGGAGTGCCTTGGGCTCTATATTTCCTCTTCTTATAATATTATGACACTACACACTCTATTTAGAACTATAAAGGAAGGTGTGAATTAGTGAAAGGAGTGCCCCCTTGAGGTTTGTGGGTGAAACATTTTATGGGATCTCTATGTCTTAGAGATGACGGGCTATGATGTCATTCTTTGGATGGACTAGCTGGTACCATTTATAGCCTTCGTATATTGCTATTGTCATAGGGTTAGTTTTACATCACCAGAGGGTGCAATGTATCAATACAAGGGTGAATGGGATGTTCAGGTGAGTTGAGCACGACCCGAGCATCGTGGGCGATGTGGAGTGACAGCTCAGATTGTGAGTTTGTATCTGGATAGCCAGAGAACTTGTCAGAAGGATTTCCATCCAGTGGTTGATCGTTTCAGGGATGTCTTCCCAAATGACTTTTTTGCACTTCCTTTGGAGTGAGAGGATGATTTCATTATTTATCTACTGATCAGAGCAGAACCAGTGTCCATTCATCCTTATAGGATGTCTACACTAGAATTGAAAGAGATCATGAGGTAGTTGAAGGAGTTATAGGCAAAGGGTTTCATCTGACCCGGTACTTCTCCATGGGGTTCTCCTGTCCTGTTTCCAATGTAGGAAGATGGTTCTCTCAGATTTTTTGTGGATTATCCAAATCTGAAATAGTAGATGGTCATGAACTGGTATCCCTTTCCAAGGATTGGTGATTTTTTTGATCAAGATTGAGGAGCACGAGTGTTCTCGATGATTTACATGAGATCCAGATGTCATCAGTCACATATTAGACCAGGAGATATATCGCTTATAGCTTTTCAGAGAAGATATTGTCTATACAATTAATTGGTCATGCCATTTGGACTCACGAATGAGCCAGCAGTTTTCATGGATTGGAAGTATCATATGTTCCACCCATATATGGATTCTTTTGTGGTGGTCTTCGGGGATGATATATTGGTGTAATCTCACGTTAGAAATGACCATGCTACCCTTGTTGAGAACATTTTGAGTTCATTGAGAGAGCATCAGCTATTAGATAATCTCTAAAAGTTTATCTTTTGGATGGACTAGATACACTTCATTGGTCATATTATCTCAGATACAGGAGTTTTGGTTGTCCCAAAGGAAGTAAGTGCAATAGTTTTCTAGGAGAATCCTAAGAACCTTTTTGAGAAACAGATATTATTGGGGCTAGCTAGTTACTAAATTCACATTATACATGAATTCTCTCTCTTAGCATTATCGTTGATAGGTTTGACTAAGAAGGGTGTGATGTTTGTTTGGTCAGAAGCTTATGAAACAGCCTTTTAGGAGCTGATGGGATGGTTGAAATCAATGCCAGTCCTGATACTTCCAAAAAGGTAAAAGTTATACCATTTACTGTGATGCATCAGGTTTTGGCTGGGAACATTGTTGATACAGGGTGATCTATTAGTTGCGTACGGGTCGCGGCCGTTGAAACCACATGAGAGGAATTAACCGACGCATGATCTTCAGTTGGCTACTGTTTTTCATTTATTACACTGATGGAGACATTATCTCTTGGGAGAACATTTTTTGGTCATTATGGACCAAAAAAGTATGAAATATATCTTGACTCAGCGTGAGTTGAATATGAGACAGTGAAGGTGGGTTCAATACCTTCATTCTTTCAACTTTTAGCTTTCCTATACACCTGGTAAGGGTAACACTGTAGCTAATGCACTAGGTATGAGGACTCAGATAAAGTTAGTGCAAGATTCCAGTGGTGTGTGGTAGCTTATGGATTTTTTATCTAAGATGCATTTGGAGTTTCACGATAGTTAGGGGTGAGCTTATCTTTCTTCCTTAGCTATGAATTCTACCCTCTTGGATAGAGTGAGGATGAGAAAACTATCAGAATCGAAAAGATTAGTTCTATGGGAGTCGGTGGCAATTGAGGACCCTCCTCCTGGTTAGACGATAGGTGATGATTTGGTATTGCATTTCCATGGACTAGTCCGTGTTCTAGGGGAAATACGCAATGGGTTGATACTGGAGTTTTATGCTTCTGGTTGGGCATTGCATCCTGGAGTTACTAAAATGTACCGTGACTTGAGACGTTAGTATTGGTGTTCAGGTATGAAACAAGAAGTAGTTGGTTATGTTATGAGTTGTTTCACTTGTTAGCAGGTGATGGCAGATCATCAGAGGCCAGCTGGACTGTTACTGAAGTTATCCATTCTGATGTGGAAATGGGAAGATGTCGCAATGGACATCGTGACCCGGTTGTTGTGGTCACCTCGAGGTAGTGATGACATGTGGGTGGTTGTGGATAGACTTATGAAGTTAGCTCAATTTTTTATGATCAAGGAGACCTTCAGTTTTGATGATCTCAGAAATTTGTATAACCAAGAGGGAGTACATCTTCAGGGGTTCCTCATTCTATCATTTCAGATAGGGACACCCGTTTTATGTATTGTTTCTGGAATAGTTTTCAGAGATCACTGGGTACATAGGTGCTTCTGAGCATAGCTTACCACCCTTAGACTGATGGTCAGTCAGAGCGTACGACAAAGGTTGTTCAGGACTTGCTGCGTGCATGCATCCTAGACTTTGTGGGCTCATGGGAGTTTCACATACCTATGGTTGATTTTTCCTACAATAATAATATTCAGGAAACTGTTCTGATGGATCCTTATAAAGCTTTATATGGTTTTCCATGATAATAACTCATGTGCTGGTTGGAGGCAGGATTCAAAGCTTTACTAGGACCACGTCTTGTGCAGGAAACTTCAATGTAGGTGGAGTTGATGCAGAAGCAGATGGCTACTTCACAGTCTTGTAAAAAATCTTATGCTGATCACCACAGCCGACCATTGGTGTTCGTGGTCGGGGATCAGGTTTTCTTATGTGTTTCACTGGTGGTGGGACACAGTTGGATTAGGAGACAGGGTAAACTTTCACTAAAGAATGTGGGGCTGTTTGAGATTCAGGATATAGTCGAGCCAGTTGCCTATCAGTTGCAGTTACCCCAGAGGTACCGGTCTATGCATGACATCATCCATGTATCTTAGTTGCACCATTATCACACAGACCTATCTCACATATTTCAGCCTAAGGTTGTTGAGCTTCAGTCTGATGCATCCTTTGAGGAGAATCCGATTTGTATTTTTGATAGAAGCACGAAGGTTCTCTGAGGATAGACAGTTCCTCTCCTATGGGTGCTATGGAATCATGGCCCATTGTGTACATTCTTAGCGGCCAGAGTTGTTCTATGCTTTATCTTCACCCCCTTGGAAGGGCAATTCGAGGACGAATTTTTTTAAGGGGGGAAGTTTATAAGAACCTTGTTCTAATTATTTAGGTATGATTTTCTTCTTTTCCATTTTCCTTAAGTGTTTTTGTGAAAATAAGGGAAATGGGGAAAATCAAAATATTTTGGGGTACACGTCATTTACATTTCCACAAGTGGTGTACATTGGCCATGTGGGATGAGTACATAGAAAGTGTAGACCTGCCGGCGATGAAGGGTGTAAAAACTGACTACATGCCAGGTAATTATTATTTACACACCATGTAATCAGTTCACAGGTGAGTAGTAAGGTAGTGGAAGCAGCCACCAGTGGAGTGATAGTATAGGTCATTTACTTAGAAATACACACTATGTACATATGTCGATATATGAATTGTGTTATGTTAAAAAGTAGTCGCTAGAGGAACAGTTAAAAAAATACAAGTTAAAGCCTTGTACTTGAGAGTACACGTCGTGTAGTTTGTTTTTTCCACTAAAAACATAAAATATACTCCTCATTTGGCAGTGGAGGAATTGGATGTGTTTGGATGTTGGAAGGAGAGGCATGATGTTGGAGGAGCTCCCAATCACATGTCGATAATCCATTTCAGCCACCGTCAATCATGTTTGAACTGTGTGGGTAACACCTCCCTTCTCCTTGAGCTATTCTTAACAATTATTTCCTCGGGGGATGTTATAAAAGTTTTAATTGATAAATTTTTATCCAAGATATACACCTTCCTTGATTGTGTCGGGAGGCATCATTCGCAAATATCGATTAGTAGAGATCGAGGTAGGTGGTCTGATGTTCATTTCCAACTATCATGTTGTTTTTCTGCACCGTTGTGCTACGCGCCCATGTTTTGGATGTCTTATGGATGAGGCCTTGACTAATTATATGCCTATAATAGCATAGGTAATTTAATTAATATTTATAAGCTGATGTCTGGGATTATTGCTTGGATCCAGGGCCACCCCGTGTGTACGCTCCCTTGTTTAGGTGTTTGTCCAGGATACCCAAGGGTATGACATGATTATTTCATGAATTGAGTTTTAAAGAGAGGAAATTTATCTAATTTTCCTGATTATGTGTTGGTATAGGCATAATCACTTTCTTAGCCTTGGGTTAGGGCTTTGTTTAGCCTAAGGGCATGGTTCTATTCATCCCAAGTGCAAGTGTTTCATTTATCCCGAGGGTAATGTTTCATATTCTTGAGGCTAGTTTCTTCCGTTCTTGATGGAATTATATCGTATGATTCAGAGGAATATTCCTAATGACTAAGATAAATCACTTGAGGTTTTAGATTCTGATTAGCGTGAGGGTGTGGTTCTGATTAGCCTGAGGTCATGGTTCTGATCAGCCTGAGGGCGTGGTTCAGATTACCTAAGTGTATGGTTTTTCATGTCTGGGGACTCTGTTTACAATTCATATTCACTTTGGTGATTTCACATGTTATACCTACCAAGATAAAGCACATTCTTGGTATTGTTTTACTTTTATTTGTTAGATAGCTACTTGTAGTTTTGTTGCGGCATTGTATAGGAGATTTTTTTCTAAGGCTAAGTCTCACGAACTTATAATTCAAGTATACAAAATTGTTAAATAATAATTAAATGGAACTGGAACTTGTAGGAATGGTTTCTTTTTAGTACTTCCTATTTTACTACATTTAATCATTGCACACTACTATTGAACAAACTCACTAATAGTTGGGAATAGGCCTTTGGT
Organism: Viscum album; assembly: GCA_963277665.1. NCBI lineage: Eukaryota > Viridiplantae > Streptophyta > Magnoliopsida > Santalales > Viscaceae > Viscum > Viscum album. Next base: position 194,240,616 of record OY728146.1, on the reverse strand, counting down.
GGTTTCATATTGGGATTTATTTCTCACACCCTACTTGGGTCATATCTTTGGTCCAAATAGATTATATTTTTGTAGGTGTAGATAAGGGAAAGAGTACCTATAATGGCACTTGATTGTTTCAGATGAGTAGGAGAGCATGGGACCGAGCTTAGGCTTGCGATTCTATTGAGTTCCTGTTGTACTCTTTATTTTTCTTTGTTGTACTTTTCCCTTGTACTGTATTGTTTCAGATTGCAGTGTATCCTATTTTTGATTCTTACATAGACTTAGGGACATATTGAATCATTATATATGAATGTTTTTCGTCAGTTTATTTGAGTACTGTTTTCCATTTTATCCTTTAATTGTTTACTACTTTCGCTTTTGTATACATGTATTTTGTTCCGCTACGTTACAGTTTGACAAATGAGGGCATAGATACCCCACTATCATACCTAGGCCTTAACTGTTAGTCGGCGCCTCTAGCATTTGGGGAAATGCGCATGAGGTCATGTGACCAACCGGGTTCGGGGAACCCGTCGAGTGGCACCCAAATATGAGATGTTACATTTTACTTCTACTCTTTGTTTGTTTAGTGTCATGCATGTTTATCTTTCCTTCACTAGGATGTGGTTTCTTGTGTGTGTGTCCAAGTACTCAAGAAAATGCCTCCCATGTGCAGGTTGACACCATCAGTGATAATCAACAACCCATGTCCATTAGAATGTGATCTTGGGGGATGTCAAGACACATGCCCCAGGGGCTGGGTCATGACATATTAACTTATGACACATTTATTGTCTGTTTACTAGAAAATCATTAATAATTCTATGTTTTTGGTAATAAATACATTTTTCATGTATGATTTGGTTTTTTATTATAATAACATTACATGGATCGTGTTTATATGAAAATAATAATGATAAATAATATATCAATATCTTATATATTAATTATATATGTATTTTGTGAAATCTATAAAATTTAGAGATAAAACAATTACACCATTATTTGAGACTGTAGTTCGTATTTATTGAAAAAAATTATTTCCATTTTCATAACGGATGGAATAAATTGAAGGTAAATAATATATTAAATTTTAATATCAATTAATATTTTATGAATATCAAATATATTAATTAAATTTATCCTTATTACCTTACATGTAAATAATACATGAAAATTAATAACATCACTCCTTGATGAGGTAGTATGATATACACACTAGAGACATTAACATATTCCCACAATATGGAATGTAAAAGGTATATTTTTTATTATTACTCTATAAATATAATTATTTAATTATTTTCAAATATATTGAATAAATATTTCAAAATATATTTTAATGGGAGGAGGTGAAAGAAAATGAATTACAACAATTTATGAGGTGAAAGTCATTCTTAGACACCATTTGATTAAAGTGGATATGGATATATGTCATTCCATTAACCAAATAATATTCATATATATTATAGATACTGGTTTTATTATATTTTAATTATTAGAAACCAAATGAGGGTGATTTGATAATAAGAAAAAAATAATGATCTTAGTGGTGATAATTACCTTCGCTTATAAGAAACTTATTTGGTTGTATTATTAAAGACCATATAATTGATATTTTTGGATGAAAAATTGAAATAGAATATTTATAAGGTTCATGGTGAGATTTATTTTGTGTTTTTTACCAATTATATTAATATTCATGGGTATGTGAGGGGTGGAAATGTTGTTTTATTATTGTGGAGGATATCCGTTTTTGAAAATACGCAAAAAAAAATTTAGTAATGGGTAGTCACTATAATCTCTGGTGCCTAAAAATTGATAAATAATTGATTATAGGTAATATATTAATGAAAAAAACCACAAAAAACAACATGTTTGAAATATTATATTCCTAAGAATTTAATTCTTCATACTTTCCCATTTTAGTTTTCACTACATTACTAGTTTTATTATTTATTTATCATGGTATTATATCCCTTACTAATAATAATAATATGAGAAATATTATATAAAATGGAATCCATGATTCTTAAAATGAAGTAAAATTTATCAAATAAAAAACCATTTTCTAAGGAAATTAATTATAACCCAGGTGAATGTGATCTACAAAACAATATTTGAACATAAATTGAAGTAATTAAATTTATATTGTATTTATTATTTATTATAGTAAATAATTATGTTGAAATTATTACCTTATAATTATTATTATGATTACTTATATTTAATGAGTTTTATAAAATTTAACTCAAGAAAGTGGAATAATATTTTTTTAAATTAATCCCACAAACATTACAAGAAACCAATTTTCAAATAAAATGATTTCAAAAAGTACATAATGTTTCAATATAAAAATCAGTATCAAATCAATTAAAATGACTAATATAAGATTATTAATTAAATTACTAAACTAATTTAAATTCTAAATAATTTATATTTCTTTTAATTTGTATGTACTATAATAAAAAAGAGTTTATAATGAAAATCAATATGCATTTAAATATTCATCTAAAAATTTCCTTTATAAACAATTATCAAATATTTAATATAAAATAATTATAAAATTAAATTTTTATTTTTTATTTTCATTATATAAAGTAAATTTTCAATAATTTTAAATAAATTAGCTGTATTAGAAGTTCATGATTGATATAATTTTTTAAAAAATACAATTTTTAAGTATGAAACTTGATTTATTTATATATGATACAGAGAAAAAATATTATGATAATAATATAAATATTTATTAAATATATAATATATTATAAATACACTTTTCACTTTGAAATTTTTTTTTCATCAAATAGGGAATTAAATTATTTTACTTACATATGAATATTTTTCATTTATATTCAATTGATTATGAATGAATTTATTTTATACCCTGTAAAAATTTATAATATTACAAATTTTTTTAGTCATATTCAGACCCTCTAATTTTAAGACATTGTTAAAATAGTTATGTTAATGTATTATAATAGTATATCATGGTTTGGGTAAAAACAATTAGGTGTCGTACGATATGGATGAAATTTAAATTATTTTTAAAACAATCTATGAAATATTATGGTGTTAAATTCTACCCTGATTAATGAATTGTGATATCAATATATGATCTTGATCACTATAGTTTTTTTCACAATTTATAATTTTGTTGTGGAGAACCGATAATGTAGAGAGGGTCAATTACATATGTTATTTAAATGTTGGAAATGAATTCTTGAATGATATATTGGATAACACATAACTATGTTTCAAAATAGTCGATCATTGGAGGGAAGTGAATATAATGAAATTAATGAGAAAAAAAACTCCAAAATAAAAAAATGAGTAAAAGAGAACATTCTCATGTAAAATTTAACCAACAAAATAACATAAATATGTGATGAGAAAAAACAAATAATTGATCATAAATAATTTTAATGTATAATTTTTAAATTTCTAAATAATTATTTATGTTTTTATGAATTTTAAAGAGAGTGTTTACTTTTTTGATGTCATTAAATTTTATATGACCAATCAAATCCTCATGTTGTTCCTAAATATATTTTAACATCATCTGTTAATATAATAAATAATGGTGATTTTTTTATAAATAAATAATTAATAGATCATAATATCTATAAAATTACAATGACACTTTCCTAAAACATCTATTTATTATTGAAATTATTTTACTATTGGTTATCCAATATACATAAATTATTATTTGGTAAAAAAATATATTAATTAATAGAACATAATTCAATGATCATCTTAATAAATTTTGTAAATTTTTATACTTTTACCCATCAAATTTTCAAAAATTGAAAACAAGGTCAATAAATTTTAAATATTAAACATAACATTAATCGCCAAAATTTCATAAACTAGCTCATGATGGTTTCATTATTGATATGAGAATATCTTTTTTAGGAATCCCCATAAAGTTTTTTAATAACATGAATTACAATAAATATTTAACAAGAAACATAAATCTTCCTTATTCATTAAATAAAACTATAGATTATGAAAAATATTTTAATTTTCAAAAAAATTTGCAAACTCCTTCAAGGAAACAATAAAATACATAATAGAAAAATAATTAATTATTATTGGGGTTATCAATACTATCCATTTTTAATTTTCAATGTTGATTATCCTTATTTTTAGCATTAAAAAAAATTATCTCAAAAATCATAAACATATTAAGTGGAATATTTCTGTCAATCTTGTGTTCTCTATATAATACCATATTGCCTTTATGTATGTTTTCTTTATCATAAATACCATTCAAAATATTCTATAAAAACTTAATTAAAAAATTTAAACATAACAAAATATTACTATATCATGATTCATATAACATAATATTTTTATTTCAATACATATGTACAATAAATATTTTAATTTATTCTTAATACATTTACTACAATTCATCTTCTTATTACATAATAGACCCTTCAATTACGATGTCATTTGTAGTCTCTTCATCATCCACAAAAATTGAAACAATTGAAACCATTATTATCTTCATCATTAGATTCACTCCTAATAAACAAATTTTTATAATTACAATACATCCCTCTTTTAAAACATTAATCCATTAATTATTCCTTAGTGAAAAAACATTTATATTCCCTCGCATTAACTTATATTTTTTCCTAGTCAGTTATTTATTATGTTCCCTTCTTATCCACACAGAAAAAATTTTCTCATACCTTTAAGACATTCCTTAAAACTATTCATACCAAATTGTGAATATATAAGACACTGAAACATCATTGCATATAGGTCTTCACCACCTAATATCTAAATGTACTCTATTTGTATCTATATTCATCAGTCTAAGAGTTTTATAAGGAGAAAAATATTTATAATATATTGTGGTATCTTTTTTTAGAATGACCAAAGAATCCCCCCACCCATAATTTGAAATCCCTTTTTTTCACTACAACACATTTTGAATCAAATTTATAATTAACCAAGTAACTTCCAGGACCCTCCATTGACAAAAATGAAATAGTAGTGTGAGAAAAAATAATCCTAGTGGAAAACAACAAAATCATGAAAAGAAATATATATGAAATAAAATTCAATAAATTGAATTATCAATATATAATAGCATATGATTACCCTCAGTCATTAATGATTATCGTCTATTAAAATTATTCATTTTGTTTGATAACTAGTTTTTGAATATCGATGACATATCCCATAGTGGAATTAAAAAAGGTCTGTATATTGGGTATTTTTCATGCACCAGGTGATGATTAAGTCAAATATTAATGAACCTTTTTAAATTTTATTACGCTTAGGTATAACTATGATAGAGCCACATTGACTTTTAGTATATAGAGTTTGATGTAATTTCATGTAAACCACTCACTCCATCCATCACCAAAATTAATATGAAATATTTTGTTAATTTCAATATTTCATAGGCTAATAATTTGACATATGGTTGTAATTATCCTTTTTGATATCAATAATGATTAGTCTTCTTAGTTTTCAAAGGATCAATATAAATTTCTTAGATACTATCTTTAGTAACCCAATAATTACTTACAAAAATATTCTCTCTTTTTAGATGAATATTCATATCTTTCACAAATATATTCCAAATGATTGTATTGGTATATAGTCATTGGATAACATTTTTGAATTATTATTATTCAATGATGTTTATTTTATATCTCCCAAAAATATATTCCCATATGGAAATCAATAAAGACATATTCTACTTAAACCTTCATCCATAACATGGGGATAAGAATGATATGTTGGAGTGATATGAAATTCTCAACAGGGGAAAACAAGAATGATATTAATATATGAAATTTTTTAAATATTAGATAATATAAATGGTATGATATTATGATTATAAAATAAATATATCATACCTAGTATATCATGGATTATAAATAATATCCATAGAATAAGACATTATCATTAAAAAAAATTATTAAGAAGTGAAAAATAATAAAAAAAATTAATCATAAACCATATGTTCCTGATATTTATGTAGTTACCAAATCTTGACGTACATGGACATTACATTAATTTTGTAGCATACTAAATACATAACAAAATCAAACACACAAGGACTGTAATAGTTTAGTGTCTTTGGAAACTCAGAAAATAATAATCTAATTAGGGTGAAAGATCTTAAACATCTCCAATAAAGATCTTTCCCATTTTTTTCTTACCTAAAAACATTATTTATATCCTAGGGAGAAGAAAACGTAAAATGGGTGAGCTCAAATGCTCAGTAAGGGTAAACATGGAGAACATAAAACAACCCATAATCATTTGAATGTAAAAACATGAACATGACCTAAATCTTAGTAGTACATAAGGCATAGATCATAAAAGAACATCAATCATGATAAAATTAAATGAGAATAAAACATGTCATTTGTGGAAAACCATTAAGTACGTGATATGATTTCCATTTAAGCCAAGGCATTGATTCCAAGACCATATTAGTGGACAATGTCCCTTTCTGAATCGAGTTCACTCCTCGTTTCAATCCTATATCATTGAACTAGATTAACTTACTGTTCCAGCCATGTCTATCTCATGAGATATAAATATTTACCCATATGCATTGGAGGGAAATATAGGTCCCATCCATCTCATAATTAAATCATTATTTCGTGTACCACAAAAATCATAAACAATATATCATAGCATAACCCATGTAATAAAATGGGATTCTTAATAATCATTCCATCATAAAATAATCCGTATAAAAAAATGGATAACATTTCATCATAAAAAAATAATAACATGTAGATAATATAATAATTATAATTTATACATAAACATATTAAATAATGTAAATTTAGATGGAAGATAGTTTTGATAAAACACACAAAATGAATTCATGAGAAATATATCATTCCTTTTTCATAATCGTTTTATTTTCACAAAATGACATGCAATTTTAAACAAAATATATTTTCTTGAAAATAATCATGAAATATTATAAAGTAATGTTAATGAAAATAAGGCATTATGATACTGTAAAAATCTATTCATTCCATATAAGTTATAAAAACATTCTTCTCGTACTTTGGCAGAAATAGTAAAAAATAACCTCGTACTAAAAATGAAAAAAGATTTTTTTCATATCATTTAATAAAAACTCACAAATGGGTAATATTGGATTAAAAAAATTATAGGATGAGAGATATAATATTACATATTATGTAAACATGGATGTGGATGATAAATATTCCCTAGTAAATTCTAATGTATAAACAATCTTAGATAAAAATGATATTGGGAGATTTTCCATTACCATAGGTCTGATATGATTCGTACGTATCCGAACATCCTGCATGAATATTTAAGTAAAGTATATGACTTATTACAGAAAAATATTCATTGTTATTATATCATATATGGTCATATTCTTTTCTTCTTATTAGTAATATTTCATTTCTACTTGTTATTCGGGTGTTCGTTGCTTTATGTTATAATGTATGTTTTGTCGAATAAAATATTAGTCCACTTTTTAGGTTTTAGATAACTCATTTACAAAATGGTATTAGTGTAACATATATCATATATATTCATTAAATTCATTTATATAATCATATTTCAATGAATATCATGTAGAATTAGTCTCATCGCATCGTAGAGACGGTAGTTCGTACGTATGCACGAGAGATGATATTGTTCCCATAATTATATGAATGGAATTGGAGTTGATCATATAATATTTCAGAATAATTATCATTATATAATAATTATATATAGTTATTCTTTACACTATTATAACTATCCATGTAAGGTGGTTGTGGAAAAATAGATTACACCATGGTTTACGGATGGAATTTCGTACGTACGCATGCACACTGATTTCATTTTCCGTAGGATGGATAGAAGGTGAAATGGGGTTGTTTAATATTTATAATAACATATCAGTATATTATTGATACTGATTGTATTACATTATAATGATAGAACTAAAGAAGTAGAAGTCGAAGAAGAAAGAAACTTGAAGGAATCAGTAGAAGAGATTACATCTTCTTCGACACACAACTTTTAAGCTTCCTCTCAAGGAACTAGAGTTGGCCTTTTGAGGAGACCAGAACCTCTATATTGTTTCTAGGGAAGTTTATATAGGAAAATTCAGGAGTTTTATGACCATTAAGGCTCAAAATTCTTTAATGAGAAGAGGGAGGAGGTACCCTTTTATAAAGGAGGAGAGGGGCACCTTAAAGAAAACATAAAATATTATTTTATAATAAAGTAATATTTGGTTTATAATACCTCCAAATCGATTTTTTAGAATATAAAGTTGTGATGGGTTGAAATCCTCTTCAACCAATAGATTTTAGACAAGTTTATGTTACTATTTTAACCTTATCATTTATATTTAACTCTAAGTTGCATAATTTAACCTTTATCGTGTCTTCTTGTTTTCTTACAATATATAGTTAATAAACATACAATAACAAGCCAAAATAACCTTAGTTGGTTAATTATTTATAAATTTACCCTTATCTATGTCATTTGGCCTAGCCTTATATTTTTTGGAATAGAATATAAATTAATAATATAATATTTGTTTCCAAAACTATTTTATGTCAATTTTGACACTATTTGGTAATTGATTTTTCTAAAAATCATAATAGCATGATTATATCAACAAAATTAATTGAATCAATAATAAAATGTCCTATTATCCTATAAAATTATTGTAATGTATAAAAAGTCTCAAATTACATTTATTTCGGTATTTATAACCTCGATTGTGTTAATATTTCTTTAATAAGGTAATTATTGTGTCATCATTGTGTCATAAATGAATTTAGTTATATAAAATCTAAATTATTTAAATAAAATACCATTATGTGGGAAATATTTTTACCTTTCTAATGATTATTTATAGTCTAATTTATATTATGTATAACCCTATATTAAATATATTTTTAGTTATTAAACATTGATTTAAACTCTTTTATCTCTTCTGTGAATTAAATAATAATAAATGTCCTAATCTAATCCTTGTGGAGCTAAATTGTCAAATTTTATTCCTACGATAGTTTTTGGTCGAATTAAACTTATCCAATAGAATTAGGATATGTGTTAGCCTAATAATAATAACATTGTTACCCTTAATTACCCTATTTACTCTTAATGGTGTTAAATTAAAGTAAAAAGTTACTATTCACCAAATAATATTTTTATCTTATTAAACCACATTTAAATTATTGATATAAACCGTATCTCTTAGATTTTTTAAATTCCAATCACAGAAGAAGTAAAATTATGTTTTATGAAATTTTGAAAATTCTTCTACGAGGTGGGTAAAGGACGGTCAAATGTTCAATAAAATTTTTATTTAACTAAAATTATTATAAAATGACTCCATTGAATTAAATTGAACTTATATAGGTATTACGTATCTATTTTGACCTCAAATAAATTGAAATAACAAAATTATTTAAATAAAATTTCGGATATTAAATAGTAACCCGGTGCTTTCACTATTCATAACCAATTTAATGTTTTTAGAAAAATACCAAAAATTCACCATAGGCTAATTTCGATATTCGGAATAAGAAAATGAATTCCATTTTGAATGATAAAATTTATAAAATTCCAAATGTGGGTATTAATATTCATAACAGCTAGTTCATAATAATATTATAATAATATCTCGTTTAGTGAAACTCGGTATTGCGTATAGCACACTCTATCGAAGAAGGTTTCTCTAGCATGAAACACAAGACTAGAATTGTGTATGCATATACTGTAAGATAATATGGTTTTGGGTATAGTGCAATCTAATCTTGGTATAGGGTACGACACAAGACATCAAATAAGTTATAAAAAATATTTCTCATAAAATCTTGTGGTGTTACATTCTACCCCCCCTTAACATGAATTTCTTCCTCGAAATTCATCAGGGTTATAAATGGTTTACTACATGAATGTTTCTTCCATAGAAACCCACAACCTAAAAATATAATACTAAAGCATCATTTTAAAAAAGAAATTTAGAATCATAACGATCACTCGATGTAACTCAGCACTGGGTTTCCACATAAGACAACATATGTGAAAATATGGATATGGAAGTGAAATCTAACCATCATGTTCTGATGGATAGTGGTAGAGAACATGGCTATGAAAAAGACATCAATAAAAAAGCCACAAATTTGTGATGATTTAATGTACCATCTAATTCATTAGGTATGAAAGTATTATCACAATGTTTTTTATTCTCGGGATCATTTTTCTAATGTTGAAGAATTCTTGAATTAAAAAAAATACTTACATGATTTTATACAATCACTCCAGTGTTCATGACTTAAACAATTTCCAGATCATCTATTAATGAAATTAAGGTGAATTTTTCATTTCTTAAGTTTGAGCAGATCATGTGATAGAATGATAGGTCATTCCATTTGTTTATATCTCAAAAAGTTCGGCACAATTTATTAAATATACATAAGTCCATCTATACTGAGACAAAAAGTATATGGTTTCTAAAATGGACTTATTATTCCCCTATCATAGCGCATAATAAAATAAAACTATTTTCTACTAACCAGGGACTTCCTGTAGGCCATTGATAATGGCCATTCGCACTTTGGTTGATGGTTTGATTCCCACAACCTTGTCCGATGCGACAGGTTATCACCCGTTCTGCAAGTTGTCTCTTTTTCTAAAACTACACTATTCTAAAATTCAAGAAATAATTTCAAATAAAACTTATATCCATAAACAATACTATCTGATGTCCAAAAATATTCATTCCTATCTTTAGGCTTATCCAAAATACATATGTCCAATCTCATACTATAAAGAAAACGATTACTTGAAATGTCACATAACAAGCACGTGAATACCATCATTTATCCCCATATATCATAAGATATATCTTGTTGTCACATTCCAAACATGTTAATACCTTAAACATGAATTACCATAGACCCATAGTGAAAGTATTAGTGCTGTAAAAAGTTAACTCTTTCCATATACCAAAATCCCAAAATTTCTATATACTCAAACCATGATATCACGTTGTCTTTATATCAGTCATGAGCTCATGAATACTATCAAAAATTTCATTTTCTCCTTATCCCATCAATATTCACATATAATCTGATTTACAAAATATTTGAGTTACATTTCATGGTTACCTATACCATATAATTATTGAAAACCATAATAAAACAATACCTAGATATTCCAATATTCCTGAATACTATAAATTAGATTCCACAACATTTTTTCAGAATCTCATTACATAAACACATGATAATTTCACTACATTGTTGTCATACTCAACATGACCAATAGTGATCACATGTGACATCCCTTTGTCAATTACCTTAATACGTTTTTGAGGTCGATCATCATTAAACCTTGGATAAGGGCACTAGTTATAATAATGCCACATTTCCTTGCCCTTGATGCTTTGAAGTGTTGGTGGTGCATTCTCTTTAGTCTTTTCTCTATTCTCATCATTAGTGTCACGACCCGTCCTCGGGCCCGTGCCGTGACTACCCCAAGCCCGCATTGCATAGGCCAGGGGCTGACGACTAGCACCAAGGTGTAAATTCCAACAAAAAGGGAACACATTGCCTTTGAAAAGTAAACAAGCACCACAGAGTAAGAAAACGGAACGTAATCACTAAGTAAAAACTGTAACAAGATGCGCTGAAAGTAAAAGGGGCCAGAAATACAAACCCAACTGTAAAGTACAACTGAAAGGGAAAAACAACAACTGAAAAGAAAAGCCACAGCGTCGAGCGTCCTCTGGAAGTCCCACCTGAAGGGTGGGTACAGATAGCCTCCACTGCTCCTCGGGTCCACCTGACCGCTTCGAGTACATCCCGCCCAGTGGTCCACCTCCAGGTACCATCCTGCTCTACAAGCCTCCGCCACAATCAGCGCTGTCCGTCGTCTGCAACCAACACAACGTAGTGCGGGCATCGCCCATGCAGGGGTGAGTATAAGCTACTCAGTAGGGACCCCGAGACCCCCGAAGGTCTTCCAGAATCCACAAAGGATAATCCAAAATGGAAAGATACAGTCACAAAGTAACATCCGACACGGCTTAGGTATATGCCCATACATATACCTAAGTCATCAATTCCTACTCGGCTCCAATGTCCGAGCTCACGCACAACCCAGCCCACACAGGAAAGCAAAACGTATACCCACACAGGATAGCACAACACAATCCACAAAGGAGAGTAAAATTAATCCACATAGGATAGCTCCACACAATCCACAAAGGATAGTAAAACAGTAAATACACACAGGATAGTTCAACACAATCCACAAAGGAGAGTAACACAAGATTCAGCTCACACAGGTATACTTCTTGTATGATGATAAAGATGATCATTGATCCATATAAGTCGTCGGACCCACAAAGGATTGATAGTTACTAACCCCTGCAAAGACCCACACAGGATCGGGCCCACAGAGGACCTGTAGGAGCTGGCTCACACAGATCCGCTGAGCGCTGACCCACACAGGATCGGACCCATAGAGGATCGGGCCCACACAGGACCTGTAGCACTGATCCACAAGGATCGCTGAGTGTTGTAGTCGTCGCAGTCCACTGAGGATCTCTGCAAAGTCGTCGTCGTAGTCCACTGAGGATCTCTGCACAGTCGTCGTCGCAGTCCACTGAGGATCTCTGCACAGTCGTCACTGTCTAAGTAGCAGTCACAGCCAGCACTAGGGTTCCCGCACACAGCAAGCTCGTTCGGGAGGGTCCGCCCCATGAGCCGAGAGGCTGATACATCAACTGACACAACGTCCGAAGTTGATGTATCCAAAAGTTCCGTATCGTCAACAGGAAGATAACGTCACAGACGGCGTGTCAATCAGACGCCCGGTCTGAGAGTTTTTGGCTTTTTCGTCCCAGGGGCCCGGTTGGTTTTTAAGGAAAAACCAACCCGACCGTACTCCACCTACATCCAAACCTCGGGCGGAGTGAGCCAAAAGATCTGTCTCACTTAGAGAATTCAACGAAGTAGACGGCACGTCGATCGGTCGTCCGGAGCTCACGATATGGGTGTTTCCTCTCCGAGGGCCCGGTTGGTTTCGTGTACGAACCAACCCAGCCGAATCTATAGTTTTCTGAAACCTTGAGTGCGATATACCGAAACGATCGTCTCGGTCAAAGGATCGTGTTTCCGCTGAGGGCGCGTCGTTCTGAGGCCTATAGCTCATGTTATGGTAAAAAGACCGAAAACGGTCTGAAGACGGGGGGTCCGGGCCCGGGCCGACCCGGCCCGACACCCCCTGGGTCGGCCGAACAGGGTCGACCCGACCCGGTCCAACCCGGTCAGACCGGCCTGGCTCGGCTCGGCCGAGCGGCTGAGCGACCGAGTGCCGCGGGGCACTGCCCCCGCGGTTTGGAGGTGTCGCGGCCCCGTGTGGGGCCGTGCTGGACAAGCGGACGCGGCATCTGCCGCGTCCCGTGCGGGCGATCTGGACCCACGTGGCCGCGGGTCACGTGAGGTCCACTTCTTGGGGCACGTCATTTCTGAGGCGGTATTTGCAGTGGATCCAGGAAAGATCGAGGTCGTGCTAACTTGGGAGCCACCCAGGAGGGTGACAAAGGTGCGGAGTTTCTTGGGACTAGCTGGATACTATCAGAGATTTGTGTCGGACTTCTCTAGAGTTGCAGCACAACTCTCAGCTTTGATGAAGAAGGGGAAACCCTTTGTGTGGTCATACAGATGTCAGCTGAGCTTTCAGGAGCTGAGACAGAGATTGACCAGCACACCTATCTTGAGGTTGCCTGAGGAGAGAGTTGGATACGTAGTCTACTGCAATGCATCAGGGAGCGGAATTAGGTGTGTCCTGATGCAGGAGAGGGTCGTGATTGCCTATTGATCACATCAGTTGAGACCGCATGAGCAGAACTACGCTACCCATTACCTGGAGTTAGCAGAAGTGGTCTTCGCTCTGAAGAGATGGCGACACTATCTGATGGGCGAGTGCTTTATAGTCTTTTCTGACCACCAGAGTCTCAGGTACATCTTCTCACAGAAGGACCTGAACCTAAGATAGCAGCGATGGCTCGAGTTCTTCCAGGACTATGACTTTTAGATAGTCTATACTCCTCGGAAGGGTAACGTAGTAGCTGATGCCCTCAGCAGGAGGATGGACATTCAGCTACTTGAGGAGGCGACAGAGCAGCTAGCCTCTTTGCAGATATCCTTCGTGGATAGAGACGGAGAAGCCTTCCTTCAGTCTCTCACAGTCTCTCCTCTACTTCTACAGAGGGTCAGAGAGGCACAGAGTGGGGACGCTGACTATGAGACGCGGTGTGCACAGATATCCTTGGGACAGGCACCTGATGGTTTCTCCCTTGAGCAGAGCATGATGTCCTTTTCAGAGGATGTACCTTGGTACCAGTCTCTTTACGAGAGGAGGTGCTAAGAGAGTTTCACACTTCTCCTTTGGCGGTACATCCTGGAGTGGCGAAGATGTATCAGGATCTCAGACGACAACACTGGTGGCCAGACATGAATAAGGTTGTGGAAGAGTTCTTTTCTTGATGCCTCACCTGCCAGCAGGTGAAGGCAGAGCATCAGGTACCAGCAGGCTTGGTACAGCCCTTGGAGGTCCCGGAGTGGAAGTGGGATAGGATGTCTATGGACTTTGTGACTGGACTTCCACGCTCTTCCAGAGGTCACGACTCCATTTGGGTGATTGTTGACCGACTCACCTAGTCGGCACACTTCTTACCCATCCGAGAGCAGGGCTCAGTGGAGAGCTTGGGGCGTCTCTACGTTCAAGAGATTTTACGGCTTTATGGTGTTCCATCGTCTATCATCTCCTATCAAGACGCTCGCTTTACTTCACGGCTTTGGAAGGGGTTGTAGGAGGCGTTCGGGGCGCGGCTACGTCTGAGCACCGCCTTTCACCCTCAGACGGATGGTCAGACGGAGAGGACCATTCATACACTTGAGGACATGCTCCTCGCATGTGTCCTTGACTTTGGTTGCATCTGGGAGGACCACCTCCCCTTGGTGGAGTTCGCGTACAACAACAGCTACCACTCCACCATCGGGATGGCACCATACGAGGCATTGTATGGTAGACCTTGCAGATCTCCTTTGTGCTGGATAGAACCTGGAGAGTCAGCACTTGTGGGACCAGAGATGGTCCGGGCCACGATAGAGAAGGTCCAGGTCATCCAGGAGCGGATGAGGAAATCTCAGAGTCGGCAGAAGTCTTATGTTGACAGGAGGCGGAGGCCACTAGAGTTCGAGGATGGAGACCACGTCTTCTTGCGGGTCTCACCTCGACGTGGTTTACGGAGATTTGGACAAGGTGGCAAGTTTTCTCCATGCTTCATCGGGCCTTTCTATGTCCTCTGCAGGATTGGAGAGGTGGCTTATCGCCTGGCTCTACCACCTCAGTTGCACCAAGTGCAGGACGTCTTCCACGTAACTCACCTGAGGAGATATGTGCACGACCCGACGCATATCATTGACTATGGGGAGCTGGACATTGATGATGGGGAGGCTTTTATGGAGGTACCGGTAGAGATAGTGGATCGAAAGGAGAGGGTACTACATGGGTGATCTATTCCTTTTGTGCGCATCACATGGAAGCACGTGAACCTCTAGGAGAGCACATGGGAGCGGGAGGCTCAGATGCGTGCTCAGTACCCACATTTGTTTCCCTAGTTTATGATGTATCTTTATGGGAACGTAAAGCCCTGAGGTGGGAGTAATTTAAAGACCCATAAATTTCAAGGAAATTTCTTTTATTAATTTTCTTGGGAATTTTACAAGAACACAGTTTCTGACGGCACCTGATTCCGAGGCCCGGTGTGCCCGGAATCATTTTCCAAGTTTGGCTTGGGTACGTTCTATGAACAGATGAGCGGGTTTTTATAACTTTTGAACCGGTGCTCGGAATTGAATTATGAGGGCACCGATGGAATCGCAGCGCCGATACTTACTTTGAAACGCCTCTTCCGGAGTTGAATTTCTTCGGGTGTGCTTTTTAATTTTCGGGCTTAATGTTAAGAAATAAAATAATTGTACGACAAACATTATTTTATTTCACTTAAGCCACTTAGAAGACACTTCAAGCCACTTAAAGCGGCATAAGCTGAGTTGATCCGGATAGAGTGCTATCCAAAATATCCTACCCTCTTGGTAGGATATTTGTGGGATGGGGCCCGCACGAGCCCCACCGTTTCTTTTCTTCTATGTAACGCACCCGCGAAAACCCGTCATTATGAAAGTCAACTGACGCGTTTTCTTAATTTCTTAACGCACCAATTAATTGGGCGATTTTCTTCGTTGAATTAATTGGGCGGTTTATTTCGTTGAATTAATTCTATGAATTAATGGGTCGTTACTTATCTCTTTTTCGTTTCTTAGCCGGTTTGAAATCCGTTGGCGTAGTAATAAAATAAGACCAACGGAACATCTTGAAGATTACACGTTGGGAGGCTTCTGAAAGAATTCTTGTGCCTTCACCCTTCTTCGCGAAGAATGTGAAGAACGCGAAGAACGCCGGCCTCCGACGAAGAACACCGAAACCATGGAAATCGACGACGCGACGCCGTGTTCCGCGATGCCGATGTTTCCTCTTCCGCGACGTTCTTCTGCGACATTCCTTCGTCCGCAACGAAATCGTCGATCATCTATTTGAGGTAAGAGATTTTGGGTTTCTTTTAAAAATCCTTTGTGGTTTTTAACAATGCACGGATTTAATTATTAAAATTAAATCTGTTGTTCTTGAGCCTCGGAGTTCGTCGATGAGCACCGTATTCTGCGACGACGTGACGCCCTTCCGCGACAACGTAATGCCTTCCGCGACGCGACTGTTTCCCCCTTCCGCGGCGATCAAATCCACGAAGAACCCGCATGCGATGACTTGTTGAGGTAGGGGTTATTGTTAATAATTCTTTTTTCCCGTGATCGTTTCTTTTAAAAGTGAAGAACCCGGACAATAAGAACAATTTTAATCCATTAAAATTGTTGTTTCATGTGTTGAATATTTCTACCGTTGTTTCTATCTAATGCAGAGGGTGCGGGGAAAACGAACACAGCCCGACAACCCTCCTTTGTTCTTCGTGGTTGTGCGGATTTGGCGGGCGGCGACAAAACGTGACGTAAGGGCACTTTGATGATCTCCTAGTGAAGAACAGAACCCGGGAGGGGCAAAGGCGTAGATGGGAAGGAAAACGGACCACCGGAGCAACTCCGGTGGCCCGCGGAAGCTTCCGGCGGCGCCAGCGGCCAGGGGTGTCGGCGTGCCGCCAGACAGGGCCGTCGCGGCAGAAGCCACGTCCGCTTGTACAGCGCGGCCCCATGCGGGGCCGCGACACCTCCAAATTGCGGGGGCAGCGCCCCGCGGCACTCGGCCGCTCGGCCGCTCGGCCGAGCCGAGCTAGGCCGTTCCGACCAGCTGGGCCTCGCCCAGGCTGGACCGGACCGGGTCCGGCCGGGTTGGACCGGGTCGGGTGACCCGGTTCGTCCGACCCAGGTGGGGTCGGGCCGTGTCGGCCCGGGCCCAGACCCCCCGTCTTCGGAACATTTTCGGTCTTTTTCCTGTAACATGATCTACGTGCTTCCGAACGACGTGCCGTCAACGGCAACACGATCTTTGGATCGAGACGGTCGTTTCAGTATATCGCACTCAAGGTTTCGTAATACTTTGGGTTCGTCCGGGTTGGTTTGTACACGAAACCAACCGGGCCTTCGGAGCGGAAACGCCCATATCTTGAGCTCCGGACGTCCGATCGACGTGTCGTCGACTTCGTTGAATTCCTCTAAGTGAGAAAGATATTTTGGCTCACTCCGCTCGAGGTTTGGACGCAGGTGGAGTACGATCGTGTTGGTTTTGCCTTAAAAACCAACTGGGCCCCTGGGACGAAAAAGCCAATAACTCTCAGACCGGGTGTCCGACTGACGCGCCGTCTGTGCCGTTATGTTCCTGTTGATGATACGGATATTTTGGATACATCAACTTCAGACTTTGTGTCATTTGATGTATCAGCCTCTCGGCTCGTGGAGCGGACCCTCCCGAATGAGCTTGCTGTGTGCGGGAACCCTAGTGCTTGTTGCGACTGCTATTTCGACAGCGACAACTGTGAAGAGATCCTCAGTGGACTGCGACGATGACTGTGCAAAGATCCTCAGTGGACTGCGACGACAACTGTGCAGAGATCCTCAGTGGACTACGATGACTACAACACTCAACGATCCTTGTGGATCAGTGTTACAGGTCCTGTGTGGGCCCGATCATGTGTGGGTCCGATCCTATGTGCGTCAGCGCTCATCGGTTCTGTGTGAGCCAGCACCTACAGGTCCTGTGTGGGCCCGATCCTGTGTGGCACTTTGCGGGGGTTAGTACCTATCGATCCTTTGTGGGTCTGATGACATAGATGGATCAGTGATCATCTTTATCATCATACAAGAAGTATACCTGTGTGAGCTAAATCATGTGTTACTCTCCTTTGTGGATTCTGTTGAACTATCCAATGTGGATTTACTGTTTTACTCTCCTTTGTGGATTGTGTGGAGCTATCCTATGTGGATTACTTTTACCCTCCTTTGTGGATTGTGTTGTGCTATCCTGTGTGGGTATACGTTTTTCTCTCCTGTGTGGACTAGGTTGTGCTTGAGCTCGGACATTGGAGCCGAGCGGGAATTGATGACTTAGGTATATGTATGGGCATATACCTAAGTCGTGTCGGATGTTACTTCATGATTGTATCCTTCCTTTGTGGATTATCCTTTTTGGATTATGGGAGACCTTCGGGGGTCTCGGGGTGCCTACTGAGTAGCTTATACTCACCCCTGCATGGGTTGTGCCCGCACTTCGTTGTGTTGGTTGCAGATGACGGACAGCACTGATCGTGGTGGAGGTTTGCGGAGTAGGACGGTACCTGGAGGTGGACCACTGGGCGGGACGTACTCAGAGCAGATGGCTAGACCGAGGAGTTGTGGAGGCAATCTGTACCCACCCTTCAGGTGGGACCTTCAGAGGATGGCTCTACGCTGCGACTTTTCTTTTCAGTTACTATTTTTCCCTTTCAGTTGTACTTTACAGTTGGGCTTGTATTTTCGGCCCCTTTTACTTTCAGCACAGCTTGTTACAGTTTTTACTTAGTTTTTACTTTTCGGCATGCTTACTATGTGGTGCTTGTTTACTTTTCAAAGGCAATGCCTTCCCTTTTTGTTGGAATTTAAGCCTTGGTGCTAGTCTCCAACCCCTGGCCTATGGAAGGCGGGCTTGGGGTAGTCACGGCAGGGGCCCAAGGACGGGTCGTGAAAATTAGCTACCTTTTTCCAATTACATCCACACTCAGCTACTTGATGACCAACTTTTCCAAACTTGAAATATTTTCTAGTACCATTTAGACAATCTCCACTATTCTTCTTTCCACACTTTGGGAATAAAGAAATATTCACATTATTTTCACCATTGTTCTGAGATTTTTCATGAACTCCATATTTTGTTTCTTATCAAAACCCTGAGATGGATATGTAACACCTAAATCCATTTTTACCATGATAGGAAAACACACAATTTGTTCATAGATACTGAAGTCTCTTATAGATGATTCCCTTTGAGGACTTGGTTTTATGCCACTGAAGAATCGATCAACTTTACATTCAGGTTGAATGATAAATCCAGATTCATACCTTTCAAGACATGTAAAATTCACCTCTTATATACCAAGAGATTCATCATACATTTTCTTAAGCTCAATGAACTTGTTTTCCATCATTGTTTGAAAAATACGAGGGAAGTGCTTTTTGAAAAATAAGTTCTTCAACTCGTCCCAATCCATGGATTCAATTTAATCATGGGGCCTTGTATTTTTAACTAGATTCCACCACTGGTATTCTTCACCTTCTAACTGGTAAATATCCAAAATGACCTTTTCATGCTCGGATTAGCTAAGTATCGAAAATAGCTTTTCAATGGTATTAATCCATTGTTTAGCAACAAGTGGATCAGAAGAACCACAGAAAGAAGGTGGACGTTGCCTCATGAAGGACTCAAAAGAATATTATTCTTTTCTCTAATCATTTGGATGTCTAGAATGATTCAAAGGTTGTGTACGTATAGCAATAATATTTTTCACTCCATCTCTAACAACATTGGATTGTTCAGAAGGACAATAATTTCATTTTCCATTACAATGATCAACGCGGTTCCTTCAGGTTCCAACCATCGTCTAAACCCCAAAAAGAATAGTGTGAGGCCAAAATCATGATACAGAAAACAATATAATAAAGGGTGAGTACCTTAAATATATAACATATTATGTGTAATTCATAGATTGTAACCATAATTCTAGTACTATAACATATACTTATATTTACCCTTGGGGATATCCCTATACATACCTTAGAAATATCTATAGGTATATCACTAAAGTTTTCACATCCTAGTATCCAAAGGTTAACTAAACCATTCCTCTGATACCAACATTAGATACCCGATCATGATGTACATGGACATTACATTACATTTGCGGAATACTTAATACATAACAAAAAAAACACACAAGGACCGTAATAGTTTAGTGCCTTTGAAAAATCAAAAAATAATCTTCTAATAACAGTGAAATGTCCTTAAAATCTCCCATAAGGATATTCCCCGTTTTTATTAGCAAAACCATTTTGTCATATCCTGGGGAAAAGAAAACATAAAAAGTGTGAGCTCAAATTCTCAGTAAGGGTAAACATAGAGAACATAAAACAACCCATAATCATTTGAACATAAAAAGAGGAACATGACATAAATCTTAGCAGTACATAAGGCAAAGAACATTAAGGAACATCAATCATGATAAAATAGAATGGTAATAAAACATGCAATCTGTGGAAAACCATTACGCAAATGATATTATTTCCATAGTAGCCATGGAATTGCTACCCAGACCATCTTAGTGGACAAAGTTCCTTTCTAAATCGAGTTCACTCCACGTTCGAGTCCTGTATCACTGAACCAGATTAACTTACCATTCCGGCCATGTATATCTCATGAAATATAAATCTTTACCCAATGCATTGGTGGGAGATATAGGTCCCACCCTTCTTATAACAAAATCATTCATTCGTGTTCCACAAAAATCAAAATTCATACATCATAGAATAACCCATGTAATAAAAAGGGATTCTTAAACATCATGCCATCATAACATAATCCATATATAAATAGACATAATTTCATCATATGAAAAATCAAAAATTGTAGTTAAAAGTTACATTATACTTGAAACACAAACATATTAATTAATGTCCTTTTATATGGAAGATAGTTTTGATGAAACACTTGAAATGAATTTATGAGACAAATATCCTTTCTTCTTCAAAATCATTTTATTTTCACAAAATTACATTCAATTTTAAAAGAAATGGATTCTGTTGAAAATAATAATAAAATATTATAATGAAATATTCATGAAAATAAGGCATTATGAAACCGTAAAAATCAAATCACGTTTTATATGTTAAAAAACATTCTTCTCGTACTTTGTACAAATAATTAAAAAAGTACCTTGTACTAAAAACGACAAAAGATTCCTTCCATATCTTTTACTAAAAACTCAACAATGGGTAAAATTGGATTTAAAACATTGTAGGATGATAGAAATAATATTACATGTTAAGTAAACATGGATGTGGATGATAAATATGCCCCAGTAAATTCTGATGTATAAACAATCTTGGTTTAAAATGAGATTGTGAGATTTTACCTTACATTAGGTCTGACATTATTTGTATATATCCAATGCTCTGTTATAATTATTTAAATAATCTCATTGACATATTACAGAATAATATTCATTGTTATGATATCATATATGGTCATATTATTATCCTCTTATTAGAAATATTTCATTGCTACTTGTCATTCAGGTGTACAATTTTTATGTTCTTATGCATGTTTTGTCATATAAATTCTTAGTCCACTTTTTAGGCTATAGATACATCATTAAAATAATGGTATTACAGTAATATATATCATATATATTCATTATATTCCTTTATATAATCATTATTCAATGACTATCATGTAGAATGAAGAGCATCACATCGTAAAGACGGTAGGTCGTACGTACGCACGAGCGATGATATCATTCCAATAATTATATAAATGGAATTGGAGTTGATGATAATATATTTCAGAATAATTATCATGTTATAATAATTATATATTGTTATTATATACACCATTATACCAATACAAGTAAGGTAGTGGTGGAAAAACAAATTACACCACGGTGTGGAGACGATATTCCGTACGTACGGACGCGCGGTGATTTCGTTATCTCTAGGATGGATATAAGGTAAAATGGGTTTTTTCATATTTATAATAACATATAAGTATATTATTGATACTGATTTTATAATATTATAATGAAACAACTAATGAATAAGATGTTGAAGAAGAAATAAAATTGAAAGAATCGATAGAAGAGATTACATTTTCTTCGACTCACCTCTTTTAATATTCCTCTTAAGGAACTAGAGCTGGTCTTTTGAGGATAAAATAACCTTTATAATGTTTCTATATAATTTTATAAGGTAAATTGGTAGGGTTTGGCCAATCTTTAAGGATCAAAATTGTGTAAAGAGAAGAGGTTGGAGGTGCCCTTTTATAAGGGAGGAGAGGGGCACCTTAGAAAAAACATAAAATATTATTTTATAATAAAGTCATTTAGGTTTATAATAGATCCAAATTGAATTATTTCTAAGATAAAGTGGGGATGTGTTGAAATCCTCTTAAACCAATAGGTTTTAGACAAGTTTAGGTTAATATTTTAACCATATCATTTAGATTTAACTCTCTGTTACATAATTTGACCTTAACCATGTCTACTTGTTTTCTTACTGTATTTGGTTAATAAACATACTATAACAAGACAAAATAACCCCATGTGGTTAATTATTAATATATGTAACCTTATCTAAGTCATTTGGCTGATACTTATATTTTTCAGAATTGAATATCAATTAATAACATAATATTTGTTTTAAAAACTATTTTATGTCAATTCTGACACTATTTTGTAAATTATTTTTGTGAAAATCATAAAAGAAATTATTCGATCGAAAAAACTTAATTGAATCAATAATAACATGTAATATTAACCTCTAAAATTAGTGTAATGCATAAAAATTCTAAAATTACATTTATTTGGGTATTTATAACATCAATTATGTTAATTTTTCATTAATAAGGTATTTACTACGTCATCATTGTGTCATAAATAAAATAAATTATTAAATGTCTAAAAGTTATAAATAAGATACCATTATGTAGGAAATATTTTTGGATTTATAATAAATATTTATAGTAGAATTTATCTAATTTATAACCCTATATTAAAAATGTTTTCGTTATTAAACATTGATTTTAACTCTTTTAACTCTACTTTGAATTAAATAATAATAAAAGTCCTAATCTAATCCATGTGGACCTAAATGGTCCTATTTTATTCCTATGGCTGTTATTGGTGGAATTAATCTTATCCAATATAATTTGGACATGTGTTACGGTAATAATAAAATCATTTTACCCTTAATTACCTTATTTACTTTTAACCGTGATAAATAATAGTAAAAAGTTACTATTCGCCTGAAATTATTTTTATCATATTGAACCTCATTTTACATACTGATATCAACTGTGTCTCTCAGATTTTTGAAATTCCACTCACAGAATAGGTAAAATTATGTTTTATGAAAATTTAAAAAAATTATCCTAAGAGGTGGGTAAAAGACGGTCAAAAGTTCAATAAAATTTTTATATATCTACAATTATTATAAAATGACTCCAATGAATTACATTGAACTTATATAAGTATTATATATCTATTTTGACCTAAAATAAATTTAAATAAAATAATGATTTATTTAAATAAAAACCTGTTTTAAATAGTAACCTAGTGCTTTCACTAATCATCAAAAAGGGAAAGTTTTCAGAAAAATACCAAAAAATCACCCTAGGCTAATTTCGATATTCTGAATCCATAAATGAAGTCCATTTTGAAAGATAAAATTTATAAAATTTCAAAAGTGGGTATTACTATTCATAGTGGCTAGTTCATAAAAATATTATAACAATATCTCAATTAGTGAAACTCGGTATTGCGTAAAGAACACGCTATCGAGGATGGTTGATCTGGCGTGCAACACAAGATGAGAATAGTGTTTACATATATTGTAACCTACTACGGTGTTGCGTATAGTAAAATCTAATCTTGGTGTATTGTACAACACAAGATCAATGAAATTAAAAAGAATATTTCTCATAAATCTTGGGGTGTTACAATATATGTGTTTCACCATAATAAGGATATGGAAGATTTCAAATACCATGGTTAAAATATGATACCATAAAATAATTATGGATCATGAATTAATAATTATTTACCATTTCATAATAGATCATGTATCATCACATGTTTCTCAAAGAGGATAAATCACATTATCCTTTTCCGAATAGTTTATCAAGCACATCAGATTTTCCCCATCATTATCTCATAAGATATACGAATTTACCAAAATAAATGATGGGATATATAGGACCTACTAATAAATAAATCACAATCAAACATCAGTGCGCAATAATATTATATATAATTATTCATATTAAAACCCGTTAATAGAATTAGATTTCATAAAAATTTCATCAAAGCATAACTCATGGAAAAGAAATAGGTTTCATAAATAATTTTATTACGTCATAACCCATAAAAATAATGGTTTTTTAAAAACATGTTCATAATAGATAAAATCCATCTTAAAATGGAATACTAATGGTATCATTGGATCATATCCCTTGTAAATCCTATGTGTCATTAAAGTATGTCGTCGTATAAAGAAAATGATTCTAAAAGATCACTAGAGAAATATCTTGTGAAAATTATAATTTCCATTTTTAAATTGCTTCATTAAAATAAATTAATTATCATGTTTTCAATAATTTTTATAAAAATAACATTTAATACCAATATTTTATCCTCTAAATCATTTCATTTTCAAACATGATGGAAAATAAATGATATGTCTATAACATTAAAATAATGTATCCTTAAATAGTTTGCATAAAAAATCATAAGTACCTTATCTAAAAAAAGGAAAATAATATTCCTTTAATAACTATTAATATAATTAAAAATGTGTAAATATTTTAATAAAATCATATTTCAATTTTATTAATATTAATTAAAATTTTTATACAAAACATGGACGTGTACAAAAATGTTATTTCCATCGATGAGAGAAATAAAGAAAGTTTTTATTAATGATATTATTTTGGAATATTTTGTACAATAGTTTTTTTATTTATAGAAAAACATGTATTTAAATGAGCTAAATATATGATAAGGTAATATGTGAAACTCATTATTGATAAATCAAAATATTTTATCAACATAAACATAAACAATAAATATCTTATTAAAAATAATATTATAACATAAAACCATTTTCAAATTTTCTTGATATTGGATCAAAATAACCATGATGTAATGATATTTAGATTGAAATTTTTATCCCCTAATTTAAATTATTTGAATTATAAAATCACTCATGGGTACTTTATGCACCACCCAAAATAAACAAGTTGTGAATATGACATGTGTCCCACAGAAAGAAAATTAATGTGAAAATCTGTAACTAATTTTCAAAATTTAGAATCGAAGGACACAACAAATAATTATATTATATTATATCATAATTATAATTACAACTAATAAATTCATGATACATACTATAAAATTTTATATATATACATAATACAAGTGAAATAAGAGGAGAATCTGGTATATGTCTCCTAGAAATAAAATAGAGAATATAAATACCTCAATATAAATATGCAAATCATGTATAAAATTCCATAAATATTTTAAAGAAGATGTAGTGTTATTATACATCTATTATAGAAAAAAATTTATATATAGTAGGAAATATATTATTTATTTGTGAACCTTTTATTACATTCCTTCTAAATAATTCCTTGTTAAAATCAATTTTTAGGTTATAACTGTTTCCTTTTTTTCATTCATGTTTGTGATTTTTATTTACAATACTTTATCATTGATCATGGTTTTATAATATAAAAAAATAATAAAATGATATCAATATCATATATATTAATTCTTTTTTTATTTATCATAATTCATTAACGAAAAATACAAAAAAATGAGTCGCATTGTTCTTGTATACGGTTGGTCATACATACACATGAATAATGATTACATATTATTTATTGATTGAAATAAATGATGGTAAATAATATATTATATATATTTATTCATTATTATTTCAAATATATGACATATTTTACCTGAATATATTCTTAATAACTTCTATGTAATGTGAGCATGAAAAAAAATGACATCACTTCATGAGACAATAGTCCACCATAA
Organism: Viscum album; assembly: GCA_963277665.1. Taxonomy (NCBI): domain Eukaryota; kingdom Viridiplantae; phylum Streptophyta; class Magnoliopsida; order Santalales; family Viscaceae; genus Viscum; species Viscum album. The sequence continues at coordinate 194,214,230 of OY728146.1, read as the reverse complement.
ACATGAGACACGTTATTGTATTCACATTCAATAAATGTATTATGGTATATGTAATATTAAATTTAAAATTGAATATTTATATTAGTATTATAATATATATATATATATATTAAATTCATTATTATTCCATTTTTTGTGAGGTGGTTATAGAAAAATAATTAATCAGTTCACAAGAAGGTAGTCCACTAAAAAAATAGATAGTTTTATTTACCATTTGATTAAAGGGGATATGGATATATTTTATTACATAACAATAATAAAAATTAACTATATGTTATATAATTGTGAAATTATAAGGGAATTATAATAAAATTAGAAAAGGTTCTAAGATAAGAATTTTAAAAACTAAGATCATAGTAAAGGAAATTACCATTGAATAGAAAAATGTCCTTTGGATCTCCTTTTACAGAACCTAGGTTTGAAATAATGGAAATAATATGAACGATATAAAATTGATATTTTTTTGGGGGGGGGGAATTTGGTATGGGTTTTGATATCTAAAGGATGTAAAATTTTTGAATAAGTTATGTGATTGAGTGGCCTTTTATATATTACTAGTAAATGTTTTGTAAATGCTCAAAACTATTCAATAATAGGAATTCACATTAACCACATGTTCCAAAAAAATTGATAAATATAATAGTAGAAGTAAAATATATTTATAAAAAACTAATAAATAAATAAAACTTATATTTAGGTATAATATTATATATAAATTATTTGTTTATAGTTTTACCATTTTAGTTTTCACCACAGAAACTAGTTTTTTTATTTAATTTCCTTGGTCATTACAATCTCAATAATAAATATAAAATGATAAATATTATACAATATGTAAGTAATTATTATGTATATAAATTATAACATATCAAATTCAAATCTAATGTGTTAGTAAATAAATATCAACATAGGGGTTTTTGGTGCACAAAACATATTTTTACATTAATCTTGGTAATTAGAATTTTTTTCTATTATAATTCATTATAAAAAAATTACCATGAACCTATTATATATTATTAATTATTAATATTAAAATTTGTAAAATAAATTTCAGCAGATTAAAATAAATTAATTGATTTAATTTATCATAGTAATTAACCCATGGATGTGGTGAAAAAAATATTTTCCAAGGGAATTGCTTTCTATAGTATGAATTATTTTTTATATAAAAATTCATTATAAAAATTGAACGAAATAAAATTAATTAGAATAAAAATACTATAAAATAATGAATTTAAATTTTAAATTCCATTAATTAAATATTTAATATATTAAATTCATCAAATGTTAAGAACATTTTTTGAAAATAAATATATTTTTATCTTTAAATTGAAAAAAAATATCCTTTTCAAAAAAAAGCCTAAAATTCAATATATAATCATTTTTACAAGTTATTTTCAATAAAAATTTTCATTATATCAAACAAATTTTCTATAAATATAAAAATTATTTTTATTAAAATTGAACGACAAAACATTTTTTCCAAGAAATTCAAATTAAAAAAACTACATGTATTCATATAACGTTATTATAAAATTATAAATGTAATGGGAAAAAATTATTTAATATATTATACATAAAATAAATTAAAATCACAAAAAATAGTAGATAATTAAATTTATTGTGAAAAAACTCATTGTATGAATAACAGTTTAGAACAAAATAAAAAAAATATTTTACATTAATATGATATTTAATTTAAATTATTTTATAATTATAGGAAATTAGTTTATTTTATATATGTGAAAAAATAAATTTCAAAATTTACTTAGTCATATTTATACCCTCCAAATTAACAACCATGTCATAATGTTCATTTTTAAAAATTTTAAATGAATATCATTGTTTTATTTAACTCATTTCTGAATATAGTAAGTGATTTTAGTGGAAAAAGTTGATTGAATATAAAAAAAATTCATAAAATATTAGGCTATTAATGTATCATTATAATTCATGTGAAAATATAAGCTATAACATATATGAACATAATTCTACTATAATAATCATGTCTTTCTAGAGAGGAATCAAAGACGAATATACCACATGTAATGTGACCATCTTAAAAATTACTATGTGAAAATGTGAATCATATGATCAACCATTATAGGTTTTGGATATAAAATATTGAAAAAAGAAATGAAGAAATATGTGAAGAAGAGAATGATTCCCTAATAAGATAAGACATCATTTTTTCAAGTGCATATTTAATTGATTTGAGGGAATGCCCAGCATCAGAAATCAATTTTGTAAACAAATGATTAATATTACAACTAACACAATAAATTCCTCAAAAAAATGTCATAGAACCATTAATGAACCATGGTTTTATAAATGAAATTATATATCATGTGAATAACTACCTTATCATGCAATTTATTTATAGAGAACACATTCACTAATTTGGTTATTCAAGACCATTATAAGTTATATCATGAAAAATTTAACATACCTCTAAGAATATTGACCAATTATAATATTGAAATTGAAATTTGAAGATTATAATTAATATACATTAATTTTAATAATAAAATTCAATTAACACATTCATAAGATGTTATGACCCATATCAGTAGGATTGAACCCAATAAATCCAATTTAACCATGAAACAGATGTAAATGACATCCTTTGGATTTTTCCAGGAACAATTCTAAAAATAGATTCAATAAAAAAATCAGGAGAGGAACTAATTATAATAGACTTTCATGGTTATTGAGATAATTGTGCAAAAAATGTTGTATGCAACACCCATGAAAATTTTCATCATCACACACCATTTCCTTGGGGAATATATTTTTATACTAAGAAATTATGTATTTATACACTAGTATTATGTATTTTTAGATTTTTTATTTTTAATAAATTTATTATTATTTTTATTATTTTTATTAACTTCTAAATTAATGGGGAATGATTTGAAAATATATATAATTTTATAGAATGAAACGAAAATTTTAATATTGAGTGATATATTTTATCAAACACATTATATTTTTATTGAAATCAATAAATTTTGAGATAAATTTTATTCTAATTAAATATTCATATTAAAAAATAATTACTAAAATTGAAATGAAAATATAATATTATGACGTCTAATTTTATTAAAGTATGCATCATAAACTATTATTGTCTTAAAAGAATGTATTTTTTAATTATAGAATATTTGTGATTCAAAAGTGTAAATATTAAAATATTGAAATTTTTTTGATTAAATAAATATTATTTCAAAAATAACGAGGTGAAAATTAAGAAATGGGAAAGTTTTCATAATTTTATTAAATAATTGAAATTTAGGAAATGAAAGATGTTATAAAAATGTATTTTGTATTATGGAGTCATTAAAGTTTAAAAGTGATTTAATAAATTATATAAAGACTATACATGGCTATAATTATCCATACCATTCAAATGTGTTTTTTATGTTATAAAATTAATTTTATAAAAAGAATCACTTCCATGTAGCCAAGAATATTATTTTAATAATGTCAATTTATATCTTTTTAAATCTATTAAAAAAACTCCACTTTGGATGAAATGGTGGGAGAGGACCACATCATTTTATCTACTTCATATTAATATATAAATTGTTTAAAAATCTAGGTTTATAAATTAGTAAATAATTACCATATATTTTGTAATTAAATAAAACCCATCCTTCCATTAATCATCACTAAAAACTCATTGATCATTATTTTTATATTCCCTTATATCTCTATATCCCTCCAAAGGTGTTTCTAATGGGCTTAAGAAGCCCCTTTCATGATTTAGTAAGTACCCTATTATGTTAAGTGACCTTATCTTCTATATTTTAATTCTAGAAAACTATTTAGACTATGAATTTTATTCTAATTTATTAATATTTTATTTGTTTTTACATCCATTTTAATTCCATTATTATTACCATGTAATGATATAACACCTTTCACACTTATTAACCCCTTCCAAGAACCTTTATGTAAACATGTTATGATGCCTGAATTTTCCCATTATTTTGGATGTAAAACATCATTATTGTGAATACCTATACCTGATTGAAATCAATTGTATTCTCTAAGATGGATCTATCAAAAATTTATTGCGGACATTAATTTTTATGAAACCACACTCTATAATAATGGGATTAAAATTTAAGAAATATTTTCTTATGTTTAGTGATCTACGTGGAAAACAAATTCATGTAATTGATATAGTTGTGGATGGTGAGACCTCAGTTTTGTGGAGCTAAAATAAATTATGTAATGTTTTTACCACATTAGATACCATATATGGTGAAAAATAGTTTAGACAAATAATTATATGATATGATATCTTTATAGTTTTGTCATACTTATTCTTATGATACCATACTTTATGATTTTTTCACATTCACATGTTTCCAATATGATTCATCAAATATCATTCATAGATGATTGTGTATATTATTAAAACCCCTCTAATAATATATTTATATAACTATTTTATCTTGTTTATTACATTCATCATGTTATTATTGGATTATGAATTTATTGTGTTTTATTAGTCAACCATTCATTATGTACATCCCTCTGTTATAACAGGAAGTTTGCAAGATAAATTAAATTTTAAGGGATTGTTTTAGAAATTTTAAACAATGTTGTTGTAAAAAAGTTTCATTTTATTTTTCAATATTCAATATTCCCCAAATAAACTATCCCTCACAGTATTCAAGGATGGTATTTTGTGTACCATTATGTAGAAGATCATAAAATAAATTTCATTAATGAAATGGGTTATCATTGTTTTTATCATAGGAAAGAATATTTATTTCTCTAGATTACGATTATAAAACCCTACTAAAATTATCATGGATATGAGTAAATATAGGAAAAATCCTTAAATATTAGTAAAGTATATCATATGTGATTTTTAAAAAAAATGAATCAATGTCATGATATTATAAGTTGAGGTGTCTCTAGAATATTTTTTATGTATGGGTCATAACTCACAATAAGATGAATTAAGATCTGACTAGATCATCAACTGGTGCATTAAATTTTTTTTTTGTACACATAGTTTTACACTTTTAATAGATATAATTTGTTAAATTTACAATATCCTTATAAAACATTATGAAATAAAAAACAATACCCATACGATTTTATATTTGGGGATAGATCATGGATAACATAAATAAAAACATATAAATTCATATCATAATGAGTATATGTGCATTATAACATATAATTTTAATGTTCGTAATTTTATATTTTAATGTTTAATTGTTTATAAATTCAACTCCCTAAATAGATTTTGGATGACTTAAATTATTTGAATTACGATCAAATAGTAAAATATATTATTATCATTTACTCACAAACGTAAAATTTCTTATATGACTACGGTTATATGAATACATATTTATCATCGAAGTTTGGATGAAGTATTCAAAAACCACCAAAAAACATGGATGAATATGTAACAATGAAGAAGGAAAATTGGTCTGTTATTTCAAAAAAGGTTTGTAAATCCTCCCCTATCCTTGTTTTCAATATGAAATTATCTGTGAAAATGTTGATACAAACTATTAAAGAATTTGATACAATTTTGTGTATGGAATGTCGTTAACTCTATAGATATATCATAAACTTATGAGTGTTGTAAATTACCCTCCATATCTCAAATTGGTATATGATTCAATAAACAATAAAGGAAGATAATGAATCTTCTTTCATAGCATCATCTCAAGATTGGATATTACATCCTTTTGATAAATATAACCAATCCAAAATGACTAATTCAAAGGAATGTATCATTATTAGGATATTCCCATAGTAAGGGAAAATATAGAAGTGTTTCATATAATATTTACTAGTCGACAACCATGTTGTGAGTTTGAGTAGTAAAATGGTCTTATACATGTATCTTTTACAACATAAAGGTCTCTATAAATAATTTTAATATTTTAACATGAGAATATAAAGTATAAATAGTAGAAATATCTTGATAACATGTTTATTCACCTAGGTGATTCATTATGGAGTTCACCAGTCAACTTCATCAAGATGAGGGTTGGATAAATGCATCATAGAATTCGTTATCACGAGTTCAAAAATATAATGGTAATGAAAATCATGTAAAATTGACTGATGAATTATTTGATTAGCTTTGAGGATCCAAATACATATCTAAAATTGATATTCTTTCAGTATTTTATCAATTATAGGGTAAGAGGGGTGATATCCCCAAGAATAATTTGGATACATTTTACAGTCACTATGATTTCTTAGTGTGGTAATTTTAACCACATAATAATATAAAAAATTTCATGGAAATTTTTAATAAAGACATTAGGGTATAACGTAAAAAATTAATGGTAGTATTTATAAATGATAACAATATAAATGATAAAATAAATGAGGGAAATGGGGTTTACATAAATAATGTACTAAATTTATTAAATAAGGAATATATGAATGATATTTATAATAAGTTGGATTTCTAAATCCAGTTATTATTTTTCATAAAAAAAATATATCATCCTAAATGGGATATTTATCAATACTTAAAATATATAGGCAATTAAAGGATGATTTAGAACAAAATCTATGATAGTGATCCATATATTCCTTTGATCGTATTATTTTTATTTTCATTTTGTTAGAATATAGTCACAATTTCAAAGGCCACTATCATAACTATCTCAAAATAGAGATATTTATGAATGGAATGATGAATGTTGAGATTGTTTTACATTTTTTTTAAAGACAATAATCATTGAATATTTTCTCAAATTACCCTCTAGTTGGGGTGTATTTGTGATCTTTATAAATTTTTCCAAAAAAGGATGGGGTTGTGTCGTCATGCAATATGAAAAAGTGACAGTATGTGCCACCCACAAAATAATGATTAATGAGTAAAACTACCAAAAACATGATCTTGAATTGGATTCATTGATCTTATTTTTGTATAATTTATTTCATTACCTATATGGGTAGAATTGTGACATATATACATAACATAAAATAAAAATCTAAAACTTTTACCCAAATGAGCTCAATAAGTGCCAATTATAGTTTTTAGATATTTTCATGGATTATGATTGTTCAATATGATCCCATAGTAGGATGGTGAAGAAACTAGCATATTCTTTGTTTTTATTTTATCCTATAACCATTTCTATGATACAGATTTTATGGGATCTTATTTTCTAATACAAGAAAATGATAAACATGGGAATAACATTATGAACATTATCTTACCATATTCAATTAACTTCGCAACAATATATTCTTGATAGAAACCTAAAGACCCGTAAGGATGGTACAGTGATAATAAAAAAGTTAATAAGTATTCAATAGTTCATCTCTAATAATGATATAGTTATGAAATTTAAAAATATGATATGTATTTAATAAAAACAAAACTAAATAGTGATCTTCTAAACTGTCTAAATTGAAAATCCTTCTCTATTAATCAAGGAATCATATAATATATAGAGATATTATAAAAACATTTAGGACAACATGAAGTGTGAGATTTCAAAATTTATATCATGATGTATTGTAAGAAAAAATTTCATGTCAGAATGAATTATTATAATATTATAATGGAACCAATTCTTTTACCAGTGTGTAAATGTGAAATAATTGACATGAATTTCATTATAGTTATCCTTATGACAACTAAAGAAAACAACACCATCTATGTGGTATTAAATCAATATAAAAATTCATAACATATCAGTTCTATCAATGAGAATTTATCTTTTTACTAACATTCTATGATATAAATATTGGAAGTTAAAAAACATTCATAGAGTAGTGCTCTCTATTGTGTCTAATTGATATCCAATGATTTACATGAGATTGTAGATAATTCTTTTTTCATGCTTCGGATACAAATTTGTATTTCTATGATATTGATTAATTTAAAAAGATTTTTCATTTTTAACGAAAAATTCAATATATAGAGGTTATGAAATGATCATTTTCAAAATATTTACAATGATGTTTTGATGGACACCTTCACCAAGTAGAGTTTTAATATAACAGTTGTTTCCATTCATGAATTTAAATGGAACCATAGGATACTATACAAGTGAAGGATTTTTAGACATTGACATGTTGGGATGTTATTGGAGAGATTATGCTTATGGTACCTGATCATATCAATTGTATGGAAGAGAAAGGTTAAAAACTATAAAATCACATGAAGTACACACAAACATGGGAGAAATGATATACATTCAATTGTATTCAAGATTTAATGTTTTCATTTTTAGATAATTTTCACCTTTAAATATTTCTATTGAACAATTTCATGTACTTTAGGATGAAGTGAATACATATTCCATTATACATCGGCACCTTTGAGATCATTGATCAAATCAATGTTTTGGTCTATCATAATTTACTCCAACCAAACATCTGTCATGAAAATGATATGTTCTTGGTATTAGTCTTGAGGATGTACATATTATACCATTCAGAAGTACTGAATCAAAAAATGGTACCATTATATAATGATCATTTTTACAAGGAGTAGACGATGATGATCATAGATCATAGTAAAAAAGTTATAAGATACTTTGAAACACACCTTGTAAAATTCTTATGGAGAAACCACGTGTTTATTAAGGAATCATTGGTACTGAAAGAGGCAACGAAACTAAAGAACCATCATATATTTATCTATATAAAATGAAAACTTCCCAGGTGAAATTTCTGAAAGAGATAATAATGTAATAACTCAATGTATTGAACCAACCATAATATCTCGAAGTCATTATAAATATTATTAGATCAGAATGAGAATCATGGAATCAAATCCTAAAGGACCAAATAGTTTATATGTTTTGGTAACGTATATAAATACATGATTATGATATTAAATATCTAAAAAAAATTAATTAATAAATTCATTCAAGAATAATAATATTACATCTATAATATACATGTATCTAAAACATAGTACAATTCAAGGATTCCTAGGAAAGGAAACAAAATAGTGGTAAAATAAAATAATCTATATATGTTATGTACAAAAAAATCTCATGAATAAATAAGAATAATCAAAATGTAATGGTAAATAACTAGAAATACATTCCATTTTGAAACCAACTATCATTATAAGATAATTTATAATCAATATGGAAGGATAAATAACTAATAACACATGCCATTTATTCAATAAACTAATAAAGGTATTCATCTAGCGAAAATATCATTATGAAAATATCGTTGATGATATGATAACGTATATTCAAATAGAAAGGAAAGTGAAGAAACATTAAAAGTAATCCATAAACTATCAATTAAATAAATCCAATGAAAATATCATTTTGAAAATATCATGGATAATATTTACTGAATTCTTATTTTTGGAAATGATTAATTATTGCATACCATGTTCTCAGTGACATGATACACCTACTATCAATACCAATCATATGATAGTTTAATACTAAATTTATAAACCCATTTAATTTCATATTAATAATTTTCCTCAGGTAAATATTTGAGCATCAAGGGGATTTATAATTTTTGTCCCCACTCATCATTTCATTTAATAACAATTCATCACATATTAAATAGATTTTTTTATTCATGAAAAACATTCATTATCATCATATATGCATATTGATTAATGAATAGAGATTTATCATTATTTCCCCAGACAAACAAATATCATTCAATGATGAAAACCAAATATAGAAATGATATATGTAATCCAAATAAATCATAAATGACGAATATGGTTGATATTTATGGGAAATTAAATGCCTATTGTTTACATGAATTTCACTATTTAAATTTAAATTTATTGACTAAAAAATAAATAATGAAAGTGAATGTTAGTACCTTTTCTATACAAAATAACAATAAATTATCCATTGAAAAAATAAAGAAATTATTATTAAAAATTATTCCAAGTAGAGTATAGGTAAAATAATTTTTTTATCGTCTCAAAATATAAATACCAGGAAAAGATATTTAAAAACATTCAAGAGGAAAATATCATTTTTTACCTTCAATATCAAATTAAAACTAACAGTTCATGAAAATTTATGAAAATTAATTTATTAAAAAAATAACCCCCGATACTTATAAAATAATAATAATAAACCTTGATAAGTCATGATTTTTTTAATTCCATTCATGTTGAACATGTTAATAAAATAATACTTTCAGTTTTTTGATAAAAAAAGGCAATTTCTTGGAATAAAATATGGAAGATTGATTTCAATAAATTATATACAAATTCAAAATTAGTAAAAATTGTATTATTTAATAATTATTAAAATTTATAAAAAAAGTGATTTTTTTTAAAACTTGTTTTTGAAAGGAAATGGATTTTAATTTTATGCGGGAAATTTTTCCATGTTTTCATAAAAATATATTATAATTAATTTTAATTACCATTGGTAGAAAAATTGCACTACTACATAAAATAAATAGAGTTTATGAAAATTAAATGTGATTATATGAGAATAATAAAAAAAATTCCATCATTGGAAACTCATGTATAACAATCAAGATTAAAAAGAGATTGTGAATAAAACATTTAAAAAGATCGTAACGTTGAAGTGTTAATTAAAAAATCAACCGATTAAGTATATAATGTTTATATCAATATTAAAAAGTTTTAAATAAATAATATTATATTCAAAATTAGTTACACGTATAATACAATAATTTCAATGAAAAAAATTATGTAATATAACCCTAAAAAGTAAATTGACTTATTAGATTTTCATACAACTTGGTAATATTCAATTAAAATATATTTAGATGAAATAATAAATATTTAAACTAAAAATACCAATAATTATTAAAAATTAAATATAATATATGAAAATAGGCAGTATATACCCCATAAAACTGAAATTATGTGAATTAAAATTTAATATATTTCATAATGAAAATAAATTGATATGATGTCTCTTACATTGAGTATGATTGTTCACATTCATTCATTACCACAATAAATAATAAATTTATGTTAATTATTTACTGGAATAGGAACAATTTTGAATTTTAGTATTAAATTTTTTTACTTTTAAAATTCATATATACAATTACTTAATCAATAAAATATAAATCTTATAGTTATATAATATTTATCTTTTGTATCAAAAATTTATTTGGTAGGTTGAATATTTGTCTACGAGTTCATAATTTCAACATCTTCAAAATAATTATCATGAAATAATAATTATATTTACATAAAAATTTATTTATTAATACTATTCATTAAATATTGGTTTGATAAATGAATTACATTACGATCACGTTGAAGATAGGTCATAAGTACACATGAGTAATATTTCCATTTTCTAGTGATCATTATGAAAAGGATATATGAATTAATTTATCCTTAATAAATGATAATAATTTAATAAATACTATATTAATTTTTAAACTTTACTTATATATTTCATCCAGGGGTTTTGGGGATGAAAATAGAGTCACATCACCTTCTGAAGTTGGAGGACCAAATGTACATGAAATAAATTGTCATCTTCTAGTTAGTAAAATGGTATGAAACAATTATGTATAATCTATTAAAAATGATAAATACTTCATATATATCTTAATTATGACATTTTAATCACAAATATTCATTAATTATATCCATATTTCATACCATCTCAAGCCTTAGTAAAAAAAAAATCACATAACCTCAGAAATTGGCAGTCCACCATAAATACTGAAAAAATTATTATATCTCATATGTGATGGAAACTAAAAAGTCATGTAACACCCCAATAATTTACAATATTTTGTTATTTTTTTATATTTTGTTATACACAACACCATGATAATTTCATGCAACACACAAAATGAGTTCTCTTGTGTTACACGCAACCCTGTGATTTACCAAACAACAAAATATTATTAAATTGTTAATTTAATATAAAATAGCATAGCCTATATGTTTTATATTATGAATATTTATAAATATTTTAAGAATATATATGGTTGAATTCATTGGATACAAATTAAGTTAAAATGAATATAAGAACTAATTGAATATAATGAGCTCATAATAGAATTATATCCTAATAAATTTAATTTATTACTACTGTTAAATGATATTTATTATATATATATTTTATATTTCAATAAAAAAATTTGGACATTGTTTGAATAGATTTGATACACATAAGAATGGAATATTCCGATCATTATATATAATCTTATTTATTGTAATGGTAATTTTACTACCTTTTGATTGATTAATTATTTAATTAAAATTTTTATTATTTTATATATTCTATTTGAAAAAACTAATATTCTTCCTTAAAATCAAAAATTAAAAATATACTTGGGATTATTTTTAGAATTTTTCAAACAAGTTTTATATTTTGATGAATAGTTACAAAATATTGCATTTTAATTGAAAAAAACCTTTTCATATTAATATTTTATATTATTGAATTATATATTTGACTGTTCTAAAGTATTAATAGATAAATTTTATATAATTTAATTAAATTTAGGTAATTAGAATAAAATTTTCACTGAACATGTATATAAAAACACTTCAATCTTTTGTATGATTTCACTTCAATAAATTTTTTTATCATTCCATCAATGGGATAAATTTTAAATTAATCACAAAAACTTCTATGTTTTAATATTTTAATAATGAATTCCATATTTTTAATTACTAGAGACAAAATATTAATATATGTTATCTTTTCATTTTTGGAATATGAATAGTAAATTTATTAATATTTTAATTACCATGCTTCAGGGAAAATCAAGTATTTCATGGTAAAAATAATATTATAAGTATTATTTAATTACCATAAAAATTATCCACATATTATTATATGAGTTGGTTTCGACAAGAGAAATCCTTATTTTTTGGCCTCTTAACACCTGCAGGATATTATGTGTTTCACTGTATTTTATTATAAGGAATGTCCAATAGGACACACTCTTGTTTTTAATAGGTGTTAGTTTTTTATATATGGTTATTCAAAAAATTCTTCAACTATAAATTCAATTATATATAAAAAATTTTACTATTCATTATTATAATTTATTTGTAATTTTAGGTAAAAATAGTTATATTAATGGCTTGAACAATGATGATGTAGTAATTGTTTAATTATAGAAAATATCAAATTAATGTTATTAAAAGTAATAAAAAAATAATAATTTGATATAATTAATATCATCCTCAAATTTTCTAGATGATATTGAAATATAATATTGGTATTAAATGTTTTTGGATCAAATTAATCTTGTGTATTAATATTTAAAAAAAATAAATTAATAGTCTAAAAATTGAAATTAATTTGATTTTAAAATAAAAATCATTTTTTAAAATGATATAGAATTAATATAAATTTAAAAATTTGTAAAATTATGGGATATAGTTCATAATTTTATACATGACTCTTTTATTTATCATTTTACATTTTAGAGTAACTTTATTAACCATAAAAATGTAAAAATCAATGTTACCTCCGTATGTGTTACATGGATTAACTAAGGGTTAATACTAAACGATAGTGGTATTAATGTTACCTAAAAGCATCTAAAAATATTTTTTGAGAGGATTTATACCCATATTCATCATATGAAAAAAACACACATTGGTGACATTTTTAATATAAAACTAATTGATATTAATTTAATAGTTTGAGTGTTTCAAAAAGTACCACTCAAACCAATTATAAAAGATAATCTACTCTCACACTTCCACATTCGAATTTGAGAAATCTAGGTCGACCGTATCTTATCTAAATAAGCTTAAAAATTCCATCTATTTAATATATAAACCAATAATTGTGCATAAATACAACCAAGGAAAATCATTGGTGGAAACCAGAAAGAGTTTCCCATAAAATATGAAACATCTTTTATCAACATTTGTAATTATATTTCTATTATCCACCATTTAACAATAAATATTAAATGATTATATAAAATATGTATTATCATAAATATAATTATCTATTTTTTCAAATATTTTTATCTACTATTTCACACAATTCAATCTATTGGGTAACAAACATACTATTTATGTGTACAGTAAACTATTGCCTCACAAACCGATGATTGTTTATTTTTTATTTTACCAACATTCAGGGAAAGAATTAGGATGGAAAATATATTTTTATATTTTTTATATTATATTTATTAATAATTCATCCATATATAAGTATTTTATAATACACACTCTTTTTCTATCCACTTTGTGTAAATATGATAACATCATTTGTGGATGTGTGGACTTTTAACACCTCAATGTGATGTGATTCCTTCACTCTATACATGAAACATATAAAATATGATTTCAAAAAATTTGTGATATATATGAAATATATATTAAAAAGTAATTATAATATATATAAATATAATGTATTTTTCTTTTTTTAATTAAAATGAAAAGAATGCAGCGTTCATGTGTATGTACAACATAGAATCTCCATACATGATGCATTTCATTTACTATCACCAAATTTTGTAGACAATTATAAATGTACACACACACACACATATATATATATATATGTGTGTGTGTGTGATTTAAATCATGGTATCCATATTTGATATATTGAAATCATGATCAATGTAATTGGAAAAACAAATAACTAGTCAATACATACTCGAGAAATATCGAATTTAGCACCCAATATTCTGAATATAACGAAAGAATATTACAAATGCGTAATAAAATATTACAATACGATCATATATGTTATCATAAATATTAAAATAGTCATTTTATAAGTTATTAACACTATTAAAATCAATATATAAGTGGTTAAAGGATGATCAACCAAAATGAATCCAATGTTAGAGATTTCATCCCAATTTTCATACCTTTGAGACAGAATTGTTGTTTTTCACAAATTCACAATTATATGGAGTATATAATTAACATTTACATATTATATAATATATATCATTTTTATAATGATATTATAACTATAATTTTATTATATCCCCTCATTTAGATTTTTATTCAACTGGTTCAAAGAGGTATATGACATATTGGAATGTTTAATGATTATTTACCTCAAAAATGTTTTCATGATGTTTCAATGGATATTTTATACATATAAATAAGAAACCCTTAATGATACTTATCCTAAATTAGGAAATTATAGATAGATATTTATCCATTATTCAATACATATATTAGTTAAGGCATATCATCTATTATTTGAATCGATTATTCTATATGAGGAATTTTATGGATATAAATCACATTAATAGGGTGTGGTTGCTAACATATCTAACATGAAAAAATTATATTATGAAATTAAGTAGTTTCTTGAATTAATGGGTTATATATCTTCTAAAATATTTGGTGAATAATATTTACCATTAAATTTCATCTTACCTAGTAAACATGGCGTCCAATAAGTATTAATCACCCTAATTTAGAATCATTTATTATTTAACCAATAGTTTTTTCATCGAAATATCACTTGATGCATTATATTGTTAGTTTTTTGATTTAGATGGAATGTGTTTTATGAATTTTCCTTTAAATATTAATTTTTTCATATAAATATACTTAAATTTCATATTGATATCAGTTATTAACCATTCAATATTTACTTATTTCTACTAATTAATTATTTCATCCTCTTTACATAGCCTTACTGAGCATTTTAGATCACCATTATTAGGTATCATTTACCCAGTCACGAAGGGGAATTCAATGAACGAATTATAAGGATTGTGTTGATTAATTTTTATTATATATCATTTTTATCATATTTAATTTTTTTTATTTATCATGTATGTAATATGAAATTATAAGTCTTCTAAACTAATCTTTACTTCGTTAATTGATTCCTTGTAACAATTAAATTGTATGAAAATAATTCATCGATTTGGGATTTTGAGGATGGTGAGTTACAGTTGGTATCAAAGTATGATTATAATCAAACATGGAATGTAGATTTTGAAATAAATGATTACGAAACATAAATATATGATATATATTAAAGATAATTATTGAAAAACATTCTAAAATTTTGGTGAGATATATATTATGTTGTTATTACATGAAATATATCTTTATCTGTATAATAAAAGTTTACATGGATTTGGAACAGATGTAACTAGGACTAACAACTCTGATGAGGTGTCTCAGGCCTCACTTGGTGTATCTTGGTACACAACATTAGGGGTTATAGTTCACTCGGTGTGACACTCATAGGATATACACTTAGTATAATTCACATTTTCCCTATGAACCATTGTTATGTATTTAAAAGTAATGATATTCCCAATGAATCCATTCTTATGATAATGAGATTATATCTAAAAAAATCAATTTGTGTAAATTATTTCTCTAGTTTTGGGATTAAACATTATGTTTCATAATTATATGATATAGTCTAGTATATTGAATTATATAAATGAAACCTTGAAGGATGAATTATATCAATACTAAAGGTCAATATAGCGATTCCCTATTAAGAATATTAATGTATCATGTATTGGAAGTTAGTAACCTAAGGAAATATTTGATTAGATTCACCAGGTTATGGAATATAACCTTCCCTAAATGGAGAAATCTTTTCCAAATGATATTCTCTAGTGTTGGAGAACATTATGAAAAATAGGATCAATCGTTTTCTAGGACGATTGACCAAATGGGGGATTATCATAGGACAATGTCTATGGAGAAAAAATTTATTGAATTGGTATGTGATTAAAAGGAAAAGGTAGTTATAATAGTGTGTTGTCTCAATGGGTATATAGATCAACTATGGTCATTGATACATAACACTATATATGAATAAGAAATATAACTCAGGGAATGGTGAAATTTTAAGGATACTTTCATCAATAGAAAATACCTTTGGAATCGTAAATTAATATGACTATATAGTTACATAGTTTAAATAAAAAAATGAATAAAATGACTCATATTATGAAGTTGTATTTACCATGTTATAAAGATATTTTAAAGATTTTATATGTTGTAAAGAATGAAACAATTCTCACTTCATTGAAGCAATTAAGAGACATGTCATAAGATAAGTGGGTTTTCAAAAAAAATCTTATGATTGAATGGATTTTTGTTCTATGAACATAGATACTAAATTATCTATTAGTCATGGATTACAGTGGAAGAAAGACAAGAATATAAAGGGAGAGAAAATAACTAAAAAATGGAATATGGGAGATAAGGACTTGTGATAACTGGGAAAATAATCAGACTTAGAAAAGATTGAATGGATTCATGGTATGTTTTATGTTTTCATAGAAAGTTCACCACAATGAAAAGGGAATTAGTCAAACACTTCAATGCAGTGTCACAACTCATGTATATGTGGTACTAAGCAATCAAATTCCCCAAGGGTCAAGGGAACATACCTTTTTGGAAACTAAGAGATCATGTTCAATATTATTCTGTGGATATATCCAAAATGAAATTATTAATTTTATCATTAATTCAGGTACATGGGTAATGTAGGAAAATTATTTTTTTTATGAAATTATGGAAAGAATTATTATATAATGTATAAGAATTGTGTTGTAGTACATTTTCATCAAGGATATAAAATCATTTATTGATTGGTACTGATACAAAAAATAGTGATTTAGTAACTTGTATAACATTCATAAAGACACATGGTTGGTTAAAATGTTAAAATTTAAATGTTATTTATGTTGAAATAATGATGTTTGATAAATACTTGATTGATATGAATAATTTAAATTAGATACTACTAATTTCCTAGGAACTTATTTATTTTTCGTATCATCGTATAGAGATGATTCATAGGGAAAAAAATTTATGAAATTATTTAAATTTATATTTGGAATAACTTTTATAGAATAATTTATTACTTCACCATGTGATGAAACATATACTTAGAAAATAGGTAGAAATATATCACGGGATAAGGATAAGATTGTGAATATTGAAATATATATAGTTTGTATAGTTAAATATATTCTTATAGAGTTTATTAATTTCCCAACAATAGGAATAAAGAAATTAATAAATTTATGTCTTGTTACCCCCTTTTTTATGATTTCAATGACGGTTTCTATGACCATATTTTGAGTAATTGTGGTCATCATCTTTCAATTGAACATGTTCTCTATCACTATACCTCAGAACATAGTGGTTAGTTTTTTCTTCAATGTCTATGTTTTCACTAATTTTATACTACTCAAAATCCTATTTTTGTGGTATCTACCACATTTTTTTATACATTATATTAAGAATTTTATTTACTAACCAACTATATGATGTGGGATTTTTAAAAATATTTTATTTTAAAATATCAAACACAAAACAAACATGATAAATTTTAAATTATGAAGACATAAATTAATTAAGGTATATATAATGTAACACCACAATAATTCACTATAATTTATATTATTGAAATATTTTTTTTCTATATTCCATTATTCCATAACCCATGTTAGGATTATGCTACAGACAACAATGAGCTCATTTGTGTTACATGCAATAATATGATTCATAGAAAAAAAGTTACTACAAAAATATTATAATGAGATATAACCATGAAATTAATGTGATGATTATAAAAAATATTAAATATTTTATAAAAATATTTCTTTAAAATCATTGGTTAAAAATTGTTTCTAAATGAATATAATAACTAATTGAAAATAATGAGGATGTTTTATAAATACTATTTTTTTCTCACAAAGGAATTTTATCGTAATAAATTAAATTAATTACTACTACTAAATTATTTTAATGAAATAAATAATATACGTACTAAATATAATAATACTGACATATTTCTGAAATATTTTATAGGCATAATATAATAATAAACAATACATTACACGTAAAACCAATACTTTATAAAGGAATTTTTACTGTATTTTCATGTTGAACGTATTTTAAATACAATATAGTACTTTTTATTTTATATATGAAGAAAATATAATTATTATTTTTATGAGAAATATTAAAATTTACTTTAGTTGAATTTTAGTTTCTTATGATATTTTTCATTTTTTGAGGAATATGGATAAACTATTGTATTCTAATTGAAATGAACGTTTTATTCAAAATTATTTATAGATGTTAATTATAATTTTGATTAATTATAAATTATATTTAGATAAATATTAAATCATTTAATTAAATTTAGTTCATCGAATCAATTTTCAATGAATATGAATATAAAAACATTAAATTGTTTTAAACATTTTCACATAAGAACATGTTTTCTCATTTTGTCGATGAGATGACTTATTAATTTTTTTATAAAAAATAACTAATTTAAATTTCTAAAAATTGCACCCATATTTTCAATAATTGGTTCCAAGTTATTTATAAATTTTACTTTTATTTTTGGGAAACAATATAAGAATTTTAGTAAAATATTAATTACCACAGTTAAGCTTAAATCAAGTAATTAAGTGTAAAAATATTTTTTTTCAAGTATTATATATTTATAAAAACACTTGAAATAATTTTATTTAATGAGTAATATTTCACAAGAATATATAAAATTATGATTTTATGGGATCTAGGATCGTCATTGATGATTTTTTGTATTATAATGTATTTTATTCTATGGAATGTGCAATATGTCAAAATTGTTTTTTAAAAATGTTATAAATTTTCATATATGGGTATTAAAAAGATATAGTCTACTAAAAATAAAAGTTTTAAATAAAAAATTTTATTAGGCATCATTATAATTTATTCATAATTATTAGTGATGAAATAATTAAATTAAGGGCTCCCGCAATGATGATACAAAAATTGTTTAATAATGGGGAATATCAAATAAATGTTAATAGAAATATTAAAATAAATATAATCTGATATAATTGATGTCATCAAAAAATTTGATATATGACCTAGATATATTATCTAGGTATAAATGTTTTTCTATAGTTTTTTTCTTTTTTTTAAGGCCATGAAATTTATAATTTCAAATTTTACATTATCGATATTTCAATATAAATTATATTTTATTAAATGATTTAAAATTCCTAAATATATAATAATTATCCAACTGATTTTTAATTAGTTTAAAAATTAATACATGACACTTTTTTGGTTACTTTTTTTATTATAACTATATCTACACTTATGTATTAAAAATTTAATGTAATAAGGGTATGAGTTAAAGGGCTCAACTAAAGGTTAATGACAAAGGATAAGAAAAACAATATGACCAAAAAATTTCTAAAAATTATTTGATGAGATTACATAGAACCATTCATATATTATTTAATAAATAACCACTTTTTAGACACTTGGAATTGATAATTAATATATATTAATTTTATATTTTGAGGTTTTATAAACATACCCTTACATCATTTACATAACCTTAACTCCTCCATCAATTTCTAAAACCACATGTAGACATCAAACAAGAAAAAGCATACCCAAATAAGCTAAACAATTCTATATATTCATTATATAAATCTTCCTTTAGGGTGAAATAAATACAAGGAATGTTGTTCATGAAAACCAAATAAAGATACAAAAGAAGAGGTAACATCACTTCCCATGATCTTTAGTATTATTTATATTCTATAAAAAACACATCCTTATTAAATTGTTATATTAAAAAAAATCCTAAATATATTTAGTGTTAGGTACCAAGATGGGAAGTAGAAGCTGATGTGCCAGGAAATAAAAAATTTTCACATCACAGGACAATCATTATGACATCGACATCGGTGAGCTATCTAGGTACAGTCTAAGGACCATGCATGGAATTGAAAAAGAATAAAAAATGAACATTATCTTTGTTCGGTTCTGACATGTGCAAGTGCATTGTAGGAGGCCGTCAATCATCTCTTGATGACTCCGACATTGATGTCCTCTAGATCATCCATACATACCTCTCGAATCTACACATGTGTCATTCATTGGAATTCGGGCGCTAGTGTAATACATCAACGATCTCTTCAATGCAGTAGTGATCACTGTATGGCAAGAAACTTGAATCCCTAAAGGATAATCTTAAAGTTCATCCTTACTTGATAGGATCTCTCTATAGAATACAGGAGGAGAGGGAGGATCTCAAATTTTACACATGAATAGTTTCATGGGTAGATCCTCTCTCTTTCATATAGAGGGGTTATCTAAAATACCTGACATGGGTTCTCGATCCCCATATAATAGATTTCATCTATATAAGTACTATAAATAATTATTTATTTCAAAAATAATTATGCCATAAATAATACGTAAATTTCATATCACTAACTTCAATATATAATAAATATTTATTGAGTGACTAACATGATTCTATAACTCGACTAACTTCTCCAGAATATATTAAACGAACCCAGCATATTTAAATTTGATCAAATATTATTTTATCTATTTATTTTCATAATCCCATGAATGTACATGATATAAATAAATAATATATATTATTCCAAAATTAATAATTTATTTATTTATTTATTCTTTGGTGATCCATAGAACTTGGATAATACTCAGAAAATTTGGTGGGGCCCTCGATGGTCTATATTCCAATACAAAAAATTGGAAAGATTCTTAATTTGCTATAGTGTGTGACCCTATATACCCTTATCTTAATTGCTATGAATAATATCAACTGACCAAGAGCAGGGTCTAGAAACCCATTGAAGTCCCAATAGTGACATGGTAATATCAAAGCAACAACTACCTTCCTATGAACATGGTTTGTGTTATATAATCTCTTCATCATCGATATCTAAATAAAGCAGAAGTCACAAATGTGTCATAATCCATTATCATTATTTATTTTATTGGTTGATTTGCCCAGATGGTGTTGCCTTCCACTATAAGTGCCATGGATTTAATGAAAGTTCAAATATCCTAATCAACCCAGCTCGATATGTAAAGACTGTAAAATTCAAGGGAAATTTTTTCTTAATTTTCTTTGAAATTTTACAAGAGCGCGGTTTCTGATGGCACCTGATTCTGAGGCCCGGTGTGCCCGGAATCAATTTCCGAAGTTTGGCTCAGGTACCTTTAGTGAACGAACGAGCGGGAATTCCTAACTTTTGATCCGGTGCTCGAAATTGAAATCTGAGGGAACCGATGAACTCGCAGCGCCGATATTCGCTTAAGGGGACCTTTTCCGAAGTTGCGTTTATTGCGGTACGAAAGTTAATTTTTGGGAGAATTATAAAATGTTGTATAAAAATGTGGAACACTTTTTATTTTATTTTTTATGTTAGTTAACTTCTCCCAAATGGAATTAAAGGTGGGACCCACATCCACTTAACCTCCCTTGGGAGGATTAAGTGTGGTGGGGCCCACACGAAACCCAAATTTTCAACTTCTCTCAAAACTCCCTTTAACCCCTCTTTAAATGTTTTGACAACTTAGCTTATTAATGAGGTTGAGTTGTTTAAACTTTTTCAAACCTTTGAAATTCAAAAAGGTTTGGTTGAGTTAATAAAATAAGCTCTTAGATTATTTTATTTGGTTAGATTTGTTAGCCATCTTGAGAGGATTTGAGAGCTTTTATTTCTTCTTCAAACTTTGACGAAGAACGCTCAAGCTTTGACGAAAAACGCTCAAGCTCCGACGAAGAATGCCGCTCCTCTCTTCTTCGTCTTCCGTGTCAACGAAAGGGAACTCCGCTTCCTCCTCAGACTTTCTTCGTCGGCTTACGAAGATTCTCCAACGACGTACCTCTTCGGACGTACCTCCTCGTCATCGGATTTGACGAACGTTTACCGCGACGCCCGACCTCCCCGACGTTGTCTTCCGCGGGTCATTGACAATCTTCGAACTTGAACCCAAGGTAGGGGTTGTTGTTGATTATTTATTTATTTATTTTATTCTTGTTCGTGGTTCTGGCGTGACTAACGTGAGGATATTTAAATATGTGTTATCTTTTAACGTGAGGGGGCCGGACCGAATGAACACGGGCGAACCCCCCCTCCTTTGTTCTTGTTGACTTATCATGCGGATGAAACAAGATGGGGTGGTGCCGTCGCACCACGTGGATATTCGCACACTTATATTGTGCGGCATCGTCGCGCCGCGCCGTGGAAGGATCATCAAGAACGTGACGCCGTCGCGCCGCGTCGAAGGGAATCAAAGGCGTGGCGGAGGGGCGCGGTGTCGTCGCACCGCGCCGGACGACAAACACCGCGGCCGGTTCCGGGCCGCGGTGAGACGAGAAGACCGGAGGCACGCCGGGCCGCCGGCATCGGAAACCGGAAGGGGACCGGCTTGCCGGTCCCGTTGGAGAAAAATCGGCCGGCCAGGTGGCCGACCGTAAGGTCAAAGACCGGGGGAATAAATTCCCCCAGTCAACTCTCTAAGCCCCCCCCCCCATTTATGAGGGGGGGGGGGGTTCCTTTGAGGGGGGCAGGCGGCCCCCAGGTTTCTTCAAGCAGGCCCCGACGAGGGGGGCCGGATCTCCAAAAGGCGCGGAATTTAAGCCGCACCGCCAAGCTGGAAGCGGGGGCTTAGCCCCCCGCGCGTGACCCTAGCGGCGCCAGGCCTCGCTGCTGCGCCGGACCGCGCCGCCGCGCCGGTCTGCCGCCGGCCGGGCCGGGTCGGACCCGGGTCGGGTCGACCCGGTTCGGGTGACCCGGTTCGGGCGACCCGGTTCGGGCCGACCCCGGGGGGGGGGGGGGGGGGGTCTGGCCGGGTCGGCCCGGACCCGGACCCCCCGTTTTCGAGACAGATTCGGTCTTTTGGCCATAACTTGAGCCACGGACCTCCGATTGATGAACCGTCTACGGAAACCCGATCCTTGGATTGAGACGGTCGTTTCGGTATATTGCACTCAAGGTTTCGGAATACTTTGAGTTCGGCCGGGTTGGTTCGTTCACGAAACCAACCGGGCCTTCGGAGCGGAAACGCTCATATCTTGAGCTGCAGACGTCCGATTGACGTGCCGTCAGCTTTGTTGTGTTCCTCTTAGTGATAAGGATCTTTTGGCATACTCCGCCCGTGGTTTGGACGCAGGTGGAGTACGGTCGGGTTGGTTTTTCCTTAAAAACCAACTGGGCCCCGGGGACGAAAATGCCAATAACTCTCATACCGGGCGTCCGATCGACGCGCCGTCTGTTGCGTTGATTTCCTGTTGACGATATGGAACTTTTGGATACATCAACTCTGGACTTTGTGACAGTTGATGTATCAGCCTCTCGGCTCGTGGAGCGGATCCTCCTGTACGAGCTTGCTGTGTGCGGGAACCCTAGTGCTGGCTGCGACTGTGACTGCTACTACTACTGCTACTACTGTGACTGCGACGACGACAGTACAGAGATCCTGTGTGGATTCGACGACGACGACTACAGCACACAGCGATCCTACGTGGATCAGTGCTACAGGTCCTGTGTGGGCCCGATCCTGTGTGGGTCCGATCCTGTGTGGGTCTTTGCGCTCAGCGGTCCTGTGTGAACCAGCGCCTACAGGTCTTATGTGGGCCTGATCCTGTGTGGGAATTTTGTGGGGGTTAGTTACCTATCGATCCTTCGTGGGTCCGAAGATTTGATGGATCAGAGATCATCTTTATCGTCTTTTGAAGAAGTATACTTGTGTGAGCTGAATCTTGTTGCTTTCCTGTGTGGATTGTGTTGTGCTATCCTGTGTGGATTACGTTTTTCTTTCCTGTGTGTAATACGTTTACTTTCCTGTGTGGACTGAGTATTACTTGGGCTCGGAGGTTGGAGTGTATTTGAATTTGATGACTTAGGTATATGTATGGGAATATACCTAAGCAGTGTCGGTTGTTACTTCGTGATTGTACCTTTCGTTGTGGTTTATCCTTTGTGGATTTGAGAGACCTTCAGGGGTCTCGGGGTCCCTACTGAGTAGCTTATACTCACCCCTGCACGGGCTTTGCCCGCACTACATTGTGTTGGTTACAGACGACGGACAACATTGATCTTAGCTGAGGCTTGCAGAGCCGGACGGTACCTGGAGGTGGACCACTGGGCGGGACGTGCTCAGAGCGGACGGCGGGACCCGTGGAGCAGTGGAGCTATCTGTACCCACCCTTCAGGTGGGATTTCCAGTGGACAGCTCGGTGTAGCGGCTTTTACTTTTCAGTTGTTGTTTTCCCTTTCGAGTTGTACTTTACATTTAGTTTGGGTTTGTATACTAGTCCATTTACTTTTCCGCACTTTCAGTTGTACTCTGCTTTTGCTTAGTGTTTACTTTCCGCTTTTATACTCTGTGGTGTTTGTTTACTTTTCAAAGGCAATGCCTTCCCTTTTTACCGGGATTCACACCTTGGTGCTAGTCGCCAGCCCCTGGCCTATGGAAGGCGGGCTTGGGGTAGTCACGGCACGGACCCCGAGGGCGGGTCGTGACAAATTGGTATCAGAGGAGTTCGGTTCTACCGCGAACTCTGATCTTTTCTATGTGAAGCAATAATGTTTAGCGTATTGAGTGTGGTTATCTGTCCAGGGAGTCCAATGTTGGTGCAGCGGCCGATGTATCCGTACACCAGGACCCTGACTTCTGATTCCCGACTTAATGCACGAAAACATTGATTGCGTGTGTGATTCAAAGTTTTCTTTGTGATTACTTATATCAGCTCACCAGGTATACTGTTCTGACCGTGGCGCACCTGTTTCCTTTTCAGGATTGCCCCACGACGACAGCCAGCTAGGGTTCCGAGAGTCTAGTGTGACGACAGCCCACCGAGCGACGAGCCCTCGGTGCAGGTCCCTTTGTCAGCAGTGGCACCGGCGGTAGCTCTACCCGCCGAGCCCCCGATGCTTCCAGCACGAGCCGCTGACGATGCACATCGCCTCAGCGCACTGCATGAGTTTCAGCGCCAGCGACCACCCAGGTTTCGCGCGGAGACGGATCCCCAGGCAGCCGAGAACTGGCAAGAGGTAGTGGTACGTGTGTTTAGGCTAGTGAGGACACCAGCAGACCTCATGGTGATCCTCGCTGCGAGCCTACTACACGCAGCAACAGGATGATGGTGGAGCTTGATGCTCCAGGTGCACGATGAGGCATCTCTACTTTGGACGGACTTTGAGAGCCTTTTCCGCTCAGAGTTCTTCCCAACCACCCTTCGTGCGGTGCGTATCCAGGAGCTTCTTCAGCTGCGGCAGGGCAGCATGACGGTCGCTCAGTACTCGGAGAGATTTACTGATCTCTCGCGCTACTCGAACGACATGGTACAGGACGCATT
Source organism: Viscum album (assembly GCA_963277665.1). Taxonomy (NCBI): domain Eukaryota; kingdom Viridiplantae; phylum Streptophyta; class Magnoliopsida; order Santalales; family Viscaceae; genus Viscum; species Viscum album. Next base: position 194,188,152 of record OY728146.1, on the reverse strand, counting down.
CTTCCGGGCCCGGACCTTCGAGCAGGGTTTGAGACACGAGATCAGGGCATCGCTGATCTCCCTCAGCATACTGACTCAGACAGGAGTACTGGAGCGGGCCCTTCTGATCGAGAGCTTCCTTGCTGAGTCTACACCAGCGCAGCGACCCACCGCAGGGCGGCACGTGGCAGAGTCATCTGCAGCAGGCAGTCGACGAATGACTCAGGGGTCCAGACAGACCAGACCTTCAGGCAGACGACCTCAGGACACTGGCTCAGCAATGCGGGGCACACAGTGCGGAGCCAGTCTTTCGAGTGGAAGACAGTTCTATGCATGTGGCGGGCAAGGCCACATGGCTCGTGACTGCCCGACCCGCCATGCAGAGGAGCAGCAGACGGTTGAGGAACCACCTAGGCAGAGGCAGAGGTTTGACCGTGGAGGTCCACAGGAAGGATTCGGACGAGGCAGAGGAGCTGGCCGAGCAGCAGTTAGTGGGCGACGCTTTGAGGCTCTACCACCACCACCACCAAGAGGTCCACCCCGACCTCAGGGGAGAGCACAGCTTCAGGCAGCTGAAGCTTACGATCATGGAGCTCCAGAAGCGGGTGGACTAGTTCGGGACTAGCTCCAGGCATAGAGGCCTTTGCCTATAATGCCTCTAGCTTCGTAGTTTGTGTTGCCTTGTGTCCTTGTACTTTAAGTTGACGTAATAGAAGATACTTGCCGTGGTGACTTTTGCTTTCTTGTCTTTTGTTTGTTTTTACTATGAGGTTCCGGTTAAAAACCGTTGACTTGACCCACACTTGCGAGATTCTTACTAGAGGAGACCCAGTGACCACACACTGATGACGACAGTGTGACTCAACCCTTGGAGGCGAGAGTAACAGTTGGATCTCTTGGTAGCAGCATCGAGGCCTTACGACGTCATCCATGCCATGAATTAAAAAATCATGACGGGATTGACTGTATTAGGCAAGGAACGTGGTTCATCCAGGGGATGATACCGGATTTCACTTTTCGACAAAGGAGAAATCTTTGCAGCTTTTCCATACGATATGGAGAAAGGGGAACATAGTAGCTGATGCCCTCAGTAGGAGGACTGGCATTCAGCTACTCGAGGAGGCGACGGAGCAGCTAGCCTCTTTACAGATATCCTTCGTGGATAGAGATGGAGCAGCCTTCCTCTAGTCTCTCACAGTCACCCCTCCATTACGGCAGCGGGTCAGAGAGGCACAGCGTGAGGACGCTGACTGTGAGACACGGCGTGCACAGATATCCTCGGGACAGGGACCTGATGGTTTCTCCCTTGGAGCAGAGCACGAAATCCTTTTCAGAGGATATACCATGGTACCAGTCACCTTGCGAGAGGAAGTGTTGAGAGAGTTTCACACTTCTCCTTTGGCGGTACATCCTGGAGTGGCGAAGATGTACCAGGACCTCAGACGACAGCACTGGTGGCCGGGCATGAAGAAGGCAGTAGCAAAGTTCGTTTCTCGATGCCTCACCTGCCAGCAGGTGAAGGCAGAGCATCAGGTACCAGCAGGCTTGGTACAGCCCTTGGAGGTTCCGGAGTGGAAGTGGGACGACATATCTATGGACTTCGTGACTGGACTTCCACGCACTTCCAGAGGTCACGACTCTATATGGGTGATTGTTGACCAACTCACCAAGTCGGCACACTTCTTACCCATTAGAGAGCAGGGCTCAGTGGAAAGCTTGGGGCGTCTCTACGTTCAGGAGATTGTGCGGCTCCACAGTGTTCCATCATCTATCGTCTCCGATCGAGATGCTCGCTTCACTTCCCGGCTTTGGAAGGGGTTCCAGGAGGTGTTCGGGACACAGCTACGTCTGAGCACAGCCTTTCACCCTCAGACGGATGGTCAGATGGAGAGGACCATTCAGAATCTCGAGGACATGCTCCGCGCATGTGTCCTCGACTTTGGTCGCAGCTGGGAGGACCACCTACCGTTGGTGGAGTTTGCGTACAACAACAGCTACCACTCCACCATCGGGATGGCACCGTATGAGGCGTTGTACGACCGACCTTGTAGATCTCCTTTGTGCTGGACAGACCCTGGGGAGTCAGCACTTGTGGGACAGGAGATGGTCCATGCCACGACAGAGAAGGTCCTGGTCATCCAGGAGCGGATGAGGACAGATCAGAGCCGGCAGAAGTCATATGCTGATAGGAGGCGGAGGCCACTGGAGTTCGAGGATGGCGACCACGTCTTCTTGCGGGTCTCACCTCGACGTGGTATTCGGAGATTTGGCCGAGGCGGCAAGTTATCTCCGCGCTTCATCGGACCCTTCCAAGTCCTCAGCAGGGTTGGTGAGGTGGCTTATCGTCTGGCTCTGCCACCTCAGTTGCACCGGGTGCACGACGTCTTCCACGTATCTCAGCTGAGGAGATACGTGCACGACCCGACGCACATCATTGACCATGGGGAGCTTGACGTTGAAGATGGGGCGACTTTTACAGAGGTTCCGGTGGATATAGAGGATCGACGGGAGCGGGTCCTACGTGGGTGATCGATTCCTCTTGTGCGCATCAGATGGCAGCACGGGAACCTCCAGGAGAGCACATGGGAGCGGGAGGCTCAGATGCGTGCTCAGTACCCTCATTTGTTTCCCTAGTTTTTGATGTATCTTTACGGGGACGTAAAGCCCTGAGGTGGGAGTAATGTAAAGACCGTAAAATTCAAGGGAAATTTTTTCTTAATTTTCTTTGGAATTTTACAAGAGCGCGGTTTCTGACGGCACCTGATTTCAAGTCCCGGTGTGCCCGGAATCAATTTCCGAAGTTTGGCTCGGGTACGTTCAGTGAACGAACGAGCGGGAATTCCTAACTTTTGATCCGGTGCTCGGAATTGAAATCTGAGGGCACCGATGAACTCGCAGCGCCGATATTCGCTTAAGGAGACCTTTTCCGAAGTTGCGTTTTTTGCGGGACGAAAGTTAATTTTTGGTAGAATTATAAAAAGTTGAATAAAAATGTGGAACACTTTTTATTTTATTTTTTATGTTAGTTAACTTCTCCCAAAGGGAGTTAAAGGTGTGACCCACATCCACTTAACCTCCCTTGGGAGGATTAAGTGTAGTGGGGCCCACACAAAACCCAACTTTTCAACTTCTCTCAAAACTCCCTTTAACCCATCTTTAAATGTTTTGACAACTTAGCTTATTAATGAGGTTGAGTTGTTTAAACTTTTTCAAACCTTTGAAATTCAAAAAGGTTTGGTTGAGTTAATAAAATAAGCTCTTAGCTTATTTTATTTGGTTAGATTTGTTAGCCATCTTGAGAGGATTTGAGAGCTTTTCTTTCTTCTTCAAACTTTGATGAAAAACGCTCAAGCTTTGACGAAGAACGCTCAAGCTCCGACGAAGAACGCCGCTCCTCTCTTCTTCGTCTTCCGTGTCAACGAAAGGGAACGCCGCTTCCTCCTCGGACTTTCTTCGTCGGCATACGAAGATTCTCCAATGATGTACCTCTTCGGACATACCTCCTCGTCATCGGATTTGACGAACGTTTACCGCGACGCCCGACCTCCGCGACGTTGTCTTCCGTGGGTCATTGACAATATACGAGCTTGAACCCAAGGTAGGGGTTGTTGTTGATTATTTATTTATTTATTTTATTCTTGTTCGTGGTTCTGGCGTGACTAACGTGAGGATATTTAAATATGTGTTATCTTTTACCGTGAGGGGGGCGGACCGCATGAACACGGCCGAACCCCCTCCTTTGTTCTTGTTGATTTATCATGCGGATGAAACAAGATGGCGTGGTGTCGTCGCACCACGCGGATATTCGCAGACTTATATTGCGCGGCGCCGTCGCACCGCGCCGTGGAAGGATCATTAAGAACGCGACGCTGTCGCGCCGCATCGAAGGGAATCAAAGGCGCGGCGGAGGGGCGCGGTGTCATCGCACCGCGCCGGACGACGAACACCGCGGCCGGTTCCGGGCCGCGGCGAGACGGGAAGACCGTCGGCACGCCGGGCCTCCGGCGTCGGAAACCGGAAGGGGACCGGCTTGCCGGTACCGTTGGAGAAAAACCGGCCGGCCAGGTGGCCGGCCGGAAGGTCAAAGACCGGGGGAATAAATTCCCCCGGTCAACTCTCTAAACCCCCCCCCCATTTATGAGGGGGGGCGGTTCCTTTGAGGGGGGCAGGCGGCCCCCCGGTTTCTTGAAGCAGGCCCCCACGAGGGGGGCCGGATCTCCAAAAGGCGCGGCACTTAAGCCGCGCCGCCAAGCTGGATTCGGGGGCTTAGCCCCCCACGCGTGACCCTAGCGGCGCCAGGCTGCGCCGCCGCCGGCCGAGCCGCGCCGCCGCGCCGGACCGCGCCACCGTGCCGGTCCGCGCCACTGCACCGGTCCGCCGCCGGCCGGGCCGGGTCGGACCCGGGTCGGGCCGACCCGGTTCGGGCCGACCCGGGGGGGTGGGGTCGGGAACCCCCCGTTTTCGAGACGGATTCGGTCTTTTGGCCATAACTTGAGCCACATACCTCCGATTGATGAACCGTCTACGGAAACGCGATCCTTGGATCGAGACAGTCGTTTCGGTATATCGCACTCAAGGTTTCGGAATACTTTGAGTTTGGCCGGGTTGGTTCGTTCACGAAACCAACCGGGCCTTCGGAGCGGAAACGCTCATATCTTGAGCTACGGACGTCCGATTGACGTGCCGTCAGCTTTATTGTGTTCCTCTTAGTGAGACGGATCTTTTGGAATACTCCGCCCGAGGTTTGGACGTAGGTGGAGTATGGTCGGGTTGGTTTTGCCTTAAAAACCAACCGGGCCCCGGGGACGAAAATGCCAATAACTCTCAGACCGGGCGTCCGATCGACGCGCCGTCTGTTGCGTTGAGTTCTTGTTGACGATATGGAACTTTTGGATACATCAACTTTGGACTTTGTGACAGTTGATGTATCAGCCTCTCGGCTCGTGGAGCGGATCCTCCTGTACGAGCTTGCTGTGTGCGGGAACCCTAGTGCTGGCTGCGACTGTGACTGCTACTACTACTGCGACTACTGCTACTGTGACTGCGACGACGACAGTACAGAGATCCTGTGTGGATTCGACGACGACGACTACAACACTCAGCGATCCTACGTGGATCAGTTCTACAGATCCTGTGTGGGCCCGATCCTGTGTGGGTCCGATCCTGTCTGGGTCTTTGCGCTCAGCGGTCCTGTGTGAACCAGCGCCTACAGTTCCTATGTGGGCCCGATCCTGTGTGGGTCTTTTGCGGGGGTTAGTTACCTATCGATCCTTCGTGGATCCGACGACTTAGATGGATCAGATATCATCTTTATCTTCTTTTGAAGAAGTATACCTGTGTGGGCTGAATCCTGTTGCTTTCCTGTGTGGATTGAGTTGTGCTATCCTGTGTGGATTACGTTTTGCTTTCCTGTGTGGAATACGTTTACTTTCCTGTGTGGACTGAGTTGTACTTAGGCTCGGAGGTTGGAGCGTATTTGAATTTGATGACTTAGGTATATGTATGGGCATATACCTAAGCAGTGTCGGTTGTTACTTCGTGATTGTACCTTTCTTTGTGGTTTATCCTTTGTGGATTTGAGAGACCTTCAGGGGTCTCGGGGTCCCTATTGAGTAGCTTATACTCACCCCTGCACGGGCTTTCCCCGCACTACGTTGTGTTGGTTGCAGACGATGGACAGCGTTGATCTTAGCTGAGGCTTGCAAAGCAGGACGGTACCTGGAGGTGGACCACTGGGCGGGACGTGCTCGGAGCGGACGGCGGGACCCGTGGAGCAGTGGAGCTATCTGTACCCACCCTTCAGGTGGGATTTCCAGTGGACAGCTCGGTGTAGCGGCTTTTACTTTTCAGTTTCTGTTTTCCCTTTCGAGTTGTACTTTACTTTCATTTTGGGTTTGTATACTGGTCCATTTACTTTTCCGCACTTTCAGTTGTACTCTGCTTTTGCTTAGTGTTTACTTTCCGCTTGCTTACTCTGTGGTGTTTGTTTACTTTACAAAGGAAATGCCTTCCCTTTTTACTGGGATTTACGCCTTGGTGCTAGTCGCCAGCCCCTGGCCTATGGAAGGCGGGCTTGGGGTAGTCACGGCACGGACCCCGAGGGCAGGTCGTGACACGAGATTTCTCTTCCTAATCTTAGATGTGACAAATCCTATCTTGATCTTAAAATTTTTGTAATGTCACCAATGACGTACCTAACACAAACTAACTCGCCATGACTTTATTATGATGGTTTTCACCTTGCATATATGTAGGTAATTAAATCACACTCATTGTTAATGATCTCAAATCAGAACACTATTACACATGTCTATATATTTCAACGACCAATGACACCTATAACATGTGATGTTCCAATTACGAGGGTATCTCTTTATGATATCAACTACTAGAAAAAATGAAGTGAAAACATCAAGGTAAGAAGTCTCAATGTGTATGATTACCCACCACTTAACTGTCACACCTCATTTGTGTCCTTTTATAATGATGTAACTATACAATAGGAAATTAGTTTAATATTACTGTCATGGAATATCGGGGTTCTCATTATAGCCTAGGATTTTCTATAACCCTTTGATATGACTTGTAATTTAATGAAATTTCCAAAAACAAAATGGATAAATAAGTATCTAGATTATTATTGAAAGATAATTATATTTATTATAATAATATAAATTCATTTATTGGTAATCAATGTACAATACGAATTTTGACTAGGGAACCAACTTTCCACACTTCCACATTCACTAGAGACAATTGTAAATAGTTCTCAATACACATGATCTCACATGAAATTCATACTTCTGCTAGGAAATGGATTTAGTCACGGGGTCGGTGACGTTATCTTCTGTGGAAAATCTGCAAAATGTGACTTCACCTCTTTGTGTAAAACACATCAAGAGATAAAACATTTGAAGAATATTATTTTTCCTCTAGTGAGGCATGGGATCCTTGGAAAGCACCACTATAGTAGTATTATTACAATATACTGGAACTGGGACTGCACTGCTAGCCATAACACCAATGTCTGAGATAATGTTGTGTATCCAGACTATTTTCATTGTTGCATCAGAATCTCTAATATATACGGATTCGGCTGTAGAATCTGAAACCACATCTTGCTTCAAGCTCCTCCAGCTCACTGCACCACCATCCAGGAAAAATATATAGCCTGACTATGATTTCAAATCATCATGATTATTTTGGAAACTATAATTACTATATCCCCTTAATACATTTTTCTCATATCCTCCATACATGAGGGAAAAATCTTTAGTACATCTCACATACTCTAGGATTGTCTTAATAGCTACCCAATAGAGCTCTCATTGATTAGAATGATATCTACCCATCATGCCTAAATAAATGGTGACATTAAACCTAGTACATATCATGGCATACATGATAAAACCCACTAACGATGTACAGGTTATTCTAATCCTTCTTTAATTCTCCTCCATTCTTTGTGGACATATTTTCTTGAAGAGATATATACCAAGTGAAACAGAAGAAATCCTCCCATGTATTGTTCCATATTGTACATTTGAGTACCTTGTGAATATATGAACATTGACTTAGCCCAAGAAGCTACTGAGATATATCAAGATAAATCTTGATCCCTAGAATGTATGGTACGTAAACTAAGTCCTTCATGGAGAATCCTTCATTTAACCAAGTCTTACCTAACTGTATGACTTGTACCTTGTTTCACATAATTAATATGTCATTAAAATATAGTACTAAGAAAACTATGGAATTTTATTTAACCATATTGTAGACACAAGTCTCACATTCATTTTTGACAAAACCAAAAATCTCTTATGTCCACAACAAAATGAACATTCCAGGATCATGAATCCTTCTTCCAACCATAAATTTATCTCTTCATATTGCACTCTTTATTGGTAATGTATGACTTGACAAACACACCGGGTTGAGTCTAATAGGCATATTTAACCAACAACCCATTTAGAAATTTAGTTTTTACTTCCATTTTCAAAATTTCATAATCATGAAAGGCTACAATTGAAATAAATATTCTGATGTATTTAAGAATTGCAACTGGTGAGAAGGTTTCATAATAGTCAACACCTTGACGTTTCCTAAAACACTTTGCAACCAATCTTGCTTAATGGTATTAACATCACCATCCATGTCCAACTTCTTCTTGAATACCCATTTTCTCCAATGGCCTTTACATGAGCTGTATGGTCTACAAAAATCCAATCATGAATTTGGTACATGGAAACCATCCAAAAATTTATGGATTCTTTCCATTCAGATGCTTATATTCCATTAAATTATTCCATGTAGGTTTGAGGTTCATAATCTTCAAGGACTAATGTGACACCTAACTCGGTGAAAATAAAACAATAACGATCTGGTTATATAAACTCTCATGTATACCTACACAATATTTGTGTCTTTGTAATAAATTATTCTTCCACTTGTTCATGTTGCGATTGTTCCTATACCAACTCTTATGCATACGGAGGATTAAATTCATCAAAGTCCATCATTGCACCCACTTTTTACAATAAAATATGTTGCATTTTTATTAATATGGCATATCTTTCCATAATAAATTTTCTATCTAATGGGGTATATAGGTAATGTCCTCTAGTTTCTTTATGATAACCTATAATTACACACTTGGTGCTTTTGGATGCTAATTTTTCATTTTGTAACATCTTGATGAATGCCTCACACCATCATACACATATGTGTGTCAGAAATATTTTTTGTTCATACTATACATCATATGGAATACCACATGTAGCTTTAGTTGGTACTTAGTTAAGGGAATATCCTTCTGTCGGAAAAGTGTATCCCTAAAAGGATAATGGAGTTTTTCCATGACTCATCATTGATCTGAATATTTAAATAATGGTCTTATTCATTCTTTCACTAAAACTATTCCATTTTTGTGTATATGGTGGGGTTAGTTGGGATACTATCCCATACTCTTACTTGTGATCAATGAATGATTGGTTATGATGTTCTCGTACTTAGTCTGAAAGGAGTTCTTTTATATTTTTATCATGTTGTTTTTCTGCTTCATTTTGATATTCCTTAAAAATACTGAAAGGAATCAATCATTTTCAGCATTAAGTAAATATATACATAACTACTATAGTCATTAGTAAAAGTAATGAAGGTTGAAAAACAACCCTCGCCTCTACTGGGAATGGACCCCATACCTCATTATGTATTAATTCTAGTACATATGTGCCTTTTAATCCTTTTTTAATAAGGGTTCTTTGGCCATATTTCCTTGTAAACAAGCATGACATAAATCCATGGGTTCTGTACTATAAAATGTCTAAATACCCTTATGGATTAAATCTTCGTAATCTCTTATTATTTACATGACCAATCATAAAGTTCCATATGCGGTTGATATATGAGTCATGTTGGATGTTTTTTCATTGATATCAATTATGATATTATTGGGTTCCAGCATATATAAACCATTATTAATATGTGCGATACCATAACATATGTTATCCCTATATAAGATATAACATTTATTTACAAATATTAAATAAAAACTCATAGTGTATAAACTCACCATAGAGATATTATTCATGGTAATAGAAGTTAAATAATAGATATTGTTTAAAACAATAACCAACCCAGTTGGAATGGTTATGTGCTACCAAGAATGCCAAACTTGCACCATTTTCAGCTCAGAGAACAACTTGACCTTTTGAAATATTATTGATCTTAAATGGTACATGTTTGTGAATAAAAATGTTTGAGCCACATGATGTATCCAGTACCCAACTTGTTGATAAATATAGATTATATTCAATGAAAAAATACCTGAAGTAGAAGCATCTGTTTTCTTCTTTTTCCTAACACTTCAATTTTTATTCCAGTTGCCTTTATGTCCACATCCAAAGAAGTCACCTTTTTTCTCAATACTTTTCATCTAAATATTTGGATTATTATCAGGATAATGCATTGGTGTCTTTGGCCATGACATGGCCATAGACCGATTCAAATTGCCAATATTTTTCTTGTTCATCATAAGGACTGATGAATTGGTATTTTTCATAGGCATATAGGCTTGTAGAACTAAAGAAAAAAGTCCTGGGAGTGACTTTGTAAAATCATTAATATTATAATTGACAATAAAAGTTTAGAATCTTGACAATAAAGGGGAATGAATGATATCCACTTATATCTCATGGTTCAATTTGAACCCAATGGTTTCAATACACTCAATATACCGTATCATATTGAGTACGTGAGGAACAACATGTTTCCCTTCTGTTAGTATTAACTTATAAAGTTAACTTGAGATCTCATAGTTTTCTAGCATGGCCCTCTCATGATAGGATTCTTAGAGACTAGAAATCATCTTATTGGCATCCTCATCCTAAGGAATTTTTTCAAATTGGGTGGATATGGATGACAATATGATGCATTGTACATCAAGGGCATCATCTACATTCTTTCCTCGTGTATATTTTTCCACCATGATTTCTCCATGAGGAGGTACAACATGAATAGGGTATTTCAGCACATATAAATTCTTTTCTTGGCATAATATTATACACAAGCTCATGTTACACTCTTGGAAGTTATTGTCTGTCTGAAAATTTTCATTATCCATAATCGATCGTAGGGATAATGTATATGTGGTGTTGGTGATTTCCATACTAAATCATCATTAGATAAACATTAGTTATTAGTACATTTTTTTATTACATTTTATCATTTATGATGAAATTAATATTATATCAATTTAAAGTCTCTCCATATTTTGGTGAACCTTAATATCCCTCCTTATTAGATTTGGAATAATCTGTCGCATGATTATCTTATTGGAAATGATACTTGAACCCTACCTCATAGTCTATAATATATTTATATTCCACAACTCGAAGTGTTTCAAGGTATGCACTAGGCTGCCTAACAACTTGAATTTTGGTTCCATATGTTCTTGAGTAATGTCCTAGATTTAGGAATCAAAACTCAATTCCCTCAAAATCATTCCTCTAAAGAAATAGAAAATTTTCATTAGATAGTTCATGACTACCCAAATTAGTTTAGTCAACCCAATTCTCTCATAAAACACACCGATAATAAAAGGAACTCTCAAATATGGTTGTTGATCACACAAAACACCATGTTTTGTTCAAATGCGAGAAATGGAAGTGATTTGGACTTTATATATCTTTGAGTTATTTTATTATTTGTTGAAGATTAATACTTTTTCTATCTATATGTTCAAAAGGATTGTCACTCTCACAACAGAACATGGAATAGAAATATATTCATCACTTCTTTATGCATTTTTTATCTTCTTGACTATTCTATGTGATCAAGCAATAATTAATAACCAAAATAAAATAATAAACTATGTATAAAGGTAAATCATGTAGTGTAGATGGTCTTTATAATTATATTACGATTGATCCATAACAGATCAATCTTGACCTAGGGGAATCCATAATTCAGTCAACAATTGACTCACATCACAATCATCCCCATAGTTGTGCGCTCAGATCCTGTCTGGTTTAACCCATAGAAATGGCAAGGTCTTCATCTCTGATCATCATCGTTTAATTATAAATATACCCACACATAGGAAAAGGGGTCTAGTGGTACAAAATATAGCTTGTACATTAGACATAAATTCCCTTATAAATATATGAATTAAAAGATTATTCAAAGACCTTCATTTATCTAATTAATTATTACAATCATTTCCCGCATTTAATTAATAATTTAATAAATTAATAAACCATACATGTACGGTTCGGTCGCTTGCACAAGACTAGTTGGTATTAATAAATCTTGATTAAAAATAAATTTCAATGAAATTTTATTAGTATGGGGATGCTCTTATAGTTTAAATGAATTTTATTAAATTCAAATAATTTATTTTTATCAATTCCAACTATTTAATTTAATTTTAATTCAAATAATTACTTTGAACCGTCAATTTAATTATAACTACAAAATTAAATTAAAATATTAATTTAATTTTAATTCTAAAATGAAATTAAACTATTTATTTAATTTTAATTCAAATTAAATTAATGTTTTCAATTATATTATATTTAAAACAAAAATCTAATTCTAATTAATTTAATTTTAAAAACTAATTTAATTCAAATTTAATTAATGAGGTTACATCTAGCTGGTTTTGACTGCGGTGTGGCCACTACGTGTCCACGGTGTGACTGCGGAATGAATGTGGGATATCTTCTCGGTCTTGCAACTCCTGTAGAGACTGTGACTTCTAGCGAGGTGTAAAGGTTGTGGGAGGTGGAGGGGCATCACTCTGGCCTATTACAAGGTCTAAAACCCCCTGATGAAGCAATCCGTAGGGGTGGATTCCAGGTCCGATGCTACCTAGTCTGGTCGTGCCTAGTCCGGTTCTGCCTCGTATGGCGATGCCTGGTCTTACACTACCTTGTTCATCAATTCGTAGTCACGTGTTGTCTAGTCTAGCGGGATCCTTGACTGGTTTGGTGAGCCGGAGGTGGGGAGAGCAGGGTGATCATGGTGGTGTGACATGAGGTGGACCGATGATAGAAGCCTTGGCAGCGCGAGGCGGACCAATGGTAGGAGCCTGGGCGGCGCGACTGGGTAGTGGGGAGCGTAGGCGGCCAACGACACCCATGCGGCTAGGGTTTCACCCAAGGGGTTGTGTGCTACCCTCATGGAGGAAGACCCCTTTGGGGCTCTTCCTTTCCCAATAATTATTTTTTCTTTTGAAAATCACACCCCATTTTACTTTTTTTATTTGAGAAAAAAGAAGAAGACCCACTTTGGCGTCTTAGTCCTCATATATTTTATTTATTATTAAAATTAATGTATAAAAAATTAAATAAATAAAAAAACAATACTTGAACCATGTCTTCAAAGTCCCATTTAATTATTATTTTTTAGAGAAAAATAAACTAATATTATTGTATAATGTATTCTATTTATCTCCTAAAAATAAACATACTAAATTAATTATGGTGACCGGATTCTGGGAAAATCATGGCCAGATTTTAGTAAATTTAAGAAAAAATAAAACTAAAATGCGTTATTCATCATAATTCAGTCCGAATATTTAACGTCTGATGAGGTCGATAATAATAACGTTTTCAAATGTCCATTCAAAAATAGATCAACATGCGGTCAGATTCACATGAACCGATTTATTTGCCCATTCTTAAATTTAATGAAATTAAATTTTTCATTTAACTCTGAGAAATCACACGTCCCTATTATACCACTGATAGGAATAGGGAAGAGTAGCAAAAGCTTATGGGCCAAGAAATTAGAAAATTTCCCATTAATTGAGCAATGTTACGACATCGACTCTGGTGATCTATCCTAGGACAGTCTAAAAACCACATGTGGATTTGACCGAGCAAAAAAAATAAACATTTACCTTGATCCGGTTTGATGTTTTCAAGTGCGTCATAGGAGCCCAGTGACCACTTCTCAAAGACTCCGACATGAATTTCCTATAGATCGTCCATACACGACTCTCGAATCTGCATTTACGTCATTCGTTGGAATCTAGGGTCTAGCATGGTACACCAACTATCTCATGGACACAACAATGATCACCGTAAGGCCAGAAACATCAATCCCAGAAAGATGATAATGGTGTTCTTCCTTTCTTGAAAGGGTTTCTCTCTAGAATCTATGAGGAGAGAGAAGCTCTAAAATTTGACACATGAATAGTTTCAAGGGGAGAGCCTCTCTCTTACTTGTATAGGGGATATCTAAAATACACAGTATTAGTTCGTGAACCCCACGTAATATATATCCTATATATAACTATTATAAATAATTATTTATGTCAAATAAAATTATTCCATATATAATATTTTAAATTTTTGTCACTAAAATTAATATATAATAAATATATATCATGGGTTAAACTTGAGTTTATATATCAACTCACATCTCCTGAAAATATTAAACAAACCCTAGATATTTAAATTCGTTCAACTAATATTTAAACATTGAATTTACTTAATCACATATAAATGCATGTTGTAAAAAAATTCGGCATATTATTCCAAACACAAATAATTAATGAATTTATTTATTCCTTCGTGATCCATAGAACATGGATGATTCTTAGAACCATTTGCGGGGCCCACCATGTTCAATATTAATATTCCCAGAATAGGGAAGATTCATAAAGCACTATAGTGTGTGAACCTCTAGGCCCTCATCTCAATAGTAGTGAATTTTATCCATCGAATAAGAGAGGGGTCTAGCAACCCATCGAGGCCCAAATAAAGACAAGGTAAAGTGAAATCAATGACTATCTTCCCACAAATATGGTTTGTGTAATATAATCTCTTCATCATCGATATCTCAATAAAGCAGAATGCACACTAGTTCCATAATAGTTTATATTGCTTTATTGTATTTGTTTATTAGTCTGGATGGCCTTACCATCCACTACCATGGCCATGGATTTAATGAAGGTGAAACCATCCTAATCAACCATGCCATAGATATCTGTTCCGAAACTCAGAAGCAACAAATCGGATCTTAATAATTAAATAAATTCCATGTCACCAATGACGTACAGAATACATAATACCTCGCCATTAGTTTATCTCCATGATTTTTTCCTTGCATCAATGTTTTTAATTAAATGACATCAATTGATAATGATCTCATGTCTCAAGACCATTACACAGGTCTGTAAATAGGAACGACCAATAACACCTAAAACATGTGGTGATCCTATTATGCAGGTTTGTTCTCATGATCTCAACTACTAGAGATCATCAAGTGTGATCTTAATGAGATAATGTAACAATACAAAGGAGCTGAAAGCACCTAATAGTCACACATCATCAGTATCCTTTCAGAATGATGTAACAGGACAATATGACATTACATTAAGATTACTATCATGGCATCATAGGTTTCTCATTATAGAATGGGGACTTCTATAACCCTTTGATAAAATAGCTATTCTAGGGCATTTCCATAAACAATGTGGATGCTGATGTATTTACACTATTATGGCAGGATATACACATGTATTATAAAAAACTACATACCTATAGTGGTAATCAATGTACAATACATGATGGGTCTAGGGAACCCAACTTCAACACTGAGATGTTTTTATTATATGTTTTTGATCTACATTTACACACTACTCATTATAATCGGTTACAAACTTACTATTTTTGTGTACGGTGGTCTACCACATCATGAAATATTGATTTTTTGTATTTCTTTTTCCACCATTAAAATTAGTGAATAATGATGGAAAAACTATTTATATATGTCATATATGACATATATTATGCCCTTATGATTATTTATTTATTTCATAACACATATGATTATACTCACAGTTTTTTGGGTAAATATGATAATATAGTATATGGAAGGGTGGACTACTGCCTCCTCAATGCGATGTGATTTGTTAAAACCTTACAAGAAAAATAAAACTGATATGTTTACTGAAATTATGCTATATATACGAAAAATATAGCACAATTGAATTATAATTTACATATATATAATTTACATCTAATTTTATTAGATTTATAAATCAATCTAATTTCATTCATCGAGTGTTCGCTCATGCCTGGTGACATTTTCATGATGAAATTTGTTTTCTTTTTTCCAATACTATGTAATAAAATTATGATATCATTCAAAAAATGTGAGGAACCATAATTTCTACAATATAAGAGATAATATTAACAAAAAGTGATTACAATTTGATTAATATTAAGCCCTAAATTTATATGTATTTTTCCTCAAATAAATCTTTCAAATACTAAAATTATAGGTTGTGTTCCCATAAGGTTTCCCAAAAAACACACCCAATCATAAAAACTGTCAGAATAAAAAATACATAAAAATGGGTGTATAAAAATTTGAACATATGATCAATCATGAATTCATAAAACCATGATTTTATCAATAAATATTATGATCATGATGAAGTATAGTATTCTATAATTTAACATTGTTCGTAGATGTTTCGTGATTCTTATAACCAAAATACCATTGGAAAACGTATTTTTAAAATAATTTTTGATTCCTAGAAAAGTAATACTTTGAAAATTTTAATTGAACTTAGGTCCTTCCTAGTTCAGGTTTTAACTATTATAAATTTGAATATACTTGGATAATTTCTAGGTTCCTCACATTTAATACAAATAACTATAAATGAGTCACTAGGATGAAATTTAGGCAATTCTTTCATATTATTCATTTTTTAATAGAAATTCATAATTTAGGCTCTTATTTCACCAACATAATTCATTTTTATGATCCATGGGATATATTAATAGGTGTAACCTTATATATTTCTCACATGATGGAAGTGTTGATTTTCCCACAGGATCTCAACCACTCAATATTTTAGAAATCTACATCCTTCTCATATTTGGTGAGTGTGAGAGTTGGTTATGGAATAGTTTTTTTAATAACATTGTGATAACTAATTTTTATTAATCATGATATCGTTATATGTAACAACCCTAGATTTTATGAGATATATTCTTTTTAATTTATTTTATATATTCTGTTTTATGCTACACCAATATTAGCTTCTTCTATGCGCAACACCATATTAGATTGCAGTATACACAAAAATATGTTTGGCTTGTGTTACACACAATTTCATGTTCTTTTAGTAGAAATTATTATACACAACATTGAGTATAGATTTTTTTCAATGTATAAATAAAAAAGTTTTGATTATGTTATATTTAACACCAAATGAAGCCTACCCTACACGCAACCCTGACTAGGCTTTCATTACACACAAGAGCTACCTTCCTCAATAGCATGTGTTGTAAGAAATACTGAGTTTCACTAAACAATGATATATTATTATACTATTATGAACTAGATGTTATGAATAGTATTAACTGAATTTTGAATATTATAACATTATTATTCATCTTAAAATTTTTCTAGAATGAGGTCTGAGAACAAAATCAATTTTTTGGAAAAAAATTATTTTTCAATAAATGCAGTTGTGTCGCCTTTTGACGGTGCACACATTTTAAATCTATTTTTTGAAATGTTTATAAGTTCAATTTCTCAAAATAATAATATTAATTTTAATCAGGAGATAAAAATTTACATTGGATAATGTTTTGATATTTTTCTGATAATGTTAATATTTTAATGAATAGTAAAAATACGCCAAATTTTAATTTAAAACAAATTTTTTCATCATGATAATTTAAATGATTAAAATATAATACTAAATGGTTTCAAAGTATGAATAGAATATATTTAAACTGTTTAATATAATTTATTTCATTATCATTAATTTTACTTTGAATTAATAGGTAAAAATATTTCAATATTATGCAATGTTTTAAATAAAAACCCATTTTTGACCTCGAGATTAATTTTAAATTAATTATTGAAATATATATGTTTTGAATTTGGAAAAATAGAATCCATATTTGGAAATAATAGGTCAAAATTTTGTTAATATGCTACTTTTAATTTTAGGGCATTATGAATAGTTTCTACGGTAAATTTTATTTACCACAGTTAAAGGTAAATTAGATATTATGGGTAAAAATAATATTATAAAATTAACCTATCAATTAAAATAATATAATTGGATGGTTATATTTTGTAATTAAATATACATGGATCGAAATTTTATCTATTATAACCCACATGTATGTGATTACGACATTTAATTTATTTTATTTAAATGAAATTGAAATATATCTCACTCAAACTTTTATAATTAAATTATTTTTAATATAAAGTTATATAGAATATAAAATCGGTTATAAATATTCATTTTAAAGATAAAACGTTTTTATTTATCATGGTAATTTATCTGTAATATTTAATAAATATATAATCACTTTAATAGATTATAAATTAATGATGCAGAAATTTTTTATTTAGTGAGAAATAAATAATATTGCTTTTATTAAACTAATAATTTCAATAAAAAGAACAAATACCTACCCAAAACATATTTTTCATGTAAATATAAACCATAGTCATCCAAAGCTCTAATTTTTGACCATTTTGAGCCTTATAAAAGTGATTATGACACTATTTTTATTTTATTTTGAATGATGTCAAAGTTGTCACCTTAATAATTTAATAAACATTAAATTTAAAAGTTGGTTGTTTTAGAAGATAAATTCAATTGAAATAATTCCTATGAAATATATTAGATTTATCATAATCATGGAATTTTATTCTAAATATTTCTTAAATAAATATGTATATTATGTAATTAAAAAAATGACGTGGTTACTATTTTATTAAGAGAAATATCAAATTAATGGTATTAAAAATATTAATATAAATATTATATGAACTAATTAATACACTCCACGAATTTTATACACTAATATGAAATTTTATTAACCTATTAAATATTTTTGTTTGAATATATTCTCTGTGTGAATTTTATATAAATTCAAATAAATGAATAGTTTCAAAATTTACACTATTGTTATTTTATAAAAATTACATATTAATAAATTGTTTAAAAATCACAAAAATAATTAAAATTTAAAAATTGAAATTTATATGGTCGAAAATGATATAATGTATCCAATTATGGAAAACTAAAAACACATATGTAATTATTTATAATAATTTAATATTTAGAATATTATTACCAGAAATAAAATTAAATAGATTAAATAAGGTTAAATCAAGTTGTTAAGGTTTAAAATACATCGGAACATGACTAAATTTTATTTTTTGATGAGATTACAAACATATATCTTCTAATATTTGGATATGAGTCATTTTTGGACTTTTTTAAGTGGGGGTTATGTTTATTAAAAATTAATATTTTAAAGGTTTCCAAAAGTGCCCCTCTCCTCCCTTATAAAAAGGCACCTCTTCCTCTGCTCTTCAAAACATATTTAGCTATCATGCACGGCCAAACCCCATAAATTTATTTTCTTAACTTCCCCAGAAACATACTATAGGTCCTTATCTTCTTCAAAGACTAACCCTAAAGCCGTATGTGGAGGTTTAGAAGAGGCATGTCGAAGAATAGGTAATATCTGTTACCAATTCTTTCAAATTTATTTCTTCTTATACTTCCTATTCATTATTTGTTTCATTATATAGTAAAAACATTAGTATCAGTCATATTATAATATTTTATTATAAATATTAAATATCTTTATTTCACCTTCTACTCAACCTATGGAAAATGAAATCACCTCGTGTGCGTACGTACGGAATACCGTCTCCAAGATGTGGTGGAATCTTTTTTCCACCACCATGTCACATGGATGGGTATAATGGTAGAAATAATAACTATATATTCTTATTATATCATGATTATAATTATGAGATATTATATAATCCACTCCAATTCTTTTCAATTATTATGGGAATGATATCATTGCTTGTTCGTACGTACAGATTTCCGTCTCTACGATGCGATATGATTCATTCTCCATGATAAAAATTCAAAAATTATTATAAAGTATATATATTAAGTAATCATGAAACATATGAAATAATAATTCTACTAGATTTTTTTATATATATTTCATTTACATTCATTCAATTTAATAACGAAATGAAAACTGTGTTCATGCTTATGTATGTCCTACCGTATCCAGGAATGTTGTATTTCATTCCATTTATCGATCTATTATATATATTTATATGATGAATATATATTATATATAAATAATGTTTTACATTCTAGAAATATTTTATCCTTGTCTATGAAATCGTATAAATAATTACAAGTCAAAACATGTACGATAAATGCAACAATTTTACCCAAAAAACTGCTATAACATAGAATTGACAAATGAACAGGTAATATAAAGTCATAAGTAAATCATATATGATATCATAAATATTATTATGGTTATGTTACATGTTAATAATATGTTTTATCCCACTATATTGGAGTCTCATACACACATGGATGAAATTTTACATAAGGTAATGGATAATTATTCCAATCTCGTTCTTATACGAGATTGTTTATTCGTAAGTATTTACTAGGGTTATGTTTATCATCCATGTCCATGTTTTCTCAAAATGTTTTCATAAAATGTTTCCAATTATTCCACGTATGAATAAATTATTTTTACCCTTTGTTGAATTTTAGCACAATGTATGAAAGGAATCTTTTTTTTATCATATGAGGTACTTTTTGACTTTTCCCACAAAATTACAAGAAGAATGTTTTTTAAACTAATACGACAAGAACCGATTTTTATGGTTTCATAAGACCTTGTTTTCATGAATATTACTCTACAAGATTTCATGATTATTTTACAAAAATTCATTTCTTTTAATATTTTGTGGCATTTTGTGAATAGAAATTGATTTTAAAAAATAAAGTATATATTCCTCAAGAATTCATTTCAAGTGTTTTATCAAAACTATTTTCCATCTATGATGAAATTATTTAGTGTGTTTATATCTCAATTATAAAGTCACTATTATTTACATGGTTTTATTTTTTATTATGATAAATGATATCCATTTGTTTAATATGGATTATGTAATGATGGTATGATGTTTATGAAATCCATTTTATTCATTGAGTTATGATGAATGATTTATGATTGTTTTGTGGCACACGTAAGAATGATTTCAATATGAGATGGGTGGGACCAATATCTCCCTCCAATGAATTTGTTAAACATTTATATCTCAAGATATAGACATGGATATAATGAAAAGTAAAATTTGGTTCAGTAATACTGGGCTGGAACGACATGTAAACTCGGTTCAGTAATAGATTTGTCCACTATGATGGTATTGGGAGCAATGCATTGGATACTATGGAAATCATAACATGTTCATAATGGTTTTCCATAATTACATGTTTTATTACCATGTTTTTTTATAATGATTATTGTTCCTTTATTATCAATTCCTTATGTACTTCCATGTATTACATCTTTACTCAAGATTTTGATATTTAGATTTTATGTTAAAATTTTTATGTTCAAATATAGAGGGATTGTTTTATGTTCTCGATGTTTATCCTTACTGAGCATTTGAGCTCACCGTTTATATGTTTTGTTTTCCCCAGGATATAATGAAATGTTTTTGGTATGAAAAAAAGGGGGATGATCTTTAATGGAGATGTTGAAAATATTTCACCATGACTAGGAGATTATGTTCCAAGTTTCATAAGACACTAAAATACTACGTTCCTTGGGTGTCTATTTTTGTTGTGTATTTAGTATTCTGAAATAGTAATATAACATCCATGTATATCAAGATTTGGATTTATACATTCTATCATATAAACATCCCATTTTATTGATCACATTCATTATATTTTCCTTTTTGTTCAATTTCAAAACAATTCCCTTGGTTTCCAGCCTCTCACTAAAACCAAATACATTTTGTAAAAGAAAAAATAAGCATATTGGAAAAACATAAAAACATTCATAGTATATTTAAATAAAAAAACCAAATTTTTAAATACATTATTCCTTAGTTTTAACCAGGTTCATTTATTTTAATTATATATTAAAATAAATTATATTGGGTTGTAAAGATAATGTGAATTATCTAAAGTATATCCCATAGGTCTATCAAAGAATTTTTTAGTAAGAGCCATTTTTTAATGAAAAGGTGATGATATTGGAAAATATTAATGCACCCTATCATGAGTTATTATTCCTAGGTACCTCTATTTTCAATGAAAATCTATATACCATATCTATTCAAGGATATATTTCTACGAAAACCCACATAATAACCTCCTTACGATAAATTTAGTATATTATTCTATTCTTATAGTCAAAGTATATCTCAATTTTATATTCCCCAATATATATAATGAATAATATATATATTATTGATTTTACTAAACTTCCTCTAATACCAAATGTAGGGGCACCCACCAAGGTATCCCATTACAGGTGTATACGTAATTAAACACGAATAAGATAAATGGAATGACATCCCCATTAATAG
Source organism: Viscum album (assembly GCA_963277665.1). Taxonomy (NCBI): domain Eukaryota; kingdom Viridiplantae; phylum Streptophyta; class Magnoliopsida; order Santalales; family Viscaceae; genus Viscum; species Viscum album. The sequence continues at coordinate 194,166,246 of OY728146.1, read as the reverse complement.
AATAATTTTTTATTCATGGACAACTAGATACATAGATGTTTATCGTATGGAATTTTAAAAAAAATATAACATATTTTTTAGAATAAAGTCATTTCCTCTATAATGTCATTTCTTAACAATCATATTAGACTTAATAGATTCCTATTATATAAAACTAGATAAGGTTGAGTTTAAATTATCATTTAGGGTTAAGTACAGAAACGTATATCGTGATTAAAAATGAAGAATCCACCGGGAAAAGTAAATAATATGTCATACATTCAATTTATATAACATGAATATAAATCTAATATAATAAATAATAAATATGGAAAGGTTAATAACTAAAAATAAATTATATTGAATAAATAAATTGAGAACTAGATGCATCCATGAATAATGTAATTCATATAATCTAGATTTAAATAATATTAGTTATAATCAATATCCATAGGTAAATGAAAATGCATTGCATTTAATAAAAAAATATAAATCAAATGCATCATGATATAATATCATTACAAAAATCACATGAAAAATAATATTTGAAATCACAATGATGCAAAATAGTGATTAGTAAATGTCATGTTATTAATCATATGATTGATTTACTATGAACGCCTTTTACAAGATAGTATAAAACTATAGTTAAAACCTATATTCGTACTAATTCACCTCACAAGAATATTGATGCATCGATGGGATATAAATTCCAATACCTACCTCTCGAGGCATATAAAAATCGTTCCTCATATATCAAAGAGTCATTTTAATTCACCAACAATGTGACATATTACTAAATATTTATATCATGTAAAGAATATATATTTATCAATATTACCCCTGATAAATAAATAACATTCAATGTAGAACAATATATGTATAAATGATATGTGGTTTAGGAAATAAAAATATCCCTAATAAATAATATCGATATAAGTAGATTAATGAATTTTTTATGATCATAATAATGTGAATGTTTCCATTGAATGTTAATGAATACAAAATTGAATCAAGGAAGTGAATGATTATAGTTTCCGTGGTCAAAATGATTATAATAATTCCTAATATAAAATAAGTATGGTAACCATACTACATATTTATAATAGAGTATTTGTAAAATAAATTTCCTTTATTATTAATGAAATTAAAAACCATGATATATTATTTATAAAAAATTTGACAAAAATATCCATTTTATAATTACAATAATCTTAAATCTAAAAGTTCTCAAATTATATTAAAAATACATTTCATTTCAAATAAGCTTTTTAAACATATTATGGAATCATTAAAATATTTATTGTTCATTATTGAAGAATATTTTCAAGGTTTTTAATGTTAAAAAACTATTCACTTCACATATCATGTAAAATTCAAAAGGATCCTATTTCAAAACAACGTGGTGTTTCCTTTCAATATGCTGTATAAATAAGAACATTTGTTAAAAATGCCCTTAATAAATCATTTAACGGATGTTAAAAACATTATTAATTTCTATTAAAAAATAACCCTTCTTTGGATATAAATTATTCTTGACCGAAGTAGAAAATGATGTTTCATACTAAAAAAACATATTATCAATAATTTTAGGTACATATGTATGCAAAAATGGTATCATTACTAGATATACAAAATTCAATAATGTTTTTTAATTTTTAAGTCATATCCCCTAAAGTGAAATAAATAATATTGAAACTGAAACTGTGATGAATAATGATGGATTAATGATATTAAAAGTTTAAGGGGAATTAAATTAATATATTAAATAAATTATGAGCATAACATTACAATATGTCTCAATGAAGAGAAATTTAGATCAAGTCCATTAACATGAGCCAGAGTCATCACATAAATTATTTATATTCACATATAATAAACTTTTGTTATTAATTTTCCTTATACATATACTATTACTGTAACACCCGAGACTTTTATGTTATATAAATCATCAAAGGAATCTTTTCTACACAACACTTGCTTGGCTTGCTTTACACAAAATCGCGACCTTCCTCGATAGTGTGCATCGTACGCAATACCGAGTTTCACTAAACAACGATATGCTATTAAAATATTATTAAAACTAGCCGTTATGAATAGTAATAACCACTTTCTGAAATTTTATAAATTTTATTTTTCAAAATGGACTTCATTATTGGATTCGGAATATCGAAATTAGCCTAGGGTGAAATTTTGGTATTTTTTTGAAAACGTTCAATTTTTGATGAATAGTGAAACCACTAAGTGGTAGTTAAAAAACTGAATTTTTCATAAAACATAATTTTACCGCTTCTGTGAGTGGAATTTTGAAACTCCAAGAGACACGGTTAATATCAAGGACTAAAATGTGGTTCAATGAGATGAAAATAATTTTTGGTGAATAGTAACTTTTTACTTTTTATTACCACTGTAAAAAGTAAATAGGGTAATTAAGGGTAAAGATTATATTATTATTACAATAACACATGTCATAATTCTATTGGATAAGTGTAATACGACCAAAAAGAAACTTAGGAATAAAATATGACCATTTAGGCCCACATGGATTAGATTAGGACATTTATTATTAATTTATTTAAAGAAGGGGTAAAATAGTTAAAATCAAAGTTTAATAAGTAAATAATTTTTAATATGGGGTTATACATAAGATAAATTCGACTATAAATATTAATTAGAAAGATAAAAATAATTAATACATAATGGTATTTTATTTGTAATTTTTAGACATTAAATAATGTAATTTATGTATGACACAATGATGATGTAGTAATTATCTTATTAATGAAATATTGACATTATTGATGTTATAAACACCAAATTAAATGTAATTTGAGACTTTTTATGAATACCACTAATTTTCTAGGTTAATATGACATGTTATTATTGATTTAATTAACTTGGTTCGAACTAATAATTATTTTATGATTTTCAAAAAAATCAATTACTAAATAGTGTCAAAATTGACATAAAATAGTTTTTAAAACAAAAATTATATTGGTAATTGTTATTTTATTCTTAAAAATCTATGGTTCGGCCAAGTGACTTAGATAAGGTTATATATATTAATAATAAACAACTTGGGGTTCTTTTGGCTGCTTATAGTAAGTTTATTAACCTTATAGTATAAGAACACAAGAATACATGGTAAAAGTAAAATTATTTAACTTAATGTTAAATCTAAATGATAAGGTTAAATTAGGAACCTAAACTAGTCTAAATTCTATTGGATAATAGTATTTCGACCCATCCCCACCATATATTCTAAATATATCAATTTGGAGCTATTTAAAACCGAACTTGACTTTATAATAAAATAATAGTTTTAGTTCTTCCAATGTTTCCCCTCTCCTCCCTTATAAAAGGACACCTCCTCCCCCTCTTCCTCACACCACTTGGAGCCTTAAAGCTCAGCCAACCCCTGAAAAATTCTATTCTCCATTTCCCTAGAGACATCCTATAATTTCTGGTCTTCTTCAAAGACCAATTTTAGTGCCTTAAAAGAAGGTCTCAAAGAAGCACTTCAAAGAAGAGGTAATGTCCATTACCGATTCTTTCATCTTTATTTCTTCTTCCACTTATTCTTCTTTAGTTGTTTCATTATGAAGTAATAACATCAGTATCACTCATATACGGATATGTTATTATAAGTATGAAACAACCCTATTTCACCATCTATCCATCCTACGGAAAAAGAAATCACCGCGCGTGCATACGTACGGAATACCGTCTCCACGCCGTGGTGTAATCTATTTTCCACCACCACCTTACATGGATGGGTATAATGGTGTACATAATGACCATATATGACTATTATAAAGTTATATTGATTCTGAAATAGTATACATTTACTCCAATACAATTCCACGATCATAGGAACGATATCATCACTCGTGCATACGTACAGAATAATGTCTCCACGATGTGATGCGACTCGTTCTACATGATCTTCATTTCATAATGATTTTATAAATGAATTGAATGAATTAATATGATATATATTACACTATTACCATTCTGGTAATGAGGTATCTATAACCTAAAGAGAAGAATATGAATTTATTCGACAAAACACACATAAAAACAAAAAGTTATAAACACCCGAATAACAAGTAGCAATGAAATATTACTACTAAGAAGCTAAGAATATGACCATATATGATATCATAAAAATAAGTTTGATTCTGGAATAAGTCAATAAAATTATTTAAATCATTATACAGGAGGTTCTGACACTAACAAATCAAGTCGAACCTAAGGTAAGGGAAATATCACAATCTCATTTTTATTTGAGATTGCTTATTCGTAAGTATTTACTAGGCTGTATTTTATTATCCACATACATGTTTCATAAATATGTAATTTTATTTCCATCCACCTATAATTTTTTAAATCCAATTTTACCCTTTGGTGAGTTTTTAGTAAAAGATATGAAAGGATTCTTTTGTCGTTTTTCGTGCGAGGTACTTTTTGACTTTCCAACAAAAGTTCAAGAAGAATGTTTTCTTTTAACTTATAACGAATGAATGGATTTTTAAAACATAATTTCCATGAAGCTTCCTTTACAAGTTTTCAAGTTTATTTTTAATCAACCTCTTTTAGTTTAGAATTTTATGAAATGTTAAGAAAGGAAAAGTGTTTTTGAAGTAGAATGGATATTTTCCTCAAGAATGGAGTTCAAGTGTTTTATCAAAATTATTTTCCATCTAAGATAATAAAGGGTTATTTTTATATCCCTATTATTACATGGATTGGATTATGTTGGGATGGAAATATTTTTATGAATTTATTTATCTTATATGAATTGTTTTATGATGTCATGATGTTTAAGATTCCCATTTTTATTACATGGGTTATGCAATGATGTATGGTTTATGATTTTGTGGCACACATAAGAATGGTATCATTATGAGATAGGTGGGACCTATATCTCCCTCCAATGCATTGGGTAAATATTTTATATCTCATGAGATAGACATGGCTGGAACGGTAGGTTATACCGGTTCAGTGAAAAAGGACTGAAACGAGGGTGACACGGTTCAGAAAGGGACTTTGTCCACTAAGATAGTCTAGGGAATGAGTCTTGACTAACAAGAAATGATTCTCTATGATTATGTGTGAATTCCACAAAGTTTCATGTTTTAAGTTATGATTATTGTGATTACATTTCACTGTCAGGATTTATCCAATGTTATGAAATTATGATCTCTTTTGCAGGTTAAGATTTCCAAAAGTTATGTGCTTGTGTATACGATGTGATTGATATTTCTTTTGTTTACCCTTACTGAACATTTGAGCTCACCCTTTTTTATTTTTTCTTTCCCCAGGTCAGGAAGAAGGCTATTAAGTAGGATATGCCAAAAAGGGACTCTAGATATGATGAAATAAGTGGGAGGCAAAGTTGATGCTTTATGAACCAGTTGTTTATTTTTCCCAGTTTCTAAAGACAGTATACCTATATGGTCCTTTCGTGGTTTTGTTATATATTGTAATACGTATGCTTCAATTTTGAAGTATTAACAATGTATGTAAAGTATGGGTCGTTATAGTTGGTATCAGAGGAAAGGTATAGTCAACCTTTGGAAACTAGGATGTAAAATCCTTAGTAAGAACCCTAAGGATAAGTATAAGCATAGAACACAATATTAGTGTTTCAGAAATGGCCATGAAAAAACCAGGATAAGACCTTAAGTGCGAAATTTTATTCTTGATTATGTGGTTTTCCTATTATAATTAGTGTTTCTCACACTATTCTTCTTGGTTTTAGTCAATGGCTAGAAACCGAAGGAATCCTGTTAATACAGAATGTGACGGGCAAGGAAATGATTGTCCCCCTGAGCAACCAAACTTTATGGGAGATAGAATTCAAAATCATGTAGCCATGCTCACACAAATTTCTCAAGCTATGAATCATGCAGGACTTCCAAACGAGCAAAGGAAGGAGCAAAATTCTATTGAATCCTTCATGAGGCAGCGTCCACCTTCTTTCAGCGGGTCTACTGATACATTAGTTTCTGAACAATGGTTTAGTACTACTGAAAAGATATTTTCTGTTCTTCAATGTTCTGAACATGATAAAGTCATCCTAGCAGTGTATCGTTTGGAAGGAGATACTGATCAATGGTGGAATCTTATTAAGAATACGAGGCAAAGGGATGAAATTGATTCCATGGAATGGGACGAGTTCAAGAACTTATTTTTCAATAAGTACTTCCCTCATATTCTCCAAACAAAGATGGAAAAAGTGTTTCTTGAACTAGAACAAAAGGATGATGAATCTGTTGGTAGCTATGATGCAAATTTCACAAGACTTTCAAGGAACGCTTCTGGTATTATTATCCAACCTGAGAGTAAGATCGATCGATTCTTTAGTGGCTTAAAACCAAGTCTTCAAAGGGCGTTAGCCATAAGGGACTTCAATAGCTACGAGGAAATCGTTCGATGTGCTCTCAAAGATGATATGGATATTGGAGTAACCCATCAGTCGTATGGGTTTGATAAGAAGATGAAAATAGAATTCAAAGGAAAATCTAAAGAGCACACTGAAAAGAAGATGAGCTTTCCCTTATGCTCAAAGTATGGAAAGAAACATGGGGGGAGTTGTCTTAAAGGGACAAGTAAATGTTTCAAATGTGGAAAAGAAGGTCATCAGGCATTTGAATGTCATGATGATGGGAAGAAGATGTCTAATGATGCAAACAAAGGAAGGGATACACATAATGAACCTACTACACTTCAATGTTTCAAGTGCAAGGAGATGGGGCATTATGCCAATAAATTCCCTAATCCAAGGGTTGATGATGATGGTTGACGTCAACAAACTCTTATGTCTAAAGACAAAGGAAAGTCACATGCAATTTCTATCAGTGATGTGGAGTACGATAACGATGTGGTGAAAGGTATACTTACCATCCACTCTAAAGTAGCAAATGTTTAATTTGATTCTGGATCCACCCACTCTTTTATTTCTGATGAATTTTCTAAGGGTATCACCATATTACCTCTTCAATTAGATGTTGACACTACTGGAAATAGAGGATGTCCCAACGGTTTAGAACTGTTGGGAAAGGCTGGGGAACCGTTGGTATATGTTATACCAACGGTTCTGCCAACCGTAGGCAAGTAAGCCGTTGGGAAAAACTTTTCCCAACGGTTTACAGTGAACCGTTGATATAGGAGGGGAAAAATACTGAGAAAAGATTCCCAACGGTTGCAAACCGTTGGCAAAACTCATTCCCAATGGTTGTGAAACCGTTGGCAAAACTCATAACACTGTTTTTCCCAACGGTTTTAAACCGTTGGGAAAAATACATTTTATGAACTCTTTCCCAACGGTTCTAAACCGTTGGGAAAAGAGTTATTACCAACGGTTCAACGAACCGTTGGTAAAAACATATTTTTAGATTCTATGCCAACGGTTTAGAACCGTTGGCATACCCTAAGCTGCAAATTGCAGCAGCCTGCAATTTGCACAGCCCCTCTGTACATCAGCCACCTCTCATCTCATCAGGCCTCATTCTCACCTCGTTTTCGATCCAACTATTGTACCTATAATAAACTAAAACATACATATACAATTACGAACAAATTCATACACATTAATATAATGGATCCTGAAACTATACACATCCATAATTAATTTACAATTCATAAACATACATAATTCATATATAATTCAATTTAAAATTTAGATGACAATTATATGTGGAATCCGATTGAGACGGGGATGATTGGTACATGTCACATATGAACCATGGATCGTTCTCCTAAAGTTTCAATGGAAACCGAATGCGTTTGGTCGGTTTTGCGTATGCCAGTTCTTTTCACTTATAATCCTACCCATTTTAAACAAAACAGACACAGTTAGAGCGGTGTTGGCCACACCGCGCCTCGGATTGAGTCGGGGATGACTCGTACACCTCACATATGACTCATGGATCGTTCTCCTAAAGTTTCAACGGAAACCGAATGCGTTTGGTCGGTTTTCCGTATGTACTTAAAATGATGTCCATTTTAATCAAAAGAGATCCACTTAGACTGATCCCGGCCACACCGCGACTCGGATTGAGCCCGAGTGGGCTCGTACATGTCACATATGATTGATGGATCGTTGTGATAAATTATCAACATATTCGGAATGCGTTTGGTCGGTTTTGCGTATGCCAGTTGTTCATTTCACTTATAATCCTGTCCATTTTAAACAAAAGATACACAGTTAGAACGGTGTCGGCCACACCGCTCCTCGGATTGAGGCGGGATTGACTCGTACACATCACATACGACCCATGGATCCTTGTGCTAAAGTATCGACACAGTCCGAATGCCTTTGGTCGGTTTTTCGTATGTCACTTGATGATTTTCACTTAAAATGACGTCTTTTTGAAACAAAAGACCGACACTTTGAGTGGTGTCGGCCACACCGCGTCTCCGATTGTGGCGGGGTTGATTCGTACACGTCACATATGACCCATGGATCGTTCTCCTAAAGTTTCAATGGAAACCGAATCCGTTTGCTCGTTTTTCCGTATGTACTTAAAATGGTGTTCATTTTAAACAAAAAAGAGCCACTTAGACTTATCCCGGCCACACCGCGACTCGGATTCATCCCGGGTTGGCTCGTACACGTCACATATGACCCATGGATTGTTGGGATAAATTATCAACAGATTCGGAATGCGTTTGGTCGGTTTTCCGTATGCCAGTTGATGCTTTTCACTTAAAATGACGTCCTTTTGAAACAAAAGACGGACACTTTGAGTGGTGTCGGCCACACCGCGTCTCCGGATTGAGATGAAACCACCGTGCAACATTCTAATTATTATTCGTGATGTGTACGCGCAGACGGCACGTCAATCGGACGTGCCGTGTGCCCACGGTGACCGACAACGCAGTTCTGGTGTCATAAACGGCCAAAACGGGCGTCCAACGGTCAAATTCATAGTGGACGACCTCGGATTGAGCTGAAACCACCGAGAAACATTCTAATTATTATTCGTGACGTGTACGCGCAGACGGCACGTCAATCGGACGTGCGGTTTGCCCGGTACTGCTCAATAATCTTGTTTTAAGTGATGCGCGCGCTTCGTAAACGCGCGTGAGGGGGGTCCAAACGGGCCGAACGATGACGGAATGGCCTGAAATCAGACGACAAATACGGGTGAGTGATTTATGAAGTGGTCGAGCAGACGGCACGTCAATCGGACGTGCCGTGTGCCCGCGGTGACCGACAACGCAGTTATGGTGTCATAAACGGCCAAAACGGGCGTCCAACAGTCAAATTCATAGCGGATGACCATAGATTCACCTGAAACCACCGTGCAACATTCTAATTATTATTTGTGACGTGTACGCGCAGACGACACGTCAATCGGACGTGCGGTTTGCCCGGTACGGCTCAATATTCGTGTTTTAAGTGATGCGCACGTTTCGAAACGCGCGTGAGGAGGGTCCAAACGGGCCGAACGATGTCGGAATGGCCTGAAATCAGACGACAAATACGGGTGAGTGATTTATGAAGTGGTCGAGCAGACGACACGTCAATCGGACGTGCTGTGTGCCCGCGGTGACCGACAACGCAGTTATGGTGTCATAAACGGCCAAAACGGGCGTCCAACGGTCAAATTCATAGCGGACGACCACGGATTCAACCGAAACCACCGTGAAACATTCTAATTATTATTCGTGACGTGTACGCGCAGACGGCACGTCAATCGGACATTCGGTTTGCACGGTACGGCTCAATATTCGTGTTTTAAGTGATGCGCGCGCTTCGTAAACGCGCGTGAGGAGGGTCCAAATGGGCCGAACGAAGTCGGAATGGCCTGAAATCAGACGACAAATACGGGTGAGTGATTTATGAAGTGGTCGAGCAGACGGCACGTCAATCGGACTTGTCGTGTGCCCGCGGTGACCGACAACGCAGTTATGGTGTCATAAACGGCCAAAACGGGCGTCCAACGGTCAAATTCATAGCGTACGACCTCGAATTGAGCTGAAACCACCGTGAAACATTCTAATTATTATCGGTGATGTGTACGCGCAGACGGCACGTCAATCGGACGTGCCGTGTGCCCGCGGTGACCGACAACGCAGTTATGGTGTCATAAACGGCCAAAACGGGCGTCCAAAGGTCAAATTCATAGCGGACGACCACAGATTCACCCGAAACCACCGTGAAACATTCTAATTATTATTTGTGACGTGTACGCGCAGACGGCACGTCAATCGGACATGCGGTTTGCACGGTACGGCTCAATATTCGTGTTTTAAGTGATGCGCGCGCTTCGTAAACGCGCGTGAGGGGGGTCCAAACGGGCCGAACGATGTCGGAATGGCCTGAAATCAGACGACAAATACGGGTGAGTGATTTCTGAAGTGGTCGAGCAGACGACACATCAATCGGACATGACCTGTGCCCGCGGTGACCGAGAACGCAGTTCGGGTGTCATAAACGGCCAAAACGGGCGTTAAACGGTCAAATTCATAGCGGACGACCAGAGATTCACCCGAAACCACCGTGCAACATTCTAATTATTATTTGTGACGTGTACGCGCAGACGGCACGTCAATCGGACGTGCGGTTTGCCCGGTACGGCTCAATATTCGTGTTTTAAGTGATGCGCACGCTTCGAAACGCGCGTGAGGGGGGTCCAAACGGGCCGAACGATGTCGGAATGGCCTGAAATCAGACGACAAATACGGGTGAGTTATTTATGAAGTGGTCGAGCAGACGGCACGTCAATCGGATGTGCCGTGTGCCCGCGGTGACCGACAACGCAGTTATGGTGTCATAAACGGCCAAAACGGGCGTCCAACGGTCAAATTCATAGCGGACGACCACGGATTCACCCGAAACCACCGTGAAACATTCTAATTATTATTCGTGACGTGTACGCGCAGACGGCACGTCAATCGGACGTGCCGTGTGCCCGCGATGACCGAAAACGCAGTTATGGTGTCATAAACGGCCAAAACGGGCGTCCAACGGTCAAATTCATAGCGGACGACCTCGGATTGAGCTGAAACCACCGAGAAACATTCTAATTATTATTCGTGACGTGTACGCGCAGACGGCACGTCAATCGGACGTGCGGTTTGCCCGGTACGGCTCAATATTCGTGTTTTAAGTGATGCGCGCGTTTCGTAAACGCGCGTGAGGGGGGTCAAAACGGGCCGAACGATGTCGGAATGGCCTGAAATCAGACGACAAATACGGGTGAGTGATTTCTGAAGTGGTCGAGCAGACGGCACATCAATCGGACATGACTTGTGCCCGCGGTGACCGAGAACGCAGTTCGGGTGTCATAAACGGCCAAAACGGGCGTTAAACGGTCAAATTCATAGCGGACGACCAGAGATTCACCCGAAACCACCGTGCAACATTCTAATTATTATTTGTGACGTGTACGCACAGACGGCACGTCAATCGGACGTGCGGTTTGCCCGGTACGGCTCAATATTCGTGTTTTAAGTGATGCGCACGCTTCGAAACGCGCGTGAGGGGGGTCCAAACGGGCCGAACGATGTCGGAATGGCCTGAAATCAGACGACAAATACGGGTGAGTGATTTATGAAGTGGTCGAGCAGACGGCACGTCAATCGGACGTGCCGTGTGCCCGCGGTGACCGACAACGCAGTTATGGTGTCATAAACGGCCAAAACGGGCGTCCAACGGTCAAATTCATAGCAGACGACCTCGGATTGAGGCGGGGGTTGACTCGTACACGTCTCAAATGACCCATGGATCGTTGTCTTAAAGTATCAACACAATCCGAATGCGTTTGGCCGGTTTTCCGTATGCCAGTTGATGGTTTTCACTTAAAATGATGTCCTTTTGAAACAAAAGACATACACTTTGAGTTGTTCCGACCACACCGCGCCTCGGATTGAGGCGGGGATGACTCGTACACGTCACATATGACCCATGGATCGTTGTCCTAAAGCATCAACACATTTCGAATGCGTTTGGTCAGTTTTTCGTATGTCACTTTTTTGTTTTCACTTAAAATCTTATGGAAATTCATATAGAATATTTTTATATCATATTTAGTATGGATTAGATTTTAGTTGATCGTGCTATGAAACATTTCAGAGCTAATGAAATTAAGGAAGGTGGAGGGGCTGTCCGGGAGGCTGTCCGGGGGGGCTGTCCGGTGGGGTGTCCGGGGGGCTGTCCGGGGACCAAGGAGGAGGGTGGGGGGGCTGTGCGGGGTCTGTCCGGGGGGTGTTGGGGGTTGTTCAGGGGGTTGTCCCGGGGTTGTTCAGGGGGCTGTCCGGGGGTTGTTCAGGGGGTTGTCCGGGGGGTGTTCAGGGGGCTGTCCGGGGGGTGTTTGGGGGGTTGTCCGGGGTCCAAGGGGGGGTGTGGGGGGGTTGTCCGGGGTCCAAGGGGGGGGGGGGGGGTGGGTGGGGGGGTTGTCCGGGGGGCTGTCCGGGGGGCTATCCGGGGTCCAGGGTGGAGGGTTGGGGGCTGTACGGGGGGCTGTCCAGGGGGCTGTCCGGGGGGGCTTTCCGGTGGGTGTCCGGGGGGCTGTCCGGGGACCAAGGAGGAGGGTGGGGGGGCTATGCGGGGTCTGTCCGGGGTTGTTTAGGGGGCTGTCCGGTGGTTGTTCAGGGGGTTGTCCGGGGTTGTTCAGGGGGTTGTCCGGGGGGTGTTTGGGGGGTTGTCCGGGGTCTAAGGGGGAGGGTGGGGGGGTTGTCCGGGGGGCTGTCCGGGGGGCTATCCGGGGTCCAGGGTGGAGGGTTGGGGGCTGTACGGGGGGCTGTCCAGGGGGCTGTCCAGGGGGCTGTCCGCGGGGCTGTCCGGGGGGTGTTTGGGGGGTGTTCGGGGTCCAAGGGGGAGGGGGGGTTGTCCAGGGTCCAAGAATGAGGGGGGTTGTCCAGGGAGTTCTCAAACACACAACCACTAAAAGACGTAGCAAATTGGTTGACCAATAAGGCAAATCAAAAAAGATACTCCTCTTCCTCCAATTGTAACAGGTTTCTGTGGAAACATTCTTTCTCTTTCCAGATTTCATTTGACCCTTCCCGAACGAAAAACTGAAATCTTTCAATTCATTAAGCACATCAGTTCCAGACATACGCTGAGGTGGATCATCAGTCTCTATAGTATTATCAAATCTTCGACGATTCATTCTATATGGATGATCCTTTGGCAAAAATCGTCGATGTCCCATAAAACTGAAACTACAACGATGTTTCAGTCTTCTGGATCGTGTATTCTTCATACAAACTGGACATGACAGTTTCCCCTTCGTGCTCCATCCAGACATCATTGCATAAGCCGGAAAATCATTGATTGTCCACATAAGCGCAGCGCGCATCTGAAATATGTCTTTCGAACATGCATCGTATGTGCGCACACCCACATCCCAAAGAAGCTTCAACTCTTTTATTAAAGGTTGCATGTATACATCAATATCAATGCCGGGATCAGAAGGACCAGATATGAGTATACTCATGAAAGTGAAAGATTTTTTCATACACAACCATGGGGGAAGATTATAAATGTGCATAAAAACGGGCCATGTGCTGTGCGAAGTAAGCATCTGCCCAAACGGATTAAAACCGTCGCATGAAAGACCCAGCCTCACATTACGCACGTCAGCTGCAAAATCAGGATGTCGAGCATCAAATCTCTTCCATGAAAATCCATCTGCAGGATGAACCAACTCATCATCAGTCTTCTTTCTCTCGGTATCATGCCATCTCATTTTTATTGATATGTCATCAGACATAAAAAGATTCTGGAGTCTGGGGATCAATGGAAAGTGCCACATTACTTTCTGTGGAACGCGGGATGGTGTTCCATCAGATTTTGACTTCCAGCGGGACGTGCCACATTTTATACATTCATTTCGTTCAGCGGTTTCCTCCCAGAATAAACTGCAATCTTTCGGGCAAGCATGAATTTTGTTTCTTGAAAATCCAAGTTCCTCAACTAACTTCCATGCCATATAGTGGTTTGAGGGAATATCTGCATCATCTGGAAGTAAATCCTTCAATAGGGTAAGAATGTAATCGATTGCTGTATTAGAAATCCCATACATAGTTTTCACATGAAATAATCGGATTAAAAATTCCAGCTTTTTCATTTTATCGCATTGTCGATATACTGGAGTCGTGGCAGCATCATTCAATTTTTTCACCCTATCAATATCATCATTTTCACTAGATGCATCAGCTGTCCTCATATCGAAGTCTTCTTGAGTCGAAATCCTTTCTTTTTCATGATGACGAATAAACGGAAACCGATCATCTAACAAATTCTCCATTCCAGTCTTTTCATTTCGATCATCACCAATTTGAGATTTCGTTTTCTCCCCATTGTGATACCACAGAAAGTAGTTTGCTTGAAACCCATTTTTGGTTATGTGGTAGCTGACTTCTTCACGGCTCAACCAAGGTCTACCAACACAATTGGAACATGGGCAGTGTATGCGACCACTATCTGAAGCATTGTGAAATGCAAAATCTATAAAGCTCTCCAAATTGTTTTGAAAATCGTCTGAGATCCGATCGGTTTCATACATCCAACTTCTGTCCATTCTGTAAAAAGAATTTATATAAGTCATTTTGTCATAAACAATTCAATAGGCATTAACTATAATAGAAAATACATTTAAGTAAATGATAAAGGAAGAAAATAATCAAGGTATCAACTACACATGTCAAAAAAACATACAAATGTGTTATTGAAAAAATGTAAAACCAACAAGAACTTAATGTGTTATATCACATAACAGCATGACTCATCCCATAACCATATTAGTAGGGTATCATGAACATGAATAACATCAACCTTGTGTCATCCTCCTACCCTACATGACCCCAACCACATGCCACATCTTATTATAGCCTTATCACATCACACCTCACCGAAAAACACTAGGGAAATCATAGTACATCTCACCTGAAGACACATGGACAATCACATCGCATCTTGCCTAAAAACACATGGTCAATCACTTTTTAAGGAAGAGTAGGGAAGACATGGTAGCTATCCAAACATATAACCACCATCCTAGATATTAGAAAAAATACCCATAACTCAAAACCTCTGATCGTTGGTAAGTTTATCCAACTCTGGTTGGGAATGTGTAGAAATAACATAAAAATACATGATATATAGATAGCACAAAATACTCAACCTATGGGTTCACATTAACTACATAATCACACACTTCACTACTACCATAAAACACATAAACCACACCACCACCACACAAGACGCATATCATTGGAATATAATTCTACATTCAATAAGTCTATCTATGGAATTATCATAAGAATACATGTATCAATTGGAATATAATTCTACATTCAATAAGTCTATCTATGGAATCCCTCCCTTGGATCCATGTATCACCAATGGCTTAATCAATATTCAAAGAAATGAGTCTATCCGTGGAATTCCACTGTGAATCCATTTATCACATAAAGCATATAAGTTAATAGAAACAAGATTATATACCTGACATCCTAATAGAATCCATGTATCACTATTTACTATTAATCATTTAATGAATTTCATTTCATTTCAACAATTCATTAAACATACCAAGGTCAAAAACAAAGGTATTTAATACAACTCACCTCAAAATGGCGACTCAATCAAATAATAACCTGAAAAGAATGAAGCTTCATTTACTCATGTTGTAATGACAAGATAATGAGATTCTCTTGCTTAATCAATCAATTCCATATCATGGTCTCAACATAACTCATAATGGCTAGAAATTCAATGAAAATTCAAGCACTCGAATTTTTAATATAACACTCCTACCAAGACTATAAAGATATCACATGCATTAGTTATAATATATCTAACATGGTAACATAAAATATAAGTGTTAAAGGGGAATGCAAACCATAAAATACCCTTAATTAATTTAATTTACAATTCAATTCATAAATGGAACAATCAATTCGATTTATATAACCTTTCACAAATGACATCCCATGTTCAAAGGGTAAAATCCAAAAAGGAATTTTCAAGAAAACTCACCCTTAGCCGCGGGCAGTAGCTCCAAAATCGTCTAAACTGAAGGGAAAAATAAAAATAAGTTTCAATACTATCCAAATATTTGAATACCTTTTGAGATAAAGAATAAGAAGAACCTGAAGAAGAGCTTCAAGGTTCGGCCGGCAGTACTCCAAAATCGCCTGCTGCTGCTCCCGTTAGGGCTCTGTAACGCGAATGGGGGGAGAGAACGGGGTGCTGGGGAACCTGAAGAAGAGCTTCAAGGTCCGGCTGGCAGTACTCCAAAATCGCCTGCTGCTGCTCCCGTTAGGGCTCTATAACGCGAATGGGGGGAGAGAACGGGGTGCTGGGGATTTGGGGAAAACCTTTGCCAACGGTTTTTTAAAACCGTTGGCATATCTCCCCAAAATAAGGCCTATCCCAACGGTTCCTTAGAACCGTTGGGAAACACTCCCAAAACAATGTCTATCCCAACGGTTCCTTAGAACCGTTGGGAAAAACTCCCCAAAACAAGGCCTTTCCCAACGGTTCCTAGAACCGTTGGGATAAACTCCCCCCAAACCAAGGTATCCCAACGGTTCTAAGAAACCGTTGGGAAAAACCTCATTTACCAACGGTTCTATCGAACCGTTGGTATGTAACTGTGGGGAAAAACCCACATTCCAGTAGTGTGAGTTAGCTATGAAAACACCTAATGTCACAATAGTCACATAAAAAGTTTATAATTTTTCTCCGATCGAAGTTTGTGGGAAAGAAATCTTGTGATCCTTCCTATAGTGGAATTTGATGTGATTCTTGGCATGGATTGGCTTTCATTATATGTATCTCATATCAATTTCCAAATAAGGGATGTCACATTTCATATTCCAGATCAATCTATAATCATCTATCAATGCAAGGATGAACATAACCTTCCAGTGGAAATTTATTCCATCTTATGGGTCTTGATTCCACTAAATGAAGGTTATTTATCTCAAATGGTTGGTGAGAAACTCACAATTAAGAATTTTCCCATTTTACGGTAGTTTGATTATGTCTTTCCGGAGGAATTACCGGGACTTCCACCAAATCGTGAAGTTGAGTTCTGAATAGAACTCGTACCGGGTGCTTTGCCTATTTCAAAGACACCTTATAGAATGGCCCCAATTGAGTTGCAGGAATTGAAGTATCAACTCCATGAGAATCTTGATAAGGGATTCATACACCCTAGTGCGTCACCTTGGGGAGCACCTGTTCTATTTGTTAAGAAGAAAGATGGATCAATGAGACTCTGCATTGATTATCGAGAACTTAACAAGATCACTATCAAGAACAAATATCCTCTCCCGCGCATTGATGTCCTATTTGAACAACTACGCGGTGCTCAATACTTTTCCAAGATTGATCTTCGTTCAGGGTATCATCAATTAAGGGTCAAAAGGGAGGATATACCAAAGACGGATATCCGTACAAGGTATGGACACTATGAATTTATAGTGATGCCATTTGGTCTTATTAATGCCCCTGCTATCTTCATGGATCTAATGAATAGAGTCTTTAGAGACTATCTTGATCAATTTGTGGTAGTCTTTATAGACGATATTCTTTTCTATTCAAAGAGCAAGGAAGAACATGAAGATCACTTGAGAATTATATTTAAGCCCCTGAGAAAGGAGAAGCTTTATGCCAAATTTACAAAGTGTGAATTTTGGCTTCAAAAAGTTGCATTTTTGGGTCACATAATCTCAAAAGTGGGGATATATGTGGATCCAGCAAAAACAGAGGTTATCGAAAGATGGTCGAGACCAAGAACAGTAACTGAGATCTGAAGTTTTCTTGGTTTGGATGGATATTATCGACGTTTTGTGAAAGTTTTTTCACGATTATCTAATCCACTCACCAAGTTGACTCGGAAAGGAGTTAAGTTTGTCTAGATGGAAGAATGTGAAGAGAATTTCAAGGAGTTGAAAAGAAGGTTATCCAGTGCACCTGTGCTCACACTGCCTTGTAGTGGAGAAAGGTTTGTGATCTATAGTGATGCATCCAAGAAGGGATTAGGGTGTGTTCTTATGAAAAATGATATGGTGATAGCTTATGCTTCACGACAGTTGAAAATCCATGAGCAAAATTACCCAACACATGATTTGGAGTTAGCTACGGTAATCTTTGCATTAAAGATTTGGAGGCATTACCATTATGGTGAAAGGTGTGATATTTATACTGATCATAAAAGTTTAAAGTATATTTTCACACAAAAGGAGCTGAATATGCGTCAAAAAAGATGGTTGGAGTTGATTAAGGATTACGACTGCTCAATCCATTACCACCCTGGGAAAGCAAACAAGGTGGAAGATGCATTAAGTCGACAAGACCATGCTAGTTTATCCATGATGAGGATCACAAAAGATCCAATATTTATGGATTTACAAAGGATGGATCTTGGAATTATAATGGAAGGGGAAAAATCTTATCTTTCACAAATGAATGTTAAACCATCTATACATGTGAAGATTAAAGAGGCACAAAAAGAAGATGTCGAGTTAAAAATGAAGGTGAGCAATGTTCTTGAGTTCAACCTTGATTGTGATGGGATAATAAAGTTCAGGAATCGGGTTTGTGTTCCTCCCATCCCCGAATTAAAGAAGGAGCTGCTGGATGAGGCTCATAGTTCTTCATTATCTATTCATCCTGGAAGCACGAAGATGTATAGGGACCTGACAGAGTACTTCTGGTGGGATGGCATGAAAAGAGATGTTGCTGAATATGTCTCTCGATGCTTGGTTTGTCAGCAAGTTAAAGCTGAGAGATAGAAGTCTAAGGGGATGTTACAACCATTACCCATACCTGAATGGAAATGGGAAAACATTACTATGGACTTTTTCACAGGAATTCCTAAAACATCCAAAGGAAATAATTCTATCTGGGTCATAGTTGATCGTCTTAAAAAGTCTTCACACTTCATTTCTATTAGAGAGGATTTCTCTCTGGATCACCTTTCCAGGATATATGTAAAGGAAGTGGTAAGATTGCATGGAGTACCACTTTCTATTACATCTGATCGCGATCCGATATTTACCTCGAAGTTCTGGTGAAGTCTTCAGCATTCTCTGGATACAGAGTTGAGTTTCAGCACTACTTATCATCCTCAGATAGATGGTCTGTCTGAAAGAACAATTAAAACCCTAGAAGATATGTTGAGATATTGCTCTATGGATTTCAAAGGAGGTTGGGATCAACACCTACCTTTGGTGGAATTTTCTTAGAATAATAGCTTTCACTCCAGTATTCAGATGGATCCTTATGAAGCTCTCTATTGAAAGAAATTCAGGACTCCAACTTGCTGAGATAAAGTTGGGGAAAGAAATCTATTAGGACCTGATCTCGTTGACGAAATGGAAGAAAAGGTCAGATCTATTCAACAACACATAAGAGGAGCTCAGAGTCGACAAAAACGATATGCTGACAGCCGAAGAAAAGACCTAGAGTTTGAAGTGGGCGATAAAGTGTTCTTACAGATATCTCCCTGGAAGAGAGTTATGAGATTTGGAAAGAAGGTGAAGTTGAGCCCTAGATATATCGGTCCTTTCGAAATACTGGATCATGTTGGGAAGGTAGCTTACCGATTGTCACATCCACTGAATCTCTCTCAAGTTCACAATGTGTTCCATGTATCTCTCCTGATAAAGTACATACCTGATCCTTCACATGTACTCAGCTCAGAAGTTGTACCGTTAGAGCAAGATCTTTCTTATGAAGAATAACCGATAGAGATTCTGGATCGTAGCGAGAAAGTCCTACGAAACAAGGCCACTCTCTTGGTGAAAATTTTATGGAGGAACCACCAATTAGAAGAAGCTACATGGGAACTTGTGGATATGATGAGGGAGAGGTATCCTCATCTGTTTGTTACAAAGTGACGAATTTTGAGGGCGAAATTCATTTTAAGGGGGGAAGAATTAACACCCGAGAATTTTATGTTATATAAATCATCAAAGGAATCTTTTTCTACACAACACTTTCTTGGCTTGCTTTACACGAAATCGCGACCTTCCTCAATAGCCTGTGTCGTACGCAATACCGAGTTTCACTAAACAACGATATGCTATTAAAATATTATTAAAACTAGCCGTTATGAATAGTAATAACCACTAATTGAAATTTTATAAATTTTATTTTTCAAAATTGACTTCATTTTTGGATTCAGAATATCGAAATTTTCCTAGGGTGAAATTTTGGTATTTTTCTGAAAACATTCAATTTTTGATGAATAGTGAAACCACTAAGTGGTAGTTAAAAAACTGAATTTTTCATAAAACATAATTTTACCACTTCTGTTAGTGGAATTTCGAAAATCCGAGAGACACAGTTAATATCAAGTACTAAAATGTGGTTCAATGAGATGAAAATAATTTTTGGTGAATAGTCATCTTTTACTTTTTTTTACCACGGTAAAAAGTAAATAGGGTAATTAAGGGTAAAGATGATATTATTATTACCCTAACACATGTCCTATTTCTATTGGATAAGTGTAATTCAACCAAAAAGAAACTTAGGAATAAAATATGACCATTTAGGCCCACATGGATTAGATTAGGACATTTATTATTAATTTATTTAAAAAAGGGTTAAAATATTTAAAATCAAAGTTTAATAAGTAAATAATTTTTTATATGGGGTTATACAGAAGATAAATTAGACTGTAAATATTAATTAGAAAGCTAAAAAGATTTACTACATAATGGAATTTTATTTTTAATTTTTAGACATTAAATAATTTAATTTATTTATGTCACAATGATGATGCAGTAATTATCTTATTAATGAAATATTGACATAATTGATGTTATAAACACCAAAATAAATGTAATTTGAGACTTTTTATTAATCCCACCAATTTCATAGGTTAATATGACATGTTATTATTGATTTAATTAACTTCGATAGAACTAATAATTCTGTTATGATTTTCACAAAAATCAATTACTAAATAGTGTCAAAATTGACATAAAATAGTTTTTAAAACAAAAATTATATTGGTAATTTTTATTTTATTACTAAAAATCTATGGTTCGGCCAAGTGACTTATATAAGGTTATATATATTAATAATAAACATCTTGGGGTTCGTTTGGATGCTTATAGTATGTTTATTAACCTTATAGTATAAGAACACAAGAAGACATGGTAAAATTAAAATTATTTAACTTAATGTTAAATCTAAATGATAAGGTTAAAATAGGAAGCTAAACTTGTCTAAATTCTATTGGATAATAGTATTTCGACCCATCCCCACCATAGCTTCTAAATATATCAATTTGGAGCTATTTAAAACCGAACTTGACTTTATAATAAAATAATAGTTTTAGTTATTCCAAAGGTGCCCCTCTCCTCCCTTATAAAAGGACACATCCTCCCCCTCTTCCTCAAACCACTTGGAGCCTTCAAGCTCGGCCAAAACCTGCCTATTTCTCCTCTACACTTCCCTAGTGACATCCTAGAGGTTCTGTTATTCTTCAAAGACCAATTTTAGTGCCCTAAAAGAAGGTCTCAAAGAAGCACTTCAAAGAAGAGGTAATGTCTGTTACCGATTCTTTCATCTTTATTTCTTCTTCCACTTCTTCTTCTTTAGTTGTTTCATTATGAAGTAATAACATCAGTATCACTCATATAATGATATGTTATTATACATATGAAACAACCCTATTTCACCATCTATCCATCCTACAGAAAAAGAAATAACCGCGCATGCGTACGTACGGAATACCGTCTCCACGTTGTGGTGTAATATATTTTCCACCACCACCTTACATAGATGGATATAATAGTGTAAATAATGACCATATATGACTATTATAAAGTGATATTGATTCTGAAATAGTATAAATATACTCCAATACAATTCCACGATCATAGTAACGATATCATCACTCGTGCGTACGTACGGAATACCGTCTCCACGATGTGATGCGACTCGTTCTACATGATCTTCATTTCATAATGATTATATAAATTAATTGAATGAATTAATATGATATATATTACACTAATAACATTCTGGAAATGAGGTATCTATAACCTAAAGATAAGTATAAGAATTTATTCGACAAAACACGCATAAAAGCAAAAAGTTATAAACACCCGAATAACAAGTAGAAATGAAATATTACTACTAAGAAGCTAAGAATATGACCATATATGAAATCATAAAAATAAGTATTATTCTGGAATTAGTCAATAACAATATTTAAATCATTATACAGGAGGTTCGGACACTTACAAAGCAAGTCGAACCTAAGGTATGAGAAATATCAAAATCTCATTTTTATCCGAGATTGCTTATTCGTAAGTATTTAATGGGGTGTATTTTATCATCCACATCCATGTTTCATCAATATGTAATGTTATTTACATACACCAACAATTTTTTAAATCCAATTTTACCTTTTGGTGAGTTTTTAGTAAAAGATATTAAAGGAATCATTTGTCGTTTTTCGTACGAGGTACTTTTTGACTTTCTGACAAAAGTACGAGAAGAATGTTTTCTTTTAACTTATACGGAATGAATGGATTTTTAAAACATAATTTCCAAGAAGCTTCCTTTAAAATTTTTCAAGTTTATTTTTAATCAAATTCTTTTTGTTTATAATTTTATGAAATGTTAAGAAAGGAAAAGTGTTTTTGAAGTAGAATGGTTTTTTTTCCTCCAGAATGGAGTTCAAGTGTTTTATCAAAACTTTTTTCCATCTATGATAATAAAGGGTTCTGTTTATATCCCTATTATTACATGGATTTGATTATGTTGTGATGGAAATATTTTTATTAATTCCTTTATCGTATATGAATTGTTTGACGAAGTCATGATGTTTAAGATTCCCATTTTTATTACATGGGTTATGCAATGATGTATGGTTTATGATTTTGTGGAACACATAAGAATGGTATCACTATGAGATGGGTGGGACCTATATCTCCCTCCAATGCATTGGGTAAAGATTTTATATCTCATGAGATATACATGGTTGGACGGTAGGTTATACCAGTTCAGTGAAACAGGACTGAAACGAGGGTCACTCGGTTCAGAAAGGGACTTTGTCCACTAAGATATTCTTGGAAATGAGTCTTGACTAACAAGAAATGATTCTCTATGATAATGTGTGTATGCCACAAAGTATCTTGTTTTATGTTATGATTATTGTGATTACATTTCACTGCCATGATTTATCCCATGTTATGAAATTATGATCTCTTTTGCAGGTTAAGATTTCCAAAAGTTATGTGCTTGTGTATACGTTGTGATTGATATTTCTTTTGTTTACCCTTACTGAGCATTTGAGCTCACTCTTTTGTATGTTTTATTTCCCCAGGGCAGGAATAAGGTTATTAAGTAGGATATGCCAAAAAGGGACTCTAGATACGATGAAATAAGTGGGAGGCAAATTTGATGCTTTATGAACCAGTTGTTTATGTTTCCCAGTTTCTAAAGACACTATACCAATACGGTCCTTTCGTGGTTTTGTTATATGTTGTAATAAGTATGCTTCAATTTTGAAGTATTAACAATGTATGTAAAGTATGGGTCGTTATAATTACATGTTTATTATTCATTTTATTTCACTTATTATCATTCCATAATAAATTTTTTTATCATGTATTTTTTTGATAGATGTTTTGATGATATTTAAATTATGTGTAAAAAATGAATTTGTCACATTAACTATGAATCTATGATGTCTTTATTTCATAATATCTTTAATAATAATCATGAAATAATTATAATATTTATGAATAAATTATATTTTAAATATCAATCCAGAGTAATGGTTTTATGAAATGAATTATGTTATGATCATGGATATTGTTGTCCATACATACTCCAGAGTAACATTTCAATTTTTCAATGTGCGTTTTGGAAAAACGGACAGTAATATTTTATAATTACAAAATTATCATGATATCATAAAAAAATTATTTCATGATTTATATATAAATATCAAAAATGTTGTTTGGTGATGAAAAATGAGTAAAATCGCTTCATGATAGTGGTACACCATTAATACTCGAATAACATTATCATCTTTATTAGAGTGAGAAGGTAAGAATGAAAACGATATATTATATACCAAATTTATTTAATTTTTATCCTATATTTTAACTTATTATATCCTTACAACATTCCATATAATGTGTTAGTGTAAAAATGATCACATAGCTTTGTGACACGATTGTCTTTCATTAAGAAGAGTGACATTATTGTATCCCTATGTAATATAATGTCAAATATATATATAATATATAAATATTTTATAGGTATATTTATGTTATAAATATCATATATATAGTATAAATTCATCATAGTAACCGAATCATGAGGGGTGTTGATAGAAAATGTGTCACATCGGTTCGGGAGATAGAAGTCCACTATACAAACGAGAGGCATTATATTTTACAATTTTATGGAAGATGATAGGATATATACATTAAATAAACATAATATCATCAATTTATATATTATATACTCGTTTTAATATATAATAATAAATTAAGATAATTTGAAGGATTTTTAATAAGTAAAAAATTAAAAATTAATAGTCATGAATTTTACATTCCATTAGACAACCGATTAAAAATTATTCATAAAGTATTATAAAAATTGATTTATGAAAAATTAATGATTATGTGACTGTAGTGTAGAATTTCGGAATATATTTGGGTAGTTATATTCCCAAAAATGCATCACTGTGTAAATTAGAGAGTAGATGAAGTGTCCTTTTATTAGCGGGTTGTGTAGCACAAAAATAATTTTTGAGGTGAAAAAATATGTACCCACTTATTGAGATGAAATGCAGTCTAAAATATTTTAGTATATAACCATTTACAATAATAGGTATACATATTTCAAAAAATATTATTTTATAATATATTTATGGTTATTTTAATCCATATCATTTTCATATAACCTTTGGAAAAACAATTTTTACCTTATCCACTTCAAATTGTATTTACTATTTACACTAATTATATTGGAAAAAATCAGATTTAAATTATTTGATAAAATAAATTATTCATATTCCAAATATTTTATCAATTTCTAAAAATTAAATTCCAATAATTAGAAGAATAAAATTTAAAATTATTCCAATACATGTACTGAAAGAATGATTTTAATTACAAAATTATCATAACTATTGATTTTTTAAATATCAAAATTAAATATTAAATTTATTTAATTACATAATTTTGATAAATTATAATTTATTTAAACTAATTTTAGTTTAAACCAAATTGAAAATATATTTGTTCTAGTAAATTAGTTAAAAATAAATAAAAATAAAAATTATTATTTTCATTATTCATTGAAAAATAATAATTTTCAAAAAATTTAAAAATATTCACCTTAATATAATTCTGTTGGGATTATTCAAAAATTTAATATATATATTTATGATATAATGCTTACAAAATTGGTAAAAAGAATTTCAGATTCAGTGCTCAAATAATTAGTAAACCATCATTTAGAAAAAATAATGTTTTTTTGAAAAAAATATATTTTAATATTAATTGATTAATATTTTATTTCTAATGAATAAATAAGAAATTATTATTTCTATAGGTGTAAACAATATATTTTTTCATATTATATTTAAAACTAGTCATAGTCACTATCATAACAACATTATTGCGATGTTATACTATATTACGATTCTTGTAGACTCACCATGGTGTATTTTACATGTAATTGAAGAGACTAACATCCCAGAAATATATTTCCTATTTTGATTAATCTTACTGTTTCATGTCTCATAAGATATTAAATAATATTTTATTATTTTATAATTTTTAAGGGTAATATCGATTCCTTAATAAAATAAATTCTATTTATAATAGATAAATCCATAATCAAGTGTTATAGTTATAAAAAAATGCACAACATTGTCTACATAAGAATATTATAATTTATATCATATGAGATTTCAATGAATGTTAATCATCATCACTATTGATAATATATAATTTTAATATATACGTTTATGATTATTATACATTACATGTTATAATAAAAATCAATTTGACATAGATAATAGAAGTAATGTCCCTAACCAGTGGGATCAAAGACTATAAAGTCCATTAATTGAACCGTTAATAGAAATTAAGTCATTGGGATATTTAATTATTTAATACTATGATAATATTTCATTAATAATTCATTAGAGGAACATTTTATTAGAAAATTTATAATTTATCGAGATCACATTCAAAATAATGTTTGTTGAACCTGCATAAGTTATTTCCACCATTAGACATGTTGATATCAGAGAATACTATTCGGACCGACTATTCTTATACATATATTTTACATCCTAATATATCATTATTCACAATATAAATTATTCATACCTTATATTATTTTATATTTATATTGGATTTATAAACAATGATATATGAAAAAATATTCCATATGTGAACTACATAATTTCCCACCATGTTCTTCATAACTTAAAGCCTTCATATTCATACAATACATAATATCATTATTCATTACATCGGTAATAGACACATAAAACATGGTAAGCTTATATTATTAGTAAATTTAATCATGGGATATATAAACATAACCCGATAATTCAGGTATGTGAACAATACAATAACATTTTGAAAGAATACCCCATACATCATGGATTATAAACATGAGCCTTCGAATAAATAATGGTAGTTCATAAGACATGCATAACAATAGAATCAAATAATATGATCCTTGAGATAAAAACATTTGTATAATCCATAATTTTTTTGAAAAAACCATAATTATTGAATAGAAATTCATTGGTAGTCATGAAATAATGGACATGATACCATAGTATATTGGTTTCACCCCCCAAACTATCATAGTAGTCATGAATCACTCCCAATACTATCAGAGTGGATATTGTTCCTTAATAAAATAGTTTCACTCAAAATTCCAAATCTAATTATCTAATGAGATTTAAATATTTACAAAATGCATTGTTGAGAGATATAAGTCCCAACCATCACATAATATATGATTATGTGTTCAATGGGAACATAAAACATTCATATTATCATAACCTCTGGAAAATAAATGGTTTCCATAAATTTTTCATCATATCAAAGCCCATATACATGAAATGGATCTAATAAACAATTCATCATTTCATAACCCATAAAAATAAAAATGGTACCATAATAATCTAATTAATTCAATAAATGATAACTCATTTAAAATGAACATTTTTCATAAAAATATCTTTATCGAAATAAAAAACCATATAGTGAAATAATAAGGATCATATTACTGTACATATTATATGTAAATTCTATGTAACATGTATGGATTTCATCTTATATGAGAAATTACATTAAAAACCCAATTGGATAATTTGTTTATGAAAATAATTATTTAACATTATAAATCAATTTTTTTATACAAAACTGTCACAAAATATTTTGAAAATTTAGTTAATTAAAAACAATATTTAAAACTATTAATTGGTAATCTAAAAGTCAGTTTTCATGGTGAAAAAAGTTATCTTTCATCGTGTAAATTTTAATGAAATTATTTATTTCATATTTAAAGAAAATGTCAAAAAATACATTATTATGACTAATAAACAAAAATAAATTCAATATTTTTCTAAATATAAAACAAATGTGTAAAAATTTCATCAATCAATAATTGGATAATAGTAAAAAAATTCTATAAAACATTTGTATAAAACATTGACATTGATATAAACAGAGTTTCTACTAAATGGATAAATAATAGAGGTTTTCATGAACCATCTGGAATACCCTGGTACACTAATACATGAGCTGAAACCTAACAAACACAAAGGGCTATACCAATTCCAATGGGATAGTGATAAGAACCTGGTATTATACAATATTAATAATTGAATTAATTTAACACAAAAAATGTAAAATAAATAGAAACATATAGGTATGTGCAATGAAAAATACCTAAAGATACATCACTGAGGAAATAAGTAGTTATTTCAAAACCCAAACAATGATCCACCTCTACGAAGAGTTTATTCCCTTTACTCACATGTGGAAAAATATAATCTAATAATGCCTAATGGAAAAGGTATGGTTTGAGATAAAACAAATGTAGGGTATCAGAAAGTGTTTAATTTTAATATGAAAAAATAAATACAACAAATAATTTATTCATATTTATATATATCGTTAAGGTTATTACAATTTAATATTTAGACAAAAATAGATTTTAATTTCAAATAGAGTAAACACTTTAAAAAATGTCTTATGTAAACATTTTATATAAAAGAGTTTATATAAATCTCTATAAAGTAGTAAAATAGTATCATAGTCATTTGAATATATATAAGTAGTCACAAAAATCAACTTGGTTGTCTACTATGTGGTAAAATAGTTTCTTTTTATGGGACCTCCACTAACGCATACTACTGATCACATAACTGTTTGAAAAATTCCCTTGAGCTCTAGCCAAATATGATCCAACAATATCCTACGTGGGATAATTTCCACAAAATAAGTTTATGTTAGATTGTAATGTGTCTATAAATATATTAAGAATTATTATCTAATCTTGTTTTTATCAAGTAACACACTAACCAGTCAGGCTCTAATGTGATCAATCGATCAATCAATAATTGGAAAATTATATCAATTTTTTTAAACACAACCTTCAAATTTCACATTTTAATAAAACAATTTAAATATATAAACAAAAAAATAAATTCTTAATCAATTCATTCCTATTTTTATGATAAACCTAGCCATAGTTAGTTATCATATAAATTTTTGCAATTATCCTCAAAAATGAAATTCACAAAGGAATTTAAAAAATTTCATCATATTTAAATCATGACACAATTTCCAATTCCATTTGAATTGGGGAATTTTCTAATGAATTCTATCTAATATAATTTGAAATTTCATTTCACACCAAATTGATTTTTCATAATAATATTTAGTGAAATATAAAGAGTTTATGAACATAAATTGTTTATTAGATATAAAATATCAATGAAACCACCTACCATTAATCACGAAGAACATGCATCACAACAACCAAAATAGGACTTTCAAATGAAGAATGATGATAATGGAGATCTAAAATTGAATAAAAAATCAATATTCCAAAAAATATATTCTGTATCAATCAATAATAATATGATGTAAAAAACTCTATGGATGAAATATATAGAGAGTTGTAGAGATGGTATGAAAGATGTTCTCTTACAAGAGAGGAATTGAATGAGGTTCTCGATGAATTGATCCTAATAATAACTAGAATGAAGGATGAAAAAAATCATGAGAGATCCCAAGAGCTAAGAATATTATTTATCTCGATTCAGGGTTAAGGGGGAGAATTTCTAGGCATTCATAAATTTTGAAATAAATTTTGGGAAATATAAATTAATGATAGAATGAATATAAGGGAAGGGTTGCACGGTTTTTCAAATCATGCACCCTAACTATTCAACCCTCTGATGGGTATCATTATTTCCATTAGGTGAAAAAAATTAAACCTTTCACCAACCATATAAAGACACACTATTTTCAGTTTTGTTTACACTGGGTTTGTGTATGGTTTTGATAAAGCATTACCCAATCACCCGTAACCTATAAATTTTAAAATTTTCAACCATTGACTTGAAGTAACTAGATATGAACTGAAAAAAAAGAATTAGAAAATTAAGGATTTATATGTAGATGAAAAATTAAGTAGTATGTTACAACCTCATCAATATAGTGTCAATCTATCCCCATAATGGTTGTCAAAGATGTCCCCTTATCAACCAGTTGAGTCCACTACTCTATAATTAGAGCCTCTTTGTCCCACATATCACTAATGTCATAAAAAGGATTCACTAGAACATTTTCCCTAGGTATCATCCTTCCATGAATTAACATTGTTTCAAAATAAAATCATTGGACTAGATTCTCAATCACAAATAAATCAGGCTTAACATCATGATCACTTAAACAAAACACTGTAGATTGGATAAAAAGATACATTGATATCTATGATAAACAGAAATCATTTTGTATCGTCTTAAAATATGGCATAATTGATAAATATTAATTAACATTCCTCACATTCATTCCATCCTAAAAACATCACGTAAAATGGAGCGAAAGCTTCCCCTTCCTCCCAAGTCATCAATGACCTATACTAGTTGAATCTTTTATGAGTAATTGATTACAAAAAAAACCAAAAATCCACAGAGGTGATAAACAATGACCTATACCATATAAATGTTATCAAAATTATCTAAAATAATTTATTGAATCTTTGATGATGTCTATCAAAAAATTATAGGTAAATCTATTGAACTATCACCAATCTCCAACCAGCACATCGGTGATTTACATGGTGATCCCACTAAAGGCCTCAAAAGGAGCCATTCTAATCGAAAAATTTAAAATAATATTATGTTAAAACAAAAAAACACATATGATCATGAAAAGATCCAAAATAGACATCAAAACTACTTTGGACCATATCCTAATTAATATTTATACTCCATTCTATCTAGAAATACTTCTATGAATTATATGTCATAATCAAATTAACTTGAGATCCAAATGCCAGCATATGGTCTCTCAAGTAATGAGAAGTAAATTGAGGAACTTTTCAGCTTGCTCAATATTAAAAAAAATCAAAACTCAATATCAACCCTATATACACTAGATATGTATGTTATGTGAAAAGACAATTATTTTACATCAAATATAAGACCTCAAACCTGAATGTGTCACCTTTTATTATTATCTGATTATGAATCTCAATGAACTCAAACAACATCTAAATATTGATCAATAGACCTGTAGCCTCTTGAGGATTATTAGGGACTAGTAATGCTTCCAATTTTTGGGAAGGAACATTTGATCACTATTTTGGAAGAAATATCTCTATGGTTCTATAACTAGAGACTAAATAGTAAGGGTTTTAAGCATATGTTCTAAATCATGGACATCACTAAAAATTACCTAATCCAGAATCTCATCCATGTGAGGATTTAATTATTGTGGATTATCCTCAAATTTCTCCTGGAACTATTCACACATGTTCTTGGAGGCATGATGCTACACATCATCGAAAAACAACAATGATATTGTCATACGATTGCAAATATCATAACAAAAACAAGAGAAACAAATAAATTAATCATATATGATAGGTAAACAATATTTTGATTTCAATATATCCAATTCAAAATTAGGGATATTACTAGAACTAATCATTAATAAATCTTACCCAAACCTCCAATAGTGACTAACGGCTCATTATAATGATAGATGAAAATGAACTCACTCCTAACTACGTACTGAGTCCTGACAAGATCATAAATGCATACTAAAATCAAGAAAAGATGATTAACCTGAAACAATAAATCAAATTTGTCACATTCCATCCATGATATGATGATAACATGAGAATTGAATCATAAATGAAATAACAAAATGCGGAATCTTAATCATGACTGGTGGGAAATAAGCACCTCCAATCATACAATTATAATGTGGTGATGAATTATTCCCAAACAAATAACAGAAAATTTAAACATATTAGTTTTCTAAATAAAAAACACCTAAAAGAGATAACAATAGATAAAAACCAAGTATATAAAAACCCAAATAGTAAGTCATCAATGTAGTCAACAGTAGGAAAGACAATGTATAAGAATTCTGATGGTTTCAATACTACAAGATGAATGGTCAAAACACCCACCTCATATAAGAGGAACATTCCCATTACATGAAACTTAAAAGGGAAAATCTACTAACACATAACAAAATATGTTGGTTTTTAGATAAAATCACATGATGGTCTCTCCTAATCTTCCATATAATGATTTAATAACAAATAGAAAACATTATGCAACCAATTATAAAAAAAATTGACATTACATTAAAAATTAATATTTAAATGAAACATGTTTTTTCATTTCAAATAATTGAATCATTTGAAACAATGGATTATATAAAATTTTTATATAATATAGTTTATAAAAATCACTATGAATGGGTAAAATTATTTCAATATAATTGGAATATATTTCAAATTAGTCAAAACAAGAACTACGGTTATCTCCCATGTGGTAAAATACTTTCTATTTAGGGGATCCTCATACTATAACATAAGTGATCATAGAAATGGTTACACATGTCCCTAGACATTAGGTTGAATATGAATCATCAATATACCACAGAGAATAAGATCCACTAAAATGGGTTTATGTTATATTTTTAAATCATCTATCCATTTCCATAAATTAAACATTCTTCTGTTTTTTCTAAAAAACCCCAATAACTAATAAGGACCGCATGTCACCAATCAATGAATAAATATCAGGAAAATTATTTCTAAGAATATTTAAAATATAATGTCTTATTTCTAGTGTCAAAATTCCATTTTTAAATAGAAAACCAAATAATAAATTTTTGATAATTCATTAATTTGCAAGATAAAAAATATTCTATTCTAATAAAATAAATTAAAATAATTTTTCTATAATTATTCTCACAAAGATTGGAAAAAATGTATAAAAATGGTGCAAAATAAGGAATTATATAAAATTTTCAACAATTCACCCCGTTACACCCTAATTAAAACCTAACTAATGTTTGAAAAAAAATAGAGGGTTTGAGAGTTCCTAGAAATAGAATCATGATACTCCATTAGTTTTCATTGTAAACATTATTATGGACTCTTGATTATATAATGAGATGAAAATGAAATGAAAACATGAAACTTTGAGAAATAAAAATATGAGATAAAAATTTATCTACTTATTGAGTGGTATATCACATGGTCTTGTCATTAAAAGAATAATAATAACTAATTCAAATATAATAATTAAATTATAACATAATTTCATTACAACATTGGTATCTTTTGAATCATAAGGACCATGAAATAAATAAAAATTTATGGAACATTAATGATCATAATTTTCATTATAATTATTATGAATTTCATTCATAAAATTTTTATACACCACATTAAATAAACATTTTGTGTTTAAAATAATTTTCGCATAAAAATAAATGTGATACGAAAATCACTTAAATGATTGGTCACATTTTAATTATAAGCCCAACATAAGAATAAATTTATATTAATATTTTCATATCATAATAATATATATATAAATAATATTTAATTTAAAATATAATTTATATAAACTTCATAATATATGATGGGTTCATAAAATAACACATGTCCCAATGAAGTGAATTTGAGAAAACAATCCCTTACATGATTTGGTAACTCTTGAATAGTATGACCCATGAAAGAATAAATTTAATTATAACATTGAATATAACTATAATAAACAATTAATGATATTAAATTTAAAATTTTATTTAAAAATACCTCATAAAATAATATTGTTGCATAATATAACGTATGTCCTGAAAAAGATAATTTGAGGAAATAATCTCTTACCTTATATCTGGACTATCACTGTAGAGATTCATACATCATGTATAACAAATAATGGTTTATTTTACAAATATCATAGAGCCATACATACAAATATCATACAAAATATGAATTATTAATGTAATTATATTACTCATTTATTGAATATTCTTCGTTAAAATCATATTTTTAGTAATAGGGGATTTGTTTCCATATCTATTTTGATTTCATATTTTTTTAGATCATTATTATATTCATGGTTTGATAATATCCAAAATTTTAACAATGTTTTAAATATATTATTTATTAATTACTTATAATTTTAAATTTATCCTTTAAAGTTTAGTATATAATGTGAATTACACAGTTAATGGAGGTGATAGGCTAAATATATTCATGACTGTTTATTCCATTTTCTTGAAATATGGATCAAAAAGAGGGTAAATAATTTACAAGAATTAAAAAATCAATAAAATTATATACATGTAATTTAT
The DNA here is from genome assembly GCA_963277665.1 of Viscum album. NCBI lineage: Eukaryota > Viridiplantae > Streptophyta > Magnoliopsida > Santalales > Viscaceae > Viscum > Viscum album. Next base: position 194,132,385 of record OY728146.1, on the reverse strand, counting down.
ATTCATTAAATTTATCCTTATTACCTTCCATTTAGTTCTTAATTGACAAAAAATCAAATCGCTTCATGTGGTAGTAGTCTTCCATAAAAATGTGAGACATTATCATACTCAAATGGACTGTAATGTAAGTTATTTTAATTTTTATAATTATTAAAAAAATTATATTTAGGTCATAAATAACATATAAAATGTCAAATATATCATATTAACAAGTAGTGAGAGGTGGAGATGGAAAAATATTTACTTCGATTTTCAAGGGGGATGTTTACCGCATACAATATTGACAGTTTCATTACCAATTTGACTAAATAATATATATTTTAATGAAATTATGTAAAAACAAAAACTTATTATATATGAGATACATATTCTATTATTTCGTCAAGGTTCTACAATATTATAATGTTTCAATGGAATAAATAAAATACATACCCATGGTTTCAGACTATACATATTCATCAGAGAACTCTATTAGTTTTACACCTACAACTTTATTATGTGTGTTTACTAATCATATTTGGACCTAATGAATTTGTTTATATGTGTTATGAATTTATATTTTTAGTTATTAGATTAATAAATGGGTTTTGGATATGTGTCGAGGAGTTGAGAGGGGGTTTTTAATGTGGAGTGTAAACATTTGATTTTTTAAAGAAACAAATAAGTTTACCATCATTTTAAACATATCGTAACGCTAAAAAATTGGTCATTGTCAGAACATAGAGGATATAAGTCCACGATATTTAAATAAAATATATGATTTAAATTTTTTAGATCATTTTAACCTGTATATTTTTTTTTAATTTTTGTTAACCCAATTCTATCATAAACATTGATAATTTATTTTTACTATTTAAAAATTAATTTCAAAAAATAATTATTATCATAGTATATTGTATAAATTATTAAAATTAAACCCATTAAATTATTTTTTAATTCCATTTAATGTATTTTAAAATATTAATTTAAAATTAAACCCCCAAAGCAAATGAAAATAACTTTTCCTAGGAGAAAAGGTTTATAAGTGTATAATATTTTAATTTCAAAGATCAATATGAATTTTATTAAAATTAACAAAATTAGTATATGTATAAAATAATTTTTTTAATATTTCATTAAATAAATTTTTAATGATATTTATCTACTTAAATTAACCAGCTGAAAATATATTCTTTAATAAAATTTTGTATTTATCAATATTCAACACAAATTAATGTTTTCAAAAAAATTAGAAAAAATTCACCCAAACAAAATATTGGTATTTTCATTAAAAAAATAATTTATTTTTGGAAAATAAATTTTTGAAATTTGTGTTAAATAAATTTTATTATTTGTTCAAAAAAATATATATAATATGTTTTTTAAGGAAATGTATTTTTTAAAGCTATAAAAAATTGAATAATTTCTAAGTAATAATTTATATATATATTTGAAATTTCTAAAAAAATTATATTTAATATCTAACATGTGGATATTACAATTCATAAAACCAAAGTTAGTCACTATATTTTATGGGTATGTTTAAATAATGATATTAAAATTTTATTAGTGTTTATTATAACATATTGTTCTTATAAGAAATATTATTGAAGAAATTAAATGTTTGGAAAAAAATATTTTCTCAAATAATAAGGTGTTACATTCTAATAACATGAATTTAATTTCATTATAGTAACTATGTAACTTTTTATATATTAATAGATTATACATATACCTAATTAAAACATCATGTTCCTATATTGATTCTCCAAGAAAATGGTTTCATTGAAAAATGTTGATCATGTGGGCGGTCAAAATTTGAATAAGTGTTTTAATATGATACAGAATCTCCAATGGTTATCCATCATCAGATAGATCATGATCTAATTTTATAACAACATTATTTTGTAAAACGGATAGATTAGGTATGTACATATTTAGGAGAGACACATGGAACACATCATGAACCAAAGTGTGGTTGGATGGAAGCATCATGGGTTAAGCTCCATTCCTAATATGATAAAAAAGTCCAATAAGATTATATACTAAGATCTTATTTATAAATTATCTTCTAATATCATTGGCTTATTCCATAATGAGATTGATATTAATGTATTCTTATGAACATAAAATTTAATATCACAGACATGATTATCAGTATAATGGTTAAATCGATATTGTGTATCTTATATTTGTTTCAAAATAGATCTAAACTTGTTCTTTAATTAATCTACTTGATATAGTGCCAATATATTTCATTTTCTAACTCCATTCCAATATGTTATATTTATACACATATTTCTATTGGTATCATCACATTGATAGAGTTGAATGATCTTATTGATGTTATTGTTGTAACAAATCAAATATAGTGGATGCTTTTGACCCAAAACTTCTTTGATATCTATATAGAATGTTATAATTATATCATATAGGGTTGGAATGGTAATATCTAAATAGAAATATTTTGGAGGATTTATCAATTTTTTGAAACTCAACTCCATATAAAGTGTTTGTAGAAGACATCAGAATAACTTTTAGGTAATCCACATATCCTACTCAGATATAATTGAATGTGGTACTCTATGAGACTATAAGAATAAATTAATATATATTATGTATATCCTTAAAAGATATAAATCATTTCTAATATTGATAAAGAGGACTGAATTTGTAAAAATATTTAATACCACCCATATATAATTATTTACTTTAGATATGTTGTGGAGTCCAATTAAAAAATACAAAAGGTTGTCTTCAAATTTTTGTTTTGGTATGGTTACTATTTGCAATCGCCCCTTGATATTTTCCTCTCATCATTATCATATTGACATGCCTTGATCCAGATGCGAAATCTAAAAATATATCTATTATTTAACTCGACCAAAAATACTCTTTCAGATCTCAATAATTTTTTTACTAAAATGACTAATATAAAATGAATATATATCATTTTCATCTAAAATATATATCTTAAAATCATGTATTGATAGAGAAAATATATTGTTCATAATCCTAATCACTATATTATAATCTAGAGTAAATTGATTAACATTATATACCTTCTTTTGTATCTCTATATCAACCCATTGTGCCTCTTGTATTCTAAAATGGATAGATTTTTGAACACTTATTTGGAAAAATAATATATTTACCCTTATATTTGGATTTAAAGATTCATCCCTTATAAATATACAAATATGAGATATTATTTGACCATCAACAGTGATAATTGTGCACTATTATTTTAACTCAATGTATCATCCTACCTGTTTTTATTTCCCATGGGGTAATTTATTGAGAATTCATAATCATAAATTAGCTTAAACCATATTCTATGGTGCATATTCATCTCATTATATGTGAATATTAATATAAAAATTATATGATTTGTATTTATATAACTAATTTATTTGTATTGATAATTTCTTTATATCATTAATAAATTAATTATCATATACAACACCAAATCTAGTTTTGTTATTCTTTCACATTAACCTTTAATTATCAAGAGGATTATGATAAAAAAAATTCACTCTACATGAAACATTACCCAAGTCCCTTACTTACTAGAATAGTAAAGATGAATGATCAATACCTTATCCACTACGTCATCTTATAAAGAGTTATTCAAAATGAATACATGAAAATGAATATCATATGGATGTCACATTTCATACCACCATGTCTTCATCATCTCATTCAATAAAATCTCTGTTTAAAAAGAAAAAAAGATCAGCAATGTTATTTTAATGATCTATGATGGTTCTCTTAGTTTAATGAAGATTATAAAACTCAATACTAAATATCAGTCCACTAAATAGAAGATATGATTATTTGGTGAAAAGAACATTAACTTCCAACCAATATAAGACCTCATACATAATTTTTTCTCCCTATCATGTCATGTCCTTCTAGGTCCATCCTACATGATGGTGTCACATTAATTATTATCTACACAAGAATCACAATGATCTCAAACAGCATCTCAATACTAATCAATAAATAATTTTCCTTTACAGGATTATTGGAGACTTATAATGCTTTGGATATTGGTTAATGAACTTCTGATAAAAATTTTGGATAAAAACCATCTAAGGTTCTACTATTGGAGACTGAATGGGAATGGTTGTAATTCCATGTTCTAGATCTTGGATATCATTGACAATAACCTTATCTAGAATACGGTACAAGTTAGGATTTAATCATTGTGGTTCATAATCAACATTATTCATGATCTAGTCATAGATGTTCTTGGAGGCATGATGTTACACATCATCAAAAAAAAATAATGTTTCTTAAGATTACTGTGATCAAAACAAAAAATAAGCTAAACAAACAATTTAATCACATAATATAGATAAAAACGATTTATATTTAAATATATCCAATTCAAAAATTGGGATCTGACTTAAAATAAATTTAAAAAAAGAATTCACAAATCACCCATTTTGATTTAAGGCTCGTTACGATGGGATATGATAAGGAACTACCATGTAACTACCTCCTATGTCCCGACAAGGTCTCAACTGCATACTGACATCACGAAATGATGATTAACATTCACATATAAATCCAATTTGTAACAATCATTCCATGATAACCTAATACATTGATAAAAGATCCATAACTATCATAAAAAAATTGAAATCTTGATACCCATAGGTGGGAAACAATCACCTAGAATGATACAATTTTATTGTGGTTATAAAGTTTCCACAAATAGAGAAGAAAAAAAACAAACATATCTACATGCATAATAAAAACTCCAAATTGTGATAAAAAATGATAAAATTCGTGTCTAAAAAAACCCAAACATTAAATCATAAATTTACTCAATAATAAGAAAGGAGATACTTATACATCCTGATGGTTTCAATACTACATGACGAATGGTCAATAACATAAACCTCCCCAAACAAGAACATCCCCATTAAATGAAACTAAAAGTAGAAAATCTACCAAACACTAAAAGAATATGTATGGTGTGAAATAAAATTACAGGATGGTCTCACCAAATCAACCATATTATTATTAGATAATAAATAGGAAAAAATCATGGATTCAATTTTTAAAAAAAACTGGCATGAATTTACTATTTATTCTTTAAACAAAACAAGTTTTTCATTTAAAATTATAGAATCATTTAAAACAACAGCTTATATAAAATTTTATATTAAATAATTTATATAAATTAATAGGAATGGGTAAGATTGGATCCAAGTCATTAGAATATATTCCAAACATGTAACAACACACACTATGGTTATCTTCCATGAGGTACAAAAGTTTCTTGTTTTGGGATCCTCACAATATAACATCTGTTATCATAGAAATGATCACTCATGCCCCTTGACATGAGGTTTAATATAAACCATCAATATAAAACTTGGAATAAGATATAATAAACATGGTTTATGTTATATTTTTTAATCATCAATCCATTTTCAAGAAATTAGTATCCTAGTGTGTGTTTTCCAAATAAATAAATAACTACCAAGGATTGAAATTGATCAATAAATCATTATATATTGGGAACATTATTTCAAAATATATTAAATTATAATGACCTATTTCTAGTGTTAATTTTCCAATTTCACTTAGTAAAATAGAAATCAATTTTTAAATTAGTTCATTACATTTTCAAAATAAAATAAATGCATGTTCTTATCAAATCAATTTAAGAAATTTTTATTAAAAAAAATTAACAAATAAATTTCATAATTTCTATCAAATTAAAATAAAAAAATTTCCCATTCAAAATTACGTGGTGGTTTCTCCCAAAAATTCAGTCTTATCAAATTTAGAATTAAAATTTTTGATGATTTTTTATTTCATAACAAAATTGAAATTTATATAAATCAATAAAAAATAAATGGTTTATTAAATGGAAACTCTCAACAAAACAATCTAGTATTAAGGATGAAGAAAATCCATAATAAATCAATCTATATGAATTTCCAATATAGAAGGATAGAAATATATATCTCAAAAATGAATATTATATCAATATTCAAAACGAAACCATTTTGATCCATCAATATTAAGATAATCTAACAATCCCAATGGAGGAATTATTGAGAGATATGGTCTGAATCAATGAGAGATGATCTCATAATGGGATGGAATCAAATGAAATATTTTGTTCCTCAATAAACATAGGAAATTGTTTTGATTAGTCAAAATGTGTCTTTTAGATATCCCATGGATTGTTAAAATCAGAAATGTTGAGTTAGGGTCATTTTGGTGAACAAATAAGGGAATGAAAATTTTTAAATTATTTTATGAAATCAAAATTTCCACCCAAATATTAATCATGGTATGGGAAAATAGAATTTATAACATTCTCTCCAACTATATGACACTTTAATGGGGTTCTTGTTTCCACTTGGTGGGTTCATGGTTTTTTGAACCGGTCTCCAGCCACGAAAACAACAATAGTTTCATTTTTTATGGTTTACATTGGATTAGTGTAATGTTTTTCCACACATTACGAGAACAGTAAAATTCCAATTAATGTATAAAATTTGAAAAAAATCACCCAATGAAACCCAAAACAATACCTAACTAATATATGATAATAATAGAGGGTTTGAGTGTACCTATAAAGATTATCCCGATATTCCATTTGATTTCCTTGAAAACATTATTACGGAAGCCTGATTATAAATATAAATGAAAATGAAATAAAAACATGTATCATTGAGAAATAAAAGTATGACAGGAAAATAAATCTAATAATTGAGATTTATATCACATTATATCTTAAGTAGAAGAATAATCATCATTAATTATAATATAACTATCAAATTATAAAATAATGTCATTACCACTATGGTATTTATTGAATCATATCACCCATGAAAAAAATATCATTATATGGTCCATTAATGATAATAATTTTAAAAATAATTATAAAAAATTAAATACATAATATTTAAATACACCACATATAATAAACATGTAGTGTATAAAATTATTTTCCCATTGAAATAAAGTTGAGACAACAATCACATAAATGGTTTGGTAACATTTTATTTATAATCCCCACATAACAATACATTTAAATTAATATTTTATTATAATTATTATAAATAAAACAATGATATAAAATTTCATGTATAATTTATATACACATCATAATGTAATATAGGTTTATATAATAACACATGTCCAAATGAAGAGAATTTTAGTCAAAAATCCCTTACATGATTTGGTAATTCTTGAATAGTATCCCCCATGAATGAATAATTTTATATATAACATTAAATATCATTAGAATTTAAAATTATTGATATTAAATTTGAAAATGTATGTATTAAAAACTCCTAAAATAATATGGATTCATAATATAACATTTTTCCCAAATAACATAATTTGATAAAATAATCTCTTACCGTAAGTATGGACTATCATAGTACACATTCATACCTCATGTAAAATAAAAAAGGGTTTATTATACACATATTACTGTACCGTATATATATATAATAGAAAATATTAAATACATATAATATTATATTACTCATTTAATGAATATTATTTGTTAAATTCATGTTTTAAGTAATAACTTATTTGTTTTCCATGTGTATTTTGATTTCGTATTTTTGGTCAATAAACATTGATCATGGTCTGTTACTATTAATAATTTTAACCATGATATAAATGTAATATTTATTCATTAAATATTTATTTATATTAATCCATTAAATTTTGATATATAATATGAATTACACGTTTAATGGAAGCGATATACAATACATGTTCATGACTATATTTTCCATTTTCTTAAAGGATGGAATAGAAGGAGGGTAAATATTATGTACCCATTAAAAAAATTAATATTTCATATATTTCCAATATATTAAATAAATTTATATTTATTAGTTTCCACTATGTGTATAATTAAAATATTTCAAATCACTTCACATAGTGGTAGTCCTCTATTCACCCGAAAGACATTATCATACACCCATGTAATGTAAAGTAAGAAATATTAATTGATTTAATTATTCATAAAGTATAATTATGTAATAAATAACATATAAATATATCAAATCATTCAATTTAACTAATATTGATATATGGGGATGGAAATCTATTTGCATCTGTTTTCATGGCGATAATCCACATTACACAACTTTGTTAGTTTCATTTCCCATTGGATAAAATAGTGGATATATTTAAGTCGTAACATTAAAAAATAAAAATATATTATATATGAGATATATATTTTATTATATAGTCATGGTTCAACAATATTATTAAGAGTTATAGGATGAAATAAAATATAATCCAATAGTGATAGATTATACATATTTTTCAAATAACACTATTATTTTTACACCTACAACCATCTTATATAGGTTTTCAAATCATATTATGACATATAATATATGTTTATATGTTTTATGAATGTATTATTTATGTATTGGATGAATCCACATGTTTTCTATGTGTATATAGTAGATGCTAAGGGGATACCTTTTATATGTGGTTGGGAGTACACACTTGAATTGATTTGAAAAGAAATAAGTATATCATGTTTTCAAACATTTTAGAACGCTCATAAATTGGTTATTGTTAGACAAAAGATGTTATATGTTCACGATACAGAAATAAAATAGGTTTTTAAATTTATTAGATCATTTTACCACAGAAATATTTATTTTAACCCTCTATAACATATTTAACCAAAACCAAGATAAATATTTTTATTGTTTTGAAAATTCATTTTGAAGAAAATAGTTTTATGTTATTTTATATTATTAGTTATTAAAATAAAAAAAATGGAGTCCTTTTTTAAATTCAATAAAATTAAATATATAATATTAACTCAAAAATAAACCATCTAACTAGATGAAAAATAGCTTTTCATTGGAGAAAATTTTCACAAGTGTTGAATATTTTAATTTCAATGTTCAATTATAATTCTATTAAAATGAACTGAAGTGGTATAATTTTATCATAATTGAACTAATTTTTCAATATTTTTTTTAAATGATACTTATTTGGGTAAATACATTAATTAAAACAATATATTTGAATAATAATCAGTATTTTTCATTATTCACTGCACAAATTAATGTTTTCCAAGAATTCGAAATAATAAACAATAAAAATATTGGCATGTTAAATGAGAAAATAACATAATTTTTTGACATAAATTATCTAAATTTTTTTCAAAATAATTTTCATATTTTTTCACAAAAATAAATATAAATTAATTTTTAAGAAAAATTTATTTTTGAAAACTATAAAGTATTTAAAAAAATTATGTACTTATTTATAAATATATTACCAATATCTAAAAACATTTTATTAAATATAACACATGTGGTTATTCATATTCAAATATCCAAATGTATTCACTATGTTATATTAGATATTTTTAAATATTGATATATGATGTTAATTAGAGTTTGTTAAAACTTATTGTTGTGTATCAGTCATGTTATTGAAGAAAGTAAATTAATATGAAAAAATAATATACTCTAAAATCATAAGTTGAAAAATTCTATAAAAATGAAATTAATTTATCCATCAGAATTTTGTTAATTTTCTATATATTAATGGATGATACTTCTATGTCATTAAATCATCAAGTTCAAAAATAGATTAATCTAGAATAATGTTTCACTGAAATAAGTTGAATAGGTTGGTGGACCAATTTCGTAGAAAATTATTGGTATGACCCAGAATATTCATTGTTCATCCCTCAAAAGAGATGTCATTCTCTAATGGTATGAAATCGTGGATTAGTACACTGGATTCATTATGTGTGTACTTCCTTTGGGAGATATAACAAACTCATCACGAACTAATGAGTAGTAGGATTGAAGCTCTAAGAGATAAGATATAGCCCTAATGTGATAAAAAAATCAAATGGGTAAGTATATCTAGATATTATTTTTAAATTATTGTAGAGGTCATTACCTTATTCTGTGATGGGATTCATATTAAAACATCCTTATGATCATAAATTTAATATCACATCCATGATTATCGGTATAATAGTTCTTTTGACCTAGTAATGCCCATATGTTTCTCTGAATGGATCTAACCATCTTTTTCATTTCATATGCTAGCTCTTGTTATAATAGATATAATTATCTAACGTCATAAAAATATGTTGGATCTCTAAACTTATTTTTATAAGGATCATTATATTGATCGATCTGAATGATCATGTTTATGTTACTATTCTTCTAAAACAATTATAGTGGAATGTTTTGACCCAAAACATATTTGAAATCCATATTTAAGTATCTCATTATGTCATCTGGGGTTGGAATGGAAATCCTTGAATGAAAATATGATTTATAATTTTACAAATTTCTAAAACTCAACTCCATATCAAGAGCTTATGGAAGACATTAAAATAACATCTTGGTAGTCCTCATACCCTGAGCAGATATAATTGAATGTGGTACACTATGAAACTATAACAACAAATTTTTATATATTTTGTATATCCGATCCAAATAGAAATCATTTATATTATTTATTAAGACATCTAAAATTGTAACTATATTTAATACAACCCATTTTGAATTATTCACATTAGATGTATCAGTGAGTCCAGTGATAAAATTCATAGAGAGGACTTTCCATTTTTGTTATGGTATGGGTAGTGTTTGTAACATCCCCTTGTTTATTTTCCACATAGCCCTGTCATACTAACATACCATGAACCAAGATAAAAAATATAAATATATATCTCTTTATTCCAAACACCAAAATTACTCCTTTAGATCTCAATACTTATTTTTTTACTTCAGTGATGAATAAAGAATTAATAACTACGAGTATCCTCTAAAATATCTATAATAAAATCAGGTATTGATAGATAACATAGATAGTTCATAATCCTGATCATTTTATCGAAATTAAAGGTAAATTGAGAAACATTTCATACCTTTTTTTAGCTCCATATCATCCCTCTAAATATCTTGTATATTGACATGGATATATGGTTAGAAATTATTTGAGAAAGATAATATTTCTCCCCTTTTATTATTATTTAAGTATTTTTCCCCCGTAAATATATAAATATTAGATATTATTTGACCAACATTTTTTATAATCATTTATTATGATTTTTCTTATAGTACCATCCACCATGTTTCTAATTCCCATGTGGTAAAGTATTGATAAGCCGTTATAATTAATCAGATCCAACCATCTTCTATTGTACATATTAATCTCCTTCCATGTGAATATATATATTAAACTTATGTAATAAGTATATATATCACACATATATATCTATTTATAATGTCTAAATATTTTGAATGAATACATTATCCTAGTGAACTCCAAATCTTGTGTTTGGTAGATTTTTACATTAACCATAAAATGTCATGATAAATAAGCTAAAACAGTTTCACTCTATATTAGAATGAATTAAAAAAACCTTATTTGATTAATTATATATATTATATACCCATATCAATTATAGGGTAATATGTTCACATGTTTATTGAAAAGAATTCTCTTCAGTTCATTGAATTTTTCCTCATATATATTTGAGGAATGTATTACAAATCAAATCCAATTTAACTACGTTATTGAGATATATATTCATCATAAATTATCCAAAATCAATTTACAATATCAAACCAAGAGAAGGGAACTTTATATTTCTATTATCATGGTTGGTATTAGCTGATATTCAATAGAAACTATATTTTAGTTATCTACTGATATAAATGTATTGGGATGTAAGACAACAAAATTAAAAAAATTCGAAAAAAATATTGCAAAATTTTCAAACAAATTATCATTCTTTATGGTATTTAGAATGATTATTATGTGATTTTCATGCTACTCAATTATATCTGACTAAATTATAATATTCACTCTATATACTACCATAATGAAATAAAGGTATTTTATAAATACTATATTTTTTAATCCAAGAATATAATAATGGGTTTTGTATGTCCTAATAGAATAAATATATAATTATTGATCAATCATTATTCTTAAAAAATATAATAGGTGTTCTCCATAGTGAAATCCATTTCCAAATTAATCCCATATATATTTTCTCCTAGATCATATTCTTTAATACATAAAACTCAATCAAGGTCACTCTATATTATTTCATTAAAATTAGTTTTGAACTAGGTATGATTTATTTTATATATTTAACATCACATTTCGAAGGATTATTATGAATCTCTTCCAAAAATACATCCTCAATCACTCATAAAATAGGCATGTCATTGATGTTAAGGTTCTTCCAAAACATATGCAACAATCACTTATTTGGAATAAAAATCAAGACACATAAAATTGTTATAATTTCATTTAGAGTTTCATATTTATTATGAAACTATTTTAAAATCATTGGTTATTTGAAAATATCAAACCCAACTTCCATCCCCTAGAAATTATTATAGGATTTTTGTAGAGATCCTATACCAACATAAGATAACCTCAAATTTAAATTGAGGTATAATAAATATATTTGTTTAAAAAAATTTCATTTAGAAATCAACTAGAGAAGAATAATAGTATATGGTTTGAGGATTGAACCATTAGGGATTCCACTAAAAATTAAAAACCAATACTTCAGGATTAGAATGAACACTATTATATAATTCTCATTATATAATGAAATTCATATAGCTACTCTTCAATAATATTGAAAAATATTAGATAATACTTTTCACCCCCCCCCCCCCCCCACATCTTCAATCTATCTTAATTACCTTATTAAAACAATATGTTTTTGTAATGAAATTAGGCATCGGTGATCAAATTGATCAATAATTCATATGATTTTTTAATCATAAAAAGTTATTTTTTATCTCTTAAAATATTTTTTAACCTAAGTAATTAATGTTCATTATTTAAATCCATCATAATCAATCATAAAGAGTTTATGAATTTCAAAATAAAATCTCCAGGTATTTTCAATATATGTGTGAAATAATCACATTGTTGTTCAATAGGAGATAATCATGTAAATTTCCAATATATAATTTTCAGAGTTATTGCACCAAGGTAAAAAATTTCTATAATCATATAATCATTTATTATAGATATAGGGATTAAATTTTTTTGGAAACCACTCACTATATCTTTCAATAATATTTGATGACATTTTCCAATATATTTACTTTTCCTTGGACCTGTCCTTATATATATCCTTATAGATCTCTCTAATTTTGTTCATCCTAGTTCACCAAGGACAACTAAACCATTTCTTTGATTCCAAATATAAAGACTCACATTTCATATTCATATATATTACATCATAATAGGGAAATATCCATTATATAATATACTCTTATATACTATAATATTATTGGTGTCATGCTTTTGGTAAAATGAATATGTAAAAATATCGTTTACATGTGAACTACATCATCTTCCACGATGTTCTTCATAACTAGAACCCCTATTATGAATATGAAACAAAATAAAATTCTTCATAAAATATTCAATAAACATAAGAAAGGGTGATATTAGATTCTCAATAATGTTAAACAAGGGAGATATCAATATATTGTGTGCATAAGGGTAGGTGAACATGAAGATAACAGATGAAAATAATACCCTATATGTCGTAGATCATAAACGTGATTCATGTAATAAATCACACAATAGTTTAATACATGACTAATATTAGAATAAAATAACATGATCTAGATGTTCATAACCTTATAGAAATATATATTTATAGAATACATTTATATTTTGAAAAAAATATCCTTTGTAGTCACGTATTACTTCCAAGGCTATCATATTGAGATGTTTTCAGTCCAATTACATTCTTATTAGTCAATTTTAACTACAATGAATATCATAGTGGAAATATACCCTTAATGAATTTGGATTACTCGGAATTCAAGTCCAGTTTATCTAATGTGAAATCAATCATTATGCAGTGCATTGGATTGGAGATATATGTCCTACCCATCCAAAACTCAATACATTTTTTGTCTTAAATTTCATAAACAATAATAACTATATAATATACTGTATAAAATAAATGGGATTCATATACATTTAATCACACCATATCCCATTGAATGTAAATGTGACTAATATGATATTTCATCATAGTGAAACTTAGTGAATGGAAGTGAGATTTATAATCATAAAATCAATTCATCATAGTATAACCCATAGAAAAAGAAAGGGTTTATTAACCATATATCGGTCATAGTATTAATACATTCTGATAGATAACAATTATTCAATCCATGGATCATATCCCCAATCAATCTTAGGTATCATAAAAGTATTTTACCATTGATGGAAAATGATTTTTGAACAATTGGCTAGAACCTTACGGGAGGAAAATAAACTTTTCACTTTGAAAATCGTATTCTTATGAAATTATAAGTACACAAAACATCATTATAATCACTAGAAATGAAAATAATTATTTATTATTATAATGTAATCTTTAGATTATTGATTTGTTAGGATATTAGAAAATATCATTCATTTATACATGTTTAAAAAAAATTTATCCATCAAATTATATCAAAAATTTTAAAAAACCATTCTTTAGAAATAAAATCATTTCAAAATTTCATAAAAAAATTTAAAATTTTGTTGAAAATTTTTTAAACCATTATTGGGCACAAGGAACACCTTATTGAGATCATTTTTTTAAAACATTCACTTGGATGAAAAATGATTTTTAATCAATGTTATCAATAAAGCAGGGTTTCAGTACAATCAATATTTTTCAATATTATCTACATAAATAGTTTAAAATTAATGGAAAAGATATATTTTAATTAAATAAAATGATTATAAGAAATATTTAAGGTTTCCTATGTTTTAGATCATAACATCACTTTACACGAATCATAATCCATAACAATCTTGATGAACAATGATATTATGACATAAAGTTGTTGCCACTCTGGTATGTTTTGAATCATAAGCCCCATGAAAGAAATAAAATTAAATTTTTTCTTTATATCATAATATTCATGATAATAATAAATTAATTAATTCTTGGTATTTATATAGACCACATAAAAGAAAAAAGAGTCGTGGAAAACATGTGTCTTACAAAAAATAAAAGTGGAATGAAAATCCATTATTTTTATTTGAATCTTTTCAGTCATAATAACCATGAAATTATAAATTTATATATAAATATAAATAGAATGGGAATAAACAAATTAATTATATAACATTTATATGGGTCATTATCTACACCTACTACAAGAAGATAGGTGGATAAGATAACTCATATTCCAAAGAATATAATCCGAATCACAAATCCCTTACATGCATTGATAACTATTAAATCCTATGAATCAAATAATAATTACATTTAATAAATTATTAAATATATGATACTAATGATATTAAATAAATAAAATATCAAATAATTTTTATATACACCTTATAAAATAATATAGTTTCAAAACCTATCATATTTTTGAAGGAAAAACATTTGAGAGAAAAATCCATTTAATTATGTATCCACTTCCTTATACATGTTAAGATTTATTGTATAATAAATATTTTATTTATATGAAAATATTATTGAACCATAATTATATATATTTAATACATTTTCTTTAAAAATGTGGATTTATTACCAATTTTTTATAAATTCCTTCTTAAATTTGAATTTTTGGTAATAGCTTCTTTGGTTTTCATGTATGTTTATATTTGGTAATATAAATAAATTTAAATTGATCATGGTTATATTATATAAAGAGTATTTAACATGATATAAAAAATTTAATATTTTGAAAATATTTAATTTTAGTAATCCATTATTGTTAGAGATAGAATTTTATTATTAATATACATTATGATGATTGGTCTTACGTACACATGAATGTTGATTCCATTTTCTTGGCAGATGGAATGAAAGGAAGGTATATAATATATGAATATTAAATAGTAATTATAGTGATATTTATATAGAATTAATTAATTAATTTTTTTTCATTAACGTCTATAAAAATCATAATTTGAAAATGAATTGCATATCTTTGTGAGGCGACAATTCACCATACACAAGAGTGACATTATCATATTTCCATAAAATATAAATTAAAATTATATTTGTTATATAATAATTAAATAATTATAATTTTTTCATCACCATCTTATTTATATGTTAAATCCATTGTTATATGATGTTTTTATAAATGATGATGGAAAATGAATTATATTGGTTTTAGAGGAGGTAGTTAACTGTACAGAAAAGTGAATGTATAGTTTCTCATTTGTTGTAAGATAAAAATCATTTTATGATAAAAAATTAACTTAATATTATATAAGTATAATTTAGTGACATATTTATTTTATAATCATGTTTTG
Source organism: Viscum album (assembly GCA_963277665.1). Lineage (NCBI taxonomy): Eukaryota > Viridiplantae > Streptophyta > Magnoliopsida > Santalales > Viscaceae > Viscum > Viscum album. The sequence continues at coordinate 194,116,089 of OY728146.1, read as the reverse complement.
GGAAGACCTTATTGACTTATAAGAATAAATAAAAACACATTTGTTAAACTAAATAAATTATATTCGTATATGTATTTTATGCATACACCTAAATCTTTCTTTGGATGATATATAAATTGTATAATTACTATAGTATGTTTTTAGGTAATTAAGGAATTTTTTTGTTAGAGGTATAATAAAAATAATTTTTATGGATTTTTATATGGGAGAGGAGACTCAGTTACCTTTTATAAGCGTGGAAAAGGACACCATGGGAATTTTTTAAATGATAAATGTATACAAAAATTTTAGTCATTCCAAAATGATGAGAAATGGTTATATCAAGAACCTTATAGGTGATAAGGTTGTTATATGGACATAAAATTAGAGGTGGGATTTTTTTTCAATTTACACATAATATATTTAGCTTAACTGATAATTAATTGTGGTTTACCATTAACCGATGTAGTTTATTTTCACTGTTATTACTATTAATTTTGATTAAAAATTATATTGAATATTTCAAATTATATTAAATATGCTGATTAAAAATATGGAATTCAATTTTTCTAAAAACTCATAATATATTTGGCTCAATTTAATTTGAAACCGAACCTATAAACGTGATAAAAAATTAGATTTTCATTTATTAAAATTTTACATGTACAATAATTATTAATTTAAAATATCAATATTAATTTTATTAAATTGACCTAAATTTGTTAAATAATAAAATATTTGAACTGATTTTAATCTGAAAAAATTATAAAGATTTAACATTTTAAATTAATTAAAAGGAAATTTATTTTTTAATAAACTATTCATAAAAAAATTATTATTTTATATAATTATTAAAAATACTCCCTAAGATATATTTTACATGTTAAATCCAAAAATGAAGTTATTTTTTTAAAATAAATCTTATAATATTTTCACAAATTAAATTTGTTACTTTTTGAAATAATCATAAAAAGTAATGGTGTGTGAGTAAAATATTTTTTATGTATTTAAATACTACTAAAAATTTTGAAGTTTTTTTTAAATATATTTTCATTATATTAAATATTTTTAAAAAAATTATGTAATTATTTTTCTTCATGTACATACCAAACAAATTAATGGATAGGTTATAATAAAAAAATCTAAATAATAATTTTAATTTTATATATATGTTTCTTAAAACCAACATTTGTGTGCAACGTAAGCAATCAGACATATTATGTAATTTGAAAAAAATTATTTCATAAAAATTTTGTGGTGGATCAAAAATGACTATTTTATAAAGTGTCTTTTATCTACACCATAGTATTATAAATTTTAATATTCTTAACTATTGAAAATATAATTATAATATAGATTTTTTTTAATCTTATATTTTATTAAATAATGAGTTTGATAAGAATTATATTTTGACGTGATTTTAAAAATTAAATTTTTTATATGATTTTTTTATAAGAAATTATTTTTGTAGAAATATATAATTTTATAAAACATTCTTCTTTATTTTATGTTATTGAAATATCAATGAAAATATTATTGTATGATGTCAAAGTTTATTTTTGTAACAGTCAATAAATACTATGGTCCTAAAAACAAACATTTCTAATTTATTGGGTTTTTTATTTAGAAGTGTTATTTTTTATATTTGTCAAAGTATTTTGATAAAAATTGTATTTTAAATCCATAGGTATAAATTTTAAAATGTTGAATTTTGCATTATTTTATTAGATAGTCACATTTTCAATTAAAAAATTTAATATCATATAAATATAATTTTTTATTATTACATTATAAAATCCCAACTGAGTTTTTATAAATAACACATAGAGTATAAAATGGAAAATTTATGTTTCTTCTTTAAATTAATGTTTTTTTATTATTTAGTTGAATTTTTAAAACCTTATAGAATCATCCAAAACATTTATTATAATTTATGGTTTTGAAATAATCTATTTGTAAATATTACTCACATCAACATCATAGGGGGTATTATTTTTAGTTTTTATGTACTATGAGATATAATATGAATAAACCACTCCACAAGTTTATAAACCATGGTAAAATCCCATTGAATGGTTTTTGGTTTGTATTAATTTATCTTATAGAGTTGGAAAACTATGTTTAGAAATTAATAAATAATTCCCCTCTTTTTTGATATGAAAACATACCCACCCTCTCATTATTATTCATTAAAAGCACTTTCAGTTTGAATTTACTCTCCCCATACCATTCAAGATATCTATAAATGTGTTACAAATCTATTAATTAGAACCACCCATTCTTTTATAGGTTCCATCTCCTGGTTAGGGATCATATCCTCTATATATAAATTTTATTACTCTCTTTGTATACAACATTTAAATTTCTAATTTTTCATTTTTTCAGGTGTTATTACACATCCCTATGATTTTACAAATGATTTCTATGTAATGATAAAACACCTTTTACTCCCATTAACCCGTTCTAAGATCTTTTATATACATCTATTATGATTCCGAAATTATCACATGATTTTACAAGGCTTAATCTGCATTGTGATTACCCATACCGATTTACACTAAATTATATTTACGTAGATAGGCATGTCATTAGTTGTTTTTCAGAATTATATATACTTGACATGAGATCTTTGATTATGAGATTAAAATTTATGATATAAGTTCGAGTGATTAATGGATTAAGTGGCCCAAAATATGCATGTAGATGATATTAATGTTATAGGTGGGATAGAAAGTATATATCCCTCAAATTAATTGGGTATTGTGTTTATCACATTATGTTCCTTTTATAGTGCACATGAGATTATCCAAATCACTATATGTTAATATTTTTCTTCAGTTATCCCTAAATTATGTTTATCATCATCAATGTAGGATATTTTATTAATTATAACAATTAAAGGAAAGCACAAAAAAATTTTATGGAGGTTTAAAGTATTGTATTCCAACGGAATCATCCATAACAAAATAAAAACACTCAGTTGGAAAGTAATCAAAATTAGAGTAAATGATAAGCAGTTTTTAATGGTTCTCCTTTTAGTCAAGGGTATTTGGGACAAAATTCCACTCCCACCATTTATGGTTCATATTTTATTGAGCAAAGAATTCTAAAAATTGACAAATAATGTTGACAATAGACCGTGTGGATTATAACATCCTTAGAGGGAGATTCGTATAATAGAAGAGTCTATTTCAGTTTTTGTGAGAGTGACATTGTTAGTGAGAAAAATATTATTTTTTCTATAGAAACCCTACACCTAAACAGTAGAAGATTCACCTGATACATAAATTAAACTAAAATAAATAAAAATGAAAGCATGATTATCATAGACAACCTATCATCATTTCATGATACCAATGTTTCATTGGCCATTAGCACTGATTTTGAAACCATTACATGGTGGGTTCCTTGGTATCAATCGATCCAGTGTATAATATTCCTGAGGAGATGATTCACATCTCCAATAATGAAAGATCATTCTCATGGATTGGAATTTATCCATAACATTAAATAGGACCCACATATCCACAGTGAGGAACCTATACTACGTTTGGATCACCAAAATATAGATTGAACTACCGTTCACCTGATATATGTTTCTAGCAATACATATGGCCCAAAAACCTACGAAGATCATGGTGGACCTCTCTTTTAAATACACATTGTTTTCTTATAGGAAATGAAACCATGATGTACAGAAGTCATATGCATCACCAATAATAATATGGGATCCTATAAATTTTCCAAATTAGTTCCAAACCATCCTTTAGTAGTTTTCTTATAAGAGGTGGTGATGACATTATTTTTATTTGTGGTTCCACAGTATAATTGTTTAGACACCAAATTGATAAATTTAAGAATGTTGGCATCATAAAATAGAAGGTAGTGGTTCCAGATGCACCACAGAACAAAAATGTACCTAAAAATAATTTCATTTCATTATAGATGTTTTCCAACTCCCTAAATAGGAATAACAAAGAATGAAAGATAAATCTATATGGTTGAAATGATCCCTCAGGTGATACCAATGAAAACAATTTGAAGGGATTGAAATTGTGATCAAAACTTTTGAAAATCACTCATAGTGACAATTCATTGGTTTATTGAATGAATCATTGAAAATAATAGGCTCTATAAAGTGATTTCATATATTATATTATTCCAAGGATATCCCATTTATGATTGAATGATTTCATGTCTTATATCATTTCATGGGATAATTGAATGACTTTATTTTTTATATCATTAAGAGGATATACCATTTAGAAAATCACTCACAGTGACATTTCATGGGTTGATTGAATGATTTCATGTCTTATATCATTCCATGGATACCCTCAGAGAATCCCTATTTGTATTTTTGATTTCATGTCTTATATCATTCCAACAATCCATTGATTCATTAATGTTATCATCCAATATCCTTTTTTATGTTAATTATTATGATTCCCACACCTTTCTTGATACATCGAAATAGATATTGGTCACTAATATTTCATTCAACATATTATTGTATGATCTTTTCTTTTCTGGTCTTCATACATCTCCAATTTCATATTTATATCCTAAGGATATCCAATTAATTTTTATAAGAGAAAATGAATTTCAATGTCATAAAAAAGTGTTTATAAATATTATTTTTATAGTCAAGATGTATGTTATTATGATATATACCCAATATACCAATGAAACTAGAGACCGTGATCTTATTGAATTGTATTATGCATTCATTTTTGTTATAAATCATGAAATAAAGTATATTAATTATTAGAGTTTTCATTTTACTCAATTCTTCCAGGAATCACTAGTGGAAGCCATCCTAGTTTTCTCTATAGAGCTACATGTATGAGGAATTATTGATATGACCTAAGATACTAGAGCATGCATGGATGGTTTTTAGCTAACTATGGAACCCAAAACTCAGCTTTAATAGGTTAGTTACTGGAGACTTGCATCGAGTACGCAAAACACAAGAATGAGATTCCTTATCCAAATGAACCAATACATGTGCCAACATGTCCAAACCCCAATACAATGATAAAATATCAAATAAAGGTAATTCCAAAATGAATGATTAAATCTATATCCCACATCATAGTTTTTTATAAGTATTGGAAATCATAAACCGAAAAATGAAATCCTGCTAAATCATTAAAAATATTCCAACCACCTAGTAAGGAGGGGACAACTGTCAAACGAAACACCAAGAACCAATTTTAGTCTATTAAGGTCTAACATTATCATCCAAATATTGTTATACCTAGGACAATTTTTTTAGTCCTATAATTGTAATAATACATGACATGCATTGGTAGATCCCATTTAAGGTGAGTAAAAGTATATCTTGTAGGAAACCCTAAAATAATGAAACATAATTAATTAATAGAATAATAACCTCATCATCATGAAGGTAAGTCATTCAGAAAATGAAATAATAGAAAAAATAATAACCTCAATATACTAATGAATGGACAAAAATTTCAGTGATAGGTAACAACAATACTACCAACATAGGATTTATCCAGAGACATCAATGTAACTTTTATCTTGTAGAGATTAATTATTATTCATGGTAACACTGATGAAACTATAAATATTGGTCTTGACGATTAAAATATTTCATAAATAATTACATGATGGAACTCACAAGATCTTCATACATATAGAGGGTATCACCCAATGAGACAGGGGGACACCAAAACCTAACCAATGTAGCCCCCCTTGGAAGGGAGTCCCATTCCTAGATAGTCTATAATAGGACACCTAACAATACTTAGTGATGAAATTATAGAGGATCACCCCTCATTCCACATTAATAAATACCTAAATCTATGTGAAAATAGTATAACAGAGGGGTTCACTCATCATATGCATAGAATGTGAGGCCTCACATAGCTTCATAGATATGGATCATGGGAACTCATGATTCATATACCTATAAAAACTAAAGAGAATGAGGGAATGAAAAAAAACCATATTAATATAAAAGGAATGTGATGGGACTGCATGGTTTGTCCCATTATGTTATTGCTTTCCCATTTCTTTTATATTATTTTTTATCTCACTATTCGATGTCTATCCATGCCAAAGTGCACATTCAATTCCTTTGTATATGTTCTTGTTTATTTATCGAACCTTTAATGACATGAATTCGAATATATTGTAATCTAGATAAGATAACATTCTTAGATTTTCCCTCACAATGTGCCATAGGATTACACACTTGGTTGAAAACTTCAAGTCAAGTGACATGTTAAAAAAATCACAACATGTTTAATTACTTGATGGAACTCACAAGATGTTTATACATATATAGTGGATCACCCCATCAAACTATTGGTGACACAAAAACCTAACCAATATAGACCCACTACGATAGGAGTCCCATGTCTAGATAGTCTATAATAGGATACCAAACATTACCTATTAATGAAATTATAGAGGATCAACCCTCCTGTCACATTAGTAGATACCTAACTCTATGTGAGAATGAAACCACAGAGGGGATCACTCATCATATGTATAGATTGTGAGGCCTCTCTTAGCTTCATAGAAATGAGCCAAGGGGACACATGATTCATATACATATCAAAACTGATTAGAATTAGGGAATTAAAATACCATAGTAATGTAAAAGTAATATGATGGGATTTCATGGTATGTTCCATTTTGTTACTACATTCTCATTCCCATTATATTATTTATTATCTAAATACTTGATGTCTATCCATCCTCATGTGAACGTTCAATTCTGGTGTACATGATCATGTTTATTTATTTATCCTTGTATGACAAGCAGTTGAATACATTGTACTATAGATAATATTGAATTATTAGATTTTACATCACAATGTACCTCAAGATTACACAATTCGTTGAATGCTTCATGTCACGTGACAGGTTAAAAACACTCAACATATTTAATAGTTCTTCTTAATACCCTAGAATTTATCGAAGGGGGTCAAACAACATGAGGTAATTCTGATCTACACATTGTGTAAATTCTTGTTTTCTATACTCCCACAAGCTATATATTTTTTCACCCACTCATCATCCTAATTTTATCTTGATATAAATAATATATGACATTATGATATGATAAAGACTTAGTTTCATAATCATTGGTTTCCAAATTCATTCCACTCAATCACGAGAAAATAGTACCTATCACACAACACCACCACATTGAAAACCCAAGGAAAACCCATTTATATATTCTCTGAAATGTGTTTGATTTCCACTCACACAACATATTTCGTCAATAGTTCTCCTAATGATAATTTCATCCCCAAAAAAATCCATTTTTTTTATCAACTAAATAATTACTGTGTTCCCAATATTATCAAACCTTCTAATGAAAAATATTCCAATTATGATTTACAAATAATGTGGGGTGTAAATAATGATACCTAAATTTGTGAAATGAATGATTCCAAATTTTTTGGTTGGTTTCTATCCATTAGTGAATGTATCAACAGTCATAATGGAAGATCGTTTATGATCAATAATATATATTTGTTATTTAAGGGAGATAAATCAACACACTATATTAATGATTGAAAAATGAAAAAAATAATAATTTAGTTGAAATAATTAACATTTCATATGTAATAAAATAAATGTGGTTAAAAAACATAAAAATCATTATATTGATATTTTATTGATTAATTTTAAAATATTGTTCTATGAAATTGTTGTCGATGTGATACATGATGTTATTTGATGATGATGATCTCTTTATGACACTGAATATTAAGTAATGATCTTGTTGTCATTGTCCAAAATTTCTCCTCTGTGGATTCCCTCAAATACATGGGTTTCAGTGGATAACCAAATAATATATCCATAACATTAGTCATATTACTGTGTATTAGCATTATGATATTTAATAAAAAATAAATTAAATACTAAATTTATTTATTTATTATTCCACCCATGATATCTCTGAAAAACACCAAATGAGAAAAAATATTCTTCCACATATAGGGTAAACACAGAAATAATATTTAATATAGGTCTCATATTTCTGCATTGAAATTATGATTGGGTTTTATTTAGTTATTAAAAAAAGAATAATTCATGCATGATACAACATATTTAGTGTTTTTTTAATGAATATATAGTCTCTCTATGAAACAGAATTAGAATGTTGAATCAGTTTGAAGCTTTGAAAACATTTTATATTCCAATGTTTTATAAGGAAAGATAATAGTTATTAAATTCTTACCAGCTTAAGAATTTTTATATTAAAAAGAATAACCAAATCAAATAAATGAGGGTAATGAGGCTCATATTTGGTTATACCACTCCTAAGGATTCCCATAATGTTTATCCTAGAACCCCCAAGAATGAACTGGGTGAATCAATCACTCAAAAAATATATTCCACTTCAAATTCAGGATCTCCACCTTGAACTTGTAAAGGTAGCTCCATACTTGAAGATAATATCATGATATATTAGAACAAGTAATAGTTCAAACACATACATCCTCAATAGAGACACATATAAGAAATCATGTACCAAGTATAAATGTGGCGGTAGGGATATGCAGTACACCACCTCAAAAACCCAATAACGTATGTGGACATGGACAATGAACCTTCGAGATAAATTTTAACCATATAAAATTATTTACAATCCTACCCATAGTGAGACCATCTAGAACACATGGTCTACCACATCAAATACAAATGACCTACATTATTGAGACTCATAATTATTTTGGGGGCTTTGGGTAATCCTCAAACAATACATGTTAACATACACATTTTCTATTGTCATAGGTAGCAACTTTGGTCCTGTGAGTAATGACTCTCGCGGGTCAGTACAAAACAGTGGTAACATGTATGTCGTTCCAAAAATTACGTCTAATGGTTCCACACCGATGGTGGAGTGGTAATTATTTTTTATAAGAAAACTCTACCATGGTTTATTAAACAACCAAACCTCCACCAAAGTTTACCATATAATCTCAAATGATGTCCTCAAGACCTGAAAAATCATCATTGTATGGATTTCTAACTGGGGGTGAAATGACGTTCTAAAATGAAATTGATTCATAAACTAATCCAATAACCCTTTAGATTATCATGATGTGAATAGAACATCATTATATGAAATTTTCATCAATTTATCTCCATAAAGATAGACAATCATCAATAGATAAATGGATCCAAGGATTCCTATTGAACACCACTCCTATATTGCTATAGAGTGGGTTTTCTATGTGTTTCTATCTACAATCACCAAGATTACATTGTTTACACTATTAAATCATTGAATACACATAAATATTGCTTTGAAGACACCATACCACATCTACATTGATGCCTTGGGGAGGTAGGAAATACTTTATAAGTAATTTTTCTTATCCCCCCTACTATCAAATGTGGCAATAATAGACAAACTTTATTGTATTCCTCTTCAGTTGTTGACACTATAACCGATTTACATTGTCTCGGTGAATATTTTTCACTCTTTTATGTACTATTAGGGGGTATGTTTTATACTCCATTAGTACCTCATTCCATAGCATCAAAGGTTCTGTGGTCCACACTCAAAGAAGGAATATGTGATCACCACCATTTGAAAATCTATCCAGAGCACATCTAGTAAATATTTCATCATTAAATGTCTCACAAAAGATATTTTGATGATCATCCTTCTTAACATGACAAATCTACTATGATTCCTCACTCAATGAAGGTGAACAAGATCTCTCATTGATTTTATCATATACGAAGGTCACCATTCATATAGTATACAATTTCTCTAATTAATAATTATAAAAGAACTACACATTTAATATATCTCTCATGATATGATCATTCATTGAAATGATATAGATGAGACACTTTTGGTTAGAATAGAAAATGATTTCCTCACCCATAAGGAAGTGTCACAACCTATATTTGGTAATGCTCACTGGTATGAGCTCGATATCATCGATCAGATAGTATTGTACATGGGGTTTCATCAGCCAATGAACATAAGAAATAAACTACAAAATCAACATCAAAACACATAAAACAATATTCATGGATGAATTTCAGAACACTACATACTCGACACCCACCTCTACTAGTCATATGATGGGGGATTTCATCAATGTGTACATAAAAATACTAAAAGAACATCTAGATCTAATTTGAATAAAAAAAGTCATCCCCAAATGTGTTAATGTAGTTAAGGGTTAAGATATAATGGAGAATGCTGGAATGAATCTCTCATAGATTCTCTCCTACCCATGGAATCTCCAGACATCGACAAACACTTTTCTGGATCACAATCAAGTTCTCCCTCAACAGATTTGTAGGGAATCTGTGACACCCTCTTCTAAGATGACATGTCCCAATACGTGGTCCTCTAAATTATAGAACATACAATTTTATATCCTCCAATTAATATTTTCCCCTAAATTTGTGTCAATGAACATCCTCAAATGTATCACATTTTCCTACTCTAACATTGATTACATAGAGATGTCATCGGTGAAGACTACTACCAAATAGTCAATGAATTGACAAATTATCATTTCCATGCATCCTAGGAACATTGAAATACAAATTTTAATGAAGAATTAAATAAATATGTACTAATAATTAAAATAACAACATATAAATTCCATATTCAGAATATCCTTATCTCTAATACAGAGAAGGAGAAATATCAACATGAGGTTAATCATAAAAAATAACCCCTACCATAAAACTTATTGAAGATGTAATAGATTCTCATATGTGGATATATATTCATTAAATTTAACTAATTTTATAGATAATGAAACAAATATTAACTCAATATCCCTTAATCCCTCCTAGATACCAACGTTACAGATTCTCTGGGAGACACATTGGGTCTAGAAAATCAATTCCTCTACAAATCCTTCAACTACACCATCTTCTCTAAAATCCATGAATGAGACATATGATATGATCCAATATATATCAATACAGTATATAGGTGTTATTCAATGATTAAATTGATATACTACTGACTTAGTAATATCGACACATCCTCATGGAATATATATTCACACTCCACCACCTCAACAATAATCTTTTCTCTCACAACATCGGATACTATCAAGGTTATATTGCACCACTAGTATGAAATTGGGTGTATCCTCAGGCAGGTGATCCAATAATGACCTTCCTATGTTTTATAATAACCATTAATTTAATATGTATTCTCATTAACTCATACACCTCATATCTTCCGCCTAAATCAGTCGATATATATTTTAATTGAAATGAACCAATCCATAAATAGAATTAATTCATATGTTATCAACATTGATATAAAAATATCATATTGGAATCACTCCCTACCCAGACTATTTTCACATTTCTTAAAAATTTTGTTGTCACTTAATATCCTCTAGTTGGATTATCCTATCATAATGTTCAAGGAAATGTCTCAACAAGAATATCTAGATCTCAAAACGGGGTATGGAAGTTAATTATTTGATCATACTTATGTCTATTATTATTAATAAAAATGTATATAATACATATATCATACTTGGAAAAATCATGATGAACTCTAGGTCATAATCATACACTTCATATATCATTCATTATCCCTTACTACCAACTACCCGAGCATTTAATGGACCACATGGGTGTAGTGGGAAAAATAGATCACACTATCAGATGCCTCATTTTTCTCTCCCATATCCCCTTACATTTCCACTTCCAATTGCGCCACCCATATCTATATAAATTCTATTCTCATAATTTCAATCAAACACCTCCCTATATATGGAATGGTGGTTACACAATCATGGATTAGATTACGCATCTCACCACAGGTGAAACATCACCACTCCCTCAGATGACATGACCCATATTGAGAACTATGAATGGTAGACCATACCTCTTAAGACTATCTCTAAAACATTCTCATATTAATAGATCCAAAATTATATCATTGATTACTATTGTTAGAAGACATAGGTCCATAGTTCCCTTTGAAAACATAAAACATAAACATCTACTTTTACAATAAGTTTTCCCACCACCATTCCTTACTCATGAACTCCATTATTAGTCAGAATGAAAATGTTATATCACTATAACTCAAATATCAAAGAAAAATACAATCTTGATGTTCCACAATGAAAAAGATAATAATTCATGAGATCATAATTGTAGAATAAGACATGGAATTGTGGCATACACATACGTATATAAAATTATAATTAAGTGAAACCTAAAAAAACCATCATATAATGATATTGTTGGGTTTTCACCTATATACCTACATTGAGATTTGTATTCCCTTTCATTCACCCTTTGGTTTTGGGATATGGATTACCTCTCTTGTACTATCTATTTTTTATTCAAATTCCACCATGTACCATGTTTTTTCATGACAGGGATGTCATCCCCCGTATCCACTTGTTTTGGGTGGGGTATTCCCTCTCATGTACCCTATTATTTTAGGCTTAGGGTGAACTAGTGTGTACCCTTTTATTTTATGCTTTGTATTCCATTCTTTATTCCCTTTGATTTTGGTCTTAGGATTCCGTCCCGTATACCATCTCATTTATGGATTTGGATTTAGTCCTATGTAACCTCTTGTTTTGGGATTCTATTTCATATATCGGTATTATCACATATTGTTAGGGTACCTCACTGCATATTCGGTTGTGGTCATATTTCCCTACAGAAGGAGTAGAAGATCTTAGATATATACTTATCACAAAGATAATCGATAAAAATACAATATGAAATGGCACTAAAGTTTTTGCAATATATAATTTTCTCAACATATATCTAAGTCACCAAAACTAGCATCGCCTTATAGAGAAATATAAAAGGATTATTATAGGAATCGCCATAAAATTTGAGGGGTACAAAAAACATAATGAAATTGCACAATTTCTTCAAGAAATCCCTCTACAACCTTGGAATATAAGTCACCTGATATACTAAGGGGATGTTTCCTCAAAAAATCAATGAATTATCTCATATTATACACATTCTTTTTGGGATACTTCAGATAATATTCCATTTTTATAGCTGGAGGTAGGATTAGTATACGTAGAACCTACTATACATAAACCTGTATTGATGCCTCATCCCTATGAACATCAACTTCATGATCTTACTGGAGAAATATAGAATGTTTTTATCATATTGGAATCCTAGAAAATTCAATATGTATCATGTTCAAAGAGTATATTTGGGGAGATGCCTCATGTGAGAAATGGAAACACAATCCATTTTAATATGAATCGTGTTCCAATTTTTTCCATGATACCAGTGCCTATATATATCGAGTCAATAATATGTTCTTTAGTGTCTTGGTTTATAAATACATTTGTTGTAATTTAGACACTAGGTTCTCTATCATGGGATCCAATTTAGAGACACTTTATCTATGTTGATCAAGTTCCAAATCCAAACCTCATAAATATAAAATCACAAAATTAATATCCTAAAATTAACCTATCTATTGAAAAAAATTCACATTAATTGACCGACTAGGGCCCACCTGGATAATGGTAATCGATGTGTCAAACCAAAAACCATGTCTAATGGAATAGGTTATAGATATTAGCAGTTAGTATGTATAGAATAAGAAATAATTTCTCTAGAATAACATACATATACACACAAAAACTTATTCAACTGCCAATATATTACATAAACGTACGATATAGAAAATATCATAGTTCATGAATACATAAATATCCTACATAATATTGTTTCACATGTAAAATAAATAATAAAGGTCCAAATATAAACCCAATAAAACTATAAAAAGTATCCAAATTTCATGTTAGGATGGGATTACTATTAAATGAAACTCCTTGAACATAGTAGGTCCATCTAGTTAAAATATGATATGCATAATCACATCTCACATAGAATTACATAATTATGTCTATTATCAATATCATAGAGGATATGTGTTTAAAGAGCTGATGTAGGGGTTATTATAATCATACATTTTAAAATATGTTGAAATAACTAAACATACATAATCAAGAGTGTTGTCTTCTCAACATTATAAAGGGATACCAATCCATGCATGATAATATAGAAACAAAAATAACCTATATATACAAAAAATATAATCCAAGACTCATATTAAAGTCACAACCACAATACATGCCATGGTCATTGAACGTGCCCTCATGGTCATGCTCATCTAGGAGAACTCACTCAATTGGATTGGTAACCCCGATGGTGCTCATTTGAGAGGTAATTTATAATATTCCATTCTATGAAAAATTGCATGTTCTATTTCATATGATCATGATACACATATAGGGGATTAGACATTGATCATATTGGTGATAGTTTACCCAAGCCAGAGTGAACCCACATGGATGTAAATCACTTAACCATATAGTTTATAACTGGATAACTTAGCTGACCTAATGATGAATTGATAAAGGATAATTCCTCAAGAAACATAAATATATCGATGAATCTATGATCATGGAGTGATTCATGATTTTACTCTCATTGTGATGGATGAAGGGGACTCCACATAAATATTCTGGTGTACATCGAAGACTACTATGACCTCTAAAAACCCGAGTTCTTGTAAATGGTGTGTCTTGTCATTTCATGATCGTCCAAGGTCCAGCATCTTATTCCTCAACTCATGCCTATGTTATTTGTTCCTTCCCATGTAAATTGGATGTTATAATATACATATATTTATCCAAATACCTAGGTGTTTCAATGTTACTATTATTTCCATGCAATCTAGTCATTCCCTTATAGAAGGGCGTTCTCATACCCATGTACCTCAAAAGTACAATATAGGTCACCATAATCATGTTATAGTGAACTTGAAATAACCACATCGAGTGTCATATTTAATTAAAATAATAAATATATCCACCACAGTATGATTTCACATGTTTTTTGATCATCATATATACACACTATGTAATGTGATATTTCTCAAAAGCTAAAAATATTTATGTTACTATACCTTTAACACATTCTTTTTTAAAACATCCATGTAAAACACAATGAAACATATAATTTTGGTCAAAAAAACTCAAATAATAACTAGTGTCTAGATTATGTCCACTCATTCACTCTGGAAATGATAACCATCACACAAAAATAATCATCACTGAAAATTTGATGAAGACACTCAGTATATTTTTTGATCTATGTATTATCCCCACCACACCACAACAAACTTAAACAATGACCTCAATTTTAAATCGTAAGCCATATAAATGGTCTACTATGATAATGATTTATTGCGTAATGTTCATGATATGAGTATTTTTAAACATATATCGAAATTAAATATTGATGATAATCATATAAAAATAAATATTGATAGAAAATAAAAAAACAAAAATGTGAGAATTAATTGTTGGACATTATTTATGTTGTACTCAGTTCATTTATAATTAAATTTTCAATTGTAATGGATTGTTATAAATGGATAAAAATGATTTCCCAATTCTTGGAAGATAAATCAACACTCTTAAATCAATGATTGACCTTGAAATAAATTTGTTAGAATAATTTATTCACATTGAATATTTTACAAAATAAAAAAGTTATACAGAAATATAAAAACAACCCTGACTCAAGATAGATTGAATACTAGAAAAAAATATCTAAATTTCATTTTAATTTATGAGAACCATGAAATCCTAATTTTGATGGTGATCTTATTGGAACACTGACCATCAACTCACAATCTTGATTTTTTTCAAAAGCATATATCCATAGATCATCTCAAATCCCTATGGTTAATTCGACTGACATTATAATTTTTCCATAACATGGTTTATGCATATAATTATTTTGTTTATGTTTTTAAATAACATATATGTTAATTTTTCTATTTATTTAATTACTACTCATCACACAACTGCACTTAAACCTATAACTCGATGCGAACTATGTTTAGTCAAAAAAAAGGTAAAAATGAATTATTTATTCAGTGGAAGCCTTTGATTTCCCACATGGAACATTTTATATGAGATATTCCATTAATTCCGAATAAATTATTCTTCATGATAAAATATAATTAATATATTTATTATTCTAACATCAAGGTTCACTACTCTATATGATCATGTGACGAATCAGTTCCAATACTAAAAAATATTTCATTAAATAATCTAATGTTTTACAAGAAAAAATAGATTAACTACACATGGACCCTGACTAGGATCTCAGATGGATGACATTTACATGAAAAATGTGTGGTCTTTGGTTTTAGTCTCTTATAGAGTGTTTGAAAAAAATTTCTCCTTATAAAACAACCATTTTTACCCAAGATAATAACCATTATTAAAATGAGAATACATTATTCCATTTTCTATTCTACCAAAATAACAATTTAAATGTTAATTACAACTAAATTAATAAAAATAATAATCCATTGGTAAAATAATAAAAGGTAAAGGATATTAATGTATTTAAAGTCAATAGTTATGTGTATAAAATTAATATACTAAAATTCATTGTATTCGATACCACATGTGAAAAAATACACTGACTCTAATGTATAATTTCTTGAAAAAGTGTTTTCCTTTAATATGAGAAAGCATTAACTTATAGTTGAATATTTATATGACTATTTAAACCACAATGGTATCAAGTTCATATTTTTTAAGGGATATATCTAAATGAGGGGTTTTGGTTGATGTTCCAAAATTACTTTTACTTTAGTAAATTCAATATAGTAGGCAAGGAAGATATGGTTGTAGATTCACTTATTATGAATTCTCATTCTCACATAGTGGATGAAGAATCATTATATTTTTCCTCATCACTATTAAACCTATAAGAGGATATGGGTATATTTAATATAGTTAATGGTGGTGACTCCACATATTCTTTATCATATGAGGTAAGATTAGTTGAGAAAAATCTAATGTGATCTTTAAAATATTATATATCACTATTGTAACATCCAAAGTAAATAAAGAAAATTAAATTTTTGTATTTACTAATATTTTTAAATAATATATTTATATTACATTTAAAGAGATTATATGTTCAACGGCGTACCCAATACGCAACAACGAGTTTCTTTGAAATCTTACATTGCACACTAATAATATAATAATATTATTTGAAATGGTAGATAAAGTCTAGTTGTTGGAATAGGAGGAATGAACAGAACTCACTAAAACATGATTATATATGTTTGTTAAATGTTTTTACATTATTCAATAAATTTTAGTGGCTTCAAATGAAATTGAATCCAATTTTAAGAATAAATATTCTCATATTCTTTAAAAGGCAGATTAACTGCCTTTTGATAGAGAACCCTTTTTAAATCTACTTTTTGTCACTTTTATATGTTATATATTACAAAATAAAATCCTTTCTTAGAATCAAGACCTAAAAATTTACTTTTTGTAATTTTTTTTTTATTTTCTGATAAAGAAAATTTTTAGTGGAAAATACTGTATTTTAATTCAAAACCTCCTATTAATATAATTTATTTATACTGACATATTATCTTTTTAATTTGTTTTAAAGAGTAATTAAAATAAATTTTTCCATTTATTCCATTTTTGGTAATTTTAATTAATTTCACTTTGAAATTGGACATAAAAAAGTGTCAATCTTTTAATAGATATTGTTTTTTAAAATCAACCTATTTGTTTTGACAGTGGGAATTGATTATAAAAATAAATAATTCAACTTATATGTTTTTAATATTTTTTAAATTGATATCATTTTTGTATTTGGAATAACACATATATCTTAGGGTGAATTTTTGGTATTTTTCTGACAAATATTCATTTTTAATAGTGAAAAATATTTCATTTTAATTCAAAACTGCCCTTTCATCAAATATATTTATATAGATTGATTGAAATTTCTATTTATTTTAAATTGTAATTTAATTTTTTTTATCATTTAATACATTTTTCGTCATTTTATGTGATTTCACTTTTAAATTGGATGTATAAACAAATCAATATTTTGATAGATTTAACTTCTTAAAAACCCGTCTTTGGCTTTGACAATGAGAATAATTTTAAATTAATAACTGCAATTTCTATGTTTGAAATATGGTAAAATGGATTTCATATTTGGAATTATAAGGTCCTAATTATGTAATTGAGACTCTTTTGTTTTTGGACATTATGAATAGTAACGACGGTAATTATCATTAATTGTCGTGTTTAATTAGTAATCGAGTAGTTAAGGGTAATAAAATAATATAATAAAAATATAAAATGACCCTAACATGTTTCATAATGCTATTGGTGGTGTCAGGGCCATCCATGGGATGACTTGTGCCAACCTTGGGACCCCATGGAATCCCGTTAGCAAGATAGTGACCTTTTATCATATTTTTTATAAAGAAAGGAAAATGTAACCAAAGTACGTAACACCTAAGTAAAACCATTTTAATTTTGTATACATAAATGATATATTAGACTATAAATATTCATTGGACAGATAAAATTATTTCCTACATCATAATTTGTTCTTTTATAATTTTTAGATATTAAATAAATAAATTTATTTATGACACCATGATGTTGTAGTGATTACCTCATTAATGAACGATTTAAATAAAATGAAAAGATAAGGTGGAATCAAAAACATACACATGTCTAAAACCTATTGGATGGGTGTATTTAGATAACATACCACCTTATCATTTAAATATATCATTTTGGGACCATTAAAATTTGAAACTCACATTATAATAATGTAGCCTTTTATAACATTCCAAGAGTGCCCCACCTCCCTCTTATTAAAGGCCTCCACCTCTACCCACTTATACACGCCTCTAAAGACATTGGCTTGATCAAAATATGACTATTTTTTCCCTCTACATGCCTCTATTCATCCTAAAAGCCTTACCTTAGGAAGAAATATCTTCATGAAACCCTTTCAATTGAAACCAAATGGAGTTACTCGATTTAAAGGTAATGTCTTCTATTATGTTCTTTTGTTTTATTTTTCATCTCCTACCCCTTAATCTCTTTTTATTACATTATTTTGTAACATAAAAAATCTAAAATATAATAGGATGTTTTTTATTAGAATTATTCGAGCTAAACATACACACACCTTCGTCTAATGGTAAAAGAACATATTGTTTTCGTGGATGGTGAATTACTACCTCACAAAACGATGATTGTTCTATCCTCTCCTACCTCCTCTCATGGTCGAAATTATGATGGAAATATATTTATTTATGAGATATATTATATTTATTTTCTCTATATGCTTCATTATTTTATATTTAATAAATACTGTTATGCTTTTCATGTTGTGAAAATTCAATAATTTCATTTGAGGAAGTTTCGACTACCGCCCCCTCAAGTGATGTGACTCATTCATGCATACATAAAATGTATAAATAATGAAATTAATGAACTGTTGTGACCTATATAACATATATATTAAACTTTAATTATAATATATATATATATCATTTATATTTAATTCCATTAATATGACAATGAAATGAATGTAGCGTTCATGCATATGTACGACCAACTGTCTCCATAAACGGTGCATTTCATTTTTATCTCCAAATGTTATGGAATAGTATAAAATGAATATATACTGGATATATATGATAATTAAATCATTAATACTATTCTTTATATGGTTTACCTATATCTAAATGGACATTTCTTTTCAAACAAGTTCATTTTTTACTAACATACCGAACATCGACAAAAACATCTAATATGAACTCACATAATTAAATAATTATTATAAAATTATAATATGTGATATGAATTGAATAATAAACATTAAATAATTTCCTTAAGAAATTATAAATTTACCAAAGTTTATTATTTAGGAATATAAAGAAATGAACAAGACAAGTCGGACGTGAAGTAAGGGATCCTACCTCTTTTTTTCATTTTAAGTACTCTCTTTTATGTCACTTCTTCTAAGATCCTTTTTAATATGTTAGGGGATGTTATTTTATATTAAAATTAATGAACTTTTTATGTTAACATGATGAGAGACCCTATTTGATATTATCAATCTATTTTTTGAAGCATTATGTGGCACCGTTAGGCTGCCGAAATTTTGTACGGGATATCTTATCTCACTTTTAATTCATTGAGATATCCATTGTTCGTAACTTATTTATTGCATGTGGTGTATTATTTTCTTATGTTTGATATATATTATACTAATTATATTTATATTCTTCGTATTCTATGATTCATATTGTGTTTATTATCTTTTGGTAATATGACTCGATTGATTACAATGAGGTATGGGGTTTTATCACACTTTTTTTCCCTTGAGATACATGCTACATTTTCCACTATTTTCTATTGTGAGGTGTATGTACTACCCATGATTGTATTATTTGTGGAATATAATTTAATTAATGGGTATTTACATCTTCATTGAATGACCCTTATTTCATGGGGTGTAAGTTTTGAAAGTTACCAAAATCGGTAAGGGAACACTTCACCCTTCTCTTTTTAAAAGACTTCTTTTTGTTAGGTCTTTTAATTTAAATCCTCTTTTGTTGGTATGTGTTCTTATATATCCTTTTTTTGTAAATGATTTTTCCATGTGATGAGATACCCTTTTTATGTCTCATCGTCTCATTTTATGAATTTTAAAATGACGTCGTTAGGCTGTCGAATTTCTGTAAGGAAACTTCTTAACCCAATTTCAATTCTTTAGGGTCAAACCTCTACTTTAGGATTATATGATACTATGAATATGTTTGGATGACCTTTTATTATTTCACACTTAATATCTTATTATGTTCGCTGTATTTATATTTTCCATACATAATCTTGTAATTGATTTATCTTTAATCTAAGGATACCGCCTTTGTAAAGAAATTCCTCTCAATATCCATTCATTGAGGCATATTTTGTTTTATACGCAACTTTATTTTATATGGTGTATAAACCCCTTTGTATTTTACTTTCATTCAAAAGGAATCTTTTTATACGAATCATTTTACTAAATGACAAAAGGGAATGTGTTTATCTTACGTATGCGGCGACAATGAATTCTCCACTATAGTGACCATTATATGAGTTTCGACTTCCTCTACAAGCCATCACATGTTTTAATGAAAAATAAATACATGTTTTAATTTTCTTTTATTTTGGTATTGAAAATTTTTTTGATAATTTTTTGATTATATAAATGTGATTTTGATATCTTGTTACTGAAATGTGGGAATGTTATTTTTCCTTTATGTATGTTTTATGTGATACGATTATTTTATGGTTTTTGGGAATTGTTTATGAAGATGGGTGGTTCTGTGATAAACTAAGGGCCGGTGAGCCTATGGTAGATCTCCAATGAATTGGGTAATGTGAAGGTGTAAAACACTAAGGTTTATCTGAAGATATTTACGAAATATAATATGATGGGTATTCCAAACATAACCATGAGGGTTACTCCGAATGTAAGAATGTTATGAATTCCTCATGTTACCTTTATGTCTCATTATTTCTATGAGTTATACATATATATTATGATTTTAGAAGTAATTTTATGATTGAATGTTATGGTTTCATTGATTTGGAATTATTGTAAGGTTAATGTTTCCTTTTATTATATTATAACCCTTACTGAGATTTTTATGTTTATCCCATGTTTTTGAAATGTTTTTCAGAGGTTATAACGAAGGGTAAGAGAAAGGAATTATTCAAGAAGATTTATATAAGAAAAGTAATCTTGTTTTATTTAAGGATTTTTTTGTTGTTGTGAAAAATCAGTTATATTAGTAGCGTCTACATTGTAATCTTTTGAGATGTAATAGTTATGTCTTAATTCTCTAAAACTCTAAACCTGAAAAGATCCTCAATGTGAATTATTCATTTAATTAAATATTAAGTATTATTTTAAGGTCGGGTCCTTATAGTTGGTATCATAGGGAGGTTTAGATAACTTTAGAGGTTAGGGTATTCTATAAGCATAAGTGACATTACCATAATGGTTATAATTTTATAAAGAGTAATAGTTCTTAGATAATGTGAATGAGTTTAATATGACATAAATAATTTTATCTTAGTATTTACCCTCCTAATAAGATATTATATGATGATTTTACTAATATAATCACACTGAACTTTTTGATTTAGTAAATGGATGGATCTAGCAGCAACCAAGGTGACAATGGGTTTGAAGGAAACTTTAGTGGTTCTATGAATAAGAGACTAGACTAAGTGGGGGATTCAATGAAGAATATTGTGGTTATTTTAAACAAACTATCAGGAGTCATGATTAACCACTTGAAACTTGGTGAGTTCTCTAATGCATCATGTACGAGATAACTAACTCAATGTGAGGTAATAATTATAATGGTAACCATTACGATTTATATAATCCTTACTTTTGAGTTAATTATGGGTTACTATATGATGGAAAATGAAAGGCATGAGATAAACATGAGGTTAAATTTTGTTATGGTTATTTTTGAAGATTTTATCTGTTTTTTTGGGAATGTTTTATGAATTATATAGTATCGGAAAAAGGGACAACATGCAGTCTGTGTGACAACCTGTTACGTCGAACCAAGATCTGGGAATCAAACCCACAACCAAAGTGCGATTTGTATTTACCCTATACCACTAGACTACATGAAGTCCCTGTTTAGTATAAAAAATTATCTTTTTTGTTATATGATTTTATGAATCAATAATATGTTGATTTTGGTATATCTATGGAAGCGAATGACCTATCATGGAGGATACGTGATTTGGATAATTAATTTTTAGTACGAGACTTTAAGAGTAAATTATATTTTTGGAGATAAATGTTAAGATTTACCTTGGAAGAAATGTGATTAAATCCTTTAGAGGCTTGGGTTTCAATCATATGTTGGTTTATTTTTAATGAATTTTAAGGGAAATTTGGTATTGAATGGTCTTTATTGATCTTGGGGTTGTTTGACAAATTTTGGAGACTAACATTAGTTTTTCTTCTTGTAAAAGATTAACTTTTTTTGGGATTATCTGATCTTATACAAACAAATTTGGTTTTTGTTAAGGTCTAAAGACATGAGAAATATATAGTTCATATTTTATTAGTTATGTGATTATCTAAAAGTTTATTATAGTGCTCTTAATGTGAACAAGTCATCCTGGATACTCATCGTTTGGAGAAAATATGGGTTATTATTAGAAATTCTAGTAAAAGTTTAAATTCTACATGACAAGTAAGTATGCTTCCTTATGTTTTAGTTAAGATCATTAATTAATTAATCAATGAAATTTAACTTAAAAAAAATTATTTGTTAATGTTTCCCACTGGGGAATAAAATATCATTTAACCCGGCACATGTTTATGATTTTCTTGTGGTTAACTTTCTCCTAGACATGTTTTCAATCACACTCCCTCAGACCATTATGGTTTTTTCCACCATATCCATGTTTTCATTGAATCCTAGTATCTATTGTCTCATTTGACCATGGTACTTCTCTTTATTTCTTTTAAATTTATTGTTTTATTGTCTCTTTTTCCGATGTGGGGATTTCAATGAAGCTTCTACGCCCATTTTATTAAAAAAATTGTGAGGACGAAATTTCCAAAAGGGGGGAAGGATGTAACATCCCATGTAAATAAAGAATGTAACATTTTCATATTTATTAATATTTTTAAATAAAATATTAATATTACTTTAAAGGAGATTCTATGTTCGATGGAGTACCCAATTCGCAACAATGAGTTTCTTTGAAATTTTACGTTGCACACTAATAATATAATATTATTATTTTAAATGGTAGATATCATTTAGCCATTGGATTATCAGGAATGAATATAACAAACTAAAATATGATTTTTTATGTTTGTTAAATGTTTTAACATTATTCAATAAATGATAGATTCATAAAATGAAAATGAATTCAATCATAAGAATAAATATTCTAATATTCTTTAAAAGGCTGATTAACCACCTTTTGATGGAGAACCCTTTTTAAATCTACTTTTTGTCACTTTTATATTTTAAATTTCAAAAAATAAATTCATTTTTTATAATCTAGATGAAAAAATTGACTTTGTGTTATTTTTTTATTTTCTGATAAAGATCATTTTTAGTGGAAAATGTTATATTTTAATTCAAAACCTACTTTTAATCTAATTTATTTATATTTTTAGATAATATATTTAATTGGGTTTAAAGTTTAATTAAAATAAATTTTTACCATTTAATCCAATTGTGGTCATTTGAATTAATTTCACTTTGAAATTGGACATAAACAAATGTCAATCTTTTAATAGATATTGTTTCTTAAAAACATGCTATTTGTTTTGACAGCAGTAATTGATTATAAAATTAATTATTTCAACTTATATTTTTTTAAATTTGTAAAATTAATATCATTTTCTAATTTTGAGTATCAAATATATCTTAGGGTGAATTCTTGGTATTTTTCTGACAAATGGTCATTTTTAATAGTTAAAAATACTGCATTTTAATTCAAAACTGACTTTTTATAAAATTTATTTACATAGATATATTGTCCATTTAATTGGTTTAAAGGTGTAATTTAATTATTTTTTTTATCATTTATTACAATTTTGGTAATTGGATGTAATTTCACTTTTAAATTGGATGTAAAAACAAATCAATCATTTGGTAGATTTTGCATCTTAAAAACCAGCCTTTGGTTTTGACAACGGGAATTATTTTAAATTAATTACTACAATTTATGTGGTTGGAATTCGATAAAATGGATTAAATATTTGGAATTAGAAGGTCCAAATTATACAATTAATACTTTTTTGTTTTTTAACATTATGAATTGTAACTACGGTAATTATCTTTAATTATCATCTTTAATTAGTAATCGAGTAGTTAAGGGTAATAAAATAATATCACAAAAATATTAAATGACCCCAACATGTGTCCTAATGCTATTGGTGGTGTCATGGACGACCATGGGATTCCTTGTTCTATCCTAGGGACCCCATGGAATAACTATAGTGTGATATTGACATTTTATCATATTTGTTTTAAAGAAAGGAAAATGTAACCAAAGTATGTAAAAACGAAGTAAATCAATTTTATGTTTGTCTAAATAAATGATCTCTTAGTATATAAATAGATATTTTAATTATAAAAACATTTCATAAATCAGGGTATTTTTTTTATAATTTATAGATATTAAATAAATAAATTTATTTATGACCCAATGTTGATGTAGTGATTACCTCATTAATGAACGATTTAAATAAAATGAAAAGATAAGGTGGAATAAAAGACATAATTTTTTTAAAAACCTATTGGATGGGTGTATTTAGAACCCTTATCACCTTATCCTATAAATATATAATTTTGGGGCCATTAAAAACAGAAACTCAATTTATAATAAAGTAACATTTTATAACATTCCACGAGTGCCCCTCCTCCCACTTATAAAAGGCCCCCACCTCTACCCCCATACACACAACTCTAATGCCTTTGGCTCGACCAAACTCTGCCAATTTTATCTCTCCACATACCACTATTCATATAATATTCCATACCATAAGAAGAAAACTATTCATGAAACCCTTTTGGTTCAATCCAAAGGGAGTTACCCGATTTAAAGGTAATGTATTCTCTTATGTTCTTTTGTTTTATTTTGCTTCTCCAACCCTTGAAACATTTTTTATTCATTTATATTGTAACAACACCGGAATCTAAAATTTACTAGGATGTAGTTATGACAAGGATTAAAGCTAAACTTACACATACATTCATCTAATGGTTAAAGAACATACTGTTTCTGTGGATGGAGAATTACTATCTCACGAAACGATGATTGTTCTATATTTTCTTACCACCTCTCATAGTGGACATTATAATGGAAATATATTTATTTATGATATATATTATATTTATTTCTTCTCTATGCATATTTTATTTTATATTTAAAACATACCTTTATGCTTTCAATGTTGTGAAAATATGATAATATCATTTGAGGAAGTGTGGACTACAGGCCCATCAAGTGATGTGAGTTGTTCATGAAATAAATTGAATGTATAAAGAATTAAACTAACGAAAATATGTGACCTGTATAACATATATATTATACTGTAATTATAATATATATATATCTCTCATTTAGATTTACTTCCATTAATATGACAAATAAATGAAAGTAGTGTACATGCGTATGCACGGCCCACCATCTCCATGAACGGTGCATTTCATTTTTATCTCCAAATGTTATGGAATATTATAAAAAGAATATATAATGGATATATATGATATTTAAAACATTAATAATATTTGGTAGATGGTTTTCTTATAACTACATGGATAATTCATTTCAAATAAGTTCATTTTTGACTCATGTACCAAACATCCACAAAAACGTCTGATATGAATTCACATAATTAAATAATTATAATAAAATTATAATATGTGTTATGAATTGAATAGTAAAATTTAAAGGAGGTCCTTAAGAAATTATATATTTAACAAAGTTTATTATTCAATAATATAGTGAAATGAACAAGACAATTCAGACTTGATGTAAGGGATCATACCTCTCTTTTTTCCTTTTAAGTACTCTCTTTTATGTCACTTATTTGATTCTCCTATTTAAAATGTTGGGTGATGTTATTTTATATTCCTCTTACTTCAATTTTTATGTTCATATGATGAGATACCCTATTTGATCTCATCAATCCATTTTTGGAATCTTTATGTGGCACTGTTAGGCTGCCGAAATTTCGTAAGGGATATCTTATCTCACTTTTAATTCTGTGAGATATCCATTGTTCGCCACATATTTATTGCATGTGGTGTATTGTGTTCTCATATTTGATATATATTATCATGATTTTATTTATATTCTTGTTATTTTTTGATTCATATTATGTTTATTTTATTTTGGTCATATGACTCGATTGATTAAAATGAGGTATGGGGTTTTTCTCTCACTTTTTCTTCATGTGAGATTCATGCTACATTTTCCACTATTTCCTTTTGTGTGGTGTAAGAAATTACCATGATTGTATTCTTTGTGTAATAGAATTTAATTTATTTTTATTTACATCTTCATTGTATGACCCTTATTTCATGGGGTATACGTTTCGAATGTTACCCAAATCGGTAAGGGAACCTTTCACCCTCCTCTTTTTAAAACACTTCTTGTTGCTAGGACATTTAATTTAAATCTTCATATCTGGTTATATGTTATTATATATCCTTATTGTAGTAAATTGTTTTTACAAATGATGAGATATCATTTTTATCTCTCATCATCTCATTTTAGAAATTATAAATTGACGACGTTAGGCTGTCGAATTTCTGTAAGGGAACTTCTTAACCCAATTAAGATTCATTAGGGTAAAACCTATACTTCATGATTATGTCATACTATGAATAGGTGTGGATGACCTCCAATTGTTTTACACTTATTATCCTCTTATGATAGGTGTATTTATATTTTCCACCCATAATCATTTAATTGATTTATCCTTAATATAAGGATACCGACTTCGTAATGTACTTCATCTCAATCTCATTTCATTGAGGAATATTTTGTTTTATACACAACATTCTTTTATACAGTGTATAAACCCCTTTAACTTTTACTTTAATTCAAAAGTACTATTTTTATACGAATCATTTTACTAAAGGAAAAAAGGGATTTTTTTGTCTTATATATGCGTTGACAATGACTTCTCCACCATTGTGACCATTATTTTGGTTTCAGCTTCCTCTAAAAGAAATCACTTTTTTTATTGAAAAATAAATACCATGTTTTATTTTTCATTTATTTTGGTATGGAAAATAGTTTTGATAGTTTTTTTATTATATCAAAGTGTTTTTTGATATCTTGTGATTGAAATGTAAAAATGTTATGTTTCCTTTTTGCACGTTTTATGTGATACAACTATGTTATGTTCTTCGAAATTGTTTATGAAGATGGGTGGTTCCATGATAAACTAAGGGCGGGTGAGACCGTGATAGATCTCTAATGCACTGGGTAATGTGAAGGAGTGAAACGCTAATGTTTCTCTGACGATATTTGGGTAATATACTATGATGTAAATTCAAAACATAACCATGAGGGTTTCTCCCTATGTAATAATGTTATGAATGCCTCGCGTTGCCTTTATGTCTTATGATTTCTATGAGTTATACATAAATATTATTATTTCAGAAGGAATACTATGATTGAAAGTTATGGTTTCATTGATTTGTAATTATTGGCGGGTTAATGTTTCCTTTCATTATGTTATAACCCATAATGAGATTTTTATGCTCATCCCATGTTTATGAAATGTTTTTCACAGGTTATAAGGAAGGGTAAGAGAAAGGAATTATTAAAGAAGATTTATATCATGAAAAGGACTCTTGTTTTATTTAAGGATTTTTTTTATTGTTTTGAAAAAGCAGTTATAGTAGTTGTGTCTAGTTTTTTATCTTTTGAGATGTAATAGTTATGCCCTAATTCTCTAAAACTCTAAATCTGAAAAGTTCCTCAATATGACTTATTCATTTAATTCAATATTAAGTAATGTATTAAGGTCGGGTCCTTATAACTATAATGTCCGCAAAATGAATTTTATGAATATCTGAAAATTTTAACCATTTCCAATGATTGTTAGATGTTCCAGTCGCTATAAAAACCCATGGATGTGACTATCCCAAAAATTCACACCACATAATAAATATATCATTATTAAACATATCAATTATATTTTAGGATTATTGATTTAGACAATTCGTACCAAACATTAACTTACAAAACCCACATATTTTTAATCTAATGTTAAATTTTTCCATTATATAAAATAATTAGAATACCACAAAAATTGGTAATATCCAATCCATAAACACTTAATTATAAAGATATGGGCTTCCAATTATCATTGGTGAAATTACATTTATACGAATGTCTAAAAATAAATTTAATAATATTTTTAATTCATTCGGGGTTGATTAACCCTTTATAAACAAACATACATGATTAGAAAAAAATGAAATAACAAAACCAAACCCTATTAAGTATGTAATTTGATTAATATTACTCAAATAGTAATAAACAATATGTTCATAGTAAAATGAAAAAATATTACCAAAAATAACAAGACGATAAATTAAAATAGGACTCATGTGCCATGGTGGAACTATACAAAATTATAATGGCATGATAATATCCAACTCCTCGACTCTTGAAAACAACATCATGAACCATAACATGAGAAGTAGATATCATCACATTTCCTATATCATAAAAAATCATTGTTAAAAGGAGAAAAATTACATATGTTTTGGGTGATTAATCATACCCATTACAAAATACACTAAATTACTGGAACACATGACTCTATGTTAAGAAATCTTTATCGCACATATCAAAATATAAATTTAAAAAATATATAAATATAAATTCATGTACCAATTTCAATTATTTAAATATAAAATGAAAAAATAATTTATATTTATTTTCACTAGGAATAAACATTCAATTTTTCACACACAAAAATACCAATAATATATGTCTTGATTGTCCCAATATTCACGACTGATAACACATCCATCCACCATGATGGTCATTAGTGGCAATCCTCCTTGTTCATCCAATATAGTATCACATTATATTTAATGTCCTTGATTATTAAATACCATCCTACACTATTCGACATATTCAATTCTTAAATTCAAAAAATGAATTTTTAATAAACTAACCTTATATGTTTTTGAAACACATTGACAGACCCATAATTTAAATCCATGAGACAAAGGAGTTTCTCAATAATAGTCCTTAAAATATTCTATTTCTGTGAAAATAAATTAGTTTATATATACAAAATTTATGGTTCAAAAATATATGGGAGATGAATAATATACCTACCTTGTAAAATCAACAACACCATAAATGAATTTGAGATATATATATATTACATATATAACCATGAAATGAAATCCTCAATCCACGTAATAACACCTCCAAAGAGATCCCATGATTAATATAGTTTGAGAAAACAAAATGAGGATATCGGGATCTTGTGTTATAATAGGTGGCTTCCAGTACCAAATCACATTAACACCCTCCAATGATGAACTGACATAGATCCATAAATCTCCCCCCGAATCAGAATAAAAATTATGTACTTTAAAAAATGGGTTTGATTGTCAATATGGAATAGTGGTCACTACCATGGTCATGGGTCCTTTGATCACCCAATGTCTCGGAACATACCCTCAAAATACACTACATTGTGTGAAAATTTACCAAGATATTTTGAATCCCCATAGAAAATAACAATTCTTGGTGAGGAATTTTATATCTATGTATCATATATAATACCTCTAAACACTACTCCCAGGCTACCTAGTAACTGAAAACACCCATGGTCATTTTCGAGTGATCATATTTCACCATAGAACTCCTGGAACACCATAATATAAAACATGTATTATTAATTCACATTATTCATAAATAAATTATCAATTAGTCCCAAACAATACAAGAATCCTGCCAATCATCTTTAAACCCATATAAAATAATAAAAAGTATTTAAAACAAAATATTACATGGAACAGACCCAAAAATGAGGGTGTTAAAAAAAGTCATCAAAAACTTCCCCAAATTCACCATGCATTCTACACTTCGAGAAACATAATTCATATTAATTTTATTCATAACTTTATATAAATAAAATAAAATAAATTTTTCAGATTAAATTCTATGTAATGTTAATCATAGGAAATAATAATAAACGATCATATGTGAATATAATATGGGAACATAGTAATAAATGAAATACATGAAATAGGTAAAACTAGAAAATAATAAATAATAAATCTTTCCATAAGGTTTTTCATAACATAAGAACATATCATGGAATTTTAACATATCAATTAGGTGTAAAAATAATAAAATATCTTCGAATTGTAAATAATTAATCCAGAATTACAGTAGGAAAATATTAATGTGAAAAATATCAGAGAAAAAATTGAAATAATGGTAATGTAATATATAGTGAAATTAAATTCAATTATTAAAATTATCTCAATTTTAAGAATAATAAATCCTACCAAAAAAATTATATTTCACCATAACATTGTAAAAGACATATTAAATCCATGAATTAAAAAGTGAGATAACTCGTTATTCTAATTTTTTATGTGAGAAAAATAATTATTTACAATACTCACTATACCATGAGATATGTATCCTAACCAATTCATTAGTGGATAATATTGGACACCACTAATTATCATCTATACATATGTCAGCCAGATGAAATTAATAACCATATTATCATAAAAAACCCATAGAAAGATAATGAGGATCTTAACCTTTTTAAATTGAACCATGTAAGGAAAACATTATTAATTATAATATGTATCATAATTTTTTAGAATATGTGTTTATCATTAGAATAAAAGGATAAGTTATAGGTCACTATCAACATATATTGATTTTTTAAATAGTGACGTAAATTTATTGACAATAATTACCATTATAAATAATACTCAATAATTCATCATTGAAAATAAATATATGTAAATTTATGTAAATTTGGAGTGAAAAATAAAACAAATGATAATGAAAGGAAACCAATTTATAATATATTTATTGAACTCCAAAAAATAAAATGTACTATAATGATTAATTTTGAAACTATGAAAAGATAAATATGAAGACACATTAAATAACATGTATTTTTGTTTCTATATATAAAAAATATTATATGGGATGAAAATATATATAAGAATAATAAATTATCATTATTGATCAGGTAGTTACTAAAAACAATGATATAATTACTGAGAAAAACATTTTTATCATGATAAAATATTTAAATTAAAATGTTATTTTCCACTAAATAGTAAGAAAATATATACTTGAATAAAATATATGAGATGAATTAAAAATTATTATATGAATAATGTTAAATAATATTATCTCAAACTCAACCATGGGAGTGATGTTAACAAACACCCATGCAACATTAGAATACGTTAAATTAAAATTCATTTAATGTCATATCGTGATATAGATAGTCAAAATCCTTGACTAAAATTAACATATAAAAATAAAATTATTACAAAGTAATCAAGAAATTTTAAATATATCATGTTACACAATGTGAAATATTTCCCCAGAAATTAAATTTTAGAAAAAATTTTTTTTATTATTAATTCCTGTATTTCACTAAAGCATTTGAATCACCTATATAACAGATAAATTAATAATAACCTAATTCACAAATATATATATATATATATATTTCTACATATTATTTATAATCAGTATCATGACCTCTAATATTATATAATTACTTATTTAGATATCATGTATGAGTAATGTTGATCGTTTTGAGCTTGTTTCATAATAGCGTTGTTGTTATTCATTATTCACCAAAGTTTAATAATTACTATATCAAGAAATTTATTAAAAAATATTCTATATAGTTGTTTATTATTTTATAATTCCATCATTTCTGTGTGGTTATGATCCCTATAGATGAAATTAGAAATTATCATGTGTTATATATTTTAATGAATGTAAATTATTATAATAATGCATCCGATTAATATTAATAATATAATAGATGTACTAAATTAATATCATTATTTTCATATTTATATTATATATTATAAAAAATTAAATCCCCATTGTAATAAATGTTATAATTTATTAAAAAAATCATGTATGTGTTTAGAGAAACCCAAACATAGACATAAAATAACTAATAGATGAATATAAAGTGGTTTAGTTTTTAATATAATAATAATATATTCCAAATGATATATTTTTTTGCTTAATTAATGTTATAATAGAGACTTTATTATAATTATAGATGATTTTTTGATTAAAAAACAATTAAATAACATGAATATACTCTTTTTCATTTTTTATTCTCATTTAATATAGTTCTATTTAAAACTATTTTTTTGATCATATTTTTTATTGTAAAAATGATTTTAATTATATTAATCACAATAATTTTATAAATATCATATTTCTCCACTAAACCCACTTCACAAAAACCCTTGAAACATGGTAAAGAAAACTGAACACACTATTCTTTGGAGGTGGTAATCTTCACGCACCCATAGACTATAATATTATTTTTCATTGAATTGTAGAAGAAGAAATAATTTTTTTCTATCATAATGTAATATAAGTTATAAAAATCATAATTATGTATTATATACAAAATTAGTACCAACCAGATGACTTGTTATTATAAAATGAAACATGTTTCTTTATGGAGGTGGTGGTAAATATATACACTTGAATTTAATTATTAATTTCCATAATAGAAAAATAGAAATGTGGTTAATGATTGAAAGAGTATCATAATAAAATAAGTACAAAACACTAATTTCATTATATATTAATGAAAAAGATATATTTTTAAATGGAATAAAAAAACAAAATATGGAATGAATGGTACTAACATTATAAACATGACTGGTCCCATGGATGACTCTCTTGAAATGGATGGGTATAAATATCTTCATATAACATTAAATGAAAGGAAGTATAAACAGATTATATGGGATGCATTAATGGGTAAATTTAATTAAAACTAAAATTTATAGTTTTCTTGAAGGGAAGTTGAGGGTTACCTTTTATAATCATTGAAAATTTCATAATTGTAAATATTTAAATTTAATATAAAGAAATATCATTTTTCACATGCACTATGAAAAAAATAAATGAAATTAATTTATTGTTTATAAGTGTTTCATAATTAAAAGCTAAAATTTATATTAATTAACATTTTTTATATTTTTTAATAATACATTTGGTGCAATATTTTTACCCTTGTTGAGATGTTATTGTAATGAATTTTATTTACGTATGTAATTTTTTATTCAAAATAATTTTCAATTTAAAATACTATGGTACTTATAATTCAAATTCCTAATATATAATTATTTATACTCCCATTATAAATTGGATAATAAATATTTTTAAAATAATAAATGTATAATTTGTTTAAACTAATTTTATATAACACTATAACCTTAGATATAAGAATCACATTAGGTTTTTTTAATCATTATAAAATATTTCAAAATTTGTAATGTATATTATCAAATTAATTATTTTTCAAGAAAAATGAATCACAAATATGTTAGTAATTTTTATATACTAATAACTATAGAAAGCACCTTAGATTTATAATATTATTATTTTTATCTATTAATATAAAAATGAATATTTTTATAATAATAACCAACAAATACATAAGAATATATAATTAATATAAATTTACAAATAATGTTAACTTTTTAAAATTAAAAATTTTTTAATTTGAGAATTTCACTTTCATGTTGATGTCATATGAAATGATTTTCTGTAGAAAAATTACTTTTTAGAATTTTAATTATTCTTATTCATATATATTATCATTAATTAATTAGACTAATTTTAATACCAAATTCATTTAAAATTATATTATATTTAATATATTGTGTTTTTCTTAAAATAAATTTAATATTAATATAAAAATTAAGGGATAAATGTATAGATTTTAGACTAACTTTATCAGTGTGATATAAAATGGAAATTATTTTTATTTAAATTTGAAAATTTAAAATGTATATAATAGATGTGATAAATAACATAATAAAAAATAAGACATGATTCTATCTTGGAAACATGTATTTAAATAACCAATCATGGTCTTCGCGTAATTTCTAATCCCACTGTTAGCTCAGGTGGAAGTTGAGGTTGGTTATTCTGCTCGAATTACTCATTTTAAGGTATATATGGTATAACAAAAAGATTGAATAAATTAAATTTAATATTTTAGCATTCAGATTCATGTAAAAAAAATAAATCCAAAAAAAAAATTTCCTTAATTTATCAAAGGATCTTGTGAAATTAGAAATATTCATTAAAAATTAATGTGAATGAGAGAATAAATGGTTACAAAATATTTTGATATAGATGATTTTATTTGTTCACTGTCAGCATTTTGCAACTCAAAGACATTGATCATGGAATACTATAGATCATACACACATTAACCATATATCATGGATCATTTTTCCTTGAATACTAAGAGACATTGTGGAAAATTAATTTGCTTTATGAAATCTCTTTGGTCACATGAATAACATAGACTAAATCAAGAATTGGGATTGATCCAACTTATACATTCTACAAATTCTTTCTCTAAAATCATAAAAGAATATCATAATAGAGATCATATCTATAAATTTGTCTAATTTAAAAATATTACTATTATTGTGTTTGAAATTCACATTTATTATTATGTTTTACATTCAAAAATATCAATTTGGTCACTATAGAGACATAACATTCATTTTAGTCCTTCTGACACAATAATTAAATAATTAATATTCTCATATAAATAATGATAAAATATTCACATGATTTTTACACATTAATATGTTATGGGATATTATATAATTCATTAAATGGGTCAGTTTGATAACCAAATATTTAATATATCATTAACATATGAAGTTCATTCAAAAAAACTATATTTTCAAAAATTCAATGTTAAGATTAAATAATCATGAATAAATTGAGAAATAAATTCATCCATAACTATTCTAAAAATTATAAATATAATTTAATTAATTCACTTGTGATCGATCAGACTCAAATTTTCACGACCCGGAAAACAAATCACCACTTGATCCTGATATTCTCTTCATATGAATGGTGAAAATAATTGAAACACATATTAAATGAACATATACATAATTATCTTGATTCCAGTGGTTTTAAATCATAGAACAAGTGGGTATCCAAGTATCCCTTAATTTCCTCTAAGAAGATATGGAATTTCATATCTATAAAAACCTCATATTAACTTGAACTTTTTAATATAATTTATTTGTATCGTGATATTTTAATAATATGGGAACAAACTAGTGTCAATAAACTTTTTAAGATTTATATATTTCATTACATTTCTAGAATAAGATACCATCTAATAACATGGTAATGTATTTAATGAATTTACGACCATCCTATTAAAATTAAGGCAAATATATATATCTTTATCATCTCATAAGTGAAAAAAATTATATTGATCATTCAAAAAATGTCATTCCACAAATGAAAAACCCAAAACAAGTCACATCTCTATGAATTCAAGTTCATTATTATATTCATTTAATTATTGTATATGATGAAAATTTACAAATTTATAATGATCATAAATCAATATTCTAATACACATTTTTGTATATAAGAACAACTAATTACTCCTTAGACATTTATTTTTTTATTAATCATTGAGCCCTTGAGGTATCATCTACTAAGGATCATAATGTCCAAACATCATTATAAGAGGTCTCAATTCATATAATCCTAAAAAACTAATAGTGATACAAGATATAATTATTGTCTATATGATTGATATAGGCGACAAGACATATATTAGTATTACTATCATAGTTTCTCATGTTTCTAAAAATCTCATTGCAATGTCATAAAAGTTTGATACACCAATAAATCTATGTTCATTAGAATGTAAATATTGGGTAAATAAGTGTTAACACTATTATTATATGAATAAAAACATATATATTTCATAATCTATACGTGTAATGGTATTCAACATATATAAATAAATTCGGTCTAGGGAACCCACTAAATAAACACCTACATTCACTATAACTAATTGGTAACAAATCTCATCCTCAAAGCTATTACATGAGTTGAATGATTCTACTAATTAATGCAATTTCTTATGGGGTCTACTATATTACCCTCTATGGATACTATCCGAATGATGGCTTCACATCATTGAGTAAAATCATTCAATATATGATTATTCTAATGTATATTTTGAATCATCTAATGTGTCATGTTTTCTTTGGAAATAACCACTTCCACAATATTATCATAGTAAACTATAATAGGGTCTTCACTAATTGATATGACTCCAAGGATAGGAAAAAAATTCAAAACTTATTCTATAGATATATTGTAATCCTCTATATTCTTTTATTCATATATTGAATCATAAGCCACATAGTACTGTATGATCTTTTTACTCGTTGCAACACTATTAATCTAAATGATATAAACTAACAATGATTTTAGATCATAATGGTCTACTATGATTCTATAATCGATGTATCATATAATAACTATCTCATCATATCCATCATAAACAACGAAGATATCAATTATACTTGTCATGCACATTTAGATAGTTTTTTAAAATTCCTAATATTGTACTTATAGATTTTCTTGGTGTTTTCCAAATATAAATAATTAAAAGGAAATATAAAACCTAATATATATCATTGAATACTTGGTAGATCCCACTGATTCAAAAGATTTTTATTTTATTCAATCATTAAATAAAATTTGGTATTCATGGACATATATTATTAGAGATAATAATACCATATGACACTAGAAATAATCATCACTATGATTGTTCCATATTTTTCATTATGAATACCACGACAATATATGTACATTACTATATCCTAAGAATCATATATGATCTATCATGATAGATCATGATACCTAAAATATACACTTTTTCACCTAATCCTTTCATAGAGAAGAATTCATTTAATAATTTGTTTACTAAATTTAAGACATGGTATTGATTTTCTATTAAAAATATTCATAATCATATAAAACTATTAAAACAATGTATCTTTTATAAACCTAATAATAGGAACGTGGCTCATTTAAATTCAAAATAAACTGAAAGTATACTATATCCTCATCAAATAAATTACATGGTCATGATTACTTATTAAATTCCTAATAAAAATTATTTTTATTTCATGCATTATTATTACTCATTTATTTAATAAACCCACCTTGTATTTTCAAATAGATTTCATCAACCAACTTCTAATTTAGAAAATAAATTTTGAAATTTTTTTTCAAAAAATTATAATGATTGATTTCTGAACGTTTATGTAATATTTTTATAGATTTGAAAAATGTGAGGTGCATGAATGATTTATCATATCCAATGCCTTTAAATATCATGAAACCATAATCAAATAAACTTTACGTATATGTACACACAAGACCATAATTTTCTATCATTTTCATGAATACCCATTTACACCCAATATGTTTTAAATTAGTATGTGTATTTACCAAAATAAAAATGTTATTTTGGTACATAGACTCCATCAAAAAATTCAGTTTTTTCTTAAAATATTAAAAACAACACAATAAACTACATCTTTAAAGGTTAGAGGTTCATCACTACATAGGTGCAATGTTTTACCTAACTAAATGAAAGGGATCCCAAACATATATGGTTCCTTTATTTCGTCATTATAAATATATATTTATTTGTAAGAATCACATATGTCTTGGGATCATATTTTCATTCAAATTATTCTTATATATATTGTTGTTATAAAAATTATTAGGCATATAGATAATTAACACCATCAATGCCAATCTTGTTTCACTATTTCAGTTTGAAATATATTCCCATTATATAAATATATAATGTATTTACAAAATATCTATTTTACATAAAGGTTTTTATTAATAATATCTTTTAGTCTTCTTAAGATAACTTATAAATATGAATATTTTCCCCCACTATGGTATATTTCACTATGTAAAGTCCTGAATGATCTTCACATTGCCATTCATGGGTGTGTGACAGATTGAGATTCGTTCCATACTAAAACTTATTGATAATACCATATGATACATTATTCACAACTCAATTTAGTGTATATTCTATAGTTTATAACACATATACACCAAAAGATAATGGAATAGTTTCATGGCTCATCATTGATCTCGCCATGGAGAGAAGGTTATGAAACATCACTTTACAAATATCAATGTGGTGTATTAGAGGTCTGATTTGAAAAAAAGTTCAACACATCATTAAATGATTTATGAATGATTGGTTATGATATGCTTTATCCCAGTATGATTATTTATTCATAATATCTTTTCCATGAAGATTTTACGATTCATTTTTTTAATAAAACAATATGCTAATGGAATAATACTTATACCTCATTATGTTTTTATTTTTATATCTAGTATTTTTCTCCATCAATATAATGAAATAATAAAACCACCAACAACATGTACACAAAAAGGACTGCACAAAACATTATGAACTAACTATAACAGTTCATTGTCTTTTTCACCATTAAACTTATTTTTTCTATGGAAATTTTACCTAAATTAATCATGAAACAAATCCATGCGCTATAATTTAATATATTTTTAATATTCATATTGATGATTCTTTTGAAAATATTTTTGTTTACTAGACCTATATGAATGTTACATTGTTGTGTATAATATAATTAATTCCCTCTATTATTTGTATTGATTTCAAAAATTTGATTCTCTAATTTGTTTATATACAATACATTGTTCATATATTCTATATTGTAACATAAATTTCACTTAAACATGGCGAAAATTTTATTTTAAAAATTGAAATACAATACCATAGAGTTCAATATCAACACTAATATTATATTTAAGGTAACATATGTTACATAATAACAAATATTGTGTAAAGGAACAATCCCACTATGAGTATTAATATATAAATCTCATATTTACAATAATTAAAGTCTCACACAAATTTATTCTTAGAGATCCACCTGATTCATTGGAATTGTATTGAATCTAAAATGTTATTTTTTATGAAGATAATCATGTGACCCACATGATCTATCTAATATCTAACATTATGATATATAAATATATATTTAATTAAATGGAAAATATAATTGAAATAAACGTTCAAACATGATTATCCATAATCACTATGATATTATCCATATTGTGGAATATATTTCTCAATTTAATGTAGACTTCCACATTCCCATTTTATCTACGTTGTATCATTTTCCATAGGAGTGGATGGTTCACTAGTTTATTTCATAGGGATGTCATCATTAACACTATTTCCCTTCATTGTGTATTATTAATCACTATAATGATAGAATAGTTTAAATTATATATATATATATATGAATTCGTGGAAAACTAAATATGAAAATATTGTAGTGACTTATTCTTGTTATTCATATTATAATTAATTTTTTTGGGGGAATCGTTGTTGTGTAAAAGATATATTGATATAAACTGAAAGTTATTAGGTCATTTTAAACGTAGGTGACACTAGTCACTCATTGATCCTGATCATCATGAGTAAATAAAGTCTTTATTAATTCCCTTAATATAGAGAAACCTTACATAGCGCACTGGATATCTCATTTATTTCATATCAATATAACTACTAATATAATTTTTCTTGATTAGACAACATTGGGAAAGAATCTTCTTCCATGATAATTTTCGATTGTATATTATAAATAAATGAAATCATGAGTCAATAAACATTCACCAAATAATCAAGACGATTATAATATTTATCTACATTTTCATTTCCTAAAACTAATGTGGGATCAATCATATATTTGGATTCTATCACATAAATATTCCTTTTATTTCCAAATATAATTCACAAGAACATGTACAACACATATATGGTATGATCAAAAATTATATAATTTTTATTTAATATTGATAATTGTGATACTAAATTTTGGGAGGTTACCATTATATCTACAATAATTAAGCTATATTAGATTATTAATTTATCTTGAAAACTGGTAAATTTTTCAAATATTCAATTTCAAATATCTCCCAGTATTTTTTCAATTCCTAATATCCCCCAACTACTAAATTCATAAATCCTAATCACTTTACTATTATAGTGGATAGGTTCATTAAAGATCTTTTTAAAGCCCAATGTAGGCTACTGACACTATTCTATGCATATAAGGAAGGGTAATTACAAAATAATCACATTTTCATGTATCTTAATGATACATTGAGTGGAGTCCAACATCGTACTGAAAAATACTTTCCATGACTAAAAATATTTATACCAATGTTTTATAAATATGATTAGGGATACTTATTTTCTACCGTATTTTATTAAATCAACCAACTAACCACATAATAATTCCTCAATTGTAAGTGACATCTTCAAAAATGGATGATGAACACCTAGAAAAATCAGTTCTGTCTTAATTCAACTGATTAATGTTACTGAATTATATTATAATATAATTATGATATTTGAAAATATATATTGAATAATGATACCATTTTCTATTTCACAAGCATGTTATATGTTATCTCACTCAAAATTAACAATCATATAAATATAAAACATTCCCAATATTGTTTATATTATCTACATAATTTTTTATTTTATTATTACATAATCACATGTAATTACAAAACATTAAAATAATAATAATCTAGGTATATAGAAATAAATAAATATTGAAATGATATTGACCCATATGCTATTTGTCAACGAAATGATTGAATAATGTATTAATTGAGACCCTAGGATTACTCCATAATTAAAAACCTGACTTCAACTGAAGCACATGTAACGATAATTCACATTACATTTCTGGAATACACGAGCCCTCAACACGAACATCTTTTCCACAAAATCCTTCAATCGTTGCAACTTATACACACATGTAGGGAAGGGGGAGATAAGTTATGAAGTTACATTTTAATACTCAAATGAGGAAACCACATCCCATATTCAAATTAATAATAGAGTATTGATGAATTAATTGTTAAGATAAAATAATATTAACATTTTAAATATCAAATGAAATAATTATATTATATAAATAAACAAACAAACAAGAATACAAAGGTCGGTATGATTTAATCCTCAATTAATGTGAAATTATATTTTGTAAGAAAAATAAAAAATATATAAAACAACTTGATAGTATTTTATAATTATTTAAAATTCATTCAAATAATATAATTTTATAATGGATACATCACATGATTCTGGGAATACATTTATAGAAATTTTACCAAAAAAATAATGTAGGAAAAAATAATTTTCTGGTATATAGGGGTATAACGTTGATCCCTGAAAATTATTTTTAGTTCTTATGATGAGTTTGATTGGTTGGGCTGGTCAGACCTGAACCAAATTAGTCACATCCAAAGATTCGGTGAAGTGAGGTATCATAATTTGGGGCACCATATATATATATATATATAATCAAAAAATATATATAAAAATATATATAAAATGTAAACAAATAAATATAATTTATATACTGAATATTAATATATACTATATCTAAATTATTATAATTTATATTATATATACAATAAACATATATATATATATATATATGCCCCCATAATAAATGGAGTTAAAACACACATCCAAAAT
This sequence comes from Viscum album, assembly GCA_963277665.1. Taxonomy (NCBI): domain Eukaryota; kingdom Viridiplantae; phylum Streptophyta; class Magnoliopsida; order Santalales; family Viscaceae; genus Viscum; species Viscum album. The sequence goes on along the minus strand of OY728146.1, from coordinate 194,073,969 downwards.
TGTTTCTCTCATGTCCCGTTAAATAGGGATGTAGATAGCCCTTTGATTATTTTATTATTTTTTGATATTATTTTATAACTTCTCAATATATAAATAAGTGAAAAAATAGAAAAAATATCATCAAACCATTATTACAAAGGATGAGTGTACCCCCATCTATTTATGTTGGATAAATACAAAAAATTATTTAATATTAAAATACACATGTTAATCTTGATCACAATTTCATTGATAAAAATATTGGATTTTTAACTGGACATACAATTTCAAAAAAAAATCTGATCAAAAAACTATTAGTATCATTATAAATATATTAAAATATATATTAAATGATTTAATAACTAATGTAAATAATTATTTTCCTCATAAATAATTAAAATTTCCAATTATGTCTATTGAAGAAACCTATGGGACATAAAATGTATTAAATATATGCATTTTAAATACATTTTATTCTGATTCATGATATGAAAAATTAATTCAAAATACCAAATTCATAGAATTATTAAAGTATTTTATTCAACTATATTTATAAATTAGAAATACAATTGAACTAAACCATCAATGGCACTTCGTTCATTTCAAATTTATGATTTGAGGTTATCACAATCTGAATAACCTGGCTCATAGATTCCAAGAATTGAATCCCATATTTTTTCCACACAAGAATGATTTATCTCTACTCCTCAAAAATTTATTCTTGAACAATATGATGTGAAATTGAAGATACCCATGATGTCAATTTGATGACAATAATAATGCAAACACGATCAAGAATGATAGATCAGTCTGAAGATTATCTTTATTCAATTTTTCACCATAAAAGTTTTATAGTAGGAGAGAGAGCATATAATTCATATAAATTCATAAAAATTGTGAAGATTACAATTATTGGGTCAAAAAGTAACTTATATAACTAGAAACTACATTGAAAAATTTACACTTTGAACCAATAATGTTATAACCTCTCTTTTTATACCCTCGAGGACAAAAATGTCATTATTAAACACACCCTACATGTTAAAAACAATTTATTATTCACATTCTAACATTATAAAATGATATAATTTAAAATAATATACATTAAAACTTCTTATATTCTCCCTAAAAAATTTATTATACTATGAAAATACTACATTCGTTTGGAAAAATATATTTTCATATATTCACATTTATGATTTCATAAATACAAATTCCATGAAAAATAATTTTATTAATATTTGTTTTAAAAATGAATAATATAATTGAAATAATTAATTTTTTATTGATCATACAAGAAGGTTCATCGAACCCAAAACATGGTTCCAACCTCATCAAAACCATATATACATATGAATAGTTGGAACTAATGGACAGACCTATTATGTGACACTGTATGGCCTAATCTCGTTTTTTATTAAACTAATTCATAGACAACGATTTGTGTTTAGCAACCCACCATGGACACTATGATGATAGGGATTTTAATAGCCAAAATTACCTATGATATACATGATATAAAAACTATAATCTATATCTATCATAATATATCATAAATATTGTTTCACACTACTTTAATCATACTTTTGTTATATTATGAATTTTTTACCCTATTGGATGGAGATACATTACTATTCAATTTCAAAGGATATAATGATGATACTACCATCGTGGCCAACATAGGCTGATGAGATATCTCCTCCTTAACTAGGACATGTGAAATTATTTCTGGATGATTCATCCAATATCATGCCACCACTGATGAATCCATCACAAACTACTAGTCCAAGACATTAATATCATTTTTTTCCTTGAATTAATATAAATTATTAATTAATACACATTAATGAGCATCACAAGTCAAGAGACCAATAAAAACGTTCATATATTGGAATAACTAATGATATATTATAAATGTGTTGTTCGTATTGGAAGGTCATTCGTCTTGTTCTCATCTACACATCATCAATAATTTTAAATATCATGTGAAGAAGTATGAATTACTATGCGCCCTCAACTATTTATATTCAGGAATAATATTTTTCATATCCTTATAATATATATATATATACCATAATATATATTTTTTAGATTACATTAATAGAAACTTGGGTTCTCATTATTGTTATGAACTACATTAAATTTTTGATATTACACATAACCTAATGAAATGTCTATAAAAGTAGGGGAAGCAAATGTATCCACATGATTAAGGAATTAATAAACAAAAATATATTTAAATTTTTATATATGTAATTTTAATTAATGTACATAATGGTGTTGAGTCTAGTAAACCCACTCACAACACATAATAAAATATTCATGATCATGCATTCATCTCTATTATGACTTAATAAGGAATTGTTTCTCAAAATAATGCCATTTTATTCCTTATTCCTGATATATTTTATAAAATGGTATCTTTTTGTTACTACCTGATAATATTTTAATAATGTATAATAATGATAAATTTTTTACATTATATGATAATTATTTTATTTTAGGTTGGGCTATATTGTTGAATAAAATTTTATATAATGTTTATTTAAGGAATAATTATAGTGATATTTTAGGGTGTTACATCATCTCTCCCATAAATCAATTCCATCCTTATAATTTTAAGTATTATAATATAAGTTAATTGTGACGTTTTCACCGTATATATGATTCTTGATTTAATTTAATTTTACGTTTCATCATAAAAGTTATTTTGTATGACAAGTGAACTAAATATTTCTAACATAATTGGAATATAAATATTATTTATTTTTCCATCGTCCATTTGTGCTAAAAACCCAAAATTTCAAGGGACTAATTTTCAATAGTGAGTTTATAATTTTTCTTGTATTAATAGGATTTCATTTGTTGTTATTATATAATATTTTACTATCTCAAAAATTATGAAGGCCTCTCTATCAAGAGAACCAATCAACACCCAAAATCAAATAAAACATAACTAAATGAATATTATTATATATTGATTTGAATAACATACGTTTAAACATCTATTTGAGAAAATTTATTAACATTAGATAAAATTAATAATGCCACGTGATATTTTTATTGAAAATTCAACATCTTAAAATATATGTTTTTATTGTATGTTATCAGGTACCTAGGATTTGGATAATCATTATTTGATTACAAGGGTCAGAATTGTAACACCCCTTGATTTCATAGTGTGTTATTTCTTCAAAAGAATTCAATAACTTGCACTACACGCAACACCGAGTTCAAGCGCACCATGAATTACCAAACAAGCCGTTCAAAAGTGGATATGAATAGTATTAACTAAATTTTAAACTTTATATAATCCTTATAATTTTATAATCCATATTATGAGTTTCTTATAACATAATGTAAGAACAAAGTATTTTTTTAGATAAAAGAAGTATTTTTCAAAAATGCACTTTTACCAACATTAATAGTGATCACTTTTTAAATCCAATATTTTAAACTTTTATATATTCAATTTGACTAAATAAATTTATTCAATAGAATGGGGAAATAAAATAATTTAAAATGTAACATGACAAGATTCCACGATACGCTTTTCTTTGAATAATACAGTAGTGTGTGTTGTACGCAACATCGAGTTCTAACACACACCATAACCAAATCAAACTAGCCATTATGAATAGTAATACATAATTTTTGAAATTTTATAAATTTTATCTCTCAAAATGGACTTCATTTTTCGATTCAGAGTATTTAATTTAGCCTAAGGTTAAATTTTGGTACTTTTAGGATAACTTTAATATTTTGATGAATAGTGAAAATTAGTAAATTTTTATTAAAAACAACTTTTTTAATAAAAATAATTAATAGTGATAAATTATGAATTTGTGTGGTTTTAAAGTAAATTTAAAATACATTTTTACCATTTAATAAAATTTATGTCATCGGACATAATTTCACAATTAAACCGGACATAAACTAGTATCAATCTTTTGATAGTTATTATATCTTAAAAACACGCTTTTTGTTTTGACAGCGGGAATTAATTTTAAATTATTCTCTACCACTTCTCTGTTTTGAATTTAGAAAAATGGATTCCATATTTAGAATCAGGATGTCCAAATTATGTAAATAGGTAACTTTTATTTTTTTACATTTTGAATAATTACTTCGGTAAATATTTTATTTACTATGGTTAATGGGTAAATCTGGTAAATAAGGGTTAAAAATAATATTATAATAATACTAAATTACCCTAAAATGTGTCCTAACCTTATTGGTGGATACATGGCCGACCATGGGCATCTTTGGGTCGATTTTGGGACCCCATGAAGGTGATAGGGACACTTTATTTTAATTAAGTTAAAATAAGTACAAAAATGACAGAAGCATATATCTTTTAGGAAAACAATTATTACATAGGGTTATATATGTTGGATTTACAACTATAAATAATCATTAGAAATATAAAAATATTTCTTACATAATGATATTTTATTTATAATTTTTAGAAAATAAATAATTTAATTTATTTATGACACAATGATGATGCAGTAATTATCATAATAGTGAACAATTAAAATAATTGAAATAATAAATACCCAAATAAATATAATTTGATACTTTTAATGAATTAAAATAATTTTCTAGGATAATATGACATATTAGGATTTATATTATTAACTTTTTTTTGAAGTAATCATTCTTTAATGAGTTTTAAAAAATCAATTATTTAATTGTGTCAAAATTGACAGAAAAGAGTTTTTAAAACAAATATTATATTATTAATTGTTATTAAATTCATAAAAATCTAAGGATCGGCCAATAGACTTATATCATGATAGTTGTATAATTAATTTACCACTGTGTGGTCTCTTGGAAGTATATAGTAGGTTTTGTAACAATATAATATAAAAATACAAAGAGACATTGTAAAAGTGAAACTAATTAACTAAGAGTTTATACTTAAAGATAAGGATAATATAGTGACCCAAACCTGTATAAATTCTATTGGTTGGGTGTTATTGGACCTATCCCCATCTTGAAATTTAAATAATCTACTTTGGAGTCATTAGAAACTGAATATGAATTTATTATAAAATAATATTTCTAGCTTTTCCAAAGGTTCCCCTCACCCCTCTAATAAAAGGGTACTCCCCCTTCTCTTCAATTCACACCATCAATGCATTTTGGTTCGGCCAAACTCTACCCAAATACTCTCTAAAATTCCCTCACTTCATCCTAGAGTCCTTCCTTTAGTCATAAATCCAACCTAAGAGCCCTTTTGATCAAATCAAAAGGAAGAACCCAAAGAAGAGGAGGTTAAACGTACCCTCGACTAAAGGAAAGTGTAAGGTATGGGGTTTTCATCTCACTCCTTATTTCCGTGAGATTAATGCCATATTGCCACTATTACCTTTTTTTTGGTGTATGTACTTCCCATAATTGTATTCTTTGCTTAATTCACTTTAATTTATGTGTATTTACATATTCATTTTATGATACGTCTTTCATTGGTTGTATGTTTCGTATGTTACAAAATTTGTAAGGGTTTATTTCGCAATCTCGTCATTATCCGAGGTTGTTTATACATAATAATCTACTGGGATTTCTTTATCGTTTACATCCATGTTTCTTATAAATGTATTTCAAAACATTTTTACTATTTACAAGAATATGGGTTAAAGTTATTTATACCCTTGTTTGAAATTTTATAAGAGGTTTATAAAGGAATCTTTTCTTCATTTTTTAAACAATCTCTTTTTTATCCTTCTGAAACAATTAAGGTAAGAATGTCTTTTTTTAACTTATACGGTTGTTGCGGTTATTCTCCGCCATTATTACACCTTTGAAGCTTCCTTCAGAAACATATAAAAATATTTTAAAAATAAAGGTTTTCTCTATAATTATGCGACTTTTAAATGATTTCAAAGAAAGAATTATTTCTCTCAAATAGTATTGATTTCTTCTATGTCAACATCCTTTGATAAATTTTAAACTTGTTTCAAGTTGATTTATTATGATACAAATAATCCATATTGTATGTATGTTTTTTTACTATGGATGAGTTATTTTTATTCCATTAATGGTTAATGATTAAAGTTTTGACATTTTGTATGTTAGTTTTCATCCTCTTTTTAAGATGAATGTGTTGGACTAGTATGTTCCAGGTTGAGGACCGGTAATAGTAATCCCTCCAGGTTGGTGTCCGGTTATTAGAGGCACTCCGGGTTGGTGTCCGGTTATTAGAGGCACTCTGGGTTGGTGTTCAGTTATTAGAGGCACTCCTGGTTGGTGTCCATTTATTAGAGGCACTCTGGGTTCGTTTGCAGTTATTGGAGGCACTCCGGGTTGGTGTCCGGTTATTAGAGGCACTCCATGATGGAGTCCGGTTATAGAGGCTCTCTTGGTGGGGTTCTAGTTACAGTTATCCCTTAGGTCTTGGCATGGGTCCTCGACAATGAAATTAAAGTTCGGCATCATGGATTCCATCATTATGAAAGTGGTTAGTGATATTGCATGTGATATTTTGATTTGTAGAATATCCATGTGAATCAGTAAATGGAAGTATTTCATTTTATTTCTTCCATATTATGCTGAATTTCATGTTTAAAATGATTTTGTTTTAGTTTTATATATTGCCTTAAATCTTTATATTAATTTTTGAAAGATTCCACTATATTGCTTACCCTTACTAAGCATTTGAGCTCACCCCTTTCTATGTTTTATTTTTCCCATGATTCCAAGAAGTGTAATGTGATTGATATGTAGGGTTAAGACAAGGGAATAATGGAATTCATAAAGATTATTTATGTTGATTTTTACGTTTTAAAGTGAAAATGTAACATTCATGTATGTGATCTATTTTTTCAAAGACTGCCAAACTTATCGGTCCATCGGGACTTGATTCCTTGTAATCATGCCAATGTATTAAAATAATGCACTGACTCTGGGTAACTAGGGTCGGGGCTTTACAAGAATTCATGTGTTAGTGATCGTAATGAACCACTTATTTCCATTGTATTGAGAATAAAACGAATCATTATAGTCCTTAGTATACATAAATAGGACACCAAAGGATATAAATAAATTCCGAAGGGTTTAAAATAAATGTGATGGTTTATTTAACATTTATGAAATAAGCCACTAGACTATAAAACCATAAGCAAAATGGAAACTAAATGGTTCATGAACAAAAGAAAGACCACACAACTATATTATTAAAATAATACAACTCCAATGTGTGAAACAACAGATGATAAAGAAATTATCAATGTTAATATAATAAGAACCAATAATGAGTCATAAATTTCCCTAAGACTCCATTCTCCACAATCCCCAAGCTCCACAATCACCAAATTGTCCATGTATCATAAGGTTCTATAAAAACATGCGATACATTACCATTTCCCAGGTCTCAAATGATATCATCTACAAAATATCCCATGTTCCAAATAAGGGGTGAGTATGACACTCATATGGTTTCCCACCAAGGACATACCTACAAACACCATTAGGATATAATAGTTTAAAACATTTACATAAAATTGTTTATAATAATAAATTTCTCAAAACAATTCATAAATTCATATAAAAAATTTTCCAAGATAATTTATAACCATATTATAAATGTTCAATTGATTCCAATTTCAAAAAAAAATATTTTTCAATAAAAACAACATCATAATCATTAAAAACGTAATCTCAATATTCCATGGGAATACATAATTCATTCCATGCATCCACACAACATACTATGAGTGCTACACAATGACATTTAATTACTCATGAGTGGTTTCTCATCGATCTACCATGTCTTCACGGAGTAATTATAATCCATGTTCCATTAACCCTTTGGAAAAAATAACAAAGTAATATTCCAACCAATCACAATATATGCAATAGGAACTCACAGACCAATATTTCCAAGGATGATGCCAAAACACCTTTTCAACAAATCTACATTTTTAAATGAAACCCATTTTTCCATCAACCCATTTATAAGACAAAAAATTCAAATAAAATCCAAATTTTATTGAAAACCCATTCCCCACATAATATTTAAGAATTATATAAAATCCATAATTTAAAATGACCATTTTAACCACACAAAACTAGATCACTATGCACAACAATTCACCATGATCATAAAATTTCACCCAAAACCATAAATCATCACTATAGAAGATTTATTACATGTTTTTTCATAATCAATTCCATTGAAATAAACTATATTTGAAAAAAATTAAATAATTATTGTAGTATAATTTTAGATAGGATCCATTTACCTCAATGGTTTTGATGATCACCAACAAGGGACAAACAACGATCATGCAACGAGGTTGAAATTCCCCAAAAAAACATTATATATCTTCTTCCTCCATCATCGAACCAAAATATCAACATATTTGGAATCAATCAACATAGATAAACACATAATATGAATAAATTTTAAAAATAAAGAAGAGTGAATAATTTGATCTAAATAATATCTGTGAAAGGAGAAAAGAACAATGAAGAACATCACTTACCGAGAGAATCTGTCTTTCAAATTCCAATGAAGGTGTAAATATCGGTTACTAAACACAAGGGAGAATTCCCCTACCTTAAATGGGTATAATTCTCCAATTAATCCCAATTAGGAGAAAAAACGTGAATTTATGTGAATAAACGAGAAAGATCATAGAAAATAATGTCTTAATTTTTTCATGTGCACATTTATTCAAACTGTGCACTAACCATGAATTATGTACTTCCCTAAAAAAACCCATACATGAATTCATCACATGGTTAGCCTAATCGTGATCAAATTGTCTTGATGCTACTACCACAAAACTAAAAATATTCATAGTTACTCCATGGTTATCCACAAGGTTTAGACAAATTGTTCACAACTAGTGTGCATCTATATTATCACCAAAAAACATATTTATTGTTAAACCATCTCTCCCATAATTCACCCTTACACATTATAATAATGAAAATAATAAATAAAAAGTTACATACCAAAAAAAAGAGGCACTAACTTCTCCCCACCATTGGATGTTCTGTCCTTAGAATGTATAAAGCCATCACTACCATAAAAGAGATCTAACAATTAATCGTTCATTTCCATCATTTTTTCCAAAAACGTTCTTGAATCATACCAGGTTTCCATAAAACACCCACTAAAACAATGTTTCTTCAATGAAATACATTCTATTTTCTATCTACAATCTTCAATAGGATATCTACCAATTAAGCATCTAGGTCTACGTCAATGTGATCTCATCTAAGCACATGGTCAGGATCAGGCTGTTAATCATCAAAAAAATACATGGAAGACATTATGAAATGAATTGAGTTGTGGAGTAAATCAAAATCAATATAAAACATTTCTAACCTGTTCTTTTATCTCAAAACAGAGAATTCATTAGGGATATAACATTCTATGTTTTCCAAAACGATGATGTCTATGTCATATAAAGATACAAAAAACACATGATAACTCACTACGGATAAAAATGGCCTCTAGGATGATCTTCATAATATTTCTGATGTCTCTCAGAAATATCCAACCTCTTTTTGATCAACTAAATACCTTCCATCATTTCAAGGAAAAGACTATTCCCAAATATTGATGTCTCTCATGTTTCCACCAAAAATAGTGTAGAATGAAAAGGTTGCCAATATAATACATGAAATGGAGCCATATATATTTAGGACTGATAGCTGTTATAATATGATAATTCCACTAACTGTATATTCTTATTCCAAGAGCCACAAAATTCAATTACACAATCCATATACAAGTCTCTTGATGTCTATATTATCCTTTTATATTGGTCATATATCTACGGATGATATGTCGTACTCATTCTAAATTGAGTTCCCCAAGATTTCTATATAGATTTACATAAATGAGATGTAAACCTCAGATATCTGACTAACATGATTGAAAGAGTTATGAAATATATCTTTACAACTATTTCGATATAGGTTTTTGATAGATCCTACATCTATTGGGATTCACAAATTTGAATGAACTGAGATGATGTGGTAAGTCGATCCACTATCTCTGTAATGAAATCATTTTTTCATACCATTATTTGGATACCTATAAGAAAATCCATAATTATTTAATGCTATTTCCACACATGGATAGGAAAAGACATCATCATAGACGCTGGTCGCTTATGTTTTTCCTTATCCTACTACAAGTTAAGCACTTTGAAATGAATTCAACCACTTTCATTTTTATATCGGCCAATAAAATGACACTATAAATGATGTATACATCTTCTATTTACCAATAAGTAAAACCAATCTTGAATGGTCGTAAGCATGAGTAATATTTCATTGAATATACATCGGTACAAACATATGATAATTGAACCACAAAACCATGCCCCCATCAAGTTTATATCCCTCAATGGTCTCCCCACCTATGTGTTTTGGCCTCATAACCACGAATCATACATAATAAGTTTGTCCCTATTTAAAAATATTTTCAAATTAAGGAACAAATGCAGTTGAAAAAATCCACTGCATCACATTGGTCACCATATTCCACATTAATACTAGCTCAGACCAACATTAACTAACATTCATCTGAGATTATTTTTCCAATGGAGTTTATGATTTTTTACTTAAAGAATCAGCCACCAAATTACCTTTCATTATTGTAAACATAATGGAAAAAATCAAATATATGAATTCACTCAACCTATCATAATTTCCTCAAATTCAAATATTTTTCTGATAAAATATGTTTCAAGATTTTATGATCCCTGAAGACAGAAAATTTATCCCCAAAGAGATGGTTACTCCTAGTCATCAAAGGATGTGAATCCATAAGTCATTATAATTAATGTGTTCTGTAAATATATTTTGGATCTCTATATTATCTTAAACCATAGAAAACAATATGGTTTCCTTAAATGATAATTCATACCATCCTAGATCCCAAAGAATGACAGTACACCACATACCCTTTCCTGATTTAGGGAAAATCATGATGGGTACTGATGTATATCGATCATTCTACTCTTCAAAACACTTAAGGAATTCCACAATCCAATGGAATGCAGAATTATTATGGTTTATAGTTGATATTGGTGAATAAACTCATGAAAATTCATTAAAAATTCATTTGTATTCGAGATATTGTAAATGAAATCATCATATATCAAAGATATTATTCGGTGTTCTTCATGAGATTACAACCATTGTAATCTCTGGATCCACTGAAAATCCATTTTTAGAAATTAGATGGTCCTTAAAGAGGTCATATTATATCCAAAAAGTTTACAATTTCACAATTTAGAATCAAAATGATGGTCTCGCATGTTTCCGAACACTTTCTATAAGTGTTTATTATGTGCATCCATTATCAATGAATACACCAATACATCATCTACAAACACAAAAACCAAAGAATGTAGATATATATGAAATATCTGATTCGTCAATTCCATAATGATGGATGGTGAAATAATAAGAAAAGAAGTCATGACTACATATTCTTAGAGTCCATATCCTCTTTCGAATAATGTGTTTGGAATATATTCATTCTGAACACGCAATTGATGATATCCTGATCATAAGAAAATTTTAGAGAACCACTGATATCCCCTCAAATGGAAAAACAGATCATCAATGGATGGATACGGATACTAATTCATTATCATAACTTGTTTAGTATTACGATAATCCTCACACAGCCTTAGTGTTCCATATTCTTTCATCATAAACAATAAAAAATTATCCCACATAGACGTAGTTGGAAAAATGAAGCCATTTATTTCTTGTTCCCCAAAATTCACCTTAAATTCCCATAATTCTATTGGTGACTTATTGTAAGTGGAAAGGGAATTAATAATGGTCCTTGGAAGGAAGTCGATTATGAATTCCACTTCTAGAATAAGTGGTAACCTTGAAAATATCTTGGGAAAGACAACATGAAATTGACTCACAACTACAATAAATATTTTTTCTTTGATCTCCTATATTGAGTTCAAGATGAACACCACTTACTCTTTTAAGTTAGTCCCCATAACTAGTTCTTACAATTATATAACACTATTAATTATGACCTTCTCTCCTCAGAAAAGATGTTTGATGCTGAACTCAGTCGTGAAACTCACTGTTCTCCTATAACATTTAATTTGAGCCATAATTATTTTCAACTCATTCATAACTAGGATTACATCATATACATCAATCTTCAATATTTAGAATTCATATTTCTGCTCACCTCCATCAACAGGTATACCACATGCTCTACAGACAAAGGATTTACATTATATTTCACCGAGAGATGTTTTTAGTTTTTACATAGAAGGAAACATTAATTGTTTTAAACAAAGAAGTTAAATACAATTATAATAAATTAAGGAATGTGATTCACTTTTATCAAACAACACTTTCATAAGGCTATACTTAAATATAATTTTACATCTCAATGTAGATATCACTTCTTTGTCATCTACAATCATCTACATAGCACCACATAATTTCTTGATCATTGCATTATAATCTTAATTAATTTTCAATGATTTCCATTTCTATGGGTTTAGGGTATTATAAGAATAACCATAGAAATATCTACTCTACTGATGAGATTAATTTTATTGAACTTGTCATGTTGAAGCACATAATGCTTGCGATAGCTGTGATATGTCTCGAGAACCCAAACTAATTGCGTAATGAAAAAGAACTTATCATGTAACATATTATTGAAATTATGTCCTCTTAGTGGTGTTATACAATCCAACATAATTTGGTCAATGGAACCAAATTGGTATAATATAAATTGATTATTTGGTAATGGATGATGATTTACTGATCCAGCTATCTGATTATGAGTTCTGCTCAAACCATTGATATATGATTCCAGCTTCTGATTTCTCCCAGCATTCGAGTTTCCACCATTCCATATAGGTATCAACATAATTATTGATTCCATAACTTTTAAGATGTCTCATTCAGTAACTATTTCTCTGTTCATCTTCTTTATATTATCTATAATATAGAGCATCACAATATTTAACAGTATTTCATGCCTTATACCAAATTCAACTGTGGATTTATTCAAGGTTTCACTAACTAAAAAGTCAGGTTCATAATAGAATAAATGCAAGAATTTATTTGCATATTATTTGATAAAGAGATTATCCTACATCACGATAATGAACTTTATCATCCATTAGATCTTGAATTTATGAGGATAGATTGGATTATTAAGCAATTCCTCAAAATCCTCCCATTTATGTCATTGAACCAATTTAGCATGTAAAAATATTTCCCACCACTAGTGTGTAAGATCTTTGTTCATATATGTTTCTAGCATGACGTTGATATATATCATGTTCCAATGAATTCATTTATATGGTTTCTCCTATTCATCCACCCCACTTATTGTTCAAGTTTAGACTCACCCTAGAATATGGGTTGATTATGCTTCAAGAAATGGATAGAATGATCCACATTACATGTCTCATCCATCTAGTTCTTCATATCCATATATTCAAATGATTTATAAATACATTAAAAAGTCTCTTGTTTCACCTATGGATTGGGTGAAACCACGTTTTCTATAGCTTCTTCTAGTTGTTATCTATGATGCCAATAAGGTGCCATTTTCTAAACAAACAATAACTCTGTAGGTCTCACTCCCTATCAACTAATTGACTAGAATTAAAAATTATTTCATATCAACTATCAAATAATTGTTTTCCAAACAAAAAATTTCAATATTCAACCATTTTTTAAAAACAATTTTTTATTTTGATAGTAAACCCATTTTCAAAATACATCAATCATTCCCTTTTTAATGTAATTAATTTGAATATAATTATAGAATATTTAAAAAAAATTACATGGTTTCACAAATCATAAATCATTACTCCAAATGAGATATTCAATCCTAGTGGGAAATAATTTCCCTTCAATGCATGACATGGTCGTCTCATCGGCTAAATTAATGACAATGATTTTATTGTTTCCTATATGTGTCTCAAAAATACTCTTGTACCCAACACTAAGGTAACATGAATTTCTGCATAAATAGGTGAGATATGCCACTTTTTGCTATAAATATCTTCTTCTAACAATCCTACTCCTTTCTAACATCACAACCCAGTGAATATACAATAATGGATTGCATCTCCAAGACTAGAAAAATAAAAGACTACTGGCTTAAATGGACTGAACAAGATGATAACACTTGTAATGAAAATATTATTCCCATTTGCCTCAGAATAAAATATATCATTTCAAGGAACTAAGATACATACAAAAGATTCTAATGGATATTAATAAATGTTAAATGGTTCAATATAAATTTTGGGGATGATATACAAATTATTAGGTAAACCACTAAACCAAAAAATCATAACCAAACCATTCACCAAAAGATGCATGAACAGAAGTAAGAAAAAACTACTACATTTTTCATATCAAACAAATCAAATGTGAGAAACTATGGAAGTCCAAATAATTATATAAGTAAATATTAGATTGAAAAATTAAAGACTCCTAAAATAACCCAAGAATCCATTAAACATATTATTCATGCTCCATAATCACCAAGCAACCCTAATTTCATGAGGTAGTGCTTGAAACATGTTATAAATTAACATTTCCCTTGCCCCATAAGATAAAATCAGTAAAAGTTCCAATATGGTAGAGGGGTGAGTATGAAACTCAAATGTATTTTTTAAATGGCACCCCTACTCCGGCCACAAATATATATGTTTTAGAAATATTTACATAGAACATTTTATAATAATAATTATCTCAATACAATTTATAACTACATATAATAATGTTTCCAAATACATTTATAACCAAAAGAATATAAGTGAAATTTAAAAAAATATTCCATTTATTTAATTTTCTATAAAAATAACTATATAATACTTTAAAACAATGTGTCAATAATTTTTGGCATACCAATTACTTCCTACACATCCACACAACATACTATGTATGATACACAATGGAAGTTCCATACTCATGAGCGGTTACTTATTAATCTACCAAGTCATTATAAGGTAATTATAACCCATGTTAAATTAACCATTTTCAACTGAGAACATGTTCATATTTCAACCAATCCCCTATATGAAATATGAACTCACAAACCCACATTCCCAATGATCATGCCAAAACACGTTTTCTATAATTCACTGTTTATATTGAAAAACAATTTTCAATAAACACATTTCAAATAAAAAAATATTTCAATAAAACACCCTTATTATTGATACCCTCATTCCCCAAACACTATTTAGATATTACAACTAATCTATAATTTAAAATCACCATTTTAAATTCAAGGAACTAAATCACATTTCAGAATTTTTCTCCCAAATCACTCAACTTCACTGAAAACCCTAAATCACCACTATGAAATATTTATTCCATTCTTTTGACAATAAATTACATTAAAATAAAACAATTTTACACTAATACAGTTAATTAACACAATAGGATTCGAGATATATTCCACATACCATTATAGTTTTGATGAAAACTGACAAGGGATGATGAATGATCATACAACCAGGTTGAAATCCAAAAATGAAATTAGATATCATCTCCAACCATCATCAATCCCAAAATATCATCATTTTTTGAATCCAAAAAAATATATCTACACGTAAAAGGTTTTTATCTAAAATAAAAATTGGAGTGGGGAATTATTACTATGTAGACATAAGAAATGAGATATGAATGGTGAATAATGCCACCTACCAAGAGAATTGTGCATTTAAACACCAAGGGAGGGCTTCAGATTGGTTCTCAAATTCTTGGGAGATGTTTCCCAACATTTAGTGGAGAAAAATATCAAATTTTGGACATTTATGTTAAAAAAATATCATGTAGTAGCAAAAAACAGTAAGATCTTAAAAACATGATATTTCATTTTCCCTACACACAGTTAGACCACGTGGATAGAGAAACCATGCACTATATGTCCCTTATCTACTGGCTTAATGAAACACTTATATAGCCTCCTCCCATGGTCTCCCTAACTATTCTCAAACTATACATAAGTTACAGCCTCAAAATTGAAATTCCACATTGTTTCCCCTAGGATATCCTCATGGTTTAGACAAACTGTGTAGTGCCAGTGTTCATATACTTTATCCCTAAAAACTTATTTAGAGTTCAACCAAATCTCCCATTCATAATCTATATACATTGTAACCATTAAAATAATCATGTAAGGGTTATAGAACATAAATTGGGTGTACTATAGTGACATTTATCCCTAAAACCAAATCATTTCCAACAGAAATAATTATTTGTGGGTGTATATGTTTTTTTAATTTTGTAAGTCTCTATAGTTTATCATACATGTTATCCCTTGGAGTACATAATTAAAATAAACAATTTCATTTTTAGTAAATTTAACTCATTGATCTATTATTGCTTATTCTAAATTTAATATATTTATTTTAACTATATTTTCTGATGTCTTCCAATAACCTACAAAATAATATTAACAATGTTGTCTTTTTAAGCATAATAATCATCTCCCATTTCCATTGATAAATTTTGCATGGTTCTTATTATAACAATATTTACATGTTTGAAATTTAATTCTCTTTACTTATTTTTATTTTGAACCAAAAAATAGATAAGGCATCACCATTATCATATTTGGATTGTTTTTTAATTTAACTATATTGAAAATTTCAATCATAATTCATGACAGATGATTTGGATTAATAAGATGATTTAGCAGTCTAGATCTTATACTGTTAGGTTTCATGTTGGGAAAATTTATGAATTCTTCACATTAGACATAGTAAACATGGTTACATTGAGAATTATCTAGTATTAAAACCAAAAATAGATTATTAGTATTCAATATAATTTAACACAAATACAGAATAATTGTAATGATATTAAAAATAGTTAAACCTACAAATTAAATACACATTAAAATCATCACATTATATTTTAGTTCAACCAAAATCACTATTTTTTCTATCTATATTTCTTTAGTAGGCTGCTATCATATTTTTTTACACAGTGAATTTTTGTAATAAATCATCACTAAATGATTTAATAAGAAAGTGATTAAATAAATAATATCCCATATAAATGTATATTTCGGTGTTCAAAATTATCCCCACAAACTAAGCAATCGATTCAAGATTGAGTTGATACTCATCTAACCTTTTCATGGTTCATCACCCATATGTGCATATTTTAAAATAATGTATCCACATTCCAATATACATAAGTTTATTTTACTTCGAAAAGAACCACATAATTGTATCTTTACCAAAAAATATTTATTTTATCACAATCTTATAGTTATTCCTTCAACTTATCCATATGTTATTTAGTAATGTTATATTATAATATTTCTTAATATATTAAATATTATCCCAAATAACCTAATGGATTATATTTACCTTTTAAATAATGATAACCCATACATATCATTCCAAACATTATCCGCAACAATAATTCTAATCTCTAATGTTATCTAATCCATGATATGGTAGAAAAATTGAAATCCCACACACCTGAACATCTCATAATTACATGGAAATGAAAAAAACATTTCATTACAATACATACCAATACTTTTATATGATCATAGTTTATATAAATAATAAAAATCATTAAATAATGAAACCTATTTATTTTTTAACTGATGTGTAATTTTACCACTATATAAGAAAATACAAAGTCTAGACATGTTGTACAACAACATCAAAAAACTCACCATAAAAGATACTATTATAGACACATCACACGAATAAATTTACATCATAACATTGGAAAAACAGACATATTAATGGGGTGATCTTATTATATCAATAAATGTAATCATTAGCATCAATAACAAATAATAATTTAGAATAATAAAAGAATAAATAATTTATCAGGACACATTAGTGTGTCATAAGAAACAATGGATAGTTAATAAATCATTAGAAAAGTAATTTCATACTAAAAGAACATATCTTGATATTATCATATTATAAAAGTCGTATAACTATAATTACCCAACATAAAATAATTAAATAATAACACATAATCATGGGAGTATAAAATAAAACTACAGAAAATATTTAAAAATATGAATAAACATCGAATTGTTTTATATTTAAAATAACAAATTCCATGAAATGTGGTGTATTCATAAGTATAAGAAAATAATTTCAAAAACATATTATTATCATGCCTTTTTGAAAAGAGTAATTATTTCATTGCCTTAAAAGGTGGGTGAAATAGTTTTTCCCACATCATTATAAAAATATCATTATCCCTATTCCACACTATATTATTTGATATAAAAAATAAAAATGTATTTTAAGGAGATATTAGACCCCACCCATCATCATCCACACATTAGTGATCCATATAGAGTCGATCATCATAATATCATAAAGGAACCATTGAATAATAATCATTATCATATATTTATAAAATGGATTCATAAAATTAAAACATTTTTAATTCCATTACTATTAAAAAATGGTATACTCATAGAAAATAAAATGATATACATTGCTATTTAATAATTTTCTTGGTAACTACACTTCAGTAAAAAAATATATCATATATTATTTATATAATATAAAAAAATTACATTTTGAAGTGCATTGTGTTGCATTTGTTGTCAATGAGGCATGAAGTTGTCTTGGAATGAATGGATGTCAAGGAGTCAAGATGTAAATGTCAAAGGATGTGATGGTGATGGTGATGAAGGAGAATGGCCATGGTACACAGATGCATGTCACTTAGGAGATTCACTAAGTGACATAGGAGATGATGGTTGAAACATTCTCTAAGAAAATCTGACGATTGCTGAACTGATCTTTAAGTTCTAAAAACTTGTATCAAGATGATACAAAGTCACAACATGATTAGAAGACCATGCATTGTCTTCACAATGCATGAGGAGTTGAAATTAGTTCCATCCACAACTACTAAGTGGATGATGTGCATTAATGAAGTCCATGCACTATCACTTAGTTCATGTGAATTTGAAGAAGAACCAATCTGATCTCTGATTAGATCAATGAAGAACGTTGAAGAATCTATTTGACTAAGGAGCTCGGTTGATGAAGATGAACCTTCTACATTTCCCTCCTAAGTGAAGATTATTTGGTTGAGTAGGAGTGAGGAATTTAAATGAAGAAGAAAATGTGGAAGAAGGCTTGGAGTGGCATTTGGCTTTAACTTATGGAAGAACTTGGTATTTGACAAAGTATTATTCTCATGCCTTTGCAAAAAATTGGCCATCTCAAGCCAGCCCACGGGTTCAACCCCACGGCTCATATGGGCACTAGGCGCCACGCCCATGGGGGATCCCATGGTGCAAGCTCGAGAGGCAGGGGGCCATGTA
This sequence comes from Viscum album, assembly GCA_963277665.1. NCBI lineage: Eukaryota > Viridiplantae > Streptophyta > Magnoliopsida > Santalales > Viscaceae > Viscum > Viscum album. The sequence goes on along the minus strand of OY728146.1, from coordinate 194,054,672 downwards.
TAAGCCCCCGAGGGCACGCAGTGATGAAGCCCGCGCGCCCGGAGGAGGCATAGTGGGCGCTAGAAGCGCGCCCGCAGGGAGCAAGGTGGGCGCAGAGCGCGCCCGCAGAGAGAACCCGGTGCGGGGCGGCACCGGGAGGGAGGAAGTTCAATTGGGGTGTTGCGGTAGCGGCATGTTATTAAACTGTGGAAAAACAGGAGCTCGTTTCGATGTGGGACGCAGATTTTTCCCGCGGGAGCGATCCTGGCCGCTCGACTCATCGCGCGCCAGATCCGAGCCACTCATCTAATCCCGCGCGAGATCTTCAGATCCAGGCCGCCCGATGCATCTCCATCGCCTGATCCGACGGCCGAGAGCTCGTCCTCTACCTCGAGCTCGTCCGAAGCCTCCCGCGAGCACCCGCTGAACCAGAGGCCTCCCGAGTGATGTTTTTGAGATTCCGGCCATCTCTCTCGAATCCGAAGGCACCCTCGTGCTCGTCTGGACATACCGAATCCATCCATGCAATAAAGAGAGCATGCATGCAATGTTTGGAGGATTTCGAGTTTGGCCGAGGCAAGCAAAGCTGCCGAGGCCACGTGGTTCGTGTCTTGCATGGGATAGAAGAAACAGAGGTCGTGCATGTGTTATAAATCGCATGCACGAGGAGGAAGAAAATAATAAAAGAGTCCGCGTTGTGCAGAGAGAAAGAACGAGATTCTCGGCCCGCGTTTGAAGTTTTTAATGATCCGAAGATCTCGGTGATTCAAGATTTCCCACGCGGATGAACCGAGGCTCTCCTCTGCCTATATAAATGAGGACGAGCCCTCGAGAAGCTTGCTGATGTTTTTGTTGAAGACCTGTTGATCCGTGAGAGCCCTCTGCCTCGCGAAGACGAAGCCCCGCGCACACTTGCGCGGTGAAGTCCCTTGCGCGCAACATATTTGCGCGACAAGAAGAGGAGTCCCCTGCCCGCACTCCTTGCGCGACAGGAAGAGCCCGCTCTGTGCACCGTGCCTCCTGCGCGGTTTGCACTAGCGCGGCCAAGGTGTGCTTGACACTCTTGCGCACCTGCGGTGTTATACCCTGCGCGCCCGCGGCTACCCATTGCATTACCTTGTGTTCTTTGAGGCTTGCGTGGAAGAAGACTCCTTGCACCCTTGGAGCTTGTGCAACAGAAGTGTCTGCACCCTTGTGAGGCTCATACCTTGTTCTCCTTGAAGAAGAAGTGTAAGTGGCCGCACCCCTTGCGCGCCCTTCTCATTGGAAGGAGGTTCGGGTAGTATGAATTACACACCTTGTGTGTGGGTGCTTAATAAAGACTACACCCTAGCCGTGTGTATGCAAGGAGGAGAGGAAGACCACAACTAAATCCAAGTTGTGTGTGCAAAGTGCAAATAGACCCTACGGTTTTGTGGGTGCAAAGTGGACAAGAAGGCCGAGGGCACACTTAGTGTGTGTGTGCTAAATTGAAGAACCACCTATGGGTTAAGTGTGTACAACAACAATAAGAACACACTTTAAGTGTGTGCATTTGAAGAGGCCGAGGGCTGTGACCTTGTGTGTGCATACCTTGAAGAACAAATTAAAAGAACAAGGAAGTGAGTGTGCTTTGCAAGTGAAGTAGGCCAAGCTCAAGTGTTTGCAAAAGTGAAGAAGTTGTGTGTGCAAAGAAGAATAAAAGAACAAGTCTTGTGTGCAAAGGAAGTGAAAGGCCGTAGCCTTGTGTAGGTGAAGTGAAGACCACACCTCATTTGAGTGTGTGTGTGTGCAAATTGAAGAGGAACACCCTACGGCCATTTAAGGGCATGCAACAAGAAGTTTGAAGGCCAAGCTCAAGTGTGTGCAAAATTAACAAAGAAGGCCGTAGCACTTGTGTGTGAAAAATGAAGAACCAAGTCTGTGCATAAGTGAAGTGCACACTTTGAAGAAGGAAGAAAGAGGAGACCCTCACACTAAAGTAAAACACACTTCTGAGTGTGTGAGCAATTTGAATATAGTGTGTGAAGATTGTGAAGGAGGTGTGTGCTATAGTTGACTACACCCTCTAAGGGTTTACTGCACCAAGAAGAGAAGAAGGGGAGTGCATGCATGCAAGCATGCACGTGCGCACGTGAACAAAGCTAAATCAGGTTGTGTGCATTTGAGATGACCAAGTCCAGAAGATCTTGAAGATATTGTGATGCCATGCATTCAGTGCATGATGTTGAAGTGAACTGAGACTGAGCCAGACTGAAGTTAAAGAAATTGGTTGTCTGAGTTTTCAGTAGATTGAGAAGACCCTGATCATCACAAGTGATCAGAGGTACAGAGCAAGGCCAGTAGTCTTTATCCCAGACTGCTGAGGATACTTGAAGAAGACCTTAAAGTTAAGAAGAGCTACTCATGCGACTCGAGGAGCGAAGAGAAGACCCTGTGGGACTCAGGGAGAAGAAGTCTTCAGTGGGATTCTGGAGCAGGCCAGTGGGACTCTGGTAACACTGTGGGACGCAGTATAAAGACCCTCCTGTGGGACTCAGGAGAGATACGGTGGGAAGCTGTATCGACCATTGTAATACTAACAGATTATAATGGGAGAATCCATGCTGGGAGAGCATGGCAAGGATGTAGTCCTTTGGTGCCGAACCTTGTAAATCCTTCTGTCCTGTGCCTTTTCATTACTGCATTATCCGGGAAAGGTTGAGAGATACAAGAAGAGTGGATCGAGGCTTTAACCATCCATAGAGGTTTAATTGATAAAGAATCAATTAGTAAAAAGTTTTAAGGGATCACTGATTCACCCCCTCCCCCTCTCATTGATTCACACTGATCTGGGCACTTCAATTGGTATCAGAGGGAGGTTACCTCTAAAAAATCCAAGGGAGTCTTTATGGAGTGCAGATTTGAGGAAACGAGTGACCAGCCTCAAATGGAGATATCTGCCAAGACTCAGAAAAAGAGAAAGAAGAAACAGGCCAAGAAGATGAAGAAGAAGGTTGCTGCAATAAGAGAAACTCCTTCTATGGAAAGAAATGTGAAAGTCACATCAGATGACAATTCCTTTTATCATTCTTCTGATGAAGCCTGTCCTAGCTTTGATGAAGTTGAAACAATGAATGATCTTCAGAGTGCACTCAAATATCTTCAGAAGACAGTTCCCATGGAAGTGGCAAAGTGTATAGCTACAGGCATCCATGATCTTCAAGAAGAAAAATCACAGTTAGAAGAAGAAGCCAATGCTATGGAAGATCAGCTGGCTAAAAGGGTTGGCATAACCAACACTCTCAGAAAGCTGGTAAATGCCAAAGATGAATCAGTATCTCTTTGCAATGAAAGATATGAAGACACTACTGAAGAATTGCAAAGAAGCCTTTCTGAGAAAGAAATCTTTAAAGTAATTATCAAAGAAGTTTTCCATGCACTGGAAAAGAGGCACAAAGTGTCAATGGTTGTCAAAGATTCTCAACTAGAAGACAAAGTCAAAAGGGTGAAGGAGCTGGACAATTCATTGCAAGAATTGAAGAAGGTGCATGAAGACCAGATGAAACAACTGGTGGAGAATTGGGAAGGAAGGCTAAGAACTGTTGAGGATGAGAAGAACTCCCTTAACATGAAATGCTTAGAATTGGAGGTGATATTGACAAATCAGCAATCACCCAAAGCCAAAGCCTCCCAGTCAACTGGAAGAAGACATGTTGCTACTCAAGTATGCCTTGAGAAGGATGATTCTAAAAGAAAGACATCCTCTAGTGAAAGTGCAACAACTTCTAACAAGAAGGTACCATCCATACCATCTTGTACTCATGTTTCTAAATGTGTTTCCACAAAAAGTTCAGGATGGAAGAATGAATCCAAACAAATATGGATGAAGACAGTAAAGAAGCAGAGCTCTCCTGAAACAACACAACAAATCAAGAAAAGTACCCAACAATCAGAAGGACTGAAGAAGTCAAGATTTGTGGGTCAATGTTGGTGTTGTAACAAGTATGGGCATTGTGCAAAGGATTGTTGGTACAATCCACTGAATGCCAAAGCACAGAGGAAGCCCATGCCAATGGGGAGCAAGCCAGAGGAAAAGAAGCAACATCCACAGGTCCAGAGACATCTGTTTACTGCTAACAGATTTGGATTACTTGACAACATCTGGGATGATTGCAAAAGTGGTCAAAAAGATACATGTCAATCTCCAACTGTATCCAGAGCTCAAAAGATGAAAAGATCACAGAACCTGGCTCAAAAAGATTCCTTGGGAAGCAAGAAGAAAGTAGAGAATTCTCCCAAGAAGTGTTTGAGAAATGAAGAGAAGTCCTTGGAGTCTGAGTCCAAGAAGGGTGATGCATCCAGAAGGACCACCAAGAAATGCTTCTACTGTGGAAAGAAAGGACACATCATGGACCTTTGTAAAGAAGCCATGAAACTAAATAGAAGCAGACTGAACTCCAAAAGACAATCAATCCAGAAGAAGAAGGGATTGATTGAAAATAAGTTGCCTAAGAGAGGTAGCTTAGCAGCATCCAAAGAACCATGTGGAACTTCCAAAACTGAGGCCACTCTTCCAAATGATTTACTAGTCATATGGCCACATCAGTTGCAACATGCCAGAGAACTACAAAGAGATGAAGATGAAGCTCTGGCAATTGCTAAAGCAAAAGAGAAGAAGAAGGTTTCACATGAAGATGTTTTGAGAACCACACCAGCACAATCATCAATGAAGATCAAATGTGCAAGTGTGAAGACTGGTGAAAATGGGGCATCTCGGTTGAGAGAATCTTCTCAACCTTGTTGTTCACATTAATGAACCAAGGAGGTTCCATCTTATTCCCTTATACATTGGTATTTACATGTGCTAACATTGCAGGGAATTGAAGATGATGATCATTTCTCAGCTGGAGAATGGTTTGGAAGGAATGGAGTGCACCCCTTGAGGGGGAGCAAATCTGAAGAAGATGATGTTCTAAAATTAATATCATCTTGAGAAAGTGAAGGTATTCCAAGCATACTTTCATCCCTTGTTTCTTAATTGAGTTTATCTTGTCAATTAAGGGGGAGTATGGATTGAAGACAAATGGATGAAAGGGGGAGCTTTATCTTTTCACCTGAACTTTCTAATGAGTTTTGTGAAGCATGTGCAGGATTTAGCAAATTCATTGTTATATCTGAAAAATTTCAAGCCCCTAAGCATGATCTCACATGTGTAGAGAATTGTGGATAGCATTGAGTTACTTTATTACATCACTCTTGTTTTCTACACCGGGTTAGCCCAAGTAGACTTAGAGTTGATTTACTAAAGGTTCTTTGCTAAAGAAGAACATGTGGCATCATCCCTCTCTCAGTGTTTTTCAAGAAAATACTTTTCAAAGGGAGGAAGAGATTTTTGAAAGTGAACCACACCACACCTTTGAATTTGATTGCCAATAAGGGGGAGAAAATATTGGCACACATATTGACCCATTCATATGTTCTAAAGGAGTGTATTGACAACAAATACAAAGGGGGAGATTGAAGTGCATTGTGTTGCATTTGTTGTCAATGAGGCATGAAGTTGTCTTGGAATGAATGGATGTCAAGGAGTCAAGATGTAAATGTCAAAGGATGTGATGGTGATGGTGATGAAGGAGAATGGCCATGGTACACAGATGCATGTCACTTAGGAGATTCACTAAGTGACATAGGAGATGATGGTTGAAACATTCTCTAAGAAAATCTGACGATTGCTGAACTGATCTTTAAGTTCTAAAAACTTGTATCAAGATGATACAAAGTCACAACATGATTAGAAGACCATGCATTGTCTTCACAATGCATGAGGAGTTGAAATGAGTTCCATCCACAACTACTAAGTGGATGATGTGAATTAATGAAGTCCATGCACTATCACTTAGTGCATGTGAATTTGAAGAAGAACCAATCTGATCTCTGATTAGATCAATGAAGAACGTTGAAGAATCTATTTGACTAAGGACCTTGGTTGATGAAGATGAACCTTCTACATTTCCCTCCTAAGTGAAGATTATTTGTTGAGTAGGAGTGAGGAATTCAAATGAAGAAGAAAATGAGGAAGAAGGCTTGGAGTGGCATTTGGCTTTAACTTATGGAAGAACTTGGTATTTGACAAAGTATTATTCTCATGCCTTTGCAAAAAATTGGCCATCTCAAGCCAGCCCACGGGTTCAACCCCACGGCTCATATGGGCACTAGGCGCCACGCCCATGGGGGATCCCATGGTGCAAGCTCGAGAGGCAGGGGGGCCATGTATAAGCCCCCGAGGGCACGCAGTGATGAAGCCCGCGCGCCCGGAGGAGGCATAGGGGGCGCTAGAAGCGCGCCCGCAGGGAGCAAGGTGGGCGCAGAGCGCGCCCGCAGAGAGAACCCGGTGCGGGGCGGCACCGGGAGGGAGGAAGTTCAATTGGGGTGTTGCGGTAGCGGCATGTTATTAAACCGCGGAAAAACAGGAGCTCGTTTCGATGTGGGACGCGGATTTTTCCCGCGGGAGCGATCCTGGCCGCTCGACTCATCGCGCGCCAGATCCGAGCCGCTCATCTAATCCCGCGCGAGATCTTCAGATCCAGGCCGCCCGATGCATCTCCATCGCCTGATCCGACAGCCGAGAGCTCGTCCTCTACCTCGAGCTCGTCCGAAGCCTCCCGCGAGCACCCGCTGAACCAGAGGCCTCCCGAGTGATGTTTTTGAGATTCCGACCATCTCTCTCGAAGCCGAAGGCACCCTCGTGCTCTTCTGGACGTACCGAATCCATCCATGCAATAAAGAGAGCATGCATGCAATTTTTGGAGGATTTCGAGTTCGGCCGAGGCAAGCAAAGCTGCCGAGGCCACGTGGTTCGTTTCTTGCATGGGATAGAAGAAACAGAGGCCGTGCATGCGTTATAAATCGCATGCACGAGGAGGAAGAAAATAATAAAAGAGTCCGCGTTGTGCAGAGAGAAAGAATGAGATTCTCGGCCCGCGTTTGAAGTTTTTAAAGATCCGAAGATCTCGGTGATTCAAGATTTCCCACGCGGATGAACCGAGGCTCTCCTCTGCCTATATAAATGAGGCCGAGCCCTCGAGAAGCTTGCTGATGTTTTTGTTGAAGACCTGTTGATCCGTGAGAGCCCTCTGCCTCGCGAAGACGAAGCCCCGCGCACACTTGCGCGGTGAAGTCCCTTGCGCGCAACATCTTTGCGCGACAAGAAGAGGAGTCCCCTGCCCGCACTCCTTGCGCGAAAGGAAGAGCCCGCTCTGTGCACCATGCCTCCTGCGCGGTTTGCACTAGCGCGGCCAAGGTGTTCTTGACACTCTTGCGCACCTGCGGTGTTATACCATGCGCGCCCGCGGCTACCCATTTCATTACCTTGTGTTCTTTGAGGCTTGCGTGGAAGAAGACTCCTTGCACCCTTGGAGCTTGTGCAACAGAAGTGTCTGCACCCTTGTGCGGCTCATACCTTGTGCTCCATGAAGAAGAAGTGTAAGTGGCCGCACCCCTTGCGCGCCCTTCTCATTGGAAGGAGGTTCGGGTAGTATGAATTACACACCTTGTGTGTGGGTGCTTAATAAAGACTACACCCTAGCCGTGTGTATGCAAGGAGGAGAGGAAGACCACAACTAAATCCAAGTTGTGTGTGCAAAGTGCAAATAGACCCTACGGTTTTGTGGGTGCAAAGTGGACAAGAAGGCCGAGGGCACACTTAGTGTGTGTGTGCTAAATTGAAGAACCACCTATGGGTTAAGTGTGTGCAACAACAATAAGAACACACTTTAAGTGTGTGCATTTGAAGAGGCCGAGGACTGTGACCTTGTGTGTGCATACCTTGAAGAACAAATTAAAAGAACAAGGAAGTGAGTGTGCTTTGCAAGTGAAGTAGGCCAAGCTCAAGTGTTTGCAAAAGTGAAGAAGTTGTGTGTGCAAAGAAGAATAAAAGAACAAGTCTTGTGTGCAAAGGAAGTGAAAGGTCGTAGCCTTATGTAGGTGAAGTGAAGACCACACCTCATTTGAGTGTGTGTGTGTGTGCAAATTGAAGAGGAACACCCTACGGCCATTTAAGGGCATGCAACAAGAAGTTTGAAGGCCAAGCTCAAGTGTGTGCAAAATTAACAAAGAAGGCCGTAGCACTTGTGTGTGAAAAATGAAGAACCAAGTGTGTGCATAAGTGAAGTGCACACTTTGAAGAAGGAATAAAGAGGAGACCATCACACTAAAGTAAAACACACTTCTGAGTGTGTGAGCAATTTGAATATAGTGTGTGAAGATTGTGAAGGAGGTGTGTGCTATAGTTGACTACACCCTCTAAGGGTTTACTGCACCAAGAAGAGAAGAAGGGGAGTGCATGAATGCAAGCATGCACGTGCGCACGTGAACAAAGCTAAATCAGGTTGTGTGCATTTGAGCTGACCAAGTCCAGAAGATCTTGAAGATATTGTGATGCCATGCATTCCGTGCATGATGTTGAAGTGAACTGAGACTGAGCCAGACTGAAGTTAAATAAATTGGTTGTCTGAGTTTTCAGTAGATTGAGAAGACCCTGATCATCACAAGTGATCAGAGGTACAGAGCAAGGCCAGCAGTCTTTATCCCAGACTGCTGAGGATACTTGAAGAAGACCTTAAAGTGAAGAAGAGCTACTCGTGCGACTCGAGGAGCCAAGAGAAGACCCTGTGGGACTCAGGGAGAAGAAGTCATCAGTGGGATTCTGGAGCAGGCCAGTGGGACTCTGGTAACAGTGTGGGACGCAGTATAAAGACCCTCCTGTAAGACTCAGGAGAGATACGGTGGGAAGCTGTATCGACCATTGTAATACTAACAGATTATAATGGGAGAATCCATGCTGGGAGAGCATGGCAAGGATGTAGGCCTTTGGTGCCGAACCTTGTAAATCCTTGTGTCCTGTGCCTTTTCATTACTGCATTATCCGGGAAAGGTTGAGAGATACAAGAATAGTGGATCGAGGCTTTAACCATCCATAGAGGTTTAATTGATAAAGAATCAATTAGTAAAAAGTTTTAAGGGATCACTGATTCACCCCCTCCCCCTCTCAGTGATTCACACTGATCTGGGCACTTCACATTTTGAATTAAATAGCTTACACAATAAATAGATATATGGATCCTAGGAAAATCAAATCAATTAATGGAAGGAAATTTAATGTCGTTATGAAGGAGAAACACTAGAGTAAAAATAAGAATCATTTAATGACTCAAAAAAGGAAAATTATGTAATGGATTTCAATGTGTTTTATACATCATGTTAATATAATCTAATTTATAAGAATATTGAGGTATTTTATTTTTGAAATATTTAAATATTTATTTAGTTAACAGGGGATGTGGAATCAAATATAAAAAATAGTTATTTTAAAATGTATTTAACATTATCGAAAAATAAGTTGTTATGAGACACATTTAAAATATTTATTAATAGTGGTGTTAAAGAATTATAAAATAATTTACATTAAAATAACTTTTTTATAATGAAACCATGACAAGAAAAAAATTATTTTTCAAGGAAATATGGGGTTGATGATAAAACTAAAGATCATGGAGGAAAAAAATTTAATATATTAATTTGGAAACACAAATATATGAATGGATAATAATTTAAATTTTCAAAAGATGATAAGAGAAATGTAAAGGTCATATGTAATGACACATATTGTTGTTTCTAAATATAAAAATTAAAATTAGTATGAAAAATAATATGAAAATGGAGGGGAAACAGTTATTGAAGGGGACATGAAATATTTTTAAAAAAAATTAATTTCTAATAAATAAAATCAATGTAATAGACATTAATTAAAAATCGTTTCCACTAGTGATGAAGAAAAATAACCATGTAATAAAATTATATAGTGGATTAGACAAACATTTTGTGATTGAATTTAATGAATAATAATTATAACACAATAGAGGGAGTAGTGTTAAAAATATACTTTATAAACATAATATAATTTTAATATAAAACCATTAAATGTTATAATATTATACATAAATTAAAATACCATGAATTAAATGAATATCATAAATGAAATTCATTATGTATAAATAACAAAATAATATAGATATCATGGTGAAAAATATGAAATATTTACAAAAAAAATATTTTTTTAAAATAATCACTTAATATTAGTTCAAATGACAACTAATGTGCCTAAATATCATATAAAAAACAATATCAATAAAAAAATTTAATATATTATTCATTTATATAAAATTTTATATAAATAATTGGTAATTATCTTCTACATGTGATTATTTGTGACTAATATTGATCATTATTAACTAGTTTTCAAAATATCAGTGTTGTTCTTCATTCTACATATAATATACATAAATCTCAAACTATGTAGGTACTAAATTGATGATTTAAAATTATTTATAATGGTATAATTTCATTATATGGGAGTTTTATTAATGACCCTTAAATATGAAATTGGCGATGAAAATATTTCAATGGTTTTTAATGACTAAGAGTTGGTATCTTAATTAACGATCATAAAATTAAATTTATCAATATAGAAATAAAATAGAGTTTTTTGTACATATTTTTGTAATATGTTATTAGTAATTATATCCTCATGACCATCCTTGATATTATTTAATGAAATTATTTATTTTGGTTTTTTTTGCAGATCCAAACATAAACACACAAAAATTCTGTGAAGTTATTGCCTTGTAATATCATTTTTAAGGGGAATAACAATAATTTTAGATTTTATTATTTTTAAAAATCAGAATTGATGAAAATTTCCTGAGGTGGTAATAGATACGAATCATCCAAAATGTATAAATAAATTGTATTTCTTCTTATTGTTCTCATTTTAGATGTTTTAATTTACAACAATCAATTTGTGGACGTATTATTAATAAGTATTTAGTTTTTATAAATTTATAATATTAATTTCATTAATTGAATATTTAGTAATTAAATGTATTCACATGACCAAAAATTAAAAGTGGTGATGAAAAATTTGATACACATATCCTTAGAAATAATACTATGCAGATCCACATGGATGACAAATGTTTTGTCCATAGAAAAATATAATTTTATAATATGGATAATTATCTAATTATATAAAACATATTTTATATATCAAACTTATTTATTAAATTTCAAATTATTACCAAACATATAAAACTAGTAAAAAATTGGCCTTTATCGTCAGTTGTTTTTTAATTTTGACATTCGTTTTTAACTGATGTTGATTTCACCGATGTAAACAAGTTGATGGTTTGTGTCAGTTTTTATAAACTGATGCCAGAAACGAATTACATTTTTTTCTAGCATAATTTTTTTTAAAAATTGATGAAAAACCCTATTCTGTATCATATTTTGTGTCGGTTTCCTTTAAAACTGAAGCCAAAAAGTAAAAAAATAGGTTCTCCATCGGTTCATTAAAAATACTAATGCCATAAATTAATATATATATTTTTGTATGCATTTTGACCAAACCCAAATCCAAAATGTAAATTTGTTTCTTGTTATATGTTTTAGATCAAAGACTATGATTCGATATGACTAGTCGTGCAACTAAAAGAAAGTTACGGATCAAAAGTTGTGGTCATTGTAAGTTGAACCTATCAAAGATTTGATTTATACAACTATTTTCAAAGAGAAAATGATTAACATGAATTAAAATCATATAAAACAAATGAAATAAAATAAATACAATTCTTTAAAAATATTTAAATGGTCATCAGATCATCCATCTAAATGATAGGTTTTTTATTATCATATCTCTTATATTTTGGGTAGAACTCATGCGATAATGAAAATAGTGATCAATAATTAAATTTTCACCATGGTTGATAAATCTCATCAGAATGTTTTATATTTGTTACTCGATGATAATAATTAATCATCATTCTAAGAAAGCTAATGGATTTTTTTATAAATTAAGGATAATAATAATAATGAAAATAAATTAATAGAATAGGTATTGTGATCAAATTAATGATTGAAACCACATTGAAAACATGATTGAATTAAGGAGGTTGAAAATGATGAAGAAGGGAGAAAATGGATTTATATATCATTAACAACAATATATTTGATTGTGTTGTCTGAAAATGTAGGTGGGATTTTAAGAAGTTACATGAACATTGTGAAAAAAGCTAAATTCTAATCCCTTGTATTGGAGAATACTCTATGGAGTCGATTTTGTTTGATACTGATGAAAAAGAGGATTTTCATTGGACTTTTACAATCCGTTTTTTAGAAAACCATTTCCAAAAATGATAATTGATGTTATTTTTGGCATCATTTTATAAATAAACTCATTCTAAAAAGAAAAATATATAATTTTAAAAGCGGATTATAAATATACATTCTCTGAATACTTTAAAATAAAAATGTTTCATGTCGTTTTTTAAAAGGATTCCAAAAACTAAAAAAATCATTTTTTTCAAAATTTATGAAAACTGCTGGCTATAATTTTAAAACAATTATAATGTTTTTAAGAATTCCATAATATTCAATTATACTAGATTTGGTGCTAAAATGGAGTCATTGGGTAGATGATATGGCCTTGAAAATTTGGGTTTTTTTAGACGTCTCCTAGAGAAGATCAACTACCGACATCCATAACATTATAATCTGGTTAGTTTATTAGTTTTTTATTCTTGGATATTTTTAATGAACTTAATAGTTGTTTTACACCTCCAAAAAATTAATCATGTACAAACATATTCAAATAGATATTAGTTTAACTTAATATTTTACATGTCTTTGGGATTCTATGAGATGATTTCCCACTCATATTTCTACTGATAAGAGACTATTTTTCAATGACTATTTTTAGAACCACTCATTGATTTATTTTTTTATATGATAAATATATTGCTGATTTTTTCTACGCTTTTAATGTTTCTCAATTTCATAGAAATATATATAAATATATTATCTGGAGTATATTTATTATATTAATGATGATTTATCATAACCTAAAATTAGTTGATCATCTTCATAATTTGATCCTCAAAAATTTAGATTCATTTATATAATGAGTATTCCAGTTTATTGTCTTTATATTGCTTCACTTATAGCTGAGTATCACTATAATACATGAATACGTCATGAAATTTATTCAAATAATATATCAATCATATCAAAAAATGTTTAAAATAATATTATAAAAAAATATCATTCAATTAAAGCATTATGATGGGAATATATTTCTTTTATAATGGTCATAGTTTATTCCATTCCATATAATATCATTGTGTGAGTGTTTTATAAACTATTTTTTTGTAGTTCTTCTCCCATAGAATTTTCTTCTTCTTCTAGATGTGACATATCATCTTGAATCCCCTTGATATATTGATATACCTTAGTGAAAATGTATATGTATATTTCATTCGTGATTTCTGTAATATCAAAATATATAGTAATAACTATTTTTGTAAATACATCCTCATTGTAGCTTTTACTAGAATTATAAAATTAATAATAACCAAATTATTTATCAAGATACATTACATTATAAATATAATATGGTATTTATTGGTCTTTTTTGAGATTTGATCATTTTATTATAATTTTCCCCCCATTTATCCTTATTTAATAGCCCATTTCTGAGATATGTTTATGATTATTTTTTTGTATGGAATTAGATTCTTCATTTTGAGGCACTATTGATTTATCTTGAATGTTAATATCAAATATTAAATTAATATATATAATCACATAAAAATTATGCATAAGATAATTTATGAAATTTATTGAAACACCCTCATTTTTATAGCTATTTAATAGAGATGTATCCTTTCAAAAGGGGAATATCCTATGATTCCAATGTTTAGTTGTACTGTATCATATTGGAACACTTAGTTTATTGTTAAATGAGGTGTTTCTGTATTCTTTTACCCAAATAATTCTTATGTCAATTTTTTTACCCCAATTCGTTTTGAAACATCTTAAACCTAATATAATTTAAAAGGATTTCATGTAATATAGACCATTATAGGATTATATAAAATGCAAAAACTGAAATAAAATATGGAACTAGTGTGTTTACATATTTTTATCCGATTATTCGAATCCTACACCTTTCTTTGAACTCTCATTGTGACACATATTATCTAATAATATCATTGTTATCATTTAAATTGGGTTTTATATAAAATATTCTCAATATTTTCATTTTATATAGCATGGAAAATTGATATCCATATCAAATTAGTGTAGCATGATCACTAGATTGTTAACATCCTTTGTATTTTTAATGAATCACTATTTTCAACAGTGTACAGGATATGATACATCGAGGTTAAATGAACAACTAAATATTATTATTTTAAGGTTATCATTATAACATAGATGTGGGAATGGAGAAAATGAATAATATCAACTGAATTATGAAAATATTGTTTATTCATGTTTAAATAATGACTCATTTGTTACCAAATTTATTATAAATTGAAAATATACTAATTTAATAAAAAGGAGGAGATTTTATGAAAACCTATTTAAAAGAGAATAATTGTGATTTAAAAATCATATCACTCATTTTTTATTTGTATTTAAGGAAAAATATATTTTATTCAATTAATTTAATGTTTTAAACTAATATTATATGCTTTCTAGATATTATATAAGATAAAATTCAATTTTTGGCATAATAGAAGTATTTTTCAAAAAAATATTGTTTACCGCCTTTATATTTTAAAAACATTTTGAATCTAGATTTTAAAAATTTTATTATATATATCTAGAAAAATTAAATTTTTATATAGAAAAGGGACCTTAATATTCACCTTAGTTGAATTTTTTGTATTTTTCTGATGTAATTCAAATTTTAATAAATAGTGAAAAATGATGCATTTTAATTCAAAACTGTTTTTTGATATAATTTATTTTTATTGATAGAATATATTATTAATTTGTTTTAAAGTAAAGTTATATTCGTTTTTTATAATTTAATACAATTTGGGTAATTTAATTTAATTTCACATTTTAAAGGAACATAAATGCAAGTCAACCATTTCATTGTTTTTACTTCATAAAAACATGCTTTGTGTTTTTGGCAATGGAAATTAATTTTAAATTAATTTAATCTAATTAGCTATTTTCTATTTAAAAAAATGGATTCCATATTTTTAATCATATGGTCAAAAAAATTTAAATTGGAATTATTTATTTTTTGACTATATGAATTGTTACATTAGTAATTTTTATTTATCATAGTTTATTGTAAATCAGATAAATTAGCATAACAGATAATATGATAAGAACAATAAATTTACCCTAAAACCTTCCAAAATCCCATTTTATGTATAAGAGTCTTCTCATATCAACAAAGTGTAATAATTGATTCATTTAATTTACATTAGTCCATGAAATTGATGCAATTATTATTAAAACAAATGAAAGTGACAAGATATCACTCTCTTGTCTCTTATAAATTAAATAATTTTAATATAGAGATAAAATGGAAGAAACATAGAAGATAAATATTCTCCAAAAATATAATGAATGGATATATAATGGTTATTTTTTAAATTCTTTGAGATTAAATAGTTACCATATATAATGACACAACAGTGATATGATAATTATTTTGTTAATAAAAATAAAAAATAATTGATATTATTAATATTATAATAAATATTATATGACATAATTTAAGTCATTCATGAATTTTATGTATTACTATGACATGTTAATATTGAGTTAATGTATTTGTTTTATGAATTCACATTTTTTGAATTCCTGAAAAAATCCATGTATGAATACTGTCAAAATTGACAAAATTTTTAACGTAGAATAAAAAATATATTATTAAATGTGTTTAATTTCCTAAAAATATAAGATCTAGTAAAATGGTTATTATAGGTTTTAATATGTCATCAAAGGAACTTATTTGGGTCTTTTTACATGTTATGGCTATCAAATAAACCCATAAAATGTAAATAATAAAATATCATTTTATGTTTAAAAATGCTAAAATTAAGGTTAAAAATAAAAATATATGGGTTATAAATATTTAAAACTGGTATATTTTTAATTAGATGATGTGTATAGACCCAATATCAACATATATTAGAAATAAATGAGTTTCGGACCATTAGAAATTGAATATATATTAATAATAAAATAATCTTCAAGACTTTCTTAATATGCCTCTCCTCCCTCTTATAAAAGGCCCCAACCTCTACTGACATTATCACACGTATAAATCTTATTATATAATACTACATGTACTTAAATAAGCTCCCAATATCCCTCCATTTCGTTTATAATCTTTTACATGGATAGAAGGTAGTTCAAGAAAGCATTTTGGATCAAATCAAATAGAGTTTCCCTTTTTAAAGGTTGCATCTTCTCAAAAGATTGTTTCCTTTATTTTCATTCATAACACCCAAGGATATTAATAATCTATAATTACATAACAAAAACAATAGCATAAATATATCAAGAAATTTTAATGATAATGTTTCTAACAAAACATACACACAACTCCATCTAATGGATACAAACATACTTTTTATGTGTACGTTCAACTACTGCCTCACCAAGCGTTGATTGATCAATTTTTATATACCACATATCATGGTGGAAATTATGATAGATCTATATTTATATATGATATATATTACATTTATTCTGTCTTTATTCATCTCTATTTTTTATTTAAAAAATACATTTATTCTTTTCATAATGTAATAATATGATAATTTCATTTGATGAAGGGTGGACTACTTCTCATCCAAAGTGGTATGACTCATTAATTCTATAAAATAAACCAATAATAGAAGACGTAAATTAAATTATGTGACATATATATCATATATATTAAAATATAATTATAATATATTGTTGTATCGTTCATTTTTTAGTCTATTAAGGTGACATTGAAATGAATGTGGTGTTCATGTATAAGTACAACCTACCATCTCCAAGAATGGTGCAATTTATTTCATATCATGAGATGTTATGGAAGATTATAAATTCATATATACTTATATATATATATATATTATTAATATCTTGAATAATATTTTCTATATGATGTACTTTTTACTTCATGGATAATTTACATAAGAACAAGTTGATTTTTGGATCTAGTATCGAATATCGACCAAATGACTGATATGAACATGAATAATTATATAATTTTAATATAATGGTAATAAGTGATACAAAATGAATAATAATAATTAAATAGGTTTTAAATAATGTATATATTAACATATGTTTATTATTCTAAAAATTAAAGAATGAACAGGGAAAGTCAGATTCCAGGTAATGGATTTCGTCTCGATCTCCTTTCATTGAAGAATATATTGATATATATACAACCTTCATTTATATGGTGTATAATCAACACCTTTGAATATTAATTTCATTCAAAAAATTTAAAAAGGAATATTTTCTTTATTCATCATTTTACTAAATGACAAAAGGAATTTTTTTTACATATGCGGTAAAAACAACTTTTCTGTCGTTGTGAGCACGATTTGATATTTGGGTTCCTCTATAAGATGTTATATTGGGAAAAATAATATTAAATACCATATTATCTTTATATATATTTTGGTTTTCAGTTTTGTTTGTATAAAGGATTGATTATATCAATATCTTTAAATTATGTCTTATGATTACAATATGGAAATGTTATGTTTCATTTATTCTTGTTTATTTGATATTATTATGTTATGGTTCTAGGGAATTGTTTAAATTTTCATATGGTTTTAAGATAATACAAGTGTGGGTAAAAACATGATATATCTCCAATATTATGGGTAATTTGATAGATGTAAATGATAAACGTTTTCCTAATATAATAAGAGAATATACTGGGATTGTATTCCAAACGTTACCATGAAGGTTACTCCCTATGTAGATATGAAAGCTAAAATGAATGTAAGATATATATACCACATGATACATTAATGTTTTATGATATATATGATGTTTTTTAGGAACCTTATGATTACACAATGTATAATAAGTAGTATATGTTTTATGGTTGAAAACTATGATTTTGTGGAAACAATTCATGGGTTTTAATTATTCATGAACTAATGATTTTATTCTTTATTTAATATTCTTTTGTATGATTTTTATGGTCTTCCCATTTTTATGAATTTATTTTCAAATATAATAAATTAGGATAACAGGATGAAATAATTCAACAACATTTCTATCAAGAAAATAATTCATGTTTTATTTAAAGAGTTTTATTATTTTGAATAAATAGGATAGAGTAGATGTGTCAAAATTATATTTTGTGAAATGTAATATAATATTTATGGCTTAGTTATATAAAACTTAATACCAGACAAGATCATCAATTTGACATAAATTAGGTATTATTTTCCATATTAATGAAAGAATAAAATAATTGATATAATAAATGTTAAAATAAATATAATTTGAAAGTTTTGATGACATCCAAGAATTTTATTGGTTAATATGACATTATAGGATTTCTTAAATGATTTTAGGTCGAATTAATAATGTTTTTATGGCTTTAAAAATCAATTATTAAATATTGTCAAAATTGACATTAAATATTTTTTAAAATGAATATTATATTATAAATTGATATTATATTCCTAAAAATATAAACAATGTACAAAGGACTTATATAATGATAGGTTCATCATTAGTGGCCCACATGGGGTTCTCTTGGATGTATATAGTAATTTTATTAACTATATAATATAAACATACAAAGAGACATGGTAAATATGAAACTATTTAACTAAGAGTTAAATCTAAACGTTAAGGTTAATATAGTGACCCAAAACTGTATAAAACCTATTGGATGAGTGATTTTTGACCCATACCCACCTTATCCATTATATAATCCATTTTGAGCCAAAATAAATCGAAAAATATTTTATTGTAAAATAATATTTCTAGCTTTTCCTAATGTACCCATCACCGCTCTTATAGAAGGGAACTAACCCTTCTCTATAATTCACACCTTAAAAGACTTTTATATCATCCAACCCCTGACCAAATATCCTATAAACATCCCTCAATTCATCATATAGGCCTTACTTTAGTAATAAATCCAACTAAGGATCCCTTTTGATCAAATCAAAAGGAAGAACCCGAAGAAGAGGTAGTAATTTCACCACCCTCTTTCATGTTTTTTTTCTAATTCCACTTCATCTATCTTTTTTATTTCCATTCTAAAATAATAACTCTAGTATACTCTATATAATGTTATTTTATTATAAATATGGTGCATCCATATTCATTATTCTATCCATTCTTTAAAAGAAATGTCACTAAACATGTGTACGTACGGATTACTATCTACATGTTGTGGTGTAATTGTTATTCAATGCATTATTATTTGGATGGGTTTAATAATGATGTTTAATTAATTTAAATAATAAATATAACATTATAATGATTCAATATATATTATATACCATCCAATTATATATTATTTAAATATCAATAGTTTGATATTTTCGGTCATGCATACATACAGATTACCGTCTCCACGAACGCGATGAGATTCATTCCCCATCGTATCCCTTCCATAGTAATTTTAATTAGATGATTAAAAATAATGTTTAAAGACTTTATATCATTATGTATACAAATAAGATACATCCCATCCATAACAATTTTTACCCACATAAAAAAGAATATAATGTAAAATGAATCTGTTAACACCCGAAACGAAGATAATACTTAGATATTATCAACAAAAAAGTGTTAAAAGACCATATATGATATCATATTAATGTAAATGATTATTTTATAATATAATATCAATTATTTCAACATTATACATGAGGTTAAACTACCTTTGACCAAGTAAATGTACAAGTTAAGGGTTAATTTCACAATTTGTTTATTATCCAAGGTTGTTTTTACGTAAGTATATACTAGGACCTCTTTATCATCCAAATCCATTATTCATAAAAATGTATTTTAAAACATTATTACTATTTTATAGAATATGTGATAAAGTCATTTATACACTTGTTTGACTTTTTATAAGATGTTTATAAAGGAATCATTCCGTTGTTTTCCAAACAATGTCCTTTTTAACCTTTTCGACAAAATTAAGGTAAGAATATTTTTTTAACTCATACGGCAGGTGGAGAAATTTTCCATTGTTATAAAATCGTAGAATATTCCCTTAAAAGCTTATAATAATATTTTTAATTTAAATTTTATCTTTAATAATTATTTTACTTTTAAATGATTTCAAAAAAGAGATATTCTTCTCAAATAGTTTTGATTTCATCTATGTCAACATCCTTTGATGGATTTTAAGCTTATTTGAATTTGATTAACTGTGATACAAAAATTCCATAGTGTATTGAAGTTTTTGTGATATTTTTGACTGTGGATCCGTTATTTTTATTTTATTCATGGTTTATAGTGAAAGTATTGACATTTTATATGATTGTTTTAATACTAATGTTTATGTTATGTTTAAACCTATTCATATGAGTAATGCATTGGACTTAGTAAGTGACGGGTGGAGACTGCTATATCTCCTAGGTGAACAGTAGGTCTCATCAGACAAACTAGTGTCTGGGCACAAGGCCTTGACAAAATCATACTTTTAGTCATGGCACAAGTCCTTGACTATGTGGTTATAATAGTCTGGAATAATGCATTCCAGCATTATGAAAGTTGTTATTGTTATGGCATGTGATTATTCGACTTGAAGAATATCCATGTGAATATGTAAATGGAATTATTTCATTTTTTTCCATATTATTCTGAAGATCTAGTTTAAATGGGTTTTGTTTTAGTTATACCTTGACTTAAATGTATATGCCTATTTATGAATGTTACTACTATATTATTATCCTTTAGAAACATCTGAGATCACCCCTTTCTATGTTTTATTTTTCCCAGATGTGAAGAAGTATTTTATTACTTACCTGTAGGGATAGTCAGAGGGGATATGAGTGTGGAATATGTAGACTATTTTTTGTATTTTTTTCACTTTATCATGTATTATATTACTTATGAATGTATCTAGTGTTTCCAGGGCTACTCAACTAATCAGTCTTTCGAGACTTGATCTTTTGTGATCCTGCCAATGTTACGTAATAATGTACTGACTCTAGGAAACTATAGTCAGGGCGTTAAAGTGGAATACATCTATAAATGATGTGATAATACCTTGAGTCCATTCAAGATGGTTTTTCTTTTTTAATTCTCTACTAAATAGTTAGTTTTACAATAGACCATCCAACTTTTATGATGCTAATTTCTCTATAATATTATCTAATGAAACATACTAAGTTGTGTGATGTAAATTTCTAGCATGGTTATCTAGAGGTTGAATGATTTATTCAACCTAGAGTGTCACCATGGGCTTCAATTATCCTCTATTCTAAAAAGGTATTTGGGAGCAAAAAAAATTTTATTTATCATCAATGGTTAAATCCGGTGACTATTAAGAAAAAATATCATTTTCGTAGGATATATTATATTTTTTACTAGCTTAGTGAGGCATGATGGGTTCTAAAGATTGATATTCGGTCAGGGTACCACCAGTAGATGTTCAATGAAAATGATATACCTATGATAGATTTTAGGATCCAGTATAATAATTTTAATTTATTTTTATGCCATTTGGTCTTAAAAACACTCTGGTGGTGTTTATGGATTTGATGAGCCATATTTTTCATAGGTTTTTATATAATTTTGTTTATTTTCATAAATGATATTTTGGATTACTAACACACATATGAGATGCATAAAACTACATCGATATCATTCTTAAAAAATATAAAGGAACATACATATATTTTATTCATTCCAAATGTGAGTTATGGATATGGGAATTAAAATTTATAGGGAACTATATATCATAGAGGGGAATCACATTATATCATGAAAAGGTAATATAATAAATATCTTGGTAGATTCCTAGAAATGTTATTGTGATCCAGAGCATTTTGGGATTGGTTATTTTCTATAGATGGATTTTTATGGATTTATCTAAGATCACTTCATCTATGAATGATTTAAATAATAATTGTGTAATGTCTGATTGGTATAAAAAATGTCAAGGATATTTTTGGGCATAAAAATTGGTTGAATTTGGATCTAGTTTTTAATCTTCCATTACTGGTGTTGAATAATGATATTTTTTTCTAGGATTCATGTAGATGTTTGGAAGTATTATTAATATTAGTTAAAAATTCGGTATATTATTTCTTAATCCAATTACACCCTCAAGAGAACTACCCTACCAATGACCAAATTTTTTTTATCATTCAGGAATGCGCACAAATTGTGTTGACACTATGACATTGGGGGATAGTTTACATTGTATTCTTATCATAAGAGTATGGAATATATATTTTTCCACAGGGATCCGAACATGTGATAGGGATTATGGTTGGAGTGTCATCAGACTGGATTTGGTTTTTCATAAACCCCTACTATAAGAAATGTGGTTGCTGATGCATTGAGTATAATTTTATAGACATATTACAGGGATGAATTTTTTGATTTTTGATCTGTAATGAGCATGTTTTCTGAAATGATATTGGGAGTGACCGTAGTTGGGGGATGGGTGTTTTTGGAATTGAAGAAATATCACTCACCATTTTATGTGAGTGTTTAGATCATGCTAGTTCAAGACACTGAGTTCTAACATATGGGTAAGAGCCTTTATTATGGGGAGACATTATGTGAGTTTCCTCAATCACCAATTTGAACATTGTTATTATATTGGATGATGGTTTTTTTTCTTAAGGTAGTAGTTTATGTATAGTGAAAACTAGCCATTCTAGCCCATACACAATGGGGTAAATACTTGTACCCTAATTTGATATTTTGATATCTGTAGTCAGTTAGGAGTTGTTCTATTGTGGCTTTTGTATCATGATGTATTTAATGTCATATAATTAATGAAAAAAAACCAGATACAAATTGGTTTATTTAACAATATACTCATTCTAATATTGAAGTGGGATGATATTTCCATGGATTGATTCATTGGTTTTTCATGGGAACCTAGTGGGAGAGATAAAATTTGTGTGATAATTGATTCACTCATAAAATATTCACATTATAACCCTATCAAGGAGACGAAAAATTTAAAATATCTTGAGGATATTTTTGTATGATTGGTTGTGATAATTCTTGGGGTTCCTCCAATGGATGATTTTTATAGGGACTCTAGGTTCATATTTAGGTCTCAGAATGATTTGTTAGAGGTGATGATTTTTTATATTATATCTACAATAGATAATAATCTGTAGATTGAGGAGAAGATGGATAATGGCATATAGGTTCTTCAGGATATGTGATAGAATCATGTTCATGATTCTAAAGGATAATGAGAAAATCATTAACCTCTGGTGTATTTTTCCACTTAAAATAATTTTTAAGACAATATTAATTTGGATTATAAAAAGAAATTGAATAAGAATCCATGTATATCTGTATAATGCTAGGTAGAGTTGGGAATGAGTTCCTTGGTTGGACCTATTCTGGATCATCATATGATAGATATACTGAAATTTATATTGATGATATTTTCCACAACATAGAATCATCATAAATATTATAAAGACCATCTTCCTTGGAATAAGATTATTGATGTTGGTGGCCTGGTGTTTCGTAGATCCTCACCTCACATGGGAAATAATCAGTAGGTTAAGTAGGGTATGTTTTAACCATGGATTGTGGGCTCATTTGAGATCATTTTGGGATATGAAAATGTGACCTATTCATTTAAATTTTAATCTGATTTGACATTCATACCAAATTTGTTTCATTTTTCATATTATTGGAGGTATATATGTTATCTATCCCTTATGATTTTTCGAGAGGATTTTTATCTTAAAATTATATCCACCTTGTATGAGTATTCAATTTAGATTACAGATTACTAAATAAAGTCATTTCTAGATAAAATTATTCCTATAGTCTAGGTACATTAATAGTGTGGGCAGGATAGCCATGTAGCTAGGTTGGAGGAATTTTTTATGTTGTAGAATTGGTAATTAATTTTTATGAACCTAATATTTGGATGGGTTTCTCGGTGTAGAATGCACATATAGTGGGTAGATTTTAAGATCTAGTTATTCTCTTTAGGTACTCCATTATTAATTATTTTTTCTCGTACAGGTCTTGGTGGGTTTACGGGCTTCCCAATGATTGAGATTATTTGAAGGGGAAAATGACATAATGCTCAGGGATATATTTTTATTAGTTAATGGAATTCATGAATAAAATTTTTATTGGTATTGAAGGTTTCTCCCCATGTTCAAGGAACTTCCTAGATGACTTGGTGTTATTTATGATAAGAGTAGGGAATTTTTCTATCTTCTCGGAGATTACAAGAAGAGTCCAAATATTTCACATAGAGTAATGGGATTAAATTTCACGTAATAGTCGATAGGAATATTCCAGTAGACCTTTCATAGGTGTGAATGGTTTACATTCTATGTAAATGGTTCATGTAGTGTAATGGGAAAAATGTTGTATTTATTTAAAAGGACAATCTATTTATTTGGAAATTTTAACCAACAAGGATTTCATGATATGTAATTTTATTAAACCCCATGTAAATTCCATGACCTCTTGGTTTTAGGAATAAGTTTGTTTATTTATTTTCCTTCCTCCCACAGCCTTTTGTCTTTCGATATAGAGCTCACACATTGTGATTTTGGAGATCTCTGCTAATTCTGGATCATTAATTCAGTGATCATTCATCTGGGTTGTTATAATCAACCTATATGGGAGAGTATTTTTTTTATTTATTCTCTATATTGGTTATGGATTCCATTTTGTTAGGGGTTTTATTTGTTTTCATGATTATATGCTATTTTCTATCGATCATTTGTACTATTTTGTTGTAGCTTTTCTTCAAATGGCTAATGTCTTGGATTCTAATCACAATTTCCTGTATGGTATATGTTTATAAAATTTTGAGGTAATCATTTCTATAAAATTGGATAATTAAATAAATTGATTAGTGATCTTAGAAATTTCCATTAGCATGTTCATTGATCTAAAGTGATATTTCGCTTTAATATATTTTTTTCAATGGAAAATCTTTTTAAATGAGATTTTCATTATAAGGGAATTTGTTGATTATCAAATGGATTTTCAAACACTATTATATATTGGATCAGATTTGAATCTATTTATTAAAATCATGAGGTTGAATTATAAATGAATTTGGCATGTTCTCACACAAGGAACCGCCAGTGTGTTAGGAAATAACTGTGGTTGGCCTTAGTCTGTGTGGAACCACTAGGAGGTTTCCTTTTGATATAAATTGATTGTGGAAGGACACGATTTTGGTTAGATCCAAAATTATATCTATTTATTTTATTTACTGTCTAGTACAAATTGTCCTACAGTTTAATGGACAACATGAGGTGTTTTTTATTTATATTATGATGTTCATCATCATAGATTTTTGCTCAATGTTTTTATATGGGGTTGTATCACTAGGAATCACATGATAGTATTTCTTGGATATGTGTTTACTTTTTTATCGTTTAATGAATGTATTTTATTTCATATTTAATCATGATTTCTTTCAATATTTCTGTTTTTATATATGAATGGATTATTCTAAATCCAAAGGGAAAAGGATTTAAAAATTGACTACGATTATGAATATTCTTGTAAAAATGTATTAATTTTAAAATAATAAAATGATAAATAATTGATTTTATACCATGTGTGGACTCTATGGTTATATCATATTAGTATTTTTTTCAAACAATACTTTTTTCCTTGGGGTACTTTTACATATTTTATTTTGTGACCCGTGTAAATGGAAGTGAATCATGTCGCATGATAGAATTTCCTGTTGTCATTGGATACGGTTTCTGATGGGTTGGATGTGATGATGGGTTAAATTGATACTTTTTGTCATGTGTGGTATAATATTTTAAATTTTATCTTATTGTCTTGGTTTTATGGATATGGTATTAGATTTTTCTATAGCTTTTTAATCAAGGATTATGTATTTTTCTATAAAATTCATTATTTTTTCAAATAATTTACCATGTGATGGTTGGCTTGGGTTTAAACATTAATTTAATTAGTTTTTTATATTATAAATATTCATTATTTTTTTGGATACCAATTGTTAACTCTCAATACAATTAGAAAATTGTGAGCCTAGTTTGTCTCTGTCAACACAATCACTACAAATATAATTCACAATATTTAATTTCTCAATAGGTATTATATTTATTTACTAGTCAAAAATAATTTATTTAATTTGTAAAAATAAAAAATTTAAAATATGAATTTATTAGTTTTCTAGGGTATTAATAATTTTCTAATACAAAAAATACAATATGGAATACACTAATTAAATATAAATTCTTGAATATACCACTTACTGATTTTATTCTTATCACATGTTCCCTTAATCACCCTAATTTAAAAACTCAATTTTCAGTGTTATAAAATTACCTCAAATATTGGTTTAAAGACATTAAAAAATCAACTATTAATATTTATAAAATTGAAAACATTGAAAAAATTATCTTCTCCTTCACGTCATCATGGAAAAATTTATAATCCTCAAAATAAACCCAGAACAATGTCAACATCTGACTAACCATTCAATACAACATGTAAATAATAATTTATATATATTTATATATATATAATTATATTGTTGTATGATATATTTCCATTTAAAATATAGAGTTCCTGATTGAATCATCAAACACCAGAAAAAACCCCAACAAATATTCTTCTCCTCAAATAAATTTTCCTGATATTAAAACACCATAGTATATCATGATCTTTGAATAATTTAATGCCTTTATTATTTTTAATCATAATTTAACAGATTATTGACATTAGAATATTCCATGTATTTGATTTTAATTTTCAAATGAATAGATCTGTGAATTTAAAATCGTAACAATTTTTTAAACATGATTTTGTGACCCATGATTCATCACATTTATTTTTCTTATTTGAAAATTTAATTTGGAATATTTTACTTCAATATAGTAGAGTTATTGAATATTCAAAATTTAATGGTATTTATCACAGTATACATACATTATAGTGGTGGATGATTATGACTTCATAGCTCTTAATTCATGTCTACATATATTATCCAATAACACTTATATAACTATATAATTGATGATTATGAAAATTTATTGATACATACACAGATAGGGATTCATTCTTAAATAACTACCTGATGTTAATATATAATTTAATTCATACTTATGTGTACTAGAATGGTGTTTAAAAATATAATAACTTTTTTTACTTTCTCTCAACTTCCCAATACGATTATTACTCACATCAAATATTTGTTTACAAATAAATAACTTCTTACGTAAATAATGTAACAACCTGAATTATAAAAAAAATTCATTCCTAAAAAATATAACTTTTCTTCATTATTTTTCCACCAAACCATGTAAATTTAACTTTAAATAAAATAATGACGTGGTTTGAAATATAGAAAGGCCTAGTTTTACCGTAAAAAAATATATTAAAAAAATATTATTATATAATATGGAAATAATCGCCTTTCCATTATAATATATGTAATGAACAATTTTAACTATTCTATAAATATGGGGTTTACTCATGTTTGTATAATGATACATTTGTTACCAAATTCATTTGAAATTAAATTAAAAAAAATTTAATATAACATATTTATTTTATTGAAAAAATATTTACATTTTATAATTATATTTAAAAAATAAATAAAATCACACTTGAAGGATTATATTGATGAAATATTAATTTATTATATTTTTTAAAATTTAATATATGTTTTTTCTATAATTTATATGAGAAGAAATATATTTTCTAAATAAAATAATTGTTTTTAAGAAAATGCATTATTAACAGCATTTGTTAGAGGAACCATTTTAAATTATTTATTGATAATATTATATGTTATGTTTGAAAAAAATAATCATTTTTTTGAATTAGGACCTCAAAATTTAATTTGTATAAATTTTGTGATTTTTTTGGTCAATTTAATTTTAATGTATATAATGTATAATACAACATTATAAATCTAAAAAACATTTTCATCTAATTTGTTAATATAGTCATATTATCCATTTAATTAATTATGAAGTATAATTAAATAATTATTTATTCATTTAATAAAATTTAGTTATTTTTAAAATTTTTAAAATTAAAAATAGATATAAATGATTTTGATTTTTTGAACATTTCACTTTAAAACCCTTGTTTATGGTGTTGTATACTGAAATAATTTTTAATCTAATTATCTGGATTCATTGAAATAAATTAGGTAATATGGATTTTATATTTTTACATAGAAATCCCAAATTATATAATATTGTCAATTACATTTTCAGATGTAATTATGTTACCGTGGTAAAAAAATATTTACCGGTGTATTAGTAAAATTGTGACAAGAGTTAAAGTTAAATGGTAAAATTTTTACAAACCTAACAATTGTAACATTTAATGTTTTTTGAGTTTTGTCTCACCATAAATATTCTACACAACATCAAATTATTTTTTAATTCATTGAAATTAATTCCACCTAAATATGTTTATCTTATATTTAAAAATAATCTATAAATTAATAACATGAACCCACCTCTACTCAAGGATAAATACCACCCCTCAACTCCCCATTTTCACCCAAAAGGCCTTTTAGCTCCTCAAACATCTACCAAAAAATAACATCTACAATATCCCAACATCTAAGTAATTTTATCCTCACATCAAGAAAAAAATCGAAGCTCTTAAAGGGAAATTCAATAATGGGATATTCAAGAAGTAATTTTCTCTGAGGACCTCTATTAATTTTTTCTACTTTATCCACACATTCTTCATCCATAAATTCCTGATATCACTAAAATAATTTATATACTAGAGTTTTATGTTTATAATTTATTATCTAATAACCATTTTATTTCTCACCCCATGTTATTCAACAAAAGAAAATTGTTATACAGATTATGCTATTTAATCAACTATTTTAACTCTGTTTTTGATTATTGTTCCTTTACTAGATTAATGGTGGGTATTAAAACAATTTTTTCAGTTAAATAATATTTTAATATGTATATTATGACCATTTTCATAATGAATAATTTTTTTATTAAACATACCATCATGCTTTCCATATTGTAGATATAGGATAACGTGGTTTCTCAAAGTGAGGATTACCACCCCATCAAATCATTGTAATTCTTTCATGATAGACATGAAAAATATTAAGGATAATTTTAACAAACATATGTAACATATAGAAAAAATATATTTCATTTTAATTATAATATACATATTTATCCATCTTTTTAAAAAAAATTAATATGGAAATGAAATGAAAGTAGCGCTCTTGAGGACGTACGGACAACTATCTCAATGAACAATGAATTTAATTTCTTTTTATAAACATAAATAATTATGCTAAATAAATATGAACCTAATATATAAGATAATTAATTCATGTTTTACAGTGTATAGATTATGAAATCATAATAAAATTAATAGATGAAGAAAATAAGATGTCGTAACATACTTGACAAAACTATGCCATTAACACATTAAATTTTAAAATAATTAATGATTGTAAACAAATGAGTAATAAGATATTATAATGAGATGATATTTTATATTATAAATATGATTAAGGTTATAAAATATAGTATTTACACTCATCAACCCATTATACATGATTTTAATTGTTGATCACCCAAATGAAATTACAAGGTAGTGGTTAATTTCGAAGTCTCATTATTATCTACAATTTTTTATGTGTATATATTTACTTGGACATATTTATCCTCCATGTACATGTTTCTTAAAAATATTTTAAAATCATAACATATTAATGGTTTATATAATTTAATATTTACCTAAAACATCATTTTATATGTCTTAATGATTTATTCTTCTAAATCATCCTCAATATTGTCCATGATTACAAAATATTTTTAAGGATTTATTAACATGGACATGAATGTTATACAATTTCAATTAATTTAGAAAATTTCAAATTAATATAGGGAACATTGATAAGCAAATATAATTTATATTTTTTATTTTAGGAATTATGTGACTTTAAATGTTTTCAAATTAAAAAAGTATTATATCTATGAATGAGTTTTAATGATTTTATTAGATTATTTTTTATTAATGTCAATATACATTGTCAGATTTAATGATTTTTCAGGGTTGATTTATAATGTTACAATATTCCATATTATATTCAAATATTTATTATATATTAGAATATTGATTTACTATAACTTTTCATACAATATTTTTAATAAGAGTGTTTATTTTTTGTTTCACCCATTTTCATTAGAGGAATTCATTTGACTTTATAAGTGATGGGTTGAGCCTGTTATAGACCCTAGATGCATTGGTAGGTGTCATATAATAAAATTAGTGGTTGAAAATCCTTTCACTTTTATTTTCTGATTAGTTTAGCATTTTCTTGAAGATATATCTTGACACATATCAGATAGGTTTCTACCCACAGACATAAACTATAACGAGGATAGATCATGACAGTAGATATCATGAGGATATATCATGATAGTGCAGATGTCTATAATTATGTATCCATTATTATTTTATTTGTTAATGATATTCCATGACATTGTTCCACTTGTATAATATCTATGATTATTCTTATTTTATTTGTTATTATTTATTCCTTCTATATTATGATCAGTATTATGTTTAATGGGAATGTGATTTAGTTACACATATTTCCCTTTGGTTTATGATTATTTGTTCATAATATATCCAAATGTATGAATAACCTATTTTAGAATCTTATACAACCCCTTTAAGATGCTTTCTTTTTTTTGATTTCAACAAGTGTACTATGACTGATATGAAGAACCAAAAAATATAATTAATTCGAAAAATGATTATAAAATATTTTAGTCAAGGATCCAAAAAGAGATAAATTTTTTATAATTACATCTAAAATGACAAAAAAAAATTTATTATTTCAAAAAATAATTAAAAAATTCATCACATATATAGGGATTCAATGCAAAGAATGTTGGGATAATATAGAGTTTAGTGACATGTTTAAGGGATAAAAATGACTCTATATATCATTTAGAAACATCAAATATTGTCTCGTGCAATTAAATAATAGTTTATAATGAAGAGAATATAATTATATTATGATTTTTTAGTTCTAAACAATATTAATGAATACTATGAATAATTGAATTGTGATTTTTTAAGATTCTATTTTTATAGGAAAAATGTTAAATTGATGTGTAGTGTAATACAATATATTTTAATGAAATTTAATTTAAAATTTAATTTCTAAAGTTTCCTAAAATGTTGGATTTGGCACTTTATGAATGATTTATTTTGGTTTATCAAATCATTGACATAATGAGTTTTCATGTTTTGTGATGTTTAATTGAGAATAAAATATTCAACATGGCATTTTTTCAACATTAAAAAAAATAGAGAATTTAAAATAAGATTACTATTAATTAATATTTATATAATGATAATAAATATATATATATATATATCATAAGATATATTATGTTTTATCTGAATACATATATAGCAATATATTACAGAAACTCAACATAATAATGGAATAAAATATTTCGTGATTTTTTTTTGGAGAAATATGGTTTTTAAATACTATGCATTTTTAGATATATTATGGAAATTTTATTACAAAATCATATATAAATATAATTGATTTATATTTTAAGTAAAAATTCATGTATTCATTTTATATTTTAATTTTTAAAATAAAATAAAAATTAAGCATTTTATAATTCTAATCAATTATATTAAAATTTTAATATTTTTTTAGAATTAAGATTTTAAATTTCATATTGAAAATAATGATTAAATAAAGGGAATAAATTAGAAAAATATTGTGAACTGTTGTATAGAAAATATTTATTTTTAAAGTTACCAATTGATTATTTTATATACATGAAGGCTCAAAATATTTTCTATGGAAAACATTCATTAATAAAATTGAAATTATTTCAATAATTATCATTATATATAAAAAAATCTATTTTATTCATGTAACATCATATCTTCAACTAATTATTTCTTTATTTTGAATTCATCTTTTTATATAGAGAAGGAAACATTGAATTTGGAATGAGAAAATTATTTTGAAATAAGAAGTTAATCATTCATAATTATATTGTAAGTTGAATAATGATTTGGGTGATATAATATATTCCATTGATATTACCATGAATAAAAAAATTACTTTCCATATTTAGACACTCTCATTAAAAACCTAGTGTTACCTTTATATTTTATTCTTTAGGTAATTTATATTTAATGAGGGGTAGAATAAGGTTATGAATATGTTCTACTCAATATAACATATCCACCCGTAATTTAAAGGTTAAAATTTTTCAAACATTATTCAACCCTCCCTCTCAATATTAATTCATTATATTCCAGGGAACATTGAAGGGGTTTAACATTAGAGTTTCAAAATCCTTAATTAACACCCACAAGGAGATTAATTATTGGGGACACCATTTGGAAGAAACTATATTATTGACATTTCTATATATTAAAAAATTGGGGAGACAAGTTTTCATGGTATCGCAGGTAGTGCATGTAACTTTGAAGGATAAAAAAATATTTACAATTCATTATTTAATAAGATAAACTATTTATATAGTAATTATTTAATAGATTAATTCATAATTAATATTATAATGGATAATATAATGATGTGCATAAATGACTAAAAATGAACAAAAGTCCATGTGGGACTTTTTCTATGAAGAAAATAACGATGTTTATTTATATTTATTAAATAAGATAAAATTTTACGTTAAATTTTATTAAAATATTTTATATTTGATTTATTATTGAAAAAAAGTAAGTATAAAAGATGTTAGAGAATAATCATCTTTGTTAAAAAGGTATTATAAATAAAAATTCTTCTATACTTGGTAGAGGGTGAATATTTTGATATTAGACGGGTATAACCTTCTTCAAATATATATATCACGTTTTTAAAAACATTAATAATCAAAAAAAATTATAAATGTATATTATTGGTTTTCAAATACTACAAAATGTATTATATATTTAATCCAAATAATAAAAATAAAATAATGTAAATCATAAATAATGGTTTATATAATTCATCTAAACTTTTAGGAACACATCAAAATTTTTAATTAGTTAGAGATATGATTCACGATATATTATGAATTTTAATTGTATGATATTTAATGTGGTTTTATAAAGTCCACTAGTTCTGAAAAACCTTGTTATATTAGGGACAAAAATCGATTTATGATGATTTACCCTGATATTACAATGATATGTAAAAAATATTTATAGTTGGAGATCAACAAGATACAAATAAGTAATTGAAATATTTTTTTGAAATAACCAAAAAAATTTAAAAAAATATATTCATGTGGTATACATTTTTATTAGTTTCAAAATTATTATAATAAAAAATTCTACTATCCTCACAAAATTAAAATTGTTAATGAAGGTAGGAATATAAAAATTAACTGGAAGGATTTTCTAAAAAATAAGAAACATGGAGTTATAATTAAGACCCATCATCTAAAAATGAGAAAACGTGATGATAATAAAAAGGGTTGTATATTTTTACATTCATATCAATAAAAATTTAACATTTAATGGAAATGTTTTGTGATTTCGTGAATGTAATTTTTAATTTCGACCTTTCCGGATGATGATTATATGGATTCTTTTTAAGTACATAAACATAATGTTTTTTAATGATTTATATTATTCTAAAAGTTTTTAATGAATAAATATCCATTGTGAATGTAATATCTTCTAACAGATAACTATAATTTTTCTCATAAATTTCCTAAATTAATAATTGATCTTACCATCACATCACCTTCCAATGATAACCCTAAAAATATGTTGTTTAAGTCATAAATGTAATGTAAAAAAATCACTTTGTATAATATGATAAAATATAGAAAATTGTTAAAATATTTTTGAAATTAATATGAGATCAGAGTCCAAAATCAAACCATTTTAAAGTAGATGTATTTAAAAAAGTATTTAAAATGTAGTATAATCTAAAATTAAAAATCAATTAACCCTATGTAAGACCATATTACACATTTTTTCAGAATATAATAAATTAATTACTCATGGATATTTACCAATTTTTAATTACCAGATATTTGGTTTTAAAATATCTAGCTACTCTATAATATTGGTGGGTAATGAATTAAAGGGTGGAAATGATTTAGCCTAATAATATTTATAGATAGATGATTAATTATCTACCAATATCAAAGTTTTCATATTTTACAAGATACCATTAGAAGTACAAACATGAATATTTAAAATTAAATGTATAATATTTTACTATGGTGTATAATGGATGAAAATATGAACATAAAAATATTATTAATGTTAAATTAGGTGAAAATGGCTTTTGAAAATATTATATAGAAAAATAATATTACTTGTTGATGTATCAATTTAATGAAATATTGTATGATTAAATTTTTACATTGTTTTCCACTAAGTAAATTTTTCATTATCATCTGTAATTTTGAGGTGTGATATAATATTTATTTTAAAAAATTTGTAAATTTATCTTATCTTATTAATAAAGTGTTCCAGTCTTATCTAAATACCTGAATATTAACTTTTTTACTATTAATTTATAAATCTAGAAGTTATAAAAATTTCATTCCTGAGTGTATAATATGATAGTTCATGTCATCAAAATAGAAATATTGGATATTTCAACCATCAAAGAATTATTAATATATTCTAAAAGATTCATATTATCATCAAACAAAATTATGT
Source organism: Viscum album (assembly GCA_963277665.1). Lineage (NCBI taxonomy): Eukaryota > Viridiplantae > Streptophyta > Magnoliopsida > Santalales > Viscaceae > Viscum > Viscum album. Next base: position 194,019,971 of record OY728146.1, on the reverse strand, counting down.
TTAATTACTATAATATCTCTCAAAATGAAAATATAGATTGAAACATAATTAAAAATTTAAATTGATAAATTATTTTTCATAAAATATATATCCTAATTTTTCATAGACTATAGTATACAAGTTAGGTAATACCAGAAGATTTTTAAGATAGTAGTGACAAATAAGTTCAATAACACCACCCATTATGTTATAGGCTATCAACTACTCGAGAGGTTTTATAGATATCATGTGGAGACTATATCCTCAATCATATATTGATAAATAATTTCATAAATAATGATAAATCATGATCAATAATATCTGAAAATAGTATAAGTAGTAAAATTATAATAAAATTATAATAATTAAATATATCATGCAATAACAAAATATAATCTCACTATAATTTCTCCAAATTCATACATTAATATGAAACATTTCAATGAAACCAATCCAAATAAAATTGATATTAAAAAAAATAGAGATAATCATAACAATGAAATCTATATCACTGTTATATTTTATTCGCATCACCATCTATATAATTCATGACTATCCACTAATACAATGGTCATAACATATACCATAATTCTAACAGTTAGTTTTTAGGTCCACCAGGGTGAATATGTATTGTGTGAGTTAAAAATCACATTTCAACCATATACTATAATGATCATCCTCATTAATGGTTAGTGTTAATCTAGGTGAATTTATTTTTTCATAATTGGGATTTCAACTTCTAATCATTTTATATGAGAGATATGGGATGTTTCATGAGTGTTATTTTTATGGTAGATTAATTCAATTTGTTCTTTGGTATTGGATGATTGAACTCAACAACTATGAATATGTTCACACCATAACATGATGGAATTTTTTTGTGTTGATTAGTGAATTAAATAGAGCATAATGCATCTTTGTGTACTATAGTGTAGTTCTTCATATTTATAAAGGGGTGAATGTTTGACTATTTTCCTATTCATGGTTTATTGTGCCAAATCATGGGGTCCAAATCTTTTCCAGACCATAGTGGGAGATGCATGAGATAAAATTAAGAATTGAATTCTTTCAAGGGTATTATATGGGAATTTAACAACTATATTTTAGGGTTCAGTTGCTACATATAAGGGATAGATGCAATAAAGTGTGGGAGTGTGATGATATGATGTATCCTAATGAAAACATTTGATCAATGGAAAACTTACTGTGTTTTTTAGATGATTACATTCTAGAAATTGAATTTGGTGATCTATTATAGAACCCATGTCAGAATATATTCCTTTTGGTGTATTAAAAGATAGATAAATATCACTGATTGGTTCAATAATCCCCTCCCCATATTATCTATTGATCATGGTTTTACAAGAGAGAACCATCATAAGGATTCAAGAAAAATTAATCTCCCACATCTCTTTGAACTTTTTATTTGCTCAACCATAATATTGGTTCCCATGGATAATGTTTATGGGATATTATTCAACTATATTATTCTTGAAACATTTCTCATGGTGATTCTTATTTTGGAGTTCTCTTGTAGAGGTGTTGAATATTTCATTCTCCAATATTGTATGGGTACTTTCCATAATATTTATATTTAGGTGGTTTAGTGATTTGAGGTGAGTCTTGATCTAGTTTCATGTAATTAATTATAATTTTTTTCTGTTTCAGTTCCAGGTGTATTTTGGGAGTGGAAAATACATTTTTTCTAAAGGAATGTCTTTTAGAAGGAATGATAACTATATTGGTGTTAATAATATTGAAATAATTTATTAGTTTAAATTATTTGGTTTATTAATTTATTTATTTTAGTTTATGAGATAGATTGTACTGTATATTAGGAGTTCCTTGTGATCATGGGATTGATTTAGGGATCATCGTTTGTGTATGGTGGCCTTGAAATTTTTTTTACACAAATTTGATTAGTATTCTTTGTTTTTTCATAATTATTATCTTTTTAATCTTGTTTTTTAATTTTTGTAATCACATATGTAGAATTTGAAATAACCCTATTATCCTGATAGTCAACATAAAATTCATAAATTTCTAAATAGTTTGATTGTAGTGAAAATGTAAATTTAGTTTTGATGGCTCTATTTATGTATTATTAGTGTAATGTGTTATATTTTAATGATCTAGATATTTAACCATTAAATATTTATTTTAAATCTTGTTTTTATCTGAATGGAATTTCTATAAATTATTTTATTTGTGAAATGGATTTTAATATTTAATTTTAAATTGAATATCAGTGTTTTTAAAGCATCTTTTGATCGTAATTCATCATATAGCCTAATTTTATTAAGATATCTTGTGATTTATATTAAAATGGTTTTAAATTATTGATTTGACACATTTTTTAAGTCAATATTTTAAATATTTTTTGGATTTTTTTGGGGTTTTTGTGTTTTTTTAGAATTACTATTTTATAATGATTTTATATTTTTTTTCTTCCTAGTTATGGTTACCTGTTGAATATTTATTTTACATATTTTTCGTGGAAATGTAATTTATATTTATGTTTCATTTTTTATAATATCATATGTTTGGTTTGGGCGATTCATAAAAACCATTATAGTGTAGTCGTAGGTCTAAGGGACCATAGAAAAAACCATATGGGAATTATGGTAATTCAGAGTGGTTGGATATTTTTTTTCTGTTATTTCTGAGTAATGTGGTGTTATTTATATAATTATTGATAGATTATTATATTTTTTATAGTCCATGAGTGTATAATTACAAGTTGATGAGGTGGTGACCTTATGGTATGGGTTTTTTGCCTTGTTTTTGTTTCATTCAGGATTTAATTGTGTGCATATTTGATGATAAGATTGGATGGATTTTTTGAATAAACTTGAATGATTATTTGATGGAATTAACCTTATATGGGAGAGAGTTAGTGTTCTTGATATGGTTATGATAGTCACACCAAGTGATAGTGGTGGGAAATTTGGTATTATATACTACATTGATTGAGAGGGTAGTCAGAATGATGTATATACATTATCAGAGTACGATGTTACTAATATGGACCACCATGAGTAATAGGATAATGTTCCCAACATTTTTGTTAGATTATATATGATGTGATATGTTATTGGTGAGGTCTTAATCCCTTCATTCTTTAGAGGTTGGAGGATGTGACATGAACCCTCCCATGAGTGAGAGGGGCTAGTCTTGATACATGATTGACGACCAACACATATACCATAGGTAGTAGTTCTATCATTGAAATAGAACCTACCCTAAATTGTAAGGTATAGGTTGGGACAAGTTTCATAATGTGAATTTTCTTTTCATTGTGGATTTGATTCCAAAATGTTTTTGTGTTTTTGGGGCCATGTATTGAAATGTTGACCTAACATGTATTATTCTGTGACCATTTCATGTTATTATTCTTAGAGAGCATGTTTCATGAGAATTATTGGACATATTATATTTAATTTAAAAATATCCACATGATCAAAAATGTCCATATTATTGTATGGAAACATTTGTTTCCTAGTAGTTCATTAGAATCAATGATGATATCTATTCATGAAATGGGTTTTAATCTATATTGGTATTAGATAATGTTTTCTTCATTGACACATGTTGTTCATGGATATGTGGACAAATATTAGGTATACATATTTTTAGTGGCTTTGGATTTAGATTAATTTTTGTTATATTTTAATGGAAACCATTTTATTTTTTCTCATTTCAAGATGTGTACCCTCTTGTATTCCATTTATTTATATGATTTTTAGTTTTCCTTGTTTTTTACTTATACAACATTAGTATGTTGATACATAATATAATTAGTATCATTACATTCAATTCTATAATTCAAGATCCCCCTTGGATGACTATTATATCTACCGATATATTGGTATATACTTTATTTGGATTATCAAATATATACTTTTGTTAGATTTAGGCTGGATAATAGGGCCTTAATTTGGTATGTATATTTTCCCCATGACAGTTTTATGGATAATCCACTATAAAAAAACTACAATTTTTGATGAATTATGATTGATGTAATGTAGAACACCATCTCAGGTTTTATTTTAGATTATTGATTTACATAAATTGAAATCCTATCCAAGGCTATTTTAATATGTTTCATTTATTTTCTTAGTGTATTTATGTCTTTACGTCTCAATCGATAGTTGGATATCATGTTTTGAGATTAATCCCATGTTTCTATGGTTTTGTTTCTGGAAACAGTAAAAGCACTTTATAGGTGAATAACCCATATGATTTATCTCAAATTTTATGGATCATTTTATAATTGATCAAGATATAAATTTAATGACAAATGAAATTTTTTCCCTAATTACTTACATTCAATCAACAAACCACAGAGGGAATATTTTTCACACTAAATTAGTAATTAAATAAATTATATCATAATATAGAATTATTTCTCTTTTAATCTCTTATAAATAACATTGTTAATCATTTGAAACCACTTTTTAGAATACATTTTTTTCATAAGGAGGACCCAAAGTTGCACCTCTATATACCGATCCACCCATTTTCTTTTGATGTCTTAAAAACACTGATGAAATGATAGGTTGTAATGTATCAAATAGATCATATTATTTTTTCATCATAATTTTCTCAAGTTCATTGAAGCTTCAATGATTCTCACCTATTTTTATAACTCATGAGAGGATGAGAGAAGATTTATCTAGAGAAAAAATAATTATTCACCATCATTGATAATTCTTGATTAGAGTTATATTTTGGGTTACGATTTTATTTAATTGTTCAATGACTCAAAGATTATAGAATAAGCCTTAACTGGCATCATAGAACATAATAATATTATTATTATTCTATTATGGTGTGTGTTATATAAATTAATAATAAATAATGTGTTTCCACATTTCCGTTTATTATTTATCAAAATAAAATATATTGTACTGCTCATCATACTTGATTGTTTTCAAAAACCTAAAAATATATTTATTAAATATATTTTTCTAAGTAAATATTTTATTCATAGTTTTCAAATAAATATTAACTTAATATTATATAGATAAAATAAATATTAAATTCATAGTCTAGAAAGTAAATGTTTTTTATTTATATACATTATTTAATAGTTTATTTACTAATGTATAAATATTTACTTATTTCCTTGAAAACATTCAGGATAAATAAATCCTAAAAAATGATTCATCAAAATTAAGAAAAATATATATTTTAATAATTAAAATTAATTATTTTTAAATGAGATCAATAAAAACACATAGTGTGTAACCCTCTAGAATTTATTCCAATTTTAATTAAAAAGGAACAAATAAATTTAAATATTACTATCTCAGAATATGTCAAGTAATACTCGAGAAGTAACTTTATGTCTGATTATAAGAAACCCCAAACAAGCACTTACATTGAAATTTTGTTACGTAGCCACAATATTTAATCATGTAGGTTGTACAATTTTGTTATAAACATATAAACTAGATACATCCTTCATTGAATATGAGAATAATAAATTTCTTTTCATTGTGTCTCGGTAATTTAATGCGATAATTCATTTTCAATGAATGGGTAAAATATAAACATCAATTAATATTGAAGTGAAAAATATTTCATCTAGAATTTAATTATTATCCTAACATCAACGACAGTTGGAACTCAAAATAAAAAGCAATGATGTGAAAAAAATTGAGTAACTCAACCCTAGAACATAGGATATTTCACAAGATATGATTCTACTAGATATAAATCCAAATTAGACTAATGAATCATAATTTATGGTTGTAGGTATTCAGGATTTTAATATAGTTGTGGATCCCATTTGTAGAGACTATATGCCCAGAATTTTCCCAATGTCTTGGTTTTTAGAGGTTCAATTTTATGGGATCCCTTTTTTAATGGGAGAATAATTTATTATATTCCTTAGAGATTTTGAGAAGACTCATCTGTAAAAATGCAATGTCATGATAGAGTTTCCACATGAATCTAGAAACACATCACTACTACACAATGCATTGAAAGTCCTCATCGAGGGTCCGATGGAGCCACTCCCATTCTTAAAGCAAAAAAATATTTGTAAACTACTTACAATAACAAAAAACAAATTCCTGAAAATACACCCTCATTCCACAATTTTTATATTGAGATGCCACTAGGTTGTAGCCTCACACTCTCAGTTCACAATGCTCATGGTCCTTACCAGACCATCTTATAAAAATCTCCTACATATAAAAAACCATCATCACTTTCCTTATTGAGATCCTCTATCCTATGTGGCGATTCCATTCATTAATTCATACTCACATAGAAAAATAAAAAGTCTCTCTGTGGAACTTTATGCAGTGAAAAAAACATAGCCTTCTAGAATAACTGCCCCTGTTAATTAGCACATCGTTCATGAGACCTTGAGCTCCGAGAAGCCCCATCCATCGTGAGACCTTGATCTCTAAAAATGAAATCATTCATGAGACCTAATCTATATAAATAAACATCCTTTTTATTCCATAACCTTCATAAAGATACTACCATTATGTCAAAAAGTCCATAATGTGGGGCATGCACCCCCACGCCCCCACTAAAGATCACTTATGGGATGCTACCATGAGCCTCTATCATAACCCCTTCCCTATGTTCACAGAAACCATGGAATGATGGAGTTTCTTGCAGTAAAATTTCCATGCATTGACGAAGACATTTTGGGTTGATCCATTTTATGAACCCAACATCAACCCCACATTTTACCATGTTTATAGATAATCCTGTACACCCCATGAAATACATTTTTCTACCTACTTGTCTTGGTACCTTTTCGGTGACAATAGTTGAGATTATCATCGTCGATTCCCTAAGTATATTTAGTCAAATAATTCTCCAATAATCTCATGAAACATCATCACCTAGCTCACTTTACAGTTTAAACAAGGAATGTATGATCTGGAATATGTCCCACAACTGCCTTTTCTATGCATCTTCTTCCAAATATTCCTCACTACATGACTACAAACTGTTTTATACCCTGTCATTAATTATTAATAATACAAATGCATCATGAATTATATACCTCATACCTGAATCATATTTTTTCTTTCCCTAGTCCTCTCGAGATGACATTAAAATTTAGTATACACAATCATTCCTGAATATGTTTCATTGTAGATCAAGTATAAGATGTCTCATTCCATATTCATTAGAATAAATTCCATATTCTACACTATTTGAATTTTTACTATACCATCGCCAATCATTCAATATTTTTCTGCCTCATGTAACAAATACGAGAGGCCCTATGCATCAAGAACAAGATTCCCAGTATTACTTATCACAAGAAATTAATCTATATCATAACCTATAATTCATGAATAAGAAGACTCTTCTAACAAAAAATTGATACCTTATAAATTATGTAATATATTCCTCATTACATGATCATGATATGACTAAAAAATTCTGTATGGTCCACCTCCATAGGTGAAATCTACATTTAGATACCTAGACCCACTACAAACACGAGTTTCCCATGTGACATGACATGAAGAAGAAAAACTGGCCAAATTATATTAATTATCCACTCACACATCGTGCATTCACCATATGTAAAACTATAAATTTACCTCATTAAATTAAAATGTGATTCCATATTGACCTGACCTGAAGAATATAGAACCGAACACTTCCACACATAAGCGTCATTCACATTATTGTTTCACCATAGCATCATATTATCATCAAAATGTGTATTATCCACAAAACCATTAAAAATCCATGAGAGACACCTATGGGTAAACCCTAACCATATTCATCATATAGTTAACGTAAACATATATGACCCAACCACCTGATCCTTTAGGAAACCGCCTTAGGTGTAAGACTTATCCTATTATGATATAATTTGGCTTTAAATCAAAACATTATAGGTATCATGACAAGCCTCTATAAGGTGAAACCCAAACATTTGCATTCATCCTAATTTTCTATGGGAAAAACCCCCCAGTTAGATCATTCAACTCACATTGAAGTCCCCATATCCACCATTTCATTGGGTATATTAACTCATAATCTACAAAACATGTCAAACCAACTATGACCCTACTATGAAGGGAAAACCTCAATCATAATCCAAAAACAATCCCCTATCTATTCTTCCTTCATGATGCTTTCATCATTGACACATGATGTTAAAAATCACATAATCGTCATAATATATGACATTAAAATACAAAATTGAACTACATGGATTTTGATCATAATCTTCTATACATGGTATGTACAAATGTACTCCAAGGTTTAACCCCATCAAATAATAAACCCAAGTGCTCTATCCTTGTGATGATCCACAAGATATGTAGATGGTTAAATTTTTTGTTTATCTATCTTATATTTTTCTCAAGCGGAATCCTTTTTCACATATTTCTAATTCATCCGAAGGGAAAATTTAATCTATACCTTCTAGTTCACCTCCAAGGGTCATTATTATTCATCCTTTTTGGTGTCAAATGATCAATCATAAGGACACAATTCCTTGATCTACCTCAATGGTAATCCGGGTCACCCCTTATATCCCCATATTATATTAACATTCTTACATAATTTAAAGTTTATTGTAATGAATTATATTTTATATGTTATTTTTATTGAAAACTCTTATGAAAATTTAACGAATATGAACTGAGACGAAATGATATTCAGAGGCCCATAGTGCTTGGAATGATCGGTTTAAAAAATTATTTTTAAAATAGAATGAATGAGAGTTTTTCACAAAAAAAGAGCGGAATAACTCTTAAATAGTTGGATAGAATTGAAATTTGATGGCACTGTTGCGTTCAGAGTAGTTGGTTAACCTAAGCATGACTTATGTATAGTCATCATGGGACTCTAGTGAGATAACCTGAAATTGGAATTACTGTAAATAAGAAAATAAATAAAATTATTTTATTTTTCAAATACATAAAACTCAAGAATGGTGTCTCGGATTGAAAACCAAATATCATTGTTGAGATCATAATGGGTTTATTTCTGTAGGCGATGCCCAAATTTGGAAAATTCAGGCCAACTTGGGAATTTAGTTTTTTGGATATGACTATAAAAAAATTATTAAACAAAAATTATTTTATTTTGGATAACTCGTAAAAGCTATCTCAATTTAGAAATCTAGGAGTACCCTAGAGGTCGTGAGGGTATGATTTCCATAGGCAGGGCCAAACCTCAACCAACATGGGTTAAGGGTAAATGTTAATTTTTTCCCATATTATGAAAAAATAAAATAAACATAAAAGCTTATTTTATTTCAGAATGTTTTCAGAATTGAAAGGATGAGGAAACTATTTCTTTTCTTAAATTAAAAATAGTAATGTGGTGGAAACTCCTTATAACATATATGATAAAACATGTTTCCTCCATTATGTGGATTTAATAAGATATAGTGTGAGTGGAAATCTCAAGGTATTGGAATGAGGATCTGAAGGAATTATGTGTGTGATAAATGAATGAAGACTCGCCAATGGCGAAGGATCAATGATTGATTGTCGAACAGATGACAAATCCCGATATCTCTTAATGGATCACCAATTACGACTGAGCCCTGACGTTGAATTATCATTTTCTTAAGTAGGGGTTTTTATTTCAATGTTTGTTTCCCTCATTCATGAATTCAGAATGAAGAACGAGAATCTCCCAAAGAGTAGGTTGAATCGAGATGCAATTGTTCTTGCAGGTGGTTTTTACTATGTGATTATCTTATGGGATATGAGTTTTCTATTTTTTCCCACTCTCATGATCCTTCTAATGGATCAGATCGAGGCCATAATGAACAAACTACCAAGAATTGATCCTCAAGATTCATTTTGAGTTATCTCCCTCAATTTATTTTCTTTTTTTATAATGATAAATCGATAGATATTTTCACAAACACTTAATGGGGAAATAGTCTAAAAACATATATCTGTAATAGAAACGACACAACATAGGTGTGATAACGACACAGATGATTAGATCGAGGCGGTGCAGGTGATATCACACATGAATAGATTCGAATAGGAAAGGGATAATGGAATGATTTTGAATACCTAGAGATGAAGAGTAATGCATTAGGACTCCATAATTTCTTTCTAATAAAAGAACATACCACTAGAGCATGTTTGGTAGACTAGGTAAGGGCCTGGGGACGATGGATGCATGTCGGACGGTGGATGCTGGATGACGTGACAGCGACAGTAGCAGTATCTACATGTTTTCTCATGTGGATAAGGCTACGACATCGATTTGTGGCAGGTTTAGCTAGACCCGCAACTCATATTGCGAGATAAATCTACTATCATTTGATCTAGATGCCTCGCACGGAGCAGACACAGAAGACCACCATGTCAGGGAGGTTGATTCGGACCACATATGAGCGTTCCAGGCTCGATCAGATGGGTAGGCCATAGGTCAGGCCCAACACCTCATGTTGGGCTTGAAAAATGGGTTGGGTCAGACCCCACTTGTCTGGGTTGGACTTGGGATTTGTCAACGGACCATCAGGCTGATTCTGGTCAGGCCTATTTGACCGCGTCTAACTAGAAATGAACCCAACAACCTCTTTTCACTAATATCCCATATCTTCCAAATTTTATTTTTGATTCAAGAGACATTTGAGACATTGGTATCCTCCTCATAAGACGGTACCTTTGAGATTCTCGATATTAGTTTTTTTAAATAGAATTATGTCTTTATGGATTGAGGTGTAGTTTATCATAGTAAATGTACTCTTGAGTGAGAATTGAAATGTTTTTTAATGTTGGGATAGCCCATGTCAAGGGAGCATGTTCATTTTCTTTGGGTTCCATCCACCGAGGGTGTTACATACCGAAATGACTAGGGTATGAGTTCCCAAAGATGTTTGAGAAGAGAGAGTAGTTACTTCCCAGTTGGACCAAGGTGTGGGTACTCTATCTATAGAGGTTTACTACCCTATACTACTAGATGGTGGGTCATATATATCTATTGAAAATAGATTCAGAACTCTCCAATAGGTAGGGTGTAGGTCCGCTATGATAGGATTTGGTACTGTCCTGATGTCCCAGGGCGTGGGCCCTCCAAACATGAATAGTTAGGGTTGGTACTCTCGGGTCTTACAAGGGTGTGAGTCCTCTAGTCACTAAGTATTACTCCCCTACAAGTTAGGGTGCATGTCCTCAACTTATAAATTCTTACTCTGATGTGGTATTAGTATATGGGTCCTTCATGGGTTTTACTACCCTATGGGATCAGTATAAAGGTTCTCATTTAAATAGTTGCACTCCCCCATCTCAGGTATAAAAAAGGAGAGGCTATTCCATTTGAGATAGAGCTCCCTCGACTGTCATACATTGTTTCAAGGAGAGGGCCCATATAATTTATGAAAACATTACCAAGGTAAAATCTAGTTATCCATCAACATTATGTGGTGAGGTCCACTTCATATGAGAGAGACACATGATTCATGAGATGGTTTTGAGTAGAGGTCCCTCATTTGTGTAATGTGGAGAATGATGACCTATTCAATTGGGTTTCCTTGGTCATATGTTGGGCGCAAGAAAAATATGTCTTAACCTATTATGTTGAGAATTGGAGGTAGACATTGTAGGATATTCCTGATAGAGAATGTTCTCTCAAACATACCATTATGAATGGACGAGTTATTCTCAATGGAGTGTACCTCTTGTCTGGGAACCATCATGGATGGTTTTGATCATGGAGCATTTTTTAATGGTTTTATATATATTTATTTGAACATATGATGAAAATCTTGTTGGTGGATATGATGTTTTAAATTTCTGATTATTAGTGTTAGAGATGAGTATATATGGATGTCCTTGGTATGTGTATGGGAATATACCTGAGTGGAGCTAACAGGGAATTTTTTGGGGGTTTTATGTTGTGTTTTACCATTATGATTTTAGGGTTTACTACTAAGTATTGTTTTACTCATCCATACACAAGATATTCCCACATGTATTATGTCTTGTGAATAAATTTTATGCTTTGAATATGTCCAAGGAGGGACATGATCAAGTGGTTATAGTGATATAATATTGACTAGGTGTACTCCTACTACTTCACGTAGCTACCATTCATATACCCTTCATGTGTATTCATCGAATACAGACTTCAGGAACATGGGGTTTTCCTTGGGTTTTGTATTTATTTTGGTGGTCTATTATAATATTTTGATTTTCCACCTTGTACTTTTCATTCTACTACACTCTTGTTTTTTTCTGCTTAGTAATCTACATGCATCACATCATTCTATTTTTACTTCCCATAATCATTGATTTGGAGTAGTGTGTGTGTCTGTATACTTATGATAATTTCTCCCATTCGTAGGATATGCCTACTCGGTGCTAGACACCATCCCTTGTACTATCAAAGGTGGTATTTGGGTAGTCTAGAATGGGCCCCAGTGGATGGGTCTTTAAAACATTAAACTGAGGAACTAACTCCAAATCAACTACCTGATGTAAATAATGATATTCATGAGGTGAAATCATTAAATGATATGATCCCATGGTATAAAATCTATCACAACAGACACAGAATACATTTGGTTCAATGAAAAATATGCCTCATATGAGATGAATCAAAATTATAAAAGGGGATACAACCTGTAGTTTCCGAAAACTTTTGATTGATATGAAATTAAATGGGTCATGTGTTAAACATAAATCACCTGAGATTCCCTCAAAATAGATTCAAAAACTTGTTCCAAATACACATAGTGCCAAAAAACTCCATGAAATATCAATTAATGCAATCTATTAAGAAAAATATTGTTTTCCTATAAGAAAAAAAGAATGGTAATTAACCAGTTTGGGAAATGAGAAGACATCCAGAATGAGTTTCATGATCATGACTCAAATGTATGAGGGAGTTCTGGAAGAGGCAATGAACGCTAATGAGACATCCATGGAAGGATGAATCGATATCCTATCAGCTTGGATAGATCTTGGTGTCCACATCACCATAAATGGTGTTGGAGGCCACCCGCCTTTGGAATATGGTATGAATGGGAAACAAACATATGTCACTACAACCATGGGTAACCCATAGAAAAAACATTGGAAATAGTGACACACCTAACATACCCTAATTATAATAAACATATGGATTCACTATTGAAATCAATACATCAATGTATCAAATTTAAGAATAGAAAAAATAAAAAATAAAATGAAAAAGGACCATTAAAAAATTTTGTTGTTAGGAATATTCAATTAAATATTAAGATGATGAATTCATACATGGAATGTTTTCTCATAATCTGTCATCATTAATATTACGATGTGTGAAATTCAAGATAATAATAATCATCTACATACGAGTTCTCACACCTAATAGACAGAACTCATTATGTATCATCATAGTGTGTTATATAACTACAGAACTATATTTATTTCTATCATTATGGAATTTTAATGTACTAATATTTCAAAGGAACTTATATTACTTTTTAAATGTGTCATAGAATCTAGGATATTATTATATTAAATCATTAATAACATTGAAAACATACAATATGATGTTTTATTAACATTAATGTATTCCAATATATGTAATCTAATGTATTTATAGTTGGTTTTAGAAAACAAACAAAAACAAAATCCCAGATGAAATAGATCCAATTGTAAACATCTTTTAATATGTTATCCCTCAAATGATGGTCATGTTTTTGATGAGTTAATGATTTTCTTTATATAAACAATATATTGTGTTAACTGAATATTTTAAACACAAAAAAATATTATATATGATAAAAAAATATAAAAAGTGATGTTATTTTCAATGTATTATCATCAACCAATGATGTGATATTATATCCTTTTCATAGGTCAATTCTGTAATATTATCAATGTAGTACGTGATAGGGTATTTACTGCTCAGGGAAATTTTTATCTCTTGGATGAGATTACATATCCAAAGTATATATTATACTCACATAGATGTTGTAATATACTATTAATATATTTTAAAATCATTGATCATATAATTTTTGTGATTTTATGTCTTATAAAACCTTCATTTACAATGAATATGGACATAAGTTGTGATTTTGGATCATCTTGATTTGTCTGGATACAAGAATATACATATTATCTAATGACTATTTTTCCTTTTCTCCATATAATATGAAAATATAATTAATAATAATCATATATTTATGTATAATATTGAAATAAATCCATGTTTGTTCACTTGGTTCACCTTAATGTCTTCCAACCATATTTTCAATTTATGCATCATTAACCATTGTACATACCATAGCAGATGTGATTAAACCAATCACTAACACATTAGGATTCAATTCTATAATCAATTTTTCCTCAAGTGTTTGAGGAAAACATTTCATTTATTTATAAATACCATATGAAATTGTAAAGAAACCCCTCTTGGATAGTTACATACTATATCTCTACACAATATTGTCAATATATGTACCTTAAATTTAATTGAGATGCCTCTTTGATCTATAATGACACACCTCTATCCAACTAATATATGTTCCTTCACCTAATTAATTTATTTATAATCATGTGATTACCCATGATTTAATGGTTTATAAGACTGATATTTCATTTAAAATATGTAGTATACCATGGATATAAATTATTAATAAGAAACACTCCCACAAAATATTTTATAGTCCCAAGGTGAAAATATTTTAGTATTGAAACCAAATTACACTATGGCTTAATTAAATTGAATTATCCATGAATTTTATGATTTATTTACTCTATTAATAGTTATACATCTAGATATATTTATAATAAATACTATTTTTGATAGAGTAGAAGATACATATTACCAAGCATAAAAAACATGTGAAATATTATTATATAAATATGAATATTATAACATAGAAGTTAAATTGGTTAGTATGAATAGTAATAAATAAACATTTTTAAAAAAAATTATATACTATTGAATAATTCTCCATAAATAATCCCTTAATTATTAAGAAAAAATGTATTCTTCAAATATATTTTTTCATTAGAAAGTTATTTTCATTTATTTTTGAGAAAAAATCATATAATTAAATTCTATAAAATCTAGAAATTTCAATTGATAGAATAAATATCATTTTTTAAAGAAGAATATCAAAATTATACAAATGGGAGGTTTTTACTATTTTTGAAATAAATTATTTTTTATTGAATTGGAGAAATTATAATCATTAATAAAAAATATGTTAAATTTAATGTATTTTTTGGTAATATTTTCTTTTGGAATATATTTAAAAATTAATTATTTCATTTTGTTTTAGAATAGTCAAATTATAAATTATAAATTAATTTTATTCTTTAATTTCATATTAAATCATTTTATTTTTTAAAAGGTAAATTATTCATAACATCATTTTCATCTCATTTTCATGTTTATTTTTGAATTAAATTATAACAATTAATTATTTTTTAAACCTAAAAATAAATTTTTTATTTAAAATATATTGGAAAAAAATTGCTAAATATTTCACTTTAATTTTTTTACATTAGAAATAGTAACGTTAGTAGAATTGAATTATACATTAAAGGGTAAAGACTATAATATAGATTAATAATAAAATAATAAGTGCTAAAAATACCCATATCACATAAATTAATATTATTGGATGAGTCTCAATCAACTATAAACATCCTAAATTTTGTTATATAAACTTTTGAGACCTTATGTATGAGATTAATACCAACATAATATTTTATGTAATGAAAATTGAATATTGTCAAAACCATGATTTTAATAACACTAGAATTTGTAACAAGGGGACAAAAGGGGGATTTTTTTGTTATAAATATTCAAATATAATCTATTTATTTTATATTATCAAAGGTAATTTATTTTTTATTTAGTTAATATAAAAACACTTGAAATTATTACACAATGTCGAGAGAGTAATTATTCAATTAATGGAAAACATATATTTTTTATTAAAAAATTAATTTTTTTATAATTTTTATGAATCTTTTTGATCCATATATTTGTGATAAATAATATAATATAAATTTTTTCATTAGTGTATTCTAATTTCATTTTTTCTTGATTTTATAAATGTAAATGTAATTTAATTGATATGAAATTTAGGATATTGATATTTTATGAAAAAAATAGTTTATTAAATGATTTAAAATATAAAAAAATATTTTATTTAGCCATGTGGATTTTCTATGGTTTAATAAACAATCCATTATTTATTTATGTGTTGTTTTTTCTTTTATTGTGACTATTATGTCAATAGATGAGTAAAAACATTATTGTATTTTTATGGTGAAAAGGTTTTGTGATGGATTAATATATAATGATAATGGTAACAATATGATCCTAAATTGACCAAATATAATTCAATTGGAATATTTTGAATCATCCACATATTACATTATATCATTATCAATTTCAACCCATTTTGACATCTAATACAATTATATTAAGTTATTATTTTAAGAAATTCCATGAGTACCCCCTATCATATAAAAGGGATCATTTTCTTCTCGTTTCTTCACACATCCAGAACAATTTGGTTCCAAAAATACCTATTATAATAACATTATAACATCTATCCCCATGTTAAACATGGATTATTTTGGGTATACTAATGTCCAAATTCATTGTATTTGGTAAATTAATAGAGGTTTTATGATGGAATGGTATTGTACATGAACTGGACCATAATAATGAGATAAAAAAATAGTTATTTAAAATACATAATAATGTTATTATGTTCATATAATAACATATATCTATCCCAATACTTCATTAGTTTGAAAATCATTTCATTGTATTTGTGTACAATGGAATACTGCCTCACATACCAAAATAATTAATTTACTATCGTTGCCTCTCACTGATGGGTATAATGATAGAATTAATATTTATGTATGATATTATATATATATATATCTATATTAAAATATTATATATCATTTACATTATAACAGATCCATTCACCAAATGATGATACCATAGTTCATGGATACGTGTGGACTACCACTTCTACAAATGGATGTAATTAATTTTTAATCCCCATAGTGGTAGCGCACAAAACCAGATATCCCAGAGTCAGAAGATAAAGTTAATTAGATTTCCCATATTGTAATTAATCATATTCATGAGGGATGATATTATAGTAGTATCGGTAAACTTGATACAAAAATGAGTATTGTATTATAAATTAATAAACTAATTATGACATAATATTTTTCATCTTCTTTATAAATATATTAGATGATAGTAATATTCAATCTAGTATATATTTAATATCAATCATACATAATGGATTCCTATATAAAGGAAACATAATAAAGGTGAGCTCAAATGATCAGTAAGGGAAAATGTATACGAATTAATAATGAATCAATGATACTAATAATTAAATAATGGTGAATAACAAGAAAAATATACCCTGAAATAAACAAATAGAGAAGGAATTTCATAAACATTATGATAGGGTAATAACTCGAAACACATTCCATTTAAATTAGTAGATAATTAAAAATAAATATAGAACGGTAATAAATTGATCCACTTTCAATTGAATCAATAATATAAAATGAAATGTATCGATATATATATCGTTGCAAAATATCATGGATGAATAAAAACAAAAACTAAAAGATGATAATTTTTAATTTTGGGATTCCATTTTTCCTTGGTACATAGAATCATTACCATCATGACATAATCCAAAGAATGATTAGACTATTCTATGGGTAAAAAAGTATCTAATATTATTATTTTTAAACAATTAATGTTTGTTACTACCAAAATTCTTCACAGATGACAATTGCTTAATCATGGGGAATTAATTCAATTTTTCCCATCTGGTAGGGATATCCTTAAATGGTCCCCAATCTGAATATTTCATTACCAAAGCATTTAAATAAACCCATTTCCTCCTAAAACATATGTATTGAGTGAATGATATTGAATTATCAATATTTAACCATTTAATTAAATACCATTCAATGTAAAATAAATATTAAAAATGTTTCAGGGGTTTGGAAAAAATCATGTCTATGATAATTGATATGGATTTCTAGGGAAAATTTATTATCAAATAAAAAATATAAAATTTAATATTTTACGGATATTAAGAGGAATCAGGGAAGTGATTTTAAAAAATTCATCCAGATAAATCAATAATAAACCATACTTAGGAATAGTTATGATGATATCAATACAAAATATTCCTTTGGGAGTAAAAATATAGGGTTTTAGTTAGTGATGAAATTGATAAAAGACTTGAAAAAAATTTGTGAGATAATTATCTTCTTTTAACCATTAAAGAAACATTACTTTGAAAATACTGTTTATAAATAATAAAACATTTTTAATGGGTAAAAATTACTTTACAAAATCAATTTATAAATATTAAATACATTTCAATATCATTTTTATAAAACATACTTTTTATTTGAAAAAAGGTTCTCTCAATAAAGAGAGAAATAATGTTGGGTATTTTGAAAATAATTTTATAAAACAATTTGTGTTTCAATTAGTGGGAAATGGTACTAATATGTTAACATGGTCAAAAATAACCATTCCGATAAAACTACATATTTTATTCAATAATTTTCATATAATTTTCTCGAATATAAATACGATTAAAATATCAATAATGTTATTATTAATGAAAATAATATTTATTCATTCTAGTGATTCTCATCCGACATTAAAAATTTTAAATAATAAACCATATGATGTAATTATATTACATTAAATATTTAAATATCATTATTTTAATGTAAATAATATCATCCTATAAAAAATTTTAGCAGATACACCACACAAAAGAAGTAATTGTTGAATATGACACTTATCTCGTAGAAGTATAAAGTCAGATAAAAATATCATACCTTGTGTTCCATTTCAATTAAACATATTTTAATATCCAAAGTACTAATGATATTTTATTCGGTAATTGATTAAATAATCTTTTCTTGTTTATCATTATTTTTATTTCACTTTTTCCAATGTTGTATACAATTATGTGAACAATTATGATTATATCTGGTGTTTTAACCAAATTCGATGTATGTGACAAAAAATTTCATTTATAGGTAAAATATATTAAATGTGTAATTATATAAAATCTCTATAATAATAATAATAAAATAATTAATATAACAATACATAAATTATACTTTTAAAACAAATAATTATATATTGATATGAAAAATGGACAAATTTTACAATCCAGGAGATGGTATGCAGTACATACACATGAGTAATATTCCCATTTTCATTAAAGGTTATAGAAAGAAGTTATGTAATATTGTATCATTAAAATAATCATTATATTATAAATATTTTATTTTTTAACCACATATACATATTTATATTATTATTCTGATTTAAAAATAATAACATAATGTTGAGGAGGCGGTATACTACACGTCCATTAATGACGTTATCTCTTTTTATATATGTGAAAGGGTAATAATAAAAATAATATAAATTATATTTACAGAAATGTTACTATATCAGGAATATAATACATATTTTTTTACAAAACATATTTATTATTAAAACTATATATTAAACATTCCATATTAAAGGTGAACAAATCAAATTGGTTTGATTGGTCGGTAGTCCACACTTCTACAAACAAAGTTATACTTTATAAAAAAAATTAAAAGAAATTTTTGTATGAGTTTTAAAGGAGTTAAAGAATATTTAAATCATAATACATATCATATATAGAATATATAGACATAGTACCCATAAGAATTTCCACAATGATAATTTCTAATGGAAAAAATGAAAAATAAATATTTCATGAGTTCGTATTTTTTCCTACATATAAGTAGTATGTTTGTTACCAACTAGTTTGAAGTGTTTTATGAATAGGTAGAGTTCGTAGAAAAAAAATATGCAAGAATATTTATGTTCTTTAATTTTTTATATAAACATTGAATTAGAATTATTAGAAGGGTGGATAAAGAAATTAACACTAGAGAACTTAAAGAGAGATTTTACCTCTTAATCGAGTAACACCTTTTAGTTTTCATCAATGGGCATCTATGGATTTAGTCTATCCCAATGACAGGATTCAAGGTATAGGGGATGGATGTTAATGATATATTATGTTAGTTCCTGATCTATCCAAAGTGTATTTAGAGTTGTGTAGAAGTTGAAGGAGAGGATGCCTTTTTATAGTGGTGGTGGAGTGGAACTCTTGAAATATTTTGAACAAAGAATTACATACACATTATTTGCATTTAATATTTATTGAATAATGGAAAAAAGATCCATAGGATTATATAGTCTATATATAAACTTTTATGGGCTTTTGGGAAACTGTATAGGTTATATGTAGCATTATGATTAATTTTGTGTCCCTTATTAGGCACAATTTTACCTCAATCATTGGAATTCATTTTTATATAATTCCACTAATATTTTTACCAAATACTATTTTCACCATATCATAAATTATAAATTATTTTTATTACAAATACTGAATAAATATTTCCAAATTTTAATCTCCTAGTTGGGAGAAATTATTTAAAATTAATCCCTCTGAAGGGAAGACAATGCAGGTTCTTAAAGTAAAATCATCTGAAAGTATTTTATGTTTTTATAGTCAATTTTAAATTGAAATTAATTCCAATGAACTAAATTTGGATAATTTATAAAACATTGATCTTATTGACTATAAAAAAATTTAAAATTATAAATTAAAATTATAAATAAAGTAAAGGAAAAACAATTTTTGAATTAAATTTATGTATATTTTGTTATCCATTAAAAATTGATTCTTTACAAAAAAATTCCAAAATTTATCCCCAAATTATTTTTTATGTTTATATTTCATTGAATATGTATATTTTGAAATACATAATCTCAAAAATTTCAAAAAAATTATCTAAATATAGGTCCTTCATTAAAACAATTTAAAATCCGTCAATAAAAATAAAGGTTTTATGTGTAAAATTTATTTTGTCATTACCTAATTCAAATAAAATATATTGGATGAATGTAAGCATGTTTTATTCCATATAATATATATATATATATTTAATATCACTCTAAAATTGTAATTAATTTAATTTATTAGTGTAAAATATTTTAGGGGCATAAAAATATGATTCTTTCAAAATATACATTTTATATTCAATTTGTTATTATATTCATTTATATTTAATTTTAAATCATTGAATCAGTCTTAGAACCATACATTTTCCAAATTTTATTAAAACATAACTTTATGGATAGTTTAT
Organism: Viscum album; assembly: GCA_963277665.1. Lineage (NCBI taxonomy): Eukaryota > Viridiplantae > Streptophyta > Magnoliopsida > Santalales > Viscaceae > Viscum > Viscum album. The sequence goes on along the minus strand of OY728146.1, from coordinate 193,998,795 downwards.
TATATCTTATTATATTATATAACATTATCTTAAATAATCTATTATTGTCTTCCAAAAGATCATCTTGTATGTAATTCAAGACACTGATGAAACTCATCAATGTGGGTAACTTATGCTAAATTAATTTTTCATGCATAAGAATATATTAAATGTAATAAATATATTTTAAATAGTTAATTTACAATAACACATATTGATATTAAATTCCTTAACATTCTTTGTGTCACATTTCATTCATGTTGTGGAATATAGGGTGCTTGCATTAGATTTTTGGATCATTACATTCTCCGAACATTAATTCAAATTCATCATACAACTTTAAACTCAATTTTTCCAATTTATTGATTGATATTTCATAGGATTAAATCCCCCTTCATTAAAAGGGTTCATAAGACATCCATTATAAAAGAGATAATTGGATGTATAAAGTTTTTCTTGAAGAATATATTCCATTATATATAAGTAAGATAATATTAATAGAATTTATAGATACGTACTTAGAGGAAAAGTTATAATTCTTGTAGGGAGGGATTGAGGTCATAAATCATAAACAAATTAATTAAAAATGGAATGTATTGGGCCACAATTCCATAAATCCATGTAGATTTAGAAGACCATTGGTTCAATAAAAAAATGTTATTATGATACTATTTTTTTTTACAATTTTTCTAATGTTGGGTAATTCATTTAAATTATTATAATACATTTTAATATTTATACCTAACATATATATCTATAAAAATAATTTCATTCTTTTTTTATTCTTCGATAAATTTCAACATCATGCACTAATTCAAAGAATGGATGTCCAGATATTAACGTTTATTTCCAAAGAACTAAAATTTTAATTTAATGGTTCATAAGGCCTATAGAATTTGGATATGTCTAACTACATGTCTCTAAATATTCTAAAAACTAAATATTCATAACAATTAAATCTATAAAAATAAAAATAAACAATATTGGTTCATCATTAAAATTTATTCATATATTTTTTTAACTAGAAACAATAACACATTAATCACGGCACTACGTAGGTTAGTGGTTTCTGTGAATCGTTATCTTCCATCGGTCACAGGATCAAACCACAGAACCTTACCGAACATCATTGGTTTTCACTATACATAAATGTTTATGCTTTTTAAAACTAAATAAATATAATTTCTAAAAATAAATATCACATACATCCTTTAAATTACATTAATGGGAAATTTTCCTTTTATTTATGTTTTTAAATTAAACCACAATACATAAAAAACCCTACATATATTTCAAAATATGTCCTTCCATGATCTAACATTTATCCATAATATCATTAGTTGGGTTTTTAAATAATTAACCATTATCATTAATCTAATACAACTTATGTTTAACCTACGTCATTCATTGTCATTATCTACTAAAATAATTCATAATAGTCTATAATGAAAATTTTAATTATCCAAAAATTATCTCTTATGAGTGTCACGATAGGTGCACATTAAGGCACATTTTCTTGTACCATATTAAACCCTGTTTGGAATTTCACAACATTCAAGGTTGTTACTCATATGAATACCTATTACAGAACCACCTCCACTTTAAGTATGTAAATATTGATGTATTTCTAGGAATACCAACATGATCTATAATTTATAAAATAGTCTAGGTTGTTCTTTTGTACTTATCCTAAGAATTTATTTAACTATTATGATCTTTAATTTAATTTTTATAAAATATAGTTCCCAAGGCTTATTTTCATCTTAAATTGATACAAATTGTATCTCCTTGACCTCATATGGCCCGTATTCTATGTCTCCTATCAACTATATTTTCATTCTTATAAAAATTAAAATTTTTGATGACTATTTGTTTAGTATTTTTGCAAAAAGAGATATATAAATGAGTCTTATATTACAAATTAAAACACTAATCGCAACATAATTTTTCATCATATTTATAAATATATTCTAGGATAATAACATTCTATATAGTATATAATTGAAAACCTTTTATACATCATGGTTCATATGATAAGGAAATACTACAAGGGTGAGCTAAAATGATTAGTACGTGAAAAATATAGAAAAATAAAAAATAATTCAAGGAGTGTAATAATTATGGAATGGAATACTACTGAACATTTTTACTATATAATCAAAAAACTAATAATTAACTGATTAAGAAGTATAGAGCGGTAAAATCATAGAACAAATTCAATTCATATATGAAGATAAGAAAAAATAAATATTGAATGGTAAGGAACTAAAACACATTCATTGTAATCAAGGCACTGAAATGAAATATATCCATAGTTTTATCGATGTAAAATATAAAGGATGAATAATAATTGAATAAAAATTAGAGAAATTTTTAATTATTAGATCCCATGTTTTCTATGTACATTGAACCATTACTAACAAAACATAATCTCAAGATTTTGTAAATTATTCTATGGGTATAAACCTGTTTATTCTTGGTGCAAACAAACCTGTATGATTTTTCCAATTAATTAGGTGAGATGAGACTACTGGTTCTTTGAGGCGATTTCGTTAACCAGTCCCCATCCCATAATTCTTACATTAAACTATCCTGAAACCATATTTATGCATGTCCAAGGAAATTAAATAAAACATTTCCCACATCAAATATATGTAATTAGTAAAGGATATATGTTTATCAATATATCACCATTCAATCAAATAACATTCAAAGTAAACACCATATTAATGATATTATATAGTTGATGAAATAATCATATCCATGGAATCTCATATGGATATTTTTTGGAAATATAATGTCAAATAACTAAATAAAATTGAATATTTATTAAGGATAAAAAAATCAAGGAAGTGAATGTGAATACCATCATTATCTAAATCAATAATAAAAAATATAGTTGTAGATAAAGTATAATATCAATGGAAAATATCTCTAGTAGGGTAAAAAGAAAGGTTTTTTGTCATTTTATGAAAAAAATATGTATATTAAAATTATTCTTGATGAAAATATTATTTTTTTCAAAACAACGTTTAAAAACTTTCATTGAAATTAACATTAAAAAATCATTTTTAAAAGGTGATAATTACTATGAAAAATAATTTTCAAAAGGTTATAATCATGTTTGAATTTATTTTTTTAAATAATGAATTTTAGAAGGAAATATTATCTCCAATTAAAGTGATAAATAAAGTACATTTTTTTGGAAAACATTTTCTAAAATAATCAATGTACCAAAGAGAGAAAATATTGTATTAACATTTGAAATGGCCATGAATAACCATTTTAGAGAGAAATTAATGGTTTTAATGAAAAATGACCATAAAATTTCCATGAATGGAAATATTATTGAAAAATCAAAAATGTTATTATTGGGAGAGATAATAATTAGACATATTAAAGTGTCTTATTCCACATTGAAACATTTTAAATCATAAGCTCCAAGAAAGAATTGTGTTACATTAGATATATTAATATCTTGAATATAAATTAATTTTTGATATAATTTATAAAAAATTTTTTTAGATACACCACACAAAAGAATTAATGGGTGAACATGACTTTATTCTCCTTAAAGTAAAAATTAATATAAAAATATCAAACATTTTCTCTCATTTCGGGTGATGTTAATTTAACTTTTTGTATAATAAAATAATATTAATTATCTACATTCTTCTGAAACTTTTCTACTTTTATTATTACTCATATTTAACTTATTACTATTTTGAATGAAAATAATTAAAAAATTATGTTCGATATGGGTGTTTTTACAAATTTGGGTTTAAATGCCAAAAACAACATCGGTTGGTAAACTATGGTGAAAGGGTACATTATATAACATATAAATTATAAAAATAATGAAATAATTACTATATTTAGATATCAATTATACTTTTAAAACCAATAATTAAATATTTTTATTAAAATTTAACCAATGTCACAATCATGGAGATTGTAGGTTGTACGTACGCATGTTTAACGTTCTGATGTTTCAGGGATAGTTATGAAAGGAATTTATGTAATATTATTTGTTTACATAAGTATAGTAATATCATAAATACATTATTATTTAATAAAATATACTTATACTACTAATAATTTTTATATAAAATAATGAAACCTTGTCAATGAGGAGGTATCCCACATGTCCACAAATGACGTTACCAATTTCTAAGTGTCTGAAAGGGTGATGAAGGAAATTACATGCATTTTATTTAAAGAAATGTAATTTTGTCATGTATATAATATTATTTTTAATGAAATGTATGTATAATGAAATACATACATTATACATTCCTGGTAAAGTTTGAATGAATCACACCTCTTTGATGGGGTAGTAGTCCACACATCCACAAACAGTGATAGAGTTTTTACACAAAATGTAATGCATGATTATATGAGTTGATAAATAAATAAATAATAATAAATAGATAATAAAAAAATATATGAAATATATAAAAATAGTTTCCATCATAATGGACACCATGATAGTTGGAAATGAAAAAATGAAAAATCATTGTTTTGTGAGGGAGTTGTTCTCTATAGAAAGAAACAAAATTTTCATTACTGATTTGATTTCTTTGTGTTTATGTGTTTATTGAAAACATAACATAAAAAATCATATTTTAATTATGATACTATTATTTTTATATAATATTTTAGTAATAATAATTGGAGGACTGAATATATGAAAATAAATCTATAGATCATAAGAAAAATTTGTTACCTCTTAATCGAGGTACTCTTTTTTGTTTACACCAATGGGAATCAATGGATTATGTACAGAACAAGTTGTGTATTCCAGCTTCATGGAATAGATTAATAAAATATATTTGGGATTATAATTATCAAAAAAAAATATGGCATGACATGTGTGAGGAAGTGGCGGGATAAGATGCCTTTTTTATAATGGAGGAGGAGTGGCACTGTTGTAATATTTTGAAAAAGGAATTCCATACAGGTTCTTCACATATAAGTTGGATCCACTAATGAGAACCATTCATTAAAGGGATTATATGGTCAAATTTTTACCAGAAAATTTCTTTTTTGGAATATTAAATGTAATTTGGACCCATGAGATTAAGTATTATTCACATATTAGGCTTAATGTTACCATATTTTATGCAATTAATTTTAATTACATTTACAAGTATTTATTGTCAACAACAATGTTGAATAAATAATAAATTATAATTTATGATGGTTGTAATAATTTTATAAAATTACCCAAATTCCAATCACAGTTGTGGTTAAAATTAATTTAAATTTTATCCTATAAATAGAACGAAAATATGGAATTTTAATGTAAAAACATCTTAATGATTATGTTGTTTTTGTAGAGAATTTAAATGATAAACAGATTAAAATGACATAAATTAGATTAACTAATAAAAAATTATCTAATTAACCTTTTAATACAATTAAATGTATATGTTTTCCATATAAATAAATTAGATGAAAACCCAATATTGAAATAAATATCTGTATTTTTTATTATTCACTAAAAAAGGAAACGTTATAGAAAAATAATGAAAATTAAGAAAAAATGAATTTTAATGTTTAGAATTAAATTATTCTGTTTTTTATAAAATTTATAATATATAAAATTATTAACAGTTGAATTTATAATAGGTTCTCAATTAGAAAGTGGTAAATATGACTTAATAAAAACATAGGTTTAATGTGTAAAATATTATCTGTTCATATATTATAAAAATAAAATATATTAGATCAATTTAAAAAAAAAATTCTTGAATATATAATATATATTTTACATAAATATAAATCACAAATTTTAGTTAGTTTAATACATTATTTTAATATAGCTTCGTTGGAATACAAATAGAATTTTATAAAAATATTCCTTTCATATTCAATTATCCATTATATTGATTTATAATTCATTTATAATCAATGAATTAGTTTTAAAAATATATTTCCATAAGTTTGTTAATAATTTTTCAAATGTATAGAGTATTATACTTTATTATAGTGAATAATACTATTTTGAATAATTTATTAATGTTTGTTAAAAATGAGTAATGCGTGTAACACAAGCAATGAAAGAAACTCATGGTTGTGTGTAACATATGAAAACTCTAAGTTTAATTCATTTTAATATATACAATTTTTTGAAATTTTTTTAAATAGTAATTATATTATAAGGTCTTTAGATATTATATTCCCTTATATTCTTGTTATCTTGTGTCATGCACATAATCGAATACAATGTTCATAAGATATATTTTAAGGGAATTAAAAATCACATGGATGATACATATAAGTATTTTTAATGAAATAATTTGTTACTAATGATAATATTATGATTCATAAATTTAATAATATTAATTACCTTTATTCCATAATTATCTTTGAAAAAAGGAATGGTAACTCTTGTGTACGTATAACCTACCATCAGCCTAGTTTTATCATTGATCATTTTTCCAAACCATGATTCAGGATTGGTTTTAATATTATAATTTTTTAAAAAATAATATAATTATTTCATTATTATTATTCTTTATATTATGTAAAAATTACCCTATAAACTATAGTAAAAAAAATGAATCTATTTTGAAATTATAGGACACACTTCCTCAAAACACCTAACGTGGACTACACTGATTAGGTAATTAATTAAATCATTGAATTAAATGAAATAAATGTTTAAGTATAAGGTCTTACAATTATAATTTTTTATTAATAAATTATATAAATTATATATTTTTATTATATATATATATATTAACATATATACATCGAATGTCAGGACTCGAGGTAAGGGATTTTTTTGTCAATATTCAGTCTTGGAGTATTATATTATTATTTTGAAACTAATTATTTTATAATGTATATATAATGGCCATTTTAATGTCATATCATGAAAAATACATATGTTATAATGTTTTTTCTATTTCAAAATAATTCATATAATGATATTTTACTTGAATTTTTCCACATTGTAAAGGGTTTTATAAAAAATCTCCATTTGATGGGTTATAACTCTTTTGTGTAAGGACCCAGCCTTAATCATTACATAATATTGAATTATTTCCTGAATTCACATTGATTATATTTTCAGGTTTTTACTTATATAGTGTAAGGCTGTAATTATTAAATTACATCTCAAAAATTACAATGTAGACGCTTCTACTTAGTATCCATTTTTTCATAAAAAAAATTTAAAAAATAAACTTGTCCACTTCTATATTTTAGAGAGAATGACTTTTCCTTGATCCCATAATTGACCCTATTAATCATTATGTCATGTGAAAAACATTTCAAAACATTTTATGAGCATTAAAAGGTTAGTAATGGTAATAATATAAAGAAAAGAAACATTAGCCCATCCATAAATAAAAAACAATGAAACCATACTTTTCAATCATAACAAACATCATGAAACCATACGATTAATGAATAACACACTGAAATCATCATTCATAAAGGTAACATATGTCATAGATAACATTATCACATTGTATCATTCACAACAACATAAGGATTTGTGTTTGAAATACCCATCATAGTATATTCCCAAAATATTTTAGGAGAAACATTAACGTTAACCTCCATCATGTTACCAAATGCATTAGAGAGCGATCTGAGACTCACCTACCCTATGTTTATCATGGAACCACCCATATATATAAATAAATCCCATTAACCATAACATATTCATAAAACATAAAACAATCATAAAGTGAAGATACCATTTCCACATTTCAGTCACAATATATAATTTCATGATATTGAAATAATCAATGCTTTATGAAACAATTTTCAAAACAATTTAAAACATTTAATAAAGAAATGTTTTAATCATAGTATCCCATTCCACATTAAAACATTTAAATAAATATTAATTACAAAACATTAATTTACATATAAAAAATATGTAATTATATTTTTAAAACATTCAAATTAATGAAAATGATTTATAATAATAAATCATTAAATAATTTAAAACAACGTTTTAGTTAAAGAGTCCTTTACCACTTGAGAAAATACATGAATAAAATTAATTACAGAATAACATTAAAAATGGATTATAATATAATGAGAATAAGTATATTCATGGTATAGTATGTCAAAAGGGCTGTATATACACCATATAAAAGTGAATTGATGTATAAAAAAAATAAGTCTTAGTGGAATGAAAATTGAAACAAAGTCCTTTACAAAGACCATTTCATTATATTAAGATAAATGATTAACATAATTAAGTGTTAAAAATAATAATACACCTAATATTAGTGGATATTAAGAGTAAAAAAGTAATTTTAAATTCACATATATTCACATTATGACAAAATCAAGAAATATAAGTTTAACCCAATGAATTGAAATTGGGTTAAGAAGTTCTATTACAAGAATTCAACAATATAAAGATGTCACTTAAATATTTTTAAAATGTATTTATTAGAGAGAAAAGTTAATATAATCACCTGGAAATAAAATTTATTTCAATAATGATATATAAGAACATATCAAAAAATTATAAAGTGGATATTAAAAGACATAACATAAATGATGTCTTTTAAAAAGAGAAGGGTGAAAGGTTATCCTTTATCGATTTGGTAACATACGAAACATACCCCAATGAAAGAAGGATGATAAAATAAAAATATAAATTCAAATAAATTAATTTATAGTACAAAAAAAATTGAATCCTAGATAGTATATACAACATACAAAATAATGTAGTAGAATATATAACATGAATATCACAGGAATAAAAAGTGAGATGAATACCCCATAACTCAAGTATGATTTGTATTATATGTTCCTTGTACATCCTGAATAATAAACTTAAGTAAGTTTCTACTTTAATAAGAACCTTTTTCTTGTTTATAGCTCCATTTATATAACTTATTTACTTCTGATAACAGTTTTCTAATTATCTGAGTCCATAATTGACATTTTGTCAATGTTCAAAACATGAGTTAAAAATAAACTTTTACAAATTGTCTATGTTGTCTAAATTCAATTATTTACAAGATTATATTAATTTCATAAATATAATATATATATATTATTTACCCCATATATATATGAATTTTGAATATTCCAAACAATTTATATATATCGAAAAGAAATGCACCATTCATGGAGAAGGTATACCGTTTGTTTGCAAGAACTCTGCTTTCATGTCAATTTCAATGGAGTAAAAACCAAATGAGACATAGTTATATTATAATTATAGTATAATATATCGGTTATATATGTAACATATGTTCAAAAATTCTTTCCATGATATGTTCTATGTAAATCATTAACGAGTCAAATCACTTTGATGGGATGGTAGTTCACAATTCTTCAAATTAAATTATCGTATTTACGCATTATGGAAAGCATAAAGGTATTATTTAATATAAAATTAATGATATATATCTATATATATAATATATATCATTAATATAAAATATAATTATATTGACATCATAATAGACACCATATGAAGTGGTTAGATAATATTGAACAATCATCGTTTTGTGAGGCAGTAGTTCGTTGTCCAGAGAAATACTATGTTCGTATCCTTTAGATAGAGGTGTGTGGAAGTGTAATAGAACCATTATCATAAAAACAACCTATTATATTTATGATACTTTTATTTTTATAAAATAAAGGAATAAACATATTTTAGTGGTTGTAGAAGTAAAATAAAAGAAAAGAACATAAGGGAATAGATTTCCTTTAAATCGGGTATCTCCCTTTGGTTTGAACAAAAATGCATCAATGAAGTGCCATCTTCCTAATATAAGGCTTCTAGGAGGATGATAGGGATGTAGGGAGCATAATTTTTCAGTATTTGGATTATATATGGTTTTTTAGTTATATCAGTAATGTGATAAAGGTAATGGCTTTTTATAAGAGGGAGGAGGGGCTCATTATGAACTTTTGAACACATTATTTTATTATAATTGGATATTCAGTTTCAAAAGATCCAAAACTAATTAAATAACAATATTAGATGACCCTTGATCAAAATATGATAATGCAATAATAATTGGATGGGTTTTTAATAGATTTATGAAATTTTATAATCTCATTTATTCATAAAAGTTATTAATAAGGTAATCACTGCATCGTCTTTTGTATCCTAATTAAATTTATTTATTTAATATCTAAAAATTGTAAATAAAATACCAGGATTTAGGAAATATATGCAGATTAAGAAATAATATTGATAGAAGACGAGATAACTTATATAAACCCATTTAAAAATTTATTTACTAAAAGATATATATTTATTCTATTTTTGACTTTATGTTAAATCAATTTATATAAAGTGTCATTATCTCTCCCAAGTGGCACCATTGGGTCCCCAAATGGACCCACAGATAGCCATGGTCGGAAATGTATCATCCAATTGGATTAGGATGCATGATAGAGTAATTTCATATTACTATAATAATATTTTCCCCCTATTTTTTAAGATTTACCTTTTAACCATGGTAAATAAAAATTTTATTAAAGTAAAGTCTCATAATGACTAAAAAACAAGTTAACTATTTACACATTTTGGACCTCCTGATTCCAAATATGGAATTAATTTTTTTTCAAATTCAAAACATATAAGTGAGAAAAATTAATTTATAATTATTTCATGTGGTCAAAACAAAAAATGGGTTTTTAAGAAATAATATCTATCAAAAGATTGACAATTTTTTATGTTAAATTTAAGAGTTATATTACATTAAATTAATAAATTTGGATTAATTGGTAAAAATATAATCCTATTAAACATTAAAACCAAATAAATATATAACCTATCCATATAAATAAATTTTTTTTAAATGAATTTGTGAATTAAAATGCTGTATTTCTTTCTAATCATTAAAAAATGAACTTTGTTAGAAAATTACCAAAATTTAATACAAAGTAAATTTTGATGTCCATATTTTATAGAAAAAAATTATTTTTTTAAATACATCATATAAAATTGAAAAAAAAAGAATTAATAAAGGCTTCTCCACCAAAATTTGGAATATTAACTTTTTAAGGAATGTTATAGTTTTTATGCTTAAAATTAGATTCATTCAAAAATTAAGCCTCTATAATTTATTGGGTAAAAGTAAAAAAATTTAAATAACATGTGTAATCAAATTTTAGTTAGTTTTGTTCATTCCTACCCATAAAATAACTTTGTATTATCTAACATATAATATAATAATATTATATTATAATTATTATTTTCAATATGACTCAACATTTTGTGCAACATAAGACTTCAGAGAAACACATTGTTGTGTATTGGGTATTCCATCGTACAAAAAACCCCTTTAATTTGAAATCAATATTTAATTTAAAAATATTAATAAATATGAAAATTACATAATATTTATTTACTAGGGTTGTTAAAACCTTCCACCTTTTTGGAAATTGTGTCTTTTTAATTTTAAAATTGGGCTCAGAAACTTCATTAAAAGTCCCACATCGAAATAAAAATTCAATAAAACTATCACTTTAAAATAAAGAAATAAAATAAAAAAGGTCTCCCGATAAAACCCATACAAGGATTCCATGTAGGAAAACAAGGATTTGGAATAGAAACTAACTCTAATATTGTAATAGAGAGTGATATAGAACATGATAAATGAAAGTTAACCACTACAATACCATAAATTTTTGGTTGGGTAAAATTATGATTATAAAAGAAAGCGTATAATATTTTCTCTTCAAGATCCATTTCATAGAGTTGAAGAATCTTAATAATACCTATTCTAAGGTCATATCTAAATATACTTAATTTAAAATTACTGTTTCATCCTTTAATATAATTTTACCACAAACTAATCCTTTATATATATTATGAGTATTCAAGATGACATAGTCACACCTGAAGTACTAGAATCAAAATCTAGAGAATCACATTATCCAAAAATAGTGACCTATATATTTCCCCTATCTTTATAAATTAACCAAAACCAAAATGGTTAGTAAAATATCAAATAATTACCAAAAAGGATAATATTTTACAAAAGAAACTACACATAATCACCAAAATTTGTCAAAAAATACACAAAGTTCAATAAAGACCATTCAATAAAAAATGACTGTAAACTTATACAATGTAATCCAATATAATATTGAAACCCAAATCGTAGTAGGATTTAATCATGTAGTCTTCCATGATATAGCGGAATATTTATCTCCAAATAAAAATAGTCACTTCTAATGTTTGATACAACAAGATTAATTATCCAAATCACATATTATCAATGATAGGTTAATTGTTTCCATAGATAACCCAAATCTCAATATGTCCACTATAAAAACATTTATTCTTCAAAAATAATAATCTACCATTTACTCCTAAAAAAATCCTATAGTGTTCTATTTCCCTTATGTATATAATGTTCCAAAAGAGAAAACACCATTATTACTTAATCTCCAAATAATTTTCTTATTATAAGGTTATCAATTTAATAAAACATGAGTTCCCAAAATAAACATATTCATGATCCATAATATCATCTAACTAAAAAGATTCAGTCATATTAATGAGGGAGTTCTTATATTTCAGTGGTAGAAGATAAATCCAAATTGAACTTTTTTTGGGTTTTGATTCCTGCAGCTTTGTCTGACACGACAAGTTGCCACACGCTCTACGTGTTGTCCTTTTTCAAACACTATAACATTTTATATAATTAAAAAAAATAGATAAGTTCCTCATAAATAATAATACCATATTTTGACCACAAATTTTATTTCATACTTCACAGTTTCATCCCAAAATGTAATAACCTATAATTGCCTCAAATTCAAGGATAATATAAACCCAAATGGTTCTTTATCACTATATCAACAAAATTAAAGATAATTATTGTTTTAATAAAAAAATTAAATTTTATACTGTAGGGTTACACTTACTAGAAAACGTCTTCCAATGTAATCATATCATTAATACATTCAAACATATCATTATCCATAGATCCTACACAACTCTTCAACATCTAAAATGTAGATAAATTAATCATCCAAAATTATTAGTGAGCCTTTATACATGTTTTTCCATCTTATTATATTATACTTCTTTCTTACAAACAAAATCAGGCACAATAACTTTTGATTTATTTAATTTTAAAACATGTTCTACAAAATAATTCATACCATTCATAGGTCATTTTCATATTCCTCATCTTCAATTAGAATGACATTAGGAATTGGTAAACATATATTTCTATGATCCTACTGATCCCTTTCCCAAATATTCTTCAGATGACATCTATTTTCAATGTGAACATGCACACCACATTTAAAACATTGAATTTCCCATTCAGAATGAACTTCATTCCCTTTCCAGGAGTTAACTGGATTCTTCCTTTTTACATGGTAGGTGATTTCTTTATGACCATCATTACCACATCTGAAACATATTCTCATCCCTTAAATGAATTTTCCTATGTGTTTCTTTCCACGTGTTTGGAACATTGTTATTGGAATATACTTAACAATACGATTATAACCAGAATTCCACTGGGGTTCATTTCATGCATATATGATCCCTTAGGAATATCACCACAGTTCATGTGGTCAAAAATTACTGTAGATAATTGGTTAATAATAACCAAAAGAGTTTTAATTTTAACTCTAACTTCATTTGGTTTCTCATTCAGAAAACCACTACAGTTTAAATCATATTCATATCACATTTGATGCCTACTAGATCTTGTTATTTACTAAAACCAAAATGGTTAGAGTGAGTATATCAGTAAAGTCATCATATAATATATTATAAGGAGGGTAAAACTATGATATAGTTATTCATGTTATCTTAAACTCATTAACTTTACCTATAATAACTATAACTCTTTCTAAAGTCATAACCATTATGGTAATGCCACTTATGCTTATAGAACACCCTAAACTCTAATGTTATCTAAACTGACATATGATACATAAATATTACACTACATCTAAAAAATTACAAATTATAAACTTCTACTCTGTTTCTATTTTTATCATAATATAAAAAAACTACAAAAAATAAATATGTCTAGTTTCTTGTTTTAGGTAGAATGACTTTTCCATGATCTCATCCTTGTCCCCGTTCATCTTTAAGTCTTGTGAAAAAACGTTTCTAAATATGTGATGAGAAAAAGATAAAAAATTGTTACAAAATAATGAATAGAACCATTATCCCATCAATAAATACAAATAAATGAAACTATACTTTTCATTCATAACATACCTCATGAAATCATAATATTTTGGAATAACACACCAAAATCATAAATAAAAAAAACTTATGTCATACAAAACATACATATATTTTTTCTTTCATAGCTACATAGGGAGTTACATTTGAAATACCAATAATAGTATATTCCCAAAATATCTTATGAGAAATGTTAACATTTACCTTCATCACGTTACCCACGCATTGGAGAGCTATCTCGAGCTCACCCGCTCTAGGTTTATCAGAGAACCACACATATATATAAATAATTCCTAATAACCATAACATATCCATAACACATAAAACAAGAATAAAGGGAATATAACATTTCCATGTTCCAATCACAATATATCATTTTATGATATTGATATAATCAATGAATTATCTAACCATTTTACGAACCATTTAAAACATTTAATATATTGATTTTAGAATCAATGTGTCGCATACCACATTGAAACATTGGAAATTAATTTTATTTTCTGAAAATTCATGTCCATATTAATAAATACTTAAACACATTTTTAAAACATGAACATTAATGAGAATGTTTTTTAAGAATAATTCTTTTAAATATTTAAAACAATGTTTTAGTTAAACAGTCCCTTAACACTTGAGAAAATACTTGAATAAAAATAATTACATAATAACATTAAACAAACTTATAATTTCATGAGAATAAATAGATTCATGATATAGTATATCAAAGGTTAGTATATGACCCATATAAAAGTTAATTGGTCTATAATAGTAAATAAGTCTAAATGGAATGTAAATTGAGGCAAAGTCCCTTACAAAGATCATTTCCTTTTATTAAGGATAAATAAATGACATAAATATGAGTGAAAAATAAGAATACACACAATATAAGTGGTTATAAAAGTGTATAAAAACTATATTTCATTCATACATATTCATATCATGACATAATCAATAAGTATAAGTTTATCCAAAAGAATTGAAATTGGCTTAAAAATTTCTCTTACAGAAATTCGATAGCATAATGACGTCACATAAAAATTAAGATAATGCATTGATGAGAGAGAAAAGGTTATGTAATAAATTGGACATAAAATATATATCAATAATGAAATATATGAATATATCACAACCTATTAATGTGTAAATTAAATGTCACAACATAAATGAAGTCTTTCAAAAAGAGGAGGGTGAAAGGTTCCTTTATCGATTTGGTAACATACGAAACATACACCCCATGAAAGAAAGATCAAATAATAATGATTTTAATACCAATAAATTCATGTTTATTAAAAAAATTATACAATCATGGGATGTACATACACTAATAAAAATGAATCAGTGGTAAATATATCATGAATGAATGGGGAATAAAAAGTGTGCTAAAAACCCCATTCCTCAAGTTCAACTTGCCTTGTATATTACTTGTTCATACTTAATAATACCCCTAAGTTAATTTATACTTTCATAAGAACCTTTTTCATGTTTATTATTCCTTTTATATCACTTATTACCTTTCTAAAACATATTTTTAATTTTTTGAGTTCATATTTAATATTTATCGAGGTTTGGAAGTTGAATCAGAAATGAACTTTTTATAATTAATAATTGTCTGAGTGGCCAAAATAACATTATATCCAAAATTATATTCATAATTTAAATATCATATATATCATATGTATCCATTATCTTTGTATTTATATTATTCCACACCATTTGTTATATGAAAATGAAATGAACCATTCATGGAGATGGTAAGTTGTACGTACGCATGAACGATACTTTCATTTCATTTTAAAAGGAATAAAAACAAAATGGTACATAGATATATTATAATTATAGTATAATATATATGTTATATATTTTACATAAGTTCTTAAATTCCATCCTTGATATGTTCCATGAATATCGTGAACGATTCACATCACTTTGAATAGGTAGAAGTCCGCACTTCCTCAAATAAAATTATCTTACTTATGCGTATTGGAAAGAATAAAGGTATGCTACAAATTAAAAATAAAAATTAATATAGATTAAATAAATTCCATCAAAGTAATTTATCTTAATAGTTCCATCATAATGGCTTTTATAGGTGGTGTTATGAGATGATTTAACAATCATCGTTTCATAAGGCAATATATTGTCGTCCATAGAAACAGTTTGTTCGTATCCATTAGAGAAAGGTGTGTGTAATTGTAGTTATAATACATCTCATAAAAAACCTAATATATTGATGAAACTTTTTTTGTTATTAAATAATGTATTAAATAGTGTTCAGGGGGTTTGAGAAGTAATATAATAGAAAATAACTTATGAGAATGTGTAACCATTAAATCGGGTAACTCTCTATGGTTTGAACCAAAAGGCTTCCTTAAAGTGCCTTATTCCTAACGTAAGGCTTCTAGGATTAATATTGTGATTTATGGAGCTTAATTGAGTATGGGTTGGAATATCCAAGGGGCTTGAGAGGTGGGACTAATTGTTTAGTGGTGGTGTTTTTTTATAAGAGGGAGGAGGGGCTCTTTAGGAATAATTGAAAACATTATTTTATTATAAACTGAATTCCAGTTTAAAAGGGTAAAAAAAAATTTATATTAGAATATATTATGCCACTTGTTTGAAACAAAATCATCCAATAAGAATTGTACAGGTTTTGGATAATTTTTTTAAATTTAAAATTTCCATATATCTAAATCGTTTAGTAATAAGTTTATCACTTCATTAACATTGTGTCATAAATAATTTTATTTATTTCATGTCCAATAAACTAAAAATAAAATACCATGATATAGGAAATATTTTTAGCTTTCAAATTAATATTTATAGATGAATAGATAAGGTGTATTACCCCTTGTGAAAATTGATTTACTAAATGATATATGTTTATATCATTTTTTCTATACTATAAATGAATTAATATAAAGTGCCATTATCACACCCATGTGGCTCTATGGGATCCCCAAATCGACCAAAGGATGACCATGGTCAAACATGTATTAACCAATAAGAGTATAACACATGTTAGGGTAATTTAATATTGTTATAATAAAATGTTTTACCCCTATTAACCAGATTTACCCTTTAGCCTTGGTAAATAAAATACATTCTAAAGTAAATTTTCATAATGTCTAGAAATAAAAGATAACAATTTATAGAATTTAGGAATCATTATTTGAAATATGGAATCCATTTTAAAAATTTCAAAAAACAGAAGTTTCTGAAATTAATTTAAAATTTAATCTTGGTGTCAAAACAAAAAAGAGTGTTTTTTGAAATACTATGTATCATAGTATTGACACTTTTTTATCAAAAATTTAATTGTGAAATTACATCCAATAACAAAAATTGGATTAATTTGTAAAAATATAATCAAAATATACTTTAAAACCAATTAAAAAGACTGTCTAAACATAAAAATATACTAGATGAAAATTTAGTTTTGAATTAAAATGCTGTATTTTTCATTATTCATTAAAAATTTAATTTATTGGAAAAATAAAAAAAATATCCTATTTAAATTTTGACGGACTAATTTAAAAAAATAATTTTATCAAATAGAACATATATAAGTTACAAAAACTATATTTAAAATGGTTACTCCATTAAAAGGCGCTAAATAGAATTTTTAATGAATATTACAGTATTTATGCTTAAAATTGGATTCATTAACAATTTATGCATCTATCTTTTATTTGGTAAAATTAAAAATATTTAAAATACATGCCTAATGATATTTTAGTTATTTATGTTCATTTCATTAAATAAAATTGATATGTGTTATCGACCATTTAAAATAATAATATAATATTATTTTTATTTTTATCAGTATGACTCAACATTGTGTGCAACATAAGTCTTCGGAGAAACCCATTGTTATGTATTGGGTATTCCATTGAACATAACATCCATTTTAAAGTAAAATTAATATTAATTTACATGTATTAATAAATATGAAAATTTCATATTCTTTATTTACATTTGATGTTACATCTTATGATGACATTGTTATGGAATTAATAAGTATTAATTGATTTATAAATTTAGTTATAATATTATTAATTTTTTTTTGTAAATTCAAATTTGATTCACATATACACTATACGAATTATTTCTAAATTAAATGACATTATCATTATAAAGGTAATTTATTTAAAATTTCATTTCATCGGGATTGACATTTATTATATTATGACATATGTTTTATAATTTTTATATACTTGTCATTTGATATATTATATAATAAAATTACTAATTTTCATTCTATTTAATGATTCATAAATAATTTTTTTATTTATAGGGTATTATAGAAAATATTTTAACAAAGTATTAAAGACATTATAATACAATATCATTTTTTCAAGACTCTTTATGGTCTAGGTTCTTCTGGGGAAATAATATGTTCTTATTTTCATTAAAAGTGCCATTTTTTATTCTCCTCTATTTATTAATGTGTTTCACATTTTCACATTTAAATACCATCCCATATTTATTAAATAATCATATATAATTCAATTGTAAGTTATACCGAACATGTAACTTGTTTTAGTTTGATAATATTTTTCCATTAGTATCAATGTATTTTAAATTTTTTTTATAAAAATTATATATTTAAAATGTAAATTATTTTTTGTAGATATTTTACATTATATATAACCTTATCTTATTAGTTTTAAAATTTAAATTTTCTAAAATTTTTCTCTAATGCGTCACTATTGAATCTCTTAACAAAATGTTTTAAAAAGTTGTTAATTTTTAACATTTACATGATTAATGAATTATCCCCACATCATAAACATTATTTTCCATTAGTATTCCATTTTATTCCAAAAAAGGTAATATTAAATGAATAATATTTTCACAATATATTTTAATATTTTTTAATTTGATTTCATGAACAAAAATGTTTATTTTCCTCTAAATTTTTTTGAATAGTCTTTTAATTGAATTTATTATCATCATTTTCTATAAAACATCATGTTTACTAGAGTACATGGGTGATATATTGAAATTATACCATTCTAGTTAAATACTAGAATTGATTATGAGATTTAATAGATTTCATTTTATTTAAATAGGCAAAACAATTAATGAATATGCTTATGTCGTAATGTGGAATTTGTGACATCATCACTATCATGAATTTATGATTTTCTGATCGTTTCATTTGTTTTAACAATATCCTTTATCACCCTATATTAGTTATTGAGATCAAATTTTCTCATTTATTTCTATATATTCATATACCAAATATTTTTATAACATGGAAACCCTATTTTGTGTTATTTGGGGCTTCCTTCACAAATTACTTTTCATAAATAAGTATTGTTAATCTTTTTTAGGTTGTGGAATTTCAGAAAAAAAGAATTGTAAAAATTCAAAGATCTTGATGAAAAGAATTAGTTCAATATGAGAGGATAATATTTACCAAATGTGGGGAGGGGAATTTAATATCCAAATATTTTATGATTTATTTTGTAATAATATGGTATCATTTTTTATTTTTAAACCTATAAATTTAAATTTTATGTATTTATCAACGTTTTAATAATGTAAATGTTTGAGACTATAAAAAATAGATATTTTTAATTTTATATCTTGTTGAAATCATTTGGACTTAGAAATATGTTTTCCATATATTCATATTTCTGATGATTTTCATTAAGTAATATTGTATTGAAATTGATTTTACAAGTCTTGTAGACCTGAAATGCCTCAATGGAATGTAAAATTTTGATATATTTCACCTAATAAAATGGTGAAAAGTTTTAATCATAGTCTATTTCTTGATACACATTAAAATATTTTTCAACCTTTCATGACTTATATATATAAACAGGTCCATACACTTCCATTTTCTTCATGAATAACCATTTATATCCAAATATATTTACATCAACATGAGGATATTAATAAATCTAGAATTGTTTTTGGTATATAAAATCAATTTCAGAATTCATAGCTTATTTTCATTTGGAATAACATGTAACATATAATGATTCCTTATAGGTTACAGGATCAGTATTACCAAATAATATTTAGTCACCCTCTAAGGTGACATAAGAACAAAATATTTCATGTCATTTAACCTTTTCGGAATACCAATATAGTTCTTATGTCAATGGAATATATTCTTCAATAAGGATTTGGGGGAATTTCTTCATATACCAGCTCTTTGGTACATGCAGTGTACACGTCATCAAAGTCTATCATTCCCCCATGAAATATTTTATATATTTTCTCATAATTAAGGGATAAATTATATCTTACAACTCATACCTTTTTGTATGAGGGGTAATATATAAAATATCCCATATTCTATTTTTTATTTATAAAGTTATACATTATTCCCCATGGGGAATTATTATTTCCTAAAGAGGCATTGACAAATTATTTATCTCCCCACACATGAATGTGTGAGAACATGACTTTCATTACACTATAAAATTCGTATAGAATAACATCATAAAATTTATTTTCCACTTAGATTAGTATGTATTCTATTTTCTAAAATGTGTATCTCTAAAAGGATAATTTATCATTCACACATCACAACATTGATCTCACAATGTTTTATAAGGTTTGGTTCCTCCTTTCACTTACACCATTCCACGGATGTGTACACAGAAGAGTGATTTGTGTTAAAATCACAATCCCTCATAAATAATCAATGATGTCTTGATTAATATATTATCTACTATTCTCAAATAGGTGTTTTTAAATATTATATTGATTCCCTATATAAGATTAATTCTTATATTACAATATTATTTTAATGGAATCAAACATATACATCATTATATAGACATATTCTTGTATGATTAAATCATCATTAATCATTATGATGTGTGAGTTCCAACACCTTAATTCTACTAGAATTGTTTCACACTCTATGCTGTGATTTTATTAAAAAATCTATTTATTCCTATAATATTTTACATTAAATTTGGATTGGGATATTTTTTAACACAAATATGTGTGGCACACAATAATTGTATTTACATAAATGGAATCATAACATAAATATTGGTGTAAATTGGTCAATTTTTTTCAATTTACAATATTGAGCCAATGATTCCATTATTGGGTGTTATAGGAATAATGTGAGAATTTTTTATCAAATATTAATATTAGTTTTATTGTATAATCAACAAATTAAATACAATTAAATTAATCATACTTACCATAAAATATGATATATTTATAAGTAAAACATAATTAAATACTAAATTTGTAAAAGTATACATCTATATTATGTATAGATATAAAAAAATATTTTTTATCTAATACTACAAAATAAAAGTATTTTTAAAGCAAGATCATTCTAATTAGAAAATCATGGTGGTAGTCCACAATATCATGGACTACTATTCTATCTATGTTGGCTTCTCATAGATTTTCCTTCCATTTTTCAATTATTAAGAATCTACATGGTTTTTGTATTTTATTACATAAGTGAGTACCATATGCTATATCTAATAGAATTTATATATATATATATATAACTCAATGAAAATATGTCCTAATGATTCACCCCACTTACATTTAGGGCTGAAATTTTTCATCCAGTGGCACTTCATTCGACATGTAAAATAGATTGCATGCTATTATATTTTTCCCCCCAGATTCTTTTATTTTTTAGGAATTATAAATATTCATTGAATACATCTTTACTCACCTAATATTTCCATTATTTTATCATATGAATAAAAGATATTTCTCAAATTTTCGCCTCATTAACATATTGAATAGATGTGAGAAAAAATTTAATACACATATCTATGTTATTCATATTTAAAATAACCATAGGATAGAAAATATATATCAATGTTCTATAATAAAGAGTTAAAAGTATATATCTTTAATAAATTTGAACCCTTAAAACTGTATAAAATCAATGTAGATAATAAGATTGACTATTTGAGGCCTAGATGGATCACTTTCTACATGAATATTATAAAAGATCTAATTGGATATATAAAACCATTTTTTATAAATCACTCATGATATAGTCTTTAATTATTCTATAACATTTTATAAGAATATATGTTTTATTATTACATCATTAGTTTTTTATACATTATTGAAATACATCAAAAAGTAATGTAAATTTTTTCTCTTAAGAAACAATCAAAAATATAAATCTCATTATCAGTCACCTCTATTTTCAGTGGATGAGTTGGTTAGTAATATTGAATGTATGATTTTTGTACAAGGTTTAACACATAACATAGTCATATGAACAATTCATGGATGTTACTATATATAAGGAGATTGTCTTTTGGCAATATTTATAACATGGATAATTTTTCAAAAAATCATGAAGTCATTAAATATGTATAAAAATAATTTATAACGATACATAATTATATTTAGGCATGACATGATGAATTATTTTTTCTTATTTCTCTTATAATTTTATCAAGTCCTGATGCCATTAATAGTTGGCCTCATAATTTAAATATTCTCATACATTCTTTTGAAATTGATAGATATTACCTTTCTTATAACCCATGTTTGGGATTTTCAATTACATGAATGTATTTAGTTAGTAAAATATTTTCCAACAATAAGATTTCTTCTCATTGATCTATTGAGGGGACTCCCCATTCATGAAATCCCAATTGGAATATTCTCAACACCTGGATCCATGATAAAAAAATGTCTAGTGTGGGGTACATCTA
Organism: Viscum album; assembly: GCA_963277665.1. Lineage (NCBI taxonomy): Eukaryota > Viridiplantae > Streptophyta > Magnoliopsida > Santalales > Viscaceae > Viscum > Viscum album. The sequence continues at coordinate 193,975,971 of OY728146.1, read as the reverse complement.
TTGATATAAATCAGATGATCCAACCAAAAGCAATCACTTGAAATTCAACATAATTTTTTCATCCCAATATGGATTATTCAGACCATAAATTCAAGGATTATATATCATTAAAAAATAATGGATTATCCAGTGCATGGTAATAGTATGTAGAGGAATTTTATATGATATGTAAAAAATATTCTCATTTTATGATTTAAATTTTTTTAAATATTCAGTTGATTTTACGTAATCGATTAACGATGTTTTGATAAAACATTTTCTTTGTAATCCATTTTTTAATATCATTTTTCATATTAGTCCATTTATTTATGTCATCAAAATCATTCATACATAATAAAATTATACATAATATAAAATTGAATAAATAATCTAATAAGATGCTTATATAATAGTGGATTTATTGTGAGGAAAACTAATCAAGAAATCCCTATGTCAGAAAACACCATATTTGATGATTGGAATGAGTTACAACATTCTATGTAGATATATGTGTATCGCCTAGGATGATTTGGACTAAATTATATCTTGAAACCTCAAAATTAACCTTGAGATTATATTTTTATTACATAAATTTATAACTCACATGTTGGGGATTATGAAGAATTTTATAAACAACAATAGACACCGAGTTACAAAGAAATAAAATAGTAGGTAATGACTTACATATTATCATTTTTTTCATTTTATAATTATTAATTTCACAACTGATGCAATAAATAATATAAAATAAAATAATCACATATATTTTTAGAAAAATATGTTGATCATATAGACAAAAGAACTAGTTAATAATGATTACAGTAAATTGAAATCACATTAATTATTTATTTATTATTAATGTAAATTCTCTTTTATTTTTTATTTAATTAAGTATATAATAAATTTCCTTCCTATTAATGAACATTAAATGTTTATAGGAGATACCAATCATAAATTTATTCAGGTAAAATATAACAGGAAAAACAAAAATTATAAATAATTACATTAAATTAATTATGAATTTGTCAATTCATTAAAATCAATATTACAAAGTCAAACACTATTATCTCCAACTGTATAATTAGTATTTTATGATGAATTTAATTATTAATTTCTATTTTAATTTCTCAACTTTATTTTAAGACTACATATCATGTACATAGGATTTATACTATGTATTCCTCTTTCATCATGTATTCTGTATAAATTCCATGGCCCTTAGTTTGAAGAATGGCTAGATTGCGTGGAATTTCCTAACCAGCTACACATTATTTGTTCTACATTATGTTTTTTCCACATAACCCATTGATTTAATCAATTTTCTTTTCTCATTCATAACCACACAACATGTACTCGATATACATTCCAGGTTTTCCACAAATAATGGGTCATTATAAATATCCAAATAAATCTATTTATTCCCAATATGGGAAAATTAATTAGTCAGATGTCTTATACATTAGTTACATGTTCTTTGATTCATTAATTATCCAGGATACAATTATATTTTTTTAGAAAATTATTATCTATTTTGATACAAAATATTCATGAATATATCCACAAAAATATACCAACTACGTTTTTGTGTATGTATATTATTTTGTGTTTAATTAGAATAACTATGTTCAATGTTTTAATAGTCTAAAAGTAGTGTAAAAAAAGTACACCTACTGTGATTGATTATTGTTTTTTTATGTATCTCATGAAACATATAGTTAAAATGAACATGGGTAATGGTTGTCTATTATTACAACCCATATTGTAAACCGAACAACCATAAAGAAACATTGGAACCTTCTGATAGAATATCCAATCATTTTATTTATATTGGTATTATTTATGGAAATAATATTCTTGAATGATGATTATTAATAGTTTCAAATAAATTTAACTAAATTTCATATTATAGAATGAATAATCATAAAATAAATTATCATTATAGATTTGGGAATATGTAATCAATAATATAAAATGTAATTATGAATTTAATTATAGACTATCTGATACAACATGATAGCTCCAAATGAAATTGGTGTTCCATCTAGTGAAAAACAATTAAAGTTTTTGTTTGATATTATGGATTATTCAACAATTATGCAAGAAATAGTAGCCATGAAAAAATTCCCTAAAAAATTGAAAGAGTAATTCAAGAACCATGAGAGGATGTTTTTACATTAAATTTATAATTAATTTAAATTTTATCTGAGGAAATGATGATGCATATTAAGATCATTCTTTGATGATGTTATTGATAATCATAATCCCCTTTTTAGAAAAATATAATTTTTTATGGTGGACCTAATCTAAATTCCCAATATAAATGATCGACACATGGTCTATTCATCTCTATACAACATAGATGGAATTGTAAGTTCTAGCATGATAGATAAATAATATTTGATTTCTCATTTTGATTTCTTAAAGATACTTCATAATTGATAAATTCCCATTTGTTCCTCTCATAAATGAGAGGATGAGGGAAGGATAAATCTATGTAGAAATATATTTTTCAGAAAAATTCTCAATTATCTATTAACCTTATATAATATAAATAAAATCTATTTATAGATCTTTTTTTGGTTAAAATAATATTTAACTATACAATATCCCTTATGTGTTATAATAAACCCAATCTAACACCATTATATATAATAATATACTTATTATATGATGGTGTGAGCTATCTAGATCATTCTTTAATATTATTTTAATATCATGTATATTAATATTTATCACCTAACACTGTCTTGGATCTCTGATCCTTATCGAAATTTATATAATACACAAATAAATATTAATTAAATATTTATCCCCAAACAAATATTTTAATAGTAGTCTGGAAAATAAATATTTATGAAATATTTAATAAAAAATAACTATATTTTATTCATAGTCAGGTGGATAGATATTTTTGACCATTTCTCATAAATAATCAAATAAATTGTAATCAATAAATGCTAATTTATTACCTTGAAAATATTTGTGATGAATATATCATGAATAAAAAAATTATCACTATTGAGAATTATATTTTTGACACAAATTAAATTGACATATATTTTAATTGAGATCGACCATTATATAACATGTCATACCATACTATGTTATTTTTTATGGGCATTTGGTGGGAGTGCCTCAAATCGAAGATTCTATTCTACAAATCAGTCATGGAAGTCAATAGAAAGATTTTAATATCACAATTATGAAAACCTCACCTCAATATCTATTTTTTTATTATAATACGTCTTCCAAAAACCACATCATGTAGGTTCTATACTCATGTTACCAATTTATGTGGTTGATAAGACATTCCTGACTGTCCGCAATAGACTTATTATTACACCCTAACCATGGAATTTAAATTCAATGGTTCTATTTCAATCAAAAGTCTGAGATATCTCTGCCATTAATATGGAAGTGAAAAATGATTCACAAACATAATAATTAATAAAATTTTATTAACAAGGTTTTAAACATCCCTAACATCATGTGAAGATATGGAATCACTATTTTGTCTAGTTCATCAATGTATGTGATTCATGAAAATCATTAACAATTGTTGAAAGTTATAAAGACCATTACACATGATATTTGATTGTAATAACTGATGACACATAAACATGTGAAATTCCTATAGATGGGTCTCTTCACATAATATATCATTCTATATATTACTAAGTGAGAACATCATAAGAAGGAATCCCAACTACTTATGACAAAAAAAACCTGACACATGACATTTGATAAGTCCCATGATATTATGTTGTTTGACCATAAATATATTTTAAATAATATAACAATATAATTTCAAGGTTATTTTTATAACATAGAACATAAAATAACATATCAACTTGACAGATTCCCTATGAATCTATTAAATTATAGTTTTGATGAACAATTGGAAATATATAATAATTTGATTTATTAATAGAAAAATGTGTATGTATAAGTAATAAAATGTAAAATCTATTTCTTAGGGAATATTAAATCCTGTATATGTGATGTCATTAATTTGTATTTTACACTCTATGATTGATGTGGTATTGAAGAATGAATCACAAGGATGGATAAATGAGGCTCATGATAATTCATAGCGATCTATTAAGATCACATTACTTGTTCATGCATAATCATATTTTCATGCCATTGGACATGTACATGAGCATATAGGTGTTTTTTTGAAATATTTCCCCAATAGAATAACTATTAATTGATATAGATTATAATATAATCTACGTTTTCTTGATTACATTATATGGAGTGATTATATTTGCATTCATTCAATGTTTTGGTTGTTTTATAGTGATTGTGATTGTTTGATCCTTATAATAAATTGATTTATGATACGTTAAATTCTTGGGAAAAACTGTTCTAATGTGAAAACATGGTTTGTAAATTAAAACTAATATGAAAAAACGATGAGTAGATGATTTGTGTTTATAAAATATTTCCATATGAAATAGCCTTTGGAGATAGTTATTTGAATGTGGATTGGATTTTTTATATATAAACATCATAGAATGGTTTTGGAAATTATATTACAAATACTTTTAAAATTGATATTGGTTTTTTAAATAACTGACTAGGATGTAAATTTCCATATTTTTTATAATTAATTCAGTTATAACACAATGTTTTTTGAAGTATTAGGATATTGATAATGTCTAATTTGTTTTAATGGGTTTTTTAGAATATTAAACTAGGGCCTTTGTGAAATTGAATACTTATATTTTGATATGTTACTCAAATGCATTTTAGTTGCATTATTTTTTTCTTAGTTTGTGTACCACGACTGTTTTGATAGATCCATGTGGAGTGGTTTGGTTTGTACCAATGTATTATGATGGTGGACAAATGAATATGGTTTTCATATATAATGGGTAGAATTGGTTTTCCCTATTGGAACATGATGAACACATTGGATAGGTCATGTATTATATGGGCATGTCATGCTCATTCTGATACAAACATGTGTCTAGTATGATAAGGATATTCTTAATCATGTTATAGTTTCAAAATGTAATTTTTTAAAGCGTAAATGGTTCAAAATGTTTTATTTTGGTTTCATTGGTAATATACATTAGTATAAAAAACTATTAGATTAAATTGTCCCCTTTAATTGGAGATTAGTGGTAGGGAAACCATAATCCTTGTCTTGAATTTATAATCAATATTTTGGTATATTTTGGATGATATGTATAATTGAGAACCATGTTAATTTTTAGTGATTATTGTTCCATTTTTTCACTTAGTTTGAAGTATCGTGGTTTTTCCTAGTTATGACATTTAGTGGTGAACATTGAATGGGTGGTGAAAATATGAAATGTTTTTTTAGTAATGAGATGATAATGATAATTATATGGTTGAGAGTGTCAAATATATCATAGATGTACTACAATCATGTTTTTAGGGTAAAGATATTGAATAATCAATGTGTGAGTTGTATTAAAGTTGATTAAGTACCAAGAAGAACATAATACATAAATATTTGTTTGTTCAATGATCTATATGTGGAATTACTCAAATGAATTGTTTGGACATTAACGTGTGTGAATTGATTAATTTTCAATTCATGGGGTAGTTATGTCAGCATGCTTGATATAAGAGAAAGTTCATCGGTAGGTGTGGCTAGGATTTTATTGTAAAGTTTGATCATAGGAGGAGCGACTACTGCATTGTGAATAATCTAAGGGGTATGATGGCCCCCACTCCTCGGTTCTCAGATCACACTTTGCAGTAGGGTTTTACTAGTGCCAAATATACCTCTCTATCATTTCCCCTCATAGTGAGAGGTTGTTTTCTAGTGTTCTTCCTCTTCATTCCTTCTTGTCTCCTTTCTCTACATCTGACTCTCATTCAATGGGAACTTATCTATTGTTAAGGTAATCATCATGTTCAATCACCATCTCATCCTACCTCGACACATCATGATGATTTTGGATTATGTTGGGTGTGTATTCTGTTGAGGTTATTCTTCTCTATTATCATTTGTGCTTTTTTAGGGTGAATGTGTCTCCCAAAACCAATCTTGTTTGTAATTCCTCCATCTATACACGTATTTACTCACCCATTGTGAAAGACCACACTTTTTCGAAAAATTGATTATGTTTGAGGTAGATTTGGTATGGTGAAGGTGGTACGATCGACGATGTTCCCTTTTTTATTTTTCCATTTTATCTATTTACCTTCTTTAACATGTGATTTCCATTTAATATTTTAATTCTCCCACCTTGGATGTGGGCCATCTATAATGGATTGTATTTATCCTTTTTCCCTTTTTGTGGTTCACTCCATGGTGCTTGGATATACGGGATCCTTGGGATTGGTGAAGGTCGAAACACCTAGTCATAGGCTTTTCCCACTCATTTCTATACTCTTAATCCTATATTCCACCACTCTTCTCATATTTAGAAGTGATTGGTCTTTTCCAATGGGTCATGGGATATGTAGTTCTAGTGGTCTTCTCATTGGAAATATAAAAGGAGAATCATGTAGTGGATTCCTTTAAATTCATGGTTTCATGCTGTTCTTTTTCTTATTTTTTTGATGGTTTTGTGACTACCATTATTGATTCAGATGTCCATTGATTTCCAATTATATCATATCTATAGTGGCAGTGAAGATGTTGATGATGGTGGTGGGATTCTGATTCCTGTAAAAATTTAACCGATGATGGTTTTAGACATGATAGGTGGTCAATATGAGAGGCATGAGGTGTTTCGTCGACAGAGGTGGTAAATATGGTGGTTATTTTAATTTTCAATTTTGAAATTCAAATTTCAAAAGATGGTATCAATGGATTGGTGTTTTTTTTGTGGTGTTGTTGTGGAGGTGAGGATGAAGGGTAGGTATTTTTCAACTGTTTTATGAATCTAGTTATTTTTAATTATTTCTTCTAAAGATTTTTTTTGACATCTGAAATTTTTATGTAGTCTAATTTTTAATTTTGGGGTTACCACTAACAATAATGTGGATTTTAGAAATTAAAAAAAAGTGATTTGGAAGGGTGTGTGGAGAGAATAGTGTTGTTTCATGAAATTGAATGCAATGAGGTGGAACCTACATCTAGAAAATTTTTATTAATATTTGAGTGAAATTAAACTAGTGATGTGAAGGAATTAGTGGATGGACTGGTTGGAATCTCTGTGAGACTGTAGAAGAGAGTTATGTAAATAGAAAATGTTAGTGGCCTTAGTCATTTTTCCAAATCATGTTCGGAATTTTTAGATGATTCCAATAGTGTTAGTGGTGGAGTGATGTATTAGGGAGTCTCGAATTGATATTTCACATAATAATGAATATTTTATAGGGTGAGACAAATTATGCTAAGAAATTTGAAACTACAACAACTCTACCAGGATAATCATTGATTACTGGTACTCGAACTGATCTACGAAAAACCTAAAGTGTGTTCATGGTTTCTATGGGCTGGTGAATGTAATCTAGGAGTAAAAAATTGATGGATTGATCAATCCCAAACTGAAAAAAAATTCATAGTAGATATACATAATGGAAATAAATACCTTATGGAAACTAAAATATATCTTCTACAAACTAGAGATATACTGTAGTATCGAAAAAAACTAAATGTTTCCATATAAAAACACAAGGATAGGTGTATATGAAAATAAAGAGTGAAAAATAAATCTAGAAACTATTATTTTATGAGAAATGTGAAATTTCTAACATTATATATTGAATAAATACCCATAAAATTCAAAAATTGACCTCACCTCCCCACTATGAGAACATAACATTTCCTACATCAAAATATAATACATGGTCAAGACACAAATGATGGTTTCTCTATGTTTTAAGAAAATAGGCTTACGAAGACCCCATACATATGTTCCATAACAAGTATCTATAAAAAATTCCTAATACAATCAGTTTTATCAAATCCAAGCTTGACAAGGAGTGAAAAAAATGTATACCAAAGCCATGATAAATATTTCCATTTATCCACTATTCTTACAGAATGTTAGTTGAAGCGATTCATAACCAAAAATACACTTTCTTATTGGCATGTATATCAAATCCAGAATAGTAAAATTCCAAATAACAATTGTGAAATCCTAATGGATCAAAATAGACCATTTTTTATGTCTACTCATATTATAATAAATTTCCAATCAAAACTAATTTTCATTGAATATATTACTATGGATCATTGGAAACCCCAATGATTGATCCCCCAACAATGTCATGATCAACACCCTAGGACACAGGCCAAGGGAGGAGAGGGAATCAAATGAGAAACCCCAGAATATAAATGGGGGACCCCCCGATACTAAAAAATTCTGTTTATTACACTAGGCTTCACCTGTGGAGAATTTAACATATCAATTTCAATTGTTATCAAAGTTAACAAACAATTCCAAACAACCCTTTTTTCAATACAAAACATACATTGAAAATATATTCCAAATTCTATTTTAATGTACAATTAAAATAAATCATTCTATAATCATGAAAAGGGGAAAATATAGCATTCCAAAAACCAATTTCCAGACACAAATAAATCATTCCAATTTATTTATAAAATATTTTTATAAAATCATGATAAAATATGGTTCATCCAATATAGGCTAGAGGTATAACCACAAACCTCATATATTGGATGGATAATAAATGAAATTGGATCCACATTTAATTACTAATGTATAAGAAATTAAAGGATTCCACAACTTTGATTCCCAAATCTCATAATTTCTTCTAAAAATGAAATTTATAGAAAATAATATAAATCCAAACAACAAAAAGTATCACACATGCTACCCTACAAATATCCCAAGGGATGACCCCAGATAGATGACCAAAGAACAGATATAGAGGTGATCAAATAAACATAATCAGATGATCGAAAAATCACAAAATTAAATCCCAATTACACATCATAAATAATAGTAATTAGGAAGGAGAAAGGATGAACTTTCCTAAAGTAAGATAACTAATAATATAGAAGGAACAGTTACCCCAAAAGAAGAAACACAAAAAAATTTATGACGGATCATTGAACTAAGGAATCTAGAAGATGATGTATCACCCAAAGACTCCAAGATGAGATTTGGGGTTCCAGGGAGAGGATGTATGTCTATTTAAGGAGTTACATATGTGCAATACATTATAAATGCATCTCCCATGTTACCCAGATTTGGTGCATTATTAAATAAAATTCTCATACTTACATATGTTTTACGTTACACACTGAAATAAAAACAACAACAACATTATGACCCCTTTTAACACACTCATATCTCATAGCCTATCCATGTACGTCACCCATAGTATACTTTTCACATCTAGGTAAAAAAACATAAGGGATGAGCCGAAAAGCTCAGTAAAGATAAAAATATAGTGTAATCTTTCATAAATAAGCATTAACATTTAAGGAAATATATAAGACTAAATTCCAATCCTTTTAAACATAAATTTCAACATAATATGGGAAAGATAAATCAATGAATTCCATTTACTTATTCACATTGATATTCTACTAGTCGAATAATCATATGTAATATCAATATTTTATTTCATAATGATGGAATGCATAATGTCGAACATTATAATATCATAGTAAAGGTCTCGTGCTAATATGATAAAGAATATTTTTTACAGGCCCTCTTACATGTCACTAGTTTGACTCATGATAACTACTGATGCATTAAGGTGTTGAAGCGGGATCCCCCCATCACATACTTTGTAAAACGCATTCTTATATGAAATGGTTGAAATATAATATAAATATTTGTATTAAAACTATCTTATGAGAGGTCATTAATTTAATAATAAAAATTTAATGGTAAATAATTTCAAACGAAAAATGAAAGATATCACGAAATATTGAATAAAATATGGAATAATGTTTCATAATAAATAAACCTCTAACAAACATAAAATCAGACGAAGGATGTTTTCATATGTGAAATTAATCCAAAAAAACTATTTGAGTGAAATATCTCATTCTATTTTGAAATCATTTATAAGTAATGATAAAATTTATTTTAAATATATTGTGTTAAGCTAGTAGGGGTATCTTTAATGGTTTATAATGTAATAAAATAGCTTCACCCACCTTATAAGTAATAGGAACATTCATTTCATAATTTTTCGAAAAGTTCATAATGTACCTCATTTGGAAGGAGATGAAAATATTCCTTCAAAACCATTTTATAAAAAGTAAAACAAGGGTATAAATGAAATTAACTAATAGTCCAATGAATAAAAAAATGTATTGAAATAAATTTTTATGAAACATTGACGTGGATAATAAAGAAGTCCCAGTAGATACCTACGTATAAACAACCTCGAATAAATAAAGAGATTATAAAAATAACACATGCCTTCTATTTTTCCATGGTTGAGGGTAAATTATCAATTGGTATAGTAGATAAATGATTGTAATTAAATTATTCAAGAACTAAATACATAAACATGATATCATATATGATATTTTAATTTTTCATTGATAATAATTTTTAGGTTGTATTATTATTTTGGGTGTTAACTATTTCGTTTCCCATTATATGTTTTGTTGTTTAAGTCATGTTTGTTATGGATAAGATGTATTTGATTTATATACAATATGATATTATGTTATTAAATATCTTATTTATTCCTAAAATTAAAATTATTTTTGAATGGATACGATGGGAGGAATGAATCTCATTGCATTCATGGAGATAGTAATCTGTACATACACACGAGAGAAAATATAATTCGATTGATGGTGAGATCATATATAATTGGATAGTATATCATATTTATTGAATAAATTAAATATTTTATTTTTTATTTACATTAATTATACTCAATAATATACCCATCCAAATTATTAAGTGTTGAATAATAATCTACACCCCAACGTGGAGATGGTATGTCGTACATATGCAAGTATGATGACATTGTCATTCATAGGATCAATAGAATAATTAATATGGTTTTAAAATATTTATAATAACATCGTAGTATCTATAAAGGAGTGTATTTTTTAATTTTTTATGTCAACAAAAAATAAACTTGAAATGGAAGAAATAATGAACTTTGAAATATGTGATGAAATTATTACCACTTCTTCAGGTGCTTCCTTTTGATTTGATCAGAAGGATTTTATAGGATGGATTTCTGATCCATGTATGGAATCAAGGTTGATGTGAGGGTATTTTGGAGGATATTTGAGTAGGGTTTTTCTAATCCAAATTTATTTGAAGGTGTGAAATGAAGAGAAGGTGATGTACCCTTTTAAAAAAAGGTGAGGGACACTTTAGGAAAAGATTGAAATATTATTTTATGATTAAATCATTGTAGGTTTATAATGGATAAAAATAAAATTATTTTCAGTATAAGGTGGGGATGGGTCGAAATCCTCTCATGTAATATGTTTTAGTCAAGTTTAGGTCACCATATTAACCTTATAGTTTAGATTTAACTATTAGTTAAATAGTTTATCTTTTACCATGTCTTCTATATTTTTATATTACATTATTAATAAACATAATATAAAATTAATAAAGATACTCTAGTGTTTCATTAATGAAATATATTTTATTATATAAGTCCTTTGAATGAAATTTATCTTATAAAGAATATTATATAATTTAATTAAACAATATTTGTTTTTAAAATATCCTTTATGTCAATTTTACCATTTTTTAGTATTTGTTTTTTGTGAAGGTCATAAAAATCATATTTCATAAAAAAATAAATTTAATCAACCCTAACATGAAATATTGACATGTAAAAATCTTTTAATTCATTGGAAGTATCAATTTACATTTATTTTAATATTTATAATATCAATTATTCTAATCATTCATTAATAAGGTAATTTCTATATCATCATAGTGTAATAAATAAATTTAATTTATTAATGTATAAATAAATAAATTACCATTATATTAGAAGAATTTTTAGATTTATAATTAATATTTATATTAAATTTATCTTATGTATAACCCAATATTAAAAATGATTTATTTATTAAAATATGAATTTAAAAACTTTTAATTCATATTTGAATAAAATAATAATTAATGTCCTAATCTAATCCAAATGGATAAAAATGACCATATTTTATTCCTAAGGTTTATTTTGGTCAAAATAAAATTATCCAGTATAATCAGGACATGTGTTTTGTAATTATAATATCATTTTATCTTTAATTACCCCATTTACTTTTAATGATGGTAAATAAAATTCAAAAGATACTATTCACCAAAAATTATTTTCATCCTATTGAATCAAATTTTACTCTGCTGATATCAACCTTGTCTCTCATTATTTTGATATTCAATTCACAGAAGTGGTAAAATTATAATTTTTGAATTTTTCAAATGTGCCATGAAGATGGGTAAAAGGATTTAAATAGTTCAATTATATTACATATATAATATTGTTATAAAATGACTCCAATGAATTACATTGAAAATATATTGGTATTATGTATCTATTTTTACTTTAAATAAATGTAAATACAAAAAATGATTATTTAAATAAAAATTGAGTTTTAAATAATAACGCAGCATTTTTAACTATTCATCAAAAACTGAATGTTTTCAGAAAAAATTCAAAAATTCACCCTAAGATAATTTTGATATTCCAATTCAAAAAATGAAGTAAATTTTAAAAAATAAAATTTATATAATTATAAAAATTGGATATTAGTATCCATAGCAACTATTTTGATTGGTTGGGGTGTGCTAGAACTCGAAGTTGTGTACAACACAAGCTATTGTATTTTTCCAAGAAAAACATACCGTGGATGTTTGTGGAATTAGATAATCCTCTTATTAAATAATTTCATCATTGAAATTTATATAATTTTTACCACATAAAAATATTTGTATGTTTCTTCATCATATGTTCATCGGGTTCCCACGTTACATCTTCTATATTATGGTTTCTCCACAGAATATTTACCTGATGAGTCATACGGTTTCTCAAATTGTGTTCTCTAGTTTCAAGAATCCTGATAGGAATTTCACAAAAAGAATGATCATGTTCTAGTTCTATTTTATCAATGGGGTGTACATGAATTGGGTCAGACATGTATATTCTCAATATTGATATGTGGAACACATCGTGAACATTGGGGAGACTTGGCAAAATAACCAAACGGTATGCTAAAACTAAAATTCATTCTAGAATTTCATATGGTCTGATATACATGGGACATAATTTACCCATCATACTGAAATTTACAACACCCTAACATTGAGATACTTTATTGAAAACTAGATCTACTACTTGAAGTTCCTAATCTTTCCATCGGTTTTCAGCATAACACTTTTTCCTACATTGAGATTTTTTACATTGGTTAGGATAACATTTACCCTTTCCATTGTTTCCCAAATAATTTATTTTCCAACGAGTGTTCTTCCTCCAACTTCATCCCAACATAATGGTGTGAGAGATCTCATTCTATATAACGCTTCATATGGTGTCATCTGAATACTTGAATAGAAGCTATTGTTATAGAAAAATTCTACCAGATATAAATAATGATCCCACATTCCTAGAAGGTCATGTGAGAAAGATCTCAACCTGTCTTTTATGGTTTGAATAGTCCATTTTGATTGTCTATCAGAGTGAGGTTGGTAGGTAGTAATCAAATGAATTTTAGTATTTATGGATATCTGATGACTTTTCTAGAATCATGATGTAAAATGAGGATCATGATCAGAAACAATCAATAGGGGTACACCATGATGTCTTACAACCTCATTAATATATAGTCTTGCTAAACATTCAAGTCGTAAATCTTATCTTATAGTATGAAAATGTGCTTACATGGTAAGACCATCAATAATGACCCATATTGCACCATTCCTTCTAGGAGTCTTTGATAGCCCCATGATAATTTCCATCGTAATATCATCCCATTTCCAATTAGGTATGGGAAGAGGATTTATGACTCCTCTAGTATGTTTTCTTCCAGCCTTAACCTATTGAAAAACCTTATATCCTGACACAGAACCAGAAAACCCCATGTTCTTGTGTCTATCCAAATCTATTCCTACAAATATTTATACATCATAGTTCTATCAGGGTGTATTGATTAATTGGATCTATGAGCATCATCCAATAATTACCTTTTTAGATCAGGCATATCGGGAACAGAATGTCACATCCCAAATTTCCAAATTCTATCTTCATATATAGTATCAATCTATCTCCCATCATTCAGTACTTTAATTTTCTTCTAAAACTATGTTTCATCAATCTAGGTACATTTTATCCTTTCTATTCTAGATATATTGGAATCCATTTGAAAACTATCAATTTTTCACCTTCCATGATTGTTCCCATGTCCATCATTACTTGATCCATGAACATAGGATCTCATTAAAATATCATATTGTTCAAAACTCCATTATCATTTCTACTCAAAGAATCTTCCACCTTATTTGTCTTCCCAAGGCGGTAGTGTATTATAAAATCATAATCCTTGAGTAGTTCAAGCCATTATCATTGCCAAATGTTGGGATCTATTTGTAAGAAAATATAGTTCAATATCTTGTCATCAGTTTAAATCTCGCAATATTCACCATAAATATAGTGTCTCCGTATCTTCTAAGAAATGATTACAATTTCTAACTCAATATCCTGATTATGATGGTTTTTCTCATGAATATTTATCTACCTTGATGCATTACAAATAACTCTATCATTCTGCATAAGGATACAACTATGTCCTTTCTTTGACGCATCACTATAAATAACAAATCCATCATTCCCCGATGGTAGAGTAATGTAAGGAGCATTAAATATTCTTCTCTTTAGTTCTTCAAAACATTCTTAACACTATTGGGTCCAAAAAAATTAACCCATTTACATGTGATATTTCTTTAATGGGTTCTACAATCAAGAAAATATTTGGGCAAAATGCAGATAGTAACCTACTAAAGCAATAAATATGTACACCTCATCTATTCTAAATGGTGTTGTCCATTCATGGATTCCCATTGTATTTTAATGATAAATAGAGATTCCCCACTTAGAGACAATATGAACAATAAAATAAATATCCCAATTCTAGAATTCACACATTCTAAACATCCCATATAATTCATTTCTTTGATGTGTTATTAGAATATTTCTCATGATATTTTCATGGTCTTTATAGAATTTAATGTATGCCAAAATATCATCAATAAATAACACAACAAATTCATCAAGATATTCCTTGAAAACATTATTCATTAGTTCAATAAAAACAGAGGGTGAATTAGTTAGTCTAAAAGGAATTATTGTAAACACGTAATGCCCGTAATTGGTATGAAATGCAGTGTTAATAATGTATTCCTTCTTCACACACAACTGATGATATTCATATTGATGGTCAATCTTTGTAAAATATTGATCTCCATGAAGTTGATTGAATAAATAATCAATGAAAGGTTGGGGAAACCTATTATTTATTGTAATAGAATTTATCCCCTTGTATTCAATGCACAACCTCATTAATCCATCTTTCTTATTAACAAAAAGGAACATGGTATGTCAATGGAGAAACACTAGGGTGAGTAAATCCTTTATTACTCAATTCCTATAGTTTTTTCACTAGTTCCAATAATTCTGTAGTGGGAATTATATAGGGTGGCTTTGATAAGGTCCTTGAACTAGAAATTATGTCAATGGAAAATTCAATTTCTCTATCTACAGTATTTCTAAGTAAAGTTTCCAGAGGAACATGAACATATTCATGAACAATAGGTACATCCTTTATTTTTACAATCATATCCTCACCCAAAATTATTCCAATCCCTTCCTCCCTATTAATTGAATTTAGTAGAGCTACTAGGTTTGAAATAGATGACAAGAAGATGGTGATGTTTCTACAATAAAGATAAGGGATTCCTTATCATCATCATAAATTGTGTCACTATTCTTCATAAAATAGAGTTTGGCATCATGGTCTGAAATCCAATCCATTCTGATGATTATATCAGATTCATTCCTTGTAATGGCAATATGATCAGTAGATGAAGCACATTTATATTTCATAATGGTAACTAATTGACAAAAAATTGTTGAAATTATACTTCTCTTAGGATTTTGGACTGAATACTCCCTTGTTAAATCAAATTGGAAATATCTAATTTTCATCGTAATCTAGGATGACATGAATGAATTATATGATCCAAAATCAAAAAAAATAATTGGTGAAATAATAGGAAACTAATAATGTACATGCCACCATGTCATTAGGATCTTCAACCTCGGATGTAGTGATCATATAGGCTTGGAATTTCCACCATGGCCTTTTCTGTGGTATTTTTTCATGGATCATAGAATATTCATATAAAAACTCCCCATTTCTCTAAAAATGTAGAATTCATCTTTAACAGACTCTTTTTCCCCTTATAATCATGAGCTTAGTGGCCTTTTTCTTTACACATGTAAAAAACTCTAATCCTCTTGGGACAAGTACCAGGGTTTTTCTTCCCACATTTAATATAGGGTTTAAATTCAACCTTTTCTTTCATTCCCTTATTTCCATTTCCTGGGTCATTAGAAGATCTATTATTCTATTTCTTTTCATTAAATTCATATGACATGGTGAATTCCATTTCTCTCTTGATATCACATGATATTATATCATTATTTGATGAGAAGGATTTTGAGACTAGTAATTGAAGGAGAAATGGTTTTAACCCATCAAATAATCAGTTAACCTTACTTATTGGGTTATATGTATAATATGAAGCAAGCCTTGCTAACCTTGTAGTGTAAAGCCTTATACATTTATACATTTTCATCCTACTTTTTCCTCAGACTCATAAATTTCCTTTCCATATCCGTTCGATGGTCATGTGAAATGTTTTTTTCAAAGAAAATATCATTAAACTCCCTCCATTCCATGTTTTATATTTCTTCATCCTTCTTTGTGTTTTCTATTAATGAGAACATTTTATTTGAATCTTCTATGAGGTGATAAACTCCCATGACAACTTTTCCCTTTTTTACTCCCCAAATAATGAAATATGTTATCTATAGAACTGATCTATTGTTCAGAAAAAAATGGATTTGTAGTCCCATTTAATGTTGATGGTTGTTTCCTCATGAAGTGGTCTAACATTGATCCTCTATGTTGTGGATCAGGGAGATCCATACGGGTAATGTTATAATTCATAACCTAAGAGAGTGGTCTTAGTATGTTTATGAGTTGTTTAAAAGCATCTACGTCACCAGAACCACTATAATAATCTTGAGTATGAGTAAAATCTGTAAATGTATTATGTGCATTCCTACATTTTGTAATACTTCCACTAGATGCCATTTCTGAAAAATAGAATACAATATATTTTCTTGTGAAACATAATACATAATTTCAAACTAGTAAAATAACAAAAATAAATTGAACTATTTATGCATAAGATCCATAATCATAAAAAAATGTTTTATTTGAGGAACTATTTACTCTAAAATCCTTTATAATGACATATAATGAAAATTTGAATTATCCTAAACATATCCCTGGGGAGTGTCAATGCCAATATTTTAACCAGGAACATTGTCATGTACCAAGATACACTGAGTAAAGATTGAAACTCATTGTTGGAGATTTCAGTACAATTTACATCTATCCCAGAGCCACTTCTACATGTTTGTTTCCAAACATGGATTTATTTTCTGGGAAAAGCCACATAATATTTACAATACCAAAATTTTTGGATGTTCTTCTATCCAAATCCTCAATTTCTATCATAGGGTAATGTTATCTTATCATAGTTGTTTGAAATATAGTTTCCACGGTTTGTACTGAAATTCCTCAGATACAAACTGTAATTCCTTGACCCTAGATACCCTGATTCAGTGCATTATTACAAAACATTGGCATGTTCAAAAGATACCACTCCTCAATATAATGATTATATTAGTAGACCTTGATGTAATAGATAAATACATAAGTATTACATAACATCATGAATTAGAAAACAACAACATTGGTTCCCCTTTGATCACAATCATATCCCTGAGCCTATCCCGACTATTGCATCATAATATACTTCTTTACATCATGGGAAAAAGAAAACATAATAAAGCGGGGAGCTCAGATCCTCAGTAAGGATAACAATATAGTGGAAACTACTATAAATAACCATAAACATTTATGGCAATGTATAATACTAAAACAAAAGCCATTTACAATTAAACATCAACATAATATTGAAAGATAAATGAAATATTATAATTTACTTTTTGACATGGATATTCTAAATTTCGAATAATCACATGTAATGTCAATATCTAATTTTATAATGATGGAATGCATAATTCCGAACATAATAACCACATAGTCATGGCCTCGGGCCAAGACTACAGTAATATTTTTCAATTCCTTATTCCAAGACACTAGTTTGTCTCATAAAACCTATTGATTCATCGAGGGGTTGTAGCGAGCCCCGCCTGTTATAAGGACCCAGCCTTAAAACATTACACAATCTCAAATTAAATGGATAATTCACATTGATGATCATTTCAGGTTTATAGCTTTAGAAAATTAGGTCATAAAATATACATAACAAAATGAATATCATATGTAGACACTTCTTACATAGTATCCATTTTTTCATAAAATAAAAACTCTTGATAAAAACAGTCATGTCTAGTTCTAGGTTTTAGATAGCATGACTTTTCCTTGATCCCATCCTTGACCCTATTCATCATTATGTTCCGTGAAAAACATTTCAAAACATGCGATGAGTATAAAAAGCTGAATATGGGTTATTAAACAAAGATGGAAAACATTAATTCATCGATACATACATAACATAATATATTTAACAAACCTCATGAAATCATAAGATTTATGAATATCACATAGTAATCAAAAATCATAAAGGTAACTTATTGTATCATTAAAATACATATATTGTATCTTTTTGATCCATGTTGGGTGTTACATTTGGAATACCCATAATAGTATATTCCAAAAATACCTTAGGAGAAACAATAATGTCTACCTCTATCACATTACCCAATGCATTGGAGAACTATCTCAAGCTCACCCACACTAGGTTTTTCATGGAACCAACAGTATACGTAAATAATGCCAAAAAACCATAACATACTCTGAACACATATTATAAACATAATGAAAAGATAATATTTCCACATTTCAATAAAAATATATCATTTAAATATATTGACATAACAAATCCATTATCAAAATAATTTTCAATACTAAAATACTTAAAAGTGTATATGGTTTTTATTTTCCTTTTAAAAACATTTTTTCTTGTTAGGGAATTCAAAGATCAAATAATAACAAAGAGGTGGAAAATTTCATTGTCACTTCTTACATAAAAATAAAATTTCTTTTTTATTGTTTAGTAAAAAATCTAATAGAAAAATATTCCATTTGAATTAAAAGAAAATTTAATGGTTTTCAACCACCGTTTAAAAGAAATTTGTGTATAAAAGAAATATGCCTCAATGAATAGAGATTGAGAGGAATCCCCTTACCTCATGTCCCACATGAACTGTTCACCCAAGTATTTTTTTCATCAGCCATAATTCATCCAATAAGGTTAATACATGTGTTAAGTAAATTTTATATTATTATAATATTTTCTTTACCTTGAATTACCCTATTTAACTTTAACTTTGGTAAATAAAAGTCAAAATTACTATTCACTGAAAATCATTTTCATCTTATTGAACAAAATTTTACATAAAAATAACAAACATGTAGGTTGGATTTTCAAAATTAAGTTCACAGAAGTGGTAAAATTTCATTTAAATGAAAAAGTCTATTTTTTAACAAATACTCATTGTTTTAACATTTCATCAAAAATTGATGTTTTTCAGAAAAATACCAAAAACTCAGCCTATGTTATATTTGATATTTTAAATTAAAAAATGATGTTTATTTTACCAAATAAAAACATATAAGTTGGATTAATTAATTTATTATTAATTTTTGTTGTCAGAACAAACATCGTGTTTTTAGGAAACAATAAATATCAAAAGATTGACCAATATTTATGCCTAATTTTAAAGTGAAATTTCATCTAATGACTAAAACTAGATTAAATGGTTAAAATATAATATAATTTCAATTTAAAACTAATTAAAAATATAATATAAATACCTAAATAAATTATATTAAAAATCAATTTTGAATTAAAATATATTATTTTTTAGTATTCATTAAAAAATCTATTTTATCTGAAAAATTACAAAAATTTACCCAAAATAAATTTTTATGTCCCTATTCTAAAGAATAATTTAATTTTTTCAAATAAGCACATTAAAAAGTGACCCAAACTAGATTTAACGATGGTTCACCATAAAAAGGCGGTCAATCGACCTTTTAAAGAATATTACACTATTTGTGTTTAGAATTAGATCATTCACACTTTAAGGTTCTAATTTTGGATAAATGTAAAATCCTATAACAAACATGTATTATAATATTGTAGTTATTTCTATTCATTCCCACTAATAAAATGAATATGCATTATCTACTATTAAAAATAATATTATATTATTAGTTTTTTTGGTATAACTAATCATTGTGTGAATTGTAAGATTTCAAAGAAACCTATTGTTGTGTATAAGGTATGCCATCAAACATAAAATCCCCTTTAAAATAACAATATAATTTAATTCAAAAAATATTAATAAATATTAACATATATTATTCTTTATTTACTTGGGATGTTAAACCTGTCACTTACTACGTAAAATATATTTCTTGTACGAAAAGGATGAAACATAATATAAAAATTTATATTAAAACTAGCATAAAAATGTCAATTCGTTAACCATATACCATTAATGGTCTAAAAATTGCACATATATAGTCAAAAATATCAACAAAAATTCAATAAAATATAATGAAGGATGTTGACCTAGATGAAATCAATCCCAAAAACCATTTCAATGAAATTTATCTTTCTATTTTGAAATAATTTAAATGTAAATAAATAATTATTTTAAAAATACTTTTCTAATCTTTTATGGGAAGATTCAATGTTTTATAATTACAGAAAATAGCTGCACACTCTGTATAAGTTAAACAACATTCTTTCCTTAATTTGTTGAAAATGTCATAAAGTAACTTTTCTGGAAATCAACGGAAAGATTACTACCAACCCATTTTATAAAAGTCAAAAAAATGGTTTAAATAAGTTTTACCCATAGTTTATTGAATAATAAAAATGTTTTGAAAATCATTTTTAAGAAAAACAGATGTGGATGATAATGTTGTCCAAGTAGATACTTACATAGAAACAACCTTTGATAAATAAAGAGATTGAAAAATTAACCCTTACGTTGTAATTTTCCTTGGTTTAGTGTATGTTAACGTATTTTATTATAGTTAAATCATTTTTAATTAATTATAAAAGAACCACATACATTTATATGTTATCATATACGATCTTCTAATATTTCCATCTTAATAATATTTCAGTACTATCATTGTTTCGGGTGTTATCTGATTCATTTTCATTTATACGGTTTGTTACAAAAGTCATGTTTGTTATGGAATGGATGTATATGATTCATATATAAAATTATATTAAGTTATTAAACATTATTTTAATCATAAAATGAAAGTTATTGTTGAATTGTTACGGTGGGGAATGAATCTAATAACGTTCATAGAGATGATAATTTGTACGTACTCACGAGCAACAATATCATATTATTGGTCAAGAAATTGTTTTTAATTGGATAATATATCAGATATAAAGAATTGTTATATTGTTATATTTATTATTTACAAAAATTATACTCATTACTATATCCATAAAAATAATGAAGTGTTGAATAACAAAAAACACCACTATGTGAATAATGTAAGCCGTAAATACACACATATTTTGACTTTGTCATTCAAATGACTGATACAATAATAAATATGGTTTTACCAGATTTATTATAAAATCTCAGTATGTAGAAGGTATTATAGTTTTAATTTTCTAATGGAAACAACAATGAAATAGGAAGGGGAAGAATAAAAGAACATTAAAATATGGGATGAAATTATTACCTCTTCTTAGGGAGAATAATTTTGATTCGATGAAAAGGGATCCATATATTGTCTTTATGATCTATATGTGGACTCTAGGATGAAGTGGGAGTAGTCGAGAGGACATATGATCAGGTTTTGGATGATCTAAATTTTTTGGATGTGTGAAATTATGAGAAGGGGAATTACCATTTTATAAGAGTGGTGTGAGTCACTTTTGGAAATGCTTGGATTATTATTTTATTATAAAATAATTAACAGTTTATAATGGAACCAAATGAATTTATTTCGATTATATGATGTCGATATGTCAAAATAATATCATCCAATATGATTTAGACATGTATATTACACTATATTAACCATATCTTTTAGATTGAACTCTTAGTTTAATAGTTTATCATTTACAATGTTTTCGTGTATTTTTATATTACATGATTAATAACCATACTATAAAATGCAAAGATAACATAAGGTGGTTCATTAATGAAATATATATCAACATATAAGTCTTTATTGTAAACCTAATATTTCTATTACAATAATATAATTTCATAAATTGGTATTTGGTTTAAAAAATCATTTATGTCAATTTTGACAATATTTAGTATTTGTTTTTTTATTAAAGTCATAAAAATATGATTTCTTAAAAAAATTGAATCAACACTAACATTCATTCTTAATCTATAAAATTCTTGGAATGCATCAAAAGTCTAAATTTAAATTTAATTTAGCATTTTTAATTTATATAATTTTAATATTTCATTAATAAAGTAATTACTACATCGTCATTGGGTCATTAATAAATTTAATTATTTAAGGTCTAAGAATTACAAATAAAATAAAATGTTGTATGAAATTTTTTTATCTTTCTAATGAATATATATATCAAAAATTTTCTTATGTATTACCATATATTTAAAATGTTTTATTTGTTAAAATTTATATTTAACACTTTTAACTCTTCTTTAAATAAATTAATAATTAATGTCCTAATCTGATCCATGTGGATCAAAAAGGTTCAAATTAAATTAATAAGGTTTTTTTAAATAAACTTATCCCATAAAATTAAGACATGTTCTGAGGTAATTATAATAACATTATTACATTCAATTAAGTCATTTTTTTATAACTGTGGTAAATAAAATTAAAAAGTTATTATTCAAAAAAAACTATTTTTATTCTATTTAACCACATTTTACTTACTAATATCATTTTTGTCTCTGGTATTTTTTAAATTCAATTCACAGAAGCGGTAAAATTATGTTTTATGCATCATTTCATATGAGCCTAAAAGGTGGCTAAAAGGCGTTAAATAGTTCAAAAAAATATATATATCTAATCTCACTATAAAATGACTCCATTGAATTACATTGAACATATATAGGTATTATATATCTATTTTAATTTAAAATAAATTAATATAAAATAAATAATTATTATGTAAATATTTTGTTTTAAACAATAACAAGTGATTTTTACTATTAATAAAAAATTGAATGTTTTCAAAAAAATCAAAAAAAAATTACCCAAATCTAATTTGTATTTTCCAAATCAAAAAATAATGTAAATTTTGAAAAATAAAATTTAAAAAAATTTATAAAGTGGGTATTATATTCATTACCGCTAATTTTATTGTTTGTGGTGTGATAGAAGTCGAAGTTGCATACAACGCAAGCTATTGTATTATTCAAAGAGAAACGTATCGTGGATGTTTGGGGTCTTACAACTAGTTTGGTTGAAGAATCCCAGGAGTAGTTTCTATAATATTGGTTGGTGGAAAGTTGTAGATTTTAATAAAATTAAGTCATTATAGGGGGTGAAATTTCATGGTGTTTGTAGAAGGAAGGTGGCCATGATGTTGTGGATGGTACTACAACATGGTGACCTACATTAATAAACAAGGGTTATGGTTGGCATATCATTCCTTTCCATTTTTATTTTTTCCTCACTCACCCAATATTTAGGAAACATCCCAAAATTCACCAATCCTGATCACAACACTAGGCCAAACATGCTTAACTGTAGATTTCTAACTAGGTAGTATCCAAAAAGTAAGGTTCACCATTTTGACATGAGTAATATTAGTTATTCATTTAACCCTTTATCATTCTACGATGATCCATTCTCCCCCTAACCATTAAAGCACAATGTCCTCATTGTGGTCCTAACATATCATCGCAGAAAGTGCACCACACATAATGCCAGGTACCACCTCTAATACCAAATGTAACAACTAGGACCTGGATGCAGCACAAATATACCACTATAACTTGGATGTCTGATCCCAACCCTCCTTGTACCTCTAGTTTCCCGGTATGTATTTGGACACCACCCTAGAGCCCACCCACGTGCCTAAATGGTTTATTTGACTAATGATAGTCCCCACAATCCAAAACATGTCCTTTCTAGTGTTTTCTTGTCCCCACTCACACACTCATTTGGGAACTTCCAAGAAGGTCACATATTTTTATCACCACCCCAGGACAAGAATTCTAACTATGGAGTTGTAACTAGGCACATTCTTGATAAGAATGGTGCATCTTGTTGACATGAGTCATATTAGTTAGACATTTGACACTTTATCATTATGGTGTGTTACATGATTATTTAAAATTTTATAATTAATATAATGATTTAAATTAAATATTATCTTCATAAAATAAATTCTTAAATAAATATATTTATTGAATTATAATTCTAAGATAATTTTATGAGACGTTTATTAATATTTAAATGTGTCAAAAAAGTAGTTATAAAATTGAAATGAATATTTTTTGAAAAAAAAAATTTAATAAAAATTTTAATTTCTTGAAAATAAAAAAAATAAATAAATAAAATGGATTTCATTATGGAACTATAGACATTAAAAAATGGTCAGTGTAAATTTTTTGGAATTTCCCTAAAATAGTTGAATATTTTGTGAATAGTGAAACATGGAAACTTTATATACATAACATTATAAGTTAAATACACTATTTTTTGTTTTATTTCTGATTTAACAACCCTAATCATGAACTAACCGTTAATTTTTACTATATTATTTCCTCATAATCAACAATATTCATAGTCCTGATCCAAAATAATAATTTAATGAATAAAATAATCCAAAAACCCCACTCACCTCGACTAAAAATAATACTACTCATCGCCCCATATCAAAACATTGTAATGCATCTCCTCTTTTTTAAATTCTACCCAATTACCTTCCTAATAGTCTTTCCCACGTCTAAGTCCTATTGGCCTCAATAAAAGGCTAGAAAAGGGTTATCTAAGAAGGTTCTGAAGGAGAAGAAATCAAGAGGTATATTCAACATTCAATTTCTTTCCTTTTTAGTCAATTGTTTCCTTATAATATCCTCACCTCCCCACATATATGAGACATGATAATTCATGCTTCATATAAATAATGTAATGTAATTGTTTTAAGGGAAATAACCATCATCAAACATCTCCTCTTCTCTTCATATTATAGGAAAGGAAAACATCATATTTGATTGTCGATTCACCTCCTTCATTGATGAACAGTTATCATTTTCCATTAACACCTTAATCGATGGTCATAAAACCATTATAATGGAAAAATAATATTTTATTAAACGTATAATAAGTTAGGTTTTTTTACAAAAAATTTATACAAATTGTATTAAATAAAATGATATCAGTTCATGATGGTGGTAAAAACCAACAAAACTAAATTAACATTGTTTCCATTAATCTTATATCTAATGAATCATACTCTTATAAATAATTATATATGGTATAACTTAATATTATGAAATCATTTTATGTAAATTTCGTTCCACTTATTGAGTATTACATCCATTTTACACGTAAATCCAGAATCAATCAACCTAAGAAACCATGAAATAAATTCCCATGAAACCAGGAAAATAACAAAATATTATTAATAAATTGTTGGAATGATGTTATATAAAGATTATATAAGGTATTATAAATGTTAATACAGTTATTAAAAAATTAATAACTCTATTGAAACAATTATACAATTATTTTGATGAAATTTTAGTGAATTCAATCCAAATTTAATATACTTTTCTTAAAAAACAACTTTTTATTTTCTATTTTAAAAAAACAAAGGGAAATTTTTTTTATCATATGTACAATGAAATTAATTTCTATAATTAATTACACCCTATTATTTTAAGGTCTTATATAAAGGATTTCATATTTACTTTATATGAATGTATTTTCAATTGTATGTTTATAGTATTCCTTTAAATTAAATGTTTTATCTAATGGAATGAATTTTATGATGAATGTATTATTGTTTTTTGATTATGTTATAGTTATTTGGATGTTTATGTGATGATGTGTGGGAAATATGTCTCCCTAAAATTATGTGGCTATGAAAATGTTTTGATTTTATCCTTATGGTTTTTCGAAGCATAACTGTGATGGTTACACTATAAGGTACCAATGAGAATTACAAAATAAGGTACAATTGAGGGATAAACTATAATGTAGTAATGAGGGTTATAATTAATATGATAGTATTATGGGCTATAATAATAAGTAATTAATTCCCCATGTAACCTAAATTGTTTTTTTATTTTATAAGTTTTATACATATGTCTTGTTTTTAAAATGTATGTATATCATGCTTTAATGGTGATAAGTATATATTGTTAAAAATGATTTTATATTTTTATAAATATTAATAAAATATTTGTTTAATTATTTTTTTTAATCCCCTAAATGATATTTATGTGGTCATCCATTGTTTTAATTTTTTTTAATATGTTTTAATGATTTTAAATAGAATATAAGAAGCTAAGATAAATGTTCTGAAAAAATTTTATTAAATATTTCATATTTTATAAAACAAATTTGTATTATGGATTTAATGATCAATTACTTAGTTGTAGATGCTTTATAATTGTTGACACTCCTTTCCGTCACAGAGTCTAACGAATGAAAAAGGGGAATACCTTAACAAAAAGTGATTCATCCTTTGAAGTCACATAAAAAATCGACAAAGTCATGAACAAGGATTTATTTGAGCATGGGTCGTGATAGTTTCATGATGGTCGTGCAGGTATACCTGTGCGCCACATTTTGGGCATGCAGGTGACCTACGTGCCCTATGTAATTTTCACATAGTGTCTCCAACTGCCTATAAATACACTTATGGGCCCCCCATTTCGGGGACAAAAATTCCAAAAGTCAAATTTGAGATCCAGGCACCCTAGTCTCCTCTTGAAGTCTTACGAACACTTCTAAGGTAATTTCATACCTAGAATGGAAGATCTATAGAGAGGGAACAAGGCCTAAGTGGTGAGATTCATCAAGACCTGCGCAGCATAGTGCCCAGTCCTTATATAAAATGGTGACACTTTCGTGTCACCATATCCTTTCCACAAAACCTATGTGCCACCTTTTTAGAAGCCTTTAGAGATGATACTAAGGGTTTGAGAAAAGTCTCACCCAAGTATTACCACATGGGTTGACCGACGCGCATGTATCCAAGTGTCACGCAGGTATACCTACGCGACAAGGACCTACACGCCCAAACTGGAAATGTGCACCTATGTTTTGTTGGGTGTCCCTCCAGTCCATTCATCTCTTTTCTTCAAATCTACATATCCTCTTCAGTATTTACCCTTCAGAATCCTCTTCAATGCCATTTATGGCATGATTCTTGGTTTAAATTCTTTATGTGAAAGGAATTTGGTGGAACATCTCTCAATACCTAGTGATTTACATATCTTTATGACACAAAGGTTATAGATTTCATTCATTCATCCTCAACTTAGAAGATGAGAAGATCTTTAACCTGGGCCTCCTTTTTAGGAGTAATCCCCAGTCATAATTTTCTAACATGGGCCTCCTTCTCTGGAGTAAGCCCTAGTTAATGTTCCCCTAATATGGGCATCCTCTTTAAGATTAAGCCCCGAGTTCCCCAATTTTGGGCAACCTTCTAAGGAGTAAACCCCAAAACATAAATTCTGATAAACCTAGTCTCCCTTTTTAGGAGTAAACCCCAGTCATAATTCCTCTTAACCAGTCTTAACTTCTTTTGATTTGGTCTTCCTTCTCTAGAATAAAACCCAATAACAAGTCTCCTCCTAATTTGGGCATCATCCTCAAGAGTAATCCCCAAGTTAGAGTATCCAAATCTCCATAAAGCACATATACCTTTATGGGCCTTGTTCCTAGGCTTCATCTCTATGTTAGGTCCTTATCTTTATCTATTTGGGCAGTCATACATCCATAAGCCCCATATCATTCATTATAAACACATCTTTCGGGCAACAAATTGTCAGGTTTACTGATACCTCTTCTTTCTCACACCAAGAATGACTCATGTGATCTTAGAGTGTAAAAGTAACTACGACACATCTCGTTGATCCATTAATCATAGGTAAGACGCAAAATTTCCAACCGAACTATGTGAACTTTGATCTCTACCTTAAAATTGGAGTACGTATGAAGCTTTACTGAGTTTCAAACCCATCACCCATCAATTATCATCTTTCCCATATGACGTTTAACTATAACTCAATTCCTGAACTAAGTGGGTTATGATTCCTTTTATAATAAGGACACATAGGTGGAACATCTGTGGGTATGATCCCAACTCTGAAATAATCCATCTACTTCTGAACAATAATAAACTTCCAGTGCCCCACTAAGTGGCTATAGAACCAGTATGGTTATCATAATGACCAAGAGATATTTATATAATGTGTTGAAGGATAACATTGACTAATAATCTCTAACAAATACATATGATTCTCTATCGATGAGGAACCTCAAATACATATAAAAAGATTCTCTAAATCACATGCATATTAATCATTGATTGTCAGATCTTATGGAAAGCTCATTTTCATACATGGTAATGTAATAAGGATTCAGGAACATAACATAAATCTATAAAAATATTCTAAGAATAGAAAATAATTCCCCCCATAATGTTGTGATGAGTCTAACCTCTCATCCTCTCAACCAATGCAAATTATTAATCCTCATCAGTCCACAACTAATGAGCACCTACATTTGGAATGTAGGTCCAAATGGGTATAGAATCATTGGATGTTTCTGGTTTTATGAATAAACCCATTAGAAACTTATTGGAATATTTTAAGCTTAAACGAAACGAGGTCATCCCCATTTCTAGAGGAAATAAAAAATGGTGAACTTGACGTTAATCCTTAACCAAGTTAAAATGATGCTTTACTTATTTGTAAGGCCCCTATATAAACTCAATGAGAGGTCCAACAAACAAACAATGACATATATGTGCATCAAAAAGATGTAGTGACCGAACATATCTTGATTATGTTTATTATATCAAATAGGTACTCTTTTCCAAGATCTTATGCGTTACAGAAATGGATTCTCTAATGTTTTCACCCTTGAATGCCTCTACTGTGAATACCTCTGCTGGTACACCTGCTAGATCGTTATCCACTGTGAGGATGAAATCACCTAATCAGGGTCTTCAATGCTGGGTATCAAATGCACTGGTTAAGGAATGTTGTCGATCTCATACCATTCCAACTCTGGAGGCTGGTCGATGAGCTCTCCAAGTCAATAATTCACCCTGGTTTTCCGGACAGCGACGACCAACGATCAAGAAGCATGTGGTGCTAACCATCGTCTCCAACGATTTCGGGTCATTATCCACGGAACACAATCACTATTCCCTCCCATATTATGAGGAGGTGAATGAGAAGTTCACTCAAGGCCTTAATTCATGGATATTGGATTCCTACATGAGGGCTCTCACCAACAACCGCTGCCAGACTTGTGTTGTAGTGCTCCCTCAACGTGATGAGGGTGTTGTCTCCAGTTATTCGGCTCTGTTTCCTCGAACCCGAGCGGGTAAGAAGAACCACTAGAGGAGAAAACCGGTCAATAGTGAGTTGGTTATTATCATTTACATTTCAGGAGAGGTCCACCAACTTAACTTAGTGGAAAGTAAAGAGCGGGCACATACACCTATCCATTTTAATTCCGAAGTCCAGCATTCTCATCTAGCAGAAACCCACCAATCCCACCAGGAAATTCCGGTGGAGTAATATAGGAAGGAATAAAATACTATTTATAACCCATCATCTAGTCAGTAGTCTCATCTGACTAAATCCAAAGAAGCTCACCAATCTAATATGGTGGCAGCTGATAAACAGGAACATACACCTCTTCACAATCAACAAGTCTAGCTGCAGTCTCATCAGCCAGTAATGAAGGAAAATCTTCAACCATACTTAAAGAGGAATACACAACAGGAACATACACCTTCAAATGTAAATCAAGCCTTCCAATAGTCTTGTTTGGTAGCACTCGGAGAAGATAGTCAGAAAGCTCAAATGACAAATTTGGAACAGACTCAACTCTCTGCCCCCACACATGAGTAATATCAGAATTCACTGATAGGAAATGGAGGATATGAACATGAACACACGCCTACTCCAAGAACCGAATGAACGTATATTCCCGATCCTTCAGCTGAATTCACCAAACATATTCTTACAATGGTGAAGGAGCAGAAGAAAATTCATGCTCAAATTCTGGATGCCTACAAGGATATTATAACAGCTTCAGCAGCATCACAGGGAAAGAAATGAAAATTTATCCCTACCAGTGGAGTGACACATCAAAAGTTCACTCTGGAATAGACACATACCTCTGTTCCAGTCCAAGAGGGTTAAGGGGCATACTCCCCCATATCATACGGATAATCAAGTTAGGCACATACACCTGATTTTAATGGAGATAATCAGCATAACCTGACTATTTCTCCTGAGTATGAACATACACCTTCCCATAATAACCACATTAGTCAACATGTGGCTCACAAAGTGAGTGTAAAGTGATCTATGAAAAAGACCCATCCAACACAGTCAAGAAATCAAGAGCCAATATGTAAAAAGTCCTTGCTCGATGGTGGAGATCTTGATGCACCCTTACAGTTATCTATTGAAACTCATGATTATACTCTTTCATTTCCCAATAGTGGGAACATTAATTCCGAAGGTCTGCATCAGACACTTCCTCATGAAGGCCTGCTTCATGAATGTTCAGTCGATCTCAACGTATCAACTTCATATGAGAGTCACGGTAACCCTATATGTGGCCAAAAGACTAAGGAGCAAGAGGTTTCATCTTTTTCTATAACCCAAAATGGTGGTCCTCCACATGATGATGAATTTAGATGCAAAAGTCCTCTCCACAGTAGTAATTCACATTGCCTGGAAAATGATCCAATGGACAATGTAGTATCCAAAAAGCCCTCTTATCATTAGGCACTTGCAAATGTGAAGCCAGTCATATGTGAAGCTTTTCCGCTAATAGGTGAAATACTTTCTCAATCAAAAGAAAACCCTAGGTGTAGGTCATTCTCTAAACCATCCCTTGGTCATTCATCTTCTTTTTTCATTAATGAATTCTCTACTAATATTGTTGAATCTGATGAAGTAACAAGGAAACACAAGCTCGGGTCTAATCAGGAAGAAGAATCTTCATCAAATGATAAGGAGGAAGTACTGAATATGTGAAAAAAACAGATGAAAGGTGAAGTACCAGTCATGTTTTTTCCATTGGATGAATCTCAGTATTTCATTCCAGAGATGTTGATGGGAGTTTATATTCACAATATTTGTCTCAGCGTGTGGAAAAATATTTTTCCATTGTAAAATAAAATTTTTTCTTATGATGAATATTAAAATCATGTCAAGATAATTGAAGGGTTACAACGCCAAATTGATTTGGCCACTCTCTCAGTTTCTCAACATCTGAAGGTTGAATAGCAGCAGAGAGCCCTTCAATGTTCATGCCTTGGCGCATTAAGAAGATTGCACTAGTTAATTGCTAATGCCCCATCTGGTATTCATGTAAGGGGATGGGGTGTTTATGGAACACTACATTTCACTATACTCTCCAACCAACGAAGCCTGCCAAAAATGGTCTCATGCAATGTTATTTCACATGTCTGTCCATAGCCAATTGTCTTTGTTTGTAATCAAAGCCTCTCTCAAGAGAAGTCCTCAAATAGTTCTTCTAAATGATTAGGCATTCAGAGGACAAGTTGTCGAATTACTCTTGCATCAGGTAAATGAGAATATCGAACATGCTTCTCGTTTAGATCAAACACATCATCAAGTGACAGAAGTATCAGAAATCATCCAACGTTCATTTGAACCAGGTGATTTGAGTGGATGTAGGTTGATGCATCTAGCCAATTTCCATAATAAAGTCCACAAGATCAGGAGATATTTTAAGAATGTATTAGATACAGTAGCTCAAGATCCACCCCAGCTTACCATACTAGGGACTCTTTTAGCCCAACCCTTGGAATTAGCAAATTGGAATCTAGGAGTTGAGCAGGAACAGCCCCAGTCCACCAGACTGGGGACGTTTTCAAATCCTCAATCTCCCCCTCGAAGAAAGTCAGTATTCTCTCGATTAGGGAAGAGGCCCCAAGAGGAACGATGAGCCAAATTATCAGTAGATTCCCTCGAAATTATGGTTCGTCAAGAAGTTCCTGAGGGATCAACTCAACAAAATGCAGGGTCACATTATGGACATGGAAGATGATAGTATCATAGAAGATCTTATGGAAGGGTTGAAATGTGTTATGCATCAATAAATGTAATAAAAGTTGTTGTTGCTGATCCTCCAGAACATGAGGCTCACTCAGAGGGATCATATGAGGAAGTTCATGCTCAAGAGGCTATGCACACAGAAGAAAATGAATAATGGGTGCATACACAAAATCAATGGATTACCCATAATTTTGGTATTCTTTCAAATAATCAACTCCACCCTCTTCGAAAGGCGTCCATTAAAGGGAAAGGAAAAATTCATGCTACATTCCACACTACCTCTGGATGAGGCCAATAACTCTCATTAGAGGTAAAGTTCGCACAACAAGAGGTGGAAGTGAAGGAGTTAAGGAGGTTGAATGTTGAAATACTTCAAGGTAGTATTCCTCCTAAGCATTCTGGAGTTAGTCAGCCAAGGGAATTATTTGTGGCTATTGATATGGAACAAATGTATCCTCTTTCACCAGTACAGCCTCACTATTCTAGTTCTATGGGTCATGCGCAAAAACAATCGGTGATGCTACAATCAGTTGCAGTACCAGTCACCACACTTTTCCAAGCTCCAGTTATTGCACCTGCTCTGGTCTAATCTCAACCAGATGTTTCTCAAAAGTTAAATAACTACAATTGAGTAATTAACAGCTCGGTTGGAAGCTATTCAAGGAAAGAATGCACCATTTAAACTGGAGAAGAGAGCTTACCTTGAATTGGTAAATGCAATTCCTTCCCCATCAAATTTTTCAAATACCACATTCCCAATATTTAATGGTTTGGGTGACCCAGAGCAACACTTAACACATTTTGTTTCTTGTTGCGATCCTATGATGGGAACCCCTCAGCAATAAGAAGCAGCTAAGATTAGGTATTTTGTGTAGTCATTACAAGGGCCTATTTTTTTGGTTTACAAGCTTGCAATATTAGTCAATTACCAGATGGGCGGATCTCCATCAATGATTCCTTCTTGAATTCAGCTCAACTTTTTGAAAGACAGCAGTTTTTGATCTTACAAATTGTAAGTAAAGAGAGAATGAAAGGGTTTTAGATTTCATTTCTCGCTAGAAGGGGTTTATATATTCCCTAATATTAGCACTCCATGAAGAATAATTGTTGCCAATCTGTGTGGAAAATTTGCATGATGTGTTACGCACACCATTGATACCTTTGAAATACACAGGAGGGTTTCAAGACATTACTTCGATCACTCAACAGATTAAAGACTCTCTTATGAAGACTAAGGATAAAAATTGTGTAATTCCATCAGCTCCATAAATGAGAATGGGTAAAGCAGAGACTACTACAATTATGCTTAAACAAACACTTGTATATGTTTCTACTTCAAAACATTCATCTTATCGAAGGGCTCCACCTCCTGAGCGTCAACAACAAAGTTCGTTCGGTCAAGATGATCAAATAGATCAAAGACAGAATCAATTTCATGATCTCAAGAGTAAATTATATTCTTTCCGAAATGAATAAGTTCCTGTTACTTCATTTTCACTCTAGAAAATAACTTGGTTCAATTGACAAGGCCCCAAAGGCCGAACAAGGAATGATATGAAGACTCTCCCAACTATTTTCAATTTCATCATATGTTGGGGCATCCCATTTAGGAGTTTTTTGTCCTCAAAGTCCTCCTACAAAAGATGGTGGACTCAGGATAGGTAAAACTGAAAGGTTCTTCAGCTCAGGTTGCATGTGTTACTGCTACAAATTGAGAGGAAGAAGGTAAGTGTCAAGAAGTCAAATGCAAAAATGTGATGAAATATGATGATTGGAAGGTCAAAAAAATGATCAACCAAACTCATACCATTTTACGGACGCAATTGAAGAAACCAATTGTGTCTTCTACTATGAATTCCACAGAAAACCCCTCTTCATGAGAGGGAAAAACCTCAAAGAAATGGAATAATTCAAAGAAAAGAGGAACAATCTGAAGAAGATGAGATCGTGTCAAATCCCAAGTTGTCTTTTACTCTGGAAGATTTTATGCCATCTACTTCAAAGCCATGGGCACTGCCCAACCAAATGGTACAGCCTAAATTGGTTAAACAGGCAGAGTCTTCATTAGATGATGAGTTGATCTTTGGTTATGTTAACATGATTCTCTTAACAGATCCTTTTTCCAGTCATAGCTTCAATCTTGATGAGCCTGAGTTCCATGTATCAAACAGATCTATTAGAGGGATTTCCATAGGTCTGGGTTATAGAGGAAGCCGTGGATATTCCAGAATCCACTATTCCAATGCTACCCCTACTATAACTATATATGCAGCGAAAAATCGTGACCGAGCTGATCAGCGGTCTCAACAACAACAAGCAAGGTCTTCCATGTAAGGAAGATTCAGTCCTGGCACAATTATTTTAGAGGATCGATTGGAGGGTACACCTTCTCCCTCTCAGCCAGTAAATAGACCTATTCAGTCTAATTTTCCAATTCCAGAAGTATTTAGATCTCCTACCCCATACAAGAGGCATCTACTTCCAAAGCATTAACATCTAAGGCACCTATGAAACCCCATTTTTCTGTTGGGAAACATAGTCCTTTGGACCAAAAGTATAATGTCCTGAATCTTTTTTCCTGAGTACATGAAAAGTTATCAAATCTAGATGCCTTGAATTTATCCAAGGATCTTCAAGAGGCACACATTGAGGCTTTGTCAAGACCTTAGGAATTCACAACTGAAATTACTATGGCTGAAGTCTACCATGTAGAGAATGATCCTGCAGAATGTCATGCAGTGATATCTTTTACAAATGAGGATGAAGATGATGTTGTGTATGGACATAATAAGCCCTTGTATTTATGTAGAATGTTCAATGATGTAGACATCTGACGAGCATTAATTGATAATGGTTCAAGAGTCATCCTCATCCCTATTAGTACACTTCATTAATTGGGCCTCACCGAATCTGATTTAGCTCCTTCTACTCTGATATTTCAAGGATATGATAAGAATGAACAAGAACCTCTAGGTGAGATTACACTCAGAACACAATTTTGAGATCTTGTATCCAATTCAAATTTCATTGTCGTTTATCATGACACAGCCTTCAAATTTTATGTAGGAATAACTTTGCTACATCAACATGCAGTTTTACCTTCGTTGTACAATCAACATCTCAGATATTGTTTCAATTGTAAAATTGGGACATTTTATGGTGATAAAGCCCCATTCAAAGCTTGTGAATTTCAATACATTGAGGTAGATTTCTATCACATGAAGGGGAAGAAGGTATCCATAATGAAGGAGGTCAATAAAATTAATGCCTCATGTGGTTTGGAAAATATTCCAGTAAACACATTCACACATGTGAGTACAGATTATGTGTTCCCTATCAGTCAAATTGATAGGATAGACCCAAATCCAAGTACTCTTATGGAAACTTCCATAATATCAATTACAGAAATCATTCCAGACAGCATGGGAGAAAGTGGTGAATCACCAAGCAATGATGAAAGCTCAAATGGAGAGGTCTCCATTTCATCCATTTAAATCCAGGAAATCTATGCTTCACCATTCATGAAAGAAGATGTTATAGCAATTTCATAGGTGAATGATGATGTCTATTCTCAATCCATCATATCCTCTTTATTACCAAAGGAATACCCTTCATCATCAATAGGGTCAGAAATGGAAGCCTCTTCTTCATTATGTTAAAATTTCAACATCTCTCTTGATCATGGAAATTTTTCTTCATCATCTACTATGCAGGTAGAAATAGAATAAGTAACACATGTTGAAGAATAATAGGAAGATCTTAGGGATGCTCCTACAGCATTTGAAGAGTGTACATCTACCACTGTGGATGAACTCAGTGAAATAAATCATGTTACAAAAGTAGATCCGCACACCACTTTAATTTTTGCGTCCATGACTCTTGAAGATCAAGATATGTATATTTAATTTTTAAAGAAAAATTGAGATATATTTTCTTGGAAACATATAGAAATTTCAGGGCTTCATCCCAATGTTGCTACTCATCGTTTGGGTTTTCCTGAAGTACATCTAGGATTCAAGAAAGCCCCAAGAAGAACACACCCAGCTTATGCTTCCAAAATTGAAGCTGAAGTGGATAAGATTATCAAATATATCCTCATCAAAGAAGTTCAATATCCTATGTGGTTGGGTAATATTGTCCTTATGAAAAATAAGAATGGAAAAATTAGAGTTACCCTTGATTTTAGAGATCTAAATCGACATTTTCCTAAGGATGATTTTCCAGTTCTGATTACAGAACTCTTAATTGATGTAATAGCTGGATATGAATCGCTTTCCTTCATGGATGGATATTCTAGGTATAATAAAATATGAATTGCTTTAGAAGATGATGAATCTATAGCTTTCAGAGCCCCTCAGGGTGTGTTTTTCTTTTGGGTAATACCCTTTGTCTTGAAGAATGCAGGCTCAACAAATCAGCATTCCATGCATCGTATCTTCAAACCCTTTTTAGTAATGTTTGTTGAATGTTATGTGGATGATTTTTATATTAAATCAAAACAACTCTCTAATCACTTGGCTGATTAAGAAGTCATATTCAATAAACTTCGGCAACATAATTTGAAGATGAACCCCTTAAAAATTACTTTTGGGGTAACCTTAGGAAAATTTCTCAGCTTTGTTGACGCCATTGGGGTATCGAAGTTGATCCTGAGAAGAAAAAGTCAATAATTGGTATGTGACCTCCCCATAATTTGAATGAATTGAGAGGACTTCATGGAAACTTGGCCTATATTTGTCATTTCACCACTAATTTGGAAGGCAAAAATTTACCCTTCACCAAATTGATGAAGAAGGGAGTCACTTACCAGTGGACTGAAGAATGTCATGAAGCAGTAAATATTATCATGAAATATCTCTTGAGTCCACCGTTATTTATGTCACCTATTGATGGAAGACCACTTATTCTTTATGTGACAACTTTAGAGAAATCATTGTGAGCATTCCTTTCTCAAACGAATGATTCTAGGAATGAAAACAGCCATTACTATCTATGTCGGACTATGAATGAAGGAGAAACCCGATATTGAAGTATTGAAAAGTGCTGCCTTGTATTAATATTTGCAGTTCAGAAGTTGAGACACTACCTGCATCATCTTGAGTTCTATTTGGTATCTCACAATAACTCACTCAAATTCTTCTGTAGTCACTCAATGCTTACATGATGTCTAGCAATGTTGGCAGTTATTTTGCAGAAATTTGATATCCAATATGTGTCTCAAAAGTCAATAAAGGGCCAAGCTCTGGAGGATTTCCTTGCTGAACATCCTTCAGTAGAGGATACATCTTCAGATATTAAACTTCTTGATGAGGATGTCTTCTCTATTCAATATAGTCATCAAACATCGGAAAGGTACTTTTATGGTGCTTCCAGAAGTCCAACAGGGATGAAAATGGATAATCATAAACTCAACAAAGTTGGGATAGGAATTGGGCTCATTTCAAAAGAAAAGGCAGTTCTACCCTATTCCTTCATATTGAGGTAAGGTGGTACAAATAATGAAGAAGAATATCAAGCTCCAATCACAGGATTGGAGTTAGCCTTTCAAGAACAAGTGAATCACTTAAAAGAGAAAGCTGATTTAGACCTGGTAATCAAACAAGTCAATGAGGATTATTCCATTTTAAAAGAATATTTGATCCCTTTTTATGATTAAGTTAGAGAGTTAATGGTAGAGTTTCCTTTGGAACCGGCATTTTCTCATGTCCCGCGATCACAAAATGCCCAAGCTGATGCACTGGCTAATATAGATAAAACCCTTGCAGATCCAAATCGGGATGAGACAATCATCAATATTTCCCACCGTCATACAATTTCACCTTATGTTCTATTCAGAATAGAGGAAATCAATGAAATCATTCCTATTCCTAAACCATATGGTCATACCACAGGATGGATGACACATATCAGGGAATACCTTCAAAATGGAACACTTCCACCTGATAGAGCTAGGAAAGAACAAATCCGGCGATATGTGGTCAATTTTACTCTTTATGATGGCCCAGATCACCTAGAGATAATTCTATACAAAAGCGGATTTAATGGAATTCTCTTCAGATGCATTGATGGTGAAGTGACAATGGTTGACATGAAAGAAGTGCATGTAGGAGTGTGTGGTTCCCACTAGCATGGACATAGAATATTTGATGAAATTAGAAGTCTTGGTTACTTTTGGCCTTCAATGATACAAGATTGTTTTGATTTCAGAAAGAAGTGTCATTCTTTCCAAGTACAATCCAACTTCAATCATCAACCCCCATATATTCTTCATACAAATAAATACTCTTGGACATTTTCCACATGGGGAATGGATGTAGTATGAGCATATCCTTTGGCTATATCCAAGTAGTTTAATTACATTCTTACTGCTACCGACTTCTTTTACCAATGGGAAGAGGAAATACCTCTCAAAGAAGTTAGTTCTAAAAGCAATGTTAGCTTCATCAAGTATAACATCATTACCAGATTTGGTGTCCCTCATACCATATTGATGGACAATAGAACCAACTTTTGTTCATTAGAGGTAAAGAAGTTTTATCAAGAATACAACATCAAATCCAACAATTCCTCTCGGTATCATGCAGCGGCTTGTAACGACCCGAAATTTTGAATAAAACTTAT
Source organism: Viscum album (assembly GCA_963277665.1). NCBI lineage: Eukaryota > Viridiplantae > Streptophyta > Magnoliopsida > Santalales > Viscaceae > Viscum > Viscum album. The sequence goes on along the minus strand of OY728146.1, from coordinate 193,936,815 downwards.
TTCCTAATTTTATGTGTCATTTTATTTTATTTTTTATACTCAACCAAAATATTTCATTTGACAACATGATTATAATTAATATGAGACCGTTGGGTTTTGACTGTTATGTGACCATTGGTCAATATGACCGCTGGAAACTAAAAGTTTCGATTATTGTCTCTAAATACAAGTAATCTTGGTTAATTGTTATAGAAAGAAGATTTGATGGCCTCACCCAGTAGTCTTGGACCGATTGAAGACCATATAACATAACTTGGGAAATAGGTAGCATCATTGGGCTTTTCTCTGGACCAAACCCAAGCCGAACTTCATCATGTGAAACTATAATGGAATCAGCTTTGCGATAAGTTCAAACTAATAGAAATTACTACTCGTACGATGTTGGTCGAGCCTCCCTCAGATTATCTCACCTTAGCACACCTTACACTTAGTTCCTATGTTGGTGTGATAAGGGGCTATGTAAGGAGACCATAACTGCCTTGTGTAATCCTTTGTTTTAAATAAAAATAGGGATTTCTTCTTATGAAGTTTATGAGTTTTCAAATGTCCGGAAAAATATAGTATGTATATTTTTGGTGAATTTTAGAGAAAAAATATTTTAAAAATTGTTTATGTAAGCCTTAAATAATTAAAAATGTGTAATGATTTTCAAAAAATGGTCTTCTACAATTATGTTCAGTACGAAATTTAGAGTCTAATAAGATCAACTCGATTTTTGATGAATAGTAAATTATGAATAGTGATTTTATTCTTAGGATTAGTAATGGGACCAAATGGATTAGTAATCTCACTTAAAGAACGTTTTAAAATAATCTAGGCACCTTGATTAAGTAATGTGATTCAATAAAATGGTTAAATAACAGTTTCATAAACTATTATTCAAGTATTAGTTTTTTGGGTGAATAGTGTTTTTTAATTAAAAATTAATTTAAAAATATTTAGGAAAATAATTTTATAAAATGGATATAATTTTTGAACTCAGAGAATTGATATTATGTTAAGGTAATTTTTGGGGTTTTTTCTGAAAAAAATGAATTTTCGGGGAATAGAGTATTTATTTAAAAATAAAATTAAAAATATTTAGAAAATTATATTTATAAAATGGAGTTCATTTTAGAAATCAGAGTATTGATTTTTGGTTAAGGTGGAATTTTGGGATTTTTCTGAGAAAGATGAATTTTCAGTGACTAGTAAAAAAAGTAGTTTTTGGGTTTCGGTATGTCTAATGGAATCATAGTTGTGTCATGGTGATGTCATGAGTTATTTTAAGGGTTGGCTGACCTTAGGTGATGAATTATTGTTTTGGGGGGCCCATGTGGCCTAACATCCTGGGAAATATCATGAGAGAGCACATGGTTTTTAGTAAAGCACTTGTGAGGTGTCCCTTGGCCATTAATGCCTTGTCCCCTCACTTTATCTATAAATACCAAGCCCTCCTCTCATCCTTTGGACTCAAAAACCATACTCAAAGAAGTTATGGTCTCCTTACCTCCCAAGGGGTCCTCCCATGGTTCCCCAAGCCCTCAAGGTCCCAACCATTGTGTTTTAAGAGTTACGTTTTAAGGTAAGGGATCCGATCTTTCTCTTTCTTTTCAAGAAATCTCTTTTATGTAATTTCTTTTATGCTCAATGTTCATATGTTAAAGGGTGTTCATTAATACCCCTCTTAATTCCCTTTTCATGTTCACATAATGAGAGATCCCCTCTTACTCTCATTATTTCGTTTTATGAAGTTTTAAGTGGCGCCGTTAGGCTGCCGAAATATTTTGTAACGGACTCTTTCTCCCTTCTCATTTTTCAAGATCTATATTCATGTAAAGTATTTCAAGTTTCTTTTTGTTAATTTGGGTTATGATATCTATATCTATCATACTGATCTTTTATTACCATATGATGAGATACCCCATTTTATCTCTTCAATTCATTATTTTTATGTTTTAAGTGGCGTCGTTAGGCTGGCGAATTTTTAAGTGGTTCTTCACCCTTCTCGTTTTGAAGTTCTACTTTCATGTCAATTCTTTCAAGTTCCTTTTTTTTATTTTGGGGTATGATATCTATATCTATAATACCGATCTTTTATGACCATATGATTATAGACCCCATTTGATCTCTTCAATTCAGTATTTTGATGTTTTAAGTGGCGCTGTTAGGCTGCCGATTTTTTAACTGGTTCCTCACCCTTCTCGTTTTGAAGTTCTACCTTCATGTAAATTGTTTCAAGTTCATTTTTGTTATTTTGGGGTATGATATCTATATCTATCATACTGATATTTTATGACCATATGATGAGATACCCCATTTTATCACTTCAATTCAGTATTTTTGAGTTTAAGTGGCGTCGTTAGGCTGCTGAATTTTTAAGTGGTCCTTCTACCTTTCTCCCTTTTCAAAGTTCTCATTCCTTGTCAAGTCTCGCAAGTTCCTTTTTATTATTTTGGGGTATGATCTCTATATCTATCATACTGATATTTTATTTTCATATTATGAGAGACCCTATTTGATCTCATCAATTCATTTTTGGTTGATGTTTATGTAACGCTGTTAGGCTGCCAAATTTTCATAAGAGAAATCTTATTTTTGTCTTCCTTTCATGTTCTTAATTTCATATGTTATATTTTCAAATTTCATTACCATGTTCTTAAATCCCATATATTATGTCACTATACTGTTTTATGGGTAATTTATGAATGTTTTACCCATGCCCCCTCTCTTTTCAATGTTTTCTAAAACCTCAAAACATAGCTATTATGCTGCAGAATTTCCCTCTCAAAATGTCTCTCTATTTTTCTAATGTTAATTTATTTTATTAAGTGAATACTAAAAGCTATATCTTCTATAGGTGTATTCACATATATACCATGTTGTTCAATTTTAAATTCTGGGATTTACATACATGAGATCCGCTCTACCTTTCCATGGGTTTAAAGTGACATAAAGATCATGTCTTTAAATCAGGTTTTTAACTATATGATTATGAAATGAAACCCATTTCTTTTATGCTATATGTGTTTTTTATGAAATTATTGATGATGTTATATGTGGCTCACATTATAATAAAGGAAAGTCAAGGGTGTGCCCAGATAGCGCTTCAATGCATTGGGTAAAGACTTAATCTCAAGAGATGACTTTTTAGACATATACCTTGGTGAATAAGCTTGGTAATTTTTAATGACACCTTGGGGATGGACCGTGGTGAAACAAAATTATTTTCAATATTAAATGTTGTAGCTACATCTTAAATTTATGAAAAATGTTATTTTTATTATGATATATCTCATGATTTATTTCTCATGCCTTAATGTTCTTTTCATGACCTTTTTGAAGTATCTCATGTTCACATGTAAAATGTTTCTCTTGTTTCCCTTACTGGGCCTTCTTCTCACCCTTTCTTTTGATGTATGTCCCCAGGTTATGAGATGCAGTAATGAACCTAGTATGAACATGAGGAGAAGCCTTTCAAGTGTTTAATAAGAATGTTTTATGTTTTTATGTTTTATGTTCCTGGTTTCCAAGACACTAAACCTTGAAGATCCTCTGTTTTGTAAAATGTAATGAATGTTTATGTGGTAAAAAGGCAGGATTCTATAATTGGTATCAAAGGATGGTTTAGTTATTTGTGGAAATTATGATATTAAAACTCTAGGATGAACCCTATAGAAAAGTTTAAATATAGGAAATCTTCCTATTATTTTGGTGAGTATTGAGTAAGGGGTTTCCAAGAAAATACATCCATGTCTGGATACGAGCAGGTAGAGGTGGCTCTGGCACATATGCACATAGGGGTAAAACCCAAAAACACCGCTTTGAGCTAGACTCGAATGAGAACTGGTACACGACAACGGGCCTTTCTGCACTCTTGGTTATGACACTCCCGGGGGATATTCTTTGGTAAATTCATAAGCTTAGTATGAACCATTGTTAAAGGAACAAAGATAAAATAAAAGAAAGATTCACATAAGAATATATGATCATGGATAACCAAGATGGGAACCTAGGGGATCATATGTTAGGGTATAATTTTCTTCTACAAGTTATCCTTATATGATTTCAGTTCCTTTTTTTGATTATTGTCTAAGTACATAATCCCCTAATTATGCTTTATCCTCTTAGTTAATGGTGGGAAATGGAAGAACATGTCCCAACAACCAATGTGATAGGAAATGTGACGATTGTCGTATTAATATGACATTGATGATTAGGGGATTAAAATATGATTTTTATTTTGTAAGACGTTCACTATTTTTGGGACCCTATATGATCGAGGTAAATAGATTACTACGGTATGTTTATTGAGGAGTAAGGTAGACTTATATTTTGAAGAATCGATGAATGTAAGGTGTAATTATAGTAATTTAGGTTAATTATGGGAATGATTAACCTGTCTTGGGTAAAATATGTTTAGGTTAGCTACTTTTGTTATAATATGTTAGGAGTGGTTGATGTGTTTTGGAGATGAACAATGAAGTTTATTTTGGAAGACTATGTTATCAAATTCATCTTGTATTTGGGTTTCAATCTTAGTTTGGTTTATTTTGAGGAATTTTAAGAACAGTTATTTATGGAATGGTCTATGATGAAATTTGGGTAGTACCATTGAACATTGAAGATTTAAAAGTTGTTTATCATCCTATGGGATTCTTTTTTTTTTGAAGAGTTGTTTTACCTTACCCTTTATGATTTGGGGGATAATGTTTAAAGATAGAAGAAATAGATAGTTAATCTTTTGTGGATTATGTGATTCCCTAGAAGATGATTCTTTTGTCTTGATGAGACCAAGTAGTTTTGAATGCTCAGCATTTGGTGAAATGATTTTTTTAGGTAGAAACTTGTTAAAGGATGAAACTTTACATGAAGGTAGATATATTTTCTTATGTTTGGTTCTATGTAGTAAATGAATTCCTTAAAATTATGAAAAGCAACATAACACAAAAATGTTGTTGGTTAACATTTCCTACTAGGTAATCAAAGACCATTTACACACATCATAAGTTTGGGATTTTCTTATGGTTAACTTTCTCCTGATCATGTTTTCTATCACACTCCCCCAGAACTTGACCCTTTGTTTTTTCTTCCATGTCCATGTTTTCCTACATGAAATCCTAGTATGGGTTAACTCAGGTGACCTTTTTACTTCCCTTTATTTCTTTTAAAGTAATAGTTTTACTGAGTCCTTTTCCGGTGTGGGACTTTCAATGAAATTTCAAAACCCAGTTTTAAAAATTGCGAGGACGTAATTCCTTAAGGGGGGAAGATTGTAACGACCCACAATTTTGAATAAATTTTTTTCCTATTTTTATGTGTCATTTTATTTTATTTTTTATACTCAACGAAAATGTTTCATTTGATAACATGATTATAATTTAAATGAGACCGTTGGGTTTTGACTGTTATATGTCTATTGGTCAATATAACCGCTGGAAACTAAATGTTTTGATTATTGTCTCTAAATACAAGTAATATTGGTTAATTGTAATAGAAAGAAGATTCTATGGCCTCACCCAGTAGTCTTGGACATATTGAAGCCCATCTAACAGAAGAAGGGAAATAGGTAGCACCACTGGGCATTACTCTGGACCAAACCCAAGCTGAACTTCATCGTGTGAAACTAGAATGGAATCGCCTTTGCGATAAGTTCAAACTAATAGAAATTACTACTCGTGCAATGTTGGCCGAGCCTCCCTCAGATTCTCTTACCTTAGCACACCTTACACTTAGGTCTTATGTTGGTGTGATAAGGGGCTATGTAAGGAGACCATAACTGCCTTGTGCAATCCTTTGTTTTAAATTAAAATTTTGATTTCTGCTTATGAAGTTTATGAATTTTAAAATGTCCGGATAAATATAGTATGCATATTTTTGGTGAATTTTAGAGAAAGGATATTTTAAAAAATGTTAATGTAAACCTTAAATAATTAAAAGTGTGTAATGATTTTCAAAAAATGGTCTTCTATAATTATGTTCAGTACGAAATTTAGAGTCTAATAAGATCAACTTGATTTTTGATGAATAGTAAATTATGAATAGTGATTTTACGCATAGAATTAGTAATGTGACCAAATGGATTACTAATCTCACTTAAACAAAGTTTTATAATAATCTAGGCACCTTGATTAAGTAATGTGATTCAATAAAATGGATAAATAACAGATTCTTAAATTATTATTCAAGTATTAGTTTTTTTGGGTGAATAGTGTTTTTTTAATTAAAAATAAAATTAAAAATATTTAGGAAATTATTTTTATAAAATGGATTTCATTTTTGAACTCAGAGCATCAATATTATGTTAAGGTAATTTTTGGGATTTTTTCTGAAAAAAATGAATTTTCGGTGAATAGTGTATTTATTTAAAAATAAAAGTAAAAATAATTAGAAAATTATTTTTCAAAAATGGAGTTCATTTTTGAAATCAAATCATTGATATTTGGTTAAGGTGAAATTTTGGGATTTTTCTGAGAAAGATGAATTTTCAGTGAATAGTAAAAAAAAGAAGTTTTAGGGTTTCGGTATGTCTAATGACATCATAGTTGTGTCATGGTGTTGTCATGAGATATTTTAAGGGTTGGCCGACCTTAAGTGATTAATTATTGTTTTAGGGGCCCCATGTGGCCTAACTTCATGGGAAATATCATGAGAGATCACATGGTTTTCAGTAAAGCACTTGTGAGGTGTCCCTTGGCCATTAATGCCCTGTCCTTTCACTTTTCCTATAAATACCATGCCCTCCTCTAATAATTTCGACTGAAAAAACATCCTCAACGAATTTATGGTCTCCATACCTCCCAAGTAGTCCTCCCAAGGTGCCCCCAAGCCCTCAATGTCCCAAACTTTGAGTTTTAAGTGTTGCGTTTTAAGGTAAGGGATCTGATCTTTCTCTTTCTTTTCAAGAAATCTCTTTTATGTAATTTATTTTTTGCTCCATGTTCTTATGTTAAAAGGTGTTCTTTTATACACCTCTTACTGCCCTTTTCATGGTCACATAATGAGAGATCCCCTCTTACTCTCATTATTTCGTTTTATGAAGTTTTAAGTGGTGCCGTTAGGCTGCCGAAATTTTTGTAAAGGACTCTTTCTCCCTTATCATTTTTCAAGATCTATTTTCATGTAAAGTATTTCAAGTTCTTTTTTGTTATGTTGGGTTACGATATCTATATCTATCATGATGATATTTTATGACCATATTATGAGAGACCCCATTTGATTTCTTCAATTCATTATTTTTATGTTTTAAGTGGCGCCGTTAGGCTGCCGAATTTTTAAGTGGTTCTTCACCTTTCTCGTTTTGAAGTTCTAATTTCATGTCAATTCATTCAAGTTGATTTTTTAATGTTGGGTTATGATCTCTATATCTATCATACTGAAATTTTATGACCATATTATGAGAGACCCCATTTGATCTCTTCAATTCAGTATTTTAAAGTTTTAAGTGGCGTCGTTAGGCTGCCAAATTTTTAAGTGGTTCTTCACCCTTCTCGTTTTGAAGTTCTACCTTCATGTCAATTCTTTAAAGTTCATTTTTGTTATGTTTGGGTATGATCTCTATATCTATCATACTGATATTTTTTTACCATATGATGAGAGACCCCATTTGATCTCTTCAATTCAGTATTTTGGAGTTTAAGTGGCGTCGTTAGGCTGCTGAATTTTTAAGTGGTCCTTGCACCTTTCTCCCTTTTCAAAGTTCTCATTACATGTCAAGTCTCGCAAGTCCCTTTTTATTATGTTGTGGAATGATATCTATATCTATAATACTGATCTTTTATGTTCATATTATGAGAGACCCTATTTGATCTCATCAATTCATTTTTGGTTGAAGTTTATGTAACGCTGTTAGGCTGCCGAATTTTCATAAGAGAAATATTATTTTTGGCTTCCTTTCATGTTCTTCATTTCATATGGTATATTTTCAAATTTCATTAACATGTTCTTAAATCCCTTATATTCTGTCCCTCTACTATTTTATGGGTCATTTATGAATTTTTGACCCATGTCCCCTCTCATTTCAATGTTTTCTAAAACCCTGAAACATAGTTGTTATGCTGCAGAATTTCCGTCTCAAAATGTCTCTCTCTTTTTCTAAAGTTCTTTTATTTTATTAAGTGAATACTAAAAGAAATCTCTTCTATAGGTGTATTAACATATATACCATTTTGTTCTATTTTAAATTCTGGGATTTACATACATGAGACCTGCTCTCCCTTTCCGTGGGTTTAAAGTGACATAAAGATCATGTCTTTAATGTAGTTTTTAAATCGTTATGATTATGAAATGAAACCCATTTCTTTTATGCTATATGGGTTGTTTATGAAATTATTTATGATGTTATATGTGGCTCAAATGATAATAAATACATGTCAAGGGTGCGACCAGATAGCGCTCTAATGTATTGGGTAAATACTTAATCTCTAGAGATGACTTTTTAGACTGATACCTTGGTGAATAACCTTGGTAATTTTTAATGACACCTTGGGGATGGACCTTGGTGAAACGAATTGATTGTCAATATTAAATGTTTCAGCCACATCTTCAAGTTATGAAAAAATTTATTTTTATTATGATATATCTCATGATTTATTTCTCATTCCTTAAAGTTATTTTCATGACCTTGTTGAAGTATCTCATGTTCACATGTAAAATGATTCTCTTGTTTCCCTTACTGGGCCTTCTGCTCACCCTTTCTTTTGATGTATGTCCCCAGATTATGAGATGCAGTAATGAACCTAGGATGAACATGAGGAGAATCCTTTCAAGTGTTTAAGAAGAATGTTTTATGTTTTCATTTTTTATGTTCCTGGTTTCCAAGACACTAAACCTTAAAGATCCTCGGTTTTGTAAAATGTAATGAATGTTTATGTGATAAAAAGGCGGGATGCTATAGGCCAATGGCCAAATAGAAGCCTTCAATAAGACTCTTTAAAATATACTGCAAAAAAAATGGATAAAGAAATGAAATCATGGCCTAATAAGGTTCTTCATGCATTATGGATTTATAGAACCACCACCCGCACTGCAACACGGTCAACACTATATTCATTAGTATATAGAATAGAATTCATCTTTCCCATTGAGGTTAAATTACCCTCACTTAGGCTATCTTTATGTGATCGGTCATCTACAGATGAACAATCTCAAAAGTGATTGGATGAATTGGAACGATTAGATGAGAAGAGATTGTGAACCTTGCACAACATGGAAGTCTATCAAAATCAAATAGCACGAGTATTCAACAAAAAAGTTTGTATTCATTCATTAATTCAGTGAGAATTGGAATTGGTTCTCAGAACTCCAATGATACCAGGAAAGAAAATTCCCAAGATGGAGCCAAAATGGGAAGGACCTTATTCAATACATAAGTTCTACTCTAATGGAGTTTATTCTTTAATCTCAATGGATGGAGAACACATCATGGCTCTAACCAATGCTAGATTTTTAATGAAGTAATTTGTATAACACAAATTCATTTATATGGTCTATGCATATGACCTTAAAATATTTTCCCTTACGTCCAACATGAAGATAAACTCTGATGTCCTAGCTACATGATGCTAAATTGTAAAACACCTATTCGTCCAACATGAAGTTAAACTCTGAAAAACTCCCTAAATTGTCCAAAATGATGTTAAACTATGTCCCCATTAACCTTACTGCAAGACATTAAACTACACAGTCCCCCTTTCGTCCAACATGACATTAAACTATATTGTCCCCATCATCTTAGCAACAGGACGCTAAACTGTACATCACCCTTATTATCCAACATGATGCAAAACTGTGTTCACATCCAACATGACATTAAATTGTGTACCTATATTTTTCATACATGAAAATAATGTGTACTACTCATTCATCCTACATGAATTAATACTTAAAAAAGTCCCTTAATACGTCCAACATGACGTTAAACTGTATTTTTTCCCTGCTAAATGACACTAAACTGTGCAACACCAATAGTCATCCCTGTAAGAATTTAAACTGCATAGTCCATTCATATGTCCTACATGAAATTAAATCGTGCAACGTTGAGTTTGTTGCTACCTCTTGTTTCCCACAATGAGTATGACTCGCGTGAGCTTAGTGTAAGCATCAAACATAACACCCTCTCTCGGTCGCTAACCATGTGTATGTCCCGACACTATTTTTTAGGTCATTGTACTCAAGAACAACTTGATCACCAATTCATTCTTTAATTAAACTATGCGGAATTTGATCCTTTCCTTATAGGATGGGTAGGTAGGTAGACTCTTGTGGTTCAATACCAAAATCAATCTCTTCACATCAGTTCACCTCCATCTCATACAATGTTGATTTGTGGCACTGCCCCAAAAACCAATATGTTTTACATTGGTTCACCATCGTCCTTGCTATATAACATTAAAGTATTCGCACTTTTTGTCATGTATGACAGTAAACTGCAACATTCTTTGACATCCTCACCTGAGAGGGAATAATTATTTACATTGATCTCAAATCATGTTACATTCCAAAGACTATGTACATACATGGAAATTCCTGACCCTTTAATATTCGTTCAAACCATCATTTCACTAAATTCCCCTTTCACCCTTCACTTGTACCAACCAAATTTGTACAAAGTTTATTTCCAGAACTACGTTTTGCTTGTTCCCATCCTTATGGGATATGTAGGAATGTTCGTTCATCCCTTGAATCCAGCCCCAAGTCTTTGGGCCTAACCCCAAATTTCACTTTCAGTCCCTGGGCGGAAAAGTCCCTCTGTGAAAACATGAATGTGGTATAAAAACCATGGTATTCATTCACATCAGGTCTAAAAAACACACTATAGTTATTCCATATTATGGTCTGAGCTCTATGACCCTAAACTAAGATCTCCTACACTATTTTCCCACGTGATGTTAAATTGTATTTCAAGAACTACGTTTGGCTTGATTCCCATCCTTTTGAGATACGTAGTGAATTCCAGAACCTCAATTCAGGACCCAGCCACAACATGAATATTGTTAGCATTAGTCAATGTATCTCTATCATGCATTGGACAATACTCATTTTCATGTGTCGTAATCCTAACCTTAAATACTTCCATATCTCCATAATCTTTTTTTTAAATGACATCTGGTCACAAAATTTTTGATACCCCATAGTTTTTTTCCTGACTATGCAGCAAGTGCCCTAAGGCGGCCTTGCATAAACAATTCTACATAACGTACATGCCATCCAAAAGAAGATATTATTTTACTATGAATGCAATGCCCTTAGGTGGCCCTATATAATTCATCCCCCTAACAAGTTTTTTAAATAGTGGAAACTTCATTCTTGGGAGGAAAACCTATTTTGCCCTTATTTTTCTTAATGAAAACATGTAGGGATCCGAAAAAATAGCCACCCATAACATATTTGTCCCATAATCTTTTTCATGATCTGAAAGTATTCAAGTCTATGGTTTATATTTCCCTCCCCTATGATTGGGCCAGACCTTCGCAGGATTGACATTCATCCAATTTTTTGATAATAATGATTGAAAATATTATTTCCATATTCAATTACCTCATTCCATATAGCATACTCTATTCTATGGAAAATTTGAATCCCCATAAACTTTCACTGGATATTTAGCAATAGAAAAGTAAAATTTCTAAGAGTTCTTTTTCCTGACAATGCAGTACGTTCCCTTAGGTGACCTTTCAAAAGTAGTCTACATAAAGGACCTGCCAACCAAAATATGTTATTATTTGACTATGCACCCAATACACTTAAGCGGCCATTCATAATTCAACCCCCTAACAGTTTTGTTAAATAAGTGTAACTTATTTCTTTGTAAATACTTTTTCTAATTACTTTTAGCCCTTTTTTCATATCATTCATGAAATTATAAATTTCTTAAGTCATAGTTTACATTTTTTCCCCCATACTTGAATATGGTAATATGTTTTCAGATAAATTATCAAAGAATTGAGTCAATTTTAATCCATTCGGTCACATCTATTTTGACCATAAACATTATCATTTTTATGTCCAACGTGCATGATTTTAAACTACCCAAAAAAGACAAGGGATCTCTGAGAAAAATTCATGTCACATCTCACTAAACATATAATTTTTATGATTTTGGTAATATTGAGAAATTAATAAGATTCAAAGTTCGTAGGGTTATTTTTTATAATCCTAGAAAAAATCAAACTATACTTACTAGGCCCATTGGCTTAGGTGAAAATTTAAAGTAGTTTGAAAATGAAGATATGCGTAAATGATTGAGGATGAAAGTGTTTTTCATTTGATGAACAAGAGTTAGAAGGATATCTATAGATTGGGTTCTCTTCACATTTCAAAGGATCTCAAGAGACTATCAACATAACTCTTCACGTGATTCCCGGCATCCTGAGCATCATCAGTATCAACTTGAAGCTAATGCACATGACCAGATTCACTCTTTTCAGCTTGATGGAGTGCATTCTTTGCATCTTCAATGGATTTCATACCTTTCGTTTGATCTCCTTCCAGTGAAATGTTAAGTTGGTAATGTTCCCAAGTAATAGCATCTAAATGTTACTGATGGTGCATCTACTGGATAACATTCTCCTTGATTTTATTCTTTAGCTCCTTCAACTTGGAAACATGATCAGCCTCAGCTCAGGAAATCGTAGCCTTAAATTCACTGATATTGGCTCACAGCCTTAATCTGGTCAAGTCTTGATGGTACCTCTCCTCCTACTCCATTCTTAAAATGACTTTTTTCACCACAGCATGGATCTCTTGATATCCAAAACCACCTAGTCCCAATGTGACGAACAGGGATGACAGTCGTGACATATTCAAATACATCTCTTCAAGAGGAACTTCAGATATGATCGTCCATATTTTCTTCCATGCCTTGCGTCGTGAAAATTAGAGTGCCTTTTTTACTTCAAGGATTGAATCAGCATCACTGTCATATGGGGGAATATAATCCGGGATTAATACACTTAGAGAAGTTCCTTGTTCTTCTCCCCCCTAACCCGTGTTATTTCACTATTTATTCCTGTTGGGGCTGAGTCTTAGACATCACCTCCAGATCTAGCCAATTAAATTGATGGACCAGCATGGTCAATTGAAATTTTTTGGTTAGTTTCAAAGGATAACAACAGTTGAGTGGAAATCTTTAAAAATATGTGCAACCAAAAATATTGATTTCTCTTACCCAACAGTAGATCAATAATAGGAGAAGGCTCCTCCCCATCTTTCCTAACTTCAACAGGATCTTCCGGATGAGATTGAGGAAGCTCTACTAGGTTCAGCTCCACCTGAGCCAGTGCCTCTACAATTGTATGGTTGTCTGTACCCCCTTCAGGAATTGGTAGTTCGACATCTTGTTCATATGGAACTGCACATTTGAAACAATCATGTTCAGAGATGTAATAAAAAGTTTTCTTAACAGGATGAAGAATAACACTCACATCCAAAATCATCTAAATTATATGGTAATTTAACATGATCTAAAAAATCATCAAAATATGCACCGGTTTCCATCATTTCATCCAAAGTTATCTCAGATTCCTAGTTATTCTTACTAGTGGTAGCATTCGATGCATATTAATGGAAACCCCAATGCAACGACCTTTGACCCCAGACAACATCTTCAGATAAAATAGCGATGTCTGTTTTAGTGACCGATAAATGTTTTGGTGCAGGGTTTGAACCTAAATTATCATTGAATGAAAGTCAGTTGATGTTTTCATTCAAAATATTATGAAGCATTGATTAATTTACCAGAAGCAGGCTCTTCTCTTATTGCAGCAGCAGCAGGAGTGGTACTGGGAGCAGACGTTGGGTCCTTTTTAGGAGAATCCAAGCCATCATGAACTTTTGATTGTTCACCAGTACCCTCCACCATCCTCAAAGGAGGGACAATACCCTCACTAAATGGGGAAACTAAAGAATACCTTTCAATCCCAATAAGTATGAACAATCTTTTCATGGGTTAAGACTAATGACTATCTAAAGGACTTAACACTACTAATGACGCATTTAGCTGTGGAATTCATCCTTTGATGCTTTTTATTCTTCTGTATTTTGGAAGTAATGACATCATCATATCAAAATATAGGTATTAGAGAGTGAAAGGAAATTTCTAATTCCTCATCCATTGCATTGCGGCCTGGAGATTCCTCTACTAGCATATGAGGAGATTCATTAGCCCTGATGGTAGTACCAGCAGGGATATACTGTGGTGAATGAACCTTAGCAGTTCCTTTCTTTGCAAGTTGCAGAATGAAGAAAGTAATTTCCTTAAATAACAAAGATTTAACTAAAATCAAGTTGCAATGAAAATAAGGAAATAGACTTACATCTTCAGGAGCTACGTAATCGTGCCACTCCTCTTCTCCGGAAGCACTAATTCTTTCCGTGGTGCCATGATCCATCATTTCCATCACCCACTAGTGAAAGGAATATAACCATTGGTGGAATGTATGAGGATATCTAGCTCTCTCATGTAATCCCACACTTCATAGGGATTATACTCGAAACAGATATCAGTAGAAGCCTGATGATTCCCTATTCCATGGATGTGTAGCCCTTCGCATAAATCCAGCCATGTGGTTTCAGTATTGCAATATAATCTCTGCCATATCTGGATAGCATCTGGTCATAAATATTCAGCATGTGTACCAGAAGGCTGCGACGAGGGTCCTACAATCGTAGACTTCAGCTTCATCCCAGCTCCTGCAACTACAGATAAAGGATAATAAAACAAGACTTGTTACTCTATAAAGTAATGGCAGTTAAATTTCATCAATGACATAACTCACTAGGAGTTGATGGATTTGGTCTCTTGATTCTGACAAGAGGATTATATCTAGCATGGGGCCGCTTTGCCGCATGTTGTGTCTCACCATCCCCATCTTGGGAATCCAAAGAGTAGCCCCAATGTGAGGAACATGGTGAATTAGCTTCAGGTGGGGAAGCGTCAACTTCCTGATGAAGGGTTTCTTTCTCTATAGTTCTTTTCCTTTTCCCCACTTGATAAACCATATGATTCAACACCCCTTCAATGTATGATGCTATCCAGTTCTCAAAAAACCATGTAGCCAAGTTACTCACCAATTTATGAACCGGTAGATCAAACACTTCCTTGGTCTTCTCCATAGATTTCAGCAACCATAGTTGTCGGGAGACCATCAAATGCTACTCTTACCTAACTTGCACAATAGGGGCTACAACGGTCTGCTTCAGACACTTGAATTGGCATTCAAAATATGTATGGAGCATGGGCCTTGCATATAATCTCTTCGTCAATCCAAGTGGCCAGTACACCATCTATACAAGCCAGCATGTACGATCTCAATTCGAAATCGGCAGTTCCATCATCAACAAACTGCCCAGATGGTGGGTTTCCATAATGAAAGAAATTGAATTCCTTAAACATTCTCAGCCTCACCTTCATATCATAGGGGTTAAGGGCTAATGGAGGAACTCCAAAAAATTATTACACTAATGGAATGAAGGAAATTATAAGAACCTGCACTCCATTCTGTACATTATATGTTCTGAAATGAGTGGTGATACATCCCCACAAAACATGGAATGGTTCCACTATTCTCAAAGGAGACTTACCCATAAAGACATGGAGTAAGCTTCTATGAATCATCACCAAAATGGGGGTGGCCAACCCAACCATTTTCTTCTCAGCCAACATGGCTGCCACAACGAAGGTCACTGGCCTAATTCCTCCCTTAGAATCCATAACGGGTAGAAGGTAAACACTGAGCCACAAGGCTAAGAAGTCCGCCATATGGGTATTTTTTGGGATTCTATGATTTAATTCATATCCCCACTTCTCAAATTCACCTTCTTCCAGGGTCGGGCAGAATGTGCTAAGAGCACCCCTCTTCTCTGTTCAGGGGCAGTTAGTAGGACGAATACAGGTGGGCTCCTTCTCCATCCCATCCTTATCCCCATTATTTGTAAGAAACATATTCATCCATTCCTATGGATGAATATCATTTCTAGAACAAGTTAGGGATGTCTATGAATTCTTGATCTTTTAGAATATTTTCAATAATTCTCGAGCCAAAGCTGCAGTCTTCTCTGAATCCTTCCATGTCACCTTGGGGGGATGAATTCATCATACATGTCAGCCAGAATTAGAGCCCCTGAGATTTTGTAGACATCCCACAAACTGGTGCCTACTTCTCCATGATTCAGATGGAATGAATTGGTTTCTGGGCTCCAATGGCTGATTTGCTCCGACAGACTCATCATTTCTATAGACATATGCCTGCTGAGCCCAGATGGCTTCATATATTGCCACTCCATTTATATCCTCGACAATCTCTGCACAGGTTTGTCGCACCCATAATGCCCACATCCAATTTGGCTTCACACCTCCTCTAGGACAGAACTCCAAAATCTTCTTCTAGCCTTTGGATTGATCCATCTGAGAATTTTGAAAGATTAAAGGATAACAATGTGGTTGCAGCTCGGGCTTGTGAGGTTTAAAATCTGGCGCACAAGGGCTATGATGCATCATATAGGCATTCCCCACTGTTCCAGTATTTACAAATTCTTCTCCACTTGAGATATTTGATGAAGCAAAATTGGTGTAATTCTGAAACAAATAATTTGGGAGATAGTCCTTTGCCTCTATAATGTTGACATCTTGCAGATGACCATGCCCATGTAGAGGCAAGTAGATTATATGTGGAAAGTTAAGATGATACTTCTTCATGTACTTGGCCAAATCGGGAAGAGTTCTGTTGTAGATATCATAGTAATCATGGGCTACAATGTTCATCATAAAATCAATTCCCTTGTTGGCCAGTTCATCAGCCGTTTCAATTCTTCTAGGAGCCATTGAATCTTCAGAAAGGTCAAATAATTAACCCTTATGTGATATTTTTTTTTATAAAATTTGTGAATAAAAGTGAAAAAATGGATAAAGATTTAAGGCGCAAAAGTCAAATTTTGGAGTAGAAGTATAGTTGTGTCACCCAAGTTTTTGGTGCACATGTATCAACGTGCAGGTCCAAATACCTCTACAAAAGCACGACACAAATAAGCAGCAGAAAACAATACACTTGAGCGATGAAGGCAACATGCGTGGAGAGATCGGGAGTCTTTGAGAACCGGTTGCATTGCACGAGGAATGGATGTATATTTATAGGCAACGCCGCACCCCTCTGCGCCGAAGCCCGTGTGGCTCGCACCTACGTGACACCATCTGCACGCTCCACACCTGCACGCTGCAATTTCTTGGTTTTCTTCTTTACCACAGAGTCACATCCTCCATTATTTCGGATCCAACTCTGAGGAGGGACTTTTTTGAGGTTTCATTCCGTCATAGAGTCTAATGACTAAAAAATGGGAATACCTTAACACAAAGTGATTCATCCTTTGAAGAGACATCAAAAATCCACAAAAGCATGAATAGGATTTCTTTGAGAATGGTCCACGCAAGTTCCATGATGGTCACATAGGAATACCTAAACACCAAATTTTGGGCATGCAGGTGACCTGCGCACCCTATGTAATTTTCACCCAGGTTCTTCAGCAGCCTATAAATACCCTTTTTGGGCCCCCCATTTTGGGGACGAAAAATTCCAAATGTCAGATTTGAGCTCCCGATTCCCTAGCCTCCTCTGGAAGTCTTCCAAACACTTCTAAGGTAATTTCATACCTAGAATGGATGATATAAAGAGAGGTAACAAGGCCTAAGTGTTTAAATTCATCAACACCTGCGCGACTAAGTGTCCATCGCTTATCGGAAATGGTCACACTTGCACGCTGCCTTTTCCTTTCAACATAACCTACACTCCACCTTTTCAGAAGCATTTAGAGATGATACTAAGGGTTTCTGCAAAGTCTCGCCCAAGTATTACCCTATGGGTTAACTGGCGTGCATGTACCCAAGTGTCGCACATGTATACATGTGCGACCAGAACCTGTGCGCCCAAACTAGACCAGTGCCCCTACCTTTTTTTGGGTTTCCCTTCTGTCCATTCATCTCTTTTCTTCATTTTTACATCTCCTCTTCAAGTTTTAGTCTTCATATTCCTCTTCAAATCCATTTATGGCATGATTTATTGGTTGGATTCCATATCTAAAAGAAATTATGTGGAAAATCTCTCAAAACCTAGTGATTTACATATCTTTGTGACCCAAAGGTTAGATATTTCAATCATTCAACCTCATCTTAAAAGATGAGAAGATATTTATCCTGGGCCTCCTTTTCGAGAGTATGCCCTCGTCACAATTTCTTAACATGGGAATCCATTTCAGGAGTAAGCCCCAGATCATGTTCCCCTAATATGGAAATCCACCTTAGGAGTATGCCCCATGTTCCCAAATTTTGGGCATCCTTTTTAAGAGTAAAACACAAATCGTAAATTACCATAAACATGGGCTTCGTTTTCAAGAGTATGCCCCATAAATAATTCTTCTTAACCAGTCTTAACTTATTTTGATTTGGGCTTCCTTCTCAAGAATAAAACCTAATCACAAGTCTCCTCCTAATTTTGCAATCATCCTCAGGAGTAAGCCCCAAGTTAGAGTATCCAAATCTCCAAAAGCACATATACCATTACGGACCTTGTTCCTGGACTTCTTCTCTGAATTATGTCCTGATCATTATCTATTTGGGAAATCATACATACATAATCCCCATATAATTCCTTGTGACCGCATCTTTTGTGGCATAAATTTTTAGGTTTACTGATACCTTTTGTTTCTCACACTGAGCATGACTCATGTGTTCTTAGAGTGTAAAAGTAACCACGACACATCTCTTTGGGATGTTAATCACATGTAAGCCACACAATTCCCAACCCAACTACGTTGACATTGATCTCTACCTTAAAAGTGGAGTATATAGGAAGCCTTTCTGTGGTTCAAGCCCATCACCCATTAATTTTCATCTGTCCCATATGATGTTAAACTATATCTTAATTCCTGAACTACGTGGGTTCTGATTCATTTTCTAACAAGGATACGTAGGTAGCCCATCTGGGGGTACGATCCCAACTCTGAAATACTCCAAATCCTTCTGAATGAAAATAAACTTCAAGTTCCCCGCTGAGTGTCTTTAAAACCAGTATGGCTATCTTAATGACCATGATATCTTTATATAATGTGTTGAAGGATACCATTGACTAAAATATCCAACAAATAGAGATGATTCTATATCGATTATGAACCTCAAATACATATAAAAAGATTCTCTAAATGTCATCCATATTAATCATTGACTGTTAGATCTTATGGAAATCTCATTTTCATACATGGAAATGTAATAAGGATTCATGAACTTAACTTAAATTAATAAAGAGTGTCTCGGAGTAGACAATAATTTCCCCCCAAAAGGTGCTATGAGTCTGACCTCCCATCCTCTCGACCAATGGAAATTATTAAGCCTCATCAATCCACAACTAATGAGCACCTAACATTGGGAAGTAGGTCCAAATAGATATAGAATCATTGGATGTTTCTGGTTCTATGAATAAAACCATTAGAAACCGATTGGAATATTTGAACCTTAAAAGAAACGAGGTCATCTCCATTTCCAGAGGAAACAATAATCATTTGGGATCATATGTATAAATTATTCCATAATAATATAAAACTATAAACCCAAAATAAAATTGGGAATTTAATAAGGGTATTTTTGTTGAATAAACTATATTATGTAATCTCCATAGATGGACCCATATAGTTTTTATTAGAGAAAAGTTTAGATAAAATTGTAGGTTAGGATGATTTTAATATAATAACTCAAATTAATTTTTGATTATTGTTAACATGAAATGAAATATAATTTAAACAATTGCATGTTTCTTCATCTATGATATGTCTACTTATAATGGTTATCCGAAGAAAAAAATAGGAAGGTGAAATAAGAATGCACTAACAAAATGATATCATTCGAATTCGTAGTCTGGAATGGTAGGAATTAGAACCGATCATTTTTTAATAGTAATGTCTCGATTGATGTAGACTATAAATTTAGTGGGTTTCCATGGAAGATAATATATATAGGTACCACAATGAAACATGATAATAGGGTAACATATTATGATCCAACACCATAATTTTTTTAGTGGATATTTTGATCCATTGTTGAATAATGTAAGGATTATGTCCCTTGAAAATATATTTTATGGAATGCGGTGTTCAAATAATCATAATATTGGGCATTCAATATACCCTTTTGATGGTGAAGAAAACGAGTTTTTGTTAATGATCAAGAATATTAACAATAACTAGGATTTTGATGACTTGGAATGGAATAAATTTGAGAATTACATCGTAGAAAATTATTCCATAGTGGCTTATTAAAATAGTGTTGAAAAATTTTCATCAATTAGAAAAATCTAGGAATATTTAGTGGCCTTGTATAATGAAAATGTCACTTGTCTTTCATTGTATATTCCTAATCTTATTTGGAATCACTATTATAGAATTAAAAAATGTTACTCAGTATTAAAGCCATGATATCAAAGGGATTTGTTCTCCAATGAAATAATATGTTTGATTAAACAATTTTTGATCTAATGAGAAGATATAAATGGAGTTCTCTAATGATAATGTTTATTTTTAAAACATGAAAATGAAAATTTCTAGATATTAGGAAATAGGTACGAATCAATAAATAAAATCATAATGAAAGAAAATCATGTTTCTGTTTTTTAAAATTTGTGGTAAAAAGGACTAAGAAGTATGCTATAAAAAATTCGGGAAGAGTTTTTCATGTGATATGTTTGCAAATATTTCCTAAGATTTAAATGAAAATGATGTTATGATTATTTCTGATAAGAAAACTATAAAGAGTTTTAAATGTTGTTAGATGGGGAATTATGAATATACCATCCCAATGATATATATGTATGGTGGAAATGATATGGATTATAATTATAATGGTTTAGTGAGATCTTAGTGTCTACTTACACAGATGATGGTCCATACTATAATGTATTATCTGTTATATGGTGATCAATAATAAACCATGATTAACTTGGGATATGGGTAACACCAATAGAAGAAAATAGTTGATAACACTGCCAAATTAGTACTTTAAATAGATAGAAGAATTATTTTTATTTTATACCCACTGGTTTGAAAAATAAAACTTCTATGTTTTGACATAATATGAATATAATCTTCTAAAGATATTGGGATATGTTTGATATTTTCTATAATGAATATATTCTGGTGTTTTCAAAAAACTATTCAATTCATGAGAATTAATGTATTGTCTTGAAAATTTTCAAAGAAAAGAAGTTAAGAATGAAATTTTGAAATTTTGTTTTTTGGATAAAACATATTTCTTCAAATAGTAATATTTTTAATATTGATGGTATAAAAATTGATCACACCTAAAATGGTTTTTTATTATTGAAGAAGGCCAAAAAATGTTTCTAAAATTTATAGTTTTCATCGATTAATGGGAAATTATTGAGGGATAGTTAAGAAAATTGGATGGATATATAGTCTAGTAAAAATGTTATGATGAAAAAAAAAGTTAAAATAATTTAGAAATAAGAATTTTATGTCAGTTTGTAGGAACATAATAAGAGAGTGGTGAATTCTATAGTGGTGTCTCATCCTTATTATAACGTCCCGGTTCCAGAAGCCACCTAGGGGCACCCCATACCCAGTTATTCACATGGCCTCAAACTCATTTCCCCGATTTCCGGAGCCTACCAACTATTATCTAGGGCCTTAGGTGTGATAGTGGATAATCTATTCCCTCATTGGAAGATTACACAACAGAAGTAAACTGATACATAAAATAGCGAAAGCAGTAAATATCAAACAACAAAAATACTGGAAGACTGGAATAATAAACAACATGAGCACAGATATATGTATATATAAAATGATCCAAGATACATATGTGTAGAGGAGAATCGAAAAAAGTCACAATACTGGAAAAAAAATTGTACAAAGTAAAGTACAAAAGAAAAATATAACAGCTCCTCAGCATCGCAATCCTATATTAGGTCAGATGCTCTCCAACTCTAAATAAAGTCATGTACCTGATGTAAAGGGGTGCTTTCCATTGTCAATACTTGCAACAATATAATCTGTTTGGACCAAAAATCATGATCCAAATACGGTGTGAGACTATATCCTAGAAGGAAACCACCCAATGATCTGTGCCAAACAGTCAATGAATATATGGTAGATAAAGTATAGAAAACAGTAAGCAGGAAAGTTCTTAGTAGTAAGCAATCCACAATTTCAACATCAAGCAACAACTAATCAAACAGTTATGAAAAAACAAGTAACCCTCTGGGATGTACTCACAACCATCCCCTCTAGTACTACCTAACAAGTACAAGACACCATATGGGCAGTACACTTACTATATCCCTTATGTATTAGAATATAAATACTCTCTGAGGAAGCACTCACAGTCAATTCCCCTTATAGTCTAAGGTATTCAAGAACACTCTAAGGAAGCCCTCATAGTCAATTCCATTTGTAGCCCCAAGGTCATGGAATCACTGAATAAGTTCACTTAGTCAATTCCCCTTATTGACCAAGTCATTCATAGACTCTCTGAGGAATCACTCACCGTTAATTCCCCATATAGTATAAATTTGTCAAGGTAATTCAGTGTAACAAAATACTCTCTGAGGAAGCACATCAAATTCAATTCCCATAATACTATAAAGTTTTCAAGGAATCTATGATGAATCTCACTCGTTCAATTCCGATTATAGTATAATGTTCTCAGATACTCGCTAAAAAATCTCACTCGGTCAATTCCCCTTATAGCCTAATACACTAGGTTCTCACTGTCATGTATAGGTCAACAAGTATAGCAATGTAATATGGAAAATTGTATAAACAAGACCAAACGGTCGTAAACAGAATATGCATGGAAAAACATCCAAATAATATCAATAAATCCTATATGTGTCCAAATAACCTCTACACAATCATACAATCATGGAAGGAAAACAACAACGGTAAAACAGTAAACATGCAACACCTCGTTCAAGTTTATTGGTGGAATTTGCACATAATACTCAAAGACATTGAACAGAAAGGCACAAACCACCTACCTTGGAATTAGAATATCGATATATGTGAACCGAGAATCTTGATTCTCCCTATAATGCTTAATATCTACAAAAACATCCAAAATTTTCAACCAGCGATAACTTGAGAAAGAAGAGGAATCATGAATCAAGGATCAAGGAGAGGAAAGAACTCACTGATGTGATTCCAACGCAACTGATAGTTATTGATTCAGAGGATGGATTCATGCTTGGGGGGTTTGTTGATGATATGTGGTCGTATAGAGCTCTTAGTCAAACATGACCTAAAATAAGAGAGTTCTGAGGATTAGATGTGACCTCAGTTTGTTTAATAAAAAAATGTACAAGGATTATTCTTTTGAAGTACACTGAGTGTACTTTCCATTTCCATACTCTGCATTAAGTGGCCTCCAAGTCACTCTCACACAGCCATGTGTGTGGCTACTACCCATCCATCACACGGCCTCCTATGTAACAGATGTACATGGCGTTTACTCATAAAGTAGATGACATGTACTTAGGAAATATCTAGAATTTCATGTTTTCTAAAAAATTACCAAAAACGGAAAGACATTCCAGAAAGGATGATCTGGGTTCATAAAAAATCTTCCTTAAAAAAAATTTCCCCAAATTTCCCTAGTGTGGCATAGAAGAAGAAACCTCGAATAGTTCTAGCCATTGTGCTCGTACATCGGCCTCCCTCTCCCAAGTCTCTTCATGTACTCACCCCTTCTACCATAGCCCTCATAACAGAGGAACAGACTGGCCATGAAGAACTTTTTTACTGTGATCTAAAATCTAGATAGAATGCCCCTTAAATTGTATATACACTTCAAGCTCAACCTCCTCATGTTTAAATACATTAGATAGTTTTGAAAGGTGACATCAAATCTAAGAAACATGAAAAACATCATGCAATTCCAAGTACCTTTGAGTTAAAAGCATCTGATAGGAAACCATAACAACACTATCCAACCCATCAAACGGCCCAACGTACCTCAGCGAAAGCATACCCTATCTTCTAATCCTCCCGTGTCCCATCCTTAGTGTGACAGGTAGGAAAACCTAATCTGTGACCTCAAACTCTAGAGGTCATCTCCGCTGATCATCATAATACTTCTATCACGACCGCGTAGTAGCCATATTATTCTGAATTATCTCTATCTTCTCTTTGGTCTCCTAGACAATATGAGTTCCCATTAATGCTACCTCTCCTGCCTCCATCCAACATAAGGGTGATCGTCATGGCCTACCGAACAAATTTACATAAGGTGTCATCTGAATCGTTTCTTGAAAACTATTGTTGTAGGAAAACTCCACAAGAGGAATATGCCTCTTCCAAGACCCTCCAAATTCTAGAATACATGCCCAGATCATATCCTTAAGCACCTGAATCGTATGCTTGGACTGGCCATCTATCTAGGGATGGTATGCAGTACTCAAAAATACATGTGTACCCAACACCTTTTGAAGCCCCTTCCAGACCGGAGATGTAAAATGAGCATTCATTTATAAAACAATGGAGTATGGAACTCCATGTAGACGTACAATCTCCCTAATTTACAACCATCAAATCTCATCAATAGTTGAGGTATCCTTTATTGATAATAAGTGACAGACCATCATGAGTCTGTCAATGAAAACCTATACTACATCACTCCGTGGAGGTGACCTCAGAAACCTGTCATGAAATTCATCATGACATCATTCCACATCCACTTGGGAATTGGTAACTTATGTAAAATCCATGCTTGTCGATGATGCTCTGCCTTCACCTGCTGACAAGTGGAACACCTCATGTTGAAACAAGCAATGTCCCTCCTCATACCTATCCACCAATACTGATGGTGTTGATCAGTATACATCATGGTGATGCAAGGGTGAACTTCCCAAACTGAGGAATGAAAGTCTCACATCATCTCCTCCGATATATCTGTTGGCACCAATACGCACCCCTGGTAATGGAAGATCTTATCCTCACCTATGTTCTATCTAGAAATATAGTCCACTCCAAATAAATTCTCCCTTAGGACTAGGCCTTCAGAATCTGATAGCTGCCTCATTCAAACTCGATCATGAAGAGTAGAGGTAACAGCTAAAGAAAATAGAAAATTCTTCCCCTATCTTTCATGGACCTCCAAATGAATTTCAGAGAACATAGCCATAATATTCCACTCACTACAGGCCTCCTGAACTCCCTATATTTGTTTCCTCCTACTCAGAGCATCAGCCACTATGTTGCCTTTCCTATGCGTATAGACAAGCTCGAAGTCAAAGGACTGAAGGTACTCAACCCACCTTCACTGCCAAAAATTCTTATCAGGCAGAGTAAAGATGTACTTGAGACTCTTGTGGTCATTTAAAACCACAAAATGGTCTCCCAATAGATAATTTTTCCTTCAACGTAAGGCATGAACAACAGCTGCCAACTCCAAATTGTGCGTTGGGTAGTTCCTCTCATGTGGCCGCAACTGCCAAGACCCATACACAATAACTCATTCTCCATTCATAATCTTAGCTCCCAGCCCGATACCTAAAGCATCACAGTACACAGTATATCTCCTGCACTGTTCTAGAAAGACTAGTATCAGTGCTGAAGTAATACTCCCTTACAGCTCCTGAAAGGTTGCTATATAAGAATCAGACAACAAAGACATTACACCCTTCTTAGTCAGACCTGGCAGTAGTGCGGCTACATGTCAAAATTCCTGAATTATGCATATGTAGTCTCTATCAATCCATAGAAAACTTTGTACCTCAAAGACGTTCTTTGGATTCTAATGGGAAACTACTTCTCTCACATTTTATGGGACTACTGATACTCCTATATCTGAGATTACATGACCCAAGAAGTGAATATGATCCATCAAAAAGAAAATTTTGAGATCTTAACATATAACTGATTCATTATCAGTTTACATAAAATTATCTCATGAAGGGTATAATGGTCTTGTTGAGTGTGATAGTACACTAATATATCATCCACGAAGACCACCATGAAGGAATCCAAGTATTGATGGAACACTCGGTTCTTCATTTCCATGAAAACTACAATCACATTCCTGAGACCAAATGAGATAACCATATACTCGTATAGACCATACCTAAATCAAAATGCTTTGAGAGGTATATCAGATGGTCTAATGTGAAACTGATGAAAACTGTACCTCATGTCAATCTTCAAGAACACTCAGGCTCTTCTAAGCTGCTCAAAGAAATAATCTATCCTTGGTCAGGGATATCGGTTCATAATCGTCAATTGGTTCAACTTCTGATAATCCACACAATTCTTAAGGGTAACATATGACTTCTTCACAAACAGTAGAGGTAAAAACCCAAGGACATGTACTAGGTCAGATGAAACCCTTTCCTTGTAACTCCTCCAACTGCTTCTTGAGCTCATGAAACTCTGGTGTAGCCATCCTTTAAGGAGGAATGGATACTTGTTCCGCTCCTGGAACAAGCTCAATAGAAAACTCTACTTCATGATCTAAAGGAAAACCTGAAAAGTCCTCTGGAAAGAATTATCTGAAATGATATACCACTGGAGGAAAGTCTAACTGAGAAGTCCCTTGGTCATCGAGATATAAACTAGAAATTTGAGCTGTAACTCCTCCTAACCCAGGATGCTCTGGACCCGCTCTGCTCAACTGGACATCCCACTCGCCCTTATAATGAAACAATATTCCCTCTGGTGATGTGAAAATCACCCTATGGAAATAACATTCGACAAATTCCTTGATGGGAACTAGCCAGTCCATTCTGATAATGACATCATAGCCTTTCATCTTTATGACATAGAGTTCCAATAAAAGGTGAAACCCACCATTTTCTAGAGGGAACTCCTTACACTGAAGTACACTCTTTATTCTAGTCCCCAAAAATGTTTCTAGTGTCATGACGTCATTAGAAGAATTGATGCAGAGCCCAAGGCTCTCCGCAACCTCAATAGATATAAAGCTTTGGGAAGACCCTGTATTGAAAATAGCAGAAGCTAAAACTAAGGATATTAAGATCGTATCTCAAACTATAGAATGTATGGGTTCTTGAACATACTGAGTCTGCTCCACTGCAAAATTCTAGCCAACACCGCCCCCTATGACCCATCCTAACAACTCTGAGCTAATCCACCATGTTGTCTCTGAAAATTGGAGATTGGTTACCCCATCCAAGGCCTCCACTTACACCCAAACGGCCGGAAGAACTCCAATTCCCTGACTGCTAAGTAACTAGTGGTGCTACTCCAGAATGTGGAGTCATAGAAGAACATCTGTCACCAACAGGTGTTGAGAAGATCTGATAGCCGGACTAAATATGAAACATCTTACCACATGATCAACACTCCACCGGGTCTATCGGGCAATGTGGCCTCGTATACCTGCTCCTCCCGAATAGGTAGCATACCACTTGGCTACCAAAGATGCATCCTGTCTACTACGATCTCCTCATGAGTCTCTCAATAGCACTTCCTACTGTCAGCTGGCAGAGCACTAACTATGGATGTTGAACCGCCCTGTCTCCAAGATCCAAATTATGTCAGATTACGCTTCGTAATTGGTTTTTGGTTGACAATAGTGTGTATCAAATTCAACTGAAAGATGTTCACCTAATATCAGATGTCATGCCTGAGACCATCCTCAAACTTTTGTCCAAGGAACAACTCATCACCTCCTGGAATAGGTGTGAAATGCTACAGCTCTGTGAAGTGAGAGAAATACTCCATAACAGATAGAGTATGCTTCTCCAGACTCATGAACTCTCAGGCACGATCGGCCCTCAAGGTCTCTGGATAGAATTAATTTTAGAAGATGTCTGGGAACTCATCCCCAAAAATATTTCTCTATCAACCCACCTATAAGATCACGTCCCACCGCCTCTTGGCGGAGTCTCAATGCATGTAAGTAGCAAGCTTCACCCTCTTCTCTGGGGTCCTTCATCCCCTGAGAACGTGGGAAGATGTTTCTACTAAAAGACCCAAGTAAATTATTCCATTGACGGGGCAGGTGGTTGCGCTACCCGAGTGGTCTGCATCATCATACAAAATCCCCCCTTAACTGTGCATCAACACCTATGTCAGGTACAATAGTTGGTGCCAGGGACGGCATGACAGGAGGATATACTGGGAGTCCCTGATCAACCGTGTCTTGTGTCTGATCGCCACCTAGAAACTGGTGAACAACTAGAGGATGCCTCGATGGAATGACTCTGCATGGTCAAGTGCACTCGTTAAAATGAAATTATCAAGGACTGAAAACTAGATTCATAAAAAGGGAATAGGAGAAAAAAATCATTAATGTTTTACAATAAAAACATGACTACATGACATGTACAATTCCAACATGGTGTGTTCCCTTAAATCATTTACATGGGTGTGTACTCGTTCCTAAACTGGTCAGGTAACACCCTAAACACACAACATTTTGTCTTAACACACGACATGTACTTGAATCCTCTTCCCATACCCAAGTCCTTCCATATGGTTAAGACACACGGCTATCTTAATACAAGACTACATGGTGATTCCACAGTTGAAACAGCGTGTACTCAACATGCTTCACCTGGACCATGTTGTTAGTGATACGGACTGACACACGTTTCATACTACGCGGTGTGTTCGTAAAAGGATAACACTGACCCGTGATGTTAGTGACATGGTCAGTACCTATGTAAAACTACATGGCGTGTTCCATACTTACACGGCATGTATATCTTAATGTTTATCAATCTGTGTTGTTAGTTACATGGGCGTAAAAAGGATCAACGCTACACGACGTGCTCAACTGGTACACGGCTTGTTCCCACCAATCATTCCACATCCCATGTCTCTGTCCACATGGCCTATGACACGGTTTTAGACTACACAGCGTGTACATAAAGTACACGGTGTGTACTTAAGAAAAACAGTGTCTTCCCAAACAGAAGAACACATGGCGTTCATTCGAAACTACACAGAGTTTATTCTGTTTTTTTAGTAATCCTCAAAAACTACTCTAGAGCCCAGAAAACACTGAAAAAAATATCAAGGTTCCATGTTTTGAAATGTGAGGGCCCATACTCCCCGAGAATCAATGTTTGGAATCTTACACATGTATAACAAGGAAAACAAGGAAGTGATCTGCCAAATTCCAATCCATGAGGTCACATAACACCTTAAGAACTAAATATTCGTGTTCATTCAAACAAAACATTACACAAACAATACTCCATTAAACAGAATATATTTTTATCAAGGCGTCTATCACAATAGCATGCATATTATACACAACATCTATCACAACAAAAATAAATCGCTAATGACCCTAAATGGCATCGAATGAATTCATGACATGTGATTTATAACAAGTGACTATATGAAGCATGAGATGTCATTCCCTCATCTCATCGGGTTGTGACAGAAATAGAACCTCAATAACAACACAAATAATGTGAATCGCTCATGGTGAAAAGAAATCAATGGTAAACACGCAGAACCAGAAAATTGCAATAAATGAGGTAGGTTGGATTTTCCCAATACACTGGATAGATACTCCCAAGGACATTTTATTACCAAGTACCTAATCATTCTTATCCCTGGCTAAAGTCTCCAAACAATATGTCATGAAAAAAGAATTTCTTTGATACCATTTTGTAACATCCTAGTTCCGAAAGACATCCAAGGGCACCCCATACCCGGTCAGTCACATGGCCTCAAGAAAATTTATCCAAAATCTTGAGGCTTCTGACTAGCAGATAGGGCCTTGGGTGTGATAGTTGGGAAATTATTCCCTCATTGGAAGAGTACACAGTGGAAGTAAACAAATCCATAAAATAGAAGAAGTAGTAAATATTCAATAGCATTAACAATAGATGACTGGAATAATAAACAACTTCAGAAAAGATATATGAATATATAAAATGATGCATAATACATATGTGTAGGGAAACATCCAAATAAGTAAAAATGATAGAAATAAAAACAGTATTAAGTCAATGTACAAAAGAAAAAGATAACATATCCTCAGAATCTCAAGCCTAATCTTGATCTCATGCTCCCCTGCTCCACAGCAAATCAAGTACCTGAAGTAGTAGGGCGCTTTCCCTTAACTATACCTGCAACAATAAAATCTATTTAGGACCATAAGAATGTCCCAAATAGGTTTTGATAAGAAATAATAGTAGTCAACAACCCAAATATCTGTGCCAAATATTCAGTGATTATATGGCAAGTATTGTAAAAAAACAGTAATTAAGAAATTACTCAATAGTAAACAATCCACAGTTTCATCATCGAAGAAACATCTAATCAAAACGCTAGTCACAAATATGTAACCCTATGGGAATTACTCACAGCCTTCCCCTCTGGTCCTACCCAACAAGTACAACTCACCCTCTGTGCAGTACACTCAGCCTAACCCATGTAGTTCAGTTTAGAAAGACTCTCTAAGGAAGCACTCATAGTGAATTCTCCTTATAGCCCCAGAGTAAAGGACTCTCTGAGAAGCTCACTCAGTCAATTCCCCTTATATCCCAAGTCGGTCATACACTCTATAAGGAATAACTCACCATCAAGTCACATTATAGTCTAAAGAAGTCAAGGTAATTCAGAGTAAAAAAGGACTCTTTAAGGAAGCTCACATGGTCAATTCCCCTAATAGTCTAAAGTGCTCAAAGACTCTTTGAAAAAGCTCACTCGGTCAATTACACTTATAGTGTTAAGTGCTCAGAGACTCTTTGAGGAAGCTCACTTGGTAAATTCCCCTTATAACCTACTACACCAGGTTCTCATGGTCCTGCGTAGGTCAACAATTCTAGCAATGCAGTATGGCCAACTGGATAAATAGGACCAAATGGTCATAAACAGAACATGCATGACAAAAAAACCAAATCATAGAAATCAATCCTATTCATTTCCAAATAACCTCAACACAAACATACAAGCATGGCAGGAAAACAAATGGGGTAAAATTAGTAATCATGTAATACCTTGTTCGTGGTATTGGCAGAATTTGCATATAATACTAAATGACATTGAATGAGAAGGAACAAACCACCTACCTTGGCATCAGGAGATCAATATATGTTAACCTCAATGCTTGATTCAACCTAGAACGCAAAATATCTATAAAAACGTCCAAAAAATTTAACCCATGATAACTTGATAAAGAAGAGGAATCATGAAATAAGGATTGAGGAAAACGGAGAACTCATTGATGAGATACCAACCCAACTGACGGTGTTTGATTTGGGGGATGTATGCACGCTCAGGGTTTCATCGAATATATACATCTGTATAGAGCTCTCGGCCAAACGGGACCTAAAATAAGAGAGTTCTGATGATTAGACGTGACCCCGGTGCGTTTAATGAAAAATAGTAAAGTACACAGCATGTATTTTGATGTACATGGTGTGTACTCTCCGTTTTCATACTGTGCTTTAAGTAGCCTCTAAGTCACTCTCACACGATCATATGTGTGGAAACTACCCAGCCAACAAACAGCCTCCTACGGAAAATAAGTACACGGTGTTTTCTCATAATGTACACAGTGTGTACTTAGAAATTTCCTGAATTTCATCTGTTGTAAAAAATGACCAAAAAAGAAAAACATAACTGAAAGGAAGATTCAAGTTCTTATACTTATAGAAATGGTGATTTATTATATACCATTATTCTACTTTGAAGGGACAATCTTTTTTTGTGGGGAATAATTTTGTAATTGTTTATTCTTCCAGAAAACTAAATCCTCATGTGTTAAATTATCCATCCCAATATTTTGAATTACTTTCTATGGTATTCACTTTAAAAATTTATAGGAATCATTTATATGGTCGGAAATGTGAAATATATAACATCCATAAATGACATATTTATATATTTACATAAAAGTATTTTAAAAAATGCAAAGGATATGAGTTAAATTATTAAAGTATTGTTATTTCATGATAAATTAACATCATAAAAAATAAAAAAATTTGGCATATTCCATGAGTCAAAAAAGAGAATAATATAGTAACCATGTAATGCTGAAAACATGACCTCTGGGTTAATGATTTTATAAAAAATCATGGATGTTTTTACTGTAGAAAATTCCATAATTTTGTATTAGGTGTCAGTGAGAACGTTTATATCATGCAAAATTATAGATTTTAAGAATGAAGTCCAACGATACAGAAAATGAAATAATTGGTTAAAAGGGTAGGATACTAGAATTTAACAATGATAAAGAGTGTGTTTTGGTATTTTTGAAGGAATTATGTGTGCCTTAAAATTCATTAATGACGAATGATATATTACGTGAAGCTAAGAGTTCTCCATTCTCAATATATTATAGGATCACTATAATGTATAGAGACCAACATTGGTATTACTAGTGGGATGGAGTGAAAATAGATATTTTCTATTTTTACATGAATGGTTTGAATTTCCCATAAGTTAAAGTACAGCGACAACTAAAACATGGAATGATATATCCATTTACTAGAGTGGAAATAGGAAAATATATCTATGGACATCATTGTGGTACTAATATAGACATATCGAGGTAACAATGTGATTTTGGTTATTGTTGATAAATTGAATAAATATTCACATATTCTTCTTATTAGAAATACTTTTTTTAGATTAGATTTCTCAACTATACCAGAAAAAATATCATGTTCACATGATGATCCTCTATTAATTATATTTGAATATGATCCCAGGTTAACTTTTAACTTTTGGAAAGGTGTTCATATTTCATTGGGACTTGAATAAAATTTCATCACTACTTTTAATCCTCAATATGATGTACAATGAGAACGAACAATTAAAACATTGGAGGATATGCATTAATCTTGTTCAATGTATTAATAGGGATATTGGAATCATCATATTTCATTAGTGGAGGTTTCTTATAATAATAGTTTTAATTCAATTATAAAAATGAAATATTTTAAGGCACTATATGGAAATTGGGTTCTATATCCCTAATTTTGGGAAAATTATTGGGAAATTATGTTGATGGGACATGAATTATTATAGGATGTGTCTATAAAAAAATGATCCATCAATATATGAAGATAGATTAAATAAGGCATAAAAGTTATGTTAATTGTAGGAATAAATACATATCTTTTGAGGTGGGATATCATGTTTTCCTTCATATTTCTCCATGGAATAGTATTATGTGTTTCGGTATGAATGGAAAGATATTTCCATGATTCATTTGGATGTTTTAAATTTATTGAGAATATTGAACTAGTTTCCTACCAAATCGGCTTGCCTCTGATTTTAACTCATCTACATAATGTTTTTCATCTTTTAATGATAAGAAAATATGTTCAATATTAATCAAATGTATTGGTCCTATAAGTTTTGTAGCTGTAAGAGATCATTTATTTCGAAGAAAAATATGTTTATATTTTTATCATAGAGATTATGTATTTCCAAAGAAGTTAATTCAACTGATTACACTTATTAGGGAAAACCAAAAGGTTGAAGAAGAAATCATTTAATATGAAAGTTTTATGAGGGAAAGATATACTCACTTGATTAATATGTGACTAAAAATTTTGATCATGCAATTTTAAAATGGTACAGTTTATCTAACAAACTAGGTATATAGAAAATTATTATTTTGAATTTATGAAGTAAATTGATAGATTCATTGAAATTTTATAATAAAATAAGTGTTATTTATATAAACAAAGGAATCTATACAAATATATTATTAACATCACCTATGAGTGTATAAATAAAATTTACTTTTATTATAATTTATAATATGAAATATTTATATAATGAATAATGTAAATAAAATTATTGGACATGATAAATTACTTGTTGAAATTTTTTAAACAGAAATGATTATTTAATATTTTATAATTAGTATAACAACATAAAAGAATATTTTCTTGATAAAATATATTAAAAAAATATTTTCTTTCCCTGTGATTATATGACAATTTAATGAGACATTAAATAATTTTTCAAAGTAACATAAAATTAGTTAAGATTATAAAATCAATATTTATCAGATATATCATAATTTTAATTAAAAATTGAATTTATAATTTATAGAATATTATTTTGATAAAATGCAGTTCATTTTTTTATTATACTTATCAAAAAATGTTTATGCTGAATTATTGTAATTTTTTGAAATAGATGAATTTTTGTTGAATAGTGAAATGCTATAATTTATGGTACATAAAATTTTATGTCAAATACAAAACATATAGAGTCATAGTTTCTATGAGAGAAATTATAGAGAAATATTAATCTCTTCTTACTTTATTTACTATTTTTAATAATAACTATTTGTAATATTTAGCCAAATTAATAATCTGGTGAATAGATTAACAAAAAAACACTCATCTCCTCCACTATAAATACCACCTATCACCACCTCTTCTCCTCACACCTCACTGCCTTGTAGATTTTTTAATTTCTAAAAACATTCCCATACATGTTTCCTTACCATGTAAAAGACCTAATGTTATCACCATAAGTCCAAATCCATGTTCCCTAATGATGTTATCAAGGATAAGAAATAAATAAGTAAAATCCACCTTCATTATCATTTATTTTATTTTTAATTTATTTTCATTTCTTATTGTCTCCTCATATACCATTAAACCAAGAGACATGATAACTCTATTATATCAAATATACATTACTATTCTTGTATTAATAGAAATATGCATCATCAAACCACTTATATTCTCTTATTAATATAAGAAATTATGACATCCTCTGTGACATGTTGATTCACCTCCTTCATAGAGTATGAGTTTTTTATTTTCCCTTATCACAACCACGACTAGTCATTAACTAATTATTATAGTTAAATAAAACAATATTATATATATAATATGTTTTATAATGTTCTGGACCCCATGTAAAAGTATAATGAAAAATAAAATGACATCAGTCCAGGATTGTCGTAAAAACACAAAAAATAAATTAAATAATTTTCATTAATGTATTATCTATTTGATTATCCTCATATAAGAAAAATAATATATTTGGTATCATTTAAAATTAAACAAATATATTAATGAAATTTATTTTTACTTACATAGCTTTATTTCAATTTTACAAGAAAATTCATAATAAACCAACCAAGAAAACCATGTAACATATTCTCCCTAAACATAGAAATTAAGTAAGTATAAATAATAAATTAGTTGAAAAATTATATAAAAAGATAATATATGTTATCATAAATATAATAATACTTCTGTAAAAAATTACTTAGTTTCTTTAAACAATTATATAATAGGTATAATGAAATTTGAAGGATACAAGATATGAGGAAAATGTAATTTCTCTAATAATGCCCATTTAATTTATTTTTTTTCAAAATTTAAAAAAAAATTGTTTTTTAACATATAAAAATTGAGTTAATTTTATATCGTTCATGAGATATTATTGTTTTTAGATCTTAAATTCATTTTTCAGGATTGTTTTCTAAGAATATTTTTTCATTTGTATGTGTGAATTATTCCTTCCAATTTAGTGATTTTTCACATGGAATGATTGTTATGATTCACATATTATTGATTTATGATAATGTTATAGATATTGGTAATTGTTAATGTCGATTGGTGGTATTTATATCTTTATACATTTAAGTTGGTATGTTTATTATGAATTTTTATTATAATAGTTATTCCAAGTGTAACTACATTGGATATACCATAAGGTTGTTGTGATGGTTACGTCAAATGGAAGTCACGAGGGCTAATGTATATGTGATAGTTACAAATAATATGGTATCCATAGGGGTTAAAATAATTATCATGTAATATCCAATATTAAATAATGGTTTAATTTTTTATGATTTATTGAAATAACATGTTTTCAAAAACTATGTATATGATACTTTATGGGTGGTAATAATATCTCTCCAAAATTAATTCTTATGTTTATAAGATTAAATGGACTATGAGTTTTGTTCCTTCTTTTTGTGTCCCTTAGTGATATTTTTGTATTCCAATAAGGGTTTATGATTTTTTTCCCAGGGTTTAATGTTTGGTTATAAAAAAATAACACTGAATGTTGTGAAGAATTTTCATGAAGATAATTCTGGTTTTATTAAAAAAAATCTATTGTGGAAGAAATGAACACTATTATTATAGTATCAACTTTGTACTGGTTTGAGGTTTTATGTCTGAATTATGTGTTAATTTTCTAAAACTCTAAACTCAAAAGATATTTTGGATTCTAATAATTTTAATCATGTTGAATTAACTATATTATGTAACGTTTCAGGTCGGGTCCATTACACCTAATTTAAAACTCCTAGGGATATACTATAGATGATTCCTATTTTGTTAAAAACCCATTCAAATACCATTTGAATGATTTTACATTTTACTATGAAACCATAGTGTCATGTTTATTTTATTTTTGAATTATTTCTAAATTTTTTTTATCATAAAGTGAACATGGTCAATAATCAATTTCAATATTAATTATTATATTATAATATTAAATAAAGTCATTTTTAAACATATAGTCATTAATTCCAATGTCTAATTCTATGGATACATTATTCAAAATAGGTTGGGATCTTGTTGTTGTACATAACCAACAGTAATGGGTATGAAATCAGATTGTGCAACAATAACATAAAATCAATAAAAAATTATTTTTTTCTTAAATCTAGGACATAAATTATACATCGAGTCTATTAGCAATGGGAATTTAGAATTCCCTGCTAGACTATAAGATCATACTTTTCCAGTGCTAGCTGATGAGAACTATTTCTAATAAATAACATTAATTTTCCAGTGGTAAATTGATCCATGATGGAAATATCTATTATGTTTTATATTTCACAACAAAAATGTCAAATTATACAAATATGTAGACATGAAATATTTTCTGAACATGTTCAAATATATGAAATTGATTGTGTTCCCAACAATGTGGAAAATGATAACCTATATTATCTCTATGATATAGATGTAAATATGGCTTGTGATGACGAACTATCTAATTAATGAATATAAAAATAAAATTTGATTATTAATATGAATATTCAAAAGTTGGGAAAATTTTTTTTATAAATGAATTAATTTTATAATATGCATGATCCACAATAAATCATCCATAACATTTTGAAACATTATTGGAAGAAAATTCCCAATTTTCTGAATTCAACTTGAATGTTATCTCACATGAAAATGTGTTTCTGGGAGTTATAGAGGATAGGTTTGTTGGGATATAATAAAATTATATGTTGGAAGATATTTTCCAAGTAAATATTAATTAGAAATAATTCTGAAATGATTTCATATTGAGAGAAATTTTAGGTATTTAGATCAAGAATAAAAAATAAAAATTAAATCATAATGGATGATAAGTATAGGTATTATTGAATATTCCTCTTGAGTAAGATTCAAGATCTTTAATAAGGAGGTTTTAGAATTTTTATGATTGATGAATCTAATATTTTTTTCATCCGAACCCAACATAACATCATACATCATTTGATTTGGAATTTGTGGCATCTGTTATCATTGAGATTATTAAGGACTTTCATGAAGTTCTTATCTCCCATTGAAATGTAGGATAGAAAAAACAATTATCATAATATATATTATAATAACGCATTGAGGGTGAAAAATAAGGCAACTGTGAAGGTCTATTGTGATTTGGATGACTCATACCATATTTTTTTCATAATTTCAAACTATAATATGACACATAGACCAATTTTTCATCTGCATGGAGACATATTTGCATGTGTCTCGTGATTAGTGACTTGATCCATCTTCTATTAAATTTATTTAGTTTCTCAAAGCAGTTATCCCATTTATTTCAACTTTATATTTCTAGTATAAGTTAATATAAACTGATGGAATGTTTCTATATATAAAATAGAAGGTGGTTTTATTGACTGTAGAAACATGTGATAGAAACCATATACCACTTTTATTTTCTATTTTAGATTAATAAATTTAAGAATCATATATTTGATATTTGTCAAGAATTTGGGACCATTTCACTAGCATTTGGGGAGTTCGTTTGATATCTGATCATCATTGAGAGATAAATTATATATATTATTTTGAGCATGATAAATGGAGACCCTAAAATGAACACCATCACTACTGCATAACATTCATTTTAAAAAACATGGGAAAAATTAAATAATGAACCTATAATGAAGGAAAGAAAAAACATTGTTATGTATTATCATTATTATTTTCACTAAATATAGTGATAAAATTAATTTATGTGAAATATGATCATATTTAGGTATAATATGACATTGATCGATGATGTATTGAATAATTTTTTTAATTAAAACCATATTTATAATCATGATTTATATGATTATATAATGCATACTTCAAATGAAAACTAACCATTGGAATATTGAGTACAAATATGTATGGAATCCTGACCATAAACATTATAGAGTGTCCCTATGGTCTCTCTAATAAGTTTTAAAAGTTAAAAACTACTATTGTTGTTCAATGTATATTTTATCATTGTGTGGTATAATTCATTGATAGAAAAAAAAATTCAAATGGGATTATTGAGGGGCCATGTTTTTGAATAATCATTCAAAGAGGGATTGAAAAGATCATCGAGGAATATTATTCTTATCAATTCATCCTTTTCTTCCAAGAATACTCTTATATGGATGTCCAATGTTTTCCATAACACTTCAGAAATATTAATTTTTGTGTCGTGGTGGGATTAATGGAAGTAATGAAATGTCAATGTTGATATTTATTGGCATTACGGTGACTATGTGTACATGTCATCACATCATGTTCCTCTATGACCACATCATGGGAAGACTATTTTGATCCTATGTAATAGCTGGGAAATATTTAGGACATTTATGATGAACCATGGATTCTTTATGGGGAGTATCAATCTATCCTAAAGCTAGAATAAAAATATATTTTGATACATGGCATCAATAGGTTGCATCAACAAGGAAATGGGATGTCTAGTAGGATGCAGAATGAGATAGATTGGCCTCAATGTATAAATCCCAATTTCAGGTATGTGACCATTACATCAATTTTTCCGTGGTTATAATGTCTATGTGAGAAGGATGTGAGAGTTGGTTGAAGTATAAATATGTTTTGGTGGCAGGAGGAGAGGTGTACAATCTCCACACAGTTTATCCACACTGTGTTGATATGGTAGGAGAAACCTTGTGTAGTTTCTATTTTGAGGTAGTAGATTTTCCATATTTTGATCATGGTTAGGGACACCCTGATAATAGTTCATGTGTGGGTTTCTTAAAGGCAGTATCTAATGTACATTTATTAGAAAATTTGTCCAATTGTGCGAACTAATGATTTATGGGGTTCAAATAAGATCCTAAAAAGGTTGATATGGGTCCACCATGCCTTTAATACACTAGTTTTCCCCAATCTGGATATAATTATGGATTATTTTTTAATAAGGACACATATGGTTATTACATTGATCCAATGGAAATAAGAATTATTACCTTGGATATTTGAAGCTAGATTCTAGAGGAATGTAATCAATATTCATCATTCGTGATCAGTTTCATGGATATATATAGATCTATATCTTCTCTCTTCTCAATTTCATATATCTATACCCATAATTGGTATATATAATATTTTCGATGAAAAATATATTGATATTGTATCTAGGTCATGGAATTAAAATAGATAATAGTATGTTTTATGGTGAATCAATCTAGTTTCATATGCGTTCATCATCCATGGTGAGTTTCTTCAAAACCATAGAGGTAGATTCCTTCTTTCTCTACTCATCAGGATATAATTGATTTTATATGTTTTAAATTTTTTAATTGAAGGGAATTTGTTTTGAAAAGAATTTAATAAATCTTCTCTGGTGAAGATTTATGGTGTTAGGTAAAATTCTGTAATCATGGTAAATTGATGAGAAAATTAATTCAGTATTATGAATTTAAAATATTGATACTAAATTATGGACTTTGTCGAATTGAAAAATGATTTTATTAAAAAATTCATTAATAATTATGTTCTATTTAAATGGTTAGGCCATGAAATGATTTTGGTGAAAAAGGATTTCAATAAAAAGTTTGTTTTATTGAATTGAATTTTTGGCATGATCCTTGGTATATTGGTGTGTTAATTTTAATTTCATTTACTATAACTAGTTTTAATTTTCCCTTGTGCTTAGTTCAAAATGTTAACTAAAACAAGGGATATGACTACCTCAATGAGACATGGGAGATCGACAAGAATCTACCCATGAGTATGGAATTGTCAGCACATAGTATGCATGGATGGTTGTTTTAATGTCTAGAAAGGATTGGGTATGCCAAAGGAATTTTCGGAAATGTATTTCAAGATTAATTTAGTCATATTTTGAGAAAAATAACATGTTGGATTATTCTTTCCAATTTAACATGAACTCTATTGGTTATAAATGGATTTGAAAACATGTTGATATTTAATTATAAACTATTTTGAATATATTTATATATAATTTTTCTTGTAAAAGTTCATAAAAATTCTATTCTAGGTCATAAGTAGGGAAGTAATTTAGGAAAACCTATAGAGTTTTATACTCACAAATTCTCTGTCACTTTGGTTCTTTTGTATCTGTTATCTTTCAGGACATGGTAAATGCTAAAGTATCTCATTTTTTAATACCACCTCATGATATGTGGAATGTTTGGTGATTGTGGATCTTGTATATTGAAAAATATGATGTCGTGAGGTATTTTGGGGGCCTCTGTTTGTTCTTTCTCTTTATACATTGATAATATTTTCTTCATTCGCTATTGCACACTTTAGTGTTTTTTTACATGAATAAATTAATTTTATTGTCTGGAATTTGTTCATGAATAATATAGTGAATTGTTTTCTTATGGTTTATTGGTTTAGTGGTTCATGAATAATATAGTGAATTGTTATGGTTCATTAGGTTTTTTTTCAAATAAATAACTAGTATTTTCAAGTAATGAATACATAGAATAAAATGATGCAACTAACTCATTTATATTGAACATCTCGTAACAAGGGTGTTTAGTAGTTAAGGGTTATGGAGAAGCTTATAGGATATCAGAATCTCATTTTCATGGGTTTAACCAATAAGATAATCATGACATGTATTAGAGGAATAAATTTCAACTCAGATTGCATATTTTATTTGGAGTAATAGTTTATATTCTTATGAAATGTTTTATATTTTTTAAAAATACATATTTTGTTTTCAAATGATGGAATTTGAAAAGAGGATACTTGGTGTATTTTGTAAATATTTTTATTTTCAAAAGCAAGAATGAATTTTTCAAAAAAAAAATGGTTTAATATGAAAAAGGTTGGATTGGGAAAATAATGTTGTGATAGTTGATGTGATATAATTTGAAATATTAATCTATCATTTTCTAGAGGGTGGTAATATCCGATTTTGATATTTTTTAGTTAGTTTTCCAAGGTATGTTTCATAAAAACCAACTGGAACAAGTTGCAAATGACACTGTGGCACTAAGACACAAGTGAAACAAGATAAATTTCAAAATATCATTCAACCATTTCAATATATGTAATGTGAAACTAGAGGGATGAATCATGGCATTTGGATCATTCCATCCAATCCATGAAGTAGAATCCACCCAATTTCTAGGGTGATTCTAAACCCCAAAAAGTGGAGGTGTGGGAGAATAGGATGAATCCTATATTCAATTTCATCATCACACCATCATAGCTAAATTTCTTGATGGATTCATATATGCTTTAGGATCTCACACTTTAGTTGTGGGACTTGATGGTCCATGCTAAATTGGATCATGATCATAGTTGGGAGGATTTTGAGCAATTTTTTACAAAAACTTCTATCCTCACACATTCATGATCAAAAGTATGAAGACCTTCATTAGCCTAAAGAAGGATAATTTATTTGTCATGAAATATATGGATACATTCAAGCGTTTATTATGATTTTCATTCGATGTTTTGGCGAGTACATCCCTTAAGGAACAAATATTCGAATTAGGGAAAAGGACGGTAATTTGATCAAATATTGTGGTGCTATATATTAATGACTATACATTGTTGGTGAACTGAGTCAAATTGGATGAATGTGATATCCCATGATCTATGAGGGGAGGAATAATGATGATTCCTATGGAAAAATGTAGGAACTCAAATGCAATGATAAAACACAAGAGTGACACGTATTTATATTGCGGGAATGGGAGTCAGAATCATATATATGGATCAGTAAATCCTCCTCCATGACAAAAGTGGAAAGTGAGATTCTACCAGTGATGCTCCATTGAAGTCATGAAATGTTAATTTAATGAATATCTTAGAGAATGACACAACATAAATAAGAGGGGAAATATTAATAACTTTTGTTATAGTGATCTGAGGTCGGGTGCTCATGACACTACTAAGGAGTCAAAAACATCATATGCATAAACAGGACGAAGTCAAAATATTAGTCACGTTAGTAGAGCAGAGCTAGAGATGGTGATTCTCAGAATACCATGACACCATAACAATACAAATACCATCAATGTAAACAATGATAAGATCACAACAATGAAGCAATTGTATAATGTTGAGCAGATTATTATGGATGGTCAAGGTTGACCATCTATGGTGGGATCTATGTTTATTTTGAATTCAATCCTATATGCAAGTGTTGTTTTAATATACTTCATTGAATTCTTTTATTGATTATCGTTCTGTTGATTTTCTATAGCTAAAGGTACAAATGATTCATACATTGTTAAAAATAAAAACTCCTCTTGGTGAAAGAGAAGGTAGATCCTTTAGGTGTAAATCATGTTCTAAAACTATCAATGGAGCAGAGTTGAAATGTTACTTCTCATAATTAGATATTGATGTCTATGATGTATTCCTAGGAATGGATTAGATGAAAAAATTCAAGGATCTCATCGACTATTATCGATGAAAAATTATTTTCACATCTGAGGACGACATCAAGCATCTCTTTGAAAGAGAGAATGTTGTAAAAAAAATTCACATAGATTTATTGGCACAAAAATTTGGAATGGCCTCTTATCTTTTGGAAGGGCTGACATTCGAATCAATGGAAGAGACCGAGGATAGTTGTTTTCCGGTATTTGTGGATAATTTTTCATATTTCCTTCATAGGAATGTCTTTGGGTTTCCTCCTCTAAGGGAAGTGGATATTTCTTGTGATCTCCTTCTAGGGACCAATATTATATCTCTTAAATCCTATAAGATGGATCCAATAGATTTAATGTAATAGTAATTGTAAATGATGGATATGAAAATATAATTATTCATTTGGCCAAGTACATCTCTATGGGGAGAATCGCTCTTGTTTGTGAAGAAAGTGGATTGAAATCTAAGTCTTTGTGTGTATTTTTGAAATCATAACCACGTTATGATAATGAATAGTTATCAACTTCCATGAATTGATAATCTATTTTATCAATTGAGGGAGGATCCTTTGTTATCTAATATAGACTTGTGATTGGGATATCACAAATTACAAGTTCAGAAGGAAGTAATTCTAAATACAACATTCAGAAGAATATATGGCCATTGTGAATATGTAGTAATGAATTTTGGTTTTATAAATGCACCAGCATTCATTGTGAATTTAATTAATTAGATATTTCATGTATATCTAGAATATTTTGTTGTGGTGTTTATGGATGACATACATGTGTATTAATGAACAAGGAATAATCATGATAAATACCTGGAGACAGTGATTCAAATCTTGAATTATTACCATTTGTATGCCAAATTGTCTCAGTTGGACATTTGGATACAATAGGTATGCTTCCTTGGGAATGTAATTTTGGAAAAAATTGTTTCGGTAGACCATGAAAAGATAGAATCTATTATCATAGGAAAACCACCAACGAATGTCCTGAGATATGATATTTTCTTGGGTTTTTTTATTATTACTAACACATTGTGCAAGACTTCTAAGGAAAAGACTCAGTAATGACAGCGTT
Source organism: Viscum album (assembly GCA_963277665.1). NCBI lineage: Eukaryota > Viridiplantae > Streptophyta > Magnoliopsida > Santalales > Viscaceae > Viscum > Viscum album. The sequence goes on along the minus strand of OY728146.1, from coordinate 193,892,903 downwards.
TAAAAATAACAATGCTCCAATTACATAGACAAATTAATGCCAGATAACTTTCGAGTAGAAAATTTATTATCTTACTTCATCAGTGATATTTATTTTCTCAGAACCAAAACGGGGATATGTGGTGTATTTTGATGCTTCGAGACCAGGATTGGACTATGTTATTATGAAAGGAGACCATGTTGTATCTTATGGATCATGAAAATTGTTATTTCATGATAAGAACTACCGAAATAATGATTTAGAGTTTGTTTTAGTTGTCCATGATTTTAAGACCTAACATAATTTTCTCTTTTTTTAGAAATTCACTATGCTCACAGATCTTAAAATCATGATACCCATTTTATCACAACGAGATCTAAATCTAAGGAAAGGGGGATGGACAGAGTATCCCTAGATGTTTGACTATGAATTGACTCATACACCAAGAAAATAGAATTTATGGGCAGATTTATTGAGTAGAAATTAATATGAAATGGAAGAATTAGATGAATCAGATGAATGGTAGTTGATGTGGATCATGACCAACATATATGTTGAATTTGAAGACCAAGGAGATGTATAAGTTTTCATTTCAGCTAAAATTGATCCTTATTTATTATAAATGGCCAAGGATTCAAAACATTTATTCCATAATTAGTGGTTTTGAGGTCAAAACAAAATGGTGGGGACACCATTGAGGACTGTCAACTTAATGGGAGTTTAGTTTTCTGTTTCAAAAATTATATGGTTGTACCTATGGATTTTCTGGAATAATTTCATCATTATTACAGACATTCATGATTGGTTGTACATCCATGTAAAAAATATGTACAAGGTGTTAAAGGCACATTTTTTGTATAATGGCATTGAAAGAAAGGTGACTGAGTTTGTCTTGTGATGATTAATATATCATCAGTTTAAAGAAAATAATCAATGTGAATCATGTATTTTGTAGTCATTACCTATCCCATTATATAAATATGAGCATAAAGTGATGGGTTTTTTTATAAGTATCCCATGAATGGTTCGGAAACACGATATCATATGGGTGATAGTGGATCATCATACCATATGGTTGTATTTCATACAATTTCATGAAACTCATACAAGAAAGGATATATCCAATATATATATATATAATAAGTGGTAAAGATTCTAGGCATACCTGTGGAAATCATGTCATATAGAGATCCATGATCCATATCTCATTCCGTGAAATCCTTATAAAAATTCCTAGGAAATTAGCAGAATATTAGTACGTTGTATCATCCTCATATGGATGGCCAATCAATGGGATGATAGAGACGATGGAAGAAAAGTTACAATAATGTGCAATAGATTATGATGGCTTATTGGTGGATCATGTACACTTAGTGGTGTTCTTGAATAATAACATATATCAGGCCTCGATAAATATTACTATGTTGGAACAATTGTATGGGCATCCATGTCGTTCTCTACTATATAGGGTGGAAACTTGTGAGAATTCAGTAGTTGGTAGTAGTCATGTATAAGAAATGATGGAAATAACTATGTTTATCATAATGTTGATGGAGATGGCTCAAAGTCATCATAAATCTTATGTGGGTCATCCTTGAAGGCCACTGTCATTTTCTTTAAGTGACCATTTGTTCCTAAGGATCGCTCTAAGACATAGACATCATTATTTTGGGAATTATAGAATGTTATATTCTCGATACACTAACCCATTAGAGATACATGAATCAGTTTGAGAGGTGGAATATTGGTAGGCACTTCCATCACAATTCAGTTATGTGCATAATGTCATCTATGTATCTTATTTGACAAAGAATCATCATGATCCTGCACATATGATCAAATGGGATCACATTGGCCATGATTTGGATAATTCATTGGTATATATCCTAGTTTTTGATTTATATAGACAATTGATATTATTTCATAGAAAAATTAACGTTCTATTGGAGGTTTTATGGAAACATTGACATATTCAGGATGATACATGGTAACATGAGAAGGGAAAGAAATAGATATGACCATAACTATTTCATGAGAGTGATGATTTTCTAATTTTCAGGGATAAGAATCCCTTTTCTTGGGAGAATTAATTACCCCTAGTTTTTTATATTAAAACCTTACATGATGATTTTTATGATTATAATGTGTAAATTTGATGTAGAGAGAGTTTGGTGAATTGTAAATATGTCTTCGGGACAAGAGGAGAAGCACACAGTCTATGCATAGGTTATCCAAATTGTGTGGATATCAGAAGATAATTCGAGAACTGTTTCAGTTTTGAGGTATTAGATTCAAAAAAAATTGAGTGCAATTATGGATTCTATGTGAATAGTTAGTGTGAGTTTTTCCTTAATGTAGTAGCTAATGCACGGTTCATGCACATTTTGTCTAACCATGAAAATTTGTTGTGAAAATGGTTAAAAAATATACAAAATGAGTGGATATTGGTTATCCATGTCTTTAATCAACATGTTTTCACCAATTTAGTTCTAATTCATGATTTTTTCCCTTCACGAAATATAATGTTCTCCCATTTATCTGGAGTTAATTTATGGGCTTCCGATGGTGAGTCAATAAAGGATTCTTAAGATATGTGATCGTTCTTCATCATTATTGATGGGCTTCTCGGATATACATAGATCTACATATACTCCCATCTTGGATTGTTGGATATATTCCCATTATGGGTAGATCTATGATTGGGGATTCTGAAAATTCCTTGATTTGGTCATGATCATGACAGTAGAAGTGATCAGAGATCTTTTTATGGAGAACCAATCCAATTTCATGTGTGTTCTTCATCAGTTGTTGAGTTTCATCAATACCTTTTAAGTAGGTGGATTCTCTCTTAACTACAATTACTAGAAGTTATTTTTATAGTTTAAAATTGGTTTTTTATTGGAATTTATTGTTAAAATCATGGAATAAATCTTCTCTAGTGATGATATATGGTTTTGGGTGAAATTATGATCTCTTGGTGAATTGTTGTGCTAAGGGATTTACTTTCATAAATATTTTTTGGTGAATTTAATTTATGGATTCCATGTGAAGATTATGTTTGAGTTTTTCATTAATATAGAAACTAATGCACAGTTCATGCACATTTTTTCAAACCGTGAAAACTTATTGTGCAAATGGTTAAAACAATATACTAAAAGAGTGGATATGGGTTATCCATTCCTTTAATCAACATGTTTTCCCCAATTTACTTCTAATTCTTGATTTCTTTCCTCTTCAGGAAAGATAATGTTCTCCCATTGATCTGGATTTAATCTATGGGCTTCCGATGGTGAGTCAATAAAGGATTCTTGAGGTATGTGATCGTTCTTTATCATTCTTGATGGGTTCCTTGGATATACATAGATATACTTATACATCCATATTGGTTTGTTGGATATATTCCCATTATGGGTCGATCTATGATTGGGGATTCCGAATATGTCATGATTTGGTCATGATCATGACAGTAGAATTGATCAGAGAAATTTTTGTGGAGAAACAATCCAATTTCATGTGTATTCTTCATCAGTTGTCGAGTTTCATCAATACCTTTGATGTAGGAAGATTCTCTCTTAACTACACTTACTAGAAGTTATTTTCATAGTTTAAAATTGGTTTTTAATAAAATTTATTATTAAAATCCTGGAATGAATCTTCTCTAGTGATGATATATGGTTTTGGGTGAAATTATGCCCTCTTGGTGAATTGTTGTGCTAACGGATTTAGTTTCATAAATATAATTTGGTGAATTTAATTTATGGATGTTATGTAATTGAAAAACGATTTGATGGAAAAAAAATTAATAAAATGGATTTTTAATATATATAGTTTTTTTAAATGGTTTTTAGGAAAATAGTTTTTAATAAAATGGTGGTTTTATTGAAAAGTTGTTTTGGCATGTTCCTTGGGAACATTGCTGTGTGAATTTAAAAATCATTTCTAGGGAAAGTTTGAAATAAGACCATGTGTTCGGTTCCAAAGGTAAACTATCACACATTATATAATTACCTTGTGAGGACATGGTAGATCGAAAAGAAACAACTCATTAATATGGAACTGTCGTCGTGGATAATGCATGGTTGGTTGTGTTGTTGTGTAAATGTATTGGCTATGCCAAAAAAATGGTAAATGGTTTTAATTATTGTAAGTTATTTTTTGGATAAATAACTTTCTTTAAAATTTGATTCAATTAAACATGAATGCTTTTGGTAATAAATGGTTTTGGAAATTTGTTAATATTTTGATATAAAAAGTTTCGAGATATTGTTATATAAAACCTATTTTATATAAATGTTTTAACTCTTATATCCTAGTGGTGTGAGTAAAGAAGTATTTATGGATGAACTAATGTGTGTTACACCGACCCCTAATATATAAATTTTGTGCTTTTTGAGATTCTATCTTCCCAAACAAGGGAAATAGTAAACTATCACCTTTTTTAGCAACACCTAGTGATTCATGGGTTTTTCGGGGATTGTGGAGATTGAAGATTTTGGGGCATGGAGTCTTGTGTTATTCTAAGAGTATGTAGTTTTTATTTTTATATTTAATTTTACAATTGTTTTTTGTTCCACTATTTCACACTATGGAGAGGTTTTTACATGAATAAAGTAGTTGTGTTGTCTTGATTTTGTACATGCATCATTTTTTGAATGGTTTGGTTTAGGTTTGTTGGTTTAATAGTTTATTTCATAAAGGGTAAATCATTCCACATTATATTTGAAACCCATAAGAATTTATCGATAGGATTTTCAACCTTGGGGATTTCATATAAGTTATAGTAATGATTATCATATTTTCAATCCAGTGAGAATTAATTGTTCATTACAAGAAATAACAATGGAAAAATTTGGAATGAAATATATTGCATCTAGAATGTCAAAAAATACAATAATTCCTTAATATTTTTGGAATTATTACACATTCTCATATATAATTATGTATTTTCATCAATGTGATAATTTCATATTATTAATAAATTGTTGTGAATATAAAATAAATTATTTTTTACAATTTTCTAAAATTTCAAAATAATATTACAATAAAATAAAAAATCATTTATATTGATATTACATGTAGTATGACATGATTACAAGAGGTGATATGAAATAATATTCAATCCACACATAGATCAACCATTTTGTAAGAATGTGAAATAAATAACCATGAAGCATACCATTATGTGAGAAATCATACATAAATTTTAAAGCACACCATTTGAGATCTAACATAGAGAATATATTTAAATTAATTTTTTGTTGCATTCTTAAAAAAATTCATTGAAATGAATTTTTATTATACAATAAGTCATAAAATGCTTTGGAACATGTGGTAAAAATACAAAAAACATAAAATCAATTTATTTTTCTCTGCTAAATTGAAAATTATGATCATATAAAGTGAAATTTAAAATAAAAATAAAATTAAATAACTCATGATTCCTTTATAATAGACAAGAAACACATTGAAATTTTTCAATATATATGATTTTAGATGAAATGAGTCTAGCAACAGATGTCAAGTAAAATCCATCATATTTTCATATGGTATCTTAATAACATAATCCAAAGGGATGAACCTTACATTTTAATTTTTAAATTATTTTATCCTTATAATGAATCCTTAATAAATTTTTATGGACTATCAATATATGGCCAAAAAAATTTATACATGAAAAGTTATGTACATACCTTTGGAAGATGTTAATAAGACACCACTTGAAAATAAGATGGATTTTACATCACTATTGTATTTAGTATCATATCATCCAAAATTTATTCCATTTAAAAAATGAAAATGTATTTTATGAATCATTCATGGGTCATTTAATGAAATATTTCTTTTTAATTTCACATTATATGATCTGAATTTTATTTTACCATGTTTCAAAAAATTGATATTATTTTTTCTAAAATTTTTAATATCTTTCCAAAAACATTTGTGACTTATTTTATAACAAATATATATATTGTCAAGTGAAAATGTTTTTATATAAAAATATATAAAACCACGTATTACAAACACCCATTACAAGGAAAAAATGTATATAAAACAATATTAGATATTTTATTTGGGAAAATTGAAGAAATTCATTATTATTGTGACAAAAACATTATAAAATTCGGAATATAAATGTTATATCTTAAATTCTACCTATATTAACATTATCGTGGCCTTAAATTTGTATTTACATCTTACAATTAAGTACTATATTGTTATTTACATAGATATGGAGGATACTAAAATATTTATAAAGTAGTGTAGGCATGTTTCACATGACATGCAAGCGAGACATGAGGTTTGATAGATCAGGGTGTGTAGAGCACACTATTATCATCACATTCCACCTATGGCTTCGGTTGTACCATACATATTCCATGATAGCCGATAAAATTTTTATCTAAATTTAAATTCATTCATCCTCGCCTCCATGATGTGGTCTCTAAGTGATAGACACATGAGACAATGACATTTAACTTACCTGAGGGAGAGATGACCATAACCCATGGAGATATTGTATTTTGGTTTTGTATTTATATTAAGAGGATGTAGTTATAGGACCAACCTACTGAGGCAAGATAGTGAATGATTAGATATTTCTTTGCATCAAAATTTTGGGAGATGATGATGTTATAGATGGAGGGTCCATATCTATGACGTGGATTGAGATGCACCTTTCATAATTATCCACATATAATGATGAAAAAATTTTCATGTGTCACACCCGTTTATATATCTTCAAGATCATTATATGGACATTGTGCACATACAACTATATTTTACATGTGAACATGATGTTTCTGGGGATATTGGAATACTTTGATCAGACTTGTCAATACAAATGGGGAACTGCATGTTGGCTTACACTAACATAGCATTATGCATGACATGATGATTAGATTTCTTGGATCTCAGGGGATGTGTCATCCATATTTAGATGATTACATGGGAGAACATATCTCCCCCTCTACCATATTTTTGTTTTTATAGAGATTCATATAGTTTTGCAGCATGTATGATCATACATCTCTATTTTTACCTGATGTTACAATATGATATTGAATTTCATTTATTATAACTTATCACTTCTTCTATTGTATGATACAGTTTGATATAGTGATAAAACATTTATTGTATGTTGATGGAGAACACTTGTTTCTATAATCTCTTATTGGGTAGGCTAGTACCCACCGATGTATATATATATATATATAATTTCTTTCACTGACTAATCAATTATGTAATATTATATTTTTATGGTTTTTATTTAGATGTTTTTTCAAATGTCACATGTCATTTCATATTTCCTTGCTTTCATATTGGGATATATTAGAATATCTACCCACATACATTACTGATGAAATATATGATGTCATGGTTTCAATACCTCTCATTTAAATTAAAAAATTTTCGTAGAACATGCATAATAGATTAATGTTCCAGTTTGAATTTGTTCATAATATTCCCATTACAATTATAAATTCAGCAAACATCATTCTAGGAAGAAGAAAGTGAGGTTGGATGTTTACAAACACCAATAAAATGTAGAGTATATGGACCTCTAGAACAATTTATCTTTATTTAATATCATGGGTATTTGAACTATAATATTTCATCTTGTTTAGAATATTGAGGAAAATCTATGGTATAGAATGAAAACTATAATATATCATACTCTATATAGCATTGGGGCACATAATCCGGTATTTAAATAAATCTCCAATATTTTTTGTAGTATGTTTTAATTTTATTTTGAATCACTTAATAGGATAATCAACTACAACATATTCTAAAAATTTATGACCTAGAGGAGGTGGTTTTTAGCTATGATGTGTATTAGGCTTCAATTTAGGGGATGATTCCACTAGATCGTGTTTTATCTGACAGTATCTTTGATTTTCCACCACTATGAAAGGGAGTTCCTTCTTAGAGAGTGGATTTTTTTACCGGGGAGCCTACTATAACATCCTTTGAAATAGATTAACCACAACTATGATGATGTAGATAGAGTCAATCTGTACATGATTCCTCACATATTCCAAATAAAAATGTTGTACCTCAATCATTAAAGCCTCAACCAAATGGGGATATCATCATGTGTCCTGGTATTAATTCAAGTTGTCTGGATATAGGTAGATTTACATATTTACAACAGATTTGATATTATATCATGGGTCATTTTCTATGCCTCCATCTTCTATTCCCAAGCCTTCGTAGGGTTTATGGTCCCCCCTTGAGATTTTGATAGGACTGTCTACTCATTTAGTGAGACCTGAATCAGGTTCAAATGATGAAATATAGCTAATACCTTCAAATGATGAGTCACATAAAAATCATCAGTTTCCCATGGTTCTAGTACCTGACTAAGAACCCTCTCAATGTCATCATATTCTACCCCATCAGAGAGGTTGACGATCTAGACATGGGCATCTCAATTTCAAACCATCATGTGGGATGAGACATCATAATAGAAAGTGATTATATCCATTTATTTTTATGTTTTATTTTGCATTATTATTTTTATTAAATATTTTTCTTTATTAATATTCATTTTCATTAGGTTTTTAGTATAACAAACGTGTTTCTTTAATAAAATTATATTTCTCTAAGAATATTTTTTTGAAGGAAATTTTTTTTTATCTAATAATTTTTTTTATTAACTTAATGTTTTCAATGTCTTATCTAGTGTTTTCTTAAACCAATTTGAAACATATTTTTAAAGACAAAAATCAAATCCTTATCTGACTCAGAACCTTACAGTTCCTTAAAATATGATTTACCTAGAATTGTGGATCTGGTTTCTCTATGAATTATTCTATGATTTATCTAAATATTTGGCTCCTATTTCATTGGAAATAAGAATCTGATTTCATTAGAAACAAGAATCATATTTCTCTTTAAATCAAACATTGATTTCTTTAGAAATCATACTTTGATTTCTATAAAATGTAGACTCTAATTTATCTAAAAATAAGACATCATGATCTCTATAAATAAGACACTGATTTATTTTGAGATTATAGTCTAATTTCTTAGGAAATATGACTCTGAATTTTTCAGAAATAAGACAAAATTTTTTCCTAAAATATGATTCAAAAATCATCAGAATTCAGACATCAATTATATTTTATTTTATAACAAACTTTTTAATATTTGTAATATATGATTTCTCATTATCCTTATAATGTAGTTGTTCATATTTTTTAATGTTATGTTTCATATTTAACATGTTGTTAAAATTTTATTAGATTATATTAGGCTGAAGTTTCTTAAACATCATAATGTTTTTCACATATATTATAGTTACTTATACATTATAATTCTTCATATGTTTTCTTACATGAAACAATGTTGTCAAATACATTTCAACATAACCATTACCTGCGTTCCTTGTGAATAGATCCCTTTGAAATTCTATGAAAAATATTTCCATTGGAGTAGGAAGTTGACCATTGGAATCCATTCCAATAAAAATTAACCCCCTTGTAAGAGTTGATGCAAGAGTATTCATTGATTACTATCTATCTCTAGGATGAAGTGATAATCTATGAGGTGCAATTGATGTGATTTTTTTTTATCTGATAACATTTTTTTCAAACTAGATAGTGCAAAATATGATTACTGATTTAATCAATCAAGGGATTCCTGGGATAGGAAGTCAGAGGATCTGATTTTCTATTTAACCTGGGGCTTGCGGGGATAGAAGGATAGATTGTGATCTTCAAATCATGGTATTAAATTGGTGTGGGAAAGACAGAATTTCACTAAAGAATAAATTTAGGGAACATTATCCATAGTTGTTGGATACCTTTCTCTTTAGGTTATATGATTTATTATTATTCTCTTATTTTTTTACTGATTTTTATTCAGCTGCATTTTTTTAGAGATAGAAATTTTAACATTCTTACACATTCTGATACATGAATAAACTGATATATATAAGATTCAATACACATTAAGGATGAATCCTTCCATAAGAAAACATGTATTATGCTATTTTATAAGATATATATTATCAAATACTAGTAAAGTTAGTTTAATAGTTTCAAATGAAAGATGGTTTGTAAATCCATATTTTTTTAACTTTGTTATGAATTTGTTTTCATAAAGATAAAAAAAATGTTTTTAAACCTACAATTGAACCCCTCTTGTAATTAGCAAATATAAATATATATTACGATCTAACAATTTGTATCATATGATCAATCTGAAATACTTATACTTGAATAAAAGTTTCCATACACATTTTTTCATGGTTAATAATTCCTATTTATGTTTTTGTATATTTTTTTATAAACTCTTTTATTATAGAAATTTTCTACTAATCCATTAATGGAAAATAATTTTCACTGGAATTAAATTAATGAAGATTGGTTGTGTAGAAAATCTTAATCCTACCAGACCCCCAATTTTTTATGTATATGATTTTGAATTCTAGAGAGATAGTATTAATAATTTTATTATCAATACCAGTGTTGATATCTTTTTTATACTTACAAGTGAATACGAAATTCAGGGCAATGAAATCAGTCAATTATCCAATATAGGAAAAAAAGAGTATCATATTATCATTAAGTTAGGAAATACATTATTTTGTTATATGATCATGAATTTCTATATGAATATTTCATAATTTGAAGATGCTAGTATCATCTAGAATAAATTATAAGTTACTCATTTTGGAACAACAAGGGTTATTGAAAAAAGAATAGATATACTTCTATTGGAATATAATAATTTTATGATTCCTTATGGAGAACATATATGTAATGTAAAATAATAGTTTATGAATATTGTCAACAAATGTCGTTGTATGGGTGAGAATAGACATGATGATGAGACTATTTTGGTTAAGATAATAGATATTTCATCCAATGAGTGGGAACCTAAAATAATAGATATTGATTAGAATATGAATGATTAAAATATTACGCATGATAAGTTATTAGGGTATCCTCTACAAAAAGAAACTAGAATGAATAGTATTGTAGATATCAGTAAGAAAAATTACATTAATGGTAGTGTTACTTTCATATATACATTAATTTATATAGAATTCAACAATAATAAGAGAGTAGCTTGATTAAATGAAAATAAATATGTTGTTATATCAAAATCATGTGACATTGGCCATTTTGAAAATGAACATTCCAATATTTCTAGATGGATTAAAAAGATTATAGGAATAAATATTTCCAATATAGATAAATGAATAAAGACATAAAGTATATGAATGATTCAGAAGTAAGATATTCTTAATGAATTAAGGTAGGTAATATCGGACCAGACTGTCCTATGCGTAAAAGAATGGAAATAAAGGATTTCCATTCATAATGAAATAAGAAGAAGTTTTAAATTTCTAATTATATAAAATTTTTGAAATCTAATGAAACATGTAGTGCAAGTGGTGGTGATTCATCTGATTAATCATCTGATATTGAATATTTTGGACTAAAGAAGACTGGTCATATAGCCATATTTCCTGTTGAAATTAAATTTATCATGTCTAAGGTAAAAACTATTGAAACTTAAACCTATAACTAATTAAGTGATAATAATCATGATCATGAGATTTATGAATCGTTGGAGGATGAATCTTCTAATCAAAAGATAATAGTTTACATTTTTTTAGAAGAAGTATCCCATTTTTCCAAGTTACATGAAATTAAAAATAGTAAAATAAATAAAATATTGTGGTATAAAATTCTATAATATATATTTTAACAAAATAAGTATCAAATATATAAAAATACCATGATATAAAACATGTGATTTAGTAAATGCATCCAAAAACCATATAGATATTAATTCTAAGAAGAGTAAATATTCTAAGGATCATGATAATGGTATTTATTTGAATTTTTTTAGATTATATAAAAAGTTCTATGAAAAATGACTATATATAAAATAATATAGTCATAAAAATAAAATCGGAATTATATTCCTTGAGGAATATTTTTACAAACACTACTCATTGAAAGTAATGATATGAAAAAATATATTAACAACATAATCCTCTGCAAAATAGTTCTATATTTGGTTATTCTCATTCAAAACAAGTTTTTAGTCACAAATATTTTGTTCCCCAATGTTATTCTTTTTTTTCTATGTTTTAATATGGTTGAAATTGGGAGAAACTTTTTTCATTTAGTAAAACACAATCCTTTGGTTTTCCTAAAACCCATTGTTTATGAAAATGTGGATACGTAATATTTTACTTTCTAACATTTCTAGATTCATGAATGTTTGGATTCTGAAATTATAAACATTTTATTTTATAGAAAATTTAAGAATTTCCAAAGAAAATACATGGTACATTTATAGTTGATGTTCCCAACACATGACTGGTAACAAACCCATCATTGAAAAAAGTCTTATTATAAATGGTGGGAAAGTAATATTTTGAGATAATTCTCAAGGATAAATTATTAATATTTGTACTAATGTTCTCCTTGGAATATATTTAATATCTAAATTTTTATTTTAGAACTTTCCAAAGAAAAACTTTATAATCATATGTCAATTATGTGATGACTGTTAACATGTGAATTTTAGGAATTATAGACTCCTAGTACACAATTCCAAGGAAGAGTTTATTATCTCTTCTCGTAGGAATGATAATGTTCATAAACATAACATAGAAGACCATAGGATCCTAGAAATAACTTGACATAGTGAAATTTAAGATCATCAATGGTAATGGAATAGAAGACTAAGACACTTTATCCATTTGAACATATGTAAAATCATAATGAAAATACATGTTAAGGATCTACCAGAGATTAGATTTGATTCCTGAAAAGTCTGGGATCCTTGTAAATATGGAATGAAACATAAGTTAATAATTAAATAAATTAGTCAAGTATCAAATTCTTATTAATTAGTGCTACTGTAAATGGATTTTTTTATGGACCAACACAAATTGGATATATTGTTGGAAAATACTATGTATTTTATTTTTTTTGATGATTACACTATATTTACATGGATTTATTTTTTTGAACAAAATATATTAATCCATTTCTACTTTTATCATTTTTCATACAATGTCTTAAATTATAAAAAGGTTACATTGATAAATATTAATAGTGATTATGGGGGAAATTTAAAAATTCATGTTTTGAATCTATTGTTAGTATGAATGGAATTAATCATAACTTATAAGATTTAGGAACTCCACAAAAAATGGAGTAATTTAAGGAAGAAATAATAATTAAAGAGATAAATTAAACAATATTGTGTGAATACTATATTTCTAATCACATTGGGGATAAAGTTGTTAGTACTACATGAAAAATTATAAATATTGTCTTAATCATTCATTTTATTAATAAAACACCTTATGAGTTATGGACTTGTAAAAAAATTACTGTTTATTACTTCAATGTTTTGGGATGCGATGTATTCATCTTGAATACTAAAGATAACATAGCTAATTTCACACCCAATTCAAATAAAGAACCTTTGTTATGCAATTCCACAACCTCTAATGCTTATAGAGTTTTACAAAAAAAATCAAGGACTGATGAAGAAATAGTACCTATAAAATTTGATAAAACTAATAATTTTGTTTTTAAAAAACCTAAAAATACATTTAATATTTGTTTTCAAAAAATTATTTTCATCTTTTGATGGAAGATTCATATAATATTGAAAACACTCTATAATTTGTTTTGAAGTATTTACCCCAAGTTTTTATACCATATGTTGATGAAAAGTTTTAACCAAACCTGAATCAATTACTTCATAAGAATCATCCCATTTATAGTATAATTGGTGATGAAAATCAACCTATAAGTAATATATGGTCTCTATGAATGGTAGTAAAAAATATATTATTTTTTTATCAATTAGAACATAAAATCATTGATGATCATTTAGGTGATGGTGATTATATGAACATTATGTTGGATTAACTAAATGAATTCAAAAAGAAAAATGTTTGAACCATGGTTGAAGGATCTAATAAACATCTATAATTGGAATAAAGGAGGTCTTCAAAAATATATGTGTTTAAAATGGAATCATTTTAAGAAATAAATCAATATTATTTTCAAAAGGATATAATCAAAAATTCAAAATATACTATGATGAAATTTAGGGTCTAGTAGAAGGACATGAATATATTCATATTCTATAATCCATTGCAATATTATTAAATTTAAAACTTTTTCAAATTGATGTGAAGTGTTCTTTCCATCATGGATATGTTCAAGGGGAAACACATGTTAGAAAAAACTCCTCATTTTGATGACACAAAACTTCCTAAACATGTCTAAAAACAAACCAATGATATATATGGACATAAACAAGCCCATATATCTTGGTATGACAGATAAACATTATTTTTATTACAAAACAATTATGTTAATGGGAATTTAGATCCAGCCATTTCTAAATATAATGACAATAAAAATTATTTTATTTTTTAATTTATGTCACTGAAAATATATTCAGATAATGTTAAAAATTATTAATTGATTTATTTTTGAATATAATGAAATTTGATTTTAAAATGATTATGATGGGTGAAATAATATTTTTCTCAGTTTTAAAATTTATTATAATCTAGAAGGATCTTTTACATCTCAAAATATGTAAATTAATGATATTATTAATAATTATGGATATGAAAAAACTAAAATTATAAGTACTCTAATTGGTACCTCAATCACTCTTGATCTTGATGATACTAGGAAACCGGTAGGTAAAACATGTTTTAGAGGTATGATATGATGTATATTATTCATAATATCTAGTCATCCAGACATAATGTTTTCAGTATTATAATCTGTTAGATATCAATCTAATATAATATAATTTCATTTAAAAGAAGTGATATTAATTTTTATTTCTATTTAAGGAAAACCATTGGAATTTTGGATTTTCTATTAATCTAGAAATTATTTTGGTTTTAAAAGGATTTTTCGATGCTGAATTTGGTAGATATTGAATTTAGAGGAAAATAAAATCCATAAATTATAATTTGTTAGATGATTAAGTATTTTCTTAGTCATATGAGAAAAAACACTCTATATTACTTTCCACTGATAAAGTTGAATATGTATAAAGTGGAATATGTTGTGTTGATGTATGAATTACGCATCACACACTACCAGACTATGTCATGAGTTTTTCCAAAAAAATGTCCTAAAATATTAGTTCCATTACCCTAATAAAAAAACCTTCCCATCACACTCATGCAAAAAACAATGACATTTGGCCTTACTTTCTTAAGAATCACACTCTTAAAGGATATAATATTCTTTAATTAATCAGAACCCAAGATCCAAAATCATAATATTTATAAAATAGATACCCAGTAATAGATTTTAATACATTAGACAAAATTTAGGAATTATAACCATATGGTAGTCATCAATATTAAATTTTTTTTGAATCATATCTTCTAACATTATGATACACATTCTCATTGGAAAAGTACATATGTTTATTCTTTTATATTTCATTCATCAACAAAATAGGAAGCTAATATTATGATAATCTATAATATTATTCATTCTATAAGAAATCATTTTGGTTCCTATGAACCTTTTCAATACTAAATTTTTTTTCTCTCAAATCCATATTATAAGGCCCCAGCCTTAAACCTTACTTAAACTTGTGTTATTACAAGATTACACATTGAGGATCTTTTCAGGTTTAGAGTTTTAGAGAATTAGATTATGAAACTTGCATTACATTCCACATTTAAACAAGGTGGTTACATAAAAGACAATATTCATTATTCCCATCAATGGAAACCTATTTAAAATAAAACCTGGATTCTTTCTTGACACATCCTTGACACTATCGTCACATCATGTACCTTTCCCTTGACCCGTGAAAAGCATTTCAAAAACATGGGATGAGCATAAAAAGCTCAGTAAGGGTTATAAAAATATGGAAAGTAAACATGAGTTCATATATACATAAGAATGAAATCATACTTTACCCATAAAACATAGGCATATCAAATCATGAATAAATCATAGAAAACATACGACATAAAGGTAACTTGAGGCATTCATAACATTCTTACGTAGGGAGTAACCCTCTTGGTTACGTTTGGAATACCCATCACAGTATATTCCCTAAAATCTCTTCGGAGAAACCTTAACGTTTCACTCCTTCGCGTTACCCAATGCATTGGAGAGCTATATCGGGCTCACCCACCCTTAGTTTGTCACGGAACCACCCGTTCTTCATAACAATGCCCAAGAACCATAACATAATCGTATCACATAAACATGAATAAAGGAAACATAACATTTCCACATTTCAATCACAATATAACATTTTAGGATATTGAAATAATGAATCCATTCAAAAAGAAACCACTTCCAAAACCATTTAAAACATTTAATAAAGAGATTTTTGAATCATAGTGTCCCATACCACCTTGAAGCTTTTAACATTTTAAACCATTAATATCCATATAAATAAATCCTTAAAACCATTTTGAAAACATGTATATTAATAAGAACAAATAATTAAAACATTTAAAACGATATTTTGGTTAAAGGGGTTTTACCAAAATTAGAGACACTTGAATACAATAATCGAGGAATAAAATTTAGTCATAACTTTATAATATCATGAGAATAAAAGGATTCATGATATAATACTCCAAAGGACAGTATATACACCATATAAGAGTGAATTGGTGCATAACAACAATGAACCCTCAATAGAAATGTCAAATGTGATGAAATCCCTTATATAGAAGGTATCCTTAAATTAAGGACAAATAAATCTCAAAAATATGTGTGACAAATATATATACACCCAATATAAGTGGATATTAAGTGTAAAACAATAAAAGGTCATTCAAACATATTCAATGGATGACATATTCAATGACTACAAGTTGAACCCAAAGAAATCGAAATTGGGTTAAAAAGTTCTCGTAACAGCCTAACGGCATCACATCAAAATGAGTTGATGAGAGATAAAAAGTGTATCTCATCACATGGACATAAAATTTACATCAATAAGGATGTATGATAACATATCCCAACATAAAAATATGTAAATTAAAAGACCCAATAAAATAAGTCTTTTAAAAAAGAGGAGGGTGAAAGGTTCCCTTACCGACTTGGGTATCTTTCAAAACATACACCCCATGAAAGAAAGACAATAGGCCATTGATGTAAATAATAATAAACGAAATAATATTACACAAAGAGTAGAATAATGGTAAGTACATACACCACTCAATGTAATTTGTGGCGAATGTAGCATAAATCTCACGGGAATAAAAGTGAGATGAAAAATCCCTTACGAAAACTCGGCAGCCTAACGGTGCCACATAAAACTTCCGAATATGGATTGATGAGATCAAATAGAGTATCCCATCATATTACAATATAATTTTCAGAAAGTGGAATATAAAAGAAAATCCCCCAACATTGCAAGGAGGAGTTTAAAAGAAGTGACATAAAGGAGAGTACTTAAAAAGAAAGAGAGAGGTTAGATCTCTTACGAAAGTTCGGCAGCCTAACGGCGCCACTCAAAACTTACAAAATGGTTTGATGAGAGATAATAGGGTCTCTCATCACATGAACATAAAAATTACAGTAAATTTAATATAAAATATCATCCCAATAACAAGAAATATGGGCTTAGAAGGAATGACATAAAAGAGTGTACTTAAAAAGAAAGAGAGGAGTAGGATCCCTTACCTCGGGTCCGACTTGACTCGATCGTTCTTTAATCTCCTGAATAATAAACTTGAGTTAATTTCTAATTCCTTAAGAACCTTTTACAAGTTCATTATTACTTTTATACCACTTATTACCTTGTCATAAACATTATGTAATCATTTAAGTTAATAATATTTTTTTTGCCGATATTTGGTTCTTAAGTCGAAAGTGGACTTCTTACAATTACATGTTGTTCATGTGGCAAAATGTTTATTATATCCAGAATTGTATTCATTATGTAGATATCATATATTTCATATATATCCAGTACATTCATGCATTTATAACATTACATAATCATTTAGAGGTAAGAAATGAAATGCACCGTTCATGGAGACTGTAAGCCGTACGTACGCATGAACGCTACTTTCATTTCTATTTTGTATTTTATAGAATGGAATAATAATGATATAAAGGTATATTATAATTCCCGTATAATATCATATATAATATCATATTTCCATCCTTTATACATCCCACATATGGTATTTAACGAATCAAATCACTTTGAGGGGGCGGTAGTCCGCACTTCCTTAAATGAAGATATCGCGTATACCCATAATGGAATCCATAAAGGTAGGACAAAAATGAAAAATACAGAAGCATAAATAAAACATAAACATATTATATGTCATATATAAAAATAGTGACATCATAATGGCCACCTTTGAAGGTGTTAAATGAGTATTGAACAATCATCGTTTCGGGAGGCAGAATTTCACCATCCACGGAAACCGTATGTTATTTAACCATTTGATGTAGTTGTGTGAGAGTGTAGCTCGAATAAATATTATAAAAACATCCTAGTATATTGAAGATACTGGTGTTGTTACAAAAGAAGTAAATAAAAAGAGTTTAGGGGGTTGGAGAAGCAAAATAAAACAAATGAACATGAGAGAATGAATTACCTTTAAAAGTGTAACTCCTTTTGATTTGAGCCTAAAGGCTTCCTTTGAAAGGATTATGCCCAAAGTGAATCCTCTAGGATGAGGAGAGGGATCTGTAGAGAGTAAATGGGCAGGGTTTGGCCGAGCCAAAGGCTTGAGGAGTGTGTTAAATGAGTTAGAGGTGGGGGCCTTTTATAAGAGGAGAGGAGGGGTACTTTTGGAAAGTAAAGAAATATTACTTTATTTGAAAATGTTTTTCGGTTTCAAAAGGTCCCACATTGATATACTTCGTGTATAAGGTGATAAGGCTTAGAAATAAACTCATCCAATATGTTTTGGACATGTGTAGTTCATATATTTTACATTATCTTTCCATTTTATTTAAATCGTCAAATAATGATGTCATCGTTGCATCATTATTATGTCATAAATAATTTAATTTATTTAATGTCTAAAAATTATAAAACAAATACTATGATGTATGAAATCTTTTTATATTTCCAATGAATATTTATAATCAAATAGATGACTTGTATAGCCCCACTTAAAAATTGTTTTAGTAAAACATATCATGTTTGTGTCAATTTTACTTTTACATTAAATAAAATGTTATTTATGTCATTTACCAACCAAAGAGGATCCATGGGGTCCCCAAGTTGACCCATGGCTTGTCTTGGTCGGCCATGATACAACCAATGAGGGTAAGACATGTGTCAAGCTCAACTCATTTTATTAAAGCATTATTTTTACCTTAAACTACACTAATTACCACTAATCGCGATTAAAAACTTAATAAGTTACTATTCACCAAAAAATTATTTTAATCTCATTGAACCACATTTTACTTCTTAATGACAACCATGTATGTCGGATTTTTGAAAATCAAACCACAATGATGGCAAAATTTTATTTAAACGGAAAATCAGTTTTTATAAGTACCACTTAGTGGTTTCACTATTCATCAAAAATTGAAGTTTTTCAAAAAAATCCCAAAAATTCACCCAAAGCTATATTTGATATTCTGAATTCAAAAATGAAGTCCGTTTTAAAAAATTCAAAACATATAAGTCACATTAATTAATTTAATAATTAATTCCCGTAGTCATGACAAATAGCGTGTTTTATGAAACAATAAGTATCAACAGATTGACACTAGTTTAAGTCTGATTTCAAAGTGAAATTGATTCCAATGACCACTATTGGATTTAATGGTAAAAATATTTTCTAATTTCACTTTAAAACCAATTCAAAAAATAATCTAATCATATAAATAAATTAGATTAAAAAGTGGTTTTGAATTAAAATACAACATTTTACACTATTCATTAAAAAAATGAACTTTATCGGAAAGATACCAAAAATTTACACAAAGTAAATTTTGACGTCCCGATTCTTAATAAGAGTTTTATTTGGTCCAAAAGAATGTTTAAGAGTGAACAAAACTATATTTAATGACGGTTCTCCATCAAAAGGTGATAAGTGAACCTTTAGTGAAAACTAGGGCATATACGCCTAAAATTGAATTCTTTCTGTATTTTAAGACTTTATCTTTTATTGTATAAATGTAAAAATATTTAAGAACATATATAATCATATTTTAGTTATTTCTATCCATTCCCACCATTACAACGGCTACATGTTAACTACCATTTAAAATAATATTATTTTATTATTAGAGTGCAACGTAAGATTCCCAAGAAAATCGTTGTTGCGTGTTGGGTACGCCATCGAGCATAGCGTCCCCTTTAAAGTAATATTAATATTTTATTCACAAATATGGATAAATATGAAAATGTCATATTCCTTATTTACCTGGGGTGTTACATCCTTCCCCCCTTTTGGGAATTGCGTCCTCGAAATTTTAAAATTGTGCTTGGAAACATCCTTGAACGTCCCACATCGGAACAAGAGTCGGTAAAACAATCACATTAAAATAAAGAAAGATAAGCACAGAGGTCACTCGAGTTAACCCATAATAGGATTCTAAGTATGAAAATATGGACATGGAGGAGAAAACATAGGGTCATGTTCCGATGGAGAATGATAGAAAACATGTTTAGGAGAAAGTTAACAATAAGAAAATCACAAACTTGTGATGGGTTAAACGGTGTTGGGTACCCCAGTAGGAAAAGTTAATAGACAAAAATTTTGTTTTAAGTTACTTTTTATTGAGGAATTTATTCATAAGGAAGCATAATCACTTATCATGTTGACTTTCAACTTTTACTAGATTCCTTAGTCAAACTCATATTTTTTCCAAAAGATGAGTATTTAGGGAGACTTGTTCGCATTAAGAGTACTATAATCAACTTCTAGAGAATCACCTAATCCCCAAAAGAGAACTAAATACATCCCATGTATTTAGGCTTTAACCAAAACCAAAACCAAAAAGGTTAGTAAAAGATCAGATAATCCAGAAAAGGATAACCCCTTATAAAAAGAAAATCTATTCTTAATCTCCAAAATTTGTCCAACAAAACCCAAAGTTCAACGAGGACCATCCGATAAACAATTTGTCCATAAAATTCTTCAAAGTAAACTAATATAAGATTGAAACCCAAATATTTGAAGGATTTAGTCACATAGTCTTCCAAGTTAAATCGTAACATTTATCTCCAAACAACATCAGTTGCTCCTAAAGTCTCACATTGAAAAGTAATTATCCTAATCACATATCCTCCAAAATCAAATTACTCTTAATTCATAAAATCATATAACTAAAAAGAATTAGTCAAACTAACCAGGGACTTCACGTAGTCCAGTGGTAGGCGATAAATACCAGTCGCACTTTGGTTGTGGGTTCGATTCCCGCAGCATTGTCCGACGCGACGGGTTGTCACACGGTCTGCGTGTTGTTCTTTTTCCAAAACTATATAATTCTCAAATCATTACCCAAAAAGGGATAAAATCATCAAAAATAACCATAACATAATTTAACCTCAATTTTATCTCATGCCTTTCACTTCAATCATAACATATGGTAACCCATAATTACCTTAAAAGTAAGGATCATATAAACCCAAATGGTACTTTATAACTATGTCCACAAAAGAAAAGATAACTATTACTTGAATAAAATTTGCCTATATTAAACATCAGGGTTACACATAATATAAAAAGTCTTCTAATGTAACCCCATCATCAAAAGAGACTTAATACTCTTAAGAATTTCACCCTAACTCTGGAAGCCCTTATATGTTGACATCTTACTCATTCAACATTCTTCATGATCCATTATCCATTCCTTTCCAACTTATTCCGAAATACCTGTTTCCTACAAACAAAATCATGAATCATATCCTAAGATTCCAAAATAAGAAAACAATAGTCATGAAATAGTACATACCTTTGATTGGTCATTGTCAGTTTCTCCATCCTCAATCGGAATGGCATTAGGTATTGGTAAACGAATATTGGTACGCTCTTGGTGACCCCATTCACGAAACTTCTTCATAGGACATGTGTTTGCAGAATGACCATGCACACCACATTTAAAAGATTCAATTGATCCCTCAGAAAGAACTTCTTTCCCTTTCCTCGAGTCAACTGGATGCTTCCTTTTTCCATGGCAGTTTCTTGCTTTATGACCTTCATTTCCACATCTATAGCATATTTCTGTCCCTTTGAAACATTTTCTTAGGTGTTTCTTTCCACATCTTTGACACATAGGTTTTTTAACACACTTACCTTTATGATTATTACATGTACTTCCGTAGGGATTTGTTTCTTATATATATGATGCCTTAGAGAAATCTCCAAGGTTTAGGTGTTCAATCATGACTCCAGATAGTTGGTTGAGGATAATCAAAAGAGTTCTCATTGCACCTCCCATATCATTCAGTTGCTTGCTCAAAAAACTGTCACAGTTTCCTTCACATCCACTGTTACTTTGGTGCCTGATAGATCCAGCCATTTACTAAAACCAAAAAGGTCAGTGTGAGTATATCAACAAAACCACCATGTACTAATGAGTAAGATAGACAATAAGATATACTTACTCATTCACTTTATCTAAAACTAAGACTCTTTCTGAAATCCTAACCATTATGGTAATTGTCAATTATACTTAAATAATACCCTAACCTCTAAAGTTATCTAAACCGACCTTTGATACCAACTATAAGGCCCCAGCATTAAACCTTACTTAAACTTGAGTTATTACAAGATTACACATTGAGGATCTTTTCAGGTTTACAGTTTTAGAGAATTAGATCATGAAACTTGCATTACATTCCACATTTAAACAAGGTGGTTACATAAAAGACAATATTCATTATTCCCATCAATGGAATCCTATTTAAAATAAAACGCGGATTCTTTCTTGACACATCCTTGACACTATCGTCACATCATGTACCTTTCCCTTGACCTGTGAAAAGCATTTCAAAAACATGGGATGAGCATAAAAAGCTCAGTAAGGGTTATAAAAATATGTAAAGGAAACATGAGTTCATATATACATAAGAATGAAATCATACTTTACCCATAAAACATAGGCATATCAAATCATGAATAAATCATAGAAAACATACGACATAAAGGTATATTGAGGCATTCATAACATTATTACGTAGGGAGTAACCCTCTTGGTTACGTTTGGAATACCCATCATAGTATATTCCCTAAAATCTCTTCGGAGAAACCTTAACGTTTCACTCCATCGCGTTACCCAATGCATTGGAGAGCTATATCGGGCTCACCCGCCCTTAGTTTATCACGGAACCACCCGTTCTTCATAAAAATGCCCAAGAACCATAACATAATCGTATCACATAAACATGAATAAAGGAAACATAACATTTCCACATTTCAATCACAATATAAAATTTTAGGATATTGAAATAATGAATCCATTCAAAAAGAAACCATTTCCAAAACCATTTAAAACATTTAATAAAGAGATTTTTGAATCAAAGTGTCACATACCACCTTTAAGCTTTTAACATTTTAAACCATTAATATCCATATAAATAAATCCTTAAAACCATTTTGAACACATGGATATTAATAAGAACAAATAATTAAAACATTTAAAACGATATTTTGGTTAAAGGGGTTTTACCAAAATTAGAGACACTTGAATACAATAATCGAGGAATAACATTTAGTCATAACTTTATAATATCATGAGAATAAAAGGATTCATGATATAATACTCCAAAGGACAGTATATACACCATATAAGCGTGAATTGGTGCATAACAACAATGAACCCTCAATAGAAATGTCAAATGTGATGAAATCCCTTATAAAGAAGGTATCCTTAAATTAAGGACAAATAAATCTCAAAAATATGTGTGACAAATATATATACACCCAATATAAGTGGATATTAAGTGTAAAACAATAAAAGGTCATTCACACATATTCATTGGATGACATATTCAATGACTACAAGTTGAACCCAAAGAAATCGAAATTGGGTTAAAAAGTTCCCTTGACAGCCTAACAACATCACATCAAAATGAGTTGATGAGAGATAAAAAGTGTATCTCATCACTTGGTAATAAAATTTACATCAATAAGGATGTATGATAACATATCCCAACATAAAAATATGTAAATTAAAAGACCCAATAAAATAAGTCTTTTAAAAAAGAGGAGGGTGAAAGGTTCCCTTACCGACTTGGGTATCTTTCAAAACATACACCCCATGAAAGAAAGACAATAGGCCATTGATGTAAATAATAATAAACGAAATAATATTACACAAAGAGTAGAATAATGGTAAGTACTTACACCACTCAATGTAATTTGTGGCGAATGTAGCATAAATCTCACGGGAATAAAATTGAGATGAAAAATCCCTTACGAAAACTCGGCAGCCTAACGGTGCCACATAAAACTTCCGAATATGGATTGATGAGATCAAATAGAGTATCCCATCATATTACAATATAATTTTCAGAAAGTGGAATATAAAAGAAAATCCCCCAACATTGCAAGGAGGAGTTTAAAAGAAGTGACATAAAGGAGAGTACTTAAAAAGAAAGAGAGAGGTTAGATCTCTTACGAAAGTTCGGCAGCCTAACGGCGCCACTCAAAACTTCCAAAATGGTTTGATGAGAGATAATAGGGTCTCTCATCACATGAACATAAAAATTACAGTAAATTTAATATAAAATATCATCCCAATAACAAGAAATATGGGCTTAGAAGGAATGACATAAAAGAGTGTACTTAAAAAGAAAGAGAGGAGTAGGATCCCTTACCTCGGGTCCGACTTGACTCGATCGTTCTTTAATCTCCTGAATAATAAACTTGAGTTAATTTCTAATTCCTTAAGAACCTTTTTCAAGTTCATTATTACTTTTATACCACTTATTACCATGTCATAAACATTATGTAATCATTTAAGTTAATAATATTTGTTTTGCCGATATTTGGTTCTTAAGTCGAAAGTGGACTTCTTACAATTACATGTTGTTCGTGTGGCCAAATGTTTATTATATCCAGAATTGTATTCATTATGTAGATATCATATATGTCATATATATCCAGTACATGCATGAATTTATAACATTACATAATCATTTAGAGTTAAGAAATGAAATGCACCGTTCATGGAGACGGTAAGCCGTACGTACGCATGAACGCTACTTTCATTTCTATTTCGTATTTTGTAGAATGGAATAATAATTATATAAAGGTATATTATAATTCCAGTATAATATCATATATAATATCATATTTCCATCCTTTATACATCCCACATATGGTATTTAACGAATCAAATCACTTTGAGGGGGCGGTAGTCCACACTTCCTTAAATGAAGATATCGCGTATACCCATAATGGAAGCCATAAAGGTAAGACAAAAATGAAAAATACATAATCATAAATAAAACATAAACATATTATATATCATATATAAAAATAGTTACATCATAATGGCCACCTTTGAAGGCGTTAAATGAGTATTGAACAATCATCATTTCGGGACGCAGAATTTCACCATCCACGAAAACTGTATGTTCTTTAACCATTTGATGTAGTTGTGTGTGAGTGTAGCTCGAATAAATCTTATAACAACATCCTAGTATATTGAAGATACTGGTTTTGTTACAAAAGAAGTAAATAAAAAGAGTTTAGGGGGTTGGAGAAGGAAAATAAAACAAATGAACATGGGAGAATGAATTACCTTTAAAAGTATAACTCCTTTTGATTTGAGCCTAAAGGCTTCCTTTGAAAGGATTATGCCCAAAGGTAATCCTCTAGGATGAGGAGAGGGATGTGGAGAGAGTAAATGGGCAGGGTTTGGCCGAGCCAAAGGCTTGAGGAGTGTGTTAAATGAGGTAGATCTTGGGGCCTTTTATAAGAGGAGAGGAGGGGTACTTTTGGAAAGTAAAGAAATATTACTTTATTTGAAAATGTTTTTCGGTTTCAAAAGGTCCCACATTGATATAATTCGTGGATAAGGTGATAAGGCTTCTAAATACCCTCATCCAATAAGTTTTGGACATGTGTAGTTCATATATTTTACATTATCTTTCCATTTTATTTAAATCGTCAAATAATGATGTCATCGCTGCATCATTATTATGTCATAAATAATTTAATTTATTTAATGTCTAAAAATTATAAAACAAATACTATTATGTAGGAAATAGTTTTATCTTTCCAATGAATATTTATAATCAAAAATATGACTTGTATAACCCAACTTAAAAATTGTTTTAGTAAAACATATCATGTTTGTGTCAATTTTACTTTTACATTAAATAAAATGTTATTTATGTCATTTCCCAACCAAAGTGGATCCATGGGGTCCCCAAGTTGAACCATGGCTTGTCTTGGTCGGCCATGATACAACCAATGAGGGTAAGACATGTTTCAAGCTCATCTCATTTTATTAAAGCATTATTTTTACCTTAAACTACACTAATTACCACTAATCGCGATTAAAAACTTAATAAGTTACTATTCACCAAAAAATTATTTTAATCTCATTGAACAACATTTTACATATTAATGACAACCATGTATGTCGGATTTTTGAAAATCAAAACACAATGATGGCAAAATTTCATTTAAACGAAAAATCAGTTTTTATAAGTACCACGTAGTGGTTTCACTATTCATCAAAATTGATCTTTTTTAGAAAAATCCCAAAAATTCACCCTAAGCTATATTTGATATTCTGAATTCAAAAATGAAGTCCGTTTTACAAAATTCAAAACATATAAGTCACATTAATTAATTTAATAATTAATTCCCGCTGTCATGACAAATAGCGTGTTTTATGAAACAATAAGTATCAAAAGATTGACACTAGTTTAAGTCTGATTTCAAAGTGAAATTGATTCCAATGACCACTATTGGATTTAATGGTAAAAATATTTTCTAATTTCACTTTAAATCCAATTCAAAAAATAATCTAATCATATAAATAAATTAGATTAAACAGTGGTTTTGAATTAAAATACAACATTTTACACTATTCATTAAAAAAATGAACTTTATCGGAAAGATACCAAAAATTTACACAAAGTAAATTTTGATGTCCCGATTATTAATAAGAGTTTTATTTGGTCCAAAAGAATTTTTAAGAGTGAACAAAACTATATTTAATGACGGTTCTCCATCAAAAGGTGATAAGTGAACCTTTAGTGAAAACTAGGGCATATACGCCTAAAATTGAATTCTTTCCTTATTTTAAGCCTTTATCTTTTATTGTATAAATGTAAAAATATTTAAGAACATAT
Source organism: Viscum album (assembly GCA_963277665.1). Lineage (NCBI taxonomy): Eukaryota > Viridiplantae > Streptophyta > Magnoliopsida > Santalales > Viscaceae > Viscum > Viscum album. The sequence continues at coordinate 193,865,627 of OY728146.1, read as the reverse complement.
ATAATAATATTTTAGTTATTTCTATGCATTCCCGCCATTACAACGGCTACATGTTAACTACCATTTAAAATAATATTATTTTATTATTTGAGCGCAACGTAAGATTCCCAAGAAACTCGTTGTTGCGTGTTGGGTACGCCATCGAGCATAGCGTCCCCTTTAAAGTCATATTAATATTTTATTCAAAAATATGGATAAATATGAAAATTTCATAATCTTTATTTACCTGGGGTGTTACACATATGTTAAGTTTCTTTACTTTTATCATCGTAATTTAAATTTTCTTTGTTAATATTTTCAATATTCTTTTAAGAAAGCCATATCATATTCCTTTTCCTTCAATAAAATTTATCCTTAAAACCAAAAATGATCAGGTATAATAAATCCTTCTACAACATTGATATATAAAATTTCAGATCAGATCAAGAAAATACCAACCATTTTATTAAACTGGGAATATGAATGGTTGTTGAGAAGCCTATTCAAAGCATCCCTATACATGTACCATATCGGTTTTCTCATAATTTTATTGCTAAATCTCTGATGCCCTTCAAGTGATCCATTTAGTTTCATCCTTCTCTTCAAATTTTAATGTAACTTAATGTTTCCTTAGAGACAATGATTGCATCAAACAAGGAAATCAAGGATTGAATATTTTTCAGAGAAATGATGGGGGAACTAAATTTATTATCTAAAATGAATACATGATTTCAAAATCCATAACAAAGAATAATTGGGAATATATTATTGTAGAAAAGTAGATGATATAAGATATAGTATATGTTTATCATGTTATATAATTCTATGATATAGTTCTTTTTTATTAACAAGGATGATAAACTGTTTTCATTGAATAGTTTGTTAATTACTTATTCATTGCCTTTCAAGAAGGATTCATGTACCTTGGATATACCTTACGATAAAGAATAAATATTTTGATAAAAAAATCTAGATACAGAAGGTTATTTTGATATGTTTTATATAATTTAATAATGCATTCTTAATGGAATAAAGTCATTGTGTATTCCTAAACTTTCTTCAATCCACTTATTGATTGCTCATTAGATGCCAATTTTTTTGGATTCCTAGGAAGGGTGATAAGGATTCCTAGAAAATTTTAGATATCATCATGGTGGATTTCTTGGTAAATCAAAGGAATATAAACCTCATTATGTACATTCCTCAAACCATTAACAATATAAATAATGGCACCATCATATCTCATATCATAATGTACCCTATGAGTTTTTTGAATATTATCATTTCGTGTTTAGACACTTCATAAATACCATGAAACCCAATGCAAAAAGTTTCCAAGATCATGTTGTCAATTGATTACACCTTGAAATGGATGAATATTAGTTTTAGTGTTAAGACTAGATATTTATTTGAACTTCATGATAAGGATGATCAAGCTTCTTCGATGAATGAAGATGTTTAAAAAATCTCTGAAACAGACCCCTAATAAAAGATAAGAAATATAGTTTGAACCAAAAGAACAAGTACCATCACCTAAATCAATATCTTCTCTACCAAAACTGATTAATCAAAATACATTTTTCGATGAAGTTGTTTCCATGTCGAGAGTAAAAAAAGATAGCGAAATAATGAGATATATTTTTTGGGATAGACCCTACAGAGGATATGTAATTAATGATCCATGGAGATAAAAATCATGAGAGGAAATCCAATGATAATAATTTTAAGTATAAAATATACGAGGCTAATATTTCAATCCCTATATAGAGATACCAAGAAATCTTATAAAGAAGTACAAGTTCCAAAATTGGTCTTTCAAGAACCAGTGACAATCGAAACTCTAGTTGTAGATAAGAGAATGAAAAATAATTCATTTATTGAACCCATAGTGGAAGAAGAATAATTTAAAAATGAAAATTAAAAATAAGAGGAAGAATGTAGTTATTTCATAAGGGAAACTGAAGAATATAAAGGTAAAGACACCCCTTTTGAAAAAAAATTCATTAAGAATATCCCGTGATAAATCCACCACGATTATTTTAGAAGTAAAATCTATCCATAATGATTTTGATGCTCATTTTGAGGTATATAATGTTCCTTCTGATGGTGAGAGTAGTAATGATGAAATTTTTCAAAAATTTGTAGATGACAAGGATGATAACGAAACTAGTGATAATGGTGTTGATAAGGATGTTGATGATGATGATATAATTATTCAATTTTCTGATGGTGACCATGAAACTCAGTATATTGAAAAGGAAATATATAAGTTTATAAATGTAAAATATGTTGTTGAGGATTCCCCAATGAAAGTTGTTATTTTAAGAGAAAATACGGATGTAGCTGGAACAACAACAATGAAAGATGATGGGAAAGATGAAATTCCCTCTACATCAAAAAAATCTTTTTTTGAATCATCATATTCCTTAGGACATGACTTTTTCAATAATTCCTTGTAGAACCTTTTGAATACCATTCATATATTTCAATAAATTGATTCAAGTTTCCATCTTCCTCGCCAAATACTCTATCAAATGTCATTTTTAAAAATTATTTGTATGAAAAAGATTATAAAACATAATTATATGTTTAAGGGTTTTCAAATCATAGATGACGCTCATAGTATATGTTTCAAAGAAATAAATATGTTGTCAAAGTCATTGATTGATGAATCTAATTTTTTGAGGATTTCCCTAATTCATTCATAGATTCCATTGATAAAATCAGTGATATAATAAAAAATCATTCAATAAGTATTTCAGAAAATCTAGTGGAAGATAATGCTAGATACTAATAGGAAGATAAATATCTCAATGGGAAACTAAATACAATTTCTCTCAATCTGAAACTTGAATGGGAACTTGTGGAATAAATGGATGAAAAACTCAATGATCAAGAATAAATGATATGTTATCATTGACATATTCTTATGTCATAGGAAGACAAAATAAAAGGCCTCAAAATGAATAATAAGGATATGGAATATTTGATCATGAATATTGAAGATGATCATAATGAATTAATGAATTTGAAGGAAACCATGGAAAAGTATATTCCATTTTATAAAAATAAAGATTAATGATTTTTCAAATCCAATATTTTGTTGTATTTTGTCTTTATAAAAAAATTACATCATAATAAATTTTTTTATCTTTCCATTGTCTTATGTTGTATATTTCTAACAATTTAGGCGCAATTTTATTTCATTCCATCAATTACTTTCTTAAAATCAAAAGGGGTGAGAAAATAGTGATAACACTGAATATTAAGTTAAATAAATATTGTTCCTAAGTAGTGGATATTAATTAACAAATAAATTAATAAGTAATAATTTAAAATTTCTTTATGAAATACAGGAATAATATTCATAGATATTTCATAACCTAATGACTGGTTAATTATATTCACCACGAGCCATAAATAAAGAGAGATTAGTTTTTCTTTTAAAATGAATACCATTTTGTTTTTATTCATTTATGAAAATTCGTTGGTAATTTCCAAAATGGGGTGATTTTTGAGTTAATATATTTCCTTATGAAATTTAGATTCCTTTATGTATTTAAAATAGAAAAAAATTTCTCATTACGATTGAGAATATTAAGAATGGGAACTTGAAAGCTCAGATAAACATCTATCTAGCTATCCTCCCAAATCTAATTGTTCGGTGCCTTGAGTCGTTCATGATTCCTTGTAGTTCCATGATAAGGAATTAAAAAGTCATGTTAGTATGTGATGATACATTAAAGAGAATGAATAATGGTTTTTCTAAGGACTCAAAGGAGTTTTATAAACTTCTAGTGGAAGAAGCTGAATTTGTTCTAAAAAATCAAGATGTGGATGAACCATCAAAAAAGGATGGAATGAAGAGGAAGTTGAATGATCTGGAAGAAGAAGAAGAAACCCAAAAATCTAAGGAAGCTCAATCCACACCTCCAAAACCTATGTATCAAAAAATCATATCTAGATGAGGTTGTAGCCAAGTGGAGAGAAGATATGAAAAATTAGATGGAAGGAGAACCACAGTTTGGATTGGATCCTATAGAATCCAAGGCATTAATAGAAAAGACAGCTGATGAGCTTGATAAAATAGCTAATGAAATGATATTAAAGAAAATGATATCTGAGTCTGAGATTCTCATGCCCTTTTTAGGGATACTAAAAAGCATCCAAATAAATTCTGGTACAATATTCTTTCGTGGTAGAACCCTTACCTACGACTCTGGGGAAGAAGTTCATGACTCCGAAAAAAACCTTAGATAATGTTGTTGAAGTAAAAGAAGATGTTAAAGGAGTAGAAGAAGAAGCTGAAAGCAGTGGTGATACAGAATATTTGATTAAGAAAGTGGAGGACATTCATGATAAGGAAAGACCAGCCGAGAAATTTTCAATCCAAACATCACAAGACAAATCTTCGAAGCTTGCTACTCCGGGGTTAAATGACAAGACTGAAGATAAAGTGTACATGTTATCTAAGGAAGAGTGTTATAATCATCATTTATTCATCCTGAAGATGTTTATGTAGGAGCTCCGAAAAAAGAAGTAGATGAGGATAAGATTGTTCAACTGTCTGACAGTGAACATAAATCTCTGGATGAGGAACTTATTTCAAGAAATAACAAGGGTAAACATGTGGTTGTTGATACACCCACTAAAGCGGTTTTGAATAAGAACGATGCTGGTAGACCTTAAAAGAGGAATCTTGTTGAGCTAGATAAATATACCTCACCAAGAAAAGTCACTGATTCAGAATCATATTCTGTTGGAAAAAATTTTGTAGTCCAATCCTTGAAAAATCTTATAGGGACCATTTCGATATTTCTTAGTATTGACTACAGATGATAGAAGCTTCAACACAAACTAAATCAGAATATAGATTCAATGTCCATGGTGATGGACAAGTGTGTCAAGTGGGAGGAAAACTTAAAATCTTTTCTTATCAATAATGAATCTCAAAAAAGTTCATTCTAGAAGATGACTTGATGGTCCAAAAAGTCCTTTGATGAAATTTGTATTCTTGATGAGTTCCAAGACAGTGTCAAGGAGGCTTTTGACATCAAAGATAGTAAATTTTCAGATCTTACCAATTATTTTAAGGAAAAGCTTACTCTAGAACATAAAACCAGGATACAAGAAGTAAAATATCTAAATGGGAAGTTGTATTCCATTTCTCAATGATGGAAAAAATAATGATATGTAAAAATAGAGATTGAAGAGAATCTAGTGAAACAGGAAGAATCCGTGAAGACTCAGGATGAAATTCCCAAGGCTTAGTAAGATAAAATCAATGATCTTGAAAAGAAAGTAGAAGATCAGGATCAAAATCTAAAGCAAGAAGAAGAAGACCACAATGTGATAAAAAAGCTAAAGACTATAGTCATGAATATGATGCTGGAGGAAAGGGAAGGATAAATTTTTTGCTATCCAATATTTTTTTGTACTTCTCTTCCTTGTACAAATTCATTCAAATCATAATGAATTTTGTTGGTTTCTTGTCTTTTGGATGTGGTGTACTAATCATTCATGTACCATAATTTCTTTTCTATTCCATCAAATTCTTTTTGAAAATCACAAATGGGGAGAAAGTGAAAAAGAATGATATGTAAAGAATAAATATCCCTATTTAAGGGGGTGTTTATCTAAGGGGGTGTTTTCATTACAGAGATTTATGTACTCAAGATAATGAAAAATATCATTCTTTAAATCTAGAATATGATCCTTAGTGTTCCAAAGCCTAAAGGGGGAGTTATTAGTATTCATATTTTCCCATATGATAATGGATATATGTTTCATTTTTAAACTATAGAAAAATATTTTCAAAGTCCTTGTTTTCTTTTTTGGAAGGATGTTTGTGGATTCCAAAGAGGGATATATTGTTGAGTCAATAATGTTTTCCTTATTAATTTTCCATTAATTTATGTTTGGGGAGATTGTTGAGTCAAAAAGGATTCCTTATAACATTACTATTCCTTCTTGTTTTGAAGATCGTAAACACCTTATCTTGAGAGAAATTTTATTTTACCATGTGTTTTACTTTCATAAGGAAAATTTTCATTCCCTAAGGTAATTTATCCTTACCATGTTTTTCATTGTTCATTCTGTCTAGGTGTATAATTCAGTTACATATCCAAAACCTTAGAATAAAATAATACATAGATATAGTGCAATATTTTTTTTACCTGAGTTCTGATTCCGAGTTCATTGAATTCGGACTCCTAACTCTTATGGGTTCTGACTCTGAGTTCTTTGAATTCAGACTCCGAACTCTTATAAACTCTGACTCCAAATTCTCATGAACTCTGACTCCGAACTCTGTAAGTTTAGGTTCCAAATTTTAGTGAATCCAGATTCTGAATTTTCATGAAATTCGTACTCTATAATTCTATAGAGTTAATGTTCCGAATTCCTTAGAAAATAGAATCTAAATATCCTTGTATTATAGACACCGAATATGTTTTTGGTTAGAATCTGATCTTTTATATCCATACATTCCGAATATTTGATTTTTGTTATGGAACCATATTTTTTCTTACATTTTTTTGTTATAAAACAATGTCATGCATTCAGTTACTAACTAACCATTGTTTGAGTGACACATGTACATGTCCCTCTGATGTTCCATAAAAAATATGACCGTTGGAGGAGGGAACCGACCATTAAATCCATGCCTATAAATATGATTGAATTTGAAGGATCTCTTAATAATTTGATCAATCTAGAGATTAAATTCTGTTGAAGTGATTTCTATAGAGAGAGACTTTATTTCTATGGGCGTACTGAACACCTTGATCAGATTTTCTTTGTGCGACTCCAATTGTTGTGTACAATAGAGGACTTCCGGAGATAGGAAGACAGTGATGCCGACTACCTTGAAGATTAGGGCTTCCTTTATGAGGAAGAAAGAGTTTCCAACTACCTTAATGTTGAGGGCTTGTGTGGATAACAAGACAGACTCCGATCATTGTGTCAAGGGCTTACCCTGGTTTGGGTAAGACAGAATTTCTTGAAATTATAAATCAAGGGTCTTTTATCAAAGGTTGTTTCATAAAATTCTCATTGGGTTAAACTTTTTACTACTCCTTACTAATTCTATTATAAGTTTTCTGTAGCATTTTATATGTTGATTAAAGTATAACTATCTTATACATCCTTATACTTGTGTACTATGATTTAGTGAGATTCTATACACTTTAAATTAGAATCATTATCTTTGTAAAATTTCATTAGGTTTCAATTTTCCGAAACAATATTATTGGAATCATTTTCTCAAAATCATATTTCCGGAATCTAGTAGTTCTGTAGAACTAGAGGTTTTCTAAATTACCTTGTTTAACCTTGTTAATCAAAACCACCTTTAAAAGTTCCAAAGGAATTTTTAATTTATACAATTCACCCCCTCTAATAATTTGAGAATCATTAGATACTACATTCAATATCTGTATTATTTTGATTCTACATTTGTTATTATAGAGTATATCATACTCCGCATACCATCTCAACAGTGAATCCATATTATTTAACATTATTAATCAAAAATAAATATGGATAAAAATGAATGTTTTTAAACCTAAAATCCACCCCCTATTATAGAAATAAATTTAAATATACATTTCGATCCTATATAAAAAATTTGAAAAAAAATACTTTATCCACTATATGATTTCTTGTTTATTAAAAAAATGAAATTATTTTTACTACCAACTAATTTAACATTTTTCCAATATTTAAATTTTCATTTATATTTAAGTTACATTGTATACTGTATAATATTTCATATTCAATTTCATGAAGAATAAGGAAACTAATTAAATTTCACGTATGAAAATTTAAATGGTTTTAAAATACTAACTATAAAATAATATTACTAAATTTTTTAAAAAATATTAAACTTCTAATATTTTATTGAAAATAAATATAATTTCATAAATTTATTAAATAATTTTAATATAGAGAAATGTAGTCGATAATTATAAATAAAATTCTGATTTCTTAAAGCAGCATTATATTGTTTCACGAAAATTAGTTTTTATTAAAAAAATTATGAATTTTTTTATTTTATATTATTTTTTATATGTTTTGTAACTTTGTAAAATTTCATTTAGATTTTAAATATACATTATTATTTACATGAATTCAAATCCACCAACACAAAACATTATTATGCTTCATGTAGGATAATTTAAAAACACATAAAATATAAAATATAAATACAATATAAATTATATATTTCAAACTGACTCAAGAAATTGAAAAAAAAAATTGAAAATAAAGAAAATGATATATATAATAAGTAAATGCTTGTTTACAAGTCTCCAGATTTCTTTCTTAAACAAAATTCCATTTTTTAATATTAATGGACATTAATAATTTATAATAAAATAAACAAATATATATATATATATATAATCAGATATATTTTTAAATATACAAACATGTAAATTGAAAATAATCTTACTCTTGGAACAAAAGATGCATCAACGATACCTATTTTCCACATTAGTTTTAAAATTATTTTTATACTATAATTATCTAAATAAATATTTTTTTAAGAAAATATATGTAGAAAAACAAGATTAATAATCATAATTTATTAAATTGAATTTTACTATTTTTTAATGTCCGATTTTTATGTTTGGTTAAAATATTCGAATTTTTTATTTTTTATGTTGTTTTTTCATTAATTATTATAGACCACCTCCCCACATCTAATTTTATCAAATTTCTAATGATGGGCACCGACGATCATATGGGAACCCCTTCATCATTCCTAACCTCTCCACCTCTCCACTATAAGTGATGCACTTGACCCCTTTTTGATCTCAAGTGTGTCCAAAGACACACTGATATAGGAAAACATACAATCCCAACTCTAGGAATTGGTTGTGTAGTTAATTATATTTAAAATCCATTATTTTATATTTTTAAATATTTGAATAAATATTGATTTACAAATTTATATATCCACATATATGATTATATTTAAAAGACATAATAAATTAGGATATTTGTAATTTAATATATATATATATATTTATATATAAATATAAAATATTATGTATGTTTTTTTGTTAGTGTGTGTAAATATATATAGAAAATTAGAAATTTATTATATTGGTACATGTTTATTAAGAGACAAAAAATTTTTTTAAATAAATGTATAATATTAATATTATTACATAAATTTTTGAATTAATGTTTTCATATACAAATAATGATTTAATATATTAATATACATATATATATGACAATAAACTTCTATCATTAAATATTTATATTAATTATTATATCAACACTCACACGTATATTAAAATATATATATACAGACATTTATAAGTACATTTATATTAATTTATATGTATATGAATAAGTATATTAATATCTGTGTTTTAGTATATTAATATATATATATATATATATATTAATGGTCATTTATTTAGTTACTATTAATTATTTAAAATTATTTTTTAACTTATATTCATCTATTTTTCTATGTATATATGAATAAATTCATGTCTATTTATGTGTGTGCGAGTTTTTTTTATTGTTATGTAATATTGTTATATACATACTATTATAAATTTAAATACACACACATATATATATTAACATATAATCGTATAATCATTAATTTTGTTACATATATTTGAAAATATATTTCTTTATTAACAAATATATATTTAATATATTAATATACATGTTTTTATTATAATTACTCTTTTAAATTTATATAATAATTAATATATATATATATATATTAAAATTATAATCTAAGTATATTTATATATTAATTAACATGAATATATATATATATATATATTAATATGTTTAAAATATTTATTTATAAGTATATTTATATTAATTTATATTTATATTTTTTTAATAGTTCATGTGTATGTAAATTCACATAAATATACTTATATATATTAATTAAAATATTTGATACTATTTTTTCCATATATTTCTATGTTAGTATATTTTATTATGCATTTATAAATAAATTATTATATTTATTTAGTGTTATATGTGAATATATTATTATATATTTGTTTGTGTTATCAAAAATTATATAAAAACTCATATAAAATTTTATATGTAATTATATATTACATATATTTCGTGATCCCCAAATTGGTTAGTTTGGGTTCTAGAAGTGCATCACTGCAGATTAGGATTGATTCATAGCTTCTCCTCACAACTACCCCATTATTTTTTTGCATGACTTCTACTCCTCTTATGGAATCATGTGTTTAGGATGGTGTCATCAGAACTCTAACACACGGTTAGAAATAAGGTGATTCATTATGGGCCTTTAGGGATGAAACATGAATTTCAGTGGGGGCAGTGTCCTCTGATTGTGCATATCTATGATAAAGGTTAGGGTAATGGGTCTCTATGGGTGTTGATATATCTATGATGAAAAAAGTGATAATTTTGAAAATTTCCTTCAATGATGTTGATTTGTAGGAGTGATGGTGGAGATTCGGTAATGGCTTGTGGTGATTAACAAGGAAAAAATGTGTCACAATGTTATGGCTCTAGTGGTGTGGGGGCATGACTGTATCCAATAAGTGGATGAAGTGTGGTCTAGAGAAAATAAACCATGGTTCAAGGACTATGGGACATATATTAGAATGAAATACACACTGGGGATTTGGGACAAAGCAAGGACATATGGGTTACTACCAACATATCCTGTAAATGGTTCCCCTTTACTCACTAAAAAGGTGGCATTCCGTGATTTCAATAGAATGATGATTTTATCCTTCCTTTTTTAGAATGTCACATAATATCACTAGATCAAGGGACCTTGTATATTATGTTAAATATATAGATAGAATAATTACATAAAAACATGATATAAAGGAATTATTTGAAAATATCCCTAACATGCCCATAAATTCCATTGTTTGTATAACAATACACAAGATAAACTGATGACATGGATAATAATGTTGTAAACTATAAATCCCAGAAACAGAATAATAAAATCTTCACATAATGCTTATAGTAAATGTGAATAAAAGGGCCTGCCCTGGTTACATAGAAGGGTCAAAATAAAAATCATGAAAATCAATGTGTTTCATAAGATGATAACATCATGATATAATAAGAATGTAAAAAAACGTAAACATGATAGCATAATCATAAATAATGGCCATCCATCATGAGATACAAAAATATTTTTCATAGGATAACCTCCCATGGAAAACACAAGGAAACCCATGAAATATATATATTTACCACCACATTTGAGGGATATATAATTCTGGCCCCATGCATCACATATAAATCATGTACATGAATTGATATTCAACATAGATAGAAAAAGAAAATAACAAATTTCACCACCTAAAATTACTACATTAATGATAGTGGATTGTATTAATAGAAATATCTATTCAATTGATTATTGTTAAAACTAGGTGAATACCAAAGATTGTAAATGAGGTCATGTATTCACATAAATATATTTTTGAATGTAATGTCATGGAAATGTTTTGGTAATATAACATGTGTAAATACTTCATCATTGTAAGGATTAATAAAATATATAGGTATTATCCCATTACTTTTAAATAACATGGAAAAAAAAATTGTTCTGTAAAGACATATGAAAATTTGATCATTTGAAAATCCAAAGTCTGAACACTATACATGCTTTGAATGGAAAATAATTGAGATAAATCTCTTACTTCCACTTAGATTGAAATTATTTAGTGGTTATAATCAGAGGGGATAATTAATGACTCATAATTTTAAAAGAAATTGAACTGTGAATGGATATTTATAAACATATTACAACCTAATATCCTTAAATCGGAAGGATAAATTCCAAGGAATTACTTAAATAATGTTGATGAGGAAGAGTATCCCCTAAATGATTGGATTATTCTAAAATATCATGAGGATATTATTTATTGAATGATAACAAGTTGGGAGGTAGAGAGAGATATATGAGGAGGGGAAATTAATTCCCCGTGTATTTTTATTTAAATGATAGTGACGTGGTGTGGTTATATATGAAAAAAGATAGGAGAATTCATTTTTATTTTCTAATCATAGTATTTCCTCTCCATGTAATAAAGTAATCCCAAAAATATTCTCTGGGGGTTTCCCATTGAGTCTTCCGCTTATGAGTGGTTACAGTATCTTACAAGGATAAGAACCTAACCCATTATTATATTTCCATTAGTGATGTGTAATTGAGCTATGGTCATAGAAAATTATTTTTAATCATTAATAAATAATATGGAACTTATATGAATCATTATAGGTTTCTTTTAAATCAATGAAATTACAGAAAGACATATAAATTTAAAAAAACTATTTATGGTCTTGGTTGACTTGTATCGTATATTTTGGATTATTTTCATCTATTATGATGACATAATACATGCCAAATATTTTTACCAAATTTATGTTTTACCCAAAAAAATGACTATGTCTTTAAATTATGAAAAATTTGGAATTATATACAAAAGTGTATTCATTTTACCATATTAGTTTTCTAAATATTACATTTTCACTTATAATTAAAAAACAATTTTTTGAATAATATTGGAATTGACAATAGAAACAACATCTCCAAACATTTATAAATTAAATGAGCATTCATTATTTTATATTATCATTTACATTTAAATAAATAATAATTGACATGTATATTAAATAAAATACTATTATTTAAAATTTAGTGAATTTGAAAAAAAAATAATGTTTTAATTGAAATAATGTATTTCCTAAAATATTATTTTTGGTTTCCTTGTATCAAAATCAAATTTTTTATCAAAAAATTTATTTAATCATGTATACATATAATTTTATAATTATTATATATAAATATAATTATTATTTTATTACCAAAAATGAAAATAAAAAATTGCATACTAGTTGGTTATAAATACCTGAATCCTTATTACAGAAACGTAAAACTTATGGTTTACCCATGTTATGTTAGTAAATTCATTTAGTGGTTTAACAAAAAAAAATTTGGAGGTGATATATATAATCTTGAACATATTCTATCAATGTGTTTTATTTTGTGTATGTTTTTTCATCTAAAATTTGCCTTGGTATAAGAAAAATCCTAATATTTCCATATTCCTTGGATGGTCTAATAAATGTGGATATTAGGGTAGAATCAAATAAGTACATGCTATCACTTATTAATTAAATATGAAATAGATTTTACTAAAATCATTAATATATTATAATATTTATAGTTAATGTAAATTTACTCTATGAATAGTGGTTATGATGACCAATAATATTTAACAAATGTCTTATAAATTATAGTTTTATTTTATAGTCATCTAAAATAACTAATGAAATAAAAAACATTAGCTTTCAATAAATATATTTCTTATTAAGATATATTTTTATATAGAGTTTGATATCTTTAAAAGTATTTGGTGATGATAGATTCTTCCTCTAGTTAATAAATTTTATTTAAGAATTTCATTTCATACACTAAAAAATATGTTTTTCATTCTACTCCATTAACGATTCTAGTTCCAATGTTGAATCCAGAATCATGTTGTTAAAAAGTATTAAATTCACTAATTGAATTATATTGGTTCTATGAACATTTTATTTATGATATATGATCATCACTAGGTACTCCTATAGAATATTTCTATCTAAAGAAACCTCTTGTGGATTATGTAATTGTGAGGGGTATCATTTTAAATCCATTATGAGGGATACATAGTGAATTTCATATACATGAGATTTTTTATGTGGTATTTCTTGTTGATATTCTATATATTAGATGAGATCAGTAACCTCAAAGTGGAGGATGTTTCTTGAACTATGATTTCTTTATCCCACAACTCATAACATCCATCCATGATTATTAGTGACAATTATATACCTAGATTTATTTTCATATTTATATTGAATTTTTATGATTCTAAGTGGATTAAATCATCACAATTATCTCCTGGGTAGGATCATTTCCCACTATCATTCTCTATCCAATATCATCCAATTATTTTTGAGACTGAAACCCGTTCCCATATCTAGAATAATAGTGATCCATTTGACTAATATAATGTATAATGTTTTATATGTTAATTAGACTAGGAGTAGATTATGATCCCAATAACTTAAAAAATCAATTGAACATTTTCTCAAAATATCTTCTATATTATCAATGCTTCACATAGATTGATCATCTATCTGAGGGTGATTAGTAGTTTTGTAAAACATCTATATATTCCATTATAGATGATGTATTATCCATATCATTGAATTGAATCCTGATAAGATATAATAGAGAGTCGTACCCAATGTACTATAATATCTTTTTTAAAATATATATAATAGTGTGATGGTTTTTATTAAAATATTCCATGATGGAAATGATATGTTCCAAAATTATATGTAAATCAAATACATCGCAAAATTTTTTATGGCATCTTGATATAGTGGGGTGTCCAATAAAAATAGTATTGGTTGTGATTTCCCATTATCATAATAGAATAGGAAATAGTTTTTTCATAACCATAAATTTAATTTTTTCATTATCTATTTCCTGGAAAACAGATCATTGATTTACAAACTCTATGATATCCATCATCATGTTATACGACAATACTTTTTTCCTCAAATATCGTAATACCATTGGCCCCCTAGGATGTATATAGAAGGAAGAGATATTCACATAAACATTATGTTTACTCTATTGTTATAGTTGTAATAGGATATATATTATTGTTTTATCCTTTAAAACTACATATATTGATAATTTGAACTCCTGGATATTTAATACATTTTTTTATAGCGCATATTCAACTTTTTAAGAATAATTGATCATCTCATGTATGGATAATTTATATGTGCATAGGAAATGTAGGATGTGATTTATTTTTGGTTTTACATGTCAATCCCTTTCATGTACATTAATATGGAATCAATATAAATCATCCATATGTATGGGGTAACATCATCTATTATAATAACAGAATCATTCAGTTAATATTCCTTACCATAATGTAAATGTATTAAATTTTCATAATACTTGATCACCTATAAAATCATATAGTGGTACAAGTTTTGTTCTATTTATATCAAAATTTATATATTTTTGTTCCTTGTATATATTTCACGGTTTTACCCATAGAGAAAATTTCATGAAATGATTAGATTGAAGATCACCACATCAAATTCCAATGCATTCATCAAATAGTTCTTCACTTAGAAACATAATTGGTGAGTGGAATATACTTTCACTTCTATTATTTTTCAAGGTAACAAAACCAAATTACTTTTTTATGACTTACTATATATCAATAATCCTTCCCAACTAGTGAGTATGTTTGGAATGAATGAAATGATATCCTCTTGGTTAAATATTTAAATATCTCATTTTAGTCATTAGTATAGAAAAATCTCCCTAAACTATATTTTAACATATTTAATGGATTTTAATATCTTGAGGTTTTTATCAAAAATCAATTATTGTACCATGATATCCCAATGAATCAATGGTTCCCCATAAATTTTTTTGGTATCTGAAATTATTATTTTTGATTATCTATTTATAGGATCCAAAAATATCCCATTAAATGTGATAAAATTCTCCTTGAATGTTTCTCAACCAACTCGAAAATAACATCTACTATACTTTTAATATAATTATTCATATAAAAATGTCATTATTGAGAAATTAAAATTATAATAATTTTAATCATTTATTTTTGTGTAAATAACATTATAATCTATAAATACAACCAAAAATTTGATTATATAATTCCTAAAGATTACATTACCTAATTTTTTGAATATTACATGGGAATTAGTGAGTCTAAATGAAATCAAAAGGAATTCATGGTGCCTTTACCTTGATGAAAATAATTCTTTGGGATATCATCCATTTATAATTTTAATTGATAATATCTTCACTGAAGATCGACCAAAGAATATTATTGGGCTCTACAGGGAAGATCCTAGAGAACAATAATAAATGGAACATGATACCTTTTCATTATAGTTATCTTAGGGTGATAAAAATAATAAATTCCTAAAGGAATAGAATAATTCTTATTTGTAATTAATGGGACTTATGAAAACCATGGTGATTTACATGTTTATAAAAACACTTTATAAAAATTATCTAGTAGTTTTTAATTAATTTCATCATAATAAATAATAGACAAAATATACAATTTCATGGATATAGGAAACAATAATGGTAAAATATTGATTGAGAATTTAACCTCTTAATTAAGAGGATAACTATAGATTTCCTTAAACAACACATATGAATATTATCTAGTAATGGTCATGTCATCAAGGATGATACTATCCTCAGTATCAATAATTTATGATATAGATTATTTCTCATAAAGTAATAAAATACATCTATGATATGATGATTCAAAATAAGATTAATACACCTTCCGACACAAGTATAGAATCATATGAGTATTACTGATATAGGTGGTGATTGCATTCTCATACCAATTTATGATGGATCTATACAAGGATATAAAATTAATAACAATTATTGAAGCAAATTTTTCTAAATTTATCCTCATAGGGTATTTTGGGGAATTAATCACACAAATATTTATAGGGGTGGAGATATGTTCATGGTATTTAGTAAATTCCCCACTCTTTTTTTCAACAGCAACATGTCTTCCTTGTTGTTAGGTGGTTTTGGGATAGATTTGTTAATCTTGAATGACATGATAGAATGTGAATAACCAGAATCAAATAGCACATTCACAATTCATGAGTGAATAAATAGATTATGTATCCTAAATTAATATTTAGGATCCACCTTCATGGTTGTGATTGAATATTGAGGACAATAGGCTATGAGATGACTGGGAATTTCATTTCTTTCATCACATTAGTGGGATTATTCAAATCTCATTAGAATTCAATTTCTTTTCATTCCTCAAATACCTGAAAAAAGTATTTCTATATCAACATCATTCTATTTAGAAGATGATTCATCCAATAATATAACAAGTTGGAAGTTTTTCATTTATACTACCATTAGATTTATATACTTATCCAATAGAATAACGATCCATTATTTAATTCCAATTTTCCTTACCAAGAGGCCTATAAGATTATATATTTTATTAATAATCATTGACATAAAACCATTCGTTTTTTCATAACAATGAATATCTCTAATAAACATAACATTTCATAGATACAACCTTTTCACACTAAGTCTGATTGAGTGGAAAAATAGTTATAAATTTTATTATTAAATTCATCTCACATATTCATTTGGATTTATTCAATATTATTTTTTACTCACGATCAATGTGTACCATTGAAAAATTATCTAAAAAATGATATAACATTAAATTACGACCTCATATTTCATGATGAATTAATGGACATAAAAGATATAAATCATGTAGTGGATATATTGTTATGTGATTAAGAGATTAGAATATCCACTGAAACTGAGAGTCCATTTTCATAAAAGGAATCAATTAAAAATTATTATTATTTGGGTGTTTATGTTTTTTTCCGGATTCATGTTTCTATTAAATAATTTTTTTAATTTAGTAATTATTTTTTTACGAATTTCCCAACCTATACTTCCATGATTTAGGAGATATCAATATGTTAGTTAGAACAATACTCATCACCTTGGCTATTGACATAAATAATCCAATATAGTCAAATATTTACTAAAATGAATGAAGATTATGGATGGGAATTTTAAAACTATTAATCACATAAATGGGATACTATGAATACTTAATATATATCCTATATATGAAATGTATTCAGTAACCTATGAAATAATATTATCCATGAAATTTATACATTGTCAAATTTTTAACATTAAATTTCATATTATATTTTTTAATTCATAATTTTCTGTAAAAAGATCATGATTAACCAATTATATTCTACTAAAGTGTTAGGAAAGATGTGTAGTCTTAAAATTAATAATAATGATCTAGTTATAGGGGCATAAAATAAGAAATGTTCCATTTTAATGTTTTTAATAAAATATGCATACCTTCCTCATCCTAATATAGTTCCATGTATCAAGTTAGGTATATAATTTCTTGGATAACAATGAACTCGGTACTTATAATAATATTGGGATACATTTCTTTTTGAGTCTTATCTCTATGATTTTCATTATTTATTATAATAATATACAATAAAAAATACATGATACTCGTATTACATATTCTATGACAACCCATTTATTTAATACAATTTATTTTATAATTTATTTCATATTGCATCACATAATATAAATCCAATAGACCAAGAGATCTAGTGTCTTTGTGTAGTTAGATACATGAAAAAATTATTTTAATTTAGGATACAATGAAATTACTGAAAAAGCCATTAATATTAATGTATCTTTCATTGATGATTTAATACTACACAATAATATAAGGGATTTTCATAATAAAGATTATGTTACTTTCTTAGTGATGAAACTGATGTAGCTTTCCTGGCAATGAAATCCATCCCTGGATAGTGCTGATGAACGAAAATGACTTCCCTCCCTTCCTAAAGGTGGTAGGGGGAGTATAGACTGGTTCTACCATATCCAGCTCTGTAAAAAACTTTTTCCCTTTTTATATCCCTATTTTCTCCACAATTTCATGGCTTTTTATCTAATACTAAAGGTTCCAGATCATCTATTTGGCAAGCCTCATAACTTGATTTGTACATTGGATTTATATGATGAATTTATTCTCTTGGTTATAACCCATTAGGATCTTTCAAATCATTGAATTCCATTGGTGGATGACTTTTATTGATTCTTTTTAAGGTAATTTTGGATTACAATATCACAAGGTTTTAGGTCTCCATGATAAACCTCATTTGATGATTGAATTTTCATTAGAAGAAGACATGATATATAAATCATCCAAGCAACCACATAAATTCAATGGATTCATGTTCTTTATCCTTATTATGTTGTATGATACCTACAAGATCTAGGATACATCCTTCTTCATCAAATGAGTATGTTTCAATCATCTTCCATTGGCTTTTCAAAATCCATAAATTATTCGAATGTTGTGAAATCTTGTGGGTTAATTTATTATTTTCAATTTTTGTACATTTTATGTGCGTCATGTGATTTTTCTATGGTTTTTTTTTTAGTTGGATGTCTCAAAGATGATACTTTTTATGTTATGGATCTTGGTTGGAGAGGATTTTAGATTTAAGATATATATTGTATTTGACTCTTGGCATGATTACAACTTGATATGTTTTTTTGGGTCATTTGGACTCTTAATGTCATTATGGAATAAATAAAATAATCCCATATAGTCATGGTAAAGTGTTTTCTATAGAAGTAAAACATTATTGTTTAGTGGGATTGGGTGAAGAAGAGCTGCTAAAAACTATACGAGTTCCACCTCAAGATCCTAATGTTATGGACTGTTTAACATGCTAAAATGAGATATCAACTTTGATATCCTATTATGGTATTAATTGGATCAAGATACTAGAATGAATATAACTAGTAGTCTTAGAGGTGTTAATGTTTCTATATTTCATTGAGTCAGCAACTAGTTTATATGGGATGTTCATGATGGTGCACTGAGGAATTCTCGTCTGGGATTACAGTTTGAATCTCCCAATCAATTTGACGATGATAATTTGAATACAATGGTTTTGGATAGAAATTTTTCTTTTTATTGTATATATACTATAAGAGAATACTTTTTCCTACATCAAGATGAATATGTTTTGCATATAATGAGTGAGACACAATTGAATCAAATCAGTGAAGTTGTAGTGACTGAGACAAACATTAATGGGAAATCCAATGGTGAAGAACCACTATGTTTGGTTTTTGAGGATACTAGTTCACAAACCCAATTCATGGGAATTTTATATTTTCATCTAGGAAAGTCAGATATTACTATTTATGATCCATGTTCGTATAATATAAATAAATAATGAAACATTAATTTACATGATGAGATTCAGAAATTCCACAATTGTTTGAAAATCTATGATAAGTTAGTGAATTTTAATATTGATGATAAGGATATATTCATCATCCATACTCAAACCCTGATATGCTGTAAAGTAACATCTAATGATTTTTTTGAACAAGGGATGAAAAATATCATTCACACTGCTCCATTAAAGAGAAAGCCTAGGAAAGACTAACTCAATGTTGCATGGACCGTGTCTACTAGTTCACCCTAAATGATTCTATAAAGGATTGATGATGGAGAATTAAAGTATTTTAATCATGGTAATTATCCATCCGAATGGTAAAATACTAATAAACATGGCCTTGTGAATGAATTATCATATTATTACGTGTAACACTTTATTTAGACTTTATTTTTCTAATTAAATATTTTTTATTAGGTTCCTCACCCTCCAAGTCCTTATGGTAAATTTAATCCAAACATGTGACTCAATAGGCAAGACAAGTTATAATTGGAATATTAAAATCATAAATATGTACATGAAATAATTAAAAATTATTATAAAATCAATATATTTTAGGAATGTGAAAAAAAACAAAAAATGTGACATCCTAAGAATAAGTCACAAAAAACCACTAAGATATCATAACATAGCGTGCTTAGAATAACTTATCACAAAACGTACATGGAATATCATGTGTTAACATCAATATTCAATTCATTATAAGGGTATATAATTAGAGTCCCTCATGTCGTATTCAAATAGAATAAATATTATTTCATCAACATAGATCCTACAATATAAGAATTAATTTCCCCTCTTTTAATCTATTGAATAATGAATTATGTGTTCATTAATTGTAGTTCCCATTAATTTATAGATACGTCAAATTGTGTTAATACCCATGAGTAGAAATGGTTATGGGTATTCAAAACATATATGTTCACATGAAAAACCACACGATGATTTATTCATTACAAAGGCGATAAATAAAGGTCAGTGGGAAGGATTAATGAGAGAAAATGATGGTATCCTTTTACTTGGGAATATTATGGAAATTAATGAGATTTGTAAAACTCTATTAAAACATAAAAAATTATAAATTAAATGTATAAATTCATTAAATTTTATCAAATTAAAAAAAATAAAGATGTCCATTACATCCATGGTAATATCTTAGGTAAAACACCCAATGATAGGGGTAATTCATATCTCATTTTAAAAATATGAATTGGATAGTAATTGGATATTTAATAACCCATTTAGATATAATAAATTGTGATTTTAAAGGATAAAAAAATGTTAATACATGGATGGACATAACGGGGAACATAATCACATAATTAAATATTCTATTTCATGAAATTTAAATTTATTTAGAAACTATTGGATTTATAAAAAAATTGTAATATATTAATTTCCTGTTATTATATCATTTTTTTTGTATTTAAAAAATTCTATTTTGAATCAAACACATTGTAAAATAATATTTATATATTTATAATATAACAATATTAGGCTATTTACATCATCATTATTTTATTACTAAATAATAATATATAAATATTCACATGATATGGTCTTGATAAATATCCCCTTATTACACTAGTTTACACAATATATTTATGTTGTGTGATGATATTATCTTATTATGATAGTTCAATGATAAATATTTTTGTGGTTATATCTAGATTCATGAACTTCCTTATAAATGGTATCACATGAGATTCAATTGTTTAATCATATCTTGGTTATGGCCAAAGGAAAAGGCCAATGTTTCCATCTCCCAAAGAAGCTCTACAAAATGGGATTCAATGGGTAAAGTTCTAATGGTAATGGATATCACCATTTCCTTCCTTTCTAAATAGGTTCTATTATTGTAATTAATATACAAAACTCAAAAATAGTTCCTATAAAACTATTATATTATCAATGGTTATGATGCTTAATGGTCTATTAAGCCTGAAATCCAAATCATATCTCAATTTTATAATGGTATAAAATAAAAAATGATGTATATTTCATGTGTTATCAATAACTACATGACATAATTAAGGATATATTCATTCATTAAGGATTTTAATTTATAAATGATTGAGACGTTACATGTTCTAAATTTCTTTAGATGTTATATATTAATATATATATATATATATATATTAAAATATTGGTTAATATATTAATATATATTAATATATAAATTCATATAAATACCTATATTTTAATATAAATATACATAAATATAAAAATAATAATAATATTTTATTTAATTATTATTAAATAATTACAATAATGTTTTATCATTATTTATTTTTGTTTATATATATATGTATGTGAGCATGTATGTGTGTTTAAATATAGAAACAAAAACATGTATTGATATATATATATATTAATACACATAAAATAATATTAATATTTTTAATTAAATAAATAATTACTAATATATATAGATTTTTATATTTATAAATTATTAATTATTAATTCTCATTGAATTGTTTTTTATTTTAAATTTAATTGTATTTATTTTTTTCATCATAATTATTAGTTGAAATTTTAACTATATATTTTTATAAATAATTTTTTTCATGTTCATATTATGATTATATAGGGGTTGTCTAAATTCATTTATATATATATGCCATTATTTATATGATTATTTTTTGAAAATGTTTTTGTGTACAATAAAATATAATATAATAATAAAAATGACATATATGATAAATGCAGACACATACACTAACATATATTATTCAAATATGTTATTTCTAATATTAGACAATATAATTTAATATGTTCCTGTGTTCATATCTATAGATATAGTCACACATATATACATGTATATATATGCATAAATTATTATGAAATTTTTTATAAAATATATATATATATATAATTTAGTTGATTCATAAAATGATGATAAATTGTAAATTAACAAAAATTTAAAATACATATAAAAATGAAGATAAACTATAGATATTTATTTTATCCATTTTTTTAAAAAAAGATAGAATAAAAAATATATTTTCAAAACTCTAGGCTAAAAATTTTGTGTCCAATCCTTATTTATAGATTCCTCGGATTTTGGTTTTCTCGGTTATGGATTATGGGAGATGATTCAACTATCGTATCATGGAATCATTTCTATTTATTATAATTTCATCACTAGATTATAAAAAATATATGTAGAGGAGGTTTACAACCATCTATCCATTATTCTCATTGAGTAATGATACCACTATTTTTATATATGGTTTTTGTGATTTTAGATTTAATTGGATTTTGATTAGAGTATTCGAAATAATGATTTATTGTCGGTTAGGTGTGTGTGTGTGTAATGACTGGACCAAATAATGGTGCTCTAGGTTTCAATATATTCAGTATACCTAGTGCATTTTAATTTATTATTATATTATTAGAATTTGATATAATTATTTTCATTAATTAAAATTTATTTATTGACGAGATAGGTGACCATGGACTTCAAGGATTGTACGGTCTTGTGATGGATTAATAGTTCACTAGTTTATATAGGTGGCATTTAATTTATTAGGTGTCTTAATCATTTATTTTTTTTTTATTTTCGAAACCTCATTATTAATATTTTTAATCATTTTGATGTTTATTTTAATCTCCCCCATAGATCAATATTGTCTCAAATAAATATAATAGACATCTTGTAACAAAAATATAATAAATGGGTTGATGGGGAAGTATTGGTTGAACATTTTTGAGGGGTGGTATTTATGGATTCATAGTGTTGTGTGTCTTATTTTAACGATGTTGGTTTTTAATTACATATAATGTCATATTAAAAATATTTTTCGTTTGAATATTATATCTTAGTAAATGTGGTTATATAATAAATAGTTTTTAAAATAGAATTTCAATATCTGGTTAAGGTTTGTAAAAATTGATTTAATTAGTTTTTTCCATGGTTTTATTGAATGTATGAGGAAATGTGATGTCATTTTATGTTGTTATAAATAAATTATTTGACTTTTTTTAGGGAAAACTAGAAAGAAATTTTCATGGTGTTTTGATAATTATCCTCATGCGGTCAATGCCTTGTTTTATTAATATTTTTTTATTATGCTTCATATTTATGGTTTTTTCAATGAATTTGATGATATTATTATTCATGATTATGTGTTGAATATTAATATTTATTTTTAAATCAAATTTCATATTGGGTTGAGGTGGTGTACTTGAAACCTTATAGGAAAAAAGGAATTTCTAGGGGACCTTAACCAATACCCTTATATAGAATATATGAATACTGATAGGCTTATAAGGTTTTGGGTGTGATAATAAACAAGAATATAGAGTAAGACTTATAAACCTAGTTGATAATGACACATGCCAAATGGTTATTCATGATAATTTAATTAAGATTAACTCATAGTCCTATAGGATAGGCTGAGTGACCTTTTTCTTATTGGATGAGTGTTTCAAATACATTCATACCAAAATATTATATATATTTTATTTGTGGCCTCACCATAAGTGATAATGTTCTAGAAGTACCACTCATAGATTTAGTGAGTAGTGGTTTTTATATATTTGTAGCCCTCAACCTAAGTGATAGTGGAGGGAAATTTTGCAATAGAATATACCTTGAGTGAGATGGTATTGGTGAGTAGATATGGCATTTCCTTGAGTGAGATGATGCTATCATGGACCACTATTTGTGAGAGGGTAATGGTCCATAGATTTTTATGAGACCCAAACACTAGTGATTTTTTATTAGTTAGGTTTTGAGATCATATTTATTAGTAGGGTGGATTATGTGATTTGTAAAACCCCTATGTGAGGTGGCATGATTTTGGATATATTATTAATGCCTTACCTTGATCGGTCTAGTAGTGGTCTAATCCTATTATTACACCATAACCATAAATAGAATGTTTGTGTTGGGTCCAGTGGCATGAGTTGAATTTTATTTATGACATGGAACATAAGTTATAAGGATTATGTATCATTGTGGCCTTCTAAATAAACTATGAAAAGACATACATGGTTGTATTTTCATTGTATGTTAGTTTCTCAGGTGATTATGTTTCCTAAGAATAACTACAATCATTAAATGTCTTTAATGAATAACCAATATATATCAATAAACCATATTACTATGGAGTCATTGGGATTCATTCTGGGCTGTTGGACTAACCCTTTTCTAGTGTAAATAACATGGGTTTTGATTTATAGAGGTATACATCCATGTTTCCATTAAGGGAACAAGTTATATTTAGTGCTAGTAACATTGTTTTGGTGAAGATTGCTTTTGAGTTCATTTATTCTTCATATTTTCTTATATGGGTTGGTTTGGAAGACATTTTATATTGTTTATTATTCAATATGTTTAATTTCTAGTGTTCTTTTTATTTATATTACAGTAATTATTGAATATTTTATAACATGTACTCTATCATTGTTAGTACAACATATAGATAGATTTACTAATTTATTTTCACGGATATTGGGGCTTCTCTTAGATTCCAATTATGCATACATGCATTTTAATATGAACTTTATATCGACAGTTAATGCTTAACAAAATAATTTTATTGTTATGAACCATTGTTAAAATTTTCTAGGGAATAATATAACAATTAGAATTTTATGTTCTTTTAGAATGTAAACACCCTCTATAATATAATAAAACACAATTGATGGAGTGTAGCACCCCTTATCAAGTTTCATTATGATAATTTGGGACTCCAAGTTACTCTTTCTCTAATATATAATTTATATATAAGATTGTATACCATGAATAAATTCCTCAATGATAATTATTTAAAAATAAACAACTACTGTGTACTCAGATACAAAACAATCCACATAGATGAACTGCTATACTTTCATTAGAATTGGTAATGGGATGAATTCTCCCATGGACTAATCATATACATGAACTAGGTTTCTATACAACCTAACTAATAAAATATATTGTGTATAAATTACACCACCATAAAATGGATTGTTTTGTAATCAAATTTATTTACATGTTTTTTTTATGATAATGTGCATTATTTTTTTATATTTAATCATATATATATGGATGGTTGATGTATTTTTTCAATTACCACCCTCAAAATAATTAATAATGTTTATATTTACTTTTTTGAAAAAGATACATAGTTCGATCATTCATAAGACAATAGTTACATGAGAGGATTTACCCCATGAAAACTGTTACACAAGTGGATTAATTCTATGAAAAACATTTCATGATAGTATTTATCTCAATGTATATGTTTCATGAGAAAAGTTACCCCATGGTAGGGGGTACCAAATTGGATTTATTATATAAATAATTTTATAACATAAGGATTTATACCAAGACAAAGTTAATATGATGTGATTTATCCCAAGATAAAGGGTACATGCGATGATTTATCCCAATCCAAAATTGGTATATGGGTTGTTTCATCCCTTGCCCAAGGGTATATGGGGAAATTATTCCTATCCCAATATTGAACACACGTGGTTATTGGAATACGATTTTATAATGAATGTCTTTTATAGTATCCTTTACTTATGGTGTATATGTTAATGTTTATGACACGTAATTATGGCTATTATCACACCAATTTTAATCTCACATAGAACTTTATTATTTTGTTTTATTTTACACACATTTTATTAATGAATTATGGTTTTCAGACCTATATTTAATATCTTGTTTTTTTATCTATTCTTTTCTGGGTATGATTTTCTTATATATCATGACTATTCTTATGTTCTCATATTATGATCATATATGATATTTGACAGTTGAATCTTATGATAACCAATACTGTTAAACTAATATCACCCCATAATTTTGTTTTTATCTACAAGATTATGAATATTAGTGTATCTTATACTATTTGTAGAAGGGTTATCATGTGTTTGGAATATATAGAAGTGTTCAAGAGTTGTGCAAAATATGTTTTCTATGTAACTGGTTCTTAGAAAGACTAAAAAATCCATTATATAGATTGTGATATGTTTTAGGATTTTTAATAATTATTATAAGTAATATTAAAAATTAAATATAGTTTAATCCCAAAATATATTGAATTCATTATTTAAATATTTGTTTGTTAACAATCTATTTGTTATTGGAGGTTTAGGGGTTTTCAATTGGAATTAGAGAGGGTTTGGTTTTTTTAATGATTAGTTTTTCTATTATGGGGGATTAATTATAGAAAACAATAGTGGAGACCCTAGGAATATGTATAAGGGGTATGACTATGTATATGAAAACATCAGTATATTTTGGTATAGTATATATTGGGTGGATTTATAGGGAAAATCCATTTTTCAAAAAAAAATGTGGTTGAGAGCTATAGAATAAATTTACAACAAAGTATTAATCCTAAAATTAAATGTTGTGTATTAATTAAATATCTAACTAGTGAATAAAAAATATGTCAAATGCACATATGGGTTGAAACCCTCAATGGATAATGTTTATTAATAACATAATCATTTTAATCCATTAACAAGGAATTATTATGTTAAGGAATTAATATTTAGAGTTTCAGATAACACAACCTAAAGAATCCAATAATTAACTAAAAGTAATTTAGGTTTTATTAAATTACAATGTAATGGTTTCTATGAGTTACATATTTTGATATTGATTTTCTAATGAATTCCTTAAGCTGAATATATTGACCACTCATGGTGACCAGTATTGAATAAGGTCTTGTTTGGTAAATGTGAAAACATGATAATAAAGGATTTGATAAACAATATTGCACTTTTTATATGGGTAACCATGTGTGATATATGATGAAATTCAAATTAGTATGGTTATTCTCACCAAACCATCTATGTTTATGATTAATAACTTCTGCCTGAAAAATTTTCTAAAAATAAAATCAATAGAATGAAAGAGATTCATATTAGATCAGTTGTCTATGATAAGGAAGGAAAACATATTTTACATCCTATATATCAACAAAGATAGAAAACAAGAACCTAATGGAATGTATTTCATGATCAAAGAGTTGTTTGATATGTCAAAGTATTGGAAATAAAGCACATGATTAAAAGCTACAATGAAATAGATGATCAATAATATAGAGGTGATGAATTTACAATGCCTAAAATGACTTGTGTATGGGAAATATATAAAACGATGCTAATAATTAAAAACTAATTTGGATAACAAAAATTTTTAGCCACCTAAACTAAGGAATCAAGGGATATCTCACGATCTCCCTATTTTATAATTTATGTTATGAAAAATACGGTTATATGGCACACTGAACCTCAACAATAAATTTTGTAATAAGTAAATGGAATCATGATTTGGCCACTCTCGTTGGCATCGAATGTTTTCTAAGAGAATTAAATCAATACCCTAAGGATTTATATTATCCTCAATTATTATTTTATCCAAATTTTATTTTTATATATTATGATTCATAAATGGATTACTATCCCATATTTAGAGGAATTCGATTTGATTTTGCAAATGTATTCGATGTCACCACATAAAATCCCTAAAAATCAATAAAACAAGAAAATAAAATTGTATATTTAAAACAAAATTATGATAATATATTAGTGTGAGTATGACTATAATATTACATGTAAAATTAATTCTATTGTTATAGTTTTGAAATTAAATCCATAGGTATGTTTAGCTCATATGAATTCAGAAAAACAGAATATTATGATAGACCTATTATGAGGAAAAATGTTATATTTCATAGGTTTGTTGATAAAAATGTAAAAATTATATCATGTTTCATGTTTATCTATTATATACCCGTAGATATTCTCAAAAACAATTTTTAATTAAAATTCAGATAAAATTATTTTTTGGGGTGGGGATGTAATGAACTGAAATTATATTTCATATAAAATTGATGTTATGTTTGTAAACATTTGTTACACATTAAATGAATTATAAACAAAGCATTAAACATTATAAGAATATTTTTAATAAATAAAAAAAATATGATTCTAAATCATTGAAAATTAAAACCATTTGAAGATAAGTTATTAATATGAGTTGATATTTGAATGGTTTAATTTAAAATAATTTTTTCATTATATTTGTCATTTTATTCTAATAAACAATATAAAAAATAGAGAATTATAATATAATAAAATTATATTATATTTTTTTAATTCATAACATATAAATTTACATATTATGATTATTTGTGTTTTTTTAATAAAAATTTAGTCAATGGATAATAGTTTTTAAAAATTATAATTTTTATTGTCTTATAACTATGAATGAATATATTAGAATAAGGGACAAGAACGCGTGAGGGTTCTAGCTATGGAAGATTATGTGGTTGGAATCTTCGCAGGTCGGATCTGATCTACATTGTGGTGACACATTTCCATGGCCTTGTTATATATAATGGGGACAAGTTTGATGGTGTTGATGATCGATCAAGAAATGAAAGTGTCTACGAACCTCAATTAGTTGCGACTTGATCTGGGAAGAGTGGATGTAGGCATATATTGTTGGTCGACTCAACTAATAGTCAGCAGAACAGGGAGATGATATTTGTGAGTGATGAGCTTCCGCATCAGATGTTGTTGACCCGATAATCTGGTCTAGGTCAACCGAGGATCGAGCTTGGTAAGGTTGGATCTTGGTAGATCAATATGCCCATAGTTGGAGAAGATGGAAAGCATCAAGAAGTGACTGTGAATCATTACTAGGCCAAAGAGGTTGAGTTTATGGGATATCATCATGCAGATGTGATGGCATCCCACAATAGTGTTTTTCAAAAATATTTTCTTTTGAAAACTATTTCAAGTTCTTCTCTTCTTCTGAATGTCGAGAGGGACTCAGTCAGGAATCATTTTATAAATATGAAATATTTATTCCAAATCACATTGTGAAGGTGGGTGGAACTACTCATTTTATTTTTGATGAAGATTTTATCTGTGCCAGATTTAGGATCTTCAAGCATTCCATTATTTCTTGGATGCTTCTTCCTTTTAGTGGCATACCTTGGAAATTTATTGATCTGGTTTCGAAATTTTCCATTTTCTGGAACACTTCTAATTCGATATGCATACCCATTGGTATAATAAATTCCATTTTCTGGAACACTTCTAATCATGAGATATCATGTAATAAGAAATTGCAAAGGAAGACTATGAATAATAATGGTGATAGTGACAGACATGCAGAACTTATGTCAGAGGTTATGGCTGATGAATAGCAGGGGAAAGCCTCTTCCTTCATGTGGAAGCTTGGTACTGAGTCCCCATTTATCTATAACACTCATAATCCTAATATTAATTCTTATCCTATGGCTGACACACATCAATGGTGTAGGTACAACAGACAGGTATTGATCATATTAATTATGGGAATCTATGGATAAATAAATCTACTTTTGACCTTGTTGGTTATGGCATTGAGCCATTCTAAACCCATCAGGATGACATCGAGGATATCATTATAAAGTCTCATTTCTGGGAGAGATTTTTTTCTAGTAGATTCTAATCATTTAGATCTTCAGGATGACTCATTCATTCACAAGGATACTGATTTTCATCACAATATCGAGAAACATTTTGATTCCTCTAGAATATTTGGGCTGTGTTGAAATTTCTCTGATGATGAAGGGCTGATAGAATATACCCCATTAGAGGTAATTAGCATTGGTTGTCATTCCACATTCAAGGATGAAATTACAGCTATGAAGGGAAATGTGAACGATAGTGAGGGATTCCATCTTATTCCACCAAATAGGAGACCCTTGAAAGACTATTCTAACACCACATTGACCGTTATTACAAGTTCTTCACTTAAATTCAATGCAAAAATACTTATGATCCAAAATTATGGTATGTCACAATATGTGTAGGATACTTCTGATGACTCAAATTATGGAAATCTTATATATTATTATGATATTTGGATCCTTTGTTTGACAAATTAGTACAAGATCCTTTTTTTAGCCACCATCTCCTCTTGTTTCTTGTATTATTAATTTTTTTAATAAATGTTCATAGGCTTAACATTTGGCTAGATTTTTTTGGTAGAACATTACTAAACCATTATATATATACATAATATGCATTTATGGAAGAAAATTTAAAATTCTGAAACATTATTTAAACTTATATATCTTATTTAAAAAAATTTAGATCTAAAAAATATTTCACCTTAATATAAACACTTTTTCATATTTTTGTTTCTGTTTATGTGTTTTGATGGTAAAATTATAATTATGATTTATTAAAAAAAACTTAGCTTTTAATTTTTTTATAATATTCTAATTTATTTCATTAAAATCAATATATATGATTATATTATCATTTACATTTTTTAAAACATAATAATAGACCTTAAAACGTTTTTTATGCATTCTCAAAATTCATTTTAAAATTAAATTCTTGAAATCGTATATATATTAATTGGTAAATTAAATAAAACAATTAATTTGGAGGTCTAAATTACATGACATGGAAAATATTATTTTTTAAAATTTAATATAGATTAATATGGATAAAATATAATTTCTAATTTATATGTAAATTGTGGTAAATGTATAAAATTTCAACAAAAATGAGTTAAAACACTCTGTGGTGTATCTAAAATTACTAGATGGAAAACATATTTGTATGAAAACACTTACCCTCTGTGTTTTTTCTATTTTACCCCTTTAACATTGAATATTAACATTGTTGGACTCCTAATGTGTCAATCATGTTTTAATGATCAAAATGCCTATTACTGATAATTAATCTCAATCTTCATTTCACATCATGATAATGCTCTTCAATCTCAATAATAACTACACGTCATGTTTTAATACTAACAAATATTATGGGTGCTGATTACTCTATTTTTTATTTACAAGACTTATGAATGATCAAAAATCTCACATATATTATCACATCATTATATTAATGATTCAAGATCTATTACTCTCTAATGATTAAACATAATCCAAATATTGCATATTACTTTCTATGTCCAAATAAAAATATTTGTCTAAGTATGCAGACACCGTGAAGGACTCACCGTGACCAGACACTGTGGAGGACTCACCGTGACCAGACACCGTGTAGGACTCACCGTGACCAGACACGGGGAAGGACTCACCCTGACCAAACACCGTAAAGGACTCACCGTGACCAGACACCTTGAAGGACTCACCGTGACCAAACACCGTGAAGGACTCACCGTGACCTGCACACCATGAAGCTCATACCGTAAACCATACACCATGAAGAAGAAACCGTTTATATAATCATTGTGACACTGTTTCTTAACTTTTTGTCAATATTAATTAAATAATGATAACGGTCATTTTTTTAATGCAATTAATGTTATTTAATGATATTTGTGGGCATGTCAGGAAACCGTATCTCGTACCTATGAAAAGTGAATCATTCTTACTGCCATGACTTGTGGAATATAAGGAAGATTATGATGCAGTAAGAGAAGTGGTGTGCAAGTCTGAATATACCACAAGAAGAACTTACATACACCCGAGAGCGTTGTACTAAACAAACAAAACAATCACGAACAATAAAAA
The DNA here is from genome assembly GCA_963277665.1 of Viscum album. Classification (NCBI taxonomy): domain Eukaryota; kingdom Viridiplantae; phylum Streptophyta; class Magnoliopsida; order Santalales; family Viscaceae; genus Viscum; species Viscum album. Next base: position 193,833,225 of record OY728146.1, on the reverse strand, counting down.
GATTGCAAGTCTTTCATATAACACTCATGAATGAAATCCAACACCTCTTGAGAACACACATCGAATCAAGAGATCATTTTCAATCATGAAGAAGAAAAGATGAACTACGACACTATGTTTTTCAACAAAAAAACCAGAGAAGGACTCAGAAGCATTCCTGCTAAATCCAATGAGTCCAGAGCTGCATTGATAATCACTAGAGCTTTCTACACTCTAATCTATCTTCTCTATGTGATTTATTTATTAACTTTTGAGTAGTGTGGTGTACTCTGTATTTCTTATACACACACTGTCTCTTGTACTGAACTGGAGGATATCAAAATCCTCACTCCAAATCTCTTAACTCTTGTTTACCCACGTCAAATATGGAAGAGGTCCCTGTGTGGCATGGTCTTTGTTTTTTTCCCACGAAGAATAGTGGTAGAGGTCCCTGTGTGGCCTAGACAGCTTTGTAAACTATTGTTAACCCAGATCCAGGGTTTGGATCAAATTTATATAAATTTCAGAGGACTAAGTCTAGTCTTGAGACTGAACCTCTTGTTATATCTATTGTGAATAAATAATTTAAGTTCAAAGTATACTACATAAATCTTATTTATTCCTCTACCATTACTTTGAAATACAAAACTATTTTAAAGCTACATTGATAGTTAAATTAGGAAGTGTTTACACTTATTTTAAATTAGTAGATTAGATTCAATAGTTAGTTTGATCTTGTGGTTAAATTAACTAAGACCTACTCAATCTTGGCGAAGATAAGTGAACATTTAAAATCTGTATAAATTCCATACAGTTTAACCTGTTTTATAAATCTAGGGATTTTAAGTAGACATTATTTTTAACAAAAATTTTAATTGGAACTCAATTCACCCCCCCCCCCCCTGAGTGTCCACTCCGACCAACATTTGGTATCAGAGGTTTAAAAGAGTTTTGAAATTCTCTTTTTTTAACTGTGATTTTAGTTGTATTTTGAAGTTATTAAAATTTCTATTATTTCTATATTTTTATCTCTTTAAATTATCTTTCTAAAAACTAGTTATGGATAATAGACTAGAAGGTGCTACTACTAAGAAGCCACCTTTCTTAAATGGTACAAACTATGCTCAACTGAAGCTGAAAATGAAAATTCATTTAGAAAGAATGGGTTTTGATATTTGGAATACCATAGATTCAGAATATAAAATTCCCACCACTATTAGATCCACTTGGGATAAACCTACAATGACTGGTTACAATAATAATTGTATAGCTATGAATGCCCTATACTGTGCTTTAGGAGATGAAGAGTTTAATAGAATTTCTGCTTGAAAAACTGCTTTTGAAATTTGGGATACTTTGGGTGATTCTCATAAAGGAACAACCAATGATAAAGAAACGAGATTAAATACTTATACTATTAAATATGATAATTTTAAAATAAAGACTAATGAACCTATTTCTGATATGTATCTCAGGTTTAATGATATAGTCAATACAATTAATTCATATGGAAAGGTTATTCCAACAAAGGAACAAATTATGAGAATCATGAGATGTTTACTAGACTGATGGAGAGGCAGATCTATTTCAATTAGAGATTCAAGTGACATTGCTGCTCTACCTGTCAAAGAACTCATTGGTAAGCTTATGATGTATGAGGAATAACTCAATGTGAATAAAGAGGACGATGATGAACCTAAGAGGAAATCAGTGGCTCTTAAGACTACTGCTTCAAGGACCAAGGACAAAGATAAATCTCAAATACCTACAGACAGTTCAACTAGTGAAAATTCAGACTCTGATAGTGATGCTGAAATGGCTCAGATATCCATAAGGATTATGATGTTTTATAGAAAGAAGAAATTTTTTAGAAAATCAAATTACAAAGGAAAGTATGAAAATAAGGGACATTGGAAGAAGGATTGGAAAAATCCAGATAAAAGTGATGAAGTTGTTTGCTATGAGTGAAAAAACAAAGGACACATTAAATTAGACTTCCCAAAGCTAAAATTCAAGAAGAAATATGATTACAAGGACAGTAAGTACAAAAAAGCTATGAAGGCTACCTAGAGTTCTTAAGAAGACAGCACCAGTGAATCTGAAATGTCTGATTCTGAAAAGAATCATGCTAACATGTGTTTCATGAAAAACACATCTGAGGTAACCTTAGATACTCCTGTTTTAAATTCTTATTATTCTGGAGATGATGCAGAATATGATTCTGATTCTGAAAACATGACTAGTGAGGAATTATTTGAATATTATTACATACTGGAAGAGACATGAAATGAACTTAAGGATAAATAAAAATCATTAAAGAAACATCATGCTCTCACTTCTATTGGTAAAACCGAACATACTATTGAAAAAGAGAAAATGCTCAACTGTTAAAGGTGAATACTGAATTGAAAATGTCAAATGAAAAACTTAGAAAAGACTTAGAGAAGTTCAAAAACGGAAAGGATAGACTAACTCAAATGCTAGGAATGCAAGTTGGACCAAAATACACTACTGGAATAGGCTACAAACCGGGATAGAGACAAATTACTAAGAATATATTTATTCCAAGATCTGGACAGAATACTACTAGTTCTAGCTCTGTACATTCATATGCTTCAACTAGTTATTCACATAGTTATAAATAAAATAGAGTTTATCTTTCACAATCTTTTGATTATGTAAATTATATGAGACCCATAAGACAAATTTTGGTACCAAAAACATTGATTGCTAACCTATCTGGACCCAAGAAGATCTGGGTACCAAAATCATTTCCTACATAAATCTGTTTTGTTGGAAACCTTCTTAAAGAGTTCCCACACGAAGACATGGTATTTGGATAGTGGATGTTCAAGAGATATGTCTGGCGATTACTCTTTCTTAAAAACTTTAATAAAGGTTGATGGAGGTCATGTCACCTTTGGTGATAATTCTAAAGGAAAGATCATCGACCCAGGCCAAATTGGTAAAACTAATTCAATTTTGGATGCTAATGTTTTATTTGTTGATGGACAAAAATATAATCTATTAACTATTTCTCAATTATGTGATGATGGATTTAATGTAAAGTTTGAAAATGACTCGTCCAATGTTTTTAATTATAAAAATATTTTAGTCTTTTCTGCTTTAAGAAATGAAGAGGTTTATGCAGTTGATTTAAATTCCTTAGCCAAGAAAAATGTTACCTTTTTAAATGATTTTCAAAAAGAATCATGGTAATGGAATAGAAGATTATGAAACTGTAATATACACTCACATAGAAGTCTAACTAGGAAAAAATTAGTTAGAGACCTACCTAAACTTGAGTTTTCTAATGAAAATGTTTGTAATCCCTGTCAAATTGGAAAGCAACATAAGGTTTCTTTTAAATAAAAGAAAGTAGTTTCAACTTCTCAACCCCTCGAGTTGGTTTACATGGATTTTTTTGGACCATCTAGTGTTTCTAGCTTAAATGGGAAGCACTATGTCTATGTTCTAGTAGATGACTTTTCTAGATATACTTGGGTATACTTCTTAGCTAACAAAAGTGAATCTTGTTCTTACTTTGTTAAATTCTCCAAATCTGTAGAAAATCATAGTGGACTTAAGATTAAAACTCTAAGAAGTGATCATGGCCGTGAGTTTGAAAATCATGAATTTGATTCCTATTTCTCACACAATGGCTGTAGTCATAACTTTTCTGCTCCTAGGACACCTCACCAGAATGTTGTAGTAGAAAGAATAAATAGAACCCGGCAATAAATTTGTAGAACTATGCTTAATAAATATGACCTGCCTATTTACTTTTGGGCTGAAGTTGTGAATACAACTTGTTATATTATTAATAGAGTCTTAATTAGAACTATTCTTAACAAAAATCCATATGAGTTGTGAAACAATAAAAAACCTAAAGTTAGTTACTTTAGAGTCTTTGGCTGTGAAATTTTCATTCTTAATACAAAAGATAATATTCATAAGTTTGCTTCTAAGAGTGATGAAGGAATCATTTTAGGATATTCTCTAACCAGCAAGGCGTACAGAGATTTCAACAAAAGAACCAAGTGTGTGGAAGAATCTGTTTACATCATGTTTGATGAAACTGATCCACATGAGCCTAAAACCTCTCTTGGAAATCTTGAAGAAGATTTATCTGTTCTGGACCTTAATGATAAAATCATTGAACCTGCTATAAAGACAACCAGTTCTGGACTTATTCCAGAATCAGCCTCATATGAACCCGAACCTAGAGAAGAACCAGAAATTTATATTCCTACCTCTACTAGATCAACTAGAATTCTAAAGAATCATACTTTAGATGTTGTTGTTGGAAATCTTGATAGAGGGACACAAACTAGGGATTCTCTTAGAAATCAGGTTGAACATCAAGCCTTCTTCTCACAACTTGAACCTAAAACATTGATGATGCTATTAATGATGAATTTTGTGTAATTTCTATGCAATAAGAACTTAATAAATTTTAAAGAAATAAATTTTGGAATCTTGTTGAATGACCAAAGGTGTAAGAACCTGGATTTCGTTTCAGGTATGCTTTCCTTTTTTCTGGATTTTTTGAAAAAAAATGAATTTTCTGGAAATTTCAGAAGTACATGCCGTGTACTCTTTCCCCGACTCGAAGCTGTGTGATGGCCATGTCCGGGCCAAACACACGATGTGTAATGCTGAGGTGGAGGCCAGTTATTTAAGAGTACGGAAAATTTTAAGTACACGCCCTGTACTTTATTTTTTTCATTAAAGGGACCGGGGTTGCATCTAACCCCCATATATGTCTTCTTCTGTTTTCGATCGTCCGAGAGAGATCGTACGGCCGTATCTTCGAAGGATTCCAACCTCATCATCCGTTCTCCGATTCAAGCATGGTCAGTTGCGTTGGAATCGCAATGGTGAGTTCTTCCTTCTTCTTTATCATTGTTTCTTGATTCCTACTGGTTTCCACGTTATCGTGGGATGAAAATTTTGTGTGTTTTCTCATATCTATATTGTTCAATGGGAAATCTGTCATCGAGATTCACGTATATCGATCTCCTAGAATCTAGGTAGGTGTTTTGTGCCTTTATGTTGAATGTTGATGAGTATTATGTGGAAATTCCACCAATACCCGTGAACGGGGTAATGCGTGTTTCCTGTTTTTCCCTTGTTGCTTGCCTACTTTGCTTGATTACTTTGTTAGAGGTTATAGCTTATGATTAGAGTTTTTTTTGTGCTCTGTTTTCTTTGGCATGCCTAGTTATAGGATTGTGGACTGTTGATTTAGTTTTTTTTGTTGAGACTTAGTTTATAGCCAAGTAGTTCATGAGGTTTACTTGGACGATATACACGCGCTGAGCATGTTTAGTTATACTCAGGACTGTGAGAACCTAGAGTAGTAGACCAAAGGTAGATTTGAGGGAAGGGCTTCTCTAGAGTGTCTTTTAATTACGATACGTGGGATATAGGGAGAATTTACATTGAGTGATTCCCCAGAGATCCATTAGCACAACACGGGCCACATGGGGAAATGACGTTGAGTGCTTCCCCAGAGAGCCTTTAGCACGATACGAGACTATAGGGGGAAGTGACGGTGACTACTTCCCCACAGAGTGTGCTTAATTTACATAGCTGAACCAGAGGGGTGAGACTGTGTGTGCATCCCAGAGGGTTTCTAGTACTTTGAGGTTAAACCATAGGGGTTAGACTGTGAGAGCTACCCAGAGGGTTACCTGTTTTCCACTTGTTGTTTACTGTTTACTTGTGCAATTTGTTTGCTAGAACTATGGATTGTAGCTAATTGTGCTTTTCTGTTTACTGCTTCTTGTTTTATTACTGCCATGTATTCATTGACTGTTAGGCACAGATATTTGGGTGATTTCCTACTACGATTGTATCTCACACCCTATTTGGGCCATGCTTTTGGGCCCAAGCAAACTATGTTGTTGTAGGTGTAGATAAGGGAAAGCACCCTTATACTTCAAGATCATGACTGCACTAGGATCTAGGGAGCATGGGAATGAGCCATAGCTCGCGATGCTGAGGAGCATTCTTGTTTTTCTTTTGTACTTTGTTTTAGTTGTATTTCAGCACGTTGTTGTGTTTGCTGTTTTCATTAGATACTTGTACTTGCTACATCTTTTTCATCATGGTTATATATATATTCGTTGCTTTCACTGTTGGTTTCTACCGGTAGGAACTTTGTTGTGTTTGCAGTAAAAAATATGCATACCAGCAGAAACTAATAGCAAAATAAATGAAAATATATATAGCCATGATGACAAAGATGTAGCAAGTACAAGTATCTAAGGAAAACAGAAAACACAACAATGTGCTGAAATACAACTGAAACCAAGTACAAAAGAAAAACAAGTAAGCTCCTCAGCATCCAAGCCGCAGCTCGGTCCCATGCTCCCCAGCTCCTGGGGAAGTCATGATCTTGAAGTAGAAGTAATCTTTCCCTTATCTATAACTGCAGCAACATAATCTGCTTGGGCCCAAAAGAATGGCCCAAACAGGGTGTCAGATACAATCCCAGTGGGAAATCACCCAAAGATCTGTGCCTAACAGTCAATGAATACATGGAAGTAATAAAATAAGAAGCAATAAACAGAAAATCACAAGCCGCTACAATCCACAGTTATAGAAAACAAAGTTCACAAGTAAACAGTCAATAACAAGAAGAAAACAGGTAACCCTCTGGGTAGCTCTCATAGTCTAACCCCTATGGTTCAACCTCTATGTACTAGCAACCCTCTGAGAGGCACACACAGTCTCACCCCTCTGGTTCAGCTATGTAAATTAAGCAGACTCTCTGCGGAAGCACTCACTGTCAATTACCCCTATAGTCTCATATCGTGCTAAATTTTCTCTGGGGAAACACTCAACGTCAATTCCCCTTGTGTCTCGCGCTGTTCTAATGGCTCTCTGGGGAAGCACTCAACGTCAATTCCCCCTATAGCACGCGTATCGTAATTAAAAGACACTCTGGAGAATCCCTTCCTTCAATTCTCCCTTTGGTCTACTAATCTAGGTTCTCACATTCATGAGTATAACTAAACATGCTCAGCGCGTGTATATCGTCCAAGTAAACCTCAAGAACTTCTTAGATATCAAATAAGGCTCAAATTCAAAAGTAAAACAACATTCCACAATCCTATAACTAGGCATGGAAAAGTAAACTGAGCACAAACAAAATACCCTAATCACAAGAAATAACACATATGAAAGCAGTCAAGCAAAGAAGACAAGAAACAAGGGAAAAATTGGAAACATACAATACCCCGTTCATAGGTATTGGTGGAATTTTCACATAATACTCATCGACTTTCAACAGAAAGGCACAAACCACCTACCTCGATCATAGGAGATCGATATATGTGAATCTCAAAAACAGATTCCCCTTAGAACAACGTAGATCTGAGAAAATGCACAAATCGTTTATCCCACGATAACATGGAAACCGGGAGGAATCAAGATACAAGGCTAAAGTAGAAGAAAGAACTCCCTGATGTGATTCCAATGCAACTGACCGTGCTCGAATCGGAGAACGGATGGTGAGGTAGGACTCCATCGAAGATCTGGGCATATGGTCTCTCTCGGATGGTTGAAAACTGATGAAGAAGACAGATATGGGGGTTAGACGTGACCTCGGTCCATTTAATGAAAAAAAGTAAACGGTGTGTACTTTTAGAGTACACGGCGTGTACTACAAATTTTCCATACTCTGAAATAACCAGCCTCCACCTCAGCCTTACACACCGTGTGTGTGGCCCGGACATGGCCATCACATGGCTTCGAGCCGGAGAAAGAGTACACCGCGTGTACTCAGAAAGTACACGGCGTGTACTTCTGAAATTTCCAGAAAATTCATTTTTCTCAAAAACTCCAGAAAAAAGGAAAACATACCTGAAACGAGATCCGGGTTCTTACAAACTTCCCCCCTTAAAGAAATTTTTCCCTGAATTTCCCTAATGAGGCAGAGAAGGAGAATCCCCGAACAGCTCTGGCCACTGCGATCGAACATTGGCCTCCCTCTCCCAGGTCTCGTCCTATACTCGTCCTTGCTGCCATAGCACTTGTACAGGAGGAACATACCTCCGACGGAGAACCTTCGTACTATGATCGACAATCTGGATAGGATGCTCCTCGAACGACACATCCGCTTCAAGCTCGACTTCCTCGGGCTGAAAGACATGAGATGGGTCTGAAAAGTAGTGTCTGAGGTGGGAGACATGTAAGACGTCGTGCATGGACCGATACCTCTGAGGTAGCAGCAACAGATAGGAAACCAGCCCCACTCTCTCCAAGGCCTCAAACGGCCCAACATACTGCGGTGAAAGCTTACCCTGTCTCTGAATCCTTTTGTGTCCCAACCTCGGTGTGACACGTAGGAAGACCTGATCACTGACATCGAACTCCAGAGGTCGTCTTCGCTGATCAGCATAAGACTTCTGTCGAGACTGCGCTGTAGCCATATTCATTCAAATCATCTCTATCTGCTCTAAAGTCTCTTGAACAAGACGAGGTCCCAGCAAAGCTGCCTCTCCTGCCTCCATCCAGCATAAGGTTGATCGGCATGGCCTACCGTACAAAGCCTCGTATGGTACCATTTGGATGGTCTCCTGGAAACTGTTATTGTAGGCAAACTCCACCAGAGGAATATGATTCTCCCAAGAACTGCCAATGTTAATGATGCATGCTCGGAACATATCCTCAAGCACCTGGATTGTGCGCTCGGACTGGCCATCTGTCTGGGGATGGTATGCTGTACTCAAATGTACCTGTGTACCCAAGACCTTCTGAAGTCCCTGCCAGAACCAAGAGGTAAAACACGCATCTCTGTCTGAAACAATAGAGCGTGGAAATCCATGCAGACAAATGATCTACCTGATGTAAAGTTGTCTTAGATCATCGACATTAAGGTCTCCTTGATCGGCAAGAAGTGAGAAACCTTTGTACGTCTATCAACAACAACCCATACAACATCGTTTCCCCGAGGTGACCTCGGTAACCCGGTCATGAAGTCCATCGCAACATCATTCCACGTCCACTCCGGAATGGGTAACTGCTGTAAAAGTCTCGTAGGTTGTTGATGCTCTAATTTCACCTACTGACTAGTAGAACATCTCAAGACAAAACCAGCACCATCCTTCTTCATACTTGGCCACCAGTATTGGCGATGAAGGTCCTGGTACATCTAGGTGACACCAGGATGAACTTCCCAAACAGAGGAATGGAAATCCTGCATCAGCTCCTCGTGTATGTCTTCTGGCACCCATACGCGTCCTTGGAAACGCAAGATCTCATCCTCACCCACTGTCTATCTAGGAAGAGGGTCCTCTCTTGACACACTCTCTCGCATGACTAATCCTTCTGAGTCTGATAGCTACCTCATCCGTACTCGATCATGTAGCATGGAGGTAACAGCTACAGAAGATAGAAAATATGTCCCCGTCCGTCGTGCACCTCCAGATGCATCTCAGAGAACATATCCATCAGCTGATAATCACTACTGGCCTCTTGAACATCCTGAATTTGATTTCTATGACTCAACGCATCAGCCATGGCATTTCCCTTTCCCGGCGTATAGGCGAGCTCGAAGTCAAAATACTAAAGTTACTTGACCCACCTGTGTTGCCTCAGATTCAGATCACGTTGTGTGAAGATATACTTGAGACTGTCGTGGTCAGTGAAAACCAGAAAGTGCTCTTCCAGAAGATAGTGTCTCCAACAGCGCAAGGCATGAACAACAGCAGCTAACTCCAAATCATGCGTAGGTTAGTTCCTCCCAATGGCCTCAACTGCCGAGACCCATACGCAATGACTCCATCTACCTGCATAATCACATCTCCCAGCCCAATACCCGAAGCATCACAGTAAATAGTGTAGTTATTGCCTGGCTCTAGCAAGACTAGTATCGGTGCTGACGCCAACCTTCCTTTTAGCTCCCGAAAGGCTGACTCACAAGAATCTGACCGTAATAACTTCACCACCTTCTTGGTCAGACATGTCAAAGGTGCTGCTAGACGAGAAAAGTCATGAATGAAGCATTTGTAGTTTCCAGCCAGCTCTAGGAAGCTCCGTACCTCAAAAACGTTCTTCAGCTGCTCCCAGGAAACTACAGCTCTCACTTTCTCTAGGTCCACTGATACTCCTGCCTCTGAGATGACATGACCCAAGAAGTGAATATGGTCCATCTAGAAGTGTAACTTTGATAGTTTAGCAAAAATCTGATGCTCTGTTCTCTGAGATGCATCTGGAGATGCACGACAGACGGGGACAGACTTTTCTATCTTCTGTAGTTGTTACCTCCATGCTACTTGATCGGGTACGGATGAGGCAGCTATCAGACTCAGAAGGCATAGTCCTATAGGATAGTTTTTCAGGAGAGGACCCTCTTCCTAGATGGACAATGGGTGAGGATGAGATCTTGTGTTTCCAAGGATGCGTATGGGTGCCAGAAGACATACGTGAGGAGCTGATGAGGGATTTACATTCCTCTGTTTGGGCAGTTCATCCTAGCGTCACCAATATGTATCAGGACATTCATCGCCAATACTGGTGGCTAGGTATGAAGAAGGATATTGCTGGTTTTGTCTTGAGATGATATACTTGTCAGAATGTGAAAGAAGAGCATCAACGACCAGAGGGACTTTTACATCAGTTACCCATTCTTGAGTGGAAGTGGAACGATGTTGCGGTGGACTTCATGACCGGGTTGTCAAGGTCACCTCGATTAAATGATGTTGTGTGGGTTGTCATTGACAAACTTACGAAGGTTTCTCACTTCTTGCCGATCAAGGAGACCTTTAGTGTCGATGATCTGGGACGACTTTACATCAGGGAGATCATTCGTCTGCATGGAGTTCCGTGCTCTATTGTTTTAGAAAGAGATGCGTGTTTTACCTCTCGGTTCTGGCAGGGACTTCAGAAGGCCTTGGGTACACAGGTACTTTTGAGTACAACATACCATCCCCACACTGATGGCCAGTCCAAGCGCACGATCTAGGTGCTTGTGGATATGCTCCGAGCTTGCATACTTGACTTTGGCAGTTCTTGGAGGAAGCATATTCCTCTGGTGGAGTTCTCCAACAATAACAGTTTCTAGGCGACCATCCAGATGGAGCCATATGAGGCTTTGTACGGTAGGCCATGCCGATCACCCTTATGCTGGCTGGTGGGAGGAGAGGCAGCTTTGATGGGACCTCGTCTTGTTCAGGAGACTATAGTGCAGATATAGCTGATTCGGAAGAGGATGGATACAGTGCAGTCTCGGAAAAATTCTTATGCTGATCAGCGGAGACGACCTCCGGAGTTCGAGGTCAGTGATCAGGTCTTCCTACGTATCGCACCGAGGTTGGTACACAAAAGTATTTGGAGACAGGTTAAGTTTTCACCGCGGTACGTCAGAGCCGTTTGAGGTCTTGGACAGAGTGGGGCTGGTTGCCTATCGGTTGGAGCTACCTCAGAGGTATCAGGCCATGCACAACGTCTTCCACGTCTCTCAGCTCCGATGATACTTTTCAGACCTATCTCGCATCTTTCAGCCTGAGAAAGTTGAGCATGAAGCGAATGTGTTGTTCTAGGAGCATCCTATCAGGATTGTCGATCATAGTACGAAGGTTCTCAGTGGGCGGTCTGTTCCTCTGGTACGAGTGTTATGGCAGCAGGGACGAGTCCAGGACGAGACCTGGGAGAGGGAGGCCGATGTTCGATCGCAGTGGTCGGAGCTGTTTGGGGTTTCTCCTTCTCCATCTCGTTAGGGACATTCGGGGACAAATTTCTTTAAGGGGGAAGTTTTTAAGAACCCTGGATCTCATTTCAGGTATGTTTTCCTTTTTTTCTGGAGTTTTTGAGAAAAATGAATTTTTTGGAAATTTTAGAAGTACACGCTGTGTACTTTCTGAGTACACGTTGTGTACTCTTTCACTGGCTCCAAGCCATGTGCTGGTCGTGTCCAGGCCACACACACGGTGTGTAAGGCTGAGGTGGAGGCCAGTTATTTTGGAGTACAGAAAATTTGATGTACACGTCGTGTACTCCAAAAGTACATGCTGTGTACTTTCTTTTTTTCATTAAACGGACCTGGGTCGTGTCTAACCCCCATATATATATATATTCTTCTTCAGTTTTTGACCGTTCGAGAGAGACCGTACAACCAAATCTTTGACGAAGTCCTACCCCACATTCCATTCTCCGATTCGAGAATGGTCAGTTTCATTGGAATCGCAGCGGTGAGTTCTTCCTTCTACTTTAGCCTTGTTTCATGATTCTTCCTTGTTTCATGATTCTTCCTTGTTTCTATGTTATCATGGGATGAACATTTTGTGTTTTTTCTCTGATATTCATTGTTATAAGGGGAATCTGTCGTCGAGATTCACGTATATCGATCTACTAGGATCGAGGTAGGTGGTTTGTGCCTTTTTGTTGAATGTTGATGAGTATTATGTGGAAATTCCACCAATACCCATGAACGGGGTATTGATTGTTTCTTGTTTTGCCCTTATTGCTTTCTTGCTTTGCTTGATTTCTTTGGTAGAGGTTATTTCTTGTGATTAGAGTATTTTTTTGTGCTGAGTTTGCTTTTCCATGCCTAGTTATAGGATTGTGGACTGTTGTTTTACTTTTTCTGTTGAGCCTTAGTTGACAGCCATGTAGTTCTTGAAGATTACTTAGCTGATATACACACGCTGAGTATGTTTAGTTATACTCAGGACAGTGAGATCCTAGAGTAGTTGACCAAAGGGATAATTGACCAAAGGGCTTCTCTAGAGTGTCTTTTAATTACGATATGTGGGCTATAGGGGGAATTGATGTTGAGTGCTTTCCCAGAGAGCCATTAGAATGACGCGGGCCAGAGGGGGAATTGATGTTGAGTTCTTCCCCAGAGAGCCTTTAGCACGATACGAGACTATAGGGGGAATTGACGGTGAGTGCTTCCCCAGAGAGTCTGATTATTTTACATAGTTGAACCAGAGGGGTGAGACTGTGTGTGCCTCTCAGAGGGTTGCTAGTACTTAGAGGTTGAACCATAGGGGTTAGACTGTGACAGCTACCCAGATGGTTACATGTTTTCTTCTTCTTGTTGACTGTTTGCTTGTGCACTTTGTTTTCTAGAACTGTGGATTTTATCTGCTTGTGCTTTTCTGTTTACTACTTCTTGTTTTATTAATGCCATGTATTCATTGTCTATTTATCCCAAATCTTTGGGTGATTGCCTACTAGGATTGTATCTCACACCCTATTTGGGCCATCTTTTGGGCCCAAGAAGACTATGTTGTTGTAGGTATAGATAAGGGAAATCGCCCTTCTACTTCAGTATCTTGACTACACCAGGAGCTGGGGAGCATGGGACCGAGCCACGGCTCACGATGCCGAGGAGCTTACTTGTTTTTCTTTTGTACTTGGTTTCAGTTGTATTTCAGCATGTTTTTGTGTTTTCTGTTTTCCGTAGATACTTGTACCTGCTTCATCTTTGTCATCATGGTTATATATATTTTCATTGCTTTCGCTGTTGGTTTTTGCCGGTATGCATATTGTTTACTGCATCCACTGTCTATTGTTATTTTCTTACTTTGTATACCTTACCGAATGAGGTAATAGTTTCCCTACCGACTCACCAAGGCCCTCGCTACTAGTTGGCAGCCTCTAGAATTCGGGGAAATGCGCTTGAGGTCATGTAGCGAACCGGGTACGGTGCACCAGTGGAGGGGCTCTGAATTCGAGACGTTACAATGTGGAATCCGATGAGTTCTTTTCTCTTGCTTTACTGTTTGGAGACATTAGACAGGGATAGGACAAATTCGATACTTGGTATTAAGCTGTGCTCGAGAGTAGCTAACCCGTGTACAGGGAAAGGCCATACTACCTCGTTAATTGCAGTTTGCTGGTTTTGAGTTTTATGGTTGATATGTTTTCACCTAGAGTGATTCACATGACTTGTGAAGTTGTTGTTTGATATTTAGGTTCCATTTCTGTCACAACCCAATGAGATGAGGGTATGTCATCTCATGCATCATATAGGCACCTGTATAAATCACATGTCATGTATTTTTGCCATGCCATCTAGGGTGAATTGGTGATTGCATGTTGTTGTGATAGGATCTATGTAGATTATGTATGATGTTGTGATAGATTCTTGATAGATTCTCTGCATGTGTTAGAAAACTATTGTTTGGTTTCTTACATAAAAATTATCTCCAAATTTTGGTTCTTGAGGTGTTACGGGGCCTCTCGGATCGGAATTTGGCATCTCTTCCCTTGTTTTTAGTGTTTCTGGAATTCTGCGCAGTTTCTGAGCTACTACCCAGAAAAAACTAGAATACACGGTGTGTGATTTTTAGATACACGTCGTGTAGTTTTCAAGACGTGTCACTAACCGTGTGAGAAGGACAATGTGTCATGGGAGAAACATCGGAAACACGCTGTGTACCATTGGTACACACCATGTGAGTTCAGAACTGTGTACCAGGCCGTGCCACTAACAACACAGGCCGGGGAAGCTTGGGTAGAATAGGCCGTGTCCATTGGGAACAGGCCGTGTAGTCCTGTCCAGGTACCTGACCATGTCACGAACAACACGGGCCGATGTTACCTTCTTTTCCACACGCTGTGTTTGTTTGGAACACGCCGTGTAGTTTTGCCTAGGTACCCCACCGTGTCACGAACAACATGGGACGGTGTCACCTTCATCTATGCACTTCGTGCTTGTTCGGAGCACACCATTTAAGGTACAGCCATGTAGATGGCCGTGTACTTAACAACACGACCACCGAAGCCTTTTCTAGTGCACATCGTGTTTGTTCAAACACACCGTGTAGTCTCGGGTTGAGTCAGACTGTGTCGGTTAACCGTGTAAGGAGAATCGGGAAGGGGAATTGTTTTCGAGTATACGCCGTGTGTGGGGGTCAACACACCGTGTAGTTGAAGTGTGCACGACTTTTCGGGCAGGAGTAATCGCCCATGTCAGTGGATTAAGTAGACATGCCGTGTAGTTTTATACATGTCGTGCAGTCATGTTTTCCAATATTGTGTGTTTTTCTCCCCTGTTCCCGTTTGTGATCTTGTTTTCTCTGTCCTTGTTTTCTTGATCTAAGGTGTGATTTTGATCTTTCAGAGCTATACCTCTGAGACGTCCTCCGGTCGTATGTCTGTCGAAGAGCAGTGATTAAACGCCAGATATGGCTGATCAAAGACTTCATGTCGATCCCCCAGCCGAGCCAGATTTGGCACCGGTTGTCGTACCAGTTGCAGGCACTGATGCGCAGTTCAGGGAAGGTTTCCTGAGTATGATGCAGGCCTTCCAAGGAGCACTGCCTCCTTCCCCATCTATGGCTGACTTGATGTGGGTTTTCTCGCAGAAGCATCCTCCCACCTTCTCGGGGGAGGGAGGACCTCAGGCTGCAGAGTTATGGATGGAAGCCATGCTGACTATATTCGAGCATCTGGAGATGCCTCCAGAGAGGAGGGTCAATCTCGCCACCTACATGCTCCGATACTCCGCCAAGAGGTGGTGGGACATGATCTCACAGGCGGGTCAGCAGCAGGCTATGACTTGGGAGGAGTTCCAGCGCGTGTTCTATGACTACTTCAACCCGGAGACCCTGAGGGCCGATCGATCCCAGGAGTTCATGAGCTTAGAGCAGGGTACTGTATCTTTCATGGAGTATTCCTCTCATTTCACTGAGCTGTAGTGTTTTACACCCATTCGGGATGGGATTGGGGTGTTCTTGGCGAGGAAGTTTGAGGATGGGATCAGGCGGGAGATCCGCTCGCAGGTGAACATCTTCCATCTAACTTCCATTACATCCATTACTTCCATCGTCAACTAGGCACTGATTGAGGAGCACAATCTGAGAGACTCTGGAGCTGTGAGCTAGGGTGGTTCTACTTTCAGAGCTAGATTTTCTTTTAGATGACAGCAAAAAGCATCATAGGGAGCCTACACGCGGGGATTAGAGGAAGCAAGACGCATCATCAAGAAGCCAGGTGACATGCTATCAGTGTGGCCGGACATGGCACACGAGGCCACAGTGCCAGAGGGACCCAGTTGAGTGCCGATATTGCGGCAAGTTGGGTCACCATCATCATTTCTGCCAGGTTTTCTCACCAGCAGCAGGTGACCAGGGTTCTTCCATGAATCCTCATTCAGGAGCAGCATATCCAGTTTCTCACCAGTCGGGGAACTGGAGTTCTTTCGGCCATTCAGGCCGAGGTGGAGGTCGAGGTCATGTCGGTCAGCCACCAGTTCATCAGCACCAGCAGGGCGGTTCAGCTCAAAGTGGTCACCCAGGGGCATAGGGCCACGACACGGGCAAGTCTTTCATCGTGGAGAAATCTTATCATGAGTAGGATCCCGGCCCTTCTACTGTTTGACGTATGATTTTAGTAGCCTCCATTTTATCTTCAGCCCTTTTCGATACTAGTGTTATGCATAGTTTTATCTCTGTTGCTGTTGTGGAGAGCCTTGGACTCTGTATCTTTTCTTCTGCTGACTCGTTGACACTAGAAACACCCTTGGGGCGAGGACATCTAGTGTACGCCAGTGTTGAGAGTGACCTCTCGAGATTGCAGGGTATCACTTCTTATGGGATCTCTATGTCCTAGAGATGACAGGCTATGATTCCATCCTTGGCATGGACCGGTTGATTCCCTTCCGGGCAGTCGTCGACTGCTATCGCAGCAGAGTGAGTTTCGTTTCACCCGAAGTTGAATATTTCCTTCATAGAGGCAAATGGGACGTTCGGGCGAGTCGAGTGGGACTTGAGCATCTTGGGCTAGGAGGGGTGATAGCCCAGATTTCTAGTCTTTATCTAGATGATCAGGGACTCCACAGATGGACTTTCCTCCAGTGTTATATCGCTTCAGGGATTTCTTTCCAGAGGACTTTTTGGGTTTGCCTCTGGAGCGTGAGGTAGAATTCTCTATTGAGCTTGTGCCAGGATCGGCATCAGTGTCCATTCCTCTCCATAGGATGGCCACACCTGAGTTGCAGGATCTCAAGAAGCTGTTGGAGGAGCTACATGCTAAGGGTTTTATCCGACCCTGTACTTCTCCTTGGGGTTCTCTTATTCTGTTTGCGAAGAAGGCAGAAGGTACCCTTCGGATTTTTGTGGATTATCGGAAGCATAACCAGTTGATGGTCAAGAACTGATATCCCTTGCCATAGATTGATGACCTTTTCGATTAGCTTCAAGAAACCCCGGTGTTCTCGAAGATCGAATTGTGGTCCGGTGATCATCAGTTGCGTGTTAGACCATCATATATACCTCTGACAGCCTTCAAGAGCAGGTATGGTCTATACAAGTATACAGTTATGTCGTTCGGACTCACGAATGCACCTGTAGTTTTTATGGCACTAATGAACCGATTGTTCCATCCTTACTTGGATTCCATCGTCGTGGTCTTTGTGGATGATATCTTGGTGTACTCTCACACTCGACATGACCATGCCACACATCTTGAGATCGTTCTGAGTACACTGAGAGAGCATCAAATTTATGCTAAACTCTCAATGTGCCACTTCTGGATGGACCAGATTCACTTCTTGGGTCACTTCATCTTAGAGGCAGGAGTATCAGTGGACCTAGAGAAAGTGAGAGCTGTATTTTCCTGGGAGCAGCCGAAGAACGCTTTTGAGGTATGGAGCCTCCTAGGGCTGGATAGATACTACAGATGCTTCATTCAGGACTTTTCTCATCTAGAAGCACCTTTTACAGGTCTGACCAAGAAGGGGGTGAAGTTCATATGGTCAGATTCATGTGATTCAGCCTTTCAGGAGCTGAAAGGAAGGTTGACGTTAGCACCGATACTAGTATTTCCAGATCCAGACAAGAGATACACTGTTTACTGTGATGCTCCGGGTATCGGTCTGGGAGATGTGCTTATGCAGGGAGATGGGGTCGTTGCATATGGGTCTCGAAAGTTGAGGCCACATGAGAGGAACTACCCTATGCACGATTTGGAGTTAGATGTTGTTGTTCATGCCTTGCGTTCTTGGAGAAAATATCTTCTGGGAGAGCACATTGTGGTTTTCACGGACCACAAGAGTCTCAAGTATATCTTCACAAAGAATGATCTGAATCTGAGCCAGCGGAGGTGGGTCGAGTACTTTTAGTTTTTTGACATTGAGCTTGCCTATACGCCGGTAAAGGGCAATGTCGTGGCTGATGCGTTGAGCAGGACAACTCAAATTCAGGTAATTCAGGAAGCCAGTAGTGAGTGACCGCTGATGGATTTGTTCTCTGAGATGCATCTGGAGGTGCAAGACAGACAGGGACCGACTTTTCTATCTTCTGTAGCTGTTACCTCCAATCTACTTGATCGGGTATGGATGAAGCAGCTATCAGACTCAGAAGGCTTAGTCATGCAAGAGAATGTGTCAAGAGAGGACCCTCATCCTAGATGGACAGTGGTTGAGGATGAGGTATTGAATTTCCAAGGACGTGTATGGGTGTCAGCAGACATATGTGAGGAGATGATGAAGGATTTCCATTCCTCTATTTGGGCAGTTCATCCTGGCGTCACCAAGATGGATCCGGACCTTCATCACTAATACTGGTGGCCAGGTATGAAGAAGGATGTTGGTGGTTTTGTCTTGAGATGTACTTATTGTCAGTAGGTGAATGCAGAGCATCAACGACCAGCGGGACATTTACATCAGTTACCCATTCTAAAGTGGATATGGAACGATGTTGCGATGGACATCGTGACCGGGTTTCCGATGTCACCTCGAGGAAACAATGATGTCTCAGTTGTCACGGACAGACTTGCGAAGGTTACTCACTTCTTTCTGATCAAGTAGACCATTAGTGTTAATGATCTGGGACATCTTTACATCAGGGAGATCATTCATCTGCATGGAGTTCTGCGCTCTATTGTTTCAGACAGAGATGAGCGTTTTACCTCTCGGTTCTGGTAGGGACTTCAGAAGGCCTTGGGTATACAGTTACTTTTGAGTACACCATACCATCCCCAGACTGATGGCCAGTCCGAGCGCACGATCAAGGTGATTGAGGATATGCTTCGAGCTTGCATCCTTGACATTGGAGGTTCTTGGGAGAAGCATATTCCTCTAGTGGAGTTCGCCTACAATAACAATTTCCAGGGGACCATCCAGATGGTGAAATACATGGCTTTGTACGTTAGGCCATGCCGATCACCCTTATGCTGGCTGGATGCAGGAGAGGCAGCTTTGCTGGGACCTCATCTTGTTCAGGAGACCTCAGAGCAGATAGAGCTGATTTGGAATAGGATGGCTACAACGCAGTCTCGGCAGAAGTCTTATGATGATCAATGGAGATGACCTCTATAGTTCGAGGTCAGTGATTAGGTCTTCCTACATATCGCACCGAGGTTGGGACGCAAAAGGATTCGGAGATAGGGTAAGCTTTCACCATTGTACGTTGGGCCGTTTGAGGTCTTGGAGAGAGTGGGGTCAGTTGCCTATCGGTTGCAGCTACCTCAGAGGTATTGGACCATGCACGACGTCTTCCACATCTCTCATCTCCGATGCTACTTTTTAGACCTATCTCATGTCTTTCATCCCAAGGGAGTCGAGCTTTAATCGGATGCGTCGTTTGAGGAGAATCCTATCTGGATTGTCGATTGTAGTACGAAGGTTCTTCGAGGGAGGTCTGTTCCTCGGGTACGAGTGCTATGGCAGCACGGACGAGTACAGGACAAGACCTGAGAGAGGGAGGCCAATGTTTGATCGCAGTGGCCGGAGTTGTTCGGGGTTTCTCCTTCTCCGCCTCGTTATGGAAATTCGGGTATGGATTTCTTTATGGGGGGAAGTTTGTAAGAACCCAGATCTCGTTTCAGGTATGTTTTCCTTTTTTCTGGAGTTTTTGAGAAAAATGAATTTTTTTGGAAGTTTTAGAAGTACACGTCATGTACTATCTGTGTGCACGCTCTGTAATCTTTCCCCGGTTCGAAGCCGTGTGCTAGCCGTGTCCGGGCCACACACACGGTGTGTAAGGATGAGGTGGAGGACGATTATTTCGGAGTACGAAAAATTTGAATTACACGTCGTTTACTCCAAAAGTACATGTCGTGTACTTTCTTCTTTTCATTAAATGGACCGGGGGCATGTCTAACCCCAATATTTGTCTTCTTCTTCATTTTTTGACCATCCGAGAGAGACCGTATGGCTGGATCTTTGACAGAGTCCTACCTCACCTAATGTTCTCTGATTTGAGCATGGTCAGTTGTGTTGGAATCGCAGTGGATAGTTCTTCCTTCTTCTTTATCCTTGTTTTTTGATTCCTCCTAGTTTCCAAGACACCGTGGGATGAACATTTTGTGCGTTTTCTCAGATCTACGTTGTTCTAATTGGAATCTGTCATCAAGATTCGCGTATATCGATCTCCTAGGATCGAGGTAGGTGGTTTGTGCCTTTATGTTGAAATTTGATGAGTATTATGTGAAAATTACACCAATACCAGTGAACAGGGTATTGCGTGTTTCCTGTTTTGCCCTTGTTGCTTTCCTGCTTTGCTTGATTGCTTTAGTAGAGATTATTGCTTGTGATTAGAGTATTTTGTTAGTGCTTAGTTTTCTTTTCCATGCCTAGTTATAGGATTGTGGACTGTTGTTTTACTTTTGCTGTTGAGACTTAGTTGATAGCCAAGTAGTTCTTGAGGTTTACTTGGACGATATACATGTGCTGAGCATGTTTAGTTATACTCATGACTGTGAGAACCAAGAGTAATAGACCAAAGGGAGAATTGAAAGAAGGGCTTCACCAGAGTGTCTTTTAATTACGATATGCAGTCTATAGGGTGAATTGACGTTGATTTCTTCCCCAGAGATCCATTAGCATGACGCGGGCCACATGGGGAATTGAGGTTGAGTGCTTCCCCAGAGAGCCTTTAGCACTATACGAGACTATAGGGGGAATTGACGGTGAGTTCTTCCCCGAAGAATCTGATTAATTTACATAGCTGAACCAGAGGGGTGAGACTGTGTGTGCCTCCTAGAGGGTTGCTAGTAATTAGAGGTTGAAACATAGAGGTTAGACTATGAGAGCTACCCAGAGGGTTACCTGTTTTCTTCTTGTTGTTGACTGTTTACTTGTGAACTTTGTTTGCTAGAACTGTGGAATGTAGCTGCTTGTGTTTTTCTGTTTACTGCTTCTTGTTTTATTACTTCCATGTATTCATTGAATGTTAGGCACAGATCTTTGGGTGATTGCCTACTGGGATTGTATATCACACCCTGTTTGGGCCATGCTTTTGGGCCCAAGCAGACTATGTTGCTACATGTATAGATAAGGTCAAGTGCCCTTCTACTTCATGATCTTGACTGCACCAGGAGCTGGGGAGCATGGGACTGAGCCGCGGCTCGCGATGCTGAAGAACTTACTTGTTTTTCTTTTGTACATGGTTTCAGTTGTATTTCAGCATGTTGTTCTGTATGCTGTTTTTTTAGATACTTGTACCTGCTACATCTTTTTCATCATGGTTATATATATTTTCATTTCTTTTGTTGTCGGTTTCTGCTAGTATGCATATTTTTTACTGCTTCCACTGTCTATTGTTATTTTCTTACACTTTATACCTTACCGAATGAGGGCATAGTTTCCCCGCCAAGTCAACAAGGTCGTCGCTACTAGTTGGCAACCTCTGGCGTTCAGTGAAACGCTATTGAGGTCATGTGGTGAACTGGGTATGGGGCACCCGTGGAGGGGCTCCGGATTTAGGACGTTACATAAGGACACTTTCAAAATAGGCACAAAATGAGTTTTCATAAATAAAGTAGATGAATCTAGAAACATAGTTAGAAAAAAAAGCTAGGATAGTCGTACAAGGCTATAGTCAAGAAGAAGGTATTGTCTATGGGGAGACTTTTGCCCCAGTAGCCAGATTAGAAGCCATTAGGATGTTACTTGCTTATGTTGCACATCTAAATTTCAATGTATATCAAATGGATTTCAAGAGTGCATTCTTGAATGGATATATTGTTGAGGATATTTTTGTTAAACAACCACCTAGTTTTTTAAAACCTAATTTTCAAAATCATATTTTCAAATTATCAAATGATTTTAATGGTTTAAAGCAAGCTCCAAGAGCATGGTATGATAGATTAAGTACTTTTCTAATTTCCAATGGTTTTACAAAAGGAATAACTGATCCTACTATGTTTATAAAACGAATTTATAAAGATTTTATATTTGTACAAATATTTGTAGATGATATTATTTTTGGATCTTCAAAAACTACATTATGTACTGATTTTTCTAAAATGATGAAAAATGAATTTGAAATGAGTTTAATGGGTGAACGTTAATTCTTTATTTGATTTAAAATCTATCAAAATGATGATGGAATTATTTTAACTCAATGAAAATATATTATAGATCTTTCAAAACTTTTTGGATTGGATAGCACAAAAGGTATTGACACTCCCATGAGTACCACCTATAAGATGGATCTTCATGAAAATGGTAAATCTGTTGATCAAACCACTTATAGACGAATGATTAGATGTCTACTCTTTGTGATTTCTAGTCATCCTGACATTATGTTTAGTGTGTGTATGTGTGCTCGTTTTCAAAAAAACCCTAAAGAGTCACATTTAAATGCTGTAAAGTGAATTTTCAAATACCTCAAGCATACTCCTAATTTAGGGAAATTCTATCCCAAAGGTCGATCATTTGAATTAGGTAGTTATTCTGATGCTGATTTTTATGGTTGTAAGTTAGATAGAAAAAACACATCTGGAACATGTCACATTTTAGGAAAGTCACTATTATCATGGTGTAGTAAGAAACACAATTTGGTTGCATTATCTACTGCAGAAGCTCAATACATAGCTGCTGGCAGTTTTTGTGCACAAATTTTGTGGATGAAACACACATTACAAGACTATGGATATAAATTTAGACATGTCTCAACAAATTGTGACAACACAAGTGCTATTAATATTTATATGAATCCTGTTTCTCATTCTAGAAAGAAACATATTGATTTAAGACATCACTTTTTGAGGGATAATTATCAAAAATGTGATATCACTTTGGAATTCATTGGTATTGAATATCAACTTGCTGATATATATTCACTAAACCATTAAATTATGAAAGAATAGTCTAAATCATACATGATCTTGGTATGATTAATCCTAAATGAATATATTACTAATCTTAATGTTTAATACTTTATTGTACTTTACCTTACGGTTTCATACTCACTGTTTCTAAGTTACTGTTTTATGCTCACTGTCTGTCAACTCAGTGTCTCACCGTGACTATACAGAATGCTCACTATCTCACTATGAAGACTACCAACTGTCTCACCGTGATGACTGTTTTTTTTATCTCACCTTAATGCCTACTCACGGTCTTACTGTGATGATTTATTTATATACTTATTTTAACCCGTATCGCCATAATTTTTATTCACCGCTATTTGGTATCCCTCATTTTTGTTTTTATGACGTTTGACATTCCCAAATGATAAAACTTAAGGGTTTCAGTCGATTCTTTACCCGAACTCTCTTCTGAACCTTTTCATCCATCTCGCTCGAACCTTCAATAAATGCCAAGGATGAATCGTCCATCCTCACCTTCGTCTGAGAAGAGCTGCCCTAAGAAACAGAAGAGGATACTGAGGATATATCCCAAAGGACCTCTAAACCAAAACCTGGTAAGTCGTACAGTTGTACTTGAAAAGGAGGTTTGCCCAAAGTGGTTGTTGTCTAGAAGATCTTTAGTTTTGAAATTTTTAAGAGAACAAGGATAGCTAGAATGGTTCACTGGATAGAATAGACTGATTTACCCGAGACTGGTATCTCAATTTTATCAGTATGTGAAGTTCTCCTTTGAGTTTGGAGAAAGGTTTATGGTGACAAGATGGATAAATGGTCAGAAGTTATTTTTCTCTTCAAGACTATGTGTTGCATGCCTAAGAATTCCACGTGAAGGAGTTTGTGAAGATTATCAGAGAGACCCTCCTCCAACAACCGATATCTTTGACCTAGAGAATTCTTTGGAGATCTAGACTCTAAATGGCACCAAGCGAAGGGCCATAGCTACTAAATTAGATGGGGAGAAGAGACTTCTGTTCAAGTTTGTTCAGAATTTGATTAGTCCAAGAAAAGGAGACTTTGCTGTGATGATGTATTAGGATGTGTTCATGATCCACCTGTTGAAGAATGGCCATAAGATCAATCATTGTAAGTATGTTATCAACCATATTTTTAAGATGATCAAAGCCACATCCAAATCCACCTCCTTGTTTTACTCAAGGATGATCTCAGCTATGTTAGTTTCAAAAGGGATGGTTGGACCAAATGAAGAAAAATCAGAGGACCTAGATTGCTGTCTATCCATGCCTATCATCATAAGGATGAATATTAGCTTGAACCCATGGAAGAAGTAGTGTGTTGAGGATAATGATCATGTGTATAAAAAGATTAATCCTGTTGACTATCCAAGATGGCCTAAAAATCTATTTGATCCTGGTTTAGAACAAGATTAAGTGCTTGAGTATTCAGAAGAAGAAGAAGAAGAGGAAGTAACAGCTGAAGCATCTCCTAGAGAAGAATCTAGAAGACCTCCAATGGAAATAGATCCTGTTGAAAAAGAAAGGATTGTTGTCCTTGCTGTTATCATTGCTGAAATACCACAAGGAGAGGAAGGTGGTGTTAGTTTGAGAGAAGAGGAAGCTCCTACTTCTAGTGCAGATGTAAATCCAGAAGCTCATCCTAATGCTGCAAGGATGTTGAATTTTCCTGATTCAGAACAGCAAGAAACCTTAGAGGAAAATCCTGCTGAAGAGGATATTTCTATTGAGAAAGAAGCAAGTCGAGATGCTCAACCAGTGGAACAGTCGGTTCTTGAGATTATTCCATCTGATGAAGAGAGGATGGAAATTGCCTTTTAGCTGGCAAAGAAAGAGTTTGCTGAAGGGTTTGGGGATTATCATGAGGATCTTGTCCATGTTCCTAAGCCTCAAGAATCTTGAAAGGAAGCACAAGTTGAGGGGGAGGAACCCCAGAACCTTGATATTGTTGAAGATGGATCTGCTGAAGCTTCTCAACATTCAATCACATATTCTGTGTACACTCGGTATGAATTTCCAAGAATTTATGACGTGAATGAGTCACAGAAAGTGACTGCAACTGGAATAGGTCTTTATTCTCTGTTTCAACTGAAGTCTTTAGTTCATCCAGATCTAGTACCAGAACCAGAACCCCAAACTCAATCTGAATCAAAATCTGAGTCTGAGGATGACTCTAAACCTCAACTAGAATCTGAACCACTACCATTACCAACACCCTTACCTAAGCATCACTACGTTGTGACCAAAGATGATCTGAATATTTTTGGAGAGGCTTTGTTAGCTGGAGTTGAGAAAATCGTCTCCACTCACCCTCACCCAGTGACTCAGTTAAGTCAAGAAGAGGCATAAATTCTCTTGGAAAATATTATCCTTTATATTCAACCAAGGATGATCTGAGAAATTCAAGAAGTTAGAGTAGAGAATAAGCTGCTGAGTGCTGATGTTGCAAGTCTGAAAAGTATGGTAGAAAGTTTTCAGAATGAGTTATCTTTGAGATAAGAGCTTTATCTTGTTTCTTCACCTACACCTATTGATGCTTCTCCTGAGCCATCTGATTCCCTCCCTGCTAGGTAGATTGTGTCTCAATTTCATCCATACCTACTTTATTTTGATGAGAATATCGGAAAAAGACACACAAAGATGCTATAATGCATGAGAGATCTTGTGGAATATCTGAAAAAGCTTACAGATGAATACACTGGATGCCTGCAAAAAGTTCTGAAACAGCTCAAAGTTCTAACCAAAGCTATCAAAGCTTCTCCTACTTCTGGTCAGCCCTCCACATCTTCTTTTGATGATTATATGCTGAGATCCATAATTAAGGAAGAACTTCAAAGTGCCTTCAGTGGCATGGATCTATCCTCTTTATCAGAAGTGATTCAAAACATTGATAGAGCATTGGACTTGGATAGAATTCATTCTAAGATAGCCAATGATGCTCAACAAGAGATCACCAAAAAAATAGATTTGTATCTCTCCCAGATTCTCTCTAAAATTTATTTGACAGATCACTTTAAATATCATGTGGAAAATTTTAGAATCCCTCCTGTGACTCAAGCTTTTAAAGCTGATGTTCAGAAACATACAGAGTTCACCAGATTTTTGGAAATATTTTTGGAGAATAAAGATGATTTGGAAAAGGCTATGCAATATGGTGGTGAAATCATTACTGATTTCATCAATATTTTGAAGCTTTATCTTCATGTGCAGAGCACTGATATAGTTTCTCCAGCTACTGCACCCCTTAGACCTGGTCTACCTACCTTAGCCTCAACTGCCATGACAATTAGCCACACTCTTTCTCAGATCTGGCCAGTCATTCTTGACCAACCACAGCCTAGATCTTCTACTGCTCCCACGTTGGATCCATCTGTTTTTGAAGGTCTACCCTTACCCTCTTTGTCTATCACATCTATGCCTTCTTCTACTTCAGCACCATCTCCTACTGCTGATAAAGGAAAAGAAAAGATGGATACCTGAAGAGTCCGAGGACTATTTTTCTTTTTGATGGGATGTCATTTCTTGGTTATTGTTTGTACTTCTCATGTATGTTCCATTCTGAACCCTTTTTAATGACAAATGCAGTGTTTCATTTCATTCTCTGTACTTTTTAATAATCCCAAATGGGGGAGAAAAACTACAAGTATAAAAGGGGGAGAAACATGTTTCACTATTATACTGATATATGCTCTTCTAATATGCTAGTTTCTATAATATTGCATTTCATTTATATTTTGACTATATATAAGTTGTGATCATCAAAAAGGGGGAGATTTTTGGACTCCTCATGTGTTAATAATGTTTTAATGATCACAAATCCAATTACTATTATCTAATCTCAATCTTCATTGCACATCTTGCTAATTCTCTTTAATCTTAATAAAAACTACACATCATGTTTTAATACTAACAAATCTTATGGGTGGTGATTACTCTCTTTTTAATTTACAAGTCTTATGCATTATCACAAATCTCACATATATTATCACAACTTTGTATTTATGATTCATGCTCTTTTACTCTCTAATGATTAAACTTAATCCATATTCTGCATATTACTTCTAAGTCCAAATACAGATATTTTTCTAAGTATGCAGACACCTTGAAGGGCTCACCATGACCAGACAGCGTGAAGGACTCACCGTGACCTACAAACCATGATGCTCATACCGTGAACAATATACCGTGACGAAGAAACTGTTTACATAATCACTGTGACACCATTTCTTAACTTTTTGTCAATATTATTTAAATAATGCTAACTGTCATATTTGATGTTTTTAATGCAATTAATGTTATTTAATGATAGTTGTTGGAATGACAGGAAACCGTATCTTGTACCTATGAAAAGTAAATCATTCCTACTACTAGAAATTGTGGAATATAAGGAATATTAATATGTAGTAAGAGAAGTGGTGTGCAAGTGTGAATATACAACAAGAAGAACTTACATACACCCGAGAGCACTGTGCTGAACAAACAGAACAATCCTGAACAAGAAGGAGATTGCAAGGCTTTCATAGAACTCTCACGAATGCAATCCAACACCTATGGAGAACACACGTCGAATCAAGAGATTATTTTCTTTCCTGAAGAAGACAATTTGAACTATGACACTCTGTTTTTCAATAGAAAAACTAGAGAAGGACTCAAAAGCATTCCTGCTGAATCCAACGAGTCCAGAGCTGCATTGATAATCACTAGAGCTTTCTAAACTCTCATCTATCTTCTCTATGTGATTTATTTATTAACTTTCGAGCAGTGTGGTGTACTCTGTATTTCTTATACGCACACTGTCTCTTGTACTAAACTGGAGGATATCAAAATCCTCACTCTAAATCTCTTAACTCTTGTTTACCCACATCAACTATGGAAGAGGTCCTTGTGTGGCATGCTCTTTGTTTTGTTTCACATGAAAAATAGTGGTAGAGGTCCATGTGTGGCCTGGACAGTTTTGTTAACTGTTGTTAACCTCGATCCAGGGTGTGGATCAAATTTATATAAATTTGAGAGGACTAAGGCTCGGCTTGAGACTAATCCTCATTTTATATTTGTTGTGCGTCAATAATTTATGTTCAACGTGTATTGCATAAATCTTATTTATTCCGCTGCTATTACTTTGAAATAAAAAACTATTTTAAAGATACTTTGATAGTTAAATTCGCATGTGTTTACACTTATTGAAAATTAGTAGATTAGTTTCAAAAGATAGTTTGATCTTGTGGTTAAATTAATTGAGACCTAATCAATCTTGGAGAAGATAAGTAAATATTTAGAATATGTATAAATTCACTATTGTTTAACTTGTTTTATAAATCGGGGGATTTTAAATAGACACTATTTTTAATAGAAATTTTAATTGGAACTCAATTCACCCTCCCCCCCTCTTGAGTGTCCACTCCGACCAAAAATTATTATTTTATGGAAAATATAATCATTTAATCCAAAGCTACAGATCCATTAACATATAAGATAGTAAGACTTCACCCAATTTAAGGCTCACCTCATAATTTGATTTATTATTCCCAATCTTCCAATTATTCCACATAGACCCATATCTCACCTTCATATTATTTGAGTCAAATTTATTTTCTTGATGTTATTCATTTAAAAGGATTTTTTGAAAATGAATCTTAAGATTCCAATTTTTTAATCTAACATACTTTTTTAATTGAATATACAATGTCCTAAATAATCTATAACCATATTTATATAACCTAATAATAATAATTAGTATATTGAAATATTTTTATATAATTTTTTAAAGAAAATTTCAATCTTTACTATAGTTTTTTAAGAGATTATAACATTGAAATTTCATACTTACATACTATGAGATCCATGAAGCAATGTTCTTCATTTTTCCTTACTATGTCTCATGGATGGAAACATGGGTTTATATAATGAATTAAATTTTTTTATATATAAAATTTATTACATTAAATTTTAATTTATTGAATTCTATATTTCTATTTATACATCAAGAAATTATACCATCAATCGTGTGTATGTGAGGACTACCGAGTCCACAAAAATGAATTTCATTTTTCATCACCTATCATCAAGTATAGTTGTAATAATTTATTTTATGAGTATATATGGTAATTATGACATGTTTAAGCATTTGAATGTTTCATATTAACATTATCTAAATTCAATTACTTACTCATGAAAACATTACAATATGTTTCCATTTCTGTTGGTTTCACCACCTATGTAATTGATGTATTAACAATTATTTCCAAAATGATTATTTCATTTATTATAATGTTATTTTAATTTAATATCTATATATATATTGTAAAAAGTAAGTATTTTATATTAAAAATTAAAATAATTTTAAATATATCACCTTTTGAATGTTATAAATGTCGAAAAATAGTTCATCACGATTTCCGTTATCAGATTTCATATACATGTTTTCCACATAATGAAAATTGGTCAAATGAAATAATTTAAAAAAAATTGATTAATCTATATTGAAATATATATAATTTGTTAATATGAAACAACATTGTGATAACAGATATCGTCTTTATGATTTTATTATGAAACAAACGACCAACTGTTTTAACACTTGATAATGAAAATAAAATATAAATGAATAATATAATTTTAATATATGTATATAAAATAATTATAAAACATGAAGTATATTTATAATAGGATTATGAAATAATTCAATAACATAGTTATATTCATTAAATAAGATTTTTGAGATCAATTCCACTAAACAAAATAAGTTAAGGGATTAATATCATGAATTTTCAACCCTTGATACATATTTCATTTTACAGACAACGGTTTATTTTTTAATGGTGTATCTACTAACCCATTATCATTTAGTATCATTTTTATATTTTATTTTATGATATTAAAGTTTCTATTATATTCCATTTCTATTATACGTTTTTGATGTGATTTTCTATAGTGTTATGGGATTTTTCATATCAAATACATCTATTTGAAATGTATTTTGTATTATAAACTATGTTTATTTCAAGTTCTATATTTACTTCCAAATTTAGATGTTATATCATGAAACATCATTTACTCAAGTTAATTGAAGTTCAATATACAACTCTTTCTGTTACAATATGGCCATAAACATCACATAATCTAGTTCATTTTACTTTATTTCACGTTAATATATTCCAAAATATGAATTAGGTTTATAGTTTTAGAGATTTAAAAATTAACATAATTTATATAAACACATATATATTATAAATTAGATTCTTATACGCAAAATATTATTTTATTCAATATATGAAATTTTTTAAAATAAAACATGCTTTCTTTCAGTATAAACAATTTACAAAATTATACATAAATTATTTATTAACATTACCCATAACAAAACCCAGGGAAAAAAATTATTTCTTGGGATGTGAATTATAAGCATGATAAGGGTCATATAAATTATGAATGAATATATTAGTCCATGAATTAAACTATTTTACAATGTTATAACTTTTACACTTCAAGTGGAATAACTCTTTCTTAACTTATGAAACTACATGTTTTATGTAAATAAATAGAAAGAATATGATCACCATAAATATAAAATGTGGAATAATATTCATATTACTTTTAAATATAATGTATCTTACCTATATGTTCCTCGATTGACCATCCTAATTAAACTTTGAACACCCATAATAGTATATTCCCATAATCTCATAGGAGAATCATAATTGTTTAACTACCTCCCATTAACCAATGTATTGGAGATGTATAACAGGCTCAATCACCCCCAATTAATTATGGAACCACCCGTGATCCAATCAATGACCAAGAACCATAACATATTCATAACACATATATCTATCACTAATGAAACATTATTGAGGAAAATCAATTTTCTATTTTGAAATCACTTTTAATTTGTATGTATAAAAAGAATTATAAATGAAACCCATTTATTTAAATTTAAATTTTAAAACATTTAATGGATAAATGAAATAAATAAGGAATCCTGAAATCAGGAAAATCATCATATTCTATATTCATAAAATCCCTTTCATTTTGAAATTTTTTTGACCTGAAAACTAAATTTTTAAAAATAATGAACCACAATTTATATTGGAACGCATTATACACATATAATTAATTTTCTAGAAAATAAAATTATATTCATTAATTACTAAACTAAGATACTTTTCCTCTTATATTTTATTTATTAAAATTTAACTAAGTTTATTAATTTCCATTTTGATGAGTTATAACTATCAGAATTGTCATTCTAGTAGTGGTTATTTTATGGATTTATCAATATTTCCATTTAATATAATAATTGGTGTTCTTCATGAAATGGAAGAAAAGTAAAAAGGATAAATGAAATAGTATAAATTTATATCAATGATTTTAAATGACCCCATATATCATATTTCATGATATTATGAAGTTACTTTAAATATAATATTATTGATAAATTTTTGGTCTATTTTTTACGGTTTTTTTGACCATCATAAACTCATTTTTTTAATTAAGTAATATGTCCAAAAATTATTTATAGTAAATTAAATATGTTATAAAATAAATATTAATATATTTTTTGTTGGTAATAATTGTTCTTTGATTATCTATGAATGTGGTAATAGAAAATGAGAACTCATCAAATATAAAGGCAATGAATTGTCACATCATAGATGATGTTTTCATTTTTAGAATTAGAGAAGAAGTGAAGAGGTAATATGATATATATTCTATTAAAAGATTTAAATTATATAATATTTATGATATTTGGTTTATATTTTATCTTTTTATAGTTAAAATTAGGATAATGTAGAATGAAATAATGTAAGATATAATTTAAAAGAGAAATGACATGGATTTTACATATTGAATATCTCCTCCTTAAGAACCTCCTTGAGGCACATAGGTTTGGCCTTTTGGTAAAACCATTAGTCCCTAGGAAAAGTATGTTTCTTGAGAAGGTAATTGGGAAGGATTTAAGAAATATTCATGGATTTGGAGGTGTGAGGACAAGTGGGGGTGTGGGTGGTATTTATAGGGAGATGAGTGGGGTTATTTAATTATTTTATTCATTTAATTATTAACATGTATCAATACTATCAGTAGTATTGATAATTATAACTAAGTAAATTAACTAGTTCACATGATATCAATCTAATGGTTGATTACCTCATCAGTACATCAATAATGAATCAAAAATTAATTTAATTAATTATCTGATAAATTATATATTTTATTATTCACCAAAAATTCAAATCTTTTTTAAGAATCCTAAAATAACATTGTAACCATTTTATGATTAGTAGAATTAAAAATGGAATATTTTTTTAGAAATATATTTGTAAATTTTTATTTTTTAATTTTTAATTTATATAATCATATATTAAAACAATAAATTTTTTAATATTATATCATATTTTTTGGACTTTAAAAAAGTAATAAGGTCAGATAATATTATCGTAATATTAAAATTTAAATAAAATAGTAATTTATCAATATATTTTTGAAAATATATTTCCATTTAAATTATTATATAAATTAAAAAAATTAATGTATATTTTATAACATACAAAAATATCAACACATAGTTTATCATTTTTGTAACACCTATTTACTTATTGAATTATACAAATATATCATATTTCATTTACATAATTAAATAAATATTTATAGCTTCAAAGTTGAGTTTACTATTTTAATGGTGAAATTACTATTCATAATGGTAACATTACTATTCCAACTGTCATGTTACTATTCCATTAGTATATATTCTCTAATTATTATATAAAAAACATATTTAGTTATACATTTATAATGAATATTACTCATTAATTATAGAATATATAAAAAATATTCTATAATTACATGGGTTGTATACTATTTATTTCATTGGGTTTTGACTTAAATGATCCTCATATGGTGAAGGGTTTTTTATTCGTATCCATAATATTGTAATAATCCTTAATATTTGCCTAAAACCAATAATGGTTGATATTATAGAACCTTTGATAAATTTATAATTTATTTACTCCTTAATATAAGTTGAAATCATGATGCAAAAACAATTAAACTTTCATAATTAATATTTATCTAGGTGGAATTGTTATTTTTAAAGACTAAATCGTATTTCATTAAATTTATTATCCACCTATATAAATGTTTTAAATTCCCACAAATCACCAAAATTACCTTGTAGAAACCCTAATTGTTTTTAATAAAAAAATCCTTAAAATTGCATTTATTTTTTTTGAAAAGTAGGATTATTTTTTATTTTAATGATGTGGTCATTCATAGAATGCATTTTAAAAAATATAAAATAATTTTTTTTATAATAATATTATATTAAATTCTAATAAATTATATTTTTCCATATGTTTTACATATTTTCATGATACATTTAATATAAAAATTTGGAAGAAATGTTTTGACGTAGTATTATGTTAATCTAAAAAATTGTTTTCTGAAGGTGATGTCAAAATAATATATTGTTTAGATGATATTAAAAAATATTTAATAAAAATTAGTTTTTTCAATGGCTCTTCCATACTAAAATTTTTCTTATCTAATGGAGTAATGGAAAATAAAACACCATATATTATTTCTTATTGAATAAGGGATAATTTTTGGTTATCAAATAATCATGTTTTTATGTGATGTCATTCAGAACATTCTGAAACTCATTTTATTATCATGATTTATATATGATTAGATGAATGATTTTATTTTATGTGGGACAATATATATAGATTAATGATGGGATGGGTCCTATATCTCCATATAATTTATTAGTATTGTCTATTTATGATGATCTCAAATGGGTACATTAGAGGATTTGTCCCTACTGATATGATACGCAAGATGATTTATCCCATTCCAAAGGTAAAATAAGGGAATTTATACCATAATAAATTGTAAACATGATGATTTATCCCAATAAAAATGTAAATGTGAATATTTTTCACAAGACACAGATTACATTATAGAATTTATCCCATGCCAAAGGGTATATAATGGGATTTTCAATGAAAAAGGGTATAAAGAATGATTTATACCAATCTAATGTGGTAAATGAGGGTTTTTATCCTAGCCCCAAGGGAACATAGTAATATTATACAAATACCATGAAGGTATGAAAGTGTTCATCCCAATCCCTCTTTATGACGGATTATATTAGGGTTATACTAGACACATTGTTTATAAAATTATGAATATTTCATTCCTACATTGTTATGAATATCATAATATCTAACTTTTATAATTTATATTTTCTATTATAGATACTCATGGTAAAAATATTCTTATGTTTACATCACCAAGGTTTTGAAGATAACTACATATTTAGAGAATTTAATAAGGGATCTAGTTTCGTTCAATTATGGACAGATAATGAAATTTAGTTTATAATAATTTTCCAATGTAATTGGTATTTAATGAAATTAATCCTAATTTTCGCTGGATTGCGAGATGTTTTGTGAGTTTTAATTTTTATTCATTTATATCGTTTTACAATAATGTTATGTTAAAATTTCATTTAATCAACGATATTTTTTCAAAAAAAACATTTTATCAATATTTTAAGTAGTTTAATGCATGGTTTCTTTAACTGATCTAATTTTATTTACTTAATATCTATGTATAAAAGTGAAGTTTAATATGAGGTGATATTATATAGGATAAAAAAATCCATTGTAAACCCATGTTAGTGTTTTAAATATTTATAATTTTATTGAAGGGTTTATAAATTATAAGATTTATAATATGAGTTCAATGCTAGGAATGGGTGTTGGTATCCCATTACAAGGATGGGATCAAGGTTAATATTCTTCTAGTTGATAGTATTAATGTAAGTAATAGGTGATCTTTGGAACACTACATCAGAGGATACCAAGATATAGATTTTCTTTCAACACTTAGTTCTGTGATTCATATATATTTTTGAAATACATGTGCGAATATGGATTATACAAAGATGAGCTCCACCAACATAGATATATTTAACCACTCTTGTACATTGTTTCTACACCACTAAAGGTTCCCTAATCATATTCTATATTAGAGATTCAGGATAATAACCATTTAGTAAAAGGAAACATAATATCTATCAACTACTTAATCTATATGTGGAATATGGATTATAACATTGAGACTATGATAGGGATGCCTCTAAGATATTAAAGGATATATTGATTCATTATAGGGGGTTTCAAAATAGAATCATCATGGAATTTCAATAGAGTAATTAATCACATGGAAGACTATAATTAAAAAAAGTGTGTACTTATACCAATAGAGGTAAGATTTCAATACCCATTATTTCAGACTATTTTATCAATAATATGGGATCCATACATTCCATAAATTCCATGAAATTGGTTTCCCATATTTTTTTAATAGTATATGTCCCACTGGAATATTTGGTTCTTTACAAGACTCTTGGGAATAAAATATCACCAATAACGAAGTTCTTATAGAATTATTTGGATTTAAAATAAATTATAAATAATTGGGATGTTATGGTTTCCAACATTAATGTAACATATTTAATTACAGTGAAGGAATTCTTGTTTTTTACCAATTCATGAATTGAATTATATGATAAGAAACCATCATTTTCCTCTTTAGTCGATGTCACATAATCACATCATACTGATTGGGGGTTAAAAAACTGATAGGCATGACCTAATTATTGAATGTTTGGGATTAACATTGCAGGAGTGGATAGATTGTAAATTAGTGTAATGAAATTTATAGGGAAATATTTTTTTCGATAGTAGTTGAATATCACCTTTTTGTGTTCCATAAATATTTCATAGTATCTATTTCAAAGATATAGGTGGGAATAAATATTTATCATTTTTCTAGGAATGATCTGTTGCCAATACCACTGTATCGTAGGAGTTTTAATATAATGGGGAAAAAAGATATAAAATATAGGGATACTAAAGATAAATTATTTATTTAGTTTATAACCACCCATATGGTATTTTTGTCCATATTTCTAAAATAGATGATGTCTATGTACTTGTTTTTGTATAATGTCTTATAAATAACCATGTGAACACTAATAAACATTAGACATTCCCATGGATTGATGATCTATTTTATAATTTTATTTGGTGTACTGGTTTTCATAGATTGACCAAGTTTCAAGTTATTATCACATCTAGGTCAGGTCAAAAGAAGTATTAAATACCAATTTTCGTAGTCAATATGGGAATTTTGAGTATCTATTAATATCTATTTGGTAGACTAAGGATTCATAGGTGGTTGTTGGCTCAGAAAATAGGATCTTTCGCCCTTTATTGGATTATTTTATTTTTTTTATGTATTATATCATAGAATATTCTAGGAATACAGATGTATATTATTGTATTCTTCTCATTGATAATATGAATCTATTTTTCCATTACTTATATATTAAACTAGTCTATTATTAATGACATTGATTTCATTTTTAGTCAGTTTGTAAATATGTTTTTGGCTTGATGAATGGACTTTGGAGTTATTAGAGAAATATTATAGAATTTCTCTTCTAATTTCATTTTCCTTGAAATGATTATGAATATATATTGTTCTTTTTTGAATATTTATTTAATTATTATTGTGTTTATGTTTTGATAATGTAATGACATGACTGTTCATTTATCATTTTAGAATTGGTGTTTGGAAATAATGAATGGTAATTGGAAACCAATGAATGTGTAATTTTTTGAGCTATATATGTTTGATGTGCATCAATTTGTGTGTCAAATCAATATTCATTTATAATTAATGGTATCATAACAAGTTTAATATTTAATATATATAGTATTTTGTATTCATGGGGGATTATTTAAGTTGGAAAACATGTAAAATCACATTTTTTACTTTAGGGTTTTTTTTTATAGTTAGAATATTGTACATAAGGTTATGTAGGAACAAAGGATGTTCTGTACTAGAAATAGAATATATTTATTGTTTTTTTTATTCCTCATGGAACGATTATGATGATTATAAGCAATGGGATCATATAGATCAAGAGTAAAACTATATTGATGGTGTAGTCATTTCCCTTTTTTTAATTTATGGGTATACAAAATGGAATATAGTGAAAAGATTTTTTTGAAAAGGGATTTTCAAACAATATTGAACGTTTCATGGAAAAATGCATGTAAGGATTGATTTGATATCCATGCTTCAAAATATGTAATAGTTAAAAAGTGTGTAAATGATTTAAATATGAACCAACGATGTGGTTTCACATAAGAATATTATGTGCCAAATGTGATGTGAAATAAGGGGTTTTCATTCTCAGAAATAATCTTACGTGCCCCGATGAAGATGCATCAAAAACAGACTCTGATGGTCTTAATGTCTTATAAATAGGTAGTTATCCACATTGAAGACTTAATAATGTTCAACTGAAAATTTGGTTTCTCTTCTGCATTCATGATTTCCACATAAATGGTCGGTAGAGAGGTAATCTTTCCCTCAAGAAGTTGTTTTTGTCTAAAAGTCCACATGAATCTCATTATACAGTTTCTCCATAGATCGGGTTTGTGTGAAAGTCATATTATGAGAAGAATAACAATTGTTCTATGAAAAATTAGATCTTGACCGAAAAATGAAGAAGTTAAATACAAATTTATTGTTGGATTTCTACATATCTTTTGATATCTGATTTCATCGGTCAGTTCTTCCTTATGAATAATTTCAAGACGTCGATTCAACTCATTCTGGATAGTGCCAAATAATTCAATACAAATATTTTTAAGAGACCTTTATGTTGATAAACAAAGTAAGACTTCTCCCATCATAATGAGATCAGGGGAGATTATAGAATTTATCTATTGGATATAGTGTTTTTTATTAATCCATTATAAAGAAACAATTTTTGGAATAGAGTAAATATCTTTGAGACATTTGTAATCCTCAACTAGTGAAGAATAGTTGGATTTTTATGACTGAAATCCTATCTCCATATAAAAATTTGAGTATACCTGTGTGTTGAAACATGTAAAAATTATTATGTCATCTCTTTGAATATGATAATTTGTTTTCTTCTATTTTTTATTAGACAGGTTTAACAGTTTCCTATAAATGTGGTAACAAGATCCATCAGGTCAAATGAAGTAGTTGAAACCCTGATTCACCCATCCCCTATTAGGGTCATCTTAGGTCCTTCATGTTAATCCATTGTATAGGAAAATAAATATAGTCAACATTAGTAACATATCCTTAATCTTCATAGATGATTTTATACCTCACATTTACTCAACATATAAATGGATAATTTTTTATGGAGTATACATTGTGAAAATATAACTTTCCAAAATTTATATACCCTTTTGAATTTTTATCTAATGATTCATCTGCCTATTGTGTTCTTAAAAAAACATAGGCTTAGAAAATGAAATGATACATGATGAAATTAATAGGATTTTGAATGATACTAAATGAGATAGTTCATGGTTGATTTTCATGGGTTTTCAAATTTGGTATTGAAATTTTTATTTATTGTGAAATATTTTTTCTCTTTTAGGATTAATAATTTAATCATGAATCATGGGAATATAAATAAATTGTTATGGAAATATATTTTTTAAACTAAATATATTACAGTTGTATTCATTGGTTAATATAATGAATTTTGATTAAGAGTAATACCCAATTATTTTTATAGATTATTAAATATTTTTTTGCAAAAATTATTAGTCATATTTTTAGGAGAATTTGAAACCTACTGAAAATTGATAGTGTTTCAAAAATAAAATAAGAATATAATAGTCATGTGATATTATATTTTTAACTTATATATACTCAATTTGTTTATTGAAATTTGTTTAAATACTTTAATATTCATTATAAAACCATTTTTGATGCGTAATAGTGTGTTAAAAATTACATATATCAACATGTTATAACGATGTTTTGATAACCACGCTATAATGGGGGTGAATTTGAGAGGCATTATTGTTTATCAATTTTAAAAAAATTCCCCTTTTTAAAAATATGTCAATTATTTAGAGAATTTTTCTCTATTTTTTAACATATCTAATTATATACATTTTACATCAAACAATAAATCAAAACAACCCCATGAATGTTATTGTGGATTGAATCTGACATGGATGAATACGTCCATGGTTTATGGTGGTTGTTAACCAACCCACACAAATCCTTTTGTTTATTTTCATGAAATAAGTTATCAATGGTACTAACATAAACAATTTATCGAGGAACGAACCAGGTAAAAATAAATCTATAACATTGAAGGAAAAATAAATTATGTCAGTTTTATTCACTTAATAGGATAATAATAAGTTTTAAAATTTATTTTATAGACACCAATTTCTATAACAACCTTATATTGAATATAATAATTAAGTTTCTTCCTCTATTTAATGTAAATAAAAACGGATGACTCATAAATACTATAATCTTGTAGAATACCGTTAACAACCCAAATTTTATAGCACATTAATTTATTATTAATTAAAAAATATTTCACTTAATACAATCCCAATGATTTACATGTCTAATGTGTTTGGTAATTAGGTAAATTACATAAAAATTTAGAAAAATAAAAAAATATTTTTATTGTAAATTTCTATAACATGCTCACAGTTAAAACTGCATAGAATAACATGGAGAAAAATATAAGAAATGGTTGGTCTATAATTCCATGTAAGGTAATAAGAATGTAATAATGTTCTAAATATTATAAAATCAGGGTACAAAATGGTAATAAATGGTGTTATAAGAATAAACATGAATAATATGGCATGATATAACATGATAATCATAAAAAAACCTGGTATATGTAGAAAAAACATAAAGAACTATATCATAAAAATATTTCAAAGATAAAAACCAATAAATAATAATAATAAAAATCACAGATTGGAATCAGGATCACTCCCTTTTACAACATGACATTACATGAGTCTAGAAATTCCCCAATGAATTGGAGTGTTGTAGAATTTTGTGTGGTCCCATTAAATTCATTCAATCCCTGTGATTATATGAGTCACATTGGTCATAAAAAAGAATTTATTCATTATATATTTTATACCAATATCTGGGTGTGTGCAATACATACAACTCAGTCCCAATTCAATGAAGTATCAGTGTATAAAGGTGAACAACCATGTTAATAAATGAGTATGGAATCCACTACAACATTTTTTCCCTGGAAAATTGTGGGGAATGTTTTGCAGCATAATGAAATAACATAAAAATTAATAATATATTTTCATGTGATGTAAAAGGATCTCTAGTTATTAGGAGATAACATATGATGTAATACATGCATATAGATACATATCCCCATAAAAGGAACAAGAAATAAGGGCCATATGATAACAATGAGTCATTAATATAGAATAGATTGTGAGGATCACATACATTAGTGTGCGACTCCAAATGCTTGGGATGAGCGCAATGAGATCTTGGGGGATCCAACAGAGGACTGTAGAGTGGGTAGGTATGAGAAATTATGTCATATAAATATTAATAGTGAATTGAAATTGAAGAATATGTAGTTTTGTGTCAGAATAGTGTGTGTAATTCTTTATCATTTATCAAACCGATTTTATGGACACTATATAATAAAATCCCAAAACTAGAAAAGATTAAATGGTTTTTCCTTGGGATTCTTCCGAATTGGATTTTCCTAAATCATTTATATTTCCATTGGTCGATCTTAAAAAAATAATTCACATTCATATGCGGAGGTGAGTCATACTCTTACAGAAATTATTTTTAAAAATGAAAATATAGAAAAATATTTTTTAGATTCAAAATGGTTTTAGAATTTAATAAAATAAAAATAAAATCTCATTATATTAAAAATATGTCAAATATTTCGTTGCATATACTCTTTTGTAGTATTGATTATATCACTTCAGGTTTATTGTGATGTTATAATACACACAGTAAATTTAAATTGTATGTAGTGATTACCAGAAAATTTTAATATCTCAAAATACTATGAAAAAAAGTCCATTAGATAATTTAAACATAATAATTAAAAAAAATAAATATATAAATAATTTTCTAAATATGTTAATTTTCACTTTTAAAATAATATCTTCATTTCTTATGAAATGTTGATTTTTTTACCCTAAGAGTTTTGAAAACTGTTATAAAAAGTAAATTTTACATCATAAAAATTATATGATAATTTATATATAATAATTTTTTTTAATAATAATAAATTATTAAAAATTTAATTATTTCAAAAATTTATTAATTTATAAAAATAAATTCTATAATTGAATTTGAATATAACCTGAAATACTTTTTTTATTTTTTTGTATCTAAATGAAATCATCTATAAAGTAACAATAATTTTATGAATATATATTCATAATTATATAAAAATGAATTTACATAATGATATATCTAGGGTCTTGATACATATTCCATTAATACCCCTACATACTTCATAAGGGTAAGATGTGTGATAAGGATACTTTCATGTAGTGGTTTAGCATACATGGTTTAGGACATGATCACGATGAGATTGAACTTCCAAAAAAAGGAGTAAATATTTATTAAGTTGTTCAATCTCATATTGGGTTTTCATGTTGTATGTAGATACCCAAAGCTTGACATACATGGACATTACATTAGTTTTTCGAAATACTTAATACATAACAAAAACAAACACACAAGGACCGTAATAGTTTAGTGTCTTTCGAAACTCGGAGCATAATCTTCTAATCATAGTGAAATATCATAAAAAACTCCAATAAAGATATTAACCTTTTGTTTTCGTAACTAAAAACTTTATTTATATCTGGGGAAAAATAAAACATATAATGTGTAAGCTCAAATGCACAGTAAGGGTAAGAATGTAGAAAATAAAACAATCTATATACATTTGAATTTCAAAACATGAACATAAAGTTTACATATCAAAATCTTGAGTTGTGAAATAAATCATGGAAGTACGTAAGGAATAGGCCATAAAGGAACATTAATAATGATAAAATAGGATTGGAATAAAACATTAAATTTTGGAAAATCATTATGCACATGATATGATTTCCATAGTAGCCAAGAAATTGCTGCCAAGACCATCTTAGTGGACAAAGTCCCTTTCTAAATCGAGTACACTCCTTATTTCAGTCCTGTAACACTGAACCAGATTAACTAATCATTCTAGCCATGTATATCTCATGAAACATAAATCTTTACCCAATGCATTGTAGGGATATATAGGTCCCACCCATCTCATTATAAAATCATTCTTACATGTGCCAAAACATAAACATATATCATTCATCATAACCCAAAGAATAAAATGGGTTTCA
Organism: Viscum album; assembly: GCA_963277665.1. NCBI lineage: Eukaryota > Viridiplantae > Streptophyta > Magnoliopsida > Santalales > Viscaceae > Viscum > Viscum album. The sequence goes on along the minus strand of OY728146.1, from coordinate 193,790,939 downwards.
TAAACATCATCCCATCAGAACATAATCCAGATAAAACAAATAGATATAATTTCATCATAATAATAGTGAAACCATTTAAATCATAGAGACAGTATACTTGAAACATACACATATGAAATAATGTCATCTTAGATGGAAAATAGTTTTGACAAATCACTTGAATGGAATTCTTGAGGAATGTATCCTTTATTCTTCAAAATCATATTCTCTTCACAAAATTTCATGAATTTTTAAAAGAAATGGATTTTTTTGAAAATAATAACGAAATATTGTAGAGTAATCTTCATGAAAATAAGGATTTATAAAACTGTAAAAATCATTCTATACAGTATAAGTTAAAAAAAATTCTTCTCGTGCTTTTGCTGGAAAGTCAAAAAGTACCTCCTATGGTGAACCAAAGAAAGATTCCTTTCATGCCTTGTAGTAAATTTAAATAATGTGTAAATGTACTTTAAACATACATGAAACCATTTTTATAAAATAGGGACATGGATGATAAATATAACCACATTAAATATTTAGAAATAAAAAATCTTCGATAAAAATGAGACTGTGAGATTTTCCCTTATAAAGATATTTTTATAAATAAAATAGATCACTTATGTGTATTCACTATAAGGTCGCATTATGAATATATAAATTCATTATAAGATATAATAAATCATTCCTCACATAATCAAATGATGACATAAAAATGAAAGATAAGATCAACCTAAATAACAGAAATTGGGTTATGAAGTTCCCTTACCATGTGTCCAATTTCTTCTGTATGTGTCTGAGACCAATGTATAGTGGGTTTAAACATATTATTAAATTGTAAAAGATCCATAATAATATTAATGATATCATATATGATTCATTTACGACTTTATATTATCCATTTATTTGTCAATTTAATGTTAAAGTAGTGTTTTGGGTAAAATCGTTTCATTTATCATCTGTGTTTTGACTTGTAATTATTAATATGATTAATTAGATCATGATTAAATAATTCCAAAATATAAAAATTTATTTATATATAATATATATTCACAATATACATATATGTAATAGTTTGATAAATGGAAATAAATACACCGTTCATGGAGACGAAAGGCCGTATGTACGCATGAACGATGTTTTTCATTTCCTCATTGAATGAGTGGAATTAAGTAAATGACATACATATATATATATAAATAAATATAGTAGCATTATTATGTCATATATTTCATTATTACTTATTATATATACTTTATAATCATTCTTTAATTGTTAACAAGGAAAATGAATCTGTTCACGTCGTGGAGACGGTAATCAGTACGTACGCACGAGTGATGATATCATTTCCATATTTATTAAATGGAATTGGAGTGGATGATATAATATCTTACAATCCGTATGATGTTTTAATAATAATATATAGTTATTATTTACACCATTATACCCATCCAAGTAAGGTGGTGGTGGAAAAACTAATTACACCACGACGTAGAGACGATATTTGGTACGTATGCACGCACAGTGATTTTGTTTTCCGTAGGATGGATAGAAGGTGAAATAGGTTTGTTTCATATTTATAATAACATATTACTATATAATTAATACTGATTTTATTACTTTATAATGAAACAACTAAAGAAGATGAAGTAGAATAATAAAGAAACTTGAAAGAGTCGGTAGAAGAGATTACCTCTTCCTTGACGCACCTCATTTAATCTTATTCTTAGGGCACTAGAGTTGGTCTTTTAAGAAGAGAAAAACCTATATGATATAACTAGAGAGGTTTAGAAGAGTAATTGTCAGGGTTTTGCCGATCTTTAAGTCTCAAAAGGGTGTGAAGTGAAGAGGGAAGTGGTGCCCTTTCTATAAGGGATGAGAGGGGCACCATTAGAAAAACATGAAATATTATTTAATAGTAAAGTCATATTCGGTTTATAATAGATCCAAAATGATTTATTTTTTAGTTAAAGTGGGAATGTTTCGAAATAATCTCAAAAAATGGGTTTTTACAAGTTTAGGTTACTATTTTAACATTATCATTTAGATTTAACTCTAAGTTAAATAATTTAACATTTATTGTGTCTTCTTGTTTTCTTACACTATATAGTTAATAAACTTACTATAACAAGCCAAAAAAACCCCATGTGGTTCATTATTAATTTATATAACCTTATATAAGTCATTTGGATGAACATTAGATATTTATGAATATAATAACAATTAATAATAACATATTTCTTTTAAAAATAATTTATGTAAATTTTTACAATATTTGGTAATTGATTCTTGTGAAAATCATAACAACATGAATAGTTCTAAAAATTTTAATTGAATCAATACTTACATGTAATATTAACCTTGAAAATTAGTGGAATTCTTAAAAATGGTCAAATTACTTTTATTTGGGTATTTATAACATCAATTATGTTAATATTTCATTAATAGGGTAATGACTTCATCATCATTGTGTCATAAATAAATTAAATTATTTAATGTCTAAAAATTATAAATAAAATAAAATTATGAATGAAATCATTTTAGATTTCAATTGAATTTTTATAGTTGAATTTATCTTATGTATAACCCTATATTAATGATGTTTTAGTTATTAAACATTGATTTTAAATATTTTAACTCCTCTTTAAATAAAATATTAATAAGTGTCCTAATATAATAAAAATGGACATAAAGGGTAATATTTTATTACTATGTTTTTTTTGTCAAATTACACTTATCCAATAAAATTAGGACGTGTGTTTGGGTAATAATAATATCATTTCTACCCTTAATTACACTATTTACTTTTAACTTTGGAAAATAAAAGTAAAAAGTTATTATTCACCAAAAATTATTTTTATCTTATTGAACCACATTTTACTCAATTATATTAATCATGTATCTCTGATTTTTGAAATTCCACTCATAGAAGTGGTAAAATTATGTTTTATCTAAACTTTCAAATTCTCCTAGGTGGTGGGTAAAAGACGGTGAAAAGTTCAAAAAAAATTTAAATATATAAAATTATTATAAAATGACTCAAATGAATTACATTGAAAATATATATGTATTATCTATAAATTTTTACCTAAAATATATTTAAATAAATCAAATAATTATTTAAACAAAAATCCGTTTTTTAAATAGTAACCTAGTGTTTTCACTAATCATCTAAAATTAAAAGTTTGCTGAAAAATACCAAAAATTCACATTAAGCTAATTTCAATATTCCAAATCCAAAAAATGAAGTCCATTTTTAAATATAAAATTTATAAAATTTCAAATAGTGGGCACTACTATTCATAATGGCTAGTTCATAATAATATTATAATAATATCTTGTTTAGTGAAACATAAAATTGCGTACTACACATGATATCAAAGAAGGTATTGATTGCATGTAATGCAATACAAGTTAGGGATACATGTAGTTAATGCTCCGTTTGGTGTTTCATATAATATAATCAAATCTTATTTCATTTATACATTAAATAAAATCTATACATAATATTTCATAGAATAATTTCCTCCAGAAAATTGTGTGCAACATGAGCCTAGAATAGTGTTGCTTATACTGAAAGCTAATACGATTTTGCCTATAGAACAAGATAATATTTATGTATTGTATAGAAGAAATCAATTAAATTAAAAATAATATATCTCATAAAATCTTAGGTTGTTACATTCTACCCCCCTTAAAATGAATTTCGCCCTCGAAATTCGTCGGGGTGATAAATGGTTTACTACTTGAATGATTCTTTCATAGAAACCCACATATTAAAAAGTAATAATAAAACATCATTTTAAAAAGAGAATTTAGAATCATAACAGTCACCCATTGTAACTCAGCACTGTGTTTCTACATAGGACAACGTAGGTGAAAATATGGATATGGAAGAGAAATATAACCATAAACTTCTGATGAAGAGTGATAGAGGACATGGCAATGAAAAAGCCAACAATCACAAAGCCGTAAATTTTTTATGATCTAAGGTACCATCTAATTCATCAGATATAAGGCACTAGGAAAACATTTTTGGTTATTATGATCATTTCCCTAAAAATGAAGAAATTGGAATTAGGAGAAATACATTCTTGATTTTGGTATATTCTCACCATTGGTCATTTCTTAGACAATTTCCACTTCATATCATAAAGAAATGAAGCTTAATTTGTCATTCATGAAGTGTTTGCAGATCATGTGATAGAATGACGGGTCATTACATATGTCTCAAACAAAAGGTTAGAAAAATTTATCAAAAATACATAAGTCCATCTATAGTGAGATTAATCATATATGGTTCCTAAAATGGACTTATACTTCATATATCACACTGATTAATATAATAAAACTAGTTTCTACTAACCAGGGACTTCATGTTGGCCAGTGGTAGGTGATAAAGGCTTGTCATACTTCAGTTGTTGGTTTGATTCCCATAGCCTTATCTGACGTGACAAGTTATCGCCCATCCTATAGGTTGTCCTTTTTCTAAAATTAAATTATTGTAACATTCCATAAATAATAATGAAAAAATTTCTAGCCTTAAACAATACTGAATTATGTCCAACATAATCAATTCCAATCTTTAGGCTTGTCCAAAATACTTCTGTCCAAGCTTATAGTATAAAGAAAATAGTTACAAGAAATTTCATCTACCGAGCATGTGAATACAATCATTTATCCCCCATACATCAAACGATATATCTTGTTGGTCAAATTACAAACATGTGAATACCTTAATCATGTTTTCCTTTGAAAAATTATTACCCATTGACCTTAGTGAAGACATTAATGCTATCAAAATTTAACACTTTCCACATACCAAAATCCAAAAATTTCTTATATACTCAAACCATGATATAACTTTGTCCTTATATCAGTCATGACCTCATTTCATTTTTTTCTTTATCACTTCGTTATGTGCATATTATCCTCTTTCCAAAAATATTTCAATCACTTTTCATGGTTACCGATACCATATAATTATTAAAAACCAATACATAAATATTCCAAAATGCTACAATGCCATAAATGATATTCCATGATACTATTTTAAAATCCCATTACATAAAAACTAAATCACTACACAACATCATTTTCATACTCAACATCACAAATAGTGGTCGCATGTGACTTCCCTTTATCATTTTCCTTAAGAGGTTTCTCATGTTGATCATCATTAACCCTTTTATTAGGTAATTGAATAGCATAATGCCCCATTTCCTTGCACTTGAAGCATTGAAGTGTTGGTGGTGCATTCTCTGCAGTCTTTTCTTTATTCACAACATTAGCAAACCTTATTCCATTACATCGACACTCAGATACTCAATGACCTTATTTTACACACTTAAAACATTTTTAATTCACATTAAGGCAATCTACACCTAGCTTCTTTCCACACATTGAGCATAAAGAAACATTCATCTTCTTTTAACCATTATTCTATGATTTCTCCTTGAACTCCCTCTTTCATTTCTTGTCAAAACCATGAGATGGATTTGTAACACCAACTTCCATTTCTACCTTGATAGCACAATGCACTATTTCTTCATAGCTACTGAAGTCTCTTATAGCTAATGACCATCAATGACTTGGTTATAAGCCATTGAAGAATCGACCAACTTTACTTTCAGGTTGGATGATAAAGCTAGATGCATACCTTGAAAGACTTGTAAAATTCTCTTCGTATATACCAACAGATTCATCATCCTTTTGCTTTATCTCAAGGAAATCCTTTTCCATATTTGTTTGAAGAATATGAGGGATGTATTTTCTGAAAACTATGTTCTTGAACTCATCCCATTCCATTGATTCAATTTCATCTTGAGGCCTCGTATTCTTAATTAAAGTCCACCATTGATTTGCTTCACCTTCTAAATAGTAAATAGCCAGAATTACTTTTTCATGTTCTGAACAGCGAAGTATGGAAAATATCTTTTCAATGGTATTGATCCATTTTTCACCAACAAGTGGTTCATAAGTCCCACTGAATGAAGGTGGGCGTTGCCTCATGAAGGACTCAATAAAATATTTTCCGCTTCTCTAATCATTTGGATGTTCAGAATGATTCATAGCCTGTGTAAGTATAGAAATATGATTTCACACTCCATCTCCCATAACATTGGTTTGTTCAGGAGGACAATCATTGCATTGTCCTTTACATTTTTCAACATGGTTACTTCGGGTTCAAGCCATCGTCTAAAACCCAAAAACAATAGTGTGAGAGGAAAAACTCATGCTAGGGAAAACAACATAATAAAGGGGGAGTGCCTTCAATATATAATATCTTAGGCTTAATTATAATATTGTTACTGTAATTCTAGGATAATAACATATACTTATACTTAACCTTAGGGACATCCCTAGACATACCGTAGAAATATCTCCAGGTATATCACTATAGTTTTCACTTCCTAGTTTCCAAAGTTTAATTAAACCTTTCCTCTGAAACCAACTGTTGAGACCCAAAGATTTACGTACATGGAAACTAAATTACTTTTCTAGAATACTTAATAAATAACCAAAAACAAACACACAAGGACTGTAATAGTTTAGTGTCTTTGGAAACTCGGAACATAATCTTCTAATCGTGGTTAAAGATCTTAAACATCTCCCATAAAGATATCCCAATTTTGTTTTCTTACATAAAAACTTTCTATATATCCTAGGGAAAATAAAACATATAAAGAGTGAGATCAAATGCTCAGTAAGGGTAATCATAGAGAAAATAAAACAAACCATATACATTTGAACATCAAAACAAGAACATAAAGTTTACACATCAAAATCTTGTGTTGTGAAATAAATCTTGGCAGTACGTAAGGAATATGTCATAAAGGAACATTAATCATGATAAAATAGCATGGTAATAAAACATTAAATTGTGGTAAACAATTAAGAATATGTTATGATTTACATTTTATCCAAGACATTGTTTCCAAGACAATCTTAGTGGACAAAGTCCTTTTCTGGATCAAGTTTACTCCATGTTTCAGTACTATAACACGGAACCGGATTAACATACCATTCCAGCCATGTCTATCTCATGAGATATAAATAATTACCCAATTCATTGGAGTTAGATATAGGTCCCACCCATCTCATAATGAAATCATTCTTAGCTGTGCCACAACATAAACACAAATCATTCATCATAACACAAAGAATAAAATTGGTTTCATAAACATAATCCCATCATTAAATAATCCAAATAAAACAAATGGATATCATTTCATCATAAGAAAAGTGAAACAATGTAAATAATAAATAAATTATACATGAAACATACACATATGAAATAATGTCATCTTATATGGAAAATAGTTCTAACAAAACACTTGAAAGGAATTCTTGAGGAAAATATCATTTCTTCTTCAAAATCATTTTCATTTCACCAAATGTCATGAAATTTTAAAATAAAAGGATTTTTTCTGAATATAGTCATGAAATGTTTTATAGTATTATTAATTAAAATAAGGTGTTATAAAACCATAAAAATCATTTCATTCCATATAAGATAAAAAAATTCTTCTTCTACTTTTTTCGGAAAAGTAAAAATTTACCTCATATGGTAAAAAAAGAAATATTCCTTACATACCATGTAGTAAAAGTAAAAAATGGGTATAAAGGACATTAAACATACAAGAAACCATTTTTAGAAAATAGGTACATGGATTATAAATATAACCCTAGTAAATAATTATAAATAAACAATCTCGGATAAAAAGGAGATTGTGAGATTTTCCCTTGCAAAGATATTTTTGTAAATAAAATAGTTCTCTTATGTGTATTCACTATAAGGACACATAACATAAGTATAAATATATGATAAGATATAAAAATTCATTTCTCACATAATCAAAGAACGACATAAACAAGAAAGAGAAGATCAACCCAATGATCGGAAATTGGGTTAAGAAGTTCCCTTACCTTATGTACAATTTCATCCGTATGTGTCCGAGACTCCTATATAGTGGGTTTAAACATATTATTAACTTATAAAAGAACCATAATAATATTTATGATATCATATATGATTATCTTACGACTTTATATTACCAGTTCATTTTTCAATTCCATGTTAAATCAGCGTTTTGGGTAAAATCATTTCATTTATCGTACGTGTTTTGACTTGTAATTATTAATATGATTACGTAGATCATGATTATAAAATTCATGAATATAAAACATGATTTATATGTAATATATATTCATAATAAACATATATTTAATAGATCAATAAATGGAATGAAATACATCATTCATGGAGACAGTAGGTCGTACGTACGCATGAACGCTGTTTTTTGTTTCCTTATTAAATTAAATGGAATTAAGTAGATGACATACATATATATATACATAAATACAGAAGCATTATTATTTCATATATTTCATGATTACTTATTATATATAATTTATAATCATTCTTGAATTGTTAACATGTAAAATGAATCTCATCGCGTCATGGAGACGGCAATGGGTACGTACGAACGAGCGATGATATCATTACTGTATTTATTTAATGGAATTGGAGTCGATGATATAATATATTAGAATCAGTATGATTTTATAATAATCATAAATAGTTTTTTATTTACACCATTCTACCCATCTAAGTAAGGTGCTGTTGGAAAAACTGATTACACCACGGTGTGGATACGGTATTCCGTAAGTATGCACGCACGGTGATTTCATTTCTGTATTATGGATAGAAGGTGAAATAAGGTAGTTTCATTATATAATAACATATAATTATATAATTAATACTGATGTTATTACTTTATAATTAAACAACTAAATAAGAGTAAGTAGAAGAAGAAAGAAACTTGAAAGAGTCGGTAGAAAACATTAACTCTTCCTCGACACACCTCCTTTAAACTTCTTCTTAGGGCACTAGAGTTGGCCTTTTGAGAAGACCAGAACCTCTATTATATAACTATATAGGTTGATAAGAGTAATTTTCAGAGTTTTTCCAAGCTTAAAGGCTCAAAAGGGTGTGATGTGAAGAGGTAAGGGGTTCCCTTTTTATAAGGGATGAGAAGGGCACCTTTGGAAAAACTTAAAATATTATTTTATAATAAATCATATTCATTTTATAATAGCTGAAAATTGATTTATTTCATAGATAATGTGGGTATGGGTCTAAATTCTCTCAACCAATAGGTTTAGACATGTTTAGGTTACTATTTTAACCTTATCATTTAGATTTAACTCTATGTTAAAAAAATTTAACTTTTACCTTGTCTTCTTGTTTTCATAAACTATATGGTTAATAAATATACTATAATAATCCAAACTAACCCCAAGTTGTTTATTATTAATTTATATAACCTTATCTAAGACATTTGGATGAAATTTATAATTTTATGAATATAATATAAATTATTAATATAATATTTATTTTAAAAACTATTTTATGTCAATTTGGACACTATTTGGTAATTGATTTTTCTGAAAATCATAAAAACGTGATTAGTTCAAACAATTTTAATTTAATAAAAAATAAAAAGTCATATTAAACTATAAAATTAGTTTAATTCATAAAAAGGCTCAAATTACATTTATTTGAGTATTTATAACATCAATTATGTTAATATTTCATTAATAAGGTAATTACCGCATCATCATTATGTCATAAATAAATTAAATTATTTAATTTCTAAAAATTATAAATAAAATACAATTCTTTTATAAATAATTTTTATATTTCTAATTAATATTTATAGTCGAATTTATATTATGTATAACCCTATATAAAAAATATTTTAGTTATTAAACATTGATTTTAACTATTTTAACTCTTCTTTAAATTAAATAATAATATGTGTCCTAATCTAATCCAAGTGGACCTAAAGGTAATATTTTATTCCTAAGATAGTTTTTGGTGGAATTATAGTTACCTAATAGAATTATGACATGTGTTTGGGTAATAATAAAATCATTTCTACCTTTAATTACCCTATTTACTTTTAACTGTGGTAAATAAATGTAAAAAGTAACTTTTCAACAAAAAACTATTTTTATATTATTGAACCAAATTTTACTCCATTATATTAACCACGTCTCTCTGATTTTCGATATTCCACTCATAGAAGTGGTAAAATTATGTTTTATATACATTTTTAAATTCTCATAGGAGGTGGATAAAAGACGGTGAATAGTTTAATAAAATTTTTATATATCTAAAATTATTATAAAATGACTCAAATGAATTACATTGAACTTATATAGGTATTATGTATAAATTTAGACCTAAACTAAATTTAAATAAAATAAATAATTATTTAAATAAAAATTTGATTTTTAAATAGTAACCTAGTGTTTTCAATATTTATCAAAAATTGAAAGTTTTTAGAAAAATACCAAAAATTCACCCTAGGCTAATTTCGATATTCCAAATCCAAAAATAAAGTCCATTATGAATGATAAAATTTATAAAATTTCATAGAGTAGGTATTAATTTTCATAACGGCTAGTTCATACTAATATTAGAATATTATCTCGTTTAGTGAAACTTGGTTTTGCGTACTACACACGCAATCGAAGAAGGTCTTGATTCTGTGTAATGCAAGCCATGTCAGGGCTACATGTAGAGAAATCTCCATTTCTTGTTGTGTATAACATAATCAAAACTTATTTCATTTATACATTAAACAAAATCTATACATAATGTTTCATAGATTAATTTCCACAAAATAAACTTGAAATTGTATGTAACACGAGCCAAGAATAGTGTTTCTCATTCTGCAAGCTAATATGGTGTTGTGTATTGTACATTCTAATCTTGGTGTAGTGTGTCGAATAAATCAAATAAATTAATAATAATATATCTCATAAAATCTCAAGGTGTTACATTGTATATAACAATAATTGTATCTCCCATGGAATCTATGATAAATAGTCTTCATAGGGTATGATCCTACTGGTTGAGGGAATAACTCCCCTTTCCTATGTCAATTGGATTGGTAAAACCCAATAATTAAAATAATACTTTGATAAATTTTCAATGGATATGTAATCAAGGGTAATTCTTGATAAAGGTATTTTAATATTTATATGATATAATAAAAACAAATTATTGCATTTCTATTCTATAACCATATTAAATAATAATACATTTAAATAAATCTTAATGTTAATTTTATTTATAAATGACCAGGCCATTAAAATCATGACCACCATTAGAAATACATCCGTTAAAATTTCCATTTCCTACAAAATAACATTTGAGGGTATGTTTTTTCATTATTTCCTTTAGTTATAACACCACATCTTCAAACATGTTGTTTTCTAAGAATGATTTCACTAGGTACAATGTCTTATTTTATAGAATATTTTATGAACAATGTAAGAACATAAAATACTTCTCTTCATATGAGATATCATTCTCCAATGGTACAACCTTTATATTTGGAACATGTATGTGATTTGATATATACTTTATCCAGAGGGATACATGAAATACATAATGTACATGAGATATGTTATGTAGGAGTGCTAGTTGGTAGGCCACTGCTTAGATGCAATCAAGGATCTCAAAGGGGTTGATGTATCCTGGAAAATAAATTCCCTTATTACCAAATCTGATAACATTATTTCATAGAGATAAAAAGAATAATACCATATATCCAAAATCAAACTATAGCTCTCTTAAATGATAGTTAGTATATCTCTACTACCAACTATGACAAACCATGACGTGCTATGGAATGGTATTAACATTTTACACCATTCCCTAGACCATTTTAGGATCTTGAGGATTTTTTTCCCAAACTACATACCAACATGTTGGTGTTATGTTCCTCTTACCATAAAGGGAATCACAAGGATCAATTTCTTATTTGAGTGGAAACTTTTGTTGTAAGATAACTCGACCATAGGTAGATGTTTATCCCATCCTCCATTGAAGACAATTGAGCTTTATCTCAACGTGTATTCAAGTGTCATTATTATACAATCCGAATGGCCATTAGTTTGAGGGTTATTTTTCATTTTGATGTTCACCTTAGTGTTCAGTGTATGTTGAATACTTTTTCAAAACATGGTTTTGAAATTCATATATCAATTAGATACAATAGACAGTGGTACTCCATGAAGCCTCCCCATTTATTAAATTTATATCAATGTGTGTGGATCTAGTTATATTTCATTTCAAATCAAAATTAATTGTGAATTATTTGTAATATGATCCACCATAACCGAAATATCATTATCTGTCTTCATTTCTTCAGAAATCTAGTGACATAGTCCATGGTGAAATTTCCCATTTCCAGGTTGGTATAGGTAATGGATGGATCATCATCATGGTGTTTTACTTTATTCTTTCACTTTATTACATACAAGACATATTAATGAGTATTATATGATCTCTTTATTTATATTATCCACCAATATTGTTTTCAGATATCTCGATACATATTTGTAGTTTCTGGGTGGATGTAGAAGGATGAGCTATGTGCATCATCCTACTGTTCGTTATTTAACTCAAGATTTGATGGTCAACATAGTTGTATCCCAAATCTCAGAACATCTTATACATTAACATTGAACACAAAGGGTTTACCATTCCTTATCAATATATCTGTCTTTTAAATTCCCACATCAATTCATTGATCATCTTTTAACATCTCTATTATATATGGTTGAGAAATTACTTGTGAAATGATTGATGATGTCATTCGATTATGATTCCTATGTTTATCAATTCCAAATCTAATAAGATGAGACCCCTCTCAAATATCATCAATTATAGAAATATTTGAACATTTTTCATAGATAACAGTATTCTTTAATTTCATTCCTAGGATAGTACTAAATTGGTTAGTCATAGTCCTTGATCATATCTAATCGTCTTTGTTACCTCATATTATTATCATTTTGTGTGAATATATACTACTTTTCTGTTGTGATCTGTATATATTTCAAACTTCTCTCTAAAAAGATAATGAATCCATATTTATATAGAAAGAATACCCTAAATCCAACTATAGATCATGTTATTGGTAGTTCTATTCAAGAACATCCAACTACCTTGAAGCATAATATATGAAATTTTTATTCTGCAATAACACGTAGCCGAATTAATTATTCTATGCATAAATGAATACCATGAAAAGAACTACACTTATGTGTAGTGTGAGAATAAGTGATGTGATTAGCCTCCTTTTCAACTCTTGATGCTTTCTTCACATTCATCATTCCATGAAAACATGACACCCTTTGGTGTTTTCTTATTAAGAAGGTTTGAAAATCATGAGGAATATCTCACATGTCAGGGATAATACCAAGATAACCAATGGAAAATATAGATATTAGTCATAAATATAAGCCTCATCCATCTATAAATTGATTCTCTAATATAAGGGTCCATATATATACCATTTATTGTTATTATATACCCCATGAATGATACTTATTTCTACCATAACTCACATTCGATGTAGTTTTCCTAAATCATCCCATGTAATAATGTATTTAGCATAGTGTTCATATTCTTGTCATGATCATCCTTGATATTAGATTATATAATAATATCACCTATAAAGGCTACCATAAATTGGTCATGGTAATTTATAAAAAAGTTATTCATCATGTCCATAATGATTTTTGTAGTATTATTGATTCTGAATATAATTACTATGAACACATAGTACAAATACCTTTTAGAAAAAGTATTTTGGGTGATATCATCTTAATTAAACATATCTTGATAATATCATGTCTAAATATCCTCCTTGTAAATGAAATATTATCCACATTTTTTATCGAACAATTCATCAATCCATTAAAGATGATACTTGTTCTGTATCATGATCTTGTTGAGCTCATGATAATCAATGTAATGGTCCAATGAACCATCCCTCTTTTTGATGGAGAGGATTAATACAACCCATGGGGAATCACGTATGTGTATCAATATTTTATATATATTGTCCATTAGTTAATTATTCATCTCTTGAAATTCTATGAATTATATTATTTATTGATTCTTGGTTAATGGGAATGGCCTTATTATATGCTTGATTTCAAATTTGTCATTTTCTCTTTTAAGAAGACCAGACAGTTCCTCTAGAAACAAAATAGAGAATTCCAACCCCATCAGAATTTCTTCAAGGATGGTTTATTCTGTAGAATAAATAATTTTATCTAGATATTTTTTTTATAACGAAATAATGTCCATTCTTGATAAGTATGTTCTAAATAAGAATAATTCTCCCCCTTACACGTGTATATAATTAGTGGTTGATTCTAAATATTTAAATGGATTTACCTCCCATGTAAATTTATGATTTCTATATATTTTTAAATCCAATAAATAACCAAAATTTAATCAACATCCACCAATGGTATCATGAAAAGGGTTATTGTAAAGTTCATATGGAATATTGTGTTAGGGGAAGTGTTATATACTAAGGATTCAATAATTGCTTCATTTTTCATTTTCACTAATTGTCCCACTTCCATTATTTTCTAGGGTGTTTGAATGGTTCTACTAATAATTAGTGACATTAAGGAATGAAAAGAACCAAAATAAAAAAGTGTGTTTTTATTTCATGAATGAATCAATAGAGTACATGTGACCACATCATTTTTAGAATCCACCTCAATATTTTTGAGGGAAAATCTCACCATTGCATCCTATGAGGTTTTGGTTTATCTTTGAAAACCATGGGCTTAGTATATTTGTCTGAAAAGATTCATGGTTCCTTATAGTCGAATCATTGAACAATGTGTTTAGGGTTGTTCGAATAATTACATTAATATGTCATTTTTGAAGGTTTTTAATGTCAGAAATCATTAGCTAGTTATAATTCCTCCACACACCTAAATGCTTTCTTCATCCCTTGTTTGAAAATTTTAAGGTCCATCATTCCACCCATTGAAAATTGGGATGTTGAAATTTCATGGAAGTATTTTTTTTATCCATCAGATTTTAAGAATTAATCTCCTCTTAAAGATTCATATCCCTGTGATACCCTTGATATTCACTGATCTCCATTTCGACATTATGGGAACATCAAACAATTTATCCATATCTATCAATGTCATGTATCTTTAGGGATTTTTAGACAAGGTTTTATCCCACTAAATATTTGATCAACATTATGTTCGGTGGTACAAAAAAATCTAGAGGCATTGATTGTACGTTTTCTTATGTTTCCCTCATACTCCCAGATAAGAAAGTTATGTTTTTATTGAAGGAACAGAAATTCATTTCAATTTAAATTCAAAGAGTGTGACGATAATATTTGTCAAAAAATTGTTTTCTAAATTCCTTACACCACATTGATTCAATATCATCATAATAAATCTTATTATTGATCTATTTCAACCACCTATCAGCATCACCCTCCATAGAATAAACAACCACTAGAAACTTCTCTTGTCCTGAACATGGATGGATGAAAGATATCTTATCAACAAAGTTGATCCATTGTTCTGCGATTATGGGATTAAATGATCCATTTAAATTTGGAGGCCTTTTCCCCATAATTCACTCAATCAAAGATTATTCTATCTTAAGGGGATTTGGGTTCTTCTCCTGATATAGGATTCTGTTTAAAACTAGAGTCATCTGAGAGAGTATCATCATAATGATTTTAGTTCATGCTCCCATCAGGTTGGGCATCTCATTGGGTAAGTCTTGAAATTTACCGTTGCATTAATTGTTTAAAAGATTCATCCATTTCCCCGCCATTGGATAGAATAAAGAGAAAATTAAGGATTATAAAATTTGAATTATTATAAAAAATTACGGGAATCCAATGATATTAAAGTGACAAGATATAAATGACTTTCATTTTTTTACTTATCGACTTTTGGGAATCCATCTATGTTATTCATGATATATTTCCTCACATTTATTATTATCAGTCTTTTTTTGTTTCTATATTTCTGGTTTCCAATGAGATTATAAATTTACTAGGGAAAATCCCCAGTATGTGTCAAACCAATTGCACAGTAATGTACCGGATTCTACAGAGTTAGGAAAGACACACCTTTTTGGGGTTATTACCCCTAGTTAAAATTGTCCCATAACCATTCCCACTTATAGTATCCAAAGAGAAATGTAATTTAATTATAAAATAATTACACTATACAACACAAAATTTATTGTTTTCTATTATACATAGTATTTTCTCCATGTATTTCACAAGACTATTCTAATCCAAATACCAAAAATAAGAAAACATTTCCTTTGTTACGAACTATAAAAACCAAACTAATTTTTACACATTAATTCATGATTTATTAAATAATATAAAAATAAATAATACCCAAATGATGGTTAAGTATAGTGGATTTGGGAATTAGTAACATTATGTAATAATATAAAACATGATCAACATCATCTTTATTGATAACTTTCTTAAATGACCTCTTTTAAATATTAAAGGGATAAACCAGAGACATACATATGAATAAATTGAGCTATAAATCCTTGTAAAGGAATAATAAAGTTATAAGGTACTATATGTAAGAATATATTAATATAAATTGTTAATAAAATGATTCAAAATATTGTATATGAATCACAAGGCATGATATAACATGATAATAATATAGCCAACATGGTAAATATTGAGAAAGCATAAAAAACTACATCAGAAACAAAGTTCAAGACTAACTAGAAATTTATCATGATGGAAATATCCCCATAAATGAATTGGTTTCACTATCTATCCCAACATGACATCTCATGATACTAATCATTAACCAATTAATTGGAGCACTATATAATTCATGGTGAATTCAACACATTTATTTCATTTTCATGCATATGTGTTCCACATTGGTCATATAACATAGATTCATTAATAAGAATATTTTATTCCATGATCAACAAGTTTTGAATAAATATAATTATGACTCAATTAAATGATGTATACATATATAAAGTTGAACACCCTTTATAGTAAATTAGTATGGTATTAATAACACAATTTTTTTTGCATTGAAAACCATGTTATAATTTCATATGCATAATGACTGCATATAAACATTCACAAAATGATTTGATGAGAGAGAAATAGTATTACATCATTTGGAAATAAATTTTTCACTCATATAGAAAAGAAAATACATATTCCAACATATGGAATAAAAAATAGAAGGCATAAGAATAATAAGTAAACATGAATAAACTAGAGAATGTGAGAATACCTTACTTGATTGTGTGACTCCACATGATTCAGAGGAGCTTATTGATAGCTTTTGGGAGCCTTTAGGGGAATTTGGAGAGGTTATAGCAGAGTAAGAACATGTTAAATGGGTTTTCAAGAAAAATTGGAGTATTGGAAGGTTTATATAAGAAATTAATCAGTAATTCATTATCATTTCTCAAACAAAGGTTTTGGGATCTATATAAAAACTAACCAAAACAGAAAAGATTTCAGTTATTTTCTCTAATGATTTATAAAATAGTGGAGTGATTTTAAATATTTTTTAAATCAAAGGAAAAATAATATTAAAATTACATCCTTGTTTATGTGGAGGTGAGTCATTTTCTTAATTCAATGATTTTGAAACATTAAAATATATTATTGGGTATAAAGGATTCATAATCACATAACAAAAAAATATCATTATTTTAAAGGGAAAAAAATATATGGTCCTGGATGATGTTTTTTATAATTTATTACATCATTTTTTGTCCATATTCTTGTCATAATACAAATTGTATATTTTAAACATATGTAATTATTACACAAAAAATTGACTCTCTCGGAAAATTATGATGATTTAATATTTATATAATTTTTACACTCTTATTAAAAATTACATTTCTTTTATATAAATAATTTTTTATACATTTTAATACAAATAGTAACTATAAAAATAATATTTATTGAGAAATATTGAGGTTTTTGACAATAGTAGTTTTTTAACCCTTATAAAATTAACATTTAAATTCCTAAAATTATATTATCATTCATTTTTTTAAGAATATTTAATACTAATATTTTATAAAAATACTAATTATTTAAAAAATAAATTATTTCATACAAAAAATTCCTTGATTTAATTTGGATATTACATAAAAACATCAATTTGTTTTTTATTATATCAAAATAATATTATTTAAAAAATAACAATAATAAGATGAAAATCAATTAACTATTCAATAAAAAACTAATGTATATACTCATATATCTAGGGTATTAATACCTATCTATTTAATACACATGAAAACTCACTAAGGATAATGTTTGTGATGGATAGAATTTCATGGGGTGGTTTAATGTACAGTATTTGGTCTATCATCTCTATAAGCTTGAACTTCTCATGTAAATAGTTTCACTCGTTCATATGTTGTGGGATCTCAGCTTGGTCTTGGTCATGGGAAAATCCCAGTGATTCTATATCCCTCATATGATCTAATAAATGTGCTTCATAAGGTCTAATCCTAACGGTTGAGGTTATCATTTCATCTGTGTTAATTGAATGTGTCAAAACCCTATATTTATAATAATTATTTGATAAATATCCAAGTAGTATATGACCATCCCTAAGGAGTCTTAATGGTATTTTAAAAATGATAGAATATATTAAAACTAAAAATGTTCATGTGTTTTCTTTAACCATTATACATAATTATAAATTTTATTGAATTACACTGGATTTTTTAATACAGATTGGGCCATTACACTACCTCTTATTATTCTTCCATCATAATGACATGAATATTACCATGTAATGAAATTTCATAATTCTCCTTCCAAAAATATGATAATAAGAATATATTTATATGATCAAATATGATTCATCTTACAATTATATTCAAAAAATAACATTTTTTATTGACATTCAGTGTCAACTTATGAATCGAAATATCAATATTTTATTTCACCCATCTATTGTGTGGGTTTATTAAGATTTTAATCCAATAGAAAATATTATTATTTATTATTTTATATACTATATCTAAACCTTGAATTAGAGTTATGTTAATTTCTTCATGCATGCATGGACTGCATTCCTCACATGATCCAAAAAATAGATTTGGTATCAATATTTCTTGAGATTACTATATTCATATAAAATGTGTGTGTCTATATATATATATATATATATTTTTTTGTGATTTTATTGTTACTTAATAAAATTAGGATTACATGTGATAATGATGTTCTTATCCTTACTGCTTTTGAGTGTTTTAGAAATTATTCAATGGATCTCTTACTTCATTATAAAATATAAGATTCAATAATAATCATCATCTGCATAATGTAAGATATGAAAAAGGAAATTACTCTACTATATTAATGAATATTAAATTTCACGGTTCCCATCTATATGAAATTTTGTTTCTGTCATGATGGTTTCCTTAAATTCAAAAACATAGTTACACAGCTTCCTCATTATCCTTTCATAATAGAGGAATTTTTAGGGTTATATTATTTTGTATAATGTGATCACATCCAAAATCATTACTTGAATTAGATCATGAAAATTTTATATAGATAATCTTTTTAGAGATATCTAAGAAATATCAAATAGTGGTATCCCCTTCCCTGGTTTTTTCCTCTGTATTTAATGAGGTTGATCCACTAACTTTTCCATTCTTTGAAATTTATTTTCTTGATAAATGTGGATAAAACAATCTCATTAAACACATGATTTTATGAACATAAAAAAATATTTTAAATAAAGATACTATAATATATTACCTTATATTTTATTCCCATTTTTAATGGGGCCCCATCGTTCATAATATCACATTAACAAAATCATATTCAATATTATTCCCCACTCAAACTTGATTATGTGATGACTTGTGGGATAGACGACTAAATAATAACAATGATTTCATGTTAAGAGGGAATCTATAATGGAATTTTATTTTTATACACTATTTATCCAGTAATTTCATAGAGATACATAATCAAACTTGACGATCGATAATGTTCATGTGCAAGCTCGATGGAACTTGAGGCCACTACATTTTCAATACATGATCATATATTATACTTCAATAAGTGGTTTTTATGTATAATTAATATCGAATCCATATACTCATATCGATCAATCATGTATCAATATCATAGTCTTATAACATGAGATGGTTGATATGAAATTTATCAGATGTCACAAGAGAACATTGAAATATATAACAACCCAAATCCCCAACATCATCCAAGGTTTTCCAAATTGTAAAAGATTATAAAATGTTCCTAGGAAAAAGTCATGATAAGATTTATTAGATTGCCTAGGCTATATACATAACAAATTTAAAGAAGGATAAATACATCATATAAGGCCCCAGCCTTAAACCTTAATTAATCTTGAGTTATTACAAGATTACACATTGAGGATCTTTTCGGGTTTAGAGTTTTAGAGAATTAGATCATAAAACATGCATTACATTCCACATATAAACAAAGTGGTTACATAAAGATAGTATTCTTCATTCCCATCAATGGAAACACATTTAAAATAAAACATGGATTATTTCTTGACACATCCTTGACTCTATCATCTTATCATGTACCTTTCCCTTGACATGTGAAAAACATTTCAAAAACATGGGATGAGCATAAAAACTCAGTATGGGTTATAAAAAAACAAGGAAAGGAAACATGAGTTCATATATACATAAGAATGAAATCATACTTTACCCATAAAACATAGGCACTTTAACATACCTCATAAAATCATGAATAAATCATAGAAATCATAAGACATAAAGGTAACTTGAGGCATTCATAACATTCTTACGTAGGGAGTAACCCTCTTGGTTATGTTTGGAATACCCATCACAGTATATTCCCTAAAATCTCTTCGGAGAAACCTTAATGTTTCACTCCTTCGCGTTACCCAATGCATTGGAGAGCTATATCGTGCTCACCCGCCCTTAGTTTATCACGGAACCACCCGCCTTCATAATAATGCCCAAGAACCATAACATAATCGTATCACATAAAACATGCATAAAGGAAACATAACATTTCCACATTTCAATCACAATATATCAATACAACACAAAAAACATTGTGAAAACCATTTTCAATACCAAAATAAAACAAAAGTAAAACATGGTATTTATTTTTCTTTTAAAAAGAAGGTATGGCTTGTAGAGGAAGCCGAAACTCAAATAACGGTCACGACGGCGGAGAAGTCGTTTTCGCCGCATACGTACGACAAAAACATTCCCTTTTGTAGTTTAGTAAACGCTTCGTATAAAAAATATTCCTTTTGAATAAACGTAAAAGTCAAAGGGGTTTATACACCGTACAAAAGAAAGTTGTGTATAAAATAAAATATGCCTCAATGAAAGGAGATTGAGACGAAGTCCCATACCTCGTATCCGACTTGACCCGACCGTTCTTTAATCTTCTGAATAATAAAATTGAGTTAATCTTTACTTTCTTATGAATCTTTTTCAAGTTCATTGTTCCTTTTATACCATGTTATGAACATCATGTAATCAGTTAAGTTAATAATGTTCATTTTGTCGGTATTTGGTTCTTAAGTCAAAAATAGACTTCTTACACTTACATGTTGTTAATTTGGTCATAGGTTCGTTATATCCAGATTGATATTAATGATTTTTATAACATATATATCATATATATTCATCATATACCTGTATTTATAATATTACATCACATTTAGAGGTAAGAAATGAAATGCACCGTTCATGGAGACGGTAAGCCGTACGTACGCATGAACCCTACTTCCATTTCTATTTCATATTTTCTGGAATGGAATCATAATGATATAAGAGTATATTATAATTCCAGTATAATAACATATATAATATCATTAACTTTATCCTTTACACATCCCACATATGGTATTAACGAATCAAATCACTTTCAGGGGGCGGTAGTCCGCACTTCCTAAAATGAAGATATCGTGTTTACCCATAATGGAAACCATAAAGGTATGCCCAAAATGAAAAAAACAGAAGATTAAGGAAAACATAAACATATTATATTTCATATATAGAAATAGTGACATCATAATGGACACCTTTGAAGGTGTTAAATGAGTATTGAACAATCATCGTTTCGGGAGGCAGAATTTCGCCATCCACGGAAACCGTATGTTCTTTAACCATTTGATGTAGTTGTGTGAGAGTGTAGCTCAAATAAATATTATAACACCATCCTAGTACATTGAATATACTGGTTTTGTTACAAAAGAAGTAAATAAAAAGATTTTAGGGGGTTGGAGAAGCAAAATAAAACAAATGAACATGAGAGAATGAATTACCTTTAAAAGTGTAACTCCTTTTGATTTGAGCCTAAAGGCTTCCTTTGAAAGGATTCTGCCCAAAGGTAATCCTATAGGATGAGGAGAGGGAATTGGAGAGAGTAAATGGGAAGGGTTTGGCTGAGCCAAAGGCTTGAGGAGTGTGTGAAATGAGGTAGAGGTGGGGGCCTTTTATAAGAGGAGAGGAGGGGCACTTTTGGAAAGTAAAGAAATATTACTTTATTTGAAAATGTGTTTCGGTTTCAAAAGGTCCCAAATTGATATAATTCGTGGATAAGGTGATAAGGGTTCGAAAGCCACTAATCCAATTGGTTTTGGCCATTTGTAGTTCATAGATTTTACATTGTCTTTCCATTTTATTTAAATCGCCAAATAATGATGTCATCGCTGCATCATTATTATGTCATAAATAATTTAATTTATTTAATGTCTAAAAATCATAAAAAAAATACTATGATGTAGGAAATCTTTTTATCTTTCCAATGACTATTTATAATCAAATATCTTATCTTTATAACCCTATGTAAAAATTGTTTATGTAAAACATATTATGTTTGTGTCATTTTTACTTTTACATTAAATAAAATGTTATTTATGTCATTTCCCAACCAAAATGTCTCCATGGGGTCCCCAAGTTGACCCATGGCTTGTCTTGGTCGGCCATGACACAACCAATAAGGTTGGGACATGTGTCTAGGTCATTTCATATTATTAAATCATTATTTACACCTTAAACTACACTAATTACCACTAATCGCGATTAGAAACTTAATAAGTTACTATTCACCAAAAAATTATTTTAATCTCATTGAACCACATTTTACTTCTTAATGACAACCATGTATGTCGGATTTTCAAAATTAAATACACATTAGTGGTAAACTTTTATTTAACTGAAAAATCAGTTTTCTTGATTACCACTTAGTGGTTTCACTATTCATCAAAAATTGAAGTTTTTCAGAAAATTACCAAAAATTCACCCTAAGCTATATTTGATATTCCGAATTCAAAAATAAAGTCTATTTTACAAAATTAAAATCATATAATTCACATTAATTAATTTAATAATTAATTCCCGCTGCCAGAGCAAAAAGCGTGTTTTTACAAAACAATAAGTATCAAAAGATTGACACCAGTTTAAGTCTAATTTCAATGTGAAATTGATTCCAATGAACACAATTGGATAAAATGGTAAAAATATATTCTAATTTCACTTCAAAACCAATTCAAAACATAATCTAATCATATAAATAAATTAGATTAAACAGTAGTTTTGATGTAAAATGCAGTATTTTTCACTATTCATTAAAAAATGAACATTGTCAGAAAAATACCAAAAATTCACACAAGGTAAATTTTGATGTCCCAATCATAAAGAATAAGTTTATTTTGACAAACATAGTTTATAAAATTGTCAAAAGATAGATTCAAAAATGGTTTTCCATCAAAAGGCATTAAAACAATCTTTTAAGAATATTAGTGTATTCCATGCATAAGATTGTATTTATTTTCATTTTAAGCCTCTATAACACTATCTTAATCATTAATAGACATAGATAAAAATATCTATTATTCATTACTTACTTGGGATGTTACATCCTTCCCCCCTTGAGAAAATTGCGACCCCACAATTTATTTACTTATCGAATAAATGGGGGTACTTATCCCTCATTGCATTTTCAGATTCCCATGTTGCCTCTTCAATTATGTGGTTTTTCCACAAAACCTTTACCTGGTGAATCACCTTATTCTGTAACACTTGCTCCTTGTGGTCAAGAATATGGACCGGTTGTTCATCATAAGATAGGTTCTCTTCCAGCTGAACTACCTCTGGACTCAAAACATGAGATGGATCTGGCATATACATTCTCAACATCAAAATGTGAAAAACATTGTGTGCCTGAGATAAACTCGGAGGTAAAGCCACTCGGTATGAAACTGATCCAACTCTCTCGAGAATTTCGTATGGTCCAATGAACCTTGGACTCAACTTTCCTTTCTTACAAAATCTCATCACACTTTTCCAAGGAGAAACCTTGAGAAAAACATGATCACCTACCTCGAAAGATAGATCCTTCCTCCGGTTATCCGCATAACTCTTCTGCCATCTCTGAGCTGTTCTCATGTGTTTCTGAATCAGCTGAACTTTTTCTTCCATCTCTTCTACCAATTTTGGTCCCATCAACTTTCTTTCACCCACTTCATCCCAGAAAGCTGGAGTTCGATACTGCTTCCCATATAATGCCTGAAATGGTGCCATCTGTATACGGGAATAAAAACTGTTATTATATGAAAATTCAACCAAAGAAAGATGTTGGTCCCAACTTCCCTGATAATCCATAGAACAAGATCGTAGCATATCCTCCAATGTCTGAATAGTTCGTTCTGACTGCCCATCTGATTGAGGATGAAAAGCTGTACTAAAATTTAATTCAGTACCCAACGACTTCTGAAGGCCTTTCCAAAAGTTATAAGTAAACCTGGGATCACAATCTGATACAATGGAGAGAGGAACTCAATGTAACCTGACTATCTCTTTAAGATACAAATGGTAATGTTGATCAAGAGAGAAAGTATCTCGTATAGCAAGCTAATGAGAAGATTTGGTCAAGCGATCAACAATAACCCAGATTGCATTATTACCTCGAGATGTCTTCGGTAATCCAACAACAAAGTCCATGGATATATTCTCCCATTTCCACTCTAGCACTGGTAAAGGCTGAAGCATCCCTTTTGGTAACTGCCGCTCTGCTTTAACCTGCTGACAAGTCAAACACTTCACAGTAAAATCAGCAATATCTCTTTTCATTCCATCCCACCAGTAATACTCCCGCAGATCTCTATACATCTTAGTACTGCCCGGATGAACTGAAAACGGAGAACTATGAGCTTCACATAACCACTCTCTCTTCAACTATGAATCACAAGGCACACACAATCTCTTCCCAAATCTCAAAACACAATCATTATCAATGTTGAATTCAGGCAACTTACCTTTCTGAACCAGCTCTACCTTTTCCTGCAACTCACTGTCTTGCTTCTGTGCTTGCTTGATTCTATCTGATAGAGAAGATCTCACTGATACCTGAAACAAAACAGAAGGACTTCCTGTACCAAAAACTTCTATTCCAAATTCATCAAATCGTTAACCAAAGGATCACGTTCCAACCGCAACATTGTTAATGAAGCATTACTTTTTCGACTCAAAGCATCAGCCACTTTATTTGTTTTTCCGGGATGGTAAGGAATTGTATAATCATAATCCTTGATTAATTGCAGCCATCTCCTTTGTCTCATGTTTAACTCTTTCTGAGTGGATATATAATTTAAACTTTTGTGATCGGTATATATTTCACTCTTTACTCCATACAAATGATGCCTCCAAATTTTTAAAGAAAAAACAACAGCAGCTAGTTCCAAATCATGTGTAGGGTAATTTACCTCATGAGTTTTCAACTTTCGTGAAGCATAAGCAATTACCTGATCATTCTGCATTAGGACGCAACCAAGTCCTTTCAATGAAGCATCACTGTTTATAACAAACTCACCATTCCAGGAAGGTAGTGCCAAAACTGGAGCATTCACCAATCTTCTTTTCAATTCCTGAAAACAATCATCACATTCTTTTGTCCAGATAAACTTAACACCCTTCCGAGTTAGCTTAGTCATTGGACTAGATAATCGTGAAAAATTTCTAACAAACCTTTGGTAATAGCCCGCCAAACCAAGGAAGCTACAAATCTCGGTTACATTTGTGGGTCTTGGCCATTCTTCCACAACTTTTGTTTTTGCAGGATCAACAGTTATTCCATCTTTAGAAACAATGTGACCAAGGAAAGAAATTTGTTGCAACCAAAACTCACACTTGCTGAATTTCCCATACAATTTATTTTCTTTTAAGGTTTGAAAGATAACCCTTAAATGTTTTTCATGCTCCTATTTACTTTTATAGAACACCAAAATATCATCAATGAAAACCACCACAAACCTATCCAAGAACTCATGGAAAATTCTATTCATTAAGTCCATGAATACAGCAGGTGCATTGGTTTGCCCAAAAGGCATTACTACAAATTCATAATGGCCATATCCCGTACGGAATGCGGTCTTCGGAATATCTGCCTCCTTTACCTTCAGCTGATGGTACCCCGATCTCAAGTCAATCTTTGAAAAAAATGATCTCCCTGGAGCTGATCAAACAAATCATCGATATGAGGAAAAGGATATTTGTTCTTAAAAGTGATATTATTCAAGGCTCTATAATCAATGCAAAGTCTCATAGAACCATATTTCTTTTTAATAAATAAAACAGGAGCACCCCATGGTGATGTGTTAGGTCTAATGAAACCTTTCCCTAATAAATCTTGCAATTGCTCCTTCAACTCTAAAAGTTCAATTTGTGCCATTCGATAAGGGGGTTTTGAAATTGGCTTAGCATCAGGAACTAAGTCAACAGTAAACTCAACTTCCCGATCTGGTATTATTCCAGGAAACTCATCAGGAAAAACATCAGGATACTCATTTACCACTGGAACATCATTAATCTGAACAGTTCCTTTATTTTCAACGACGTGTGAAAGGTAACATTCATTTCCATCTTTTACAAGTTTCTCGGCCTCTTGATATGTTATCAAAAGTAAGGGTTCATTCTTGTAAACAAACTGAAAGTCTTTCTGAAAAGAAACTTCTTTAGCTCTACAGTCAATCTTATCATGGTAAATAGAGAGTCAATAGATACCCAGGATAACATCAAACTCTACAAGAGGTAGAACAATAAGGTTTGCAAGTATGTTCTTTCCACAGATAAGGATAGGAAGATTCTTATAAATTCTTTTTGCCTCAACATTCCCCCCATGTGTTTTTACCAAAAGTTGAGGAGTCATTTCTTGAGATGGTATTCCCATTTTACTAGAAAAGGTTTCAGAGATGAAAGAATGTGTAGACCCCGAATCAAACAACACACTGGCATAATATGAAAAAACAAACAAAGTACCTGATACAACTTCATTTGATGGCCCGACATCTGGTGAAGTAGTTGCAAAGGATTTCACCACCCCTTTCTGCTTGTAGTCTAACTGCTTCCCATCACTCAAGCTCCTTATCGAACACTCGTTTGCATAGTGACCCATCTCATTGCACTTAAAACATTTCACTAACTGTAAATCAAATTTGTTCTTACCTTCGCCTTGATCCTTTTCAGTGCAATCACAAGCCTTATGTCCCATCTTACCACATCGGTAGCACTTTCCAGAATTCAGAAGACATTCCCCAGCAGGCCTTTTGCCACATTTATCACAAACTGGAAACTTAGTTCTCTTAACATCAGACTTTTTTGAAGAATTCTTACCTTTCTCCTACCACCTCGGTCTCTTCTTCTGCTGGTTGTTATAGATAAATTGGTCATACGAAAACTCCATTTCCACCTTCTCAGCACATCGAACAAGCTTTTCATAACTTTTAAAATCACGAGAAGCTAATGCCATTCGATATTTTGGCTTTAATCCTGAGTAAAAACGATTTATTTTACTATCAAGGTCCCGGATAAAATTTGGATCATACCTTGCCAATCGAGTGAACCTTTCTTCATAGGTAGCCACTGAGTCTTCCTCTTGCCTCAATTCCAAGAATTGATTTTCAATCCTAAGTCGAACAGCCTTAGGAAAATACTTCTCAAGAAACATACCTTTGAATTCATCCCAGTCAAGAGCATCAATCTCATCGGCGTCCCTGATATTTTTAACCATAGACCACCACTGATCTGCTTCACCCTCCAAACGGTAAATAGCAAGACTAACCTTTTGATTATCTGAACACCCCATGACATCAAAAATATTCTCCAGTGCTTTAATCCACCCTTCAGCTAGCACAGGGTCAGATGATCCTCTGAATGATGGTGGATGTTGCCTCATTAAATGTTCCACCACTGACATGTTCCTCTGTGGTTGGTCTGGCTGATCTCGTGTATGGATACCACCGCCATTTATCACTTGAGTCAACTGCGCCATTACTGCAACAAACTGTTCAGTTCCAATTCCGACCATTTCTGGATGCTGATTCGGAAGGTTATTTCCTTCTGTATGCCTTTCTAGCACTGCTTCCCTGTTTCCTCTGCGGAAAACCATTCTGAAAAAACATGTCTTAGATGAAGCAACATGGTAATCTTTAAATTCTATATCATTTCAAAAAAATATATATTTTTGGATAATCATTTAATATAATTCTAACTCCTAAAGTTATCTAAACCGACCTCTGATACCAACTATAAGGCCCCAGCCTTAAACCTTACTTAATCTTGAGTTATTACAAGATTACACATTGAGGATATTTTCGGGTTTAGAGTTTTAGAGAATTAGATCATAAAACTTGCATTACATTCCACATATAAACAAAGTGGTTACATAAAGATAGTATTCTTCATTCCCATCAATGGAAACACATTTAAAATATAACATGGATTATTTCTTGACACATCCTTGACTCAATCATCTTATCATGTACCTTTCCCTTGACCTGTGAAAAACATTTCAAAAACATGGGATGAGCATAAAAACTCAGTATGGGTTATAAAAAAAACATGGAAAGGAAACATGAGTTCATATATACATAATAATGAAATCATACTTTACCCATAAAACATAGGCACTTTAACATACCTCATAAAATCATGAATAAATCATAGAAATCATAAGACATAAAGGTAACTTGAGGCATTCATAACATTCTTACGTAGGGAGTAACCCTCTTGGTTACGTTTGGAATACCCATCACAGTATATTCCCTAAAATCTCTTCGGAGAAACCTTAACGTTTCACTCCTTCGCGTAACCCAATGAATTGGAGAGCTATATCGGGCTCACCCGCCCTTAGTTTATCACGGAACCACCCGTCTTCATAATAATGCCCAAGAACCATAACATAATCGTATCACATAAAACATGCATAAAGGAAACATAAAATTTCCACATTTCAATCACAATATATCAATACAACACAAAATACATTGTGAAAACCATTTTCAATACCAAAATAAAACAAAAGTAAAACATGGTATTTATTTTTCTTTTAAATAGAAGGCATGGCTTGTAGAGGAAGCCAAAACTCAAATAACGGTCACGACGGCGGAGATGTTATTTTCACCGCATACGTACGACAAAAACATTCCCTTTTGTCGTTTAGTAAATGCTTCGTATAAAAAATATTCCTTTTGAATAAACGTAAAAGTCAAAGGGGTTTATACACCTTATAAAAGAAAGTTGTGTATAAAATAAAATATGCCTCAATGAAAGGAGATTGAGACGAAGTCCCATACCTCGTATCCGACTTGACCCGACTGTTCTTTAATCTCCTGAATAATAAACTTGAGTTAATATCTACTTGCTTATGAATCTTTTTCAAGTTCATTATTCCTTTTATACCATGTTATGAACATCATGTAATCAGTTAAGTTAATAATGTTCATTTTGTCGGTATTTGGTTCTTAAGTCAAAAATAGACTTCTTACACTTACATGTTGTTAATTTGGTCATAGGTTCGTTATATCCAGAATGATATTAATGTTTTGGATAACATATATATCATATATATTCATCATATACATGTATTTATAATATTACATCACATTTAGAGGTAAGAAATGAAATGCACCGTTCATGGAGACGGTAAGCCGTACGTACGCATGAACGCTACTTCCATTTCTATTTCATATTTTCTGGAATGGAATCATAATGATATAAGAGTATATTATAATTCCAGTATAATAACATATATAATATCATTAACTTTATCCTTTACACATCCCACATATGGTATTAACGCATCAAATCACTTTCAGGGGGCGGTAGTCCGCACTTCCTAAAATGATGATATCGTGTTTACCCATAATGGAAACCATAACGGTATGCCCAAAATGAAAAAAACAGAAGCTTAAGGAAAACATAAACATATTATATATCATATATAAAAATAGTGACATCATAATGGCCACCTTTGAAGGTGTTATATGAGTATTGAACAATCCTCGTTTCGGGAGGCAGAATTTCGCCATCCACGGAAACCGTATGTTCTTTAACCATTTGATGTAGTTGTGTGAGAGTGTAGCTCAAATAAATCTTATAACAACATCCTAGTACATTTAGACACTGGTGTTGTTACAAAAGAAGTAAATAAAAAGAGTTTAGGGTGTTGGAGAAGCAAAATAAAACAAATGAACATGAGAGAATTAATTACCTTTAAAAGTGTAACTCCTTTTGATTTGAGCCTAAAGGATTACTTTGAAAGGATTCTCCCCAAAGGTAATCCTCTAGGATAAGGATAGGGATGTGGAGAGAGTAAATGGGCAGGGTTTGGCCGAGCCAAAGGCTTGAGAAGTGTGTGAAATGAGGTATAGGTGGGGGCTTTTTATAAGAGGAGAGGAGGGGCACTTTTGGAAAGTAACGAAATATTACTTTATTTAAAAATGTTTTTCGGTTTCAAAAGGTCCCACATTGATATAATTCGTGGATAAGGTGATAAGGGTTCGAATTCCACTCATCCAATTGGTTTTGGCCATGTTTAGTTCATAGAGTTTACATTGTCTTTCCATTTTATTTAAATCGCCAAATAATGATGTCATCGCTGCATCATTATTATGTCATAAATAATTTAATTTATTTAATGTCTAAAAATCATAAAAAAAAATACTATGATGTAGGAAATCATTTTATCTTTCAAATTACTATTTATAATCAAATATCTGATCTTTATAACCCTATGTAAAAATTGTTTTCGGAAAACATATTATGTTTGTGTCATTTTTACTTTTACATTAAATAAAAAGTTATTTATGTCATTTCCCAACCAAAATGTCTCCATGGGGTCCCCATGTTGACCCATGGCTTGTCGTGGTCGGACATGACACAACCAATAAGGTTGGGACATGTGTCTAGGTTATTTCATATTATTAAAGCATTATTTATACCTTAAACTACACTAATTACCACTAATCGCGATTAAAAACCTAATAAGTTACTATTCACCAAAAAATTATTTTAATCTCATTGAACCACATTTTACGTCTTAATGAAAACCATGAATGTCGGATTTTTAAAATTCAATACACATTAGTGGTAAACTTTTCTTTAACTGGAAAATCAGTTTTCTTGATTACCACTTAGTGGTTTCACTATTCATCAAAAATTGATGTTTTCAGAAAATTACCAAAAATTCACCCTAAGCTATATTTGATATTCCGAATTCAAAAATGAAATATATTTTACAAAATTCAAATCATATAAGTCACATTAATTAATTTAATAATTAATTCCCGCTTCCAGAACAAAAAGCGTGTTTTTACAAAACAATAAGTATCAAAAGATTGACACTAGTTTAAGTCTAATTTCAAAGTGAAATTGATTCAAATGACCACCATTGGATAAAATGGTAAAAATATTCTAATTTCACTTCAAAACCAATTCAAAACATAATCTAATCATATAAATAAAGTAGATTAAAAAGTAGTTTTGATGTAAAATGCAGTATTTTTCACTATTCATTAAAAAATGAACATTGTCAGAAAAATACCAAAAATTCACACAAGGTAAATTTTGATGTCCCATTCATAAAGAATAAGTTTATTTTGACAAACATAGTTTATAAAATTGTCAAAATATAGATTCAAAAATGGTTTTCCATCAAAAGGCAGTAAAACAATCTTTTAAGAATATTAGTGTATTCCATGCATAAGATTGTATTTATTTTCATTTTAAGCCTATATAACACTATCTTAATCATTAATAGACATAGATAAAAATATCTATTATTAATCACTTACTTGGGATGTTAGACATCATGTTCGGATATCCCATAATGATAATCACATGTATTTTTCTTCAATTAATAATAAGTCTCCCATATTGCACCTATCGAGCTAGAACATGGTTCGAAGATAACTTCGATAATCTGACACTCACCCACATGGGTAATGACCCATTGTTTTGTTTTCCCCTCCGTATTCATCCAAAATGCACTATTTTGATGCCATTCACATAATAATTCTAATTTCATGTACATTCCCATCTTCGCAATTATATGTTCTATGTTATCACAGTCATCACATTCATTTACACACTCCACCGTGGATGACTCGTAGGTCCTAGAAGTGTGGCAGATGAGGCATTAATTGGCTATAAGATGACCCATATTATAGAAGACCTCAAATATATTTAGAAATTTACCATTTATATTATTTTAATGAGAACATAATTCATTCTTACAATTGATCCCCAACGAGAAAATGTTAATGTATTTTCATTTATAGAATTGAATTAAAAAATGTATGTTTTTAAGTAAAATAATAGTTTCATATTAGTAAAATAATAAATGAAAATCATTAATTAATCATATTAATTGGTGTTGAAATTATTTTACCTACTAGATTATTTTATTAAATCAATGAAGAAAAAATCTACAGTTTTTATAATTAAATTCACATAAAAAATAATTATAGAATGTGAACTTAAAATTCAATGGATATATCACTATTAATTATTTTAATTACATAAAAAATATTTTAAAAATATAAATAAATCTTCTATGAATATTCATTGGAATAAAAAAATCACATCCATATAGTTTTAATCATGATTATTTTTTGGTAAAATATATTAATCATTCTACAACCATGCTTGGGAGCACTAATAATCATCCTAGACATCCTTATTTAATTAATATTAAAATAATTGATTCATCACTATATAACAAATTGAAAAAAATAAAACAAAATCAAAATGTATGATTATAAAAAAGAACCCATATATTTTTTGTTAACAATAATTCATAAAATGTTATTCCATTATATTATCCTTATCTTTAATTATTTTTTTATTATCTTCCCTAAATTAATGAAAAATAAAAATAACTTAACAGAGGATTTTATTATTTAATTATTTTTCTAATTTTACAAATATTAATTAAATATATATCTACATTGATTTACAAAATGTAGAAAAAAGATTATCTAATATTAAAATAAATACTTTCCATTATCAACTCTGAATATGATAACAATCAGTATTGCAAAACATGTTTCATTAAATTGAGATAGTTAAACTATTTCATGTTTGATAGGTATGGGTTGATAGTAGTTGATATAATTAAAGTAGATATTAACAAATATCAATTTTAAATAAAAGTATTCTTGTGATACAATCAACAAAAAATAACTAAACTCTTATCGACATACATATTAAAAACATTCAAGTATAATAGTCTGGTAATGATCATAAAATCAGTATTAAAAAACATTCAGGATTCCTTAGTTCATGTAATTGATTCATTTATATTCTGAAAAATGACATAAATCTATATTACTATTTTTTTGAAAACTTATAATAGTGTGTTCCAACATACATCATCAATGATATAATGAATGAGTAAATTCTACAGATATCATTTTTGGATGAAATATAAGTCTGTAAATTTTTTTGGATACTCCCCTCAATGGATTATCTCTATATTCAAATTATAAATATGGGTTATTTCATATATATTATTTTTAATTCAAAAAAATGTGAATAAAATTTTTTGTTACCTCTTCCGTGATGGAGGAATAATTTTTTTATCCTCTATTATACATATACAATATTTAGTAAGGTTGATCTTTGATATTTCTCAATAAATATATATATATTAATGATATCATAATTTTGATCAAAACAAGATTTTGTATTCCATAAATCATTAAATTAATATTAAATCTTCTAGAAATAGAAATATAAGTTCGTTATTACTGTTATCCATGTGAGTATATTCATTACCATAGGTTATCCACAAGAAACTATCAAAAACATTGTATTTCGGAATATTGTGGGTATACATTGATTTTAATTGAAAAAGAAAGGTCAAAAATTATATTTATCCCATAGAAATACTTTTTTTATAATCAATGTGAAGGACACTTATTTATTGGTACTCTACTATAATCATCAATATCTTTGTAAGAATGAAATATTTAATTTATTTAGTAGTAATTTTGTGTTGTTATTCATCTTCACACTGGCCATGATGGAAAATTTAACACCAGGTTCTTTCATATTATTTTTTCTATATTTCTTAATATGTAGGTGTCATGATGAACCACTCTTCAAGGATATTTTCAACCCATTTTCACCTTCCACACAATATTTTTTATATTATTTTATTTTCATTTGCTAACATCAAATCCAAAAATTCAATTTCTTTATATGGATTCAACCTCATTCTGTTAAAACCATCCAACTCCCTTATTTCATAAACTTTCTTTTCTCTATAAAAGTTATCTTCAATAATTACAAGTATATTATTTGTAATATAAAATTCTTGATGGGTAGTTCCTCATGGATTCTCAAGCGTTATCATTATCTACAAAGTCAATTAATTCATTTTTGACAAATATTCTCCAATAATTCCTGATATTTCTTCTATTCAATAAGATATCCATAGACTTATTAAATATATCCATGGATTGAAATATTCTTATAAAATAATGTATCATGTTTTCATTGGTGTAACACCATTCATAATCTTATTAGCTTTTTATTAGAATCATTGATCCTTAATTTTAACGTAATGATGACTTACGTACAGTAGTCGACATATAAGATATTTTTTTTATAATTGTTTAGTGTAAGTATTATGTTATTCTAATATACATTTCTATTTACTATGACCTAATCCACTGAAAATACCGCAAAGGTTCTATAAAAATTCAATCATATTTGTAATTCAAAGCCTTTTCACATCCTATTTTTTACATTCCATTATAATTATTTTTATAACCTTGATATATGAATCCCATTATTTTTAGATATTAACATATTATACAAAACATAACATTATCTATACTTGGATATTTTACATAACCAAAAATATAAAAAAAATATAATTATCTATTTTATGGAATATTTTTTTTCTTGATTGACATTCCTATTGTTATATTTTTATATAATTTTTATAAGGGGATTTTTTTAGAATCATTTATATTAATCTTACCACTATTCAAAATAATTGCAGTGGTAAGAATTTCCCCACCTTTATTCATCCACATTTTCCTCATTTTTTTGATCCTATAATATGAGTAGAGCTAGAATTAAAATAATAATTATTTTTGGAGATTGATGGAAAATTTTGTATTGAGATTTCATGAGACTGATAATTAAGTGATCTAAATATACAATTCTAACTAGATGGAGGATATTTAGGTAAAAATACCACCATAAAATATTTTCTTGTTATAGATATTATAATTATAAATATTAATTAAACATGTTGTGAAGTCTCAACGAGGACATTTTTTAAATTTTATCGTTTCACACCATGTTGTATAAATTTCTTAATTAAGAATAATTTCTCATTATCCAAAACTTTAAGAGTGTCATAACATTATTAATTCAATATTAATAACATCCTTATCATGAATTCTATATTTATATGAAAGAAATGTGTATAGATTCTTGATATTATTTTCATTTATTTAAATTTGAGATATAATGACATATATAACATATATATATTTTTCTCAAATGTAAGGTACATCTCATTAATCATCTCAAAGGATTCATTTATCTTTTGAATTTCATCAAAATATTCATTACCAAATATAGAAAATCATTCTTAAATATTTCTTATTATTATAGTTTTTGAATTAAAATGTTGGGTGATAACTTCACATGCTCTCATCCATTATTATTGTACACAATATCTCTTACTATCTTCTTATTTAAGATATGAGTTATTGTCATTCTATGCATTTCTCAAATATGATTAATAATTATTAACAATTGAATTATTTTTACCACTTATTCTATGTTAATTTATTTGTGAAATTTTTCTAAAACATATCTAATACCACATAATTTGAATTGAAGGTAAAAATATTTAATCACCTAGGTAGTCGAATGAACTACCAAATAATTTACTCCAATGCATGAATTTTAATTCATTGAAATAATGTATTTGAAAATTTATTCATAATCCCCATTCCATAATTAGTATTTCTTCAATATATTTTGTAAATTTTATTCTTTCTAGCATTGAAGGTTTTGACAGAAGTAGATTTCTTAACTTTAATAGATAATGGTCATGTATGTTTACACTCTATTATGAATTTGTAATTGATGTCTAATATTTCATATGATTCAAATCATAGAATCCAAATTTCTTTTACCCATTACTATGATACAAATTATTTAGATCATCATTATATTATCAAAATGATAGGGGATGATTCATGTGGGATAACAGTTTATCTCTTTTAAAACATGTAACAATTTTATTCCTTTTAGAATTATTCATTTAATGTTTATCTTTTTTCATTACATGTAACTATAAGGACACACCATTAAACATAACATATTCTAGTTCATTTATACATGCATTATCTTTCTTACAATCTGTTGGATGAATTTAAGTCTACAATTTTAATGATTTTGGTCATACAATAAATAAAAAACATTATATTACAATTTTGAAAATTCAAATTAATATTACTTTTTCCATAATAGATAATATTTAAAAATATTCATGTTTTATTTTCATATAACATCTCCAAGCAATAAATATTGCCCTTTTCCTTTTCCCAATTCCTAAATAAATCCCAATAAAAATTATAATGGAATTTTGTATGATCAAAAAAATATATATAAGGGATATAAATGAGATGAAATAAATTATTAATTTATGAAATAATTACATTTAATAAAAACTCCATTTAGATCTAATAATTAACATTATATTACCTAACAAAAATATCTTCTCTACCCAAAAATTTTAATAATACATTTTGTAGAAAAACATTAGGAAAAATATTGAACTTAAAGGATTTATTTAAATAATGATAAACTCATGAAAACATTATCATAAAGTAATAATTGTCAACCGTATGAATATTTAAATACATTTATTTCAATAAAATCTCATTAAATACCCTTTTTAATCACAGGAATACAATAAAACCCATAGAATGATTTGAAAACACGTAAATTTTTATAGGGACATCATTATACATTTTATTCTTATAAATAGAATGAATGTGTGGATGAATTCCGAATATTACATGATTAATAATAGAATCACCATATGGTCGACTTCCATAAAAAATGCATTGGAGTGATATCACAGATCCAGCTATCATATATTTATCACAGAACCACACACCATTTATTTATAAGGTAACAAATATTCATAGTGAAATATAAAAATAAAATAATCAAAACTCATAAAATCAGGTAATTTTATACACGTTTTACTCATAAAATTTTCTTTCAACTCATGATATATCATTTTATGTAATTGAAATAATCAATCCATTTTCAATATCAACAGTCAATAAAAAATAACTGTAAAAGTAAAATATGGTTTTATTTTTTCTCTAGGATAGTGAATACTTTTATAATAAAGCTTATAAAAAATAATATGTATGTCTTTGAATATGTTTTTTGTCATATACATTAAAATAACATTCATTTTTTTACTCGTAAGGAAATTAGAACTTTAAGTACTGGAAAAGTAAAAAGATTCCATTTTAATAATATTGAAAGAAATAAATTATAGTCCTCAAATTTCATTTATAATAATTTTATATCCATATTAATAACCATATAAAATAATATCACAATTATTGGCATATAGTAAAATATTTTCATATTAAATATTTCAAAATTAGAAAATAATAATAATTATAAATCAAAGTATCACATATCACATTGAAACATTTGAATCATAAGCCCCATAAATGAATAAGATTTTTTAGAACATTCATTAAATTGAGAATAAATAATTTCATTAAATAAAATATCAAAGTATATATATATATATTACTCATAAATTATGGTGGTTGTATAACAACAAAATATGACTCAATGAAATGGGATTGAGATAAAGTCATTTACCTTGAGTCTGAATGCACACATGTTTATTTATCATAACATCTAATAAAAATATGTTAATTATATAGATTATATAGGAACTTTTTGATAATTATTATTAGTTTTATTTATATTGTTACAATGTTTTATAAAATTTCTTATTCAATTATGTTTATGATGGATGTTTTGACCATATATGGATTTTTTATAAAAATGACATCGACAGGTTGACAATATTCAAAGAGGTAATTATTTAAAAAACAATAGAATAATAATAATTAAAAAATGAATTTCTTTATATGGAAATTGTTACATTATTTTTGATCATGGAATACGGTTTTGGAAAATGAATCAATGTTACAAATAATGAAGAATGTTGGTAGTACGTTGACATGAGAAACATTTCATTTTTAAAAATTTCATTATTGGAATATGGTCCATAAAATTAATCATTCTAGTATGATTATTATAAATATATAATATAATTATATATATATATCATTCATGTGAAGTGGTTTTTGAAAAAATAAGAATCCCATAACATCATCGAGATGGTAGTCAACACATCCAAAGACAATGTAATCACTTTTTCAGTGAGTGTAATGTTTAGATGAAAATTATATACTATATGTACAGACTTTTAATTATTAAATCATTATCATAAGTATTTCATTTATCTTATATTTATTCTTTATATTTACAATTATTACATTCCATGTAACACATTGGTGAAAAATTATTTACATCACTTCTCGAGGAGGTAGTTTGACGTACATATTAGTGACATATTGTATCCCCTATAGTATGAAATGTAAAAATGATGAATAGGATAAAATTATTTAAGAGATATTATTTTGTTATAAAAATAACAAGAATAATATATAAATATTACTTACATATAAATACCCAATAACGGTATGTGGTAAATAAAAAACGAATCACAGTGTTTCGTGAGGTGGTAGTTTGTTGTATAGATGAAGAATATTTTTGAAACACATTTGATGGAATTATTTCTAGGATTATGTCATAACAATAAATAATTAAATATACACATATTTTATATATTTATATTATTAAATAATAGTGGAATATCAATAATTTAAGCGATGGAGAATGAAATAATGAAAAAGTGATCGTCGATGGACATTACCTCTTCTTCATGTTACTCCATTTTAGTCTTACCAAAATATATTAATTATTTAATGTATGTCCAAAAAAATCATTTTCTATGAGGGTACATATTTTAGGAAACAATTTGGGTAGCTTTTTTATGATCAAAAAGTCTTATGATTAGTGTATAGTGGTGGATTATAAATTCCATTTTAAAATTGGGTATGGGTGGCATTTTTATAAATACAAAAAATCTGAATCTATTTTGTTGTATACATTTAATAATGTTCATAATATAATAAAAGATTTTTTATAAAGGATTTTATATTATTTAAATATATTCATAAAATGGGTTTTGGATTGGTTTTTATGCCATTTCCTTTTAAGATTAAAGATTATCAACCTAGTCAACCCATTTTTACCTTAATAATTCTATATAATCTTATTTTTATTAAATAATATTTACAGTAAAAAAATATATTTAACTTAATAATAAATCTAAATTATTTTTATTTATAACATAGAATCAATTGTTCTACATTTTTTCATAAATTTGGTAGGATTTAGTTTAAAATTTATCATACAAATGAAATCATAAAGTGTGTTATTAAAGTGAAAATATTCAAATATTTTCAATGTTTTTTATTCAAAATTGAATATAAATAATATCTTAATTACTAAAATTGTATTAATATATGTATAATTGAAATAATTAAACATTAAAACAAAATTAAACTATAAATAATATTTATAAATGATATAGATGAAAAAGTATTTTTCAATTTATATTAAGTATTCTTCAATATCTTTCAAAAATAGAATACCTTTAATAAAATACCAACCATTTAAACAATGTGAATATTGATATTAATATTTAGTAAAATTTATTTTTTTATTAAAATTGAAAATAGTTAATTTTAATGTAGATGTTATAATGTTTACTGAAGTCACATTTTTAGAAAAAAATATGTTTTTCAAGAATCATTTTCTTTATTTTAATTGATACTAATATTATTTTAAATTGATAAATAGAAAATGAAGGTGATTAAACTATATAATTTCAAAAAAATATTCATATTCAAAACTACCAATATAAAGGATATGTTATAACTTCTATATTATTCTCTAATATTAACATTATGATATTATTTTTTATAACCCAGTCTTGTGTGTGACACAATATTTGAATGAAACTCCCTATTGAATGTTCTGTAAGTTATTGGATATAACACCACATTTAATTTAAATTGTATATCCAATTCATAAATAATATTAATTATTAAAAATAAATATTATATTATTATATTTATTTTTAGAATCATCCCCATTTTTTAAAATTCATCCTTACAATTTTAATCATGTATTGAAAATGTGGTGATATATTTACCTCAAAGAATTATTAGATTCTCAGGATGTTTTTCCATCCATATATATTTTCAATAAATCCATAACCTATTGAATTAAATTGTTCTGAAATAGTTTATCACTATTTTCAAGGATCTGAATTCGTAGTTCTTTAAATGAATTGATATCTTACAGCTGAACTACTTGAGGGATCAAAACCTGAGATGAATCTAGATCACAGATCCTTAATATTGCGACATGAAATTTGTGGTGTAGCTTGCATAGACTGAGAAGAAAATCCTCGTGGTAGTTATATAATACAACATTCTCTATGACTTCATATGGTTCATTGAATCACGTAATCATCTTCCCATTCATACTAAAATGTATAAAACTTTTCCATTGAAATAATTTTACATAGACATGATCACCAACCTTGAAAAAAATATTCTTCCTATGTTTATCCATATAATTTTTCATCAAACTATGAGTTATACTCATGTGCGAATAAGTAATCTAATATTTCTCTATTATTTCATCTATAAACCTTATTCCCATTAATTGTATTTCTCATACATCATCTCAAAATTCAAGAGTCTAACACCACATTTAATATAATTTCCCAAATTGAGCAATATGTATACAGGAAAAATTGTTGTTATAATAAAATAAAACCAACAAAATATTCCACTCTAAAATTATTTACTAGATAATTTATGAAGAATGAATCATATCATTAAAAGTATGAATTTTCTACTATAACATTCTATTAGATTATTAATGAAAGGATTTACAAAAATTTTAATCATTACCCACTAAATATAGATGCCCTTTAAAAAACATAGATGTTAAAATGGGATCAAAATTTACATAATGGAGAGAGGAACTCCATGTAACCAAAAAATATCCTTTAGATGGAATTGGGAATTATTATCTAAATACATCATATCTTAAATTGGAAATAGATTTTCAAATTTTGTTAACAAATCAAAAATAATCAAAATTAGCTTTCACCATCATAATTACATGTAACTACATAAATGAAATTAATTGAAATCTTATTCTACATAATCTTCCGCATAAGAAAAAGTTGAGGCATCCCCATTTTTAATTTTTATTATATTTTAAAATTCTGACAAGTCAACACTTACTAGTTTAGTCAACAATATCTCTTTTCATTCAATCCCATAAGTAATAATATTGAATGTCTCTATACATCAGAGTGTTATGCGCTTAAATGGAATGTTGGGAACAACATGCTTCAATGAACTACTATTTCCCTGAAAGGCAACCACATTGAACACATAGTAATTTTTCAAACCATAAAACACATTCTAAATCAATATTAAAAAAATCTTAACCTTATTAATATAATAAACTTTTTAATTAAATCATGATCATATTTACTAATTTTCGTATGTTTTTTTATAATATAAATTATATGGATACCTAAAACCAAAAATAGTATTTTTAGGCATCCCTACCTTTTAGTCCAAAATACATCAAATCATTATATAGAATTAATTTTTCAAATAAAAGCATTGGAAATTTGTTCAATGATCATAATGAATCATGCAGCCATAATTATTTATCTCTAACTTTCATTATCTTAATCACACATTTTTCTATTTCTTTGTGAATATATTTTTTAAAAATTTTGATAAATATATATTTCTAACTTCAATCCACAAACATAATGGATCCAAATTTCTGAAGAACCAAATCTAAAAATACCATATCATCTATTAGATAATTTATCCAATGATTTTTCAACTAACATGAAGCATCAGATAATACTTATTCATTATGAATTATTACATATCAATTCCCATTTAATGAAGAATAAATCTCGATGAAATAATTACCACTTCTTGATGGAACAGCCAACAATGTTTCATTGGCAAGTCACCATTTTAGCTCATGAATGAACACATCACATTCTTCTATTAAGATTATCTAAACTCCCTTTCGGGTTAACATACCAAGTAGAATAGAAATCCAAAAAAAAATTCAAAATCCTTTTTACCAAAATAGTAATAAAAAAACTAATGAATTATTATAACATTGTTATGTGTTGGCAACTATTAGACAACATTTCACATCATATTTATATATTTTTTCCTTTTTTGAAACAATATTTACATGGAATGAAATATTATGAAACCAAAATCTAATATTAAAAAACAATCCATATAGTTTATTTTAAATTATTTTTTTCAAAAAAATCCTTATGTGCATTACTTTTTTTCATAAATTATAGAATATTACATAATATTTCCAATTAAAACTGAAAATATTGATCAAAATAAATATCAAAGACCCTATTAATTAAATTCATAAATTAAGAAGGTGTATTACATAACATAAAGAGAATATCATCAAACCCATTATTTACATAACTAGTTTGACACACTTTCGTCATAATTTCATCTTCTTTTACCTTCAGGTGATGGTACATGAACCTCATATCAATATTCAAAAAAATCATGATATCCTTGAAGGTGATTCTAAAAATTATTAGGATGAGGTAAATGGAATTTTATCATGAACGTGACTTTATTAAAGGTTCATATAATCAACGAAAAGACTCATGAAACTATCATTATTTCTCATAAATAATAATAGGAGCCCCAAATTATGAATTTTTAGGTCAAAATAATCCTTTAAAGAGCATGTTTATCAATTGAATTTTGATTCAAAAAATTCTATTTCAGATATTAAATAATGGATTTTAAAAATATTATTTCCATTTGGAATTATATAAAAATAAAGTTCAGTTTACCAATTAATAATAACAATGGGCAACTCATTAATAAAAACATCAATAAAATAATGAACTGGTGGGAATTTACTAGTTATAATTGTATAAATATTTTAAAAACATGTGATAGATAAAATTAAATACCATATTTTATAAATTTATTATCTCCACTGTAAGTTATCTAAAGTACGAAATCAATGAATATTTTTTTCTTTGAAATCAATTATATAAAGATAATATGAATGTTAATTTATCCCAAAATATTTGTCAAACTCTACTATAGTATGTTCAAAAATACTTTTTGGAATCAAATTCCTACTAATTAATATAGTAATATTATTATAAATATTTGTTTCATTAATAAAATGACTATTAGTTTTTTCCAAATTATTTATATCAAAATCATGCATCAATATTCATAAGTTACTTGTAAATTTATTATAAATGAATGAATGTAAAAATCCGGAGTAAAAAAATTTATAGGAACAATTAGGATAAATTAATAACATAACATTAAAAAATTCATTTAATTCCCTAACATCATCCATATTAGTAGGAATCTTTATTTCAAAACCCTATTTCATTAGATCATACCATTTTCCACCCTCGGTAATCGACATCTAAGACACATTGGCATAATTCAAAAACTCAGTGAAACTGAAGCATATTACCATTGAATTTACATTTATTTCTTGATAATATACCATGTAGTCATGATCTATATGACCAATCATACCACATTGGATAAACTTCATTGATAGTGAGTGAAATTATCAATGATGTTTGTTATCACACTTTTTATAATATGGGAATTTGTTTTTCCTACACCCAATCTTCATTGATGAATTCATTCCCATTTCATACCAACTAGACTTGTTCCATTTTCTATTTTAATTAGACACATGATCATCAGAAAAATTCAACCATATTAAAATTTTAATAACATTCCTTATATATTTTGTACTAGTGAGATTCCAATTGATTTTAATATATTTATTTTAAATCACGAGTAAAAAAATTTCATCTTCCATCTAAGATCCCGTATAAAATTTTTGATGTACCTTTCCAATAAAGTGATGTTTTCTCATTCAAATACACAATATCTTCCTCCTTTTTCTAAAGTTTGATAATTGTTTACTTATCCTATGTCGAATAGCATTAAGAAAATATTTCTCAAGGAAATAATTCTAAAATGTATCCCAATAGAATCCATCATAACATTCAATTTATCTAACATTATTAAACATTGAACACCACTATTCGGGTTAACCATAGAATATTTAAATTTTAATAGTAAACATTTGTTGATCTAAAAATCCAATGATATAAAATAAATTTTTAAGGGACTTAATAAATCCTTTTGAATGAACAATGTCATATAATCCTCCCAAAATAATGGAGGATATTCTCTCATAAAATGT
The DNA here is from genome assembly GCA_963277665.1 of Viscum album. NCBI lineage: Eukaryota > Viridiplantae > Streptophyta > Magnoliopsida > Santalales > Viscaceae > Viscum > Viscum album. Next base: position 193,746,229 of record OY728146.1, on the reverse strand, counting down.
TATACCGTCATCATGATCAATGTTATAGATCTAGTTTCTCCCTTTCATGGTTACCACTACCATTTATATACTATTTAAACTCACCCATCCTTAAAAAAACACCAAAATAAAATTCCAGCCACCTCAGGATGTTGATTTAGATGGATATTTTCATCTATGTTCCATCCCACTAAAAATTCCTTGTCTCCTCTATGGAATAATATTTTTATAAATACTTTATATAACCAATCATGAAAAAAATAAAATTCGATTTCAATTCTAAATTGTATATATTGGTAAATATATCAAGGGAATCCTAATAATACTAATTTATTATCTAATGTCATCTAAAGAGTTTAATTTATAAAAATATAAGGAAATTTCCTTAAATAAAACACATTATATAATCATTAGATTGGAATTATCATTAAAAAATACTAAGGATCATTTTTGTTTTAGAGTATTATAGAATTATATCATAACCCATACATAATAAACCTCAAAATATAAATTGGTAACTTCTTATTAGTATCCATTTTATCAATAATATAATTATATTAAAAATTTCATGATTTCTTTTTCACATAACATCTGAAAAAATGGATATTCACCTCTTTATTATCCACATTCCTACATAAAAACCATTGAAAAACATTATAAAATTCAGAGGAGCGCAAAAATTATTGTATGGTATATGAATGAAAATAAAAAAACAATTACTTAATAAAAATTTTTACTTTAATAACATAACTACAGGTATAAAAAATGATATTTTCTTAACCCTGAAAATAAATTTATCTACGAAAACAATTAAAAATTTATTAAAACCCCTAATGAAAAATAAATATCATAAATGATTTATTTAAAACCTGATAAACTCCTGGAATCATTATTATTTAGTAATTATTTTCACTATGAAGATGTAGTAGATACTATAATTTGAAAATAATAACATTGCTTAATATTTTTAGAATCACAATATTTCTATAAAACACATTGAAATAATAGATAAAAAATAATATATTTATAAATAAATATACATATCATTCTTATTAATTTTTATAACCATACATTTGAATTATATTCATACCATTCATACACATGGAATACCAAAATGATTCGAATCCATACCCTATGCATTGGGGTCTATCAATGAACCACGAGTCATTTGTTTAATCCAAACCCACATTTCATTATTTTGTAACATAAGCATCCATAAAAATTTTCATGAACCATTGCCTAATAATAACAAAGAAAATATTCAATTTTGAACATTTCACTACAAAATTTTTATATTCACTCATAAAAAATATTTTCAAGTTATTGAAATGATAAATTTATTTTCAAAAACCATATAAAAAAATACCCAGATACTAAAAATATGGTTTTATATTTATTTAAAAAACATTAAGGTTTGTATAGGATTCTAAATATCAAATAATGGTCATTTTATGGGAGAATTTGTTTTCTTAGTAAATAATAAAAGAACACTAATTTTATTATTTTTAATTAAAGTAAAAAAAATTTATAGAAAATTTAAAATGATTAATTTTTTAAAACATTTGAATGGAATTAAAAATAGACACAAAATTTCATTTATAATACTTTTATAAAAAAAATAAACATACAAAATAATATCAAGTATGATAACATGAAGGAAATTATTTGGAAATTAAATCATCAATTTTTTAATATAGATTATTAAATCAATTTTTCATAATCCTTAGTAAAATATTTTAATCATATGACATGTAAATTAATAACATTATAAAAAATTTGAATAAAAAGAGAATTAAAGATATTGAAAATATTATTTCAATTGTTATATATAAATAGCTCATAAATGATGGTTTTTGTATAACATCAAAACATTCCTCAATGATAGGGGATTGATATAAAATCTCATACCTTGATTCTGACTTCTCACATGTTCCATTATCTCATGAATAATAAACTTATGTTATTTATTTATAATTTTTATAATCATTTCCAAGATTATGATTACTTTTATTTCACTTTTTAATGTGTTTTACACAATTTCATAATAAATTATAATTACATTAGATATTTTTACCATATTCATCTTAAGTGTCCATATTACATTGGTAGGTTAGCTATGATAAAAGAAGAAATTATTTACAAATATCCACAAAAAGAAAAAAATGATATTTATACATAAATTATTCTATTAAAACTAATTATTGATGTTGGTTGTGAAAAATGAACAAGCACTGCAATCATAGAGATGATATGATGTGTCCACACATGAGTAACATTATAATTTTTAAATGATCATTTAGGGAATAAGGAATGTAAAATTTATCTTTAAAAAATTATTATTATTACAATTATTGGTCATAGATAGTATCTCACAAGGGGGTTTAATTGATTACCCAATAAAACATTTTTCCTAAAATAACATTAAATTCAATCCTTCAAAAATTTGAGAAAACCCAATTAATAAAAAAATTATTTATGCTTTTCCTTTTAAAATATATATCAAACTAGTATTATGTATCAGTAAAAATAATATGAAAAATATAATTATTTTTAAAATATATTTAATAATTAAAAATATTTTATAATTAATAATAATGATTAATTAGAAATGTATTGGTTTTCAAGATATTTTAAAATTTCATTTTAATTCTTTGACATGAATCAAACAAACACACAACATAATAAATATAATAAGTACAATCTCAATTCAAACCCTATTCCACTACACATGGAAATCACCTGATTTCTATTAGATATTATAATTTTAATCTCTATCCAAAACCAAGATCAGTTTTACACAACCACTAACCACCTTTGTAGGTCACACAAGGAAATCTACTACAATTATCAAGGGAAGAAAATCAACAAAGGCAAACAGATGATCTATTCAACAACACCTAGGTAAATATATATAATGTGAGTAAGGAATACATATTTATTATTTTTGATAAATAACATAAATAGTGTTTGTTGAGTATAAATGAAAAACCATACACTGCCTGAAATGTAATGTCAATAAGTAGAAAAAAATGTAAAAAATATAGAGAAAAGGTGGTTTTTCTCGGTTTGATGTGCTGTAAAGAATGTGGTTCTTTGGATGTAGAATGGATAGAAGCTCAATGAGTTCATAGAAAAAGTTTCTTAAATATTGCACTAAAATATAACTTGTTCTGTCTTGGGTAAATCATTTCTATGTTTTATATGTTGAGCATTGTCACATTCGTGTGTAGGGAAGAGTGTATTGTGTAATATCTTCACCAAGCCTCAAAATTTGGTTCAATCTTACAGTTATTGCAAAAATGTTTCATCTCACTTGTATGTTTAAAATTCATACACATGGGAGTCTTCTAATTATATGGATTTTTCATATAATATTATCTGTTTGTTGAAAAATCATAATTATCTTTTGATCATCATAGTAAATGTTGACACACACATTAATTAATCCCTATAATATTTAATAAAACTGATATAATATAATCTATTATATTAAATTCTCTCATATATATACAATTAAAATTAAATTAAAATTGTGTATAAATAGTTACATTTACTATTCTGGAGGTGGGACAACATTATAAGTGACATATGTTGCAAATTGGTTACGGCCACATTGAGTCATGCAAATGGGTAGTCATGTTCAGTGGTGATTAATTTCAACAATGACACGTCTCAATGGATACTCATCTTAGTGGTAGGAAAATTCAACTATTGTCTGAATTTATTGGTTGTATGTAATTTTTGATGGTAGGTGAACAGTAATGGTGAATATGGTTCAATGGTGAGTCATTTACAATGGTGACTCATTAAATCTCGTAGTTCCTTTTGGTACAACGACAAATTTATATCATGCTGTTGAGTCTTTCCACTTTTTGATTCATCCTCAATGGTGATTCATTATGACAGATATTGGAGTATTATTGTTTCCTATTCGAACAGAATGGAATTTTCTTTAAAAAACTATCCTATAATATAGAGTTATATCATAAATCATAAAATATATTAAAAACATAATTATCTTCAATTTTGAGGATTATATTAAGGATTTTCCATCAATACACCTCTTTTTTATGATCAAAAATCATGGAATTTTGTACACAATATAGGAAATATAAATTGGTTTAAAATAAATTTTCTAAACACATTAAAAATTAAAAATCTATAGACTTTTAAAATTGAATATAATGTTTTTAAATAAAATCAAACAAAATGAATAAACAAGTATGGTAAGTGAGAATATCATATAAATAAAACAAAATACCCATAATTAAAGAAGAAGATATCAAAGGAATTTATTTAAATAAATATGGTGCATGATGTATTAAGTAAATAACTACATCTTTGATATTTTATAAATATGTTATGAAAAAATAAATAAATTAAAGACCTTCTCAAAGTTATGGTATTAAGAAAAATAACTTGAATGATGAAATAAAATTATAAAATCACTAAAAAATAGAAATGAAAATCCATATCCATTAAATATTATATATTCAGTGTCCTACTTTTCAGAATCTAAAAAAGTGAAAATAAAAATAAAAAATGTAAATATATGAAAAAAATGAATAATTGAACATCCATTAAAAATGAATTGAAATACGTCCAAAAATAGTTACAGTGTATCGTCATAAAAAGTACCTAGAAAATACATAAAGTGTATTTTCAACACTTCTCAATATTGTTATATAGAATAGATATTTCCATTCCCTTTTCCTTATCTGAGGCATAATAAACTTGGGTAGAAGGCACGTCAACAATAGTGGCTCTTGTGGCGACATATGGTTGTGTGGGAGGATCTTGGATAATAATCAGTAAATATTTACAGAAATATTCTCTTAGAGTGTACATAAAAGGATGAAAATGATAAGTTAAAGGTGTATTGGGATCTTATGTAACACTTAATATAAAACATATTTATCAGAGTTCCTAGGAGTAAGACTATTTGTGAATGACATGGAATAATTATCAACAATTGTGGTGCCAACAAAATAAATTAATGGTTTCATCAAATTTATATTGTCCATGTTAATACTTCATCCTCTTTCCATATCACTGAAAAATAATTTTCCTCCATAAAAAACATGATCCCTTGATTCATCACTTTAATATGATTAACCCAATCATTCAAGGATTCCGTCACATGATGCATATGGTAGTTAACAAAAATAAAACATGCAACAGAGTTTTAACACTTTCACTGTATAAATCCAGGAATATTAATTCATTATATACTCTATAATTTTATTTCAATCATCTTATTTATCCTTAACACATTATATAAACATCATATGCACATGATCACTATTATTTCAGATCATCCTCAGACTCTCCTAATAAATATATAAAACATCACCAAAATGAGCTTGATATTCTTCCATAACCACTTACCTGATGAACTCTACAACTTGTGGTGATGGTCGAGCAATATAACTATAATACATTGAACATATGTTCTCAACACTCTTTAAAAAATCATCCATCAAATCTATGAAATAATATCACATCTCATACACTACAGACCTCAGGGTCACATTCAAATTTTTTATCAACACATTCACCATATACACTATCTAAATAAGATTCATAATATTGGGATGGATGTGGGGAATCAAAATATCCAATTAATATCTTTCATATTTATTAATAATATTTCTCACTTGTGGTGATTTATATGTTATGAAAAAAACCAAAACCTAAGAAAATTCTCCCACATAAGTATTCAATATCAGATTTGGATAAAAAATCAACACATACAAATAAAATGGAATATTTAAGTAAGGGTTTATAAAAAATGGTTAGTGGAATGAAAAAATTTTCTATCTCAGTACTAGTTGAAACATATAATGATAATCTCGGTTTCATCCCTACATCATCTATCTATTCCACCATTGATCTCTCAAGTTCAATCTCTACACAAATAGCATGTCCACTATGCTTTAGTATACTATTATCATCAACTGAATAAGTGTAGTCCAAAACATAAATGATATAGACATGGTACTTCATCCATTACTCAAAATATTCCACATCCATCATTAATGAATACACAACACATTTCTTGGAAACTATAGACTCAACATTTATATGATAAAATAGAATATACACATCAATTATATTCTCAACAAAAGTTTCACTATAATCTCCATTACGAGGGTCAAAATGATGACTAACATGTATTTGGGATTCCTCCCCCTCAGTATAAGCATTCTTATCCCTTATATAGGCTCAATACACATATTTATCTATTCATTGTCCCTACCCATATGTTTAAAAAACAGATAATCCTAGAGAATTAATTGGGGCATGATGCATCTAAAAAACCATAGCACCAATGTGGCCATTGGTTCCATCATGGTCAAATCCACCATCACTGAAATCTCCATCCACATCTCCATAATCATTGTTATCTATGATTTATTATTTAGCTTATCTTTTTTATTTATCTTCTTCACATCAATAATTTCCTTTTTCAATACCATTTTCATAAGATGATTTAGAAGTGATCTTATAATGTTATTCTCCATGATGCAATAGTTCTTTCCTCTTCACTGCATTATTTTAAAAGAGTCTCTAAAATGGGGATATTTAGTGGAGGGATAAGACCACCATATGAAACAAAAAGTTCCCTAGCAGGAAATTATGGGATGTTACCTTCATTAACTGAAAAATCCTACTCCTCGTCACCAGAATCAGTAGCCTCTTATTATTTCTCAAATTATTACAAAACCACCTCAAATGGATTTATGAAAAAATCCAAAATATTTTTTAACATTATACTGGTGATAAATTGGATTGAAATCATCATAAATAATGTCATCATAATGAACTCATTTTCACTTCCAGGGGTTCCAACATATATTCATTCTATTTTAAATTATCCTTATAATTAAAAATACTCTATATTTTACCCTGGATTCTTCTTCTCAATCATGCAATACCTTTTACTCAAGCATGGTTGAAATGAACTTGGGATTAATAAGGGAATTTAACCTGGATGATGTATTACCCATCCCTATAATATGAACAATTAAATATTATCAAAAAAAATATACTTTTCTCTTATATTTAAAAGTAGAATGAGATATACCTTTTGATATCTTTTTATGGTGAAATCACTTTTCCAGACATAGAACATTTGCGAAATGTAAATGAAAAAATGACATTACGTATCATGCTCAGTTATAATTTTAATACTTATAATTCCATCTCCAGCAATCTGTTATAATGAATTGTTATACAAAAGAGTGTCATTTTAACTATAAAATTATCATGGATATTAATGTATGGACCACAGTGATGGAATTTAATATATCTTTCCTATTATACTGAATAAAAATAATCATTAAATAATATTATTTTCTTCTAACTCTGTATCCATCATCCTCAAAGAAAAATTCAAATTACACAACTAACAGGTGTAAAAACCTCGAATATATTGGCCCATCATTAGTATAAAACAACTCTAACAATAAACATTATTGAAATAATTTTTTCAATAAAAAATTTCATGATAGAAACCACACATCATTCAAATTTTTCTTAGGTACCATTATTTGATTTGAAAACATTAGGTTCCCTGGATAAACAACATATTTTCAACATTCTATTGTATGCTTCATTGAATTTAATGACTCATTTAAAGAAGACATTTTTATTTACAAAACTTTATCCATTATGATCTGATCAAATGTTTTGGACTATGTCAAGGGAAGATGAATATTTTAGATGGAAAGGATCATCTCACGGCTTGAACGTAAGGAATTATGGCGTGAGAATAAATATCATACAACTGTTTGATTTATATCATTTAGGGGTTTAGGATTTTGTAAATTCAGAAATGATGTAAAATATTAATCATCATGAAATTTAATATTTAAAACAAATTAGTGTATAAAAACCAAATTGTGGGTCATTTATTTTTATGTAAAACTCCAATAGTGAGTAAAAGTCCAATGGTGGATAAAAGTACAATGGGGGAATTCTTCAACAATGGGTAAAAATAAAATAGTGGGTAAATTTATATGGGTGGGTAAATATCCTATGGTTAGTAAGACACCAATGTTCGATAAAAATCCAATAGTGGGGAAAACTCCAATGGTGGGTTAAGCTCCAATCATGCATAATACGTGAATGGTGGATATAACTCAAATGGTGGGAAAAAACCTAAGGTTGTGTCCTTTAATATTCATTATATCCAAAAATGATCACTCATAATTCCTTTTTAAAGTATTATATTCTCTTAGAATACAATGACTCAGTGAAAATATCATTAAAACGACATTTACTTCCAATTGTTAAAAATTTATATCACCCTTTTAAAAATTATCAATCAAAATATCATGTATTAAATAAATTTTTTTATACACTGGTATATATGGTTCTAATAATTTTTTTATAGAATATGTTTTTTTACAATTTTTGGGTATATGTCATTATAGGTATCCATAGTTCAGTAAATTGTGTTTCATCGATAAAATATGAACATAGAAGCTACATGAAACAATGTATTCAGCATTAAAAGTAGATAGTAAACATGTATTTTGTATCTTACTATAACAAGAAACTAGAAAATTTACAAATTGATGAAATGATCGAAATTTTCTTTCTCGATCCATCTTTAAAAAATTAAAATCATCATCTTAATAACTAACTAGGTAAAATACATTATCATTTAAATAGAAAACCATTATTTGGTTGTATAATTTTAGAATTCACAAATCCATTTCACAGTAACTAAGTGTGACTCATTTGGGTTTTCATGAAAAGGATTAACATATAAAGACAATAAACCTGATTTTAGGATGTCTATATATAAAATATAGAATACATCCAATAATCCCTCTGTAACTAGTAAGATCCAATGATTTCCAAGCTTTATCAAGATCATATTTATAAGTGTCATCCATATAACTATCACTATTCATAGTTATATCCAAACCAAACCTTTTTAAAAGGAATATAATATATCTAATTTTATTCAAAATAATTCCTTACTTACTTGAAAAAATCTAAAAACAATGAAACAATTTCAGTTCCCCATTAAACTAATTTTAAAATCATATTTTCATAATTATAAAAAATTAATTACATAAATAATTTTATAAATATAGAAAAACATTATCAAACAAATATGATTAAACAATTAAATACCCTTTGGAATCTAATATTATAAAAATTGTTGGATCAACTACACCATTTGAAAATAACATTTAATTAAGAAACAAGAAGAGCTTATCATTCAAATATCTAGGATTTATTTTTATACCATATAAATAATTTTATTACATGAAAACATGATTTCAAAAAAATAGGGTTTTGAATTACTGATTTCGTTCAATAGAAACCATATCACCAATATACCCATTCAAGAATGAATGTTTAACATCCATTTGATATAGTTTGAAACATTTATGTACATCATAGGCTACCTATATTATAATGGCTTCTTAGGTGGACACATATGAAATAATTTATTCATTGTATATACTCTCTTTATTATTATTACCTATGAAAATAGTCTAATGTTATTCCTCATTATTATTCCAGATTCATGGACATTGTTTTGATACCCTTATTTAGTTCCTATATTCAAGGTATCTTAGGGAGTATCAAAGGTTCCTAGACATTTTTTCTTTCAAATATATTTAGTTCTTATTACATGTACATTACCTAGAATTCAACATTTATTTCATCAATGTTGTTCAATGTCTTAAGATGTGACATGAGTTATTGATGTTCATTATGGTTTCTTAATGAAGAACAAGTTTGTGTACCTTAGTCTAAGTATCAAACTGATGATATATTTGGTGGTATTGTAGAGTGTGAAATGATATTGTAAATTAAGTGATGGTAACCTAATAGTTTTATACCAATTCATGTTTTGTTTCTAGAACTTCATCAGTACTAGATGAGTTATCTGCAAGTTTTATAGAAGAATCAAATGGTTTTGAATTTATATTCAATGTGTACAAATCAAAATTGTGGTGTTATATTCTAGTCTTTGATTTACATGGATCAGTATCATCAAACAAGACATTAAAAAACATATATATAGTATTGGTTCTTTTGATAAAAAACTATATGACTTATTATATGTTTAATATCAAAGGAAAATTCATTGAACACTTTTGGAGGAAATTTTTTTATGATTATCATTAATGTTAATAATAAAGACATAATAGCCAATAAATCTAAAGTGATTAACCTTAGGATTACTATTATTCTAATAGACATAAGGGGTTTTCCTTAAATAATTTCTCTTTAAATATCTAATAATTATATAATAGGTATTGTTCAAAACAAATTCAAAATAGAAAATATTTTATTGAAGTTCATTTATCAATTTAGAGGCTATCTATTAAAGTGTTATATTTATTAATTCAACAACTCAGTTATACTAATAGGTCATAGGGGTATAAAATTAGATATTATTCAATTATTGTTAGAAAATTTATTCAAATTATAGATTTTAAAACATATGACCAAGGACACATATTATAAATTATTTCTATGTCATATTATGTCATCTGCATATTTAGCATTCATAGTAATATAAGAGAAATATTTAATAATGTGAGATAAATTGAATATATAATTAAATCATAAAATTTCATCTATATGTACATAAAAATAGTTCCTCCCATTTAATCTTGAAAATATTTATGGTTAAAAATGGTCCATATAAACTAACACATGAGGTTCATTAGTTAGAACATATTTTATTAATTTAAAAGATTTTTTTGTTAGCTTTCGGATAGGGGTTTAAAAAAATTTCATTTGGTAATTCAAAATTGGGTAGAACCCTGAGTAAACATTTTATATTTTGATTTATAAGTGATTGAATATATATATTACCTATTATCCTCTACCAAATAAATGATTATTTGTGAAATTAACAAATGAAATAAAAAATTGAGATTAAATAATCAAGATCAACATCATAATCATTTTCATTTCTCAAGGTAGTCACTAAAAAAACATTTTTAGAATTTAGAAACATTAAAGGATTTGTTTTTAAAATTTCATTTGAAAACTATAATCGCATATAAGTTTGGTGAAAATAAGATTATATATTAAAACATCCACAAAAATTATAGTAGAAATTAAAACTGTATTAATCCTTCAAATTTGATTAAGGGCAATTATTTTTCATTTTTCATTGTGACTAAATGTGTCATATACACCATACTCATGTATCATGTTATAGAAAATTTATTATTTTTATGTCATATTCCTAGAACAACATTTTTCCAGGTAACATATATTTATATACATTCTCATCAATCAATTTACAAAGAAACAATTTTATACCCAAAATCAGTTTGGTATCCAAAATTTTTTTAGAGCTGAAAATGTAGTAACGAGATATTTACGAACCCATAATATCATATTGGGATTAAAATAAAAATATTGGAAACTTTTTTAAATAAATTTTTTTTTAGTCCACAATAACAGAAAATATTAGAATATTTTCAATAATTAGATATAGCTACAAATGTTCTCTAAACAGTTATTCATTTTCTATGTTGGTATCCTAGACCTGAAATATATATATGAGAAATATTTTTACCTATTTATTGAGGAGGAGTTTTACTGAAATTTCTGAGTATATCAATGGTTTTATTTATATTCTCATATTAACAAATTTTTTATGTATTTTATTTCAATAAATGTTCATTAATTTCATTATTTGTATCAATATATGAATTAGAATTATAAGATAAATCATGATGTTTCTTAAGATTTTTTTATTTTTAATTAATTTCATTAATATTATATTTAATAATAGTTCAATAAAAAATATTTCTTTCAACATATCATCTTAATATTTTTTATTTCTATAATGATCATAATTACGCTCTATAGATACTATAGTAACCTTAGATTTTTTTTTATGATTCCCATAATTTTTATTTCATGGTTTTATTAAAGAGTTGAGTCTCTGTCACCAAAGCTTCCTTCATAGGCACTTCTGGTGGACTTATGACATTTCTTATAATTTTTATCCTTATGAAAAACATCTTGGTATATTTTTACAAGGGATATTTATAATTAACATTATCATTTATCATAAACACATAATAAGTAATCTTATTTGAATTATTATCTACTTTTAAGTTCTTAAAAATACCCCAGTTATCATAATATTCCATATAGATTGGTTTTGTAAAAAAATTATTGTTATTATCGAACTTATTATAATTTTCTCTAGATTGGTAATTTCTTTATCACTATCATCTAGTGATTCACCATCACATGATATTTCAACTTGTACTTTTTCAGTATATATATATATGTGTGTGTAGTAGTCTTGAAGGCAATAGATTTAATCATAGGTTCAATATCATATTTACAAATAACATTAATATTATCTTAGTGCATCATCAACATCTTGATCAATTCATTTACAGGTAGTTTCCTAATGTCACGCGATTCTCTTATTTAAATTGATGTTCCTATATATTTATCTAAAAAATATATTTGTGGTCACATTATTTGATCTTTTTATGAATCATGAATTCTCAAGGAGAACATTATGCTCACTATTTAATTAAACCCAATATTTATATCATAAATATTCCAATAAATTTTCATCTTAAATTTAAAATATTTAATTATATAATTATTCAATATCATCTATTTAAAATTAATTTTTCCTTCATGATAAATTTTCAATGTATCCCATATTTCATAAGTATTTTTAAAATATGACAACCTGTTAAAATCTTATTCACATAAATCACAGTAAAAAAACTCATATCGTTTCACTTTTTAAATAATATTTATTAGCATCATCCCATGATTTCATTGAAATCATAGGTTGTTGTTATTTATCTTTTATAGGAGACTATAATTAAAAAATCTTGATTTCAATTTGAATTTTCATTTTTATTTCCCATTATGTATAATTAGGCCCATTAAAGAATGGTGTCATGTTAGTAAATTGAAATTTTTTTCTATTATACATTTAAAGTATAAATTTATTATTGATTGTTATTTATGATATTTATAACCCAACTACAAAACAAAAATAAATTCATTTAGAAACCATTTGAAAAAAAATATTTAGACTGAATACCTAAAGAGTGGGTTGAATTAAGTACCCAATAAAAATATCATTTAAAAAATGTATAATTAAATCCCCTAAAAAATAAAATTTCTCAGTTAATCAAAATAATATATTGATATACGTATTAAATTTTTAAAGGTTTTTCAATGAGTGATTAATTATCAGTTAACATAAAATAAAAACAATCATTACTTTTGAAATCAAAATAAATAATTTTCATGATATACAAGTAATAATTGAGATAAAATATAAAAGAAGTTTGTTTTTATAGTATAATATTTTTAGCATATTAATTTAAAATGAATAAAAACAAAACATAAATTTCAATACATACAAGAGGATTAGTCTCATGTTGAGACCTAATTCTCCCCAATTATCAATCATGTACTTCTATGAATATTATATAAATATAATTTTGATCCAAATACTAGAGGGAGTATACACAACAATTTAACAACTATATATGATCCACCATTTGATTGAGGTTTGTGACCGTTGATGATGAATTTTTATGTGCATAATGTTTTTTGGGTAATTTCTGGGAGAGTTTGGTATATTTTGGAATAGTTATGGACTGTTTAGTAGGCCTTTTTAAGGATTCACAGTTTGGGTAGAGTTAGGAGAAACCATGAAAAAATATTAGGAAACCATGAAATATTCCACCGTTTGGAATGTAGAATCTACACAATTAGTTCATGGTTTGTCAGATCGTTCAAGCTAACCATACGACACATTAAAATTAGTTTTTATAAAATGGGGTTAGTTGGGAATTTCTGTATCTCACCCATTTATTTACCCATACAAACCCTATGTAGGATTTAATTTTTTTTCAAGGGATATGGGTTCACTTCCATTTGTTTTAGAATGTATTTGAAGGGGTTTCAATGTGGCTTGATGGTGGTTCATCTCATGTAATTCTCCCCTCTTGGTTCCTTCTGGTTTTATCTAGATATACTCTTCTCTATCACTCAGTTTTCTACATCAACATTTTTTCCTGTAGATTTGGGGTCTTTTCGCCTTATGTGTTGATATTAAAGATTTTTTTAATATGTAAGGATATCTAGAGTGGTTTTGGTTGGGTTTTCTGCATGAATTATTATATTATTTCTTGTGGGTCACTTTTACTAGAACACTAAAGGTAGGTGGACTCTCTCTCAACTCCCATTCTCCAGAACATGAACCCTTATTTGAAATTACTTTTCTTTCATTGAATTAATTGTGAATATGACTTGTGAATCATGGTAAAAAAGCCAATTGGGTGATGATTTGGGGATTTTGCGTAAAATTGGAGTGTTTCAAAGGGGCTTTGATGTGTGATATTAAAATGTTGTTTCTAAAATAGATAATGGTCTAAATTATTGAAAAGTTTTTATGAAATATTAATTTCAATAAATTTTTTGAAAATGGATTGTTTGGTTGGTTGGTTTAACTCAAGGGAAATCATTACCTAATTTATTCTTCGATCATTCTACATTTTTTTCCATCCTTTGTCACCTTAGGAACATAATTTAAGGATAAATAGAAACTCATTATTTTTTCAATCCAACGAGGAAGGGGTGGGATTTTACAAGTTTTATCAATGTTTTGTTCGATGTCTTTAACATGGAGGAAGGTGTTCGACCCTTTGGAATTGATTGTTGGTCTTGGAGTATAAATTTTTTTTGGGTTCATTATTTGAGTTTGGATGGTAGCAAGGCATAGGATTTGTGGAACATGGAATGTATAGAATAAATGGATGTAGCTAACCCTATTATGATGAAATTCATGTTACCATGGTGTTGAGTAAATATGTGTTTTTGAGACACTATAAGGCATTAGATATCTCATTCTCCGGGCTGTAACCAATGAAATGATCATTGAATGAATGGTAAAAATAACTTCCCTTTTAGATTCATATTTCATTTGGTATAATGATAAATATTATGTGCTGAATATATTCATGTGTGGAAAATCTATAAATTATTTCAAATGTAAAGATTTGAAATGTGAATGGTTGTGGTATTTTGAAAATTGGTAGATTTTCAAATCATGATAATTTTTTTTGAATTTTTCAACATGTGAAATGTGAACTTCTGAAATCCCAGTTGTGATTGTTGGTATTAATTTCATTTTTATTCATTATAATTCTCTAAATAAGGGTGTAAGACTTATTGTTGTTTTTGTTTTTATTGAAATGGAACCATGTAGGTGTCATAGAGACCAACTGGATAAGGCTACTGAAAATATGGTTACACCTGAGCCTTCGGTGAACTGGAAGCTAGTACATAGTAGAGTAAAAGTGTTCCAAGAAGTTGAAAGTGGGAATAAAGAGGATGAAACAAAGAATGTGAATCCCATATTATAGTATCAAAAGAATAATTCACCCATTTTTAGTGTTTATTTAGAGTCAGATACGGAAAAAGAATAGATAAACAGAATGAATAGGATAATTGAATTCTTATGAACACTTGCAGAGTTAAGGGGTGTCATGGGAGGGTATGAAGGAATTTTTGTAATGAAAAATTATACCCTCAAACATTTAGAATTTTGTTCATAACAGAATTATTCAACATGAAGAAAGGGAACATGTTGGTGAAGGAAAATGCATCTAATTTCTTGAACATAATATTGTTTCCAACAGAGGTGAAAGGTAATGCATCATTGATGGAATGTATATTTAATGTTGTGTTCAGGAAGTAAATTCATTATAAAATAGAGGTTTTATGTATTAGTGATTACAAGAAATAGTGAATTGATAATCTGTGGCTGAGAATAATCTTTTAGGGCTATATATAGAGGAAGTATATTGATACCCAAGAGGAATAGTGGGAAATATATCATTGGGTTCAAGAATAAGGGGAACAGTAATTTATATGGTTTATTATGACTCTGAATATGGTGATAAGATCATTGAATCTCCCTAAGAATACTTATAGTATGATGAGATGTTTTTAGATTGGTTATATTGGCCACATCAAGTGGGATTACATGACACAACATCAATCATGTCATAACTATATGAAGATTTGAAATCATCATTGGTATTGTCATAATGATTTTAGGCCCGGTGTTCAAGGAACTCCTCTTTCGTCACAGAAATACTATGGCTCGATGCGATAGGGGAAACTGCATACTCATCATCATCATAACTGAGTAAGTCATGATGAGTCTAGAAATACAATGTCAACTCATAGTTATAACAAAGTGTAGAGTATAGAAAGAAATCAGTTGTTTTGAGCTGAGTAGGTGGTGATGGATCATTAGTCAGATCCATCCACAAAAAGAAGTGTAGTTCTTTAAAATTATACATTTATGAAATTTTAGTATTATATGGTTCTCACATTCATTTTTTTCTTTGCATGTTGTTGGTATTCTAGGTATAGTTTTGGAAATGATTCATTTAATTTGAAAACATCATACTCTTCTTGGTCAAAGAGAGTGTCGATCCTTATTATGTAGAGCATGTTGATTTGGTGTGGAAGATATATAATTGATGTGGAATTTATCATTTCATGAGATTTATTCTTATGATCTAATCCTAGGAATGGATTGGTTATGGATTTTTAAGGTTCACATTGATTTTAATGCACGAACCGTTAGTTTTATGATGGTGTACCGTGCAGAACTCCACTTTCGAAGGAAGAAGAATGAAAATATGAGTGAAACATATTTACAAGAACAATATATTGGCATGAAAACGTAGCAATTATAGCAAGGGTCCAAAGGGCATGTGTTCATTGAGACTACATGCTATGTAACTCAATATTTTCTAGAATCCCATATTCATCATGTGTTTTTATGAAAAAAATTCATCCTTTTATCTAGATATGAAATAATCCTTGGAATTTAGATTTTCTATTAAAGAACACATAATCATTATTGGTTGTAAAATTCTAGTCACCCATTCCATTTAATAATGATCCACATTGAATATCACTACCATATCTACATATTACAAATGAAAACCCCTCAATCTATTCTGTTATCCATTTTCAATATCATATCAACCCACATCAAATAGAATACATTCTTCAGATACTAAAACTAAGCCCATGAAAATGATCACATCCATCATAGATCAATTTTACAATGATCAATTTCAAGTTATTTGTTGAAGCACCGATGAAATAGAACGACAATGATAATCCCCCAATGAACATGTAGATAAAAAAAAATATAAAAGTGTGTAATAAACCATGACCATTTTTGTGTCATCTTTAATTTGATAATGGTGAATCATCAATCACAAGGGATAGTCATTGATTACAAAATATTATATATTCCGAAATATATAAGGGTTAATATGTACACATAAATCAACCATCTTACCAACAATCAATTTTTGAGAAGGACTGATTCACGTCAGATTGAGGATAATGAAAATGGTTATTAAATACAATATAAAAAACATCATACCTTCATTTTAGATCAATTCATAATTAATTATTGTTCTATATTGTTGTCATTGGAGAGAATCATGAACTCCTTTGACAAAACAATTTATGCTCTATTATTCATTTTCATTATTCAAAGGTTCCCCTCAAGGGATAATCTTAAATCCATATGGTCATGGATCTTACTCTATAAATTCTTCATAACAAATATTATATAGAAGAGGATTCATTTTTTCATTAAATAACAAATAAATAAATTTAATTAATTAATTAATATTAAAAAAGGATTTCATGTAAGCCAAACACATGATGTGAATGGAAATTAGTTCATACAAAGGTTAATTTATGTATTTTGGATTTAATTTCAGTCTCATATATTATATATGAGACTCCATTTGAGATTCATTCGGTTAATTCTAGAAAATTCTGCACATTTGATATGATTTATTTAATATTTTTAGTATACAAAAATGAAGGATATCTAGGCCCAATAACCCAATTGTTTCATAGATCCTTGTTTTAAAAATTATTTTTAAAATATTTCAATGTTTTGGAAGGAAAATTTAATGTCCCTAAAATATCCCCCCTCCTATATTTTTATCTTGAAAAATAATGTCTTATTGAGAAAAGACGAGGATACTTTTCCAAAATTTGGTTCTCCATCTCCCATGTTGTCTCCTGATGATTATTATATTATCATCAGTCATGTTGAAATTGAATCTATATTTTACTAATAATATTCTCCTCTTGATTATAAATCTTTATTTCATACTCCATGATGCTAGCTACATCACCAATGTTCATATCACCCCGTTTGATAACATTGCATAGGTCATGTACATACCTATTTAACTATGAAATGTTGAACACATTTTGTAAAATATCTAACAATGGTGGTATAGCTATATATTACACCACCTCAGTACCCCTATATAGTATCTAAAATGGGAAAATGAATATCATTGAAAAATTCCATCCGTCATTTTTTCCAATCCTTGCTATGGTTACCCATTAGAGAACACTTGGTCTACATTTACTAACTATGAAGGCCTTCATTCATGGTCCAGATTAGACTTATAATAGTTATGGGAATTCGTTGTTTTATCTTATATGATCTTAAAAATATCTATTATAGCCCAAATCTGCTTTGGGATCATGAGTTCTGACTTTACTAGATCAGTCGAGTATAGAGGTGACATGAAAATTCTACCATATAATTTCTCTAATGGCACCACATTGACGGTGGATGGTAAATTTCAACATCAATGGACTCCAAAGATAGTCGTTCCTCCTCCAAACAATGAAAAATGTAAAACATAAAATCCTAATTGATTTCCATCAAAACCTGAATGGTCCACTCATTTTATCCAACCATCTAGGGGTGAAACTCTATTTTCTACCACAATTGAGTCCAAATGGTGTCATGAAATTCACTCCATAATTTAAATGTGCAATGTTTATCATTTTCTAAAATGATTATTGATGTAAATCTGTGACATGGTACTATCGTCAACACATAAATTTGAAAAAATATTTCAACAGATATCTAGTATCAAATGGCTATGATGTGGGCTAACATTGTGAGTTATTCAATGATCACATAGATTATATTATGCCATCTAGTAAATAAAGGATAAAAATAATGAATTACATAGAGATAACATCCCATTTCCACTTTGGAACCTCAATGGATTGATTTGAACCTAAAGTAACCTAGTTTTCACCCTTTTCCTAGTAAATTTTAAGGAATCGAGAGAAGAACTTAACTACAAACTTATATATTCCTAACCACCATAACTAATTATGGATGTATTGTAATATTATCACCACCCCTAAATGTAAAACTAAGTGTTGTGTATAAAATTCATTGAAAACATACTCAATCATAATAATTGATATCATCTTCCTCCCATGTAAAATAATGAAATTATCCCCACCTTTAGAAAATCTACATGGATCATGTACATTGGATATCTTTCTGTACATGGTCCCAAAATTGATATCTCCAAATTAAAACTCCCCATCACACTAAATTATTGTAAGGGTAAAAAATATCTAATAGAGGTAATATATTACAACATTTTCTACTAAAGAAAACTACAATGAGGACAAATTCTATGACACCTCGCTCAACAACTATAAAAAATAAATTCTACTGAGAGTGTCTACCACCACAGTTCCTTTCCTAGAAGTATAGACTACCCATAAGCTATAATATTAGTGAAACCATATGCATAAACATTTTCTCCAGTCATTATCCTTCAATGAGTATATATAATTTATACTATTATGGTCATAATATATGACTAACCACTCACTCCTGACCTAATATCACAACATATTCTAGAAAAATACTAGTACTTCTAGATCAAGATCATGGGTCACACAGTTCTTCTCATAGGGACTCATATTATGTGACCCAAAGGAATTCATCACCATCATCTATAATAGAAAGAAATACATGAACAATTCTAGGGGAATCCTATAACATCACATACTAAACACCCTCCTCTAATGGTCTAAAGATGGGTCACTTTTCAACATGTTCCACAACTCATTAAATGCCTACTGGCCCTCTCTGACCTCACAATAGTTTCCCCATTTAGGTCAATGAATTCAAGATTGATGATGTCACATAGAAATAAATCATGAATATTTGATAATATTATTATAAGATGAGGAATATACGCACCTATGAAATGCTCTTAGGGGGGATACCAAGCAAGAACTACCTCATATTTTATTGGGTCCAGTGTTACACCATCTTCGTTGATGACATGCCCATGGAAGTGTACTTCACAAATATAGAATTGATAATCTGAGAGCTCCTCCTAAATTTTTTTATCCCATGGTATGACCAGGACAATCCTTTAATGTATTTCATGCTCCTCCTCTAATACATAGTACCTTAGGATGTCATCGACGAATAATACAATGAACTGATATAATAAATGTTGGATGATCTTGTTTATAATTATCATGAACATAATGGGATAAATCATCATGATTATGGGAATCACCAAGTAATCATAGTGACTACAGAGAGATTTTTATTTCATATTTGGTATATCCTTATCCTGAACATGGAGCAAGTGATAGTAGGTCCTGAGGTCAATATTTGAGAAACACACATCCCCTTTCATATGGTAGAAGAGGAAGTTGACTCTATTAAGTAGATACTCATTGTTGATGGTCCCATTATTTAGGATATGGTAATCTACATGTAACCTCTAGTTCTCACCACTTTCTTTGTTAACAAAACAGGATCTTCTAGTGAAGAAATAATGGCTATAACATATAATGAACCAACCCTCTGATTCATAAATAAGACATCTAAATACATGAATATTCCTTACAAAACATTAATACACATTCTATAATGGTTGGGTCCAGTAGAATTTTGAACACAGACACATAAACAACTCATCATTAAGTAAAAAAAAATTCATAACCCACTTTTTTATTCATAACATGTAATCTTCATACAAATGTCTTACATAATACCATTCTTCATATCCAAGGGAAAGGAATCATAATAAATGGTCATATCAGATAGTCAATAAGTGTAAAAAATGAATATATCAACATAACATGATTATAAGGGTATGATAACATGAGAATGACTTTTGAAAAATATTACTCTTCATATTATAGAATATAAACATGAGTGAGGGAATAACTCTTTATTGTTCATAAGAAATAAATCATGAAGGAATCAAAGAACATGATCCTTGAGATCATAAAACTAACATAAAATAATGATTTTGGTCATACACATAATCATATATAATTCTTATGTCATGTATATCCAACCATACATCTATAACATGTTTGGCTTGGACTAACCATGTGTTTACCTACATTGGGCCTAGGAGAAGACCCTATATAGAGTATTTTAACTATTGGATGACCACATGTATACCATTTGACCTTATTTAACAATAATCATTACCAAATTCATTAGAGGGAGACATATGTCCCACCCATCGTGTAATCCATACCTTTTTGAGCTGTAAGATCATAAAAAACTCACCATATAATACCAATGTGAATAAATTTGTTTCATAATGATATCAATATAGAATAATTCATGTAATTAGTTTTGTAACCATTTAATCATTCCATAATTGAATTAGCCATGTAAAAACAAATGGGTTTTATAAATATATATTCCTTATAGAAATAAACTAGATACATATATTTCATGTATATATTTTAATTTATTTTTAATTTTTTGATTTAATAATTTATGGATTAAACATTCCATGTTCAAAATATTTATTTTGTTTTATAATTTTTTGTAGGAAATGACATATTTGTGAAGAAGGAATTAAAAGGGATAGATATATTATCCTAATGACCCTTTACACAACAAAGTATGAAAAGATATGTGACATCGGATTTTTGAGAGAGAATAGATCTTGAAATTGAATTAAAGTTTACTAGATGTTGTGTACCACAAGTACATGTCCTAACAATTTCAAATGAAGCAGAATTGTGGTGAACAATTCATGATGAGTATACGCAGTGTGGAAGCCAATTATATGTGTTTTATTGGAAGTTCACATCATGATGGTAATAAAACCAACATATGATATGTTCACATATTCAATACGGTAGAGGAAAAACCTGATCATAACTACACGTAATGTACCCAAAGTACACATAGTGTACGAATCGACGCACAGAGAAACTTCAGGCCACATTGGCCATGGGTTTGGATGGGGTTTGCCTATAAAAGGAGGCCGCCATCCAACATTTCAAATCACTATGGGATAGGAAAAGGCAAATTGACAATAAGGGACTACCACCAAATGAAATTTAGCCTCTCTTCAACGCCATTCCTCCTCAGTTACCCATGTCACTCTCTCTCACCATGATCGAGTAGTCAATTTATGTCAGGTGATGTGATCAAAAGTGTATAGGTTCTTAGGGATTATTCTATTTAATTATTCATGTTTTTAAATATTTCAAAAACTATTTTTCATGTCTAATCTCCTTATTTTTTTCAAATCTCATGACCACTTCATTTGAATTTTGGATTTCTATTTTAGTTGAATCAGTTTATCATTGTAGCTTTTGTATGACTATTAATAAATCTAAGTCGGTTATGTTTAAACATGGTTTAGGGTCACCTATCCCTATGATTCAATCTAGTAGATTACCATTCCAATGGAATAATCATAGTATTTGGGTTGGGTACCAAGACTAAGGATCCCTACTAACCCAATTCTTACACCAAAACAATGTAAACACACTTTCCATAAAATATTTAGGACATGAACCTGACAATTAATGAACATGGAATGCCTCCCATATGTATTTTACCCCCATTCTATACTGCAACATTTCTCTTCCATTGAATGATCCAAACAATTTCAATTTCAACTTACTAATTTATTTAGAACATATAGACCGTCCTTGTGGGTTTGACACTCAGACTTACCAAGTACTACACTTTGAGTTATGATTTTCTATGTTTTCTAAATTTTGTTTTTTCATAGCACTGTATAGAACTAACGATGCATTGTGGGGGTATCAAAACCATATAGGGAAAGCACAAGGGTGGTGGAATTGGATCATATCACCATTTAGGATTGTGTTATATCTAATAGAGTCATCTTATATGGAAAATTATTTGTAAATATCACAAGGAACATTTCATGAGAAAAATAACATGTTCACCTTGATAATAACTATTTTTAAAACTATAAATTCATAAAAAATTATAAAAATACATTTATTTTAAAATAACATTTGAATCTTATAATGGGATAATTAAAAATTTTTGTGGTCATGATAGGGGAATATTTCATTCATGTTGTGGCATGTTTAAAGAAATATTCCTTTCACATTTTTTGATAAATACCAAATGAGCATTGTTGTGAAAAAAAATAAAAATTGGTTTATTTATTTATAATATTAATGACCAGGTAAAAATATACAATAAAATTAATTATAAAGTAGTAAAATTTTATTTAAAACAATTTTTTTGAAAACATGTATATGAATGAAAAAAAAATTTCGACTGAAGAGAGAAATAAAGATGATTTTTCTTAAAAACATTATTTTGAACAATTGAGTTCATAAGGAGATGAAAATTAAATACACAAATTTATTTTAATTTAATAACCAAAATAATAAATTTAATCGGTTTATAGTTATATAGATCATATTATTTCATTATTGAAAGAAAAATATAGATAATCTCGATAAATGATGACATTGTATCATAGAACCCATATCACTTTGGTCACATTCAATAATAATCCCCATGAAATTATGAAATTAAATGAATAGTAAAATACCTAGGAAATAAATAAATTCATGGTATTACATGTCAAAATGGTATGTATATTCACCTCGTAGAAGAATATTATTTCAACATATAATGTATTTCAAAAAGAAATCAAATTGATACAAAAATATTGTACCATAAGTCTCTACTTCCAACATACTCAATAAGAACTCATTTAGAATAAATATAGGTTTTTTATAATTATATTAAATAATAATGCACATTTTTATTATTCCATTTTTTAGATACTTATAATCTTTTTCTCCCATTTATTAACAATTCCTTGTTAAACTAACGTTTTAGTTAATAACAACTTTTGTGTGTATGATTTGATTTGGAATATTATGTTATATTACATATATCAAGGTATATTTATATCCATAATGTTATAGATGATATAAATAACATAAATATTCAGTATTTATATATTTGAGTAATCCAAAAAAAAATAGTGATAAAAAATGAAATACACCCTTTTTGGAGATGGGAGGCCGTATATATGGATGAATTTCAATTCAATTTTTTCATCGAGGGTACCAAAATAAAGGTAAATAATAATTCACCATTAAAAATAAATTTTTAATTCATATATATCACACATATAAAATATATTTCCACTCATTACATTCCATGTGAATCATAATAGAAAAACAAATAACATCGCTTCACGAGACGGTATTCTGTGATACACATGAGTGATATTATCGTATTCCCATGGAATGGAAAGTAAGAAGATATATATTATTTTATAATTCCAAATGTATAATATAATAAAAAATATCATATATCAACATTATATCCAACATTATATCCATCTGTGATAATTGATGATGGGAAACAAATAACATTGGTTCGTGATATAGTAGTTCACCTTACAAATGATCGATTGTTTTGTTTCCAATTTGATTGAAAGTGAGATATATTTTGGTTATTAAATACAAATAATAAGAACAAATTATATGGTAGATAATAGTGTAATTACATTACAATATTTGATTATTAATTTTATGTATTTTTTAGAATAAATAAAACAAAAAATGTATATTTATGAATTTTAACTCTTCTTTGCAAAACCACTTTATGTTTATGAAGAAAGCATTTTTGGTGGAATTATAATAAAAATAATTAATGTAAAATTTTAAGAGGTAAATAATGAATTTATTTTCAATGTTAAATTAAAACCAATGGATTTTTAAGTTTAATGGTTAGAGGGGAGGGTGGCCTTTTATAAGTACGGGAGAGGACAGGCGTGGAGGTTTTGAAAATAATAAAGTATACCATTGTTTTTCCATGCCAAAAAGATTCAAAAAGGATAATTATCAAAAAAATATAGTTGAAATATTAAAAATATATCCATAAAATGGTTTTTGGACAATTTTATAATTTATTTTACCCTATATAGTTTAACCCCCATTAAACTCATTTTAAACATAACCACATTAATTAATTTTTACTAATCATTTTGACCAAAATTTAATTTGTCCTTATTATATAATATTAATTATGTTCATTGTAAATATGAAAAAAAAATTCCAAATTCCACTAATATAAGTATAGAATATTAATTTCAATTTTAACCCACACACATGGTGAAAAAGAAGTTTTTCAAAGTGATAATTTTTAATGCTTAAAAATGTTATATTAAAATTTAATTTGAAATTGATTCATATTGTAACATTCCAAGATAGATTCCAATAATTTAAGGATTTAAACTAGTGGATAATAAATCCTAAAGTGTGCCTCCCAATATTCCATAGGTCGTTGACAAGCATTGGGGGTCAAAGGTGGAACAATGGGATGATTTTACCCTCATATCAGAGTGGAAGAATGGTTAATTTAAATAAAAAGGCAATAAAAGAAGCCTAATGACATAGATAAAATTGTGGAAACAACACGATAATAAAATATGGAAGATTCAACAAACATGAAACTTTAATAATAATAATAATCCAAAGGGTTAAATCATATACAATTATTTACTATCATGAATATATAAAAAAGGGGAACAAGGAAGACAAGGTGAAATCATATACAACATTCTATACAGTGTACAAAAAATCCAAAACCCTAATCCTCTAGAATATTTAACATATGACCATTAATATTATCTTATTCTCCATTTTGTATGTAAAATTAATCTAACATTTGTAGTATGGTTATTTCCCTTATCCAAACCTACAGACATGAAGTCGGCTCGAGAACCAACAGTGGCTTAAGTAGGGTTTGAGATAAACTAAGAAGGCCACTATAAATATTGTCTAAAATAAATCCATCCCATGTTCATTTCATTGTAGGTTCAAGGTAAAATAAATAATAAAAAATGATAAATAAATAAATTCTATTCATGGAAGGTTCCTATATGACAATTGGTTGGCTCTATCTACTTCGACATTAGCCAGTATATATCTGATTCGAGTATCATATATATATATACATATATATATATATTATTTAAATATATATTTTTATATTATATCCGTTATATTCACTAAGTCTGTGAAGATATAATTTGACATATACAAGGATACTGGGTGATTTTAAGACCTAGGGCATAACTCACGCATCCATAACTAGTCTAACAAGCATATAATCTCTAGAATGTGAACCCGACTGATATCACATATGAATTTGAAACATCTTTCCCATCACTCAAGATTGTGGGGTAATTTTTTATTCCCAACGCAAGATATAGAGGAATGTGGAACTTCATGCCCATCGGCCAAGTAAAATTATAATGGAGGTATACATCATGATCATCACAAATTGCAAGGGAGCATGAAATTTCATTCTCAACAAGTACCTTAACTATAATTCAACAACCCATAATAATGAAATACTATTTATAATAATAATAATAATAACTAAGGGATCACCTCTTATGAAACATAATCATGAAGCCCTAATACAACCAAGGGAGATATAGTTCATATAATACATATATAAAATAATGAATCATATGTATTGGCCTTTAAATACATTATCATTCATTATAGTTAATCCATTTAATCTATTAAGTAATTAAATTTAGTTCGATGGATATGAAAACACTTAGGTTATTCACTCTCTATCTATAAAAAATTATAAAATAATGAAATTATATTTTCGAGACAAGTCAATAACTTATGTTGTAATTGTTTTATTAAACAATTATATATTAGTGGGAAATTATTGTATCACATCCAAAGTGGTAGCAATGAAAAAGTTAAAAAACCATTAATCTTTTAGAAATGGTCTATGAGAGTATAATAACATTATAAAATAAGAACAAATTTAAGGGAAATGTGGGGAAATGGTCAGAGTATATCATAATATTGAATCCATAAAAAATATTGAATACTTGGTAAAATAACTAGACCACATACCTTAGAGACATATAAGACTTCTCATCTAGTATCAACTTTATATTTAATATATACTGAAAGAAAAATATGAAATGGACTAATACCCTAAAAAAAGGTTGACTGATCTCACAGAAAACTAGTTTAGTATATGGGAAGAGAGACTAAGAATAGAAGAAATAGGATTAAATAACAAACCTATAGCCATAAAAATCTTACAAAAATGATCTTTTTGGAGTTCATATGAGGGAGTTGTCTAAAACACTTGAAAATGAGTAGGAAGACTTTTTAGAGATGAGGAAGAGATCATTCCACTATATAAGGGAAAAATAAATAACCTTTTATGTTTTTAATTTCATTAACCAATTATTGTAAAATAACCCTTGAGAACTATGTTTCATATTTTTGCCACAAGATTGTCCAAATCGTGCACTAAACAAGTGCCAAGATCTAACTATGTAAGGACCCCATATAAGCTAGGTGTGCGGTTTTTTTAATCATGCCAAATCCATTTGAAAACCCACTATCCTAATTAATTATAATCTCTCATGTCCATTTTCCTAATCATGTAGAGTTTTAGAAAATCATATATCTCCCCACTCCCCCTATAAAACACATATTACAGTGTGGGGAAAATGTGTGGGCTAGAATATATGGTTTCTTCTATCATTGCAACATAGTATGTTTCCCTATTATTACAAGGAAATAGTATCCAAAAAATCCCAGAAAACCCTCACAAAGTTTTTTACTCCATTAGGTACTAATACATGTGAAAAAATATTAAATTCTAAATGAAACACATGATGTGTAATGTTGGGAAAATCTGGGTCCCCACAACCTCCCCTCCATAAAGAAACTCATCACCGAGATGACCTTATAAGGGTAAATATGTATTTTCCAAAAAGAGATCCACACATTAGGATTATATATCATCTTCCTACCCCCATGTATCATTCTATACTTTAGTAGTATACCATAAAACCCATACTAAAGGAACTGACCTCCCTCTGTCAATCTTCACACATTGATCCGCAATATACACTTGGTACTCCTCAAAGGAAGCATCCTCTTCTAAAAAAAACTCATTAGATTATAAAAAGTGTTACGGTTATTGATAGAACATTCATAGGCAAGATAGATGAAATACATCATGCATAGATCAGTATCCATGTGGATGGGATATATTCAAATAAAATAGTGAAATCCATTTAAAACATCAAATGGTCAAACAAATCAAAGAGAACGATTTACCTACCTCTAAATTCATCAATGGACCAACCTATGAAAACCTAATAAGATAACATGGTACCCAAACTCAATATCAAGAGGTCTTCAGGGTCAATTGTCATACTACTACTATCTATATTAATATTTTAACAATAATATACGAATCATCTAGACCTACTCTGAATCCTACTGGATGAGATGTGGTCTAATAAAAGTTTCCTCCCTTGCTTCTCACTAGCACAGTTGTAATCAGAAAAGCCTAATATATAAGGTTTCATAACAATCCATATAAATGGTATCATGGAAGATATTATTATAGAAAAACTCAACTAGGATATCTGTTTCTCCCATAAACCCCTAAAGTCAAGGACACATGAACAAATCATGTCCCCTAACACCAAAATTGTATGATCAGTTTGTTCTTCAGTCTTAGAGTGATAGGGTGTGATCAAAAGAACATATGTACCCAATGAATTCTTTATCCAATGCCATAACTATGACATAAATTGAGAATCCCTATAATATATGATAGGTCGTGGATCTCCATGAATATTTACAACCTCTTCTACATATAGCCTCTTAATCGTATCTATTGAGAAATTCTCTAGAATATGTAAGATGTGTGTGACCTTCATCAAATGTTCAATGACTACCCAAACAATACTATTTCTATGGGGTAATCTACGAAAACCATTCATTAATTCTATGGAAATATCATCTATTTCTACTTGGTAATGGACAATGGATGTAAAATTTCTTCCAAACACTAACATTCCCACTTCACCCGTAGATTTGTGGAAGACCAAGTGATAAAACCAGTTATCTCATGTCTCATACCAATCCAAAAAGGTAGGTAATGTTAGTATCTATACATATTGGTCACACAAAGATGTACCACCCAAATAGAGGCACGCAATTCCAATATCAACTCCTCTTTAATTGATACTTCGAACTAGACATGACCAAGAATTAATAGGGTATCTTCCTCATCCATGATCCATCCAAAAGATGAATCATAATTAGAGAAAATTTATATCTTGACTCTGTTCTCAGGATCCAAAATATGCCTCACTATTACTTTTCCCCCAAGAAAAGAGGTCACTACTAAAGAAGATAGTATAGACTACTCATGATCCTTCTAAACCTCCAAATGAATCTCTGAAAAAAATTCAATGAAATTACACTATCAAATGGCCACATTAAATGTATGTGTATGAGTATTATGACCTATAACATCATATCTATAACTTAATTTTCTATGATAATAGGTAGAAATAAAATATATTTATTGCAGGTATTCAACCCATCGTCACTGTCGGGGATTGATATCACATTGTGTAAATCTGTACATGATCATTTTATTATTAGGGAATACCAAAAAATGAACGCCAAGAAAATAATGTATCCATAAAAATAATGTATGAACTACAGTAGCTAGATCAATCTGATGTGTTAGTTAATTCCACTAAAGATACATCAACTGGTGAGACCCGTACTCAATGACTCACTCTTCCTGCATCGTAATAGATACCAACACAATATCTAATTCATCACGGTAAACTATACAACTTCATTATAGCTCTAAAATAATTAGGTTTTGTGTGGATGTAAATCCCCCCTTCAAATCCTAAAAGGATACTTCCAAAGCCTCTATCCATATGAATTTTACACCATTCATTTTCAAGTTGATTATCACATCTATGCATAAGAAATCTAAGATAAAGCATCTTTAGTAAATGTCGAGAAACAAAAAATTTGTTATATCAAATATTTTATTCTGTTTATACAAGGAAACTACAGTTATCACCTTATTTAGGGCTCTTAACACTCATGAATCATAGGTTTTATAAATTAAGAAATTGAATTTATCAATCCAAATGTGGAATATGGTGATCATAACATTTTGGATCTGTCTCTGTATATTCCTCATGCTCTCAATATGTTTTTAGAGTCACGTAGTGAAAAATAATAATAAAAATATGTAATCCACAAATAGAACCATTAATGAATCTAAATAGGGGTGGATAACAAATTCATTAGTTCCATGAAAACTAATGGATTGTTTTTGAGATAGAACGGAATCACCTGATACTCATAATGACCATACCCACTATAGAAGTTTCACAAGCTATGTCTTTTGACCTAACATGCTCTTAATGATAGACCAGCCACAAATAAATTTTGAATAACACTCTTTCTCCTTGGATATAATCAAAGAGTTCATCAATTCAAGTCATTGGAGATCAGTTCTTTAGTGTAATCTGGTTCACCCGTTGTTAATCCACACATTAACTAAGGGTACCATCTATCTTCTTGGAAAGAAGGATCGGTGAACCCCCATGGAGAAGTGTAGGGGAATATGAACCAATTAGACTCAAAATCATACAAATATTACTGGACATCTAAAATATCCATAGGTTTCATCATTTAAGGTGTAATGGAAATTGATGCTTCTCCTAACACTAGATCGAGGGTAATTTATAACTCTCTCCTTAGACGTAGCCCAAAAAAGATGATAGGGATGATGACCCTGAACTGATCCACAAGTAAAGGGAAAACAACGGGTTGTGAACTTTGATCATCGATAAAATGAAAAGAAATATTTGATATCACTCAACCAAACCCATGATTCTCAAGTCATTCTTGAGATGTATGAGAATCCCAATCTCCCTTATGCACATTTCTACTACCATATAGTGATGTATACATCACCCTCCAGTAATAATAGTAAAAATTATCTCAAAGGAAACTATCAATTTTATAATAATAATTATTTGAAACCCTATAATATCACGGATTAAAATATTCCACTTGAAGATATATCTACCTATCTTAGGGGGAAAATCATAAAATGGTGAATTCTCTATGATCTAATACCCAATAGGGTATCGATTGTCAAAACGCAATTGTAGAACTCTACCTTGATGCTCAAAATGACCATAAATGTCTTAGATATAATGTAATGTGACACAACTTTGTAAAATTAATTAGACACTAAGATATATGATAAATTAATAGTTCTTGTCACTATAAAATACGTGGTTCTATACTCCTCCAGCATAGGTTTCTCTACAGAAACTATCTCGTACCACAACATTGAGTCCTAGACTGACTACCCTAAGCAATTCCACTTTGTTAAAACTAAAATTACAGAGACGGACTACCTCTTACTTGACCACTACTCCGAATTACACTACATATGGTATTCCTACTATCTATATGGGGAGATCCTACTGACCCACTCAAGAACATGGTGGTTGCTGTAGATGCCCACATTCTAGGAACTAGTGGAAAATTCATGTAGATGAGCTAGATATGACACTATCATTCACAACCTATGCACTCAACTAGATCGTTCATTCACTGGGGTTGTGTGTTTCTTGATTTTCAACACTAGTTTCATATAAGGAAGATGTTAGTACAAATCGTTTTCTAGTAATCCACCCTAAATGAAACCTCAATGCAATTTTTTCATCCATCAGAAGAAACAATAAATGATATAGGTATTGAACCAACCTTGTTCCCATGATAGTCTTCCCTCAAACTCCTCTCAATAATGATGGAATGGTTTATGATTAAGAAATGGGTTTTTAGTAGAAATAAATTTTCCTTCTATTAGATGGTGTATTTCATCCCATCCTTGAATTTCTTTTTAGTTGGATGACATTCACCTACTAGAGTCAATAAGAATGGCTACATATTAGTAAAATGAGAAAAATAAGACATTATAGACATGGCTCCCATCTAGACATTCAAACCCACTATGGCTCATTGAGCTATCAATGTTTTTGTAAAGAAGTAATCCTAAAATATTGTCTATAAGTCCCCCCATATAATTTCATGATATTGATCTACCTAGGTAATGATATCTGACCATTTATTTGGAGAACTATGTACCATATAAACAGCGAGCATAACCCTCTACTATGGTGGAATCACCATATGCTTGAATATTGAGTACATGGTCTCTAACCATGACATTGTATCATGTGGTCCTCCATAAAATGAAAATGTGGGTGGATGATGCAGCTAATGATCCTATGTGAACTCTTACATTATTGAGGCAGGTCATGCAACACCATTCAAAGGCTACATCATATAGAAAATAACCATAAAAATTGACATTAGTTCCCAAATCATGAAAAACTGTTGATGCCATATGTGATAATACATGAGGTACCACCGAAGGATTTTAGCCCACCCCCTCTAGAATATGTTCTTGGGTACATTGACTAGATATGTGTAGGTATAATTAATCATAAAATATTTGGAATAATTAAATAATAGATACGTATGGTTCCTACTGGACACCAGGATGGCTGTACCAACATCAACATAAGCTGTAATAAGTATAATAAAAATTCCCAATATATATATAAGTAAATATATATATGTGTGTGTGTGTGTGTGATTATAAATATATTGTTTTATATGGTATACAAGTTTGTCATTATTTACATGAGGACATAATTAGGCCTTTACTTGGATACTATGTACTAGCTGGACCCATGTTGTAACTCAGAAATCCAAAACTAATATAATTGGACAATGATCACAATCATTGGTAAAATACCCAAATATAATGTGAATGCATGATATATTTCACATAAATCAATATAGTGTGGTTATTAATCATTACCAACACAAGATAAGGAGGAGTGTGGAACATGATGCCCATCATGCAAGTAAAATTATATTGGTGTGAGAGGTCATCCTCAACACCTCATGCATTGGATCATGATAATTCATACTCGACATGTCCCTTAACCATCTTTCAGAATCCCATAATAATTTAATACTCATAATAATGATAAAAATTATAATAACTAAGGTATTACCTCTTATTCATCACGATCATCAATCCCTAGTGAATCCAAGGGTGTTATATTTCACATAATCCATATTTAAAATCATTCATCGTATGGTGTAGATTTTCGAGTAATTGTCATTCATTATATTTAATCCATTATGTAAGGAAGTTAAATTACATGGTAATGAAAAACACTTAATAAGTTTTTTGGTCATCTAGAAAAATGTATAAGAGAGATAAATTTTATTTTCGAGACCAGACAAGCACTTAGGTGGTGTCTGGTCCATTAAAAAATTATATATATGACATAAATTAATGTAGCACATATAAATGGTTGTAATTAGTCGATTTCAATAACATTTAGTCCTTTGATAAGAGTTCAAAAGATTATAATAACATGGTTATGATTATTTAGAAAAGAAGAAAAAATTTAAGAGAAACACATGGAAATATTTGTCGTGTGGCACAAAAGAGTAGCTATGAAAACATCACCACTTTTAGGATAAATAACTAGACCACATACATTATGTCTATAAAAGAATCCTCATACAATATTAGATTTAGATTTAAAGTTGAATTGATGTATCTTGGGGAACATGCCAAAAAACTAAAATTAGGGAGAATGAGATCACACCAAAATAAAATAAGATAAGTGAAGAGAAACTAAATAAATAATAAAGATGATTAAGAAGAATACCTATATCTATGTAATGATTCTAATGGAAATATGATTGCAGTTTGTTTGAGAGAATTGTCTCAATCCATAGAGATGGAGGATGAATATCCTTCAAGAGAGTACAAATATCTTCTTCTATAGGAAATTGAATACGGAAAAAAGGGTTTATAGTTTTATGTTCACTAAGGGAGAAATAGTAAAATAAACCATGGTTGTCCAAACCCTTTACTAACCATGTACTATGTTATACCTATAGAGGGATCTTACACTGGCTTAGTGGATCGAGTTCCTAATCATGTGTAGGCCACAAAATACCCATTTTCCCAACCCCCTGTAATCTGATATGGGAATTTCTGTCAACTATCATAGTTTTAGACAAATGTGCATCTCCCTGCTACCCTCTGAAGCACACCACATGGTGAAGGGAATTTGTGTATCCCGGGCGAGAAAAATTCTTTAACTATGAGGCCCATTCTTTTTCTCTAATTTTAAGAGCTCTAGGCTCTTAATAATCCGCAAAACTCTCATAAACTTTATGAATCCATTTGGTTCCAAGGAATGATCTAAACTAATAAATTTTATTCGAAAAAAATAATCCAGGACATTGAGAAATATCATGTCTTTTCTGAGTCGTAATTTGGCTCCTGGTAGTCTATCATGAGTAGTTTTCAAAATGTAACATGATGGTATCCTACATACTGGATTTTGAGAAATGGCATTGATTTTTTCTAATTTTGATACTTCTTTAGGAGATTATTTAAACCTTAAGTGGTTAAGTAGGATCATCTGAGAGAGGCTAGTATTTGATCCCCCCCTTGCATTAGGTCATGGGTCTCCTTCAATCTTTACACTAGTTTGACAAGAAACCCCTAACTGACTAGGATTTGGATCCTCTACTTACTAAGTGAAACCATCATAAAAAACTATGGATTCGGTCCTCTTCCCTCTGAGTGTCAACCCCTGAAGAACTAGGGTGTGTGTCCTCTCCCTACTATGTAGCATCACCTGAAAAAACTATGGTTTGGGATTTCTTTCTACTAAGTGGAACTCACCCCCCCCCCCCCCACTATTATGTTTTTCCTTTACCTACTAAGTCGGACCCCCATAATGAACTAGGGGATGGCTCCTCTACCGACTAAGTGGAACCACCAGATGGACTTGTGTGTACATCCTCAACATACTAAGTGATACAACCTTGATGAACTAGGTAATGGGTTCTAAACCTATTGAGTGGAACCCCCTAATACCCTATAGAAAGCCTCATCTATTTATGATTGTGTTCCATTGGTTGTGGAACATATTTTTGAGTTGTGGTTCCTTTACATGATTTCCTCAACTAATACCCGAGATGATAATCATTGGAGATAGAACCTTTGGATATTTGTGAATACTCAATGACCTAGGTTGGTCTATAAAATAGAGATCCCCTTATCTAGCATATGTGTTTCTTTTAGGAGAATATATATGTGTTTATGGGTTTTATTTACCACTTTCTTTGTGATGATAAAACTAATTATATCTTATCTTATGTTAAACCCCATTCAGTGTTCAGGGTTTCTTATTGGGTATAAAATACTCACCCTTGTAAGGGATTTTCCTATATGTTTTGTGTATTATACAGAATATAGATAGACCAATGGTGTTTTAGGTGGAGCATAAAGATACCTAGGTGTAAAGATCATGTACTTTGGTCAGACATGGAGATCAGGTGATGGTCTATCTCAGACATCCATGACTGTATCTATTTATATGCATTGTTCCATTCTAATGTGAGGTTATAGTCCTCCGACTATACCAAATTTACACCCTTTCATCTAGCTGGAAGCCTTCAATTTGTGGGGAGGAACACTTGATGCCATGTGACCTAGTGGATCAAGGAACGAGTTATGTAAATCCAGAGTCATAACATTACGATGTGGTATCAAAACATATTTTTCCTTTGTCTTAATATTTGTGAATTAGATAGGAGACCAGGAGTTAATGGGATTTAGAATTGAAAATGTGTTGAGGTATTGCTAACTCATGTATAAGGGAAACCTAAATTAACTAGGATAGAAACTTTTTATTATTTCTTTACCCTTTTATGGTTGATATTTTTTTATTGTTGGATGAAACACTTTCTTTATGATATTATTGATTTTGGAATTGTTGAAATTATATTTATTTACCATGTCCTGGTGAAATGAGGGGTTTTCATTATATTAGGCATCAATATTAGGAACACTAGGATTAATATGACATGTTTTTCCATTTTATGTCTACTTTTTTTCATGAACTTTTCTATTGCATATTTATAGTGCATTGAATATGTGATGAACTATGATGACACTTCTTGAAGGGATTGGAAAAAATAATTTATAATTACATTGTATGCCATAACATAATAGTGTTTCCTGAATAGGTTAATTTAGGAAAATTAAGAAGTCAGTTATGGCACATTGAGCTATGGACCATTGTTCGTATAGGATGAAATGTGTTATGGTGTGGTTTGAGTGAATTCCATATTTTGGTTCATAAGTAGTATGGGTCCTTATAGATCATTGATGGTTAATTCAGCCATTTCATGCATTTAAAAGGATTTATTTAATTTTAAAACATCATGATTAATATGTTTATGACATATCATTTTAATTAATGTATATTAAATATATATATATATTAAACAATGACATAAACCTTAAACTGGACTTGGTAGAGGGTAGTGGGGTATCTCTTACGCTCTTATGGCCTATTATAGTATTCTTTCTTTACTCACCCCAAGATTTTGATGCAAGAATATGGGTATGAGTTTCTCATAGGAAGTATATACTACAATCCTAGTTTCCAATTTAAAAACATCACAATTTGTTAAATATTTTTTGAGGTGTTTTTTTCATTTTATCATTATGATTCAATGACATCATCGGGTAGCATACTCTGAAGGAGAGGACTACTATATTCTTTAATATGAGGCCACTAAGCCATCATGGATCCCTCCTATAGAGTAGACTATAGAACCTCTTCAAATACATGATTTGGACACTAATTCCCTATTCTAAGAGGTTTTTCTTTATCTCATTAAAAATATGAAAGGAATAGTTTGACCTTCCCCAATTATAATAGAGTTAACTTGAGAATTTAAGTAGCATCATCCTCATAGCTTCTCAGTTGGGGGGGGACTACTACAAAATAGTAATTTAACCATGATGGAACCAATACTCTCTAAAAAACAATGAGAATTATAATAATTATCAGTGTTAAAAAAGACCTGATAAATTTAACATTTTATATGTTCTTTTTTTAACACTAATTAATGGAACTTTTTTCAACGCTTTATTTTTAGCCCTAATAAAGGGGACCTTATATCGGTGCCTTATTTTTAGTACTGAAAAAGGTCTGAATAAATAAAAGAAATAATTAAATAAATAAAAAAATGTTTTATTATAAAAATTTAAAAATATTTATTAATTAAATTATTATTGGAAAAACTGACTAAATGGATTATATATTATTAAATATTAAGCATTTTATTTTTTAGATAATTATGATAATTGATGGTACTATGTTTTATATATTAAATATATAGATACATATTAATGTATATAAATGTGATTTACAAATTAAAAAATATTTATGATCCTTATATTAAATAGTAATATATTTAGTGAATAATGGATTTTAATTAAAAATTAATATGAATTAAAAATAATTACTAATTGCATAGAATAATGGGCCCATAATTTAATGTTGTTTGTTTTTTCAATTTAACATAGATCAATTATGTGTTATATTTATTTCTTATATATTTAATTAATGAATTTTTATATACAATACACACACAAAACTTTTATCAATTTTTCAATATTATTTATGTGTTCTTATTTTTAATTTTTTTAATTTCACTCATTTGTGAAATATATGCATGAATGAAAATAAAATTAGTTACTTTTTTGTTTTATTTAAATATTTATATAATTATAAATAAATAATTTTACAATTATATTAAATATATTTGAAATGAATATATTTACTATATTTATATTTATATAAATTTATTCTTTGTATATATATATTTTTTTTAAAAAAATTATTTATAATTATAATTTTCAATCCTCTGTTAGAGCTTAATAAGAAGAACACATAAGCCTAGGTATTTATCATTTGTTTATTTGCACTGATAATGATGATGTTTTATCAGCGGTAAAAAATAACCGATAAAACCAATTTTTTCCATGCAAAAAAATTATCACTAATAAGACCTACACTTATTAGGAACCAAATAAACTGACAAATATTTCTTTTATGAATGCTTATTTTTATGAGCAGATAATATTTTTGGGGACTATTTAAAAATCCCTAGCCATTTATAAACCCATCGCGAAATCATATGCTTTCTCTAGAATCCACCTTCTATCTGTGCTCCTCTTCGATAAATCAAAGAACTAAACACACCAGTCAACAACCTCTAGATTCTCAAACAACATATAACATCCTATGATTAGTTGTAGTTAGTATTTCTGAAGTTGATTTTATTTAACCTAGCGTGGTAGGTTGAGTGAATCCCGTTTTGTATTTTTTGTTTTATTTTTGAATTCTAGTTTAACAATGTAATGAGTTATTTTTTGTCTAGTCCATGTTAAATATTTTTCTTTAAGATTATGAATATAAATTATGGTTTATGATCCATTTTATTATTGACTATTAATTTTTATATCTTGTTTTTTTAAACTGTTGTTTTGAATAAATTATCTTTTTTATACATATGTACTGCAAAATTCTATGCAAGCTTAATTATTTAATTTTTTTGG
This sequence comes from Viscum album, assembly GCA_963277665.1. Taxonomy (NCBI): domain Eukaryota; kingdom Viridiplantae; phylum Streptophyta; class Magnoliopsida; order Santalales; family Viscaceae; genus Viscum; species Viscum album. The sequence goes on along the minus strand of OY728146.1, from coordinate 193,707,672 downwards.
AATCTCCTAGAATCACCTCTGGTCTGAAAATAAACTAATTAAATAAATATTTATCCCATTGAATAAACATGTTGGGGTTTTAGATATAAAAAGCTTAAACTAATGAGAAAATAGATTTAGAAAACCAATTCTCAGTCTCTTGATGCAGTGAACCAACAAAAAATGGTCATTTCTTCTACTTCACGTAAGTGGTTTTCTTTATTTGAATTCTATTTTAATATTACAGTGTATAGTTTTTTCCTTAAAAATCTATTTTTTTATAATTTTGTTGATTTATTTTAAGAGACACCATTATAAGGGTGATACCAAATTTATTTATTTTCCATGATTGTCTATTTTTAAAATTTGTATGTGGTTGTTTTTGTTTTACTAGGTTGCGATATTATTCTATAACAATTACGTAATTTTAATCATTTTAATTTCTTTTATAAATATATATACAAATATAATTAAAATAGTTTGGTGTGGGGGATACAACAAAAATCCTACTCTACACCAACATGGAATAACTCAGTGAGACTCAAACCTGAGACCTCACTGATAGCCCGCAAAGAAAATACCGACCAACCTAGACCCTAGGGGAATATATAAGTGTGTGTGTTTATATATATATATATTTATATTATTCTTTATAAAAAATACTGTATGGTTGATTTTACAATTATTTATTCAGAAATAATGGTTCTAGATTTCAAAATAAAGAAGAGATTACATTATCATTGATTAAAAATTATGTTTAAATTTTATTTTCTGTAATAATGTGTATTATAAATTTAATGTTATGTATATTTATGTGTTTAAATTTGTATGAGATAAATGTTGAATTGGTTGGTTTATTTAACTCTCTTGTTTGTGACATATCTGGTTGATGTGTATTATTTATTTATTGAAATTTTATTATGAAACTCCCTAGAATATCAAGGATGGGTCAATGTTTATTAGATAGCCTCCCTAGAAACATTAATATTGGTAGTTCTGATGGGACATCCTCCCTAGAACCCATGTCATTGGTCAGTGTGGTGATATGACTGCTCAACAATCATGAGATGTTTTCCAATGTTTGATATACCATTAATTTTAAATGAAATAATTCCATAGGTTGATACATCAGTTTTTCGAGAAAATATATACTGAAATTTATCAAATTTTATATATTAGAAATTATATTAAAAAAATCTTGAGACTCATCTTCTATCTCTTTTATTGTAAATTGTCATCCATTTCACCATCATCCCCTAGACAACCATTATTGAAACTTGTTTCTTGAAACTTGCTTCTTGAAACTGATACCCTACCTATTTTATGTTTCTTGTACTACTTTGAGAATTATTCTTCTTATGTATGACTAATTCATAATGTATTTCAAGTAACATATTTGCATATCTACAATAGATGAAGGGTGATTCCAACAAAAAAATGCAATGATAAATTTACAATCGATGAGGGGATAAGGATGAGTTCTATATAACATTCACCTTTGAATTAATTCATAGGTTAAAACCTGCTATAGTGGATTAATTCTATTCATAAATACAGTTAACCATTTTCGTAAACATACTGAAATTCTCTAAAACAATCAAATCTTGACATTATATTATTTGAATAGTCAATAACATTCGCCTTTCAAAATGAATATATTAAGTGTATTTATTTATATATTTTACAAATATAATCTTTTTATGAATCCAATAGGATGGATTTGAATCTAAAATGGATGCATTCTAATCATTTGAAAAATAAGTATGAATATGGAGTTAAAGACTTCATCATGTTTTTAAGAGAGCATGTATTAAAATCTTCTAAAATCATATGCACATGATTATGTTATTGTTATTAAATGAAATATAATCTGGAAGTGTTATAAGTAAATTTTATTTTTCCTAAAATAGATCAAAGATATAAATTTTGGACTAAACATGGGAAAAAACTGAATGTGGTCTCCAATTGGGATGATAATGAGATTTAAGATCATCTTATATGAATATCATTGTAAATGATGATGGAGATCACATGGATGAAATGGAAAAGGAAATTGAATATATCCATTAGGATTGTACGATGTTTTTTGAGGAGTTGAATTGTGGTTCCAAGAAACCATTTTACACATGTTTTACTAAATACACAACAATTTCACCTATATTGAAGTTATATAATTTAAAATATGGTAGTAGATGGATTGACACAAGATTTATCGAACAACTTGGTCTACTAAATGAAATGTTTCCAGAAGAAAATTAACTACCATGAGGAACATATGATGTTAAAAAATGTTACATTCAATGGGAATGATCTCTAAAAAATACATGCTTTCCTAAATGATTGCATATTGTTGTGCAATGAATATGAATCCCTCATAAAATATCTTATGTGTGGCTCAAATCGATACTAAAAAAATGAATCAAGTCCTTTATTAATATATATGGTACCTTCATATCATTCCATGGTTTAGAACACACTATGGATGTCATGAAACCAAATATAATTAACATTTCATAGGGATAGAATAATTAAATATGGGAACCAACATCATCTAGCAGATTATCCTTTGTGAAAGAAAATTGATCACACGTTTTCTAAATTTGGAAATAAGCTGAGAAATGGGTTTCTAGCATTATATATGGATAGAATATGTAACACCCGAGACTTTTATGTTATATAAATCATCAAAGGAATCTTTTTCTAAACAACACTTTCTTGGCTTTCTTTACACGAAATCGCGACCTTCCTCGATAACTTGTGTCGTACGCAATACCGAGTTTCACTAAACAACGATATGCTATTAAAATATTATTTAAACTAGCCATTATGAATAGTAATAACCACTTTTTGAAATTTTATAAATTTGATTTTTTCAAAATGGACTTCATTTTTGGATTCGGAATATCGAAATTATCCTAGGGTGAAATTTTGGTATTTTTCTGAAAACTTTCAATTTTTGATGAATAGTGAAACCACTAAGTGGTAGGTTAAAAACTGAATTTTGTATAAAACTTAATTTTACCGCTTCTGTGAATGGAATTTTGAAAATCCAGCAGACACGGTTGATATCAGTAAGTAAAATGTGGTTCAATGAGATAAAAATATTTTTTTGGTGAATAGTAACTTTTTACTTTTTTTACCGTGGTTAATAGTAAATAGGGTAACTAAGGGTAAATATGATATTAATATTACCCTAACACATGTCATAATTCTATTGGATAAGTGTAATTCGACCAAAAACAACATTATGAATATAATTTGACCATTTAGGTCCACTTGGATTAGATTATGACATTTAATATTATTTTATTTCATGAATAGTTAAAAAATTTAAAATCAAAGTTTAATAACTAAAAAAAATTAATATGGGGTTATACATAAGATAAATTCGATTATAAATATTCATTAGAAATCTAAAAATATTTCCTACATAATGATATTTTATTTATAATTTTTATACTTTAAATAAATTAATTTATTTATGAAACAACGATGATGCAGTAGTTACCCTTTTAAGGAAATGTTGACATAATTGATGTTATAAACACCAAAATAAATGTAATTTGAGTCCTTTTATGAATCACACTAATTTTATAGGTTAATATGACATGTTAGTGTTGATTTAATCAACTTGTTTCTAACATATAATTCTATTATGACTTTCACAAAAATCATATATCAAATAGTGTCAAAATTGACACAAAATAGTTTTTAAATAAAATATTATAGTATTAATTGTTATTTAATTCCTAAAAATCTAAAGTTCGGCCAAATGACTTATATAAGGATATATATATTAATAATAAACAACTTGGGGTTCGTCTGGCATGTTATAGTAAGTGTATTAACCATATAGTGTAAGAAAACAAAAAGACATGGTAAAAGATAAATTATTTAACTTAGAGATAAATCTAATTGATAAGGTTAAAATAAAACCCTAAACTTGTCTAAATCCTATTAGTTGATAGGATTTAGACCCATCCCAACTTTAGCTCCGAAATAAGACCCTTTAGAACCATTATAAACCGATTTTGACTTTAATATAAAATAATATTTTGAGATATTCCTAAGGTGCCCCTCTCCTCCCTTATAAAAGGGAACCTCCTCCCCCTCCTCCTCACACCAATTTGAGCACTCATGCTCGTCCAACCCCAGCCAAAATCCCTTCTCCACTTCCATAGAATAATCCTAGAGGTCCTGGTATTCTTCAAAGACCAATATTAGTTCCATAAGTGGAGGATTCAAAGAGGCGTTTCAAAGAACAGGTAATATCCATTACCGATCTTTTCAATTTCTTTCTTCTTCAACGACTTCTTCTTTAGTTGTTTCATGATAAAGTAATAACATAAGTATTACTTACATACTGATATGTTATTATAAATATGAAACAACCCTAATTCATCTTCTATCCATCCTACAGAAAAATGAAATCACCGCGCGTGCATACGTACGGAATACCGTCTCCACGCCGTGGTGTAATCTATTTTCCACCATCACCTTACAAGGATGGGTATAATGGTGTAATGAGTAACTATATATGATTATTATAAAGTGATATTGATACTGAAATAGTATAAATACACTTAAAAACAATTCCACGATCATGGGAACAATATCATCGCTCGTGCGTACGTACGGAATACCGTCTCCACGATGTGATGCGACTCATTCTACATGATCATCATTACATAGTAATTATAAAAATGAATTGAATGAATGAATATGATATATATTACACTAATACCATTCTGGAAATGAGGTATCTATAACCTAAAGATAAGAATAAGAATTTATTCAACAAAACACGCATAAGAACAAAAAGTTATGAACACCCAAATAACAAGTAGCAATGAAATATTACTACTATGAAGCTAAGAATATGACCATATATGATATCATAAAAATAATTCTGATTCTGGAATAAGTCAATAACATTATTTAAATCATTATACAGGAGGTTTGGACACTTACAAAGCAAGTCGCACCTAAGGTAAGGGAAAAATCACAATCTCATTTTTATCCGAGATTGTTTATACTTTGGCATTTACTAGCGTGTATTTTATCATCCATATCCATGTTTCCTCAATATTTAATATTATTTCCATACATCTACCATTTTTTAAATCCAATTTTACCCTTCGGTGAGATTTTAGTAAAAGATATGAAAGGAATATGTTGTCGTTTTTCATACGAGGTGCTTTTTGACTTTTACGACAAAAGTACGAGAACAATATTTTTTTTACCTTATACGGCATGAATGGATTTTTAAAACATTATTTCCAAGAAGCTTCTTTTACAAGTTTTCAAGTTTATTTTTAATCAACTTCTTTTAGTTTAACGTTGTATGTCATGTTAAGAAATGAAAAATGTTTTTGAAGTAGAAAGGATATTTTCCTCAAGAATGGAGTTCAAGTGTTTTATCAAAATTATTTTCCATCTAATATAATAAAGGGTTCTATTTCTATCCCTATTATTACATGGATTTGATTATGTTGTGATGGAAATATTTTTAGGAATTCCTTTATGAATTGTTTTATGATGTCATGATGTTTAAGATTCCCATTTTTTATTACATGGGTTATGTAATGATGTATGATTTATGATTTTGTGGCACACATAAGAATGGTATCATTATGAGATGGGTGGGACCTATATCTCTCTCCAATAAATTGGGTAAAGATTTTATATCTCATGAGATAGACATGGATGGAACGGTAGGTTATACCGGTTCAGTGAAACAGGACTGAAACGAGGGTGACTCGGTTCAGAAAGGGACTTTGTCCACTAAGATAGTCTTGGAAATGAGTCTTGACTAACAAGAAATGATTCTCTATGATTATGTGTGTATGCCACAAAGTTTCATGTTTTAAGTTATGATTATTGTGATTACATATCACTGTCATGATTTATCCCATGTTATGAAATTATGATCTCTTTTGTAGGTTAAGATTTCCAAAATGTTATTTCTTATGAATATGATGTGATTGATATTTCTTTTGTTTACCCTTACTGACATTTGAGCTCACCCTTTTGTATGTTTTCTTTCCCCAGGTCAGGAAGAAGGTTATTAGGTAATATATTCCAAAAGGGACTATAGATATGATGAAATAAATGGGAGGCATTGTAGACGCTTTATGAACCAGTTGTTTATGTTTCCCAGTTTCTAAAGACACTATACCTATATGGTCCTTTCGTGGTTTTGTTATATTTTATAATAAGTATGCTTCAATTTTGAAGTATTAACAATGTATGTAAAGTATGGGTCGTTATAGTTGGTATCAGAGGAAATGTATAGTCAACCTTTGGAAACTAGGATGTGAAAGCCTTAGTAAGAACCCTTAGGATAAGTCTAAGCATAGAACACAATCTTAGTGTTATAGAAATGGCCATGAATAACCTAGGATAAGACCTTAAGTGTGAAATTTTATTCTTGATTATGTGGTTTTCCGATTATAATAAGTGTTGCTCACACTATTCTTCTTGGTTTTAGTCAATGGATAGAACCCGAAGGAACCGTGTTAATGCGGAATGTGAGGGGCAATGCAATGATTGTCCCCCTGAGAAACCAAACGTTATGAGAGCTGGAATGCAAAATCTTGTAGCCATGCTCACACAACTTTCTCAAGCTATGAATCATGCAGGTCTTTCAAACGAGCAAAGGAAGGAGAAACATTCTGTTAAATCCTTCATGAGGCAGCGTCCACCTTCTTTGAGAGGGTCTACTGATCCATTGGTTGCTGAACAATGGATTAGTACTACTGAAAAGATATTTTCAGTTCTTCAATGTTCTGAACATGATAAAGTCATCCTAGAAGTGTATCGTTTAAAAGTATATGTTGATCAATGGTGGAATCTTATTAAGAATACGAGGCAAAGGGATGAAATTGAGTCCATTGAATGGGATGAGTTCAAGAACTTATTTTTCAATAAGTACTTCCCTCGTATTCTCCGAACAAAGATGGAGAAAGAGTTTCTTGAACTAAAGAAAAAGGATGATGAATCTGTTGGTACCTTTGAAGAAAATTTTACAAGACTTTCAAGGTACGCTTCTGGTATTATTATCCAACCTGAGAGTAAGATCGATCGATTCTTTAGTGGCTTAAAACCAAGTCTTCGAAGGGCGTTATCCATAAGGGACTTCAATAGCTATGAAGAAATCGTTCGATGTGCTCTCAAAGTAGAGATGGAGATTGGAGTAACCCATTAGTCATATGGGTTTGATAAGAAGAGGAAAATGGAATTCAAAGGAAAATCTAAAGAGCACACTGAAAAGAAGATGAGCTTTCCCTTATGCTCAAAGTGTGGAAAAAACATGGAGGGAGTTGTCATAAAGGGACAAGTAAATGTTTCAAATGTGGAAATTAAGGTCATCGGGCATTTGAATGCTGCGATGATGGGAAGAAGATGTCTAATGATGCAAACAAAGAAGGGATACACAGAATGAACCTACTACACTTCAATGTTTCAAGTGCAAGGAGATGGGGCATTATGCCAATAAATTCCCTAATCCAAGGTTTTATGATGATGGTCGACGTCAACAAACTCTCAAGGCTAAAGACAAAGGAAAGTCACATGCAATTTCAATCAGCGATGTGGAGTACGATAACGATGTGGTGAAAGGTACACTTACCATCCACTCTAAAGTAGAAAATGTTTTATTTGATTCTGTGATCCTTCCTATAGTGGAATTTGGTGTGATTCTTTGCATGGATTGGCATTCTTTATATGGAGCTCATATCAATTGCCAGAGAAGGGAAGTCACATTTCATATTCCAGATCAATCTATGATCGTTTATCAATGCAAGGATGAACATAACCTTCCAGTGGAAATTTCTTCCATTTTATGGGTATTGATTCCACTAAATGAAGGTTATTTATATCAAATGGTTGGTGAGAAACTCACGATTAAGAATATTCCCATCTTACGGGAGTTTGATGATGTCTTTCTGGAGGAATTACCGGGTCTCCCACCAAATCGTGAAGTTGAGTTTTCAATAGAACTCGTACCAGATGATTTTCCTATTTCAAAGACAACTTATAGAATGGCCCCAATTGAGTTGCAGGAATTAAAGAAGCAACTCAAAGAGAATCTTGATAAAGGATTCATAGGCCCTAGTGCGTCACCTTGGGGAGCACCTGTTCTATTTTTTAAGAAGAAAGATGGATCAATGAGACTCTGCATTGATTATCGAGAACTTAACAAGATCACTATCAAGAACAAATATCCTCTCCCGCGCATTGATGACCTATTTGACCAACTACGCGGAGCTCAATACTTTTCCATGATTGATCTTCGTTCATGGTATCATCAATTAAGGGTAGAAAGGGAGGATATACCAAAGACTACATTCCGTACAAGGTATGGACACTATGAATTTATAGTGATTTCATTTGGTCTTACTAATTCCCTTGTTATCTTCATGGATCTAATGAATAGAGTCTTTAGAGACTATCTTGATCAATTTGTGGTAGTATTTATAGACAATATTCTTGTCTATTCAAAGAGAAAGGAAGAACATGAAGATCACTTGAGAATTATATTGAATACCCTGAGAAAGGAGAATCTTTATGCCAAATTTACCAAGTGTGAATTTTGGCTTCAAAAAGTTGCATTTTTGGGTAACATAATCTCAAAAGAGGGCATATCTGTGGATCCAGCAAAAACAGAGGTTATCGAAAGATGTTCAAGACCAACAACAGTAACTGAGATCTGAAGTTTTCTTGGTTTGGATGGATATTATCGACGTTTTGTGAATGATTTTTCACGATTATCTAATCCACTCACCAAGTTGACTCGGAAAGGAGTTAAGTTTGTCTGGACGGAAGAATGTGAAGAGAATTTCAAGGAGTTGAAAAGAAGGTTATCCAGTGCACCTGTGCTCACACTTCCTTGTAGTGGAGAAAGGTTTGTGATCTATAGTGATGCATCCAAGAAGGGATTAGGGTGTGTTATTATGAAAAATGATATGGTGATAGCTTATGCCTCATGACAGTTGAAAATCCATGAGCAAAATTACCCAACACATGATTTGGAGGTAGCTGCAGTAATCTTTGCATTAAATATTTGGAGGCATTACCTTTATGGTGAAAGGTGTGATATTTATACTGATCATAAAAGTTTAAAGTATATTTTCACACAAAAGGAGCTGAATATGCGTCAAAGAAGATGGTTGGAGCTGATTAAGGATTACGACTGCTCAATCCATCACCACCCTGGGAAAGCAAACAAGGTGGCAGATGCATTAAGTCGACAAGACCATGCTAGTTTATCCATGATGAGGATCACAAAAGATCCAATATTTATGGATTTACAAAGGATGGATCTTGGAATTATAATGGAAGGGGAAAAATCTTCTATTTCTTAAATGAATGTTCAACCATATATTCATGTGAAGATTAAAGAGGCACAGAAAGAAGATGTCGAGTTACAAAAGAAGGTGAGAAATGTTCCTGAGTTTAACCTTGATTGTGATGGGATAATAAAGTTCAGGAATCGGGTTTCTGTTCCTCCCATCCCCAAATTAAAGAAGGAGCTGCTGTATGAGGATCATAGTTCTTCATTCTCTATTCATCCTGGAAGCACGAAGATGTATAGGGACCTGAAAGAGTACTTATGGTGGGATGGCATGAAAAGAGACGTTGCTGAATATGTCTCTCGATGCTTGGTTTGTCAGCAAGTTAAAGCTGAGATACAGAAGTCTAAGGGGATGTTACAACCATTACCCATACTTGAATGGAAATGGGAAAACATTAATATGGACATTGTCACAGGACTTCCTAAAACATCAAAGGCAATAATGCTATCTGGGTCATAGTTGATCATCTTACAAAGTCTGCACACTTCATTGATATTAGAGAGGATTTCTCTCTGGATCAGCTTGCCAGGATATATGTAAAGGAAGTGGTAATATTGCATGAAGTACCACTTTATATTATATCTGATTGGGATCTGAGATTTACCTCGAAGTTCTGGCGAAGTCTTCAGCATACTCTGGATACAGAGTTGAGTTTCAGCACTGCTTATCATCCTCAGACAGATGGTCAGTCTGAAAGAACAATTCAAACCCTAGAAGATATGTTGAGAGCTTTCTCTATGGATTTCAAAGGAGGTTGGGATCAACACCTATCTTTGTTGGAATTTTCTTATAATAATAGCTTTCACTCCAGTATTCAGATGGCTCCTTATGAAGCTCTCTTTGGAAAGAAATGCAGGACTCCAACTTGCTGGGATGAAGTTGGGGAAAGAAAGCTATTAGGACCTGATCTCATTGATGAAATGGCAGAAAAGGTCAGATCTATTCAACTACACATAAGAGAATCTCAGAGTCAACAAAAAAGTTATGTCGACAGCCGAAGAAAAGACCTAGAGTTTGAAGTGGGCGATAATGTGTTCTTACAGATATCTCCCTGGAAGAGAGTTATGAGATTTGGAAAGAAGGGGAAGTTGAGCCCTAGATATATCGGTCCTTTCGAAATACTGGATCGTGTTGGGAAGGTAGCATACCGATTGGCGCTTCCATCGAATCTCTATCAAGTTCACGATGTGTTCCATGTATCTCTCCTGAGAAAGTACATACCTGATCCTTCACATGTACTCATCTCAGAAGTTGTACCGCTGGAGCAAGATCTTTCTTATGAAGAACAACCGATAGAGATTCTGGATCATAGCGAAAAAGTCCAACGAAACAAGACCACTTGCTTGGTGAAATTTATATGGAGGAACCACCAATTAGAAGAAGCTACATGGAAACTTGAGGATATGATGAGGGAGAGGTATCCTCATCTGTTTGTTACAAAGTGACGAATTTCGAGGGCGAAATTCATTTTAAGGGGGGTAGAATGTAACACCCGAGACTTTTATGTTATATAAATCATCAAAGGAATCTTTTTCTACACAACACTTGCTTGGCTTGCTTTACACGAAATCGCGACCTTCCTCGATATCTTGTGTCGTACGCAATACTGAGTTTCACTAAACAACGATATGCTATTAAAATATTATTAAAACTAGCCGTTATGAATAGTAATAACCACTTTTTGAAATTTTATAAATTTTATTTTTCAAAATGGACTTCATTTTTGGATTTGGAATATCGAAATTAGCCTAGGGTGAAATTTTGGTATTTTTCTGAAACTTTCAATTTTTGATGAATAGTGAAACAACTAAGTGGTAGGTTAAAAACTGAATTTTGCATAAAACTTAATTTTACCGCTTCTGTGAATGGAATTTCGAAAATCCGATAGACACAGTTGATATCAGTAAGTAAAATGTGGTTCAATGAGATAAAAATAATTTTTTGGTGAATAGTAACTTTTTACTTTTTTTTACCGCGGTTAATAGTAAATAGGGTAACTAAGGGTAAATATGATATTACTATTACCCTAACACATGTCCTAATTCTATTGGATAAGTGTAATTCGACCAAAAACAACCTTATTAATATAATATGACCATTTCGGTCCACATGGATTAGATTATGACATTTAATATTATTTTATTTAATGAATAGTTAAAATAGTTAAAATCAAAGTTTAATAACTAAAACATTTTTAATATGGGGTTATACATAAGATAAATTCTATTATAAATATTCATTAGAAAGATAAAAATATTTCCTACATAATTATATTTTATTTATAATTTTTAGACTTTAAATAAATTAATTTATTTATGACACAACGATGATGCAGTAATTACCCTTTTAAGGAAATGTTGACATAATTGATGTTATAAACACCAAAATAAATGTAATTTGAGAATTTTTATTAATCCCACTAATTTTCTAGGTTACTATGACATGTTAGTGTTGATTTAATCAACTTGTTTTGAACATATAATTCTATTATGACTTTCACAAAAATTGTATATCAAATAGTGTCAAAATTGACACAAAATAGTTTTTAAATAAAATATTATATTATTAATTGTTATTTTATTACTAAAAATCTGAGGTTCGTCCAAATGACATAGATAAGGATATATATATTAATAATAAACAACTTGGGGTTCTTTTGACATGTTATAGTAAGTGTATTAACCATATAGTGTAAGAAAACAAAAAGACACGGTAAAAGTTAAATTATTTAACTTAGAGTTAAATCTAATTGATAAGGTTAAAATAATAACCTAAACTTGTCTAAATCCTATTGGTTGATAGGATTTCGACCCATCCCCACTTTAGCTCCGAAATAAGACCCTTTGAAACCATTATAAACCGATTTTGAATTTAATATAAAATAATATTTTGAGATATTCCTAAGGTGCCCCTCTCCTCCCTTATAAAAGGGCACCTCCTACCCCTCCTCCTCGCACCAATTTGAGCACTCAAGTGTCACGACCCGCCCTCGGGGTCCGTGCCGTGACTACCCCAAGCCCGCCTTCCATAGGCCAGGGGCTGGCGACTAGCACCAAGGCGTAAATCCCAGTAAAAAGGGAAGGCATTGCCTTTGAAAAGTAACAAACACCACAGAGTAAGCAAGCGGAAAGTAAACACTAAACAAAGCTGAGTACAACTGAAAGTGTGGAAAAGTAAATGGGCCAGTATACAAACCCAAACTGAAAGTAAAGTACAACTCAAAAGGGAAAACAACAACTGAAAAGTAAAAGCCGCTACTCCGAGCTGTCCACTGGAATTCCCACCTGAAGGGTGGGTACAGATAGCTCCTCTGCTCCACGGGTCCCGCCGTCCGCTCCGTGCACGTCCCGCCCAGTGGTCCACCTCCGGGTACCGTCCCGCTCTACAAGCCTCAGCTAAGGTCAACGTTGTCCGTCGTCTGCAACCAACACAATGTAGTGCGGGCGAAGCCCGTGCAGGGGTGAGTATAAGCTACTCAGTAGGGACCCCGAGACCCCTGAAGGTCTCTCAAAATCCACAAAGGATAAACCACGAAGAAAAGTACAATCACGAAGTAACAACCGACACTGCTTAGGTATATGCCCATACATATACCTAAGTCATCAATTCAAAATACGCTCCAACCTCCGAGCCCAAGTACAACTCAGTCCACGCAGGAAAGTATACGTATTCCACATAGGAAAGCAAAACATAATCCACGCAGGATTGCACAACACAATCCACACAGGAAAGCAACAGGATTCATCTCACACAGGTATACTTCTTCAAGGACGATAAAGATGATCACTGATCCATCTAAGTCGTCGGACCCACGAAGGATCGATAGGTAACTAACCCCCGCAGAAGACCCACACAGGATCGGGCTCACACAGAACCTGTAGGCGCTGGCTCACACAGAACCGCTGAGCGCAAGGACCCACACAGGATCGGGCCCACACAGGACCTGTAGCACTGATCCACGAAGGATCGCTGAGTGCTGTAGTCGTCGTCGTCGAATCCACACAGGATCTCTGTACTGTCGTCGTCGAATCCACACAGGATCTCTGTACTGTCGTCGTCGCAGTCACAGTAGCAGTCGTAGCAGTAGAACAGTCGCAGCCAGCACTAGGGTTCCCGCATACAGCAAGCTCGTTCGGAGGGTCCGCTCCACGAGCCGAGAGGCTGATACATCAACTGTCACGAAGACCAGAGTTGATGTATCCAAAAGTTCCGTATCGTCAACAGGAACTCAACGCAACAGACGGCGCGTCGATCGGACGCCCGGTCTGAGAGTTATTGGCATTTTCGTCTCCGGGGCCCGGTTGGTTTTTAAGGCAAAACCAACCCGACCATACTCCACCTGCGTCCAAACCTCGGGCGGAGTATGCCAAAAGATCCGTCTCACTAAGAGGAACACAACACAGCTGACGGCACGTCAATCAGACGTCCGTAGCTCAAGATATGAGCGTTTCCGCTCCGAAGGCCCGGTTGGTTTCGTGAACGAACCAACCCGGCCGAACTCAAAGTAAGCCGAAACCTTGAGTGCGATATACCGAAACGACCGTCTCGATCCAAGGATCGCGTTGCCGCTGACGGTTCGTCGATCGGAGGTCCGAGGCTCAAGTTACGGGCCAAAAACCGAATCTGGTTCGAAACGGGGGGGTCCGGGTCCGGGCCGACCCGGCCCGACCCCCCCCCCCCCCCGGGGCGGCGCGGCGGCCGGCGGCGCGGAGAGCCGCGGGGGCTTGGCGGCTGGCGCCGCACGAGGTGGGCACGCGGGGGGCAATCAAGCCCCCGCTGTTTGGTTAGGCGGCGCGGCCTTGTGCCGCGCTATTTGCAGGAAACGGCCCCCGCATGTGGGGGCCGGCTGGAAACGAACCGGGGGGCTTCTGCCCCCCCCCCCCCCCCCTCCTTTAAAGAACCGCCCCCCTCATTAAGAGGGGGGTTTTGTTGAACCGGCCGGGGGATTTATTCCCCCGGTTTATGTCATCCGGCCGGCCAGCTGGCCGGCCGGTTTTTACCAACGGGACCGGAAATTCCGGTCCCGCCTTCGACTTCCGACGCCGGCGGCCCGGCCGCCGGTCTTCACATCCCGCCGCGGCCCGGATCCGGCCGCGGTCTCCTCGTCCCGCCGCGGCCCGGAACCGGTCGCGGTGTTCGTCGTCCGGCGCGGTGCGACGGCACCGCGCCCCTTTCGCCGTGCCATGATTTTTTTTCAACGCGGCGCGACGACGTCGCGTTCTTGAAGATTCTTCCTCGACGTAGCGCGACGGCGCCGCGTAAAATATTTGCACGATCAACCGCGTGGTGCGACGGCACCACGCCACTTGCTTCCTCACGCAAGAATAATCAACATGAACGATGGAGGGGGGTTCGGCCGTGTTCATGCGGTCCGGCCCCCCCTCACGTTAAATAAATAACTCAACTTAAACATTCAAGCCTCAAGTTAGACATGCGAGATCCACGTTCAAGAAATGGAATAAATAAATAATGAAACAACAACCCCTACCTCGGGTTTAAGATTCGAAGATTCGTCTACGTTCCGCGGAAGACGGCGTCGCGGAGGTCGGGCGTCGCGGTCGTCGTTCGTCAAATCCGTTGACGAAGAGATATGCCCGAAGAGATACGTCGTTGGCGAATCTTCGTATGCCGACGAAGAAGGTCCGAGGAGGAAGCGGCGTTCCCTCTTGTTGACACCGAGGACGAAGAAGAGAGGCGTCGTTCTTCGTCGGAGTTTGAGCGTTCTTCGTTCTTCGTCAGAGCTTGAAGATGAAGAAGAAGCTCTCCAAAATCTCTCAAGGAGACAAACAAACAACCCATAATAAAATAAGACAACATATTATTTTATTATTACAAAACACATTAGAATTTCAAAAGTTTGAAATTCAAAAAGGGTTTAACTCCCATAATTAATTAAGTAACTCAATCCATTAAATGAGGCGTTAAGGGAGTTGGGAGAATTGAAAGGATTAGGGGTTCGTGTGGGCCCCACCACACTTAATCCTCCCAAGGGAGGTTAAGTGGGTGTGGGTCCCACTTCCAACCTCCTTTGATAGGTTTTAACAAGTTAAAAATAAAATTGTTCTGCACAATTTTATTTAACTCAAACTAAAAACCCCTAAAACTAACTTTCAACCCGCAACAAACGCAACTCCTGAAAAGGTCTCTTTAAGAGAATATCGGCGCTGCGAGTTCATCGGTGCCCTCGGATTTCAATTCCGAGCACCGGATCAAAAGTTAGGAATTCCCGCTCGTTCGTTCACTGAACGTACCCGAGCCAAACTTCGGAAATTAATTCTGGGCACTCCGGGCCTCGGAATCAGGTGCCGTCTGAAACCGCGCTCTTGTAAAATTCTAAAGAAAATTAAGAAAAAATTTCCCTTGAATTTTACGGGTCTTTACATTACTCCCACCTCAGGGCTTTACGTCCCCGTAAAGATACATCAAAAACTAGGGAAACAAAAGAGGGTACTGAGCACACATCTGAGCCTCCCGCTCCCATGTGCTCTCCTGGAGATTCCCGTGCGGCCATCTGATGCGCACAAGAGGAATCGATCGCCCACGCAGGACCCGCTCCTGTCGATCCTCTATCTCCACCGGGACCTCCGTAAAAGTCGCCCCATCGTCAACGTCAAGCTCCCCATGGTCAATGATGTGCGTCGGGTCGTGCACGTATCTCCTCAGCTGAGATACGTGGAAGACGTCGTGCACCCGGTGCAACTGAGGTGGTAGAGCCAGGCGATAAGCCACCTCGCCAATCCTGCTGAGAATCTGGAAGGGTCCGATGAAGCGCGGAGATAACTTGCCGCCTCGGCCAAATCTCCGAATACCACGTCGAGGTGAGACCCGCAAGAAGACGTGGTCGCCATCCTCGAACTCCAGTGGCCTCCGCCTCCTGTCAGCGTATGACTTCTGCCGGCTCTGAGCTGTCCTCATCCGCTCCTGGATGACCTAGACCTTCTCTGTCGTGGCCTGGACCATCTCCGGTCCCACCAGTGCTGACTCTCCAGGGTCTGTCCAGCACAAAGGAGATCTACAAGGTCGGCCGTACAACGCCTCGTACGGTGCCATCCCGATGGTGGAGTGGTAGCTGTTGTTGTACGCGAACTCCACCAAGGGTAGGTGGTCCTCCCAGCTACGACCAAAGTCGAGGACACATGCGCGGAGCATGTCCTCGAGAGTCTGAATGGTCCTCTCCGTCTGACCATCCGTCTGAGGGTGAAAAGCTGTGCTCAGATGTAGCTGCGTCCCGAACGCCTCCTGTAACCCCTTCCAAAGCCGGGAAGTAAAGCGGGCATCTCGATCGGAGACGATAGATGATGGCACGCCGTGGAGCCGCACAATCTCCTGAACGTAGAGACGTCCCAAGCTCTGCACTGAGCCCTGTTCTCTGATGGGTAAGAAGTGTGCCGACATGGTGAGTCGGTCAACAATCACCCAGATGGAGTCGTGACCTCTGGAAGTGCGTGGAAGTCCAGTCACGAAGTCCATAGATATGCCGTCCCACTTCCACTCCGGAACCTCCAAGGGCTGTACCAAGCCTGCTGGTACCTGATGCTCTTCCTTCACCTGCTGACAGGTGAGGCATCGAGAAACGAACTCTGCTACATCCTTCTTCATACCCGGCCACCAATGCTGTCGTCTGAGGTCCTGGTACATCTTCGCCACTCCAGGATGTACCGCCAAAGGAGAAGTGTGAAACTCTCTCAGCACTTCCTCTCGCAAAGCTACTGGTACCATGGTACGTCCTCTGAAAAGGATGTCGTGTTCTGATCCAAGGAAGAAACCATCAGGTTCCTGTCCTGAGGATATCTGTGCACGCCGTGTCTCACAGTCAGCGTCCCCATGCTGTGCCTCCCTGACTCGCTGCAGTAGTGGAGGAGTGACTGTGAGAGACTGAAGAAAGGCTGCTCCATCTCTATCCACGAAGGATATCTGCAAAGAGGCTAGCTGCTCCGTCGCCTCCTCGAGTAGCTGAATGCTCGTCCTCCTGCTGAGGGCATCGGCTACTACGTTCCCCTTCCCAGGAGTATAGACTATCTCAAATTCATAGTCCTGGAGGAACTCGAGCCATCGCCGCTGTCTCAGGTTCAGGTCCTTCTGCGAGAAGATATACCTGAGACTCTGATGATCGGAAAAAACTGTAAAGCGCTCGCCCATCAGATAGTGTCGCCATGTCTTCAGAGCGAAGACCACTGCTGCTAACTCCAGGTCATGGGTAGCGTAGTTATGCTCATGCGGCCTCAACTGACGTGATCCATAGGCGATCACGGCCCGCTCCTGCATCAGAACACATCCGAGTCCGGTCCCTGATGCATCGCAGTAGACTACGTACCCTATTCCCTCCTCAGGCAACCTCAAGATAGGTGCGCTAGTCAAACTCTGTCTCAGCTCCTGGAAGCTCTGCTGACATTTGTCTGACCACACGAAGGGTTTCCCCTTCTTCGTCAATGCTGTGAGTGATGCCGCAACTCTGGAGAAGTTCGGCACAAATCTCCGATAGTAACCAGCTAGTCCCAAGAAACTCCGAACCTCAGTCACGCTCCTGGGTGGCTCCCATGCTAACACAGCCTCAATCTTTGCGGGATCCACTGCAACTCCCGCCTCAGAGATAACGTGTCCCAAAAAGTGGACCTCACGTATCCAGAACTGGCACTTCGAGAGCTTACCATAAAGCTGGTGCTCTCGGAGTGTGTCAAGGACAACTCGCAAGTGATAGGCGTGCTCCTCCTCTGTCGTAGAGTAAATCAGAATGTCGTCGATGAAGACCACGACAAACCGATCGAGGTATGGCTGAAAGATCCTGTTCATGAGAGCCATGAACACTGCTGGAGCATTGGTTACACCGAAAGGCATAACCAAGAACTCATAGTGGCCATACCGACATCTGAAGGCCGTCTTCTGCACATCCTCGTCTCTGACTCGGAGCTGATGATAGCCTGACCTGAGGTCTATCTTCGAGAACCACCGTGCTCCCTTGAGCTGATCAAAGAGGTCATCAATCCTCGGTAGCGGATACTTGTTCCTCACTGTCGCCTGGTTCAGGCGACGATAGTCAACACAAAGTCGCAAGCTCCCGTCCGCCTTCTTGGCGAACAATATCGGTGAAGTCCAGGGTGAAACACTGGGTCGGATGAACCCCTTGCCCTGCAAGTCCTCCAACTGTACCCGTAGCTCTCGAAGCTCGGCGGGGGCCATCCGATATGCTGGAGTGGATATCGGGGATGTCCCGGGGTACAGGTCAATATAAAAGTCTACCTCTCTGCGAGGAGGTATCCCTGGAACGTCGTCGGGAAAAACGTCCGCAAACTGATCCACCACTGCAGGAAAACCAGGACTACGCACGTCAACTGCTCCAAGGATAAGGCTAGCCAACTGATGAGTGATGGGCTGTCCTCTCCTCCGCGGAAGTCCATCCTGTGCTGCCAAGGCTCCCTTCTCGCCGGTGAAGGTGAACCTGCTCCCGTCGGTGCGTACACATCGCACCTTGCGCCTAAAACAGTCAATCTGTGCATGGACCGTAGATAGCCAATCCATGCCCAAGATGACGTCGTAAGGCCTCGACGCTGCAACAAGAAGATCCCAGCCGAACCTCTCGCCTCCTAGAGTAAGCTCACACTGCCGGCACCAGTGTGTAATCGTCGAGTCTGCTCCCATAGGAGTCTCTAGCCGTAAGGATCGAGCCAACGGCTCTGTCGGAATCTCCGAGCTCCGAACAAGGGCAGCGGCTATGAAAGAATGACTCGCTCCTGTGTCTATAAGAACTGCAGCAAGGGTGGAATAGACACAGATAGTACCTCGAATCATCTCGGGTGCGCCGTGGTCGTAGGCCTCTGCTGCCTGGAGCTGTGCCTGTCGCTGCCCGCCAGCTCCCTGTGGTCGGGGTGGACCTCCTGGTGGTGGTGGTGGTAGAGACTCAAAGCGTCGGCCACCACCAGCTGCTCGTCCAGCTCCTCTGCCTCGTCCGCCTCCTCCCTGCGGACCGCCACGGTCGATCCTCTGCCTCTGCCTCGGTGGTCCATCAACTGACTGCTGCTCCTCGGCACGACGGTTCGGGCAGTCACGAGCCATGTGGCCCTGCCCGCCGCACGAGTAGCACTGTCTGCCGCTCGGAAGACTGGCTCCGCGCTGTGTGCCCCGCACTGCTGAGCCAGTGCCCTGAGATCGTCTGCCCGAAGGTCTGGTCTGTCTGGACCCCTGAGTCATCCGTCGACTGCCTGCTGCAGATGACCCTGCCACGTGCCGCCCTGCGGTGGGTCGCTGTGCTGGTGAAGACTCAGCAAGGAAGCTCTCGATCAGAAGGACCCGCTCCAGTACTCCTGTCTGAGTCGGTATGCTGAGGGAGATCAGCGATGCCCTGATCTCGTGTCTCAAACCCTGCTCGAAGGTCCGGGCCCGGAAGAATGGGTCCCGTACCATGTCGGTCGAGTAGCGCGAGAGATCGGTGAATCTCGCCGAGTACAGTGCGACCGTCATGCTGCCCTGCCGCAGCTGTAGAAGCTCCTGAATACGCACCGCACGAAGGGTGGCTGGGACCAACTCCGAGCGGAAGAGGCTCTCAAAGTCCATCCAAAGTAGGGATTCCTCATCGTGCACCTGGAGCATCAAGATCCACCATCGTCCTGCTGCTTCGTGTAGTAGGCTCGCAGTGAGGATCACCATGAGGTATGCTGGTGTCCTCACTAGCCTAAACACTCGAACCACTGCCTCCTGCCAGTCCTCTGCTTCCTGGGGATCCGTCTCCCCGCGAAACCTGGGCAGTCGCTGGTGCTGAAACTCATGCAGTGCGCTGAGGCGACGTGCATCGTCAGCGGCTGCTGCTAGAAGCATCGGGGAATCGGCGGGTAAAGCTACCGCCGGTGCCACTACTGGAAAAGGGCCCTGCACGGAGGCCTCGTCGCTCGGTGGGCTGTCGTCTCGCTCGACTCTCGGAACCCTAGCTGGCTGCCGTCGTGGGGCCATCCTGAAAAGGAAACAGGTGCGCCACGGTTAGAACAGTATACCTGGTGAGCTGATATAAGTAATCACAAAGAAAACTTTGAAACACACACGCAATCAATGTTTTCGTGCATTAAGTCGAAAATCAGAAGTCAGGGTCCTGGTGTACGGATACGTCGGCCGCCGCACCAACACTGGACTCCCTGGACTGATATCCACACTCAATACGCTAAACATTATTGCTTCACATAGAAAAGATCAGAGTTCGCGGTAGAACCGAACTCCTCTGATACCAATTTGTCACGACCCGCCCTCGGGGTCCGTGCCGTGACTACCCCAAGCCCGCCTTCCATAGGCCAGGGGCTGGCGACTAGCACCAAGGCGTAAATCCCAGTAAAAATGGAAGGCATTGCCTTTGAAAAGTAACAAACACCACAGAGTAAACAAGAGGAAAGTAAACACTAAACAAAGCAGAGTACAACTGAAAGTGCGGAAAAGTAAATGGGCCAGTATACAAACCCAAACTGAAAGTAAAGTACAACTCGAAAGGGAAAACAGCAACTGAAAAGTAAAAGCCGCTACTCCGAGCTGTCCACTGGAATTCCCACCTGAAGGGTGGGTACAGATAGCTCCTCTGCTCCACGGGTCCCGCCGTCCGCTCCGTGCACGTCCAGCCCAGTGGTCCACCTCCGGGTACCATCCCGCTCTACAAGCCTCAGCTATGGTCAACGCTGTCCGTCGTCTGCAACCAACACAACGTAGTGTGGGCGAAGCCCGTGCAGGGGTGAGTATAAGCTACTCAGTAGGGACCCCGAGACCCCTGAAGGTCTCTCAAAATCCACAAAGGATAAACCACGAAGAAAAGTACAATCACGAAGTAACAACCGACACTGCTTAGGTATATGCCCATACATATACCTAAGTCATCAATTCAAAATACGCTCCAACCTCCGAGCCCAAGTACAACTCAGTCCACGCAGGAAAGTATACGTATTCCACATAGGAAAGAAAAACATAATCCACGCAGGATTGCACAACACAATCCACACAGGAAAGCAACAGGATTCAGCTCACACAGGTATACTTCTTCAAGGACGATAGAGATGATCACTGATCCATCTAAGTCGTCGGACCCACGAAGGATCGATAGGTAACTAACCCCCGCAGAAGACCCACATAGGATCGGGCTCTCACAGAACCTGTAGGCGCTGGCTCACACAGAACCGCTGAGCGCAAGGACCCACACAGGATCGGGCCCACACAGGACCTGTAGCACTGATCCACGAAGGATCGCTGAGTGCTGTAGTCGTCATCGTCGAATCCACACAGGATCTCTGTACTGTCGTCGTCGAATCCACACAGGATCTCTGTACTGTCGTCGTCGCAGTCACAGTAGCAGTCGTAGCAGTAGAACAGTCGCAGCCAGCACTAGGGTTCCCGCATACAGCAAGCTCGTTCGGAGGGTCCGCTCCACGAGCCGAGAGGCTGATACATCAACTGTCACGAAGACCAGAGTTGATGTATCCAAAAGTTCCGTATCGTCAACAGGAACTCAACGCAACAGACGGCGCGTCGATCGGACGCCCGGTCTGAGAGTTATTGGCATTTTCGTCTCCGGGGCCCGGTTGGTTTTTAAGGCAAAACCAACCCGACCGTACTCCACCTGCGTCCAAACCTCGGGCGGAGTATGCCAAAAGATCCGTCTCACTAAGAGGAACACAACACAGCTGACGGCACGTCAATCAGACGTCCGTAGCTCAAGATATGAGCGTTTCCGCTCCGAAGGCCCGGTTGGTTTCGTGAACGAACCAACCCGGCCGAACTCAATGTAAACCGAAACCTTGAGTGAGATATACCGAAACGACCGTATCGATCCAAGGATCGCGTTGCCGCTGACGGTTCGTCGATCGGAGGTCCGAGGCTCATGTTACGGGCCAAAAACCGAATCTGGTTTGAAAAGGGGGGGTCCGGGTCCGGGCCGACCCGGCCCGACCCCCCCCCCCCCCCCCCCCCGGGGCGGCGCGGCGAGCCGCGGTGGCTTGGCGGCGGGCGCCGCACGAGGTGGGCACGCGGGGGGCAATCAAGCCCCCGCTGTTTGGTTAGGCGGCGCGGCCTTGTGCCGCGCCATTTGCAGGAAACGGCCCCCACATGTGGGGGCCGGCTGGAAACGAACCGGGGGGCTGCTGCCCCCCCCCCCTCCTATAAAGAACCGCCCCCCTCATTAAGAGGGGGGTTTTGTTGAACCGGCCGGGGGATTTATTCCCCCGATTTTATGTCATCCGGCCGGCCAGCTGGCCGGCCGGTTTTTACCAACGGGACCGGAAATTCCGGTCCCGCCTTCGACTTCCGACGCCGGCGGCCCGACCGCCGGTCTTCACATCCCGCCGCGGCCCGGATCCGGCCGCGGTCTCCTCGTCCCGCCGCGGCCCGGAACCGGCCGCGGTGTTCGTCGTCCGGCGCGGTGCGACGGCACCGCGCCCCTTTCACCGTGCCATGATTTTTTTTCAACGCGGCGCGACGGCGTCGCGTTCTTGAAGATTCTTCCTCGACGTAGCGCGACGGCGCCGCGTAAAATATTTGCACGATCAACCGCGTGGTGCGACGGCACCACGCCACTTGCTTCCTCACGCAAGAATAATCAACATGAACGATGGAGGGGGGTTCGGCCGTGTTCATGCGGTCCAGCCCCCCCTCACGTTAAATAAATAACTCAACTTAAACATTCAAGCCTCAAGTTAGACATGCGAGATCCACGTTCAAGAAATGGAATAAATAAATAATGAAACAACAACCCCTACCTCGGGTTTAAGATTCGAAGATTCGTCTACGTTCCGCGGAAGACGGCGTCGCGAAGGTCGGGCGTCGCGGTCGTCGTTCGTCAAATCCGTTGACGAAGAGATATGCCCGAAGAGATACGTCGTTGGCGAATCTTCGTATGCCGACGAAGAAGGTCCGAGGAGGAAGCGGCGTTCCCTCTTGTTGACACCGAGGACGAAGAAGAGAGGCGTCGTTCTTCGTCGGAGTTTGAGCGTTCTTCGTTCTTCGTCAGAGCTTGAAGATGAAGAAGAAGCTCTCCAAAAGCTCTCAAGGAGACAAACAAACAACCCATAATAAAATAAGACAACATCTTATTTTATTATTACAAAACACATTAGAATTTCAAAAGTTTGAAATTCAAAAAGGGTTTAACTCCCATAATTAATTAAGTAACTCAAACCATTAAATGAGGCGTTAAGGGAGTTGGGAGAATTGAAAGGATTAGGGGTTCGTGTGGGCCCCACCACACTTAATCCTCCCAAGGGAGGTTAAGTGGGTGTGGGTCCCACTTCCAACCTCCTTTCATAGGTTTTAACAAGTTAAAAATAAAATTGTTCTACACAATTTTATTTAACTCAAACTAAAAACCCCTAAAACTAACTTTCAACCCCCAACAAACGCAACTCCCGAAAAGGTCTCTTTAAGCGAATATCGGCGCTGCGAGTTCATCGGTGCCCTCGGATTTCAATTCCGAGCACCGGATCAAAAGTTAGGAATTCCCGCTCGTTCGTTCACTGAACGTACCTGAGCCAAACTTCGGAAATTAATTCTGGGCACTCCGGGCCTCGGAATCAGGTGCCGTCTGAAACCGCGCTCTTGTAAAATTCTAAAGAAAATTAAGAAAAACTTTCCCTTGAATTTTACGGGTCTTTACATCAAGCTTGGCCAACCCCTGCCAAAATCCCTTCTCCAATTCCCTAGAATAATCCTAGTGGTCCTGGTCTTCTTCAAAGACCAATATTAGTTCCCTATGTGGAGGATTCAAAGATGCGTTTCAAAGAAGAGGTAATATCCATTACCGATCTTTTCAATTTCTTTCTTCTTCAACTTTTTATTCTTTAGTTGTTTCATGATAAAGTTATAACATCAGTATTAATTACATACTGATATGTTATTATAAATATGAAACAACCCTAATTCATCTTCTATCCATCCTACGGAAAAATGAAATCACCGCGCGTGCGTACGTACGGAATACCGTCTCCACGCCGTGGTGTAATCTATTTTCCACCATCAACTTACAAGGATGGGTATAATGGTGTAATGAGTAACTATATATTATTATTATAGTGTTATATTGATAATGAAATAGTATAAATACACATAAAAACATTTCCACGATCATGGGAACAATATCATCGCTCATGCGTACGTACGGAATACAGTCTCCACGATGTGATGCAACTCGTTCTACATGATCATCATTACATAGTAATTATATAAATGAATTGAATGAATTAATATGATATATATTACACTAATACCATTCTGGAAATAAGTTATCTATAACCTAAAGATAAGAATAATAATTTATTTGAAAAAACACGCATAAGAACAAAATGTTATAAACACCCAAATAACAAGTCGCAATGAAATATTACTACTAAGAAGCTAAGAATATGACCATATGTGTTATCATAAAAATAAGTATGATTCTGGAATAAGTCAATAACATTTTTTAAATCATTATACATGAGGTTCGAACACTTACAAAGCAAGTCGGACCTAAGGTAAGGGAAAAATCACAATCTCATTTTTATCCGAGATTGTTTATACTTTGGCATTTACTGGGGTGTATTTTATCATCCACATCCATGTTTCCTCAATATGTAATATTATTTCCATCCATCTACAATTTTTTAAATCCAATTTTACTCTTCGGTGAGATTTTAGTAAAAGATATGAAAGGAATCTTTTGTCGTTTTTCGTACGAGGTACTTTTTGTCTTTTCCGACAAAAGTACGAGAAGAATGTTTTTCTTAACTTATACGGCATGAATGGATTTTTAAAACATTATTTCCAAGAAGCTTCCTTTACAAGATTTCAAGTTTATTTTTAATCAACTTATTTTAGTTTAAAGTTGTATGACATATTAAGAAAGGAAAAATGTTTTTGAAGTAGAAAGGATATTTTCCTCAAGAATGGAGTTCAAGTGTTTTATCAAAATTATTTTCCATCTAAGATAATAAAGGGTTCTATTTCTATCCCTATTATTACATGGATTTGATTATGTTGTGATGGAAATATTTTTATAAATTCCTTTATGAATTGTTTTATGATGTCACGATGTTTAAGATTCCCATTTTTTATTACATGGGTTATGTAATGATGTATGATTTATGATTTTGTGGCACACATAATAATGGTATAATTATGAGATGGGTGGGACCTATATCTACCTCCAATGCATTGGGTAAAGATTTTATATCTCATGAGATAGACATGGCTGGAACGGTAGGTTATACCGGTTCAGTGAAACAGGACTGAAACGAGGGTGACTCGGTTCAGAAAGGGACTTTGTCCACTAAGATAGTCTTGGAAATGAGTCTTGACTAACAAGAAATGATTCTCTAAAATTATGTGTGTATGCCACAAAGTTTCATGTTTTATGTTATGATTATTGTGATTACATTTCACTACCATGATTTATCCCATGTTATGAAATTATGATCTTTTTTGCAGGTTAAGATTTCCAAAATGTTATGTTCTTATGAATATGATGTGATTGATATTTCTTTTGTTTACCCTTACTGAGCATTTGAGCTCACCATTTTGTATGTTTTCTTTCCCCAGGTCTGGAAGAAGGTTATTAAGTAAGATATGCCAAAAGGGACTATAGATATGATGAAATAAATGGGAGACAGTGTAGACGCTTTATGAACCAGTGGTTTATGTTTCCCAGTTTCTAAAGACACTATACCTATACGTTCCTTTCGTGGTTTTGTTATATGTTGTAATAAGTATGCTTCAATTTGGATGTAGTAACAATGTATGTAAAGTATGGGTCATTATAGAATAAATATTTATGGTTTACATATTAGTACTCAAAATACATGACCCGTCTTGTTGGGAAATTATATCTTACAACCATGTTTTTTTATGAGGAAAAAATATATAATGTTTTATTTTCTCATTTCTAGACCAATGAAACCTGGTAATGATATTAATGTCTATCTGGATCCATTTAACGATGTTTTGATATTGATGTGGGATACATGTGTAATAATTTATGACTCTCATAGAATTGAAGAATTTTCATTGAGGTACCTGATGTAAGAAAGGATAAATTACCACCTCGTTTATGGAAATTTATTAGACAATAGTATTAATAGAATTTTTTGGTGTCCCATTTGTGAAAAACAAAAATATTACTTCAATTGAAACATTCCTCAAAGACTATGTTTTTAGAACATAATAAATTTTTACCTTGATGATACAAATATTGATTCGGGTTGATGACATTCAATTGGAATTTCAAACAAGGTACATAACCATGTCTATTAAGGGGAGATAATGTGCACAATAAATATAAAAAATGACAATATTTTATGTTTTCCATTTTCCAAAAACCTTACAAAATCAGTTTTGAAGAAGAGATCAATTTTCATTGAATTACTATAGTTGAATTATTTGTATGTTGGACATTTTATTAACATCATTCATATAAAAAAATGTATTTGAGAGTGTTATTGTAATGTTAATAAATGTTACTATAAAAATGAATGATGGAATCATGGTTAGGATGGAATTTATTGAAGTGGGTATAATGGAAGGGCTGGCACTAGGGAAGGGTAAAAGGAAAAAAATTCCTTTACTAGCTTACACTCTATCCAGATACAAAAAATTTTAGTTTGTCATCTTCTTTAATTGGGGAAATGTTCCATAGGGTGTTCATAAAATATCAAGAATGTTGTTTTATTGAACAATTTGATGTTAAAATGAATAAGATCACATTACTATCATGTTTTGATGAAATATTTAGTTTCATTTTCTTTCTATTGCATTCTGTCTCAAATTTTAAAACAAACATTCACAAGACTTTATTTTTTTCAATTTTTGTATGCTTTAAATTTGTAGACCCATCGATGTTTCTCATCATGAATAAAGATATTTTAGTCATATTATTTGAATTAGATATGTTCTAACCACCATCATTATTTAATATAGTGGTCTACCTGATGGCTGACTTGGATAGAGAGGTTTAACTATTTGCTCGTGGCCATTACCGATGGGCGTACCCCATTTAACATTATATGATTATTTTGTATGTGTATGTTATGAATTAATGTAAACCCGAAGGTTTTATTGTACAGTGATATATTGTTAAATAAGATATTGAATATCGTATCGATTACCTTCCATATGTTCTATGCATCAGTCTCCCAACGTCTCCTCACAGTGATTGCCTTCTTGGGAAAGGGTTTTCAAGAAGATAGGCTATTACAATTACATTGACAGATTATGAGGAATCTCACATTTACATATTACATAATAGTGAAAATGTTGATCCATACATTGAATCCCACAATGAAGTTATTATATGTTTGAATCCATCAAGGGATGAAGGATGTATATCAAATACACATAATAAACAGTTTAATGGATGGTTTATATATCAAAATTTTAATGAGTTATCTGAAAATATGAATTAAATTGTCAAAAGACTTCAATTTTTATTTTTTGGACCAAATAATAATGTTATATCTTACACTAGTTTTGTAATCAATGGTTATATGTTCTATAAAATAGAACACGAAGACTTTAGTATGATGAAAAACAATGTTTTTATGCATGTGGATGAAGAGATTAACATATATGGTTCCAAGGATATAAATAAAATTAATAAACATCTGTCATATTTTCACATTATTGATTTGATATATGAGATAGATTATACAACATTTGAGGTGATACATTTCCAGTGAAAATCGGATGACAATATCAATGTAGTGAAAGTTGATGAAATGGGCTTTGTGAAGATTAATGTCGTTATGGAAGAAGATTTTATTGACCCATTTATAATGGAATCAAAAGTAGTGAAAATATTTTATGTCTCTGATCCTACAAACATGAATTAGTCAATTCTCCTCCTTCTGACTAAAAAATTGTCACGTCAGAAGAAAAATAATCCAAGGATGACTCTTTCATTGGGACATCATAATCAGTTCATGTCGGTCTCATTATAGATATTTTATTCTATATTAGAGGGGACCACAAATAGGGGATGTAGATTATTCATTGTCGAACCAAGTCATTAAAACCTTTATAAAAATGAAAGATAGTTCAATGAGAATGTAAAATAAAAATTTAATATGTTATGCTTTCCTCATAATAGTATATATTCTGTACTGCATTACCATAATCTGAATTATTTGTTGGACTACTCCTTTAGATAATATCGTCAAAATGTTATGATGTTATCAACCCCTCAAAAGAATAAACTATAATGATCAAATCCCTTTGGAAAGATGTAATGGTAATGCTACGATATACTTTCTCAATTTTATTGAAACATTATACGATGAAACCATGATTTAATTTTAATTACTCATTGAAAATTTCTTTTGTTTAAGAAGATTTATATCTGTATGTCATGCATTTGAAAGAAGAGCAATGATTCTACCTCAGATCAATCCCCAAGTTAACCTTTATGTATTCATAGTAAAATCATTGTCCATATAAATAGTTGATTTTTTCATATTAACATTTAATTTATTTCATTTCAGTATTAATCACATAATAATTGTTCATTTATAGAGGTGGATTTCTTTTTTCAAGTTGGGGAAGTTTGTCCTTGTTTCATTCCGTTCATTAATAAAACATTCATAGTCTTCTTCTCCCCCAAAACCTTTTCACCCTTATGGTTTTGTATTTATCACATTATTTCAGGTTCTCTCCACATCCATTGTTGGAAGAGAAATGACACTAGATCTGCTCAATTACAAATGTAATATTTGTGATTAAAATATAAAATCATTGTCTATTGATTTAATTTTTTATTTTATATCTATGATTAATTTATTTCTTGTCAGTATTAATGATATAATAATTGCCTTCTTATAAAGGTGGATTCTTTTGTTCGAGTTTCGGTTGTCTGTCAATATTTTATACCTATCTACACCAAAACATTCAAAAACAACTTCTCCTTAAAAAACATTTCAACCCAATTGTCACTACGAGAAAAAGGGAATTTTGCTATTGTCCTTTTGCGATGGGAATAAATCTCATCTTAAATAGTCCATCCAAGAGGTTATCTATGACGGGGGTAACGACCCGTCTCAAATAACCAACTATTTGCGATGGGATTTTGCCTCACGTTGCAAATAGTTTAGCATGGATAGCATACCAAATTGCATGAACATTATTTGTGCCAGTGGGATCCCACCGTCGCAAATAACCAGCAGCGGTTTATAGCCTTTTGCAACGGGATGTCGTCCCATTGCAAAAGGTGTGTCGGCAAGGACTATTTGCGACGGGTCCCATCGCAAATAACTGGCGACGGTTTATAGCCTTCTGCGACGGGATGTCATCTCGTCGCAAAAGGTGCGTTAGAATGGACTATTTGCGATGGGTCCCTTCGCAAATAACTTTTTAACCGCCGACAGTAATTAATGTAGGCGTAGGTATTTGCGACGGGTCCCGTCGCAAAAGATGTTATTTGCGACGGGATACCCGTCGCAAATAATCTAACCTATATATACTCTGCATCCGTTTTTCCTCTAATTCCTCTCAAATTTTAGATCCTGCTTCTCTCTAAACTCTGATTTTAGAGTGAGAATTTTTCTAAGTTAATTTTTTCTGTTCACGAAGAAGTTGTTGTGAAGCCGTCTGCATCAATAGAAAATCAGTCTTAAAGGTATTTATGTTTTTTTGATTATTTATTTATTTCATCTTTTTATGTTAATTTTTTTAGTGTTGATTAGTTGTAATTTAATTAATTTTATTTTGTTTTGTCATTAGTATTTATTTCTACTAATAAATTGGCATTTTTAGTATTAATTATTAATAATCAGTTGTAATTATTTATAAATTGTAATAATTAGTAATAAATTGTAATAATTAGTAATAAATACTAATAATTTCTAATGATTACTAATAAATACTAATAATTACGAATTATTAGCAATAATTAGGAATAATTAGCAATAATTAGCAATAATTAGAAATAATTATCAATAATTAGCAATAAATAACAATAATTGGTAATAAATATAAATAAATCTTAAAAAATAGGAATAATTAGTAATAATTAGCAATCATTAGGAATAATTAGTAATAATTAGGAATAATTAATTATAATTAGGAATAATTACTAGTAATTAGTAATAAATTTTAATAGTTAGTAAACTTTTTAATAATTACTAATAAATACTAATAATTAGTAATAATTACAAATAAATACTAATAATTAGCAATAATTATCGATAATTAGTAATAATTTGAAATAATGAGCAATAAAGAGAAATAAATAGCAATAATTACAAATAATTAGGAATAATTAGCAATAATTAGCAATAAGTTGAAATAAATAGCAATAATTAGCAATAAATAGCAACAATTAGTAATAAATAGAAATAAATATTAATAAGTACGAATAATTAATAATAATTAGGAATAATTAGTAATAATTATGAATCATTATGATTAATTATAAATAAATACTTATAATTAGTAATACTTACTAATAATTAATAATAATTAGCAATAATTAGAAATAATTAGCAATAATTATGAATAATTAGTAATAATTAGGAATAATTGCCAATAATAAGGAATAATTAGGAATAATTAGGAATAATTAGCAATAATTAGTAATAATTATTAATAATTAGTATTAATTAGTAAAAAATTGTAAAAATTAGTAATAAATATGAATAATTATTAATAAATACTAATAAATATTAATAACTACTAATAAATACAAAGAATTAGCAACAAATAGCAATAATTAACAATAATTAACAATAATTATGAATAATTAGCAACAATTAGTAATAATTAGCAATAATTAGCAATAATTAGCAATAATTGTCAATAATTAGCAATAATTAAGAATAATTAGAAATAATTATCTATAATTAGAAAAAATAATAAATAACTAGCAATAATTAACAATAATTAACAATAAATAGCAATAAATAGTAATAATTATCGATAATTAACAATTATTAGCAATAATTAGCAATAATTAGTAATAAAAAGCAATAAATATTAATAAATAGGAATAATTAGTAATAATTAAGAATAATTAAGAATAATTGTGTATAATTAGTAATATATATGAATAATTAGTAATAATTATGATTAAATACTAATAATTATTAATATTTATCAATAATAAGTAATATTTAGCAACAAATAGTAATATTTACCAATAATTCCTAATAATTAGCAATAATTAGGAATAATTGGAAATAATTAAGAATAATTAGCACTAATTAGTTATAATTACTAATAATTACTAATAAATACTAATAATTATTATTAATTTCTAATAAATACTAAATATTAGGAATAATTAGAAATAATTAGCAATAATTAGCAATAATTAGCCATAAATAGGAATAAATAGCAATAAATAGGAATAAATTCTAATAATTAGCAATTATTATGAGTAATTAGTAATAATTAGAACTAATTTGAATTAATTAAAAATAAATAGAAATAATTAGAAATATTTACAAATAATTAGCAATAAATAAGAATAATTTGTAATAAATAAGAATAAATTGTAATAATTAGTAATAAATTGTAATATTTAATAATAATTAGTAATAAATTGTAATAATTTGTAATAAATAGTAATAAATAGTAATAAATAGTATTAAATAGAAATAAAAAGTAATAAATCGTAATAAATATTATTAAATAGTTATACATAGTAATAAATAGTAATAGATAAAAATAAATAGTAATAGTTAGTAATAATTAGTTATAAATAAGAATAATTAGTAATAACATGGAATAAATACAAATAATTAGGAATACATACTAATAATTAGTAATATTTAGCAATAATTAGTAATATTTAAATATAATTAGTATGAATTAGAAATAAGTAGAAATAATTAGCAATAATTAGTAATATTACTAATAAATACTAATTATTACTAAAAAATACTAATAATTGGAAATAATTAGAATTAAATAGTAATAATTATTTATAATTATATATAATTAGTAATAATGAGTAATAATTAGTAATAATTAGTAATAATTAGATATAATTAGATATAATTAGTAATAATTAGTAATAATTATATATAATTAGATGTAATTAAGAATAATTAGGAATAATTTGTAATAATTTGTAATAATTAGTAATAATTAGTAATAATTAGTAATAGTTAGATATATTTAGTAATAATTAGATATAATTAGATATAATTAGTAATAATAAGATATAATAAGATATAAATATATTTAATTAAATATAATTATATTTAATTAGATATAATTGGTAATAATTAGATATAATTAGTAATAATTAGATATAATTAGATATAATTGGATATAATTAGTAATAATTAGTAATAATTAGTAATAATTAGTCATAATTAGTCATAATTAGTCATAATTAATCATAATTAGTCATAATTAGTCATAATTAGTAATAATTAGTCATAACTAGTAATAATTAGTCATAATTAGTAATAATTAGATATAATTGTCATTTCTTGGTTTATCACCTTGCAAGTATCCGTTGCAATAGGACATCCCAAGTCATGCCCTTCTCATCTATAAGAATTATCTCACATGACCCTTCAAATAGACCATTCTTCCTTGAAAATTTAAGGGAAAGATACTGATGTCCCCTCAAATTTTTTAGGAAGAATGATCTATGTAAAGGGAGTGAAATGATTGTTAGAGAGGATAATGACAATACTTTGGTCGTCCTATTGAAACACTACATGCGAGGTGATCAACCATACAAGGACAATTATAGAGTTCACATTGAACATGGCTGACACAAACTTTCTATTATACATAACCTGGAAATTGGGGACCCTTTGAGATTTCAACATTATAAGAATAGAGCAAAGCCTGTTGTGAATATTGATAATTTTAATATTTTATAAATTTTTTATTATTTTAATAATATTTATATTGTTTTTTTCATAAATATTTATAATTTAATTTTTTTTATTAGTAATAATTAGATATAATTATAATTAGTAAAAGAAATTTGCTTGGATATTGAAGGGAAAATTTGTAATAATCACCACAATGATGATTACCAAATTTCCTTTCATTATCCAAGCAGTTTTCATTTTGCAAATTATATTTAAGTATTTCTAAATTAGTAATAATTAGAAAAAAATAGTAATAAATTGTAATAATTAGTTTGGAACAATTAGAAAGAAATTTTAATAATTTTTAATAAATTCCAAGAACCTGGCACAATTTCCAGTGGATTGACGACGATCATTTTAGTCGATGACTTTTCTCCATTCAATTGTCACCGACTCAATACAATATGAAAAATGTGCTGCTACATAGGCATATTCAATGTCGTATACAAAAGATTGGATACGAATTCTTAGGATCATATTTTTATAATGTTTTTAGGTTGTGATAGTTGGAAGAAGACGATTCATCGATGAAAAGGGTGCTCTTTTGTCCGACAGCACATTTACTTGCATCTTTCTCACACTGAAATCACAATAAAGAATCTGGTCAGACGTACGTATATTCATTCTTGTATTCTAAGAATGAATATACGTACCTCCGACCAGATTCTTCATTGTGATTTGAGTGTGAGAAAGATGCAAGCAAATGAGCCGTCGGACAAAAGAGTAGTCATCAATCCACTGGAAATTGTGTCGCCTTTAATTAATGGTAATTATTAAGAAGTAGTACTAATTATTTATCTTCTTTTTTCAAATAGTATTTTTATAATTTCATATTATTAAAAACCAGTATTGAATATATATATTGTAGAAAAATATGGAACAAAGAATTCGACATCAATCATTTTTAGATGATCGCCCTTGGATAAATCAGCACAAAAATCCAAATGGTTCTGGTTTAAATAATATATCTATTGCGATTGTTGAAGCTTTATTAGCATTTACATAATCAAAACTAGAATATATTTCAGACGGAACAATTAATTTTCCTTATAAAAAATGTGCTCTGAGACCGTTTGACACATTTGACAAGGTTGGGGTACATCTCTTGTGGTTTGGTTTTCAACCAGATTTTGTTTTTTGGTATCAACATGGTGAACACAGTTCCAGAGAAGATACTAATAAATTGATTCTGGATCCATCACAGTTCGAAAATTTAGTACATGATGTTGCAGGTCCATCTGTTCAAAAAAATGAAACTCATGATGATATTGATTTAAGTCCTAAGTTAGCACCATCTGAATTTTATGAGTATTTGAGGTTTTCTGAGGATATATTATATCCTAGTTGCAAGATAAACTAATTAGAAGTAGTTGAAAAATTTATGGCTATTAAATCAGATAATGAAATGTCAAACAACTATTTTGATCAGATATTTTCTTTTTTTATAACACTGTTACCTGAAGGAAATGTCTTTCCTGCAAATTACTATGAGAGTAAGAGGTTGGTTCGTAATCTAGGCCTTAGTTATCTGAAGATACATTCATGTGAAAATGATTTCATCTTATATTCTGGTGAAAATGAGTGGTTGGATAGTTTTCCAACATGTGGAAATTCAAGGTATAAAGAAGCTCAACCAGGGAAGTCTGGAATGATTCCTATAAAATAGTTGAGATATTTTCCCCTAAAACCCAGGCTATAACATTTATTTATGTCTCATAACACAACGTCAATGATTTCATGGCACAAAACCGATATTTCAACTGGTAAAAGATTGAATCACCCATATGATGGTGATTCCTGGAAATATTTTGATCGTCTGCATCCGTCTTTTTCTTTAGGAGACCAAAACGTGTGATTAGGTCCTTCTACTGATGGTTTTTGTCCGTTTAGTTCTTATGGTAGTCATTAATCTTGTTGGAATTCTTTATAACTCCATACTATCTACCTCCATGGATGTTGATGAAGGAGACCTATATATTTTTAACCTTATTAATACCAGGACATTCAAAAAAAATATTGATGTTTATTTGAAACCATTGATTGATGAGTTAAATGCATTATGGATTAATGGTGTTAGTACATATGATGTTGCTGCGAAACAAAATTTCACATTAAAATATACATTGATGTGGATGATTAGTGACCTTCCGGCATATGGCATGTTATCTGGCTAGAGTACACATTGTCTGAAATCATGTCCTTACTATATGTAAGACAACAAAGCTTTTATGCTCGTCAATGAAAAAAAACATTTATATTTTGACTTTCATTGCATATTTCTTCCAACCGACTATCCTTTTAGAAGGAACAAATATCATTTTTGAAAAGGCACAATTGAAAAAGAGGAACTCCAAAGATTATCTCAGGTACAGAGTTAAAATTATTTTTATTTTCATTACCACCCATCACATTTGGGACAACAGTAAACCGACAGAAAATTCATGGCTTTGGGAAAGAACATAATTGGATAAAACAAAGCATTTTTGGGATCTCTAATATTGGTCAGATTTGTTGGTCAACCAAATGTTGGATATCTTGCACATTGAAAAGAACTGTTTTGATAATTTATTTCATACAGTTTTCGATACACCATGTAAGACTAAAGATACTGTAAAAGCACCATTAGATCTTGCCCAAATTTGAAGGGGACCAGAACTTGAACTATTTGAAAATGACAGATCATAGAGGTTAATGAAGCCAAAAGAAACTTATACACTGTCCAAAGAGAGTTATTTATTATTTTTTAAGTGGATTGTAGATTTGAGACTTCCAGATGGTTATGCTTCCAATTTGGGAAGATTTGATAAGAATGGTCATATTACTGGATTAAAAAGGCATGTTGTAATGTTATAATGGAAAGACATATGCTGATTGGATTCAGAGGTTTTTTGAATTCTATGATTTGGTATTCGATAACGGAACTATGATATTTTTTTCAAGACATTTGTGCAGCGACAACTGACTACAATGCGCTAAGAAAACTGGTAGAAGATGTTGCTGTAATTATATGTAAACTGGAAAAAATATTTCCACCTTATATCTTTGACTCAACAGAACATCTAATATTACATTTTCCGCATTAAGCTAAATGTGAAGGTCCAGTACAGTTTCAATGAATGTATCCATTTGAGATATACATGCATAAATTGAATATAAATGTTCATAACAAAGCATAAGTTGGAGGCTCAATTGTTGAAGCTAATTTGCAAGAGTAAATTTTTTTTTCTTCTCTCACTATTTTGAATATGAATATCCATAAAAAAAACTGCCTGGGTTGGAATGAGGGAAATGTTAATGATGAAATGGAAAATCATTTATTAGTTTTTAATCAGCGAAATCTTGGCTTCGGTGGAGTTTAAGAATGATGGCTCTTAGATGATGAACACCATAGAGCACATACATATGTACTGCTCAACTGTGAAGAAATGATATAAGTTGTACTGTGATTGCTTCTATCACTTATTCTATAATTTATATTACAGTATGTAAACTTATTTTTCTGTAGGATATATGATAATTATATCAAGAAACAAGTTCCACAAATTACAATAGCATCTCTTGAAGAATGTAGAGAAAAAAAATTTCTCAATGGTTTCAAAAGATGGTAACATAAATTATTAATGACTTAATATCAATTCAGTTTACTATTTTTTATATTGATAAATGTTTTACAAATTTTTTGGTGTCTCAACATGCTGATAAAATTGACAAGAGACTGTGTATATTGAGTAACCCACCATCCAAAATGGTTAAATCTTATAATGCATATGTGGTGAATGGTTTTTGATTTCATACATGTGAATATGGGGAATCGAAGGAAACAATGAACAGTGGAGTTTTTTTGAGAGGATCTCATCATAGAGAAACTGATGTAGACTTTTAGGGCATTCTGGATGAAATTATTGAGCTATGTTATGTTGGAAAAAATTGCATAATGATGATTTAATGTCAGTGGTTTGATACTGAGTGAGGCATGTGTGTTCATCGGACTCATGGAATCGTCGATATTAAATATAAAAGTCTTCTTATAGTAAATTAACCATTTTTTATGGCTTGACAGGTACATCAAATTTATTATGCAAAGTATTATGCTACTTCAAGAGACCTAGGTGATTGGTGGAGCATAATAAAAATGAAATCGTAGGAAAATAAATTTACAAAAACTGAATGTAGTTCTGATGAAGTGGAAGAAATTGAAAATCTTCTAGACACTAATAAAAATCTATCTTTTTCACAATGAAATGTTAATATCGATAAGGAAACCCCACAATTAAGGGTCCATGGTGAAGAAGATGTTAATGATGTTACAAATGAAATTGAAATGACAAGGGATGATGAAAGTGAAACTCATATGGATATTGATGATGCCGAGGAGGAATTTAAAGACATTGATATTCTTAGATATGAATATGATGATGAAGGTGAACATTGACATAGTTAAATGTTGGTTATGATCATAACTAATATATATATATAATAGTTATTTTAAACTATCTTCTAACAACAATTATTTTGTGTTTTAGATGGACTCTGATCTATTACGTGAGTTAGAGGAGGCTGAGGTACCTTTGGATGAGGGGGATGTGGGATCATCTGACCCTTATCCTACTAGTGGTTCAAGAGGTAAGCAGAGGGGGCGCGGTCTTGCGCGACTAATGATTCCTAACTATATCCTCGAGCGAAGTCCACATATTGGCTTCTATACACGCACACAGAGGTATGGTAACCTGTATATTTTAGTTAGATTTCATTAATTTATTTATATATATATATAATTTTTTAATTATTCATTATTTTTTCATATTTTTTCTCATGTAGTTGTTGTATAGGGGAGTACTATCTTGCGAAATTATTTTTCTCATCCATGGACCATATGCGAACATATTCCCGTTGATGTGCAGCTCGGCATGTACAATCATTGGCTGGTACATAAATAAATAATATTTGTTTTGAAATTTATTTTATTAATAACTCAATATTATAAATTATTCGTAAGGTTTATGGTATCCCATAGATGATAGAATGTGTGACGATATCCATGCAGCATTGGAGGTGGCTCTGCATGACCATTGGGGTTATTTTTTCACAATTTGAGAAAGACAACCCTTAAAAAAGAAGGAGAGATATTATTGGATGAGTCTTGTAGATCCCACTAACTAGAGTACATTTCATGTCAGCTTTGGGAAGGATTATGTGCACACTGGTTGGGTGGTCGATTTCAGAGGAGGTCTTCATTGGGTCAGAAGAACTGGGGGAGACAGGAGGTAACGAATCGAGCTGGTGGTCTTATATTCAGTATGCATAGAGGGCATATGGTATGTATTTTTTTTAAGTATTTTATATAATGTCAAAAATAAAAAGTTTATTTTATATCCATATCGACAGTCGAGCATCCCGCTATAACAAATTACGATGTTTATCAGAGGATTTACAGTGATCCAGTCACCAGATAGATTAGAGGTGATCGCCAGTGTTAGGTTGTGGTTAGCCTTATTTTTTTCAGTTTTACAATTAACTATATATAATATTTTTACAATTTTAATTTTAATTTTGAATTGAAGGAGTCATATGAGGATGCGACTTCTCAGACACATGCTGAGGGTCAGGATGAGGTGACTGATTAGACTAGTGCCCACCATTTCGACGAGGCGGTATGGATGCAGGCGACTTTGTATGGCTTTGAGAAGTGCAGAGTAGTTGGTATCGGCTCTCATGTGACTCCTGGTACTTATTATGTTACTGATGCGATGTCGGCATCCAGCTCAAAAAGAACTCATGGAGAGGAATTATATTCTCATTCAAAATATCAGGAGTAGTTCTGAGCTCAGAATAACCTTATAGATAGTTTTCAGATGCAGTAATAAGTGATGCGTCAACAATTGAAGCAACACGAGGAGGAGATGCATCGATGGCAGCAGCATTAGCACGAGGAGGAGATGTGTCAATGGAAGCAGCAGCATCATTAGCAGATGGAGTACATGCGATGTCTGACTCGTAGTTTAGGGATGGAGTTTCCTCCACCATCTCTTTCAACTCCTCTACCTCCTCCAGAAGACGACCCCCAGTGATTTTTTTTCTATCAAAAACATTTGAATTTAAATTTTTTGTAATATGAACAATTTACAATTTATGTCTTTTATATCCGTGCGATTATTACATAATTTAATTTTTAATATTGTATGATTTGTTTTTGTGAATATTGAGAATTTTGATTTTTTTTATTTTAATAATAATAATATTATTATTTCATTAATCATAATTTTATTAAATATATTATATCAGTATTATATTTTTTAAAATTTTTTTACTTTACTAATAATAATAATAATAATATTTTATGATTTTTTTTATATTTTTTATATTTTTTAATAATATTGATAATTTTTAATTTTTTTATTTTTTTATTATTTTAATAATATTAACATTAATTTTTCAATAATCATAATAATATATTATAGTTTTTTATATTTTATGCGAATATTGAGAATTTCAATATTTTTTATTTTTTTTATTTTAATAATAGTGAAATCTACTTTTCAAAAATCATAATAAAATTTTATGATTTTTTTATATTTTTTGTGGATATTGAGAATTTTAATATTTTATATTTTTTTATTATTTTAATAATATTAAAATTAATTTTTCAATAATCAAAATTTTATTAAATTAATTTCTTTTAAAAATTTATACATTATTTGTGACGGGATCTATTCTGACAGGATCCCATCGCAAAAATTCTAAATAATTTTTTTAATGGTAATTGCGACGGCATTACGGGCTCATCGCAAATAACAAAATATTTTCAAAAGTCATTTGTGATGGGATTATAGGCCCATCGCAAAAAAGTATTTGTGACGGGCCCATCGAAAAAGATATTATATATATAAAGTATATAATCAGAGACTTATTTGTGACAGTGAAGTTTCCCTTCACAAAAAATATTATTTGTGAGGGGCCCATCGCGAATAATATTTTTTGTGATGGCATTTTCTACAACATGCTATTTGCGATGGGGCCCCATCGCTAAATATTTTTTGTGACATGATCCCATCACAAAAAACCCATCACAAATCCCTTGAATTCTAGTAGTGAGTGTTGAATTTAACACTTTATTTCAAGTTCACTCTATTGCATTTGCCGAAATAGAAACAATGATTCCTCTGTAAAATTATAGAGGTATTATTTATGTTTTCACATTTAAATCATAGTATATATAATTAATGTATTTATTCTTATATAAGATTAATTTAGTTATTTTTAGTATTACTCACATAATAATTTTATTCCTATAAAGGTGGATTATTATGTTCAAGTTGGGTTGATCATTCCATCTTTTATACATTTATGCACCAAAACATCAACCAACTTATTCTTCCATAATACCATTTACCCCTATAGTGTCATAATTTATCAATATCTATCATGTTCCCACACTTCTAAATCATAGAGGTATTCTTGAAATTTTCATATTAAAATTATTTACCATTTACTTAATGTATTTTTTCATATTTATGTATAATATGTTTCTTTTTAGTATTACTCAAAATAATTGATTTCTTATTAAGTGTATTTTTTTAATTTTTGGGAGACTTGTTTGAATATTCTCATGTGGTGTAGGCATTTTGATAGACAAATTCAATGGAAATCATGCTAACATTGACAGATATGATTATTTTGACGCTCTAGGATGTTTAGGAATAAGTCATACCTTAATATGACACATTATGTGACTGGTATGACTCCAGGTACTTCTTTCTTTTTAAAATTGATATTTATTTTAGTTGAAATGAAAACTAACATACTCAAAACTAGGAAAACATAATCAGGTTGTTTTGATAATTTAATATAATGATCCATAAGTCATTTTTGATGTGTAAGAATTATCCACACCTAAATCTGATACAGGATGTGTCTGATATGACTCTATGTGTCTATTATTAATTTAAAATCAATATTTGACTATAAAAATTGTCACTCAGTAAAAAAAAGAAAACTCACATCTTTTTTATTGATTATTTAGGGTATCGACTAATAAATCATTTTTGAACTGTAGGAATTAGTCTCACATCAAACCGATACACTATGTTATCTATATGATCAAATGTGTCTATTTCAGGATTAAAATGATATTTTATTAAAAAATAATAATTGATGTTCTCAAAACCCAGAAAACACATTCATATTTTTAAAACATTTTTAAAATATTACATAAATTATGTGTAATGTGTTGATTTTATCCTCACCTCAATCGGATGCATGATGTGACCAGTATGACTCTATATTTCTGTTTACTTAGAAGTCA
This sequence comes from Viscum album, assembly GCA_963277665.1. Taxonomy (NCBI): domain Eukaryota; kingdom Viridiplantae; phylum Streptophyta; class Magnoliopsida; order Santalales; family Viscaceae; genus Viscum; species Viscum album. The sequence continues at coordinate 193,666,228 of OY728146.1, read as the reverse complement.
CATCAATTTTATTTAAAAAAAGTAACTAACCTACTGAAAACTGAAAAAACAAACTCAATTTTTTTGATACTTTAGTGCAATGATCAATAAGTGATTTTAGATGTTCATGAATCATATTCACCTCATTCTGACACATGGTGTCACTGGTATGACTCCAAGTGTGTGTTTTTATTTAAAATTGACATAAATTTTAGAAATAAGGCCAACTGAACTACCCATAACTGAGATAATGTATTAAAAATGGTTAAATACCATAATAAAATGATCGATAAGTGATTATTGATGTGTCTTAATTAGCTGGGCCTATATCTTATTCACAACGTGATTAATATGATCCAAAGTTCATGTTTCAATTTTAAAATTACATTTTAGTAAAAAAATAAATGTGACATACTCACAACTTAGAAAACACATTCATATTTTCTTGATTTTTTATGAAAACGATCCATATGTCATTTGGGATGTGTATAAATCAGCCACAAAGTACCAAAAAAGTGGGTTTTTATAGCGCCAAGCTATAGAAAAGGTAAAAAAACACTGAAAAAGGCAGTACCATTATTAGAGATAAAAACAAACATATTAAAGGGTAATTTTAATAGTTCTAAAAATCACTGTTAAAATTACCCCTTTATCTATACTTTTTAGAGATTATAATGGTCTACCTTTTTTAGTTATTTTCTTTAGCACTGTTAGTGGGGGCCCCTTTATCATCACTTTATTAATAGTTTCGATAAAGGATGTTCTTTATCAGTTATTTTTTTTCTAGTGCTATTAAAATTTATATTTCCAAAAAACATAAAAAATAATATATTAATATATAAATATATTTATGTTGATATTGAAATAACATATGTTTCTAATATATGTTTTATATATCTATAAATAAAAATTTACATTTAATCTATCAGAAATTTATTGAAAATGGGTTAAAACAATTTTAAAAAATATTATTAATTAATAATTTTCTAATTATCATTTACTAATAATCATTTCAAAAAAATTTGAAGACAATAAAATTGAAAAATTAATAAAAGATATGATATATGTTCAAAACGTAAATCAAATTTCAAAGGGCCATAATGTTTGATTCGGGTATGTGTTTGGGATCTACCACATGTCAAATCGAATATTGTGGTGATCGCTACACATTGGAAACATAAGAGAACCTTATGCCTTATTTTTTAAGGAAAAAATATCCCAAATATGGCCTCTATAACTGAGTTTTTAGTCGAGATCCACATATTTTTAAACATTCTAAGGAATTTAAGCCCAGTTTGGGGGGTCTTTTTTACCTTTTTCAGTGGGTACAGAATTTATTCCAAAATATTACATTCATATTTGTATTATTTCTTTCAGATTTTATCATTTTTCACAATTTACTGTTATTTATAATCATATATATAACAACATATAACTATTTTTTATATATTCACACCCGAAAAATTAATTTTATAAATAAATAATTAAAAGTATTTACAAATAAATTTTATACCTTAATATATATGCCTTATAAAATACGTTTTGCGAAAATTAAAAATATATGAATATATATGAATATATATATATATATATAACATGTGTGTGTGTGTGTATTATTGTGTGTCTGTATCATCATGTTAATGTATATTATCTACATTAGTGTATATGAGATATCATCTCGAGACATGCCATTATCCCAGGTGTTCTTGGGAGTATGTAAGGAAATTGCCTCACCGAAGAAGGATACTTTTCTTTCTCGGTGTAATGAAATATGGGTTTTTCATTGTGATGGTCAGGCTTTAGATTAACTTGATAGGGCTAACAGGTCAATAGATATTGGAGTGGTTACTAGGGAGAAACTTTGTCATATTATGAATTTTTTGGATTCCCATTATAGTCCGACCAAGATGCCTAGGGTCAAATCCAGGCTTAGATTTTCTCAATGACTCCAATTATTATATGGAATGGTCATGGAATTGGATCACAATTAAAAACTGATTTCTTAGTCATGTAAATTAAGAAAAATAAGGTATGTTTTGTTGATATTATAGAGAACAAGTAGGATTTAAATAGAATCAGTGATTTCTCTTGGTGAATTAATATGAAATCATGGATGCATGTAGAAACAGATAATCAACATATATGGGTTTTCTAGAACAAAGATGTGGTTGTTGAATTTGTTGAGGTGGGTGATCAATACCATTCTGTGAAAATCAATAATGACGTTGATCTGATTCTTGTGTACTTTGTTTTTGGTATTTCTGATTCATAGAGGAAAGAGACTTTATGGAAAAATTTGGAATGTTTTGATTCGGAGGATATTCTTTGGTTTGTTGGTGGAGATTTTAATATTATATATGAACCTAGTGAGAAGAAGGGTCGAGGTGTATTTCCTCATGTTTCTAGGAGAATATTTGTTCAATTCATGGGTAGGAGAGGTCTTACCGATATTGGAATCTTTGGATATTTTTTCTCATGGTGTAATAATAAGAAGGGAAGTGTACGTTCCTAGAGTAATCATGATAGGTGTTTTGTTAATTTTCATGCTATTTCTAGTTTCCCAAATGCCAAAGATGATCACCTAGTTCGTGGGATCTCAGATCATTCTCTTCTACTTGTGTCTTTTTATCCAAGATAGAGATGTGTGGAAGGTTTTCACTACTTTGAATATTGTGGAGTGAAGCTTGACTATCATCATCTTGTTAAAAATAGTTGGGAGGAAACGGTTCAGGGTTATTCTTGGGTTTCCTTCCATAATAAATTGAGACAACTTAACCATAAACTTCATGCCTGGGTGAAATCCTTTCCCCCTATGGATCAGGATTTGGAGTTTCTAATATTGGAGATTGAGAATTTGGAAAAATATTTGGATAAAAGCTGGAATGATAGGGTTTATGAGGATCTTATGGGTTATAAAAAGGCTTTTAAAGAGATTATTCTGAAACAAGAGAGTAATGCTCGAGATAGATCTCGAGTTAAATGGCTTAAAGAAGGTGATAAAAACACTTCATATTTTCATTCGTCTATTAAATAAAAAAAAGTGGTGTGTTAATCCTAATATTCTTATAGAAGATGGTTCCTTCTCAAGTGGTAGGGATGTGATTGGCTCCTTGGAAATTTCCTTCATTAAAAATCTCATTGCTGACCCTAACTTGTCTATGGATAATGGCTATCCCAGTGGGAATGTAGAGCTATTTGAAGTGATTCTGTACATGATGTCTGGCTTGGATAATGAAATGGTAAAAGCTATCTCGAATGAAAATGAAATCCATAATGCTATGATGAAGCTTAATCCGGATAGTGCCCTAGGTCCTGATGGATTTTAGGGATGTTTTATAGAGGGGCTTGGGAGGTTATTAAGGCAGACTTGATATTTATCATTCAAGACATTTTTCAGGGTGGTACTATTCCTAAGGTGGTTGGTGATAATACCAAGATTATGATTCGCAAAGTTAAAAATCCTACATCGATTTGTGATTATAGACCAGTGAGTATGTGTAATTGTTCATACAAAGTAAATTCTAGCATCATTAACTTGCACCTAACTGGTCATGTTTCTTGGTGTATCTCTCTTGATCAACATGGTTTTGTTATCATGAGATGATTCGTGATATTAACATCAAATACCATGGGTCAAATATGGCTTTGAAGCTGGATATGAATAAATTCTATGATAGGATGGAATGGGGGTTCATTATCAGACTTCATAAATGTATGGGATTCTATTCGTGGGTTGTTGATCTTATATTTCGTTTTTTAGTTCTGCCCGGATGTTAGTATCTTTAATGCTAAAAACTCATGGTTTCTTCAAGGCAGCTCGAGGACTCAGATAAGGGGATCCTATTTCTCTGACCCTTTTTTTATCATGAAAGATTCTCTGAGTCGTCTTACCAATAAGAATATCTCGATGGGTAATATATAACCATTTTGGAGAAGAATGAGACAAACTCTGACTTCTCACTTGTTGTTTATAGATGATTCTCTTTTCTTCATTAATTATAGTGTTTTATCATTTGGTGGTCTGATTATAGTGCTGGATGAGTACTGCTTATGGAGTGGGCAATCGGTTAATATGGAGAAGAGAAGTTTTTTCATTTCCAATAAATGTGGTGATAATCCTGTTATCTCTATCTCAAGACTATTGAATATGTAGAAAGGTTATTTTCCTCTATCATATCTTGGTTCTCCATTATCTCATAGTCATATTCATATTAGAGACATTGATGATATTGTGAATAGAATATTGAGTAGTGTTCTTGATTGAATAAAATGTTTTTTATCTTTGGGAGGAAGGATTTCCTTAATTTATAGTGTGCTAACAGCTATTCTGATCCGTGTTCTTTTGGATTTCAATATAACGATGGGGGTTATTTCGTCTATTGATAAATTCAAGGATGATTTTATTTGGGATGCCCATTTTAAGGGGAAATTTCATTGGGATTCATGGGAGAATGTGGATAGACCAATTCAAGAAGGTGGTGCCAACATTAGAAGTCTTGGGGATACAATTCACAACTTGCATGTGAAGCTTTCTTGGGAAGTTGTGGAGAGTTTTACACGTTGGAGGAAAGTTATGTCCTTGGAATGTGAAGAATAATTAGAGGACATAAGAAATTTTTCACCTTTATATGCTTTAATATGAAGCTTTTTTCTTGTTATATGTCATCATTCTCATAAGATTATAGGGTGGGGCGATATATCTTTTTGGAGTCACAACTGGACTGGGTCAGTTATTAGAGTTCCAGGTTGCCCTGCTCCAAGGATCTCCTTAAGAGAAGCTTTTAGTTATCCTGCTTTCATTATTGGTGTTCTTAAAGATGAATAAAAGAAGACTTGTGATCTTATTACATTAAATGTGGATCCGGACAGATGCATTTTTACTACCTCAAAATCTGCTATGTTTCTTCTAAAGATTTTCAAAATATTTCTAATTCCCAGTCTAACCATGACTCTTAGAATGATATGGTATGGTGTAATAGCATTCCCATTAAATTTAATTTTCTTGTATGGTGAATTAGAAATCATGTTATTCCTACAGATGATAATTTGAAAAGGAGGGGAAATTATTTGGCTTCTAAATGTCACTTTTGTAGTGCCAATAAATAGGTGGATTCCAACCATCTATTTTTTGAGAGTGATTGAGGTTTGGATTTTTGGAGTTTTTTGGACAATTCACTAATGCTTCAGATACTCTCCTTTCTGGAAATCCTTTTCTAGAGATTTGGTTCCATGGTTTGAATATTTTTTGTTCTAAAAAAATTTCCAGATCTACGATCCATAGTGCACGGTGTTGGTGCATATGGAAAGAAAGGAACAAAGATAATTTTGAGGATATTCAATGCTCAAAAGGTTTAGTTGTTATCATGATTAAACTTCTTTTACTTGACATGGTTCAGTATTCTAAAATTTCAAGTGATGTTCCTTCCTTGAGGTATATTTTTCCAAGCATGCCTCATCCAGATCTTATGAGAGGAAACTGGGTCAGTTGGAGTCCTCCTAACATGGGTCTTAAGATGAACATTGATGGCTCCTATATTGAAGGATTTATTCGGGGTGGTGGTGTAGTATGTGATATGAGAGGAATTATTTTACATTCTTTTTCTGATTTTTATGGGAGATGCAGTTCCATTTAATCTAAAGCTGAGGAAATGTATACGGGGATCATGTTGTGTGTTCAGAGAAACATTTCTATTTCTCAGATTGAAACAGATTCAATGATCATTTATGACTCGATGAATGGCAAGATTTATACACCTTGGTCGATTGCTTACATTATCATAAAATGTAGAAACTGGATTGACCTCAACAAGATTCAACTTTCTCATACATGGTGTGAAGGTAATAAAGTTGGTTATTACATTTCTTCCTTGATGGTGGAAGACCAATGTAGAAATGTTGTTTTTTTCCATAGTATTCTTTGAATTGAACCAGAAGGAGTAGATATAATTTGGGGAGATCAATGTGGTCTCCACCATTTCAGACCACCTTAGAATACTTGTGTATCCTGCTCAAAACCCTGTTTGTTTTGGGATTTCTCCTTTTATAATAAAAATGCAGATTTTGGTGTCTACATATTCTCACATATGCATATAAATATCAATATACATATGAATAGATAATCTACGTAAATATATATAAATATGTATAATTATACTTAAAGACATAAACATATATAAATAATATATCCAAGTGTATGTATGTTGTATATATTTATGTATTTTTTTATGAACACAAAAAAAATATTTTATAAATTTATTTAACTAATTTTATAAATATGTATTAATATAAAAATAAATATATATATTAAAATAACTATATATATTAATATAAATATATATTAATATAAGAATAAATATAACTATATATATATCATTAAATAGAGAACAAAGAAACATGGTGAAGTGGTAAAGGGTCCAGGCGAGCAGGGGAGAGGTCTTGAGTTCATATCCTGGGGGAGGTAGAGGTGTGCAGGCGAGTGTCGGGAGGGGGTCTAGCACTATTAAAGTGTGTGGTAGAGTCATAGTGAGGTGAAGGTGGGGGATAACATTGTAAAAGGGGAGTATAACACTGTTAAAAGTGGGATTTTATGTACCAATTTATCGATTTTGTTTAAAAAATTTGGCTTTTATCAGCTCTAAAAAAAGCACTGATATATGACCCTTTTACCAGTGATTTGTTTTGAGCTAATAGCTGACTCCTTTTATTAGCTCCTTTTTTAGTGATGATAAAATATGGATTTATCAGTGCTTTTCTTATGACTAATAAAATGTATCCCATCCCCCATTATCTTCACTGATCTTAACAACCCTTTTTAGGACAGTTAAAATAGGTTTTTAGTTCTTTTAAAAACACTATCTATAGTAGTGTCACCTCAATCAAATGCACGGTGTGACTGGTATGACTAAAAGTGCATCTTTTTATTTAAAATTGTAACCAATTTTAGTAAAATGGAAAACATTACTACTTAATCTTGAAAAAATAGGATTTCTGGTACTTTATAAAAATGATCAATAAGTCGTTTTTTTATTTGTATGAATCAATCACACCTCAATATAATACATTATGTTACCTATATGAATTAAAGTTTCTATTATCAGTTTAATGTCGACATTTTAGTTCAAATAGTGTCAGTTACTAAAACCCAGGGAAACACACTTGGGTTTTATTGATAATTTAAGACAATGATTCATAAGTCATTTGTAACGTAAAGGGTCCATTTCATATAAAATTGATGCAAGATGTGATCAGAATGAGAGAAAAGAAAATATTTCTTGTTTAAAATGACATAATAGTATAAATGACAACCGATTTTATAAAAAACCAAGCAAACACATTCAAATTGTCTAGATACTATCGTAAAATGATCCAAAAGTAATTTTAGATGTTTTGGAATCAACCACACATCAATACAGTACATTGTGTGACTGGTATGACTCCATGTGTGTCTTTTTCTTTAAAATTCACTTAAATTTTAGTAAAACTATCACCTTATGATAGTTTTTTTCGTTCTGATATTATTATGTTAGGAATTTTTCTCTTATATTTGTGTATTTTTCTTCTCGATCGGGGGTTATTTTTTCAGCAATATCATGTGTTGGGTCGGGATTAAAAGATAAAGAAACATTGATATTTTTTAATGTATGTAATAATTTTTATTTATGTAATTTTATAATCCATGGTTTTTAATGACTATAATATAGTTTTTTTTCTATTTTTTTTGTTTGGTAAAATTCATTTCATTTAAATTATGTATTGGTAATTATTTTTGTTGATATCTAGTGTGCGTCTACTACTATGGTGTTTTGTTACATGACATTGCAGTGATGTTGTAGAGTGATATTACATCACACTCTAGTGTGGACCTTTATCAGTGCATTTAAAATCATTGATAAAGGACAAATTTATCCTCACTAATAAAGGTCTACATTAGTTTTGTAAGAACCCAGACCTAGTTTTCTAGTGATGGTTCCTCTTATTAATACATTTTCATGATTAAAAGAAAGTTGTATTCTGATGGAATTAATATTATATTAGTTTGGAGAATAAGATACAAAAAAGTTCAACATTACAAGTTGAAGTTAAATACATAATAGAAATTCCATTAGAAGCATCTAGAACACCACTAATATCTCTAAAATTCATCCATAATATTCTTCTTCATATCTTGTGGAAAATAAAAGATAAGAAAGGGGTGATATCATATGTTTAGTAAGGGTAAGTAATACATCGGATGTTATCAAAAAATTAACACTAGGAATGGTGAACAACTAAAAACACATGACTTTAAAAATATAATTGAGTATAAAGGGTATGAATGAAATTAGGTTATATAATTCTTTATATATGATCATAAGATAATGAAACATAACCCCTGATATTGTAATGCTCTAATAATCACATTATTTTCCAATTTCTAATACATAATGAAAGAATATATAATACGGGACATTTGAAACTTGTTGACAATGCCTCGTCCAAGATTTCTGAAAATACTTGGGCAAGGCCTCGGCTAAAAAAAAAATTTGTATTGTCGCATGAGACCTACTGATGAATCAAAGAGCTATAGGGGGCTTACCCATCACATGTTAAGTCCAATTATTTCATCATATGGAAGGGTCTAAACATAAACAATAGAACACATGAAATAACATTCCCTAGTCTATACACATAAACACTAGACATTTTGAGTGGTATGGTGAACGATATCATGATATACATCCACCGTAAATATTATCATAATACATTAAATAAAATATTCTAGATGGTACATTAAATTATTAGTCCCAATTAAACATAATAATCAAAAAGACACTGATGTAGATGGAAATACTCATATAAAATCATCGAGTAATTATTATGATAAATACTCTTTACGTTGAAAAAAATTGTTCTTTTGTATGAATTTTTGTATAAAACCTGAATTGAATTAATGTAGTTTTTTCATAAAAAATGAGTGACTTTATAAAAATAATTGATGCTAAAAATAGATTACATAGTGAATTTTAAAATAGGTAATAATTTGATAAGTTACATTGAAAAATTCTTGTTTATCCGGAAGAATATTGAAATATCCTTTTAAAACATGTAACTCCCCATAAAATAAAGAATGATTCTAATCAGTAAACATATATTTAACATTAAAAAATAATTTATTATGATTATGTATGAATAATTAATAATTTCATTGATTTATGTAAAGAATATGAGTAACCTGAAAGAAATTGATGATTTTGGTAGAAACTCATTACATTATGTCTGAATGCGCTTTACAATTAATCATAACATCCTCTATAATCAAATTAAATCCATTAATTAACAAATTCAGAAAAATTTATACATTTATTTTATCTATTATAATTTTATTAAAATCATTTATGTCCCTATTGATGAGTTATAATATTGAATTTTTTTCATTCCAAACCATTATTTCATTGATTTCATGAGCAGTTCGTTTGATTATAAGTAATTGAATTCATAGGGAATTGATATAATTCTTATAAATTGTAAATAAATGATATTAATATACATCCAAAAGTTTAAATGGTTATATATATCAATTTTTTTTATATTATAGTGATGAATCATTAGATAATAGGTTGGTGATAATCATTTAGATTATTATAGAAATTATTGATCATAACAAACTCATTTTGTTTTACCGTTTAGTATTATTTAAATATATTAAATGGCAAAAATAAAAGGTATTATATTATAAATTTTAAAAAATTTATCAACCATTAAAATGGTTTCATGAATATCCTTGAAAATTAATTTGATGAATTAAACGTCGTCGTCCACAAATGTTATAGATTAGCACCTCTTAGATAATGATTTTGTTTGTAAAATTTAAGAGATATTGTAGTTTGAGGAAGGATGTTGGTTAACATGATATCATTAAAGTATATAGATGATACTAGAGTTATCATTATCATTTGTACAAATTATGATAGGAGAGGATAATAATTGAAAGGAACATGAAATAAAAATAAAAGAAAAAGGAAGTGGGTTTTACCACTTGATTACACTGCTTTGAGAATCTCTTTAAGGGAATGTTTTTTTGTCTATAAAAATACCTAGATCCCCAAGATGTGTGGAGGGACTAGGTAATAGTATTTTAAGAACATAGGAATCTCTAAAATCTTTATAGGTGTAAGAGTAATAGTGGTGATGGGGAGTACTTATATTGGAGGAGAGGGTGGTTTTCCATTATTTTAATCATTATTTTATTATTTTGGCTCAAAACAATGAATATTATTGGTTATTGAGACATAACATAGTAATAAGATAATGTTAGTTTAAACCAATTTCCATTTACATTATCCATTACTCAGGCATGATTCATAAATTCATTAATTTAGCATATTTCCTAAATTATTGAGTTTGACAATTCACCAAAAATTCAAGTATTTCAGAAAAATGTTAAAAAATCACCCTAACCATTTTTTGAAATGTATAATTAAAAACACAACACCATTCCATCAAGAAAAATTCTAACTATGAGAAATTTATTTTTTTTACTAAAATCATCATTTACATGAAAATATTGTTTTTACAATTAAAACCGGTTTTATAACACCCTGAATATAATGTAACTTCTCATTAAATTATAGTACAATCATAGGAAAATGGAAATATTGATTTTGTTATTTTTTATGAAAATATTTTTTATTTTAAATAAATTTAAAAAAATTCAAATTATAGTTAAATATTTATTACTCGCAAAAATACTAATAATGAATTATTAATTTCTAAAATATTCACTCATTTATAAGGTGCCTAAATTTTATTTATACATACATGTGTGAGTTTACTATTCATAAGGATCACATTACTATTCATACGGGAATATTACTATTCATAACGGTCACTTTACTATTCACTAAAAATGTAATTTGATCCTATCATACTCTAAATATCTTACAGAACACAACCATGTATGATTGTTTTTCAAATTTCAAAACTCAGAGGTGGAAAATTTATGTTTATCAACAAGGTTGTCATGTGAAAGTGTTATTTCATAGAGACTTAATGTTTTATGCATTACATCTTATATTAAATTTATTTGTAAGACCATATGGTGTTACATTATTCCCCCCTTACAAAGATTTTATCCTCATAATTTAAAAATGTTTCCTCATATAAATATTTGTGTAGGTCTTCATCATATGTTCCTTAGGATCCCACTTGCCTCTTAAATATTATAATTTTTTCAATGTAATTTTACCAATAAAGTCATATGATTCCACAACACTAATTATTTATTGTTCAAAATCCATATAGGATCTTCATAATAAGATAAGTTAGGTTCCAATTCTATACTTCATAAGTGAGTACATGTGTTTGGTTTTGAATTTAATTTCTCAATAATGATACATGGAAAACATAGTGTACCTTAGAAAGGATAGGTTACATTTCCAAATTAGAAGACAAAGCTCTAATTATCTCTATCATTTCAAAAAGACTAATCAACATGGGGCACGATTTCCCTTTCATCCAAAATATTAAAACACCCATCCCTGGAGATAAATTTAAGAAAATGTGATCTCTCTCATAAAAATGAAAATAATTCCTTCAATTATCATCATATGACTTTCTCCTACATCAATTTTCTTTGATATGGGTTTGAATAATATTTACCTTTGGTTTTGTTTCCTCCACAACATCTGCACCCACAAGCTTATTTTCACCAACATCATCCCAACATGTAAATATATGACATCACTTTCCATTAAATGATTCCTATAGTTCTATTTGAATACTAGAATGGAAAGTATTATTGTATAAAAACTCTGATAAATGTAAATATTGATCTCACATACCTTGAACGATATTTGAACATGATCTCAACATGTATTCTAATGTTCTTATCATCATTTCTAATTTCCTATCAGTTTGAGGGTGATAAGTAGTACTCAAACGAAGTTCAACACACAAAACATTATGAAGCATTTTCCAGAATTTTGATTTCAATCGTGGATCATGACCAGACGCAATTGAGATAGGTGCTCCTTAAAGGCTCACGTCTTTATTGATATTGATTTGATCAAGGTTCCCTAGTTTCAAATCCTCCCATATAGTGTGTAAATGTGCATATTTCATAAGTTGATAAAAATTTACCAATATTTCATCATTTATTCTCAGGGTTTTCAGTAATCTAGTGAGACAATCATTGGTTATGTCATCCCATTTCCGTGTAGGAATAGGTATTGGTTTCATGAGACATCTAAAATGTTTTCATTTCGACCTCAATATATTTTAGTGCTACAAGGGTGTATAGTAAAATTTGCAATATGGGAATCATCCAATAACTTCATTTTTAGCTCATATGTATAGGGAACATAGAGCCTCCTCATAAATTCTAGAACTCTATCCTCACACATTATATAAGACAATATCCCATAATTCACACCTTTAATTTTCTTTTGAATATTTTCATCATCAAACTGATATGTTTTAATCATTATTAATAATGATGGTTGGGAACCAATTGATAAAATTAATGATGTTTCACCTTATTTGATAATTCTCATAGCCATATTTATAGTATCCATGAACATAGTAACCTTCTCAATCCTCATTTTGTTTTGAACTCCATGATCATTCCTTCTCAATGCATCAGATACCTGATTTTCCACTCCTTGGTTGTTATGTATGAAACAATCATAATCCTCTAGTAGTTTTAGGTGTCTACTTTTCATAATGTTGTGTTTTGTGTGTGAGAAGAAATATTTTATGCACTTGATATTCGTATATATCTCATATCATTCTCTATATAGATAATTTCTTCATATCTTTCGAGAAAAGATTGTATCTGATAACTCATGATCATTTTTTTGGTAGTTCTATTCATGAATTTTAAACTAATTTGATTCATAAGATATAAGTCTATAATTATTCATAAGTACACTACAAAGTCATTTCATTGGTGCATCACTAGAAATCATAAATCAACCATTTCTCATTGATATTGTTTGGATCAGTGCATTCACTAATCTCCTACTCAGTTCTTCGAAACATTATTCACATTTTTTCCTTATGAACATAAAAAATTTACAATTATGGTTGGTTAAGAGATTGTCCAAATGGGTGAATTTATGTATGAAATGATGATAATAACATGATAAACAAATAAAACTACATTAAATGGTTATGTTTGTTAGAGTATTTCATTCCATAATTGCCTTTGTCTTTATAGGATCAATTAAAATTACATCCTTAGAGATAATATGGCCATGTAAAGAAACTATTTGATGCTAGAATTCACACTTATTTAACATTCCATATAACATGTATATTCAAAGAGTCTTAATAATAATTTCCATGTCATTTTCATTATATTAATAGAATTTAGAGTATACAATGATATCATCAATAAATACCATAACAAAATTAATATTGACATTCCATGAAAACATTATTCATTAGATCTATTAAAATACTGGGTGAATTAGTCAATCCAAAAGGAATTACTCTAAACTTATAATTCTAATACATATTTTTAAATGAAATCATTGGAATATATTCCTTCCTCAAATGCAAATGATAATCTACATATCAATGGTCAATATTTAGAAAATATTGGGCTTTGTGAAGTTTATCAAATAAGTCATCAATTAGTGGAATAGTATACTCCTCCTTTATCATAATAGCATTGATCTCTATATAGTCAATGAACAACTTCGTAGATCATTCTTTTATAATAACAAAAAGAATAGAAGAACCCCATGGAGAAAAACTAGGGAGGATAAATCCCTTATAACTCAATTCCTATAGATGTTTCTTCAGCTATACTAATTCCAATATGGGAATTTTATATGTGGTCATTGATAGAGGGCTTAAATAAGGAATTAGATCAATAGAAAATTTGATTTCCGAATATTGAGGATTTCCAGGTAAATCTTATGGGAATAGATCAATGTATTCATTCACAATAGGTACATCCACAATTTTAAATCATCTTTCCACACCCATAGATATTGTTTTATCTTCCTCTCAAAGAATTTAATTCAGTAGATATACTAGCGGTGGATCTAGATAAGAATCAAATAAATAGGGTTCTCTTTTATAGATGAGGGATTCTACAGTATTCTCCAAAAGTATTACTTCCTTCTTCTTGAAATAGATATTCACACAATAACATGAAAGAAATTCATTCCAAACAATATATCAAAATCAATAATGGGTATGATGATATGTTAGAAACTAAATCAAATTTTTGTGTTATAAGGTGGGACTAAACGACACATCATTGTTGCATTGATACATCCTCTATGAGTTTTGACTAAAAACTCATTTATTGAAAAAAATTGTAAATGCCTACTTTTAATAGAAAACTGGAATGATATAAACTAATGTGCAGATCCAAAATCAAATAAAGCATTGGACACATTTTAGGAAACAATTAATGTTCTACCTCCACATAATTAGGAACATCGAAATCATTATATGTTTGCATATAATTTATCCCTAGGAGATCTCAAGGGAGTCATTCCATTATACTTAGAATAATCATTTCCCTAATGTACCATCTCATTAAAATTGTGGAATTGAACATTTGTTGCTTCTTTCATTCCATTATAATCAAGTGATTGGGGGTCTCTTTCTTCACATTTGTTACAAATTCCTCTTACTTTTAAGAATTCACTAGGGTATTTCTTTACACAAGTATTATATGGTCAAAAACTCACATTTTAATTCTTCCCTTTATCAATTCTTTATGATTCCACCCTCATCTTATATTTCTTTCCATTAATGTCAAAGGGAATAGATAATTATTTCTCAGTATTGATTATACATGAGACAATATCTTTGAAGGATAAGAATGTTTGGGAAAAATTGTTCCATTTGGAGTAATGGTTTTAAACAATCAAGGAATTGATCAATATTTCTCCTCGAATTATGTATGTTGGTTGTGACATTCCTTACTAGAATTGTAAAATTGTCTTCATACATCACAATGTTGTCATCCTCTTTTTTATTGAATCTTATGAATTTCCTCTCTATATCTTCCCTCATTTCTAGAGGAAAATATTTTTCTAAGAATATGTCATAAATATCCCCATTAAATTTTATCTATTTTTTCTCCTCCTTAATGTTTTGAATTAATGAGCACCATTGATCTGTATCTCCCAGTAGATGATAAAATTCCATGATAACCTTCTCCATTTTATTACATCCCAAAGTGACAAATATCATCTCTAAATAACTTATCCACTACATTGCTACGAATGGGTCTGTGGTCCCATTAAATGATGGGGGTTATTATCACATAAAGTGGTATAACATTTCTTCTCTATATTTTGGATAAGGGTGATCCATATGGGTACGGTTATTGTTCATAGTGGGAGTCATCCGTGCTAGTATAGTTATACGTTTCTCAGTACAAGTTGCATCTCTAGAACCAACATAATTATCTTGCATTGGGGGGGGGGCGAATCCCTACATGGGATACACATCTTCATTCAATTTCTATTACTTCTACTAGGATTCATTTCTAAATGATTTCAAACGCTATATTATGTTATGAAACAAATTTTATAACCTAAAACATCAAAATACATAACAAAAATTGATATCTTATTCATAGCTAATCAATTAATATAAAACATGGTTTCATTTAGGAAAAAAAATTCTTTTTATTGCATTATAATGGTTTCTAAAGAAAATGTGAATTATCCTAAGCATATACCCTAGTGGGGTCAAACTTGGTTACAATTAAGGCTTGTTTCCTTATACTAGGTTACCCTGAGTCATGCTCGGAACACCTTGTCGGAGGTGTTACTCTTAGGTACATCTTTACCAAAACCACGTCCACTTGCAATATCCAGAGAAGGGTGTATTTTCTATGAAGATTCAGAGAATCTATTCATTACCCAAATTCTAGGATTTTCTTGTATGCTTATCCTCAAAATATACATTAGGTCTTTCATCACTAATATATGTTTTCTATATCTATTTCCAAGTATTCTACTAAACTTTTTCTGATAACAACAATAAGAACCCACACCCCTGTTTCCTTGAGCGTGTGCCTTGTATTAAATCATTACCATGATTACAGGAATGTTTTACCCTAAAAGAATCAGTATTTTATAATTTTATCAGAACAAGATACAAACAAAAGTTCATCATTACAACTTGAAATGAAATACATAATAACAATTACATTGGAAGTAACTGTGACTCCAAGATTATCCTAAATTGCATTCATAATATTCATCTTTTCTACCTAGGTAAAATAACGAATAAAAAATTGGTGAGTTCATATTCTTATTAAGGGTAATTAAAACAATGGATGTTATCATAAAAATTAACACTATGCATGATGAAGACCTGAAAATATATTCCTTTAAAAATATACATATTCATATATAGTAGGAATGAAAGATGATTAAATAATTTCATAAAAATGATCATAATATAATGAAACATATCAACTAATATTATACTAGTCGAATAATCACATGCCATGTCAATTTCTAATACGAAATTTAGGGAATGCATAATTCTAGACATCTGAAACATGTTGTCAAGGCCTCTTCCAATAATTATGAAAATACTAGGCCAATTCCTAGACCAAAACCTAATTCTTTTTTTCTCTTTTGAGAAATACAAATGAATCAAGGGGATAGAGTGGGTACCAACAGTCGCTTGAAAATTTCAATGCATAACTCATATCGAAGTGTCTAAACATAAACAAGAAGAACATATAAATTAACTTTCTCCAATCTGTACACATAAACTCTAACCATTCTGAGTGGAATGGTGAAAGGTAACTATATAGCACATCTGCAACAAAACTAATTGTAAACAATAAAATAAAATATGGTATATGATATCATAAAATATTAATACTAATTAAACATATTAATCAATAATAGTGAAGAAATATATGAATATACTGGAATAAAATCATCGAGTAATTCATAAGATAAATACTCTTTCTCTTTCAAAATATTAGTTCTTTGGAAAAAATAATTTCATAAAACAAGAAGATAAATAATGTATATTTTTAGTAATAAAATTATTGATTTTAGGAAAATAATGGAGGCTAAAAATAGATTATATAGTGCATTTAAAAATTGGTAATAATTTGAGAGGATCCTTTGAAACGAGTTTATTTATCAGGAAGATTTTTTGAAATATCCTTTTAAAAAATGTGACACCCTATAAAATAAGTAAGTATTATTATTGGTACACATATAGAAAACTATAAAATATAATTTATAAAAATTAAATAAGAATAATTAATATTTTACATTTAGGTATGTAGAGAATATGAGTAACCTAATAGAAAATGGATGTTCTGGTAGAAAACAATTACATTTTGTCTGAATGTGTTCTCCAATTCACCTTAGTGCCCAGGATAATAAAATTAAGTCTATTAATTAAGTAATTCATAAGATTATATACATTTATTTTATCTACTATAATTTTATTATGATCATTAATTTCCATATTGATTTGTTATAAGATTGAGTTCTGTCATTCTGAACTATTCCCTCTTTGATTTCATGATTGGTTTCCTTGATTATAATTAATGGAATTCATGTGGAATACATATAATTTTACAAAATTAGAGAAACATGTTATTACTAAAAATAAATAATATTGAATGGATATAAATATAATTTGGTTATCAATTATGAGGATGAATCATTAGATAATACATGTATTGATAATACTTTAGATTATTACGGTGGTTATTGATCATAACAAACTCATTCTCTATTTTCTTTTAGAATAATGTAAATATGTTACTTCCAAAACAAAAAATGGTTATATAATAAATTTTAAAATATTTATAACCCATTAAAACTATTTCATGAATAGTCTTGAAGAATAATTTGAAGAATGAAATTTCCTCATCCATGAAGGTTTTAAATCGGCACCTCCTAGAAAATGATTTTGTTTATATAATAAAACAGAGATATGTAGTTGTTTGGGGAAGGATATTCTATTAAAACGATATCATTACAGTATATATATGATATTATAGTTATCATTTTATTTGGAAAAAGGAGGTGAGTAGAGGATAATAAATTATTGAAACTTGAAATCAAAATAAAAGAAAAATGAAGTTGATTTTACTTCTTGAATACACCTCCTTGAGAATCTACTAATGTGAAGGGTTTTTTGACTTTTGTAAAGATCAATATATCATGGATGTTGGGAGGGACTAGGGAATATTATTTTCAAGAACTTATTCAATTCTAAAATCTTAAGAGGTGTGAGAGGAAGAGGGGGTGAGGAGTAGTATTTATATTGGTGGAGAGGATGGTTTTTAAATTATTTTAATCATTATTTTACTATTTTTGATCAAGAATATGAATATTTGTGATTCGTATGACCTAAAATATTAATACATTAATGTGAGTTCAAACAATATCCATTTACATCAGTCATTAATCAATCATGATGCATGAATTTATTTAATTAGCATATTTTGTAAATTATCGAATTTCACTATTCACCAAAGATTCAATTATTTCAAGACAATTCCTATGAAAACAAACTAAAAATTTATCAACATGTATAATTTAAAAAATAACACCATTTTGTAATAATAATTTTCTAAATATTATATATTTAATTGGTAATTTAAATAATCATTTACCCGAAAAATACTTTTTTAAAAATCGAAACTGGTTTTATAACACCCTAAAAATTAACTAATCTCT
Organism: Viscum album; assembly: GCA_963277665.1. Lineage (NCBI taxonomy): Eukaryota > Viridiplantae > Streptophyta > Magnoliopsida > Santalales > Viscaceae > Viscum > Viscum album. The sequence goes on along the minus strand of OY728146.1, from coordinate 193,647,572 downwards.
CATCAATTATCCTAAAATCATATGAAAATAAAATTATATAGGAATATATTTTATGAAAATTAATTATATTTTAAATCAATTTATTATTTTAAAATTATAGTTTAATAATTTTTACTCAGAAAAATTGCAACACATAATTATTAATTTTTTAAAATTCTGTCTCATTTATATGGTACATACATTTTATTAATACATACAGGGGTGAGGTTACAATTCATAATGTTCATATTACAATACATAAGGTCACATTACTATTCCTTAGTTTTAAATTTCTATTTACAAAAATATAAGTTGATCTTATCAGAAGCTAAATATCTCACTAATCACAAAACGTGTATGGCAGTTTTTTGAAATTCAAAACATAGTGGCGATAAAATAATTTTTAATGGCTATGTTATAATAAAAATTTGTTTTTTCACATAGAATCAGTGTTTTATGCTTTACATGCAATATTAAATTTATTTTTAAAATCATATGGTGTTAAAATAAACACTTCTATGAGCACAGATAAAGGCACTACTTATTAGTGATTTTATATACATCCCTAAAGGTAAAATTTTCCAGCACTTCTTTAGGAACTGATAAAAGATCCTATTTTAGTTATTATAAAAGCACTAATAAATTGTTCTTTTAGTAGAGATAAATGGATTCACTGATAAATGTTTCCCCTATCAGCACTTTTAGAGGCACTGATAAAGGTCCCATATATGAGTGCTTTTTTAGCAGAGATAAAGCACACCTTTATCTGTTCATTTTCAGTATTGATAAAACACTTGGTATTTTAACAATGGACATGTATTTAGAACTTTTTTAGATTTGATGAATGCCATTTCTAGTAATTTTAAAGGCCAATTTTTTGTATTGGGTCGGTGGACCACAGGTTTCGATGTCTTTTCTCAAAAGAATCTTTTTTATATTCGAGGATCTTGATATACCTCCAGAGATGAGCATAATGATAAATGCTTATATGCTTCACAATTATTTTGTGTGGTGGTGGGATGTTGTCTCATAGGAGGATCAAAATCATAACATGGTCTAGGTGGATTTCTAGATGATTTTCAATGACACATTATTTCCCTATCCTCATAGGGTTGATAGATCTAGAGAATTCATTAACATGAAATTGGTGAGCATTTCTGTCATAGAGTATTCTTCTCATTGCAATGTGCTTTAGAGGTTTAGTCCTACTATGGTGGGTGATGATATTATAACCACTAAGTGATTTAAGTATGGGATTATATAAACCATCGGATCATAGTTCAATATCATTAGGATTAATACTATTTTCAAATATCATCAACCATTACCTTATTATAGAGTGGAAACATTGAGAAGATGATGGTTCGACTTTGGTCGGTTTGACAACAAAAGCTATCACTGGTTCATTTTTATGTGAAAGTGAGGTTTTTGTGTTTCAATTTGGGGTAGAAGATGTTGGTATCCTCATGTTGAAATATTTTTGATTTATCACCAGCTCAAGATGACCAGGCACATGACACATTAGTGATTATATGATCTAGTAGAGTGAAATGGTTGTGGGGCAATGGGCTTCATACAGCATTATTGTAAGAAATTTATGACACCGCATTGTGACGGGTATTTACAGCTACTCCATAATTTGTATTGGATCCAGAATAATCAAAACATTTAGGTAGCTAGAATACCATCGGTTGATCAAGCCTGGGTGGCAGTCAAGGAAGTGGAAGTTTGACTTATGATTCATTGCGCCAGCAGTGTGGGCATACTCCAGGCAGTCTGATAATTACTTCGGGTCACGATAAAAGATAATTACATGTACTCCATCATTTTCATAATTATAATTGTTAAAAAAAAATTTTTTGAGGTATTATTATATTATCCTCCATTTTAGTGTCTTCTTTACTTAACAAGAGAATGTATGAGTCATTTTTATCTGAGGAAATCACTAAAAGTCTCTACCTTAGGATCAAGTACTTCTATTTTGTTATGATATTGGACAATCAATTAAGAATCTATTTAGATGGTGTTTCTATTATAGGGATTTCCCCTGGATCTAGATTGATACCTATTCATGTGGAATCATTACATCCTCTACATGTATATACTTGACATTATTATCATGAAGGAATAGTTAGTTCCCTTTTGTTATCATATTTACTGTTATTGTATAAGGGTGATGTTTACATAACTAGAGGGTGGTAGGTACATTCCTAATGGAGAATGGGATGTCAGTATGACTTGAGATGGACCTGGGTAGTAGAGGATGGGTAGTGTGACATCTCATATAGCCATTCTTTTTCTTAATGTCCAGGGGTTATGTCCAACTCTATTTTCCTCCTTTAGTGAATTATTTCTGTTATGTCTTTCCAGACAACTTATCTGGTCTACATTCAGTGTGAGAGGTGTATTTTACTATTTATATTACACCACTATAAATTCTCTAGAACATTCCTCTTTATAGAATAGCGCCTGAGGATCCCATGGATGTCATGAAATAATATAGTGATATAGAGGATATTGTATTTAAGTTCCTTAGATCTTCCCCTTAGGTTTCACCAATCATTTTCTTTAAGAAGGTATATGGTACCCTCAGGAATTTCATGGATTACCATCAATTGAATTAGCTCACAGTAATTAAATTGTATCCACTACCTAGAATATATGGCCTCGTTGATCCACGCAGAGTATTGATGGTGTGTTCAATGATAGATCTATGTTCGGGCTATCACTAGGTGCTTGTAAGGATATCAGACATACCTTTTATATCTTTCAAGATCAGGTAGGGTCTATACAATTACCTGGTCACTCCATTTTGACTAACGAAGTCACCTATAGTTTTCATGGATCTAATGAATACAGTCCTCGACCTATATCTTGATTCATTCATTGTATTCTTTGATGATGATTTCTTGGTGTATTCACACTCTAGAAAAGATCATGTAACCCATCTTGAGATCGTTTTGAAAACATAGATATAGAAACAGATCTATTCAAAGTTCAGCAAGTGAAACTTTTGGATCAAGAAACCCCACTTTATGAGTCATGTCATCTTATAGTCATAAGTTTTAGTAGACCTTGAGAAAATGAGGGTTGCAGTTTCTTGGGGGTATCCCATGAACATATTTGATAATCAATGATTCATGAGGATTATCTGATATTAAAAACGATTCATCCAGGATTTTTCACACCATGAAGCGCATATTACATACTTAACAAATAAGGCTATGAAATTCATATGGGTAGAAGATTATGAAGAATACTTTCAAGAGTTTAAATAAATTACTTCAGTGTCGATACCAATTTATCCAAATCTAGTCATGAGAAATACTTTTTATTGTGATGCATCAAGTATCAATCTTAGAGTTGTCTTGCTATTGAATGATAGAGTAATCGCGTATGTGACTCGTCCGTTTAGGCCTCACGAGTGGAATTACCAGACACACGATCATGATATAATTAATGTTGTACATTCCTTTTCTTATTGGAGAAACTAGAAAAAAAATTTATTCATATGTCACAATATCATCACGTACAATTTCACATGGAGGGATCTATATCTCAAGAATAATTGGTGGGGTGAGTACCTACAATCATTTCATTTTGAGATTTCATTTACTCATGGTAATGGAAATTCTATAGCCAATGCTCAGAGTTGAAAGACTCTGAAAAAGGTGGTTTAGAATCTAGTGGTGAATGAATTCTTATAGATTTATTATCATATATGTAAATTGAGGTTCAGGAGTACCATGGTCAATGTATCATCCAGAATTACCGGTGACTTATACTCTTCTAGAATAGGTTAGAATAAGACAACTATTAGATCCTGAAGGTCTTTTTCTAAAAGAATGTGAGTCTGATAATGATATAACTTTTTGTTTGACCATGGATGAGGATGATACCTTTCTTTTCCCTGGGATTGTATGAGTCCTGACAGACATTAAAGAGGAGTTATTGTTAGAGTTTCATACCTCATCATGTGAGGTACACCTCGGTGTCACAAAAACATATCAATATATATGATTCCAATATTGGTGGCCACATATGAAATGTTGTATTTCCATATTAATCCCATGGTGTTCCACATGTTAGTAGGTGAAGGTAGAACATCAACAACCGGAAGGGATTTTACATCTATTATCTATTTCTAAGTGGAAATGGGACGAGGTTTCAATGTAATTTGTGACTGGTTTACCTATATCAGATCATGGAAATGATATATTGTGGGTTTTCATTAATCATATGAAAAGGTCTCACACTTCTTTCCTTTGTGAGAGACATTATCGTTTAATGAGATATGAATGATGTACACTAAGGATGATTTACTTCTTCAGGGAGATCATCATTTTATTATTTGTGATAGAGATTCGCATTTCATGTCATGATTTTGGAAGAGGTTTAAAAATACTTGGCTACACATGTAATTTTGATCATGACCAATCACCATCTGATCTATGAAAATATGGAGCATACGATTCAGGTGTTAGAGGAAATTCTACATGTATGTTTCCTTCACTTTTAGAGGTTATTGGGATAAACATATACCCCTTTTTTATTTTTATTATAATAATAGATTTCATGAGACCATCTAGATGGATCCTTTGGAATTATTATACGGTTTTCCTTTCCACTCACCTATGTGTGGTCTATTGGTAGGGGAGGTAGATATGATGGGATCACATATCATGTAATAGATAATAGATAAGGTCCAGCTGATTAGAAATATCATGTCGACATCTCAGTCTAAATAGTTTTCATATTCCAATATACAATTGTGAACTTTCAAGATCTAGGTCAGAGACCATGTTTTCTTACATGTCTCACACATGCTAGTCCATAGACATATTAAATGTAATGGATGTCTCTTTCCTAGGTTAATTTGAAACTTTTAAGATATGAAATGGATTAGGCCCTCTCCTTACAATTTGGAACTTTCTCAGAGATACAAAACTATGAATTCTGTATTTCATGTATCTCAGCTTCCCTGAAATTATATGGACCCATCACAGATCGTTTATCCTAATGAGATTTATTGGGATATAGAGTCTACCATTGAGTATTATCCCATTCATATTTCATATCAGAGAGTGAATACATTACAAGTTAGGTCGGTTCTTCATGTATGGGTGTTATGGTAATATAGAAGAGTTCATGATGAAATATGGGAGATAGAGGCTGATATATGATCTCAGTGGTCGGAACCCTTTACTATTGATACCTATTTACCCTCCTAAATCTACCTTGGAGATAAGTTTCATTATTGTGGGGTGGTTGAAACAACCCATATTTTCATGAAGGTATGCATCATTGGTTTTTCATTTTTAATCCTATGTTTAATCATTGTAAAGGTATACTGAAATCTTATGAAGGACACATGACTGTATAAACCTTATTCAGAGCCTAGAGTACTAGAAAATGGTTGAAATAACTAGGCTACAAATTTAGTTATAACCATCCATAGTAGGATGCATGGTTATTTTTACCATGCTGGGGGAAATAGTGGTGTGGCAGGATCTGCACATTTTTTGTGCAACTGTGTGAATCTAAGTGCACAGTTGGTCACAAAACCATTAATTTTCGATAGTGCATTGTCGAATTTCTTTTTTAATGATTTGAAACAAATATTCCTAAACCATAAACCCACTTATTTCAAAGTGAAATTACCTTTCGACATAATTTATCTTTTAAACGTTTTTCTTCTTTTCTTTTATCTCTTCTGTGGACGAGCCTCTATTTTTTTCTCCCATGGATCGAATTTCTCCTATAATTTATGATCCTTAATGACTCTCTCATCAGGTGTTCAATCATCAATCATTATGAATCATTATATTAGTCTCTCTATTCTTCTCTTGTCTCTTACATCATACTTATGTTTTTTTCGAACCCATCATGTTATTTATGGGAATGATCATTTGTGATATTTTCAGGGTGTTGGACCATTTCTCATATCACTTCCATCGTACTCCAAATATGAGGCTAATATCGAGTGAGGATTCATCTACAACTTTGAAATATGTGGTCACCTCCTATTCCCTTTAGGTTTCATATCATTATAGCTACGCCATTTTTCGACACACAAGGATTCGTTGAGCATCCCATTTTATTTGGTCCCCCTATATAAAATTGATCCTTCCACCTTGATACATGTTCATTAACCCCTATTTAGTGAATCAAAAGTTGTTTTCTACATTAATGGACACCCCATGTGTGTTCTAGGTCAAATTTCGTTTAGGGTTGACGGTTTATTTATACAACACACCATCTGATCATTTTTCTTGGTTCATTGTTGGAATTTTCATTGGAGTATAATCATTAAAGGTGAAAAAATTCCTCTTATGTGTTTGGCCCAACCTATATTTTGATTTTCAATGTAGATAATTTCCATATTTTACAAAGGCACCTATCTAAAATTACACTAATGTTTTTTTTAATTTAAATTACATTTTTCATGAATTAAATGGATCATGTTACATAGGATGGACAATTCATGATGGTTTCTATCCTTAAATGAATTGCCTATTATAAATGGATTAATAATATAAAATGAAATATAAATGATGGATTCCATTTTTAATTTTAATTTCATTTATTGTATAAAATGATTTACAATTGGGGGTAATACCAAAACTTTTATCATGAATAGTTAAATGCTTTTAAGAAAATGGTAATTAATGCATTGTATGTGATGATAATTGGATAATTATATGCAAGAGAGGTTTTCCTCATGCCTTATATTATAGACTCTTATTCATTGGTAGTGGATTTAATATGATGTTATGTTACTTTTGAGCCTAGAGATATCACACTCCCTTATATTGGGTGTTGAGCATGATGTCTTACACTATTAAAAGTATTAGGATGGTGGGATTTATGTGTTATATCCATTTCATAGAGTAATGGCATGATGACTCACTCACCATCTCAAGTGTCATGCATTTAATTTCACACACTTATTGGGATGTAGGGAATGTAATCTATTGTTTGAGATTATTATATCATTAGACTAGTCATGCTTGTCTAGGATATGGCCCAATTTATCTAAAAATTATTTTTCCATGTATATGGCCACTTACATCTTAATGTACATGGTTCATATAGGCGAATGAAATATAAATCTAAACTATTCATATTATTACAATATATATAGTAATTGATCTGAAATCTATTCCGACCAAGATCTAAAGTCGGTAGATCTCCCAAGTGTCCCATATATTACTGAGTGAGTTGGTTATCTATTTCAGTATTATTTTTTCTTCCTGTTTATTCTTCACACTGTATAGTCATGAGCACTACTTGGATTACACGTAGATGCCATTGGTGGTGTCCTACTAATATTTATATCTCACACCCAACTCAAGTTTCCTTTGGTACCTAAGAATACTATATGTCTGGAGTTATGGATAAGGTAAAGTTCCCTTCAACATATTGTTGATATTTTTTTCTTAACGATATTTCTTACGAGAAGAGGACTGGGCATCATCTCGAGATTCTCTAGTATCATTTTATATTCTTTTTTAAGTTTGTATAGAATGCTTATATATGTCGAACCCATGTTCCACTTTTATTATAAAAATTCCATTCATCCATGTATCAGACAGTACCTAGAAGATTTTTATATATTTATTAAGTTGTTATATTTATTTATGCTTCCACACTTGTCTATTACGTTAGCTATATTTATTCTTGTGATACATTGTTATTCAGTCTATTTATATCTTTATTTTGTTGTTGATTGTATTTTATTGTATCTGACATGCCATTTTTATAATAGGGTATAGTCTTTCCATTATATCGCCTTTACACCATCACTGCTAGTCGGTAACCTTTGGTGTACTCGGAGGCATGCTTGAGGCCATGTGATCTACCAGGTCGGGGTACAATTTAAGCGAATCCCAAGTCAGGATATTATAATATTACTGACATTTTTACCAGTGTATTAAAACACTTCTAATTTTATTTATTTATTTATTTATTTATTTATTATAATTATAATAATATATATGTATACAAAAACATAGATATTTACACACACACATATATATAAACATGTATTAAAATAAACACAGACACACATATATATATAATTTAAACATATATATATATACATATGTATACGTACATAATATAAAATGTAAGCATATATGTACAATATAATCATATACATATACATAAAATAGAAAATATTAAATATAAACATATGTATATACTAATATATGTAAATTAATATACAGAAATATTTATATATTATATTTATTTTTTAAATATTGACACAGACACACACACACACACACACTCACACATATATATAAACACACACACACCTATATATATTTATATATAAAAACACATATATATTCTAAATTTCGTAATGTTTTTAGGAAAATATGGATATTTTAGTGTAATATTTACCAGTGTTTTACAACATGGTAATCATATGTATATATATATATATATATATATGTAATTATAAATATGTATACATACATATATATATTTATACACAAACGCGCGCGTGCACACACATGTATATATATATATAATGTAAACATGTAATATATATATATAATACAAAATATAAACATAATAGACATATAAACACACACAGATATATATTTAATATAATATAAACACACACACGTAGATATATATAGAATAAAAAATAAAAAATAAAAAATAAATTATATATATATATACTAATATATGTATACTAATATATAATACAAAATACATATATAATATTAATTTTTAAAATTCTTACTTACATATATAATCATATATAAACAATGACACATAAATTTAGATATATATATAAACACAAACACATCTATATAAACATGTATATATATATATATATGAACACACACACACACATAAATATAAATATACATATACACACATATACTGTAACATCCCAGGTAAATAAAGAATAAAAAATTTTCATATTTATTAATATTTACGAATTAAATATTAATTTTACTTTAAAGGGGTTTCTATGTTCGATAGCGTACCTAATACGCAACAAAGAGTTTCTTTGAAATCTTATGTTGCAGAGTAGTAATAAAATAATATTATTTTAAATGATAGTTAACATGTAGCTATTTTATTGGTGGGAATGAATAGAAATAACTAAAATATGATTATATTTTTTTTAACTGTTTTTACATTTATCCAATAAAAGATAAAGGCTTAAAATACGAAAATAATTAAATTTTAGGCATATATACTCTAATATTCACTAAAGGTCCACTTATCGCCTTTTTTATGGAGAACCGTCATTAAATATAGTTTTGGTCACTCGTATACATTCTATTGGACCAAATGAAATTCTTCTTTATAATCGAGATATCAAAATTTACTTTGTGTAAATTTTTTGTATTTTTTCTGATAATGTTCATTTTTTTAATGAATAGTGAAAAATGTTGTATTTTAATTCAAAACCTCTTTTTAATCTAATTTAATTATATGATTACATTATCTTTTGAATTTTTTTTAAAGTGAAATTAGAATATAATTTTACCATTAAATCAAATAGTGGTCCTTGGAATTAATTAAACTTTGAAATTTGACTTAAACTAGTGTCAATCTTTTGATATATATTGTTTCATAAAAACACGCTATTTGTTCTGAAAGAGGGAATTAATTTTTAAATTAATTAATGTAACATATATGTTTTTAATTTTGTAAAATAGACATCATTTTTGAATTCATAATATCAAATATAGAATAGGGTGACGTTTTGGTATTTTTCTGAAAGACATCAATTTTTGATGAATAGTGAAACCACTAAGTTGTACTTAAAAAACTGATTTTTCGTTTAAATGAAATTTTACCACCTATGTGTTTTGAATATAAAAAATACAACATTCATGGTTTTCATTAAGAGGTAAAATTTTGTTCAATGTGATTAAAATAATTTTTTGGTGAATAGTAACTTTTATGTTTTTAATCGCAATTAGAGGTAATTAATGTAATTTAAGGTAAAAATAATGTTTTAATAATATGAAATGAACTTGACACATGTACTACCCTTATTGGATGTTTCATGTCCGACCAATAAAATCCATGGGTCAACATTGGGACCCCATGGAGCCACTTTGGTAGGAAAATGACATTAATTTCTTTTTATTTAATGTTAAAATAAAAATGTCGCAAACATGTGTTGTTTTACTAAAAAAAATTAAAGGGGGTTATACAAGTCATATTGTTTACTATAAAAATTAATTAGAAAGATAAAAATATTTTCTACATCATGATATTTTATTTAAAATTTTTTAACATTAAATAAATTAAATTATTTATGAAACCATGATGATGCAGCGATTATCTCATTATTTAACGATTTAAATAAAATGAAATGTTAATGTAAAATCTAAGACCTACACTTGTCAAAAACCAATTGGATGGGTGTATTTATAACTCTTATCACCTTATACTTGAAATATACAATTGTGGGATTTTTAAAAATAGAAACTCATTATATAATAAAGTAACATTTTATAACTTTCCAAGAGTACCCCTCCTCTCCTCTTATAAAAGGCCCCCACCTCTACCACCTTACCCACACCTCTCAAGACTTTGGCTTGGCCAACCCCTGCCCATTTTGTCTCTCCACATCCCTCTTTTACTCATAGAAGGCTCACATTGGGTAGAAGTCTTTCCAAGGAATCCTTTGAGCTCAAATCAAAAAGAGTTGCCTGATTTAAAGAAGATTAAAGAGCTATCGAGTCAGGTCGGACACGAGGTACGGGAACTTCTTAACCCAATTTCCATTCTTTGGGTTAATCTCGTACATTAAAATTATGTCATGATAATATTATGTACTATCTTTTATTTATTAATTATTTATGTGTACATATAGTTAATACACATAATAGATATATTTTATTTAAAAATGATCTTTGTAAGGGACTTCGTATCAATCTCCTTTCATTGAGGCATATTTAGTTCTAATACAAGACTTTCTTTTGTACGGTGTATAAAACCATTTTTCTTTTACTTTTATTCAAAAGGAATCTTTTTCTACGAAGCTTTTTACTAAACTAAAGAAATGATTGTTTCTTTTAATGAATGCGGTGGCAACAACCTTTTCTGCCGTCGCGAGTTTTATTTGGTCTTTGGATTCCTCAACAAGACGTAATATTTTTAAAATGAAACAAATACCATATACTCTTTTGTGTATTTTGATATTAAAAATGGGTTTTATAAAGGATTTTTTATGTCAATATATTAATGTGATATATTGTGATCGAAATGTGGAAATTATTTCTTTCCATTTTATTTGTTTTATGTCTCATGATTTCATAATGGTACTTGGAAATTTGACGGGTGGTTACGTGATAAACCATATGACGGGTGGTGCTGTGAATACCAGGATGGGTGGTTACGTTATATCCTCCAATGCATTAAGTATGGAAGTCTCCCATACGGCTATTCCATTAAGTGACATGTGTGGAAGTCGACGGGATGGTTATTCCACTTAAGTATGTTTATGTCCCAAGTTATCATTATATGTTATGTGTTCTTTATATGGGTTTTATGGTAATATTGTGGTTTAAAATGGTAAATGATTATCTTTTATTCAATAAATAGTATTTCTTTCTTCATAAAGGTGAAAAGTATTACTTTGATAAAGTATTCTTGGTTTACTGGTTGTTTTGAAAACCTAACAGTTTTCCTTCTTTGTGTATCCCTTACTAAGATTTTTATACTCACCCCATGTTTTTGAAATATTTTTCACAGGACTTAATGTGGAATAAGGTTAAGGATGAGATCAAGGAATAGTCATGCTATCTATAACATGGAACTAGACATGTTTCTGTTTAAGTGTTTTTATTTTATAGAAACATAGTAGAAGTGTCTACGTTGTAATCTTTTGAGTTGTAATAGTTATGTCCTAATTCTCTAAAACTTTAAACCTGAAAAGATCCTCAATGTAAATTATTCATTTAATTCAATATTAAGTAAGGTTTAAGGTTGGGGCCTTATAGTTGGTATCAGAGGTCAGTTTAGACAACTTTAGGAGTAAGAAAATTATTAAATTGTAAATTAATTTATGGTATGATTGAAATGATATAGAATTTAAAGATTACCATGTTGCTTCACCTAAGATAATTATTTGTTCATAATGGTTTTCCACAGAGTAAACAAGACATCTATGTTGGGACAACATCAAGAGGAAGACAACCTTGCAAATCAGCAACTTGAGATGGTTGGAATTGGAACTGAACAGTTTTTTGCAGTGATGACACAATTGACTCAGGCTATAAATGGTGGTGGTATCAATGCACGAGATAATCCAGATCAACCACGAGGAACATGTCAGTGGTTGAACATTTCATGAGGCAACAACCCCCATCATTTAGAGGATCATCTGACCATGTTCTAGCTGAAGGGTGGATTAAAGCACTGGATAAGATTTTTGATGTCATGGGGTGTTTAGAACATCAAAAGGTTAGTCTTGTTGTTTACCGTTTTGAATGTGAAGTAGATCAGTGGTGTTCGATGGCAAAAAATATCAGGGATATTGATGAGATTGATGATCTTCACTGGGACAAATTCAAAAGTATGTTTCTTGAGATATATTTTCCTATGGAGGTTCGTCTTAGGATGGAAAAACAATTCCTAGAATTGAGGTAGGATAATGAATCAGTGGATACTTATGAAGCAAAGTTCACTCGACTGGGAAGGTATTATCCAATCATCATACATAATCTTGATAGTAAAATCAACCATTTTTACTTAGGGTTAAATACAAAGTATCGAATGGTTTTAGCTTCTCGTGAGTTCCAAAGTTATGAAAAACTTGTTCGATGTGCGAAGAAGGTGGAAATGGAGTTTTCCAATGATCATGTGTTCTTTGACAGACAACAGAATAAGAGTTCCAGCTGGCAGGCAAAGGGAAAGAATTCATCAAAGAAACAAGGAGGTAAGAAAACCAAATATCTATCCTGTGGTAAGTGTTGTAAAATTCATCCTAGAGAATGTTTATCCAAGTTTGGAAAGTTCTTTCGGTGTGGTAAGTCTAGTCATATTGCTAGTAACTGTAAAGAAGATGATTAGCAGGAAATGAAAAGCCTGCGGTAAGATGTTTTAAGTGTAATGAAATGGTTCATTATGCAAATGAGTGTCTAACGAAGAACTAAAATGGGGGAAAGTAGCCAGACTAAAAGTAGAAAGGGGTGGATGAATCCTTTGAAACTACTTTAGTAGATGTTGGGCCATCGAATGAAGTAGTATCAAGTACACTGTTTGTTTGTTCAGATTATTCCAATGTGTTGTTTGATTCAGGTTCTACACATTCATTCATTTCTGAGAAGTTTTCTATTATATTTGGAATTCCATATCAAGGTATGAATTCTGAACTTATAGTAAAAACACCTGGAGTAAATGTTGATAAAAAAAGAAATTATAAGAACCTGCATATCCTTGTCTGTGGAAAGAATCTACCAGCAAACCTTATTGTTTTGACTCTAGTAGAGTTTGATGTTATTTTGGGCATGGATTGGCTTTTGGTTTATCATGCTAAGATTTAATGTAGAGCTAAAATGCTTTATTTTCAAGGATATTTTCAATTTCTATACAAGAATGAACCCTTGCTTTTGATAACATATCAGGAATTTGAGACACTAGTAAAAGATGGAAGTGAATGTTATCTTTCACATATTGTTGAAAATAAAGGAACTATTCAGATTAATGATGTGCCAGTGGGAAATGAGTATCTTGATGTTTTTCTTGATGAGTTTCCTTGTATTATTAATGATCGGGGTGTTGAATTTACTATTGACATAGTTCCTTATTCTAAGACAATTTCAAAACCCCCTTATCAAATGGCTCAAGTTGAAATTTTAGAGTTAAAGAAGCAATTGCAGGAGTTATTAGATAAAGGTTTCATTCGACCTAGAAAATCACCATGGGGTGCTCCTGTCTTGTTTTTTAAAGAGAAATATGGTTAAATGAGACTTTTCATTGATTATAGAGCCTTGAATAATATCATTGTTAAGAACAAGTATCCTTTGCCTCATATTGATGATTTGTTTGATCAGCTCCAGGAAGCTCAGTATTTTTCGAAGATTGACTTGAGGTCGGGGTACCATCAGTTGAATGTAAAAGAAGAAGAAGTTCCGAAGACCGCATTTTGTACTAGATATAGCCATTATGAATTTTTAGTTATGCCTTTTGGGTTAACCAATGCACATGTTGTATTCATGGACCATATTAATTGAATTTTCCATGGGTTCATGGATAAGTTTTTGGTTGTTTTCATTGATGATATTTTGGTGTTTTCTAAAAGTAAAGAGTATCATGAAATTCATTTAAGGGTTATCTTTCAAACCATAAAAGAAAGGAAACTGTATGGAAAATTCAGCAACTATGAGTTATAATTACAACAAATTTCGTTCCTTGGTCACACTGTTTCAAAAAAATGGCATAACAGTTGATCCTCCAAAAACAAAATTTGTTGAAGAATGGCCAAGACCCCCAAATGTAACTGAGCTCCATAGATTTATTGGTTTTCCAAGTTTCTATAGAAGGTTTTTTGAAAAATTTTCATGGTTATCTAGTCTAATGACTAAGCTAACTGGGAAGGGTGTTATGTTTTTCTGGACAAAAGAATGTGATTATTGTTTTCAGGAGTTGAAAAGAATATTGGTGAGTGATCTAGTTTTGGAACTTACTTCTAGGAATGGTGAGTTTTTTATCTAAAGTGATTCTTTTATGAAGGGACTTGGCTATGTCCTTTTGCAAAATGATCGGGTAATTTCATATGCTTCACATCAGTTGAAAACTCATGAGGTAAATTACCCTACACATGACTTGGAATTAGCTGCTGTGGTTTTTTCTCTAAAAATTTGGAGGCATCATTTGTATGGCGTAATGTGTGAAATATATACTGATCACAATAGTTTAAAGTATATATTCACTAAGAAAGAATTTAACATGAGACATAGGAGATGGCTAGAATTAATCAAGCATTATGATTGTACAATTCATTACCATTTGGGAAAAGCAAATAAAGTTGTTGATGCTTTGAGTCGAAAAAGTACTGCTTCATTAACCATGCTACCTTTGGAACGAGATCATTTGGTTATTGATTTGATGAAATTTGGCATAGAAGATGTTGGTGTAGGAAGTTCTTCTGTTTTGTTTCAGGTATCAGTGAGATCATCCCTATCAGACAGAATTAAGCAAGCACAGAGGAAAGATAGTGGGTTACAGAAAAAGGTAGAGCTAGTTTAGAAGGGTAAGTTGCCTGAATTAAATAATGATAATGATTTTGTTATGAGGACTGGGAAGAGATTATGTGTGACTGGTGATTCACAGTTAAAGAATGAGTTGTTATTTGAGGCTCATAGTTCCCTGTTTTTTAGTTTATCCTGGAAGTACTAAGATGTACAGAGATCTGTGGTAGTATTACTGGTGGGATGGAATGAAAATAGATGTTGCTGATTTTACTGTGAAGTGTTTGACTTGTCAGCAGGTTAAAGCAGCGCGGTAGTTACCAAAAGGGATGCTTCCGCCTTTACTAGTTCCAGAGTGGAAATGGGAAAATATATACATGGACATTATTGTGGGATTACCGAAGACATCTAGAGGTAATAATGCAATCTGAGTTATTATTGATCACTTGACTAAATCTGCTCATTTCCTTCCTATTCAAGATACTTTCTCTCTAGAACAACTTTCTCAATTGTATATTAAAGAGATTTTATGGTTTCATGGAGTTCCCCTATCCATTTTATATGATCGTGATCCCAGGTTTACTTCTAACTTTTGGAAAGGCCTTCAGAAGTCGTTGGGTACTGAATTAAATTTTAGTACAACTTTTCATCCTCAGTCAGATGGGCAGTCAGAACGAATAATTCAGACATTGGAAGATATTCTACATGCTCATTCGATGGATTATCAGGGAAGTTGGGACCACCATCATTATTTTGTTGAATTTTCATATAATAACAGTTTTTATTCCAGCATACATATGGCTCCGTTTGAAGCATTATATTGGAAGTGATGTCGAACTCTAGCTTTTTGGGAAGAAGTGGGTGAAAGGAAGCTGATGGGACTACAATTGGTAGAAGAGATGGCAGAAAAAGTTCAGTTGATTTTGAAATACATGAGAATAGCTCAGAGTAGACAGAAAAGTTATGCAGACAATAGGATGAAGGATCTATCTTTCGAGGTAGGTGATCATGTTTTTCTCAAAGTTACACAGTGGAAAAGTGTGATGCGATTTGGTAATAAAGGAAAGCTGAGTCCATGGTTCATTGGACCATAATAAATTCTAGAGAGAGTTGGATCAGTTTCTTACTGAGTGTATTTACCTCCGAGTTTATCTCAGGTACACAATGTTTTTAATGTTTCGATGTTCAGAAAGTATATGCCAAATCCATCTCATTTTTTAAGCCCAGAGGTAGTTCGGTTGGAAGAGAATCTCTCTTATGAAGAACAACTAGTCCAGATTCTTGACTGAAGAGTGCATGTTTTGCGAAATAAGGTAATTCACTAGGTAAAGGTCTTGTGAAAAATCCATATGGTGGAAGAGGCAACAGGGGAATCTGAAAATGCTATGAGGGATAAATACCCCCACTTATTTTGATAAGTGAATAAAATTGCGAGGATGCAATTCCCAAAAGGGGGGAGGATGTAACATCCTAGGTAAATAAATAATAGAACATTTTCATATTTATTAATATTTATGAATTAAATATTAATTTTACCTTAAAGGGGTTTTTATTTTCGATAGTGTACCCGATATGCAACAAAAAGTTTCTTTAAAATCTTGTGTTGCACACTAGTAATAAAATAATATTATTTTAAATGGTAGTTAACATGTTGTCGTTATATTGGAGGGAATGAATAAAAATAACTAAAATATGATTATATATGTTTGTTAACTGTTTTTACATTTATCCAATAAAGGATAAAGTCTTAAAATATGAAAAGAATTCAATTTTAGGCATATATACTCTAATATTAACTAAAGGTCCACTTATCGCCTTTTGATGGAGAACAATAATTAAATATAGTTTTGTTCACTCTTATACATTATATTGGTCTAAATAAAATTCTTCTTTAGAATCGGGATATCAAAATTTACTTTGTGTAAATTTTTGGTATTTTTCCTGATAGAGTTCATTTTTTAATGAATATTGAAAAATGTAGTATTTCAATTCAAACCACTTTTTAATATAATTTATTTATATGATTAGATTACCATTTGAATTGGTTTTTAAGTGAAATTAGAATATATTTTTACCATTCAATCCCATAGTGGTCATTGGAATTAATTTCACTTTGAAATTTGACTTAAACTAGTGTCAATCTTTTAATATATATTGTTTCATAAAAACACGGTATTAGTTCTGACAACGAGTATTAATTATTAAATTAATTAATGTAACATCTATGTTTTCAATTTTTTAAAATAGACATCATTTTTGAATTTGGAATATCATATATAGCTTAGGGTGAAGTTTTGGTATTTTTCTAAAAAACTTCAATTTTTTATGAATAGTGAAACCACTAAGTGGTACTAAAAAAATGATTTTTCGTTTAAATGAAATTTTACCACCTCTGTGTTTTGAATTTCAAAATTCTAACATTCATGGTTGTCATTATTAAGTAAAATGTGCTTCAATGGGATTAATTTAATTTTCCTGTGAATAGTAACTTTTAAGTTTTTAATCGCGATTAGAGGTAATTAGTGTAATTTAAGGTAAAATTAATGTTTTAAAAATATGAAATGAAATTGACACATGTCCTACCCTTATTGGATGTGTCATGTCCGAACAATAAAATCCATGGGTCAACTTGGCGACCCCATGGAGCCACTTTGGTAGTAAAATGAAATTAATATCTTTTTATTTAATGTTTAAATAAAAATGTCACAAACATGTGTTGTTTTACTAAAACAATTTTTACATAGGGATAAACAAGTAATATTTTTTACTATAAATATTCATTAGAAAGATAAAAAAATTTACTACATCATGATAGTTTTTTATAATTTTTAAAAATTAAATAAATTAAATTATTTATGACACCATGATGATGCATTGATAACCTCATTATTTAACGATTTAAATAAAATAAAAAGATAATGTAAAATCTAAGACCTACACTTGTCAAAAACCTATTGGATGGGTGGATTTTGAACTCTTATCACATTATCCTAGAAATATATGATTGTGTTACCTTTAAAAACCGAAACTCATTTTATAATAAAGTAACATATTATAACTTTCCAAGAGTGCCCCTCCTCTCCTCTTATAAAAGGCATCCACCTTTACCACCTTACCCACACCTCTCAAGCCCTTGGCTCGGCCAACCCCTGCCCATTTTGTCTCTCCACATCCCTCTATTACTCCTAAGAGCCTCACCTTGGGAAGAAGTATTTCCAAGGAAGCCTTTGAGCTCAAATCAAAAAGAGGTACCCGATTTAAAAGAGATTATAGAGCAATCGAGTCACGTCAGACATGAGGTAAGGGAACTTCTTAACCCAATTTCTTTTTTTTTTGGTTAATCTCCTACTTTAAAATTATGTCATGATATTATTATGTACTATCTTGTATTTATACTTTATTTATGTGTACATATATTTAATACACATAATAGATATATTTTATTTAAAAAAATGATCTTTATAAGGGACTGCGTCTCAATCTCCTTTCATTGACGCATATTTTGTTCTAATACAAGACTTTCTTTTATACAGTGTATAAACGCCTTTGAATTTTACTTTTATTCAAAAGGATTCTTTTTCTTTGAAGCATTTTACGAAGCGACAAAAAGGAATGTTTCTTTTAATGTACGTGGTGACAATGACCGTTTCTGCCACCGTGAGTATTATTTGGTCTTTGGCTTCCTCAACAAGCCATAATGTTTGTAAAATGAAATAAATACCATATAATATTTTATGTATTTTAGTATTAAAAGTGGTTTTTATAAAGGATTTGTTATGTCAATATATTTAAGTGATATATTGTGATCGAAATGTGGAAATGTTTTCTTTCCATTATATTGGTTTTATGTCTTATGATTTCATAATGGTACAGGGACATTTGACTGGTGGTTAAGTGATAAACCATATGAAGGGTGGTGCCATGAATACCAGGACGGGTGGTTACGTTATAACCTCCAATTCATTGGGTATGGAAGTCGGCCGTATGGCTATTCCATTAAGTGATATGTGTGGAAGTCGACCAGATGGTTATTCCACTTAAGTATGTTTATGTCCCAAGTTACCCTTATATGTTATGTGTTCTTTATATGGGTTTTATGGTAATATTTTGGTTAAAAAAGGGAAAGTAATGATCTTTTATTCAATTAAGAGTATTTTCTTCTTCATAAAGGTGAAAAGTATTACTTTGATAAAGTATTCATGGTTTACTGGTTGTTTTGAAAAACTAACAGTTTCCCTTCTTTTTGTATCCCTTACTAAGATTTTTATGCTCACCCCACATTTTTGAAATTTTTTTCACAGGACATAATGTGGAATAGGTTCAAGGATGGGATCAAGGAATAGTCATTCTATCTAAAACAAGGAAATAGGCATGTTTCTTTTTAAGAGTTTTTATTTTATGGAAACTTAGTAGAAGTGTCTAATTTGTAATCTTTTGAGATGTAATAGTTATGTCCAAATTCGCTAAAACTCTAAATCTGAAAAGATACTCAATGTGAATTATTTATTTAATTCAATATTAAGTAAGGTTTAAGGTCGGGGCCTTATATATACAAATTAAATTTAGTCACATTTTTCAAAAAAATGTGGCCATTATAGTGAATGTTTTACCTGTGTTTTAGTACGTGGATAATTATATACATATTTACATAATTACAATTATATTTATGTTTATATATACTTTCACATATATATTTATGGACACACACACATATATAAACAAATATATATTCATATACATATTTATAAATATATAAACATATATGTATGTATAATATAATCATATATATATATCGATATAAACATATGATACATTTAAAATATAAACATATAATATATATATATATATACATATATATAAAATATAAATATAAACATATAGATATGAAGGCATATATATATAATCAATTATAAATAATATATTATATGAACATTTATCTATAATATGAACGTTATATAATATTATATAAACATATATTTATATAAATGTAAAATACAAAATTAGAACATATAAACATTCATATACATACATATATATATATATATTAATATATATATAATACTAATTTTCTAAATACTCACACATAAATGTAAACATATATAAACATAAACACATATATTTACATATATAGATAAATATAAACACAGACACATATATAAACACACACACACACACACATATATATATAAACAGACACACGCACATAAATATATATATATATATATACATATATTTCTACATTAAAACACATATATATTTGAAATGTAGTTGTGTTTTTTAGAAAACATCGACATTTTAATCACATTTTTATGTGTTTTTTAAAATGTGGCTAACTATTTATATATATACTTATAATTATAATTATACATAGGTCTATATATACAAATATATTTATACCCACACACAAACATATATATACACAGACACATATAGATATATATAATCATATATATATATATATAATATAAATACACACATATATATATTTATATAAAAATATGATATATTTAAAATGTAAACATATATTGTATATAAACATAAAATATAAACACACATATACATAACTATATATAATATAATATAAACATATATATATATATGTAAAATATAAAATATAAAATTTAAACACATATATATATAAATATATGTATATTAATATATAAATATATATATATAATATAAATTTTTTATTTGAATATATATATATAAACATATATAAACAAAGGCACATATATTTAGATATATATATATATATATATATATGCATATATATATATATGAACATATATACATAAATATATATATAAACACACACACACGCAGATATATATTTATATATAAAAACATATATATATTTTAAATTTAGTCACATTTTTAAGAAAATATGGATATTTTAGTTACATTTTTACCACTGTTTTAAAATGGATAATTATAAATATATATGGATATCTATATAATTTCAATTTCAATTATATATATAAACTTTCATATATATATATTTACACACACACATAGACACAAACACACACATGTATATAAATATATATATAAACATTAAATATAAACATATATGTATATATATCTTTGGGTGTGTGAACATAAAATATATACATATATTTATATAATAAAATTTATAAAAATGTAGATATATCAATATATATATCTATATATACATATCATATGAAATATAATAAAATATGGAAAATATAAACATATATGTAAAATATAAATATAAATATATATGTATATATATGTTATATAATACAATCATATATATATATAATATAATACAATCATATATATACATTAACATAAAATATATATATATATATATATATGATAATATATGTATATTAATATATAATATTATATATATATATATAACATTGATATTTTATATCTCGAAATCTATTTAAATTTATATATATATGTATATTTATCTGTATATGTATATGTATATAACATAATACAATATTATATTTAATAATTAGCGTAGGTGAGTTTGTTAGAACTTTGGTCATAAATCTAGCAGGTTGTTAGTCCAAATCCTTACAGAGGTAGATTGGTTCTTCTTTGTAGCATGGAGTGTGGGTTGGTGAGGATGCGTGGTAGTTTTCATGGAGCATCTTCATAGCTTGGGAGGGTTGGGGTGTATTGAAGGAAGGTTTTGATAGAGGAAGGAGGGTTAGGGATGTGGTTTAGTATTTTTTTGTTGCAATAAAATATAAATTTCAAAAAATTATAAATTTCAATAAAATTACCGATGTTTCTAAAAAACATCTATAAATTGTTTAATATTTTTGTTTGTTAGTATACAATATAAAGTTCAATAAATAATAAAAAAAATTATCATTGTTTTTTACATAAATCTGTAAAAGTGGTGTCACTAAATAGAGATGTTTATAAACATTTTTAATTCAGCAATGTTTATTTATGAACATTTTCAAGAAAACATTGTTAAATGAGGTGATGCTAAATATAGATGTTTATAAATGTCTCTAATTAAATTTTCCTATACATTATCTTGAACAAGGCATGTGGAATGAAAATAGTACCTTTTCCCTATTTATATTAGTACTATAGTTGAAGTATATGGGACATGGATCATTCATAGAATCATCCCTTGATCCTCTTGGTCATAAGACTGCAAATAATTAGATGTTAGAATGGGATGTCTGAGCATGATATACTCTATTATACCAAATAAAGGATCAAATATATAAAATGAGATACAAATACAAGAGGGGTGGGGATGAAATGTATTATTAAAAATTCCTAAGGAAATATTGCATACAACCAAAATTCACAACACCTATGTGCTCTATTATCTTTCTTGATTCTGGAAAAGTGATTCCGGAAATGAAACTTATCAAAAGTTTACAATAGATAAGATTCTACGTTAAAGCGTATAGAATATAACTAAATCAGAGTACAAGTATGGGGTGTATATGAAAGTTATACTTTCCTCAATAATACAAATGCACAGCGGAAAACAATGTAGTAAAACTACAAGTAACAAGTAGAAACTCTTTTAACCCAAAGAGATGGGTATCCAACAACCATGGATAAGAGGTCCCTTGATTTATACTTTTATGAATGTATATCTTTCCCAAACTCAGGTAAGCCCTCAATCTGAAGATCGGTATCTGTCTTAATATCCCCGCAATCCCTCTATTTGTAAGGAAATCAGCACCTCTAACTTAACTACCTGAAGTCTCTGATTTCATTGAAATCTAACCTCTGCACAAAGAATATCTTCACGAAGCAATGTTTAAACGAGCGGTTCAAAAGATTATGCACAAAGCCTGAGAGTTTATAAGAGCATCTATCTCTAGAAATCACTTCAACAACACTTTGTCAAAGATCAGTGTTTTAAAAGTTGTGAGATCTTTCAAATGAGCTATAATTTATAGGCACAACTCCAATGGTAAGCTCCCTCCTCCAATGGTCATTGTTTTACTTTAATTTCATAGGGACATGTACACATGTCACTCAAACAACGGATAGTTTATAACTGAAAGAACGACATCATTTTATAACAGAATGAGTGTATGTATAACTAAAATCCAGTATTCGGTATGAAGGTAAATGAATGTTTGGAGTCTAAGTAGAAACTGAGTTTAGAGTATATAGTACAAGGATATTAGGATTCTGTTTTGTAGGAATTCAGAACCTGAATTCTGCAGAATTATAGAGTCTGAATTTCATGGAAATTCAAGTCTGGTTTCACAAGAATTCAAAACCTGAAATTACAAATTTTGGAATAGGAGTTCATGAGAATTCAGAGTCAGAACGTTGATAAGTTTGTAACCAGAATTCATAATCAGATTTCGGAGTCTGAACTCATAGGAGTTCGTATCCAGAATTCGTAATCAGAATTCTAGGTCGAACTTTACTTATGTTCATAATATTAATTCATAGTCAAACTTCATGAATGTTCATATCCCGAATTCGGAGTTGAACTTCATGAGAGTTTGTGTCCATAATTCGAAGGGGAACTTCATGATAGTTCGTATCTAGAATTCAGAGTGTTAAATAGAATACCTCATCTCTATGTATTATATGATTCTGAGGTTTTTGGTTTCAATCCAAATTTTATACTAAGAATGAAAATGATATGAGAAATGAAAATTAAGTAAGGATAAATATCCATGGGGAAGGAAATTTTTCCTTATAAGGGTAAAACAACGGTAAAATGAAATTTGTCTTAAGAAAAGGTGTTTGTGATTTTGAAAACAAGAGGAATGGTAAAGTCATAAGGAAAGCCTTATTTACTTAACAATCTCCCCCTTGAAAATAAAAAATGGAAAAGTCATAAGGAAAACTTTATTGACTCAACATTAGAATTCCATCATCCCTGATGACTAGATCTATTACCCTAGTGTGGACCACCAAGGGGTGGTTGAGGCAACATATCGAAATGATTTCCACCTCAAACTGCTCTCCCAACTCATCTTCCACATCTATCTATGATGGTCTCCCTTCTCTAGTTGATTACTTTACCACAATATTCCATTTACTATCTATATGTATATCTCAAGGAGGTTCAAACAATCTCGTGTGGGATGTCTCTCACCATCAGAGAAGAATCATCACCCCTCCCTCAACTGACTATAACCATACTGAGAGGCTTGAACTATTGACCCTAAATTTTGAGAATGTCTCTAAAAATCCATCGCACTCCTAGATCATTGAGTTCACTGTTATCAATTATATTCAAAAGTCTCTATTCCAAGGATCATGTTACTGGTTCCGTATTTCAGTTACTACTCCACCAAGAATCTCTCCATCACCATGTTTCACACGATCACTCTAGTATATATAAGAATGAAAAGTGATGTTACACTAGTAAAAATATCTCTATGAAGGCTATTATAAATGTTATATTCTTAATGTAACTAATCCTGAACCATATCCATGGAGTATCATGAGTGTTTAGGGAACCTATCAACACACACTTCCACATACATGCTACCCTACTAGAGCTTCTAATTCTCCTTGATATGTTATTCTCTCAAAATTGATGGGTATAACTTTTATCTTATGAGTCACTTATTTCCATTCAAGAGTGAGTCTCCTCATCATTCAACTAAGACTCTAGTATCCACTATCAACCTGAAGTTCCAAGTGGAAGATTCACTACTGGGACCACCATCTAATCAAGATGGATCCAAAATAGGGGGAAATTTAGGAAACCACACTTAGGAATTCCTCACTTACATGCGGTCTATTTTCCTCTAAAACATGAGGGCTCTCTACATTTGAAACTCGTGAAGCATTCTCATTTATCACACATCATCAAAAATTAATACCGATGTAGTCTGCTTCTCAATGGGTGGTTGTAAGAATAGAAACCCACCAAGTTGTATAACCTCATACAACGGTCCTAATATTGATGTCTCATCATTATTATTATCATTATCAAAATCCCACTATGGAATCCAAACCTACTAAACTATAATAAAACGGCTATTTCACTGTGGTTTTGTTTGGAAATAGCTGTTGTTTCAAAAATTTTCTGATAAAGTGTGTGTCATCATACCATATGTGACAGTTTCTACAATTTAGTGGAATTTTATGGTAATCTTCATAGCGGGTTAGTTTTGAGGCTGTTTTTATGGTTTTATTGGATTTTTTTGGGAAAACTGATTTTTTTAGTAGCGGTTATAACCACCAAAAAAATCAATTTCCTCAGAAAAAACCGCCGCTAAAACCATAAAAACCACCGCTAAAAAATGGAATATTAAATTGTGTAGTGGTGGTTTTAACCTCCATTGATAGAAAAATACCATAATTGTAGTGGTGATTAAAACCACCGCTAAATATATTATATTTATTTTGAGGCGGTTAAAACTGCCGCTAAAGCCAAATGTTCAAAAACAAGCAGCTAATTCTATAGGCCCATTACCAATTCCCTAAAAAACCATTCCAATTGATATTAAAAATAACACCTCATAACCAAAATAAATCTCAACCACCCCACATCACAACCATCCCACATCACCACCACTACACATCATAACCACTACACATCGCAACCACTACGCATAATTTAGTTTCAATAAGGGTTTTTATCATAATAACTAAATTATTATGAAGGGTATTCAAAAATAAATTAAATATTGCATGGGAGAAAAATTTAATTGTTCGATATATATTATTATTTGTTTTCATATGTGGTTATGTTATACAAACATACATAGAATGTTTTATAAAAACCAAAACAGCACACTATGTCAAAATAAGACATAATTGGAAAACCAAGTAAATGTGGCCATATAATAATAAATAACAAGAATAAGTAAATATCATGTGATTTTTCCCTTTCACTTAAAATCCAATTAATCTTGTTCGTTATCATTATTAAGATGATATCTACCATTTTACCAAGGAAATACAAAATCATGATATTTCCAAATGTACATAATAATAAGGTGAGATGAAGGATCCCCAGCCTTGATTGAATCTTCAAGGAGATATGAACAAGAACCAAGTATAAACCACCAATGATTTCATGTGAATCACTATTGAATACAATGAATAATAAGACTCCATCAAAAACAAACCAAAAAAGAGGAAAATTTCCTCTATAATGAACTCTTAAATATAATTAAAAGATAATAAAGGAGTAATGGGGTAAGAGTGGGATAACATAGATCAAATAACTTCAACATAAATGATCTAACATGATCCATGAGGTTTGGAACACTAAGGGAGGTGATCGGGGAAGGGGAGGATGAGTAAGGGTTAACCAATAATTGAGGGAATGTCTAATATTCAGAAAAAAGAGGTAATAAAACTCATATTTATAATCAAATCATGCTGTCTCTACCAAAACATGGTTCATATTCAAAACTCATGTGGTGGGTTTTGTAAAAGTGTAGTCTAGAACCCTCATTGTCG
Source organism: Viscum album (assembly GCA_963277665.1). NCBI lineage: Eukaryota > Viridiplantae > Streptophyta > Magnoliopsida > Santalales > Viscaceae > Viscum > Viscum album. The sequence goes on along the minus strand of OY728146.1, from coordinate 193,621,014 downwards.
TTTTATCTTTTTTCCCATTTTAAAATGGAATTTGGCTTCCCACAAATCATCGAACGTCGAGTGGTAAAATCCATTGTGGTTCTTCTATATTATTCCATGTATAGAATCACTGACCTAGTTCCTATTCCATAACCATTTTACCCTTACCATGTCTAAGGCTACAATGTGGTGATATTGGGTATCTTATTTTGGATAGTTGATCCTCCAATATTCCATGCCCACCCAAGTGAATTTCAAGATTAACATGGTGTATAAGAAAACCACTAGTATAACACACATAATACCATGTAATCCCCAATTCATGGTTATATATCCCATTTTACACAAGTGCATTCCAAAAATAAAACTACCACTTCCATTTCTAGACAATTCATTACGCAAGCCGTAGTGGACATCAAAAGGATAAAACACTACCTAAAACCTCAAAATCACCACAAAACTCTCCATAAACATCACCAATACATGATAATTCACAAAGGAAAGTTCATAAAGTGTATTTTCCATTACACTCATTCTATTTATTTGGGTTTCCCAATTATTTCTCAATTCTACGTCATGGTGATAATATTTTCCCCCAAACTATAATAACAATGTGTGTATTAATGCATATTTTCAATGGAAACATAGTGATTCCAAGATCTTATATCTGAAAATTAACCAAAAAACTGATATCAAATCCCTCACATTATCTTATTGACTAGGTTTCATCATTCACATTGGTTTTCCATCTATAGGGTTGGCATCCAGAAAAGGACATTTCATTTTAAACATCTGTTTTAACTACATTAAAACTCATATAATATGTAATTTTTCATATGATCTTAATCTATATATTATTATTGTCATTTTCACTAGATGTTAAACTATGTGATGTGTGGTCCATCTAGTAAGACTTGAATCTTATTAGAGAAGTATACTGAGTAAGACATATGTTCCACTATGTATTATCAAAATCTACAAAAGGATCATTTTCATGTGGTTCTTTATCCATAAATCTATTTTATGGGAAAATGAAATTTACCCTAGGAAAGATCCTAATATTCATAGGGGTATTATATAAAAACTATATGTGGAATGATTCATGATATTTAAATATATGTAATGATGTTGGGATCTCCTATAATAGGCCTTTGTGAAAATTATAATCACACTGGTTATACCCTATTGGTGAGACCCTTACTCATTCACATCAATTTATTTATTTCTTTCTCACATAATTGTTTCCATACATCTCATCCTTCTCCTCTGATACATGTGAATTTTTTTTATAGGGGAACTTTTACAAGAACTATGAATGGATTGATACATATTACTATAGGATATTTTTTTATCATTCATCCTTGGGTATGAAACCTAATAAATTTAGGAAAAATGAATCATAAAAAATGATTCATGAAAATAAATAATCGACATATATGGTGCATACAACACTCTAGAAATAAATACATAAAAGTAAACATCAAAAATAAATAAAATACATAAAAAACATGTGTAATCAATAAACTTTTTGGTCAGGAAAATGTTTGGGGGAAACTATGTACCACAAATGATACATATACAAACTGACTGTTACCATATTTGTTTAACATATCAAAAAAACCACTAATCATGGTCCGATAATGTACATAGCTCATCACCCTCCCCACCTCCATCTCAAATTCCTCCTACCACCTGAATGAACATTATATTGGAAATTAAATACTGCTGTATATTTATATTTAAACATAAAACCAATAAATTTTTTCAAACTAAATGATTTTTATTTTTTTTGATTTACCTGCTCACCACCTGTCAATGAAATACCACCAAAGGTATATCCATTCATCTTCTAATATAAATACATCAACACTTTCTGCAAAGCGGATATCTGATCCCCCTGGTCATGAACTGAATTTCGTAGAGAAACAATCTCTCTCTGAGTATCTCGGGGTATTGAATGTCTATATCAAGGAGTAGATGAAAATAAAATCCCTGGTGGCCTGCCAAAGACCTCAAATGGTACATGTCCCAAACCCATCCCATGCACTCTACTAGGATTCTCCTTTATAAGGATATTAGCAACGGGGGCATCCAGAGAGACTGAGTAGGATTGCACAGGATTGACATCCCACATTTCTTTAAATAATTCCTATAAATTAGATTGTAGTTATATTAGAAGAAATATATATTTACAAAGTAACAACTGATAATAAGTTATTATAATAAAAAATGAGTTCATTCCCCAACTTCATTGGTAGGCTCATTAAAAAAACCTCTCTCATATTTTTTTTAACATTCAACCACACTTCTGTTTGGGGTGCTTCATGCCCTAAACACAATGAATGCACTAAACAAACAAAAATCAACATTTTAATATATTAAACCAATTATATTGTCTTCTAAATATTTAAACTAATGAAAATATTACTAGATAATATCGACTTCAATAAAAAATCATTTCCCCTAAAGTGTGAGGGATGACCTTCTTAGCCCTAATTGATGCATTCTTTCATAAAAGATCTTGAAATAAATAAAATTAAATTTAATTGTAATGTATTAAATTTCATATCATATTCCCATACGTGTCTAGATGTAAAATTATATTATTATAGTGATATTTATTTAAAAACCATATTTTGTACATCATGATGTATGTCAACAAAAACCTTTCATTACTCTTTGGGTACCCCATCAGGTAGTTTGTCACACATCATTTGAACAGTCAACGAAGTATCGTTGACATCACCCCACAATATTTATTTAATGTATTTCCATTTTTTTCAAGATTTTTCAATGTTCGCATTCAGTCTATCAAATCATCAACCGTAAAGTGTAAAAACATCTACACACAGAAATTCATTTTGAAAATATTAATAACATGACATTTAATTACACCACAATGTATTAAAATTTTCTTTTATTTGGGAATCAAAAACAAATATTTTTCAAATTTTAGGAATATGTATCCAATTATCATATAAAAAAATATTTTAAATGGTTTTTGTGGCTAGTTTTCCTCAAATATGGCCATGTAATCCTATGACGTTATCCATAGGGACCCTATATGAATGAAATCGGAAAAATATCTTTTATCCGGTCAGATTCCATACATCTAAAAAATTTATACTTTTACCAATATTTTCATTATTTCAATCCTTAATGAACAAAATTTTAGTATTAAAAAGGTGCAATAAAAATATTAATATAAAAATTTGAACCTATTAAATTCACCATTCATTATCCCCACGATGAACTAGAAGTGGCATGTCGCTCCCCCTAAATGAATGAGTAGTTGTACATACAATCATTTTCTCCTTCAACCATGTTGTTTTATTGCCCCATTACTTTATCCACATTATTCATTATTTCTAGAATAACATTTTTAATATCTAGGTGGACAAATAATATTGATTCCTATTGTTGATGATATTCAATGTCAGAGGTCAAATATTCCACTTCATCACCCAAATCATACAAATCTCTTTGTTTTATGTGAGAAACTACACTCTACCCTTCATCCACAACATCATTCACATAATAAACCCTTTTTTCTTTCAATGATAATATATATGGATCATTCAGTTCACAATAAACAACATCCATAAAGAGAGAGAAGCTCACAGAAGTAAATTGCAAGGAATATCTTTTCAAACCTTTGATAATATTGACCCAATTGAATTTTAATAAAAACCACTCAAAATTTCCCATGGTAGATTAATTCAATAATACTGATCAGTTTTCCATAGTAACCCACTTCAAAAAATGGAAATATACCACTATTCTAAGCTTTCAAAGATTATTCTTTATTGACTGTATGAAATCTAATGTCATTCATGTTTTAAGCATCAAAATTTCTAAATTATTTTAGAGGACCTCAATAAAGAAACATCAAATATTCTGAAAACTCAATTAGAGTATCAGTTTTCATGATCTAAAAAATAAATATTCTTAATAATAATTAAAAAATATATGTGTCAACTTAATATTCATATTTATTGAACTATTTAAGAATCTACACGTCATGAAAAAAATTATACAAGATCATTATTAAAATCTTTCATTATATATTTCTCATTTTGTGTTCATACTCTCATTCCTATCATTTTTTGTATCCTCAAATCTTCAACAAATAGATCTGGAATATCACTATTCAGTAGCACATATCGATGTGCCTATAATAATTCTATTTCTATTAGTGTAAAATTTGAGGTCCTCCCAACTGATCGACCAATAGCATAAAATATTTTTCATTTCCCATGTATTTGAGAATGATTCAATGTGTCGTCAGTACCTCTAACTCGATTAAATATTGTCTGAATGACATCCAATTTTCAAGAAAAAAAGGTAAGACACTCTTTTACTAAATAGCTTTCAGAAATAGAGACTTCTGGTTGAGCTTTATTTAACATGTATGATTTCAAGTTCCCAAGATATCTATGATATAAAATAAAAAAAAGAATTGTGAATTTAATTATGTGTCAAAAATTTATTACATAACTGAAAAAAATATAAATAAAGTACCTCTCAATAGAATAAATCAATCGATAATGAACGAGGCCTCTTAATTTAGCTTCCTCAACCAAATGCATAATTAAATATATCATGACAGTAAAAAAATGGAGGAAAGATCATCTCCATTAAACAGTGTGTCAACACAAACCTCTACTGAAGGTTTTCAAGCGTAAATCGATGTAGAGATTTCTCAAATAGTTATATGAGAAATGGGCAGAATTGGAGTACAGTAGGAGTAAATTTTAAGGTAATAATGCACGTAATGTCAATGGTAGTAACTACTGTAACACAATATGTGAGTTGTAACTTTTCAATCCTTGTATCATGTGATTATTTAAGTCAAAACACCTCAAGATGTTACTTGAATACCAATTAGATACATTCACATGCTTTAAAATTTTACGGAATGTGTCTTTATCCCAATTTTTCATTGTAAGAATTGTCGGAGAATACATTTCATTATCATCTATCTGGATATCACATTTTATGTTCATTACTTGTAAGTCATTCCAAGCATTGATATGATCCTTCAACTTTTAATGCTCATTAATAAGTGTGAAGATCAAATTATTACTAAAATTCTTCTCCATATGCATCAAATCTAGATTATGCTGCAAAAAAATTAATTTATCAATAGGAAAGAATGAAGAATATACTTTTTTTCTTCAATTGTTTCATTTTGATTTCTAATGATAATAAACATCGAACTCATTTCCCTCTATCCTTAAAATAATAAACCTTCCCAAATTCAATTTCATATATTCTGTGTTCTGTCAATATTTTAGAACTAGTTAAAACATTTGAGGTGGTCTACAATCAATGAAACCATTAAATTTTGATTTGTTTTGGTGAAATCTATGAGATGCATCGGGAAATCGTCGATGGAAAAGATGCAACATTTTATACTATGAGGTATCCATTTGAGATCAAAATCAAAGAAACAAAAAAGAAAAGGCAAACCTATATAAGTGTTCCAACTAAATAAATCCCAATGCCCAAGGATGTCACTAATGGTCCATATTAAAGCAGGATGCATTTTGAGCATTTTTTTAGAAGAATCATTGAATGTCTCAGCACGGTTTCTCCATAAATCCTGAAATTATTCAATTAAAGGCTGAAACTATAAATAAATATCATTTCCAAGAATTTTATTCCAAGAATGAGCATCAAAATGATAAAATACTTTGGATTCATACACATCCATAGAGGCAAATTGTAAGGGATCAAAATAACTACCTGAATGCTATAATTGGTACTCAAATTCCAAAACGGGATTAATCCATCGGTAGCCAATCCCAACTGAATATTCCTAGGATCAGATGAGAAATATATATGTATTGAATCAAATATCTTCCAATATTGTGAATCTTGTGGTTGTTGCATTAACACATTATTTTTTTTATCTACAAAATTCCACTTCATATGTTCGACGGTTTTTTATGACATAAATAATCATTGAAGATGAGGATTTAAAGGAATGTAACACAAATCATTTTCAGGATTGTTCCTTTTCTCCTTCTTCATGGTAGTATGTTTCTTTAGACTTCCAACATCTCACGTTGAATAGCATCTAGAAGAATAAAAAATTTCACAATCCTGTCTACATGAATCCTCCCACCAATAAAGCATACAATCATTGGGACCCACATGTATATATGTTTAATTCAATCCAATCATATTAAAAACTATTTTCATATCATAAATAGACTTGGGGTTTTTTATCAGGAAATTCCTCACACAATAATTACACAATAATGGAGATTTCCTTATTTGTAATTCCAAATAGACATTTGATAGGGTACAACTTTAGTAGAAAATAAAGTTTTGAATATTTCATACATCCATAATTTAACAATTTATTTCCACCATCAACTAAATAATATAATTTATTTTACTTAGTTATGTTTTCTCTTACATTAGTCGCCTCATAATCAAGAGGAGGATCCACTAATATTTTAAAATCTTTATTTGGTTTCCCTAACATCACCAAAACATCACATGTTATGTTGCTATTTGTAGCACCCTCATCTGGTTGTTATGATATTCTTTGATGTTGATAGTGGTGTCTTGGTGTAAAAAATGCATCATTTATAATGTTTTTCATTTCATTTCACATTTTTGATGAATTTGGGATCTCATTCTATGGATTGACATCAGTGACCAACCTTTATGTAATGTTTGATTCTTTGGGCCAAGTACAACACCAATATTGTCTATGGAATTGCTTAAATATTAAGTGTCCATAAACTTCATAAAACTTCAACCATATTCTAAATTAACATTTAGGACATAGAAATATTATTATGCTTTTAATGGATCGATTATAAATTAGGAAATCGAAAAAATCTTCCAAACCATTAATATAATGAGGTGTGTTCCTCGGTAATGTGATCCAGCTTTTATCCATGTATATCACTATGTTCCAATATAATAATAATAAAATTAAAACACATAACTATAAATAATTTGGGAAAGAGATTAGTATATAATTTTTTTTTAAAAAAATATATAAATATGTTTATGATTTGGAAATATTCTATGATTAGATAAAAAAATCCTCAAAGACAGTTTTTCCCAATAGCCCATGGTAACTTAAGGCACATTAAGTTGATATCTGGCCAAGAAATTTCCCATAATATACCAATTAAGTCCCAAAAATACTATCTCATATCTACCAAGACATCCCAAACTATATTACAATTTCAAAGATGAGGCGAGAATGCCTTTGATACCAATTTTCACAAACCAACATAGAAAACCTACCTAAGAAGCATAATATATGGTTTCTGTGTAGATCACATATTTCATGTATGAATATATAGATAAAAATAAATAACAATGTGGTGATGAAAATAAAGGCATAATATATTTTTGAAGATATACATGTGTGATAAAGAATACAGATGGAGGAATCATTGAGGAAGGGAAATTGATCATGGGATGACGAGAATGTGTTAGAGGTGGAGCTAGAGGAATGGACGTAGGGAGAAATACATTGGAAATAGGAGATGGTAAGGATGGAATATATCTAATCATGAGGTAAGGAGGAGGAATCATGTATGGGGTGTGAGGAAGATGAAAGATTTGGAGGGGGGGTTCGTGAGTTATAGGTAAATGTGTTTGTGGAAGAAAATAGATATTGCGTAGAGAATATTTAAGAAGGGAAAATACGAGACAAAATTAAAACACATGTATAGGAGGGCCACCAACATTATTATATGAAAATTTAATATTGAATATTTTATAATATGTTAGAAAAATCACCCAATTAAAATTATAAATCTGTATACGCACCGTATATTAGTTCTGTAAGAATAAAAATAGAACCAAATATGTTGATCCATCCCATGTAATGGTAGTATATATTATCATGGGGTTCTAAAGAAAATTTTAGTTTATCATAATCATTTTATTAATTGGAATAATATCCATCAAAATACATAGTTCAATATATACTGGCACATTGGGTATTTATAAGTATAAGGCAACCATTTTGGGCAGTATACTCAGTAGGCCAATTTTTTGTGATTTAATTCAGTTTGTATAAAATGACGACCAAAATACCATCAAATGGTTTGATGATTATATTGTCTATGTTATTTGAGTGGTAAAATATATCTATTCAATAATAATATTTGGGATACTGATTTAGGAGATACATGGAAACCACAACCCCTTCCTTACTGATGAACATACAAATGTTTTCCCTGAAACTAATGCCAATAATTATTGACTCAAGAAGTAGGATATTAATGTCTCATGGAATGGATATGTTGGATTCCAGACTAATAATATGTTCTCTATCTTGAAAGCCAATAATGAGACACTTTGAAACGATTTCCCTAATTTCCAAACCATTTCTCACATCTGGATAATATTTAAAGACATGACCTAATAAAAACTCACCTCTGTAAACAAAATATTCATCACTTGGACCACTATGTCCTGCATGGTCAGTGGTAAGATGAGTGTAACACTCTAATTCCACCTTCAATATGCTAATGGTTGATGCCTAGTACCATGTAGATATAAAAATATATTGAAGGCCTTATCATAATATAACTTTACACACACATACATATCTAGTCATGCATATATCTATAAGGTTTACGATACATGAGAACTTGCTTCTAATAATTAGTATTAAAAATGTGTGAAACAATAACATATATAGGTAATTTATTGATCTTGGTATATAAATAACCATGATAATCAGCCTTCACCATATTTGAATAATAATTTGGTAAGGCAATGGACCAGCTGGAACTAACCTCCAAAATTTCAATTTTATAAATAGAATCAGCAACCTGATTTTCCTCCCTATATCCATGAGTAAGGTCATGAAAAGTTAATTTAGAAAGTTTATGATATTCAATCTTGCATGAGGTAATCCTCCATGATATATTTGATGAAAATTCATTAAGAATTTTCCTAGAAACAAATCAATATGATTTGAACCAAAATGCATGCCATTTGTAATGGATATCATACATGATCGCCTTTATCATAGGACATAGTTCAAACTCAATCCCAAAAAAATTTATAATGAAATGAAATAAGAATCCCATAATAAGACTGTAATGGGTGCGAAAAAATGAAACCACAGCCAGCAAGACCTGATGAACCTAAATCTACCCCTTCAACATTTACTTTCAACCAACCTATAATAGGAGGTATCCATTGAATTGATTTAAGCAGTAATGGGTTATTTTCATTACCATGAACACCATGTGATCTCAACACATCCATATCTAAAACATCATTATTTATTGACCTAGTTTGGGTATTATATTCCAAAATGATTCAAAGATGAATATCCATGACTCCGTCATGAAAATAAGGTTTTTGATTATTGAAAAACAACTCATTTCTTAATCCCCATGTATATGAAAGCACACTGACAGTCGTAACCATCATAAGGGAAAATATTTCATCACTTCATGGTATTCTACATATTGCGATGAGATACCCCTCAATGGTATTGAAATTAATTTTACAATGAAAAGACCCCTTCACATAACTCCATAATAATTTAGTGAACCTACATCATCCAAATAAATTAACTAGGGACTCCTTAGCATTCAAACATAAGAAATATGTCAAAGCTAGTAGAATTCCTATATGATAGATAAAGCATTGTATGGGTAAGCACTGTATCCAAATTTTCTAAATCAAAAACATATCAACTAAGGAAGTAAATTGTTTCCTAAAACATACTACCCAAGGTAGATGACAAATAGGGGAACCAAAGTGTCATCGATTCCAATACTAAGTAGTGAATTTACAATCTAGAATGGGCATTCATACAAAAATATCACAGTCTAAAAAATCATACTTGGAATATTCCACAACTAGATGAGAAGGAATAAGAACCCAAGTACCAAAATTAATTTGTAAATCAGAAATAGTTACATCCTTCAGAGTTGTAGGAATGGAAATATCATCAATAATATGTCTATATTTCCAAGGAGTTCCCATGAAATTTAGTTGGGAATTATTACGAACCCCCATTTTAGAACATCCCATAATATATAAATATGAATATTTGATAGAAATACAAACTAATGAGAGAAAATATATGGCATCAATATTGTGTAATTTATTGAAAAATCTGTTGATAAGTAATTCCAAAGATAATTCAGATGTGAAAAGATCCCACTACATGAATTTTTTATCACAATATCATTGAATATTTTTATATCATTATATGTCATTCCTCCAATATTCATAGGCTTGACACACTCTTTCCAAGCTTCCATGACCAACATTCTTTCATGAATTGATTTAGTCAGAATAAAATTTTGAATATTACTCTTCAATTCCTTGAATATAATTCTAGTCCATATGTAAAAAGAAAATGAGTATACAAGCATTGAGGTGAAAAAAGAATTAACCAAAAAAATCTTCCTACCTAATACATAGTCTTACCCTTCCATGTTTACTACTAGTTAACAATTTTTTAGGAAATGTTCACTATAAAACGTCTTTTTAATCATCCCCAAAAATGGGGATGTCCAAGGTAAATAATGGGAAAGGAACCTCTCTTCGCACCAAGGTTTTGGGAAACCCTATTTTACTTAAAAATAGTCACTCCATTTCCAAACATAGATTAAAACATGTTATAACAAATATCCTAACCTATAACTTCTTCATAATGTGAAAATTTCTCTTTAAGTAATAGATCTTAACTTTATCAGCCTTACTAAGGAGAAAAATATCATCAACGTAATGAAAACATGTAGGAAAAAATAAATCCCCCCAACCATAATCCACTAATAAATAAAAATATTAACAATATCTATAAGAATTAAACTTAGATAATCCTCAACTATCAAAAATAAATTCCCAGATAAAGGATCACCCATCCTGAGACCTATTGGGAACTAGAGGAAACACCTTGGGGGCCAATTAAAACGAATAGATAGCTTGGAACTACACATGATACAAATAGTAAATCCAATGATCCTATTAGAAAATCCATGTATTTTCACATATAAAAAACACTATTTTATTGTATCAAAGTCAGTCAATATATAAATTTTCAATTCCATATTCCCATTCATTTCCTTCTTATTAATGATGTTCACACATTAATAATATGTGTAATGTCAATTTTTAATGTTCCTCCCTTGAACAAACCCAAACAAATTTTTAGAAATAAAACCCTTAGTAATATCACCAATCCTTTGAGTCATTATTTTTCTAATGGACATTGGTATAGAATTTCTAATAGCAACAGGTTAGAAAAAATTATGTCGAGAGAATTATCTTTTTTTGGGATTTATTCAATGAAATTGCAGTAAAACCAAAATGGCATTGATGAATGAATAAATAAATTTCATAGCATTTATTACTTCAAGATAAGGGATGACACAATAAAAAAAGAATAATTTTTTGGTAAATACATCTTGTCCACAACACAATCCACATTTAAATAGAAGAGAGATGAATGAATATAGTTTTCACTGGATGCCTCAACCAGCCTTCTATTCTGAGTATCATCAATAAAATTTTCAATGAATTTGAGTAATTTTCCAGTTTTTTCATCTTTATTATATAATGAAAGGGCCTGAAAATGATAATTTACAGTATTCAGTATTTCATTCTCAAAACTAAATTGATTACTATTGATTTTTATAGTAGTGGTACTCTTTATTCCCATTTTCTCCCTATGCATAAAATAATAGAATTTTGAATTCTTATCTTTGTCCTTTATCTATATGATATTAAATTGATTATAATAAAGATTATATTTTAGATTCATGCTATTATTAATTTTGGAGATGGTTTGTATCTCTTCTTGAGAGGGAACATCCTATGGAATATTGTTTTGTTGATAGAAAATCAAATGAGATTCATCCTCTTTATTTTAATTTTAAGGATTAAAAGGGTGTTCTTTACTCCATTATTTTAGTATAATATTAAAATTATTCAGATTTTATGTTAGACTATGTAGAATAATTACCAAAAGATCAATCTTACAGACATCAAAAAAGATTTCTCTACAGCTAGGAACAACAATCCAATAATTCATAGACATAAAATGAAGAGGGTATGACATTGATGTATGAACATATAGATCAATTAAAAGAGGAATATGATTAGAACAAAATCATGGAAGGGTGAGACCATATATTTTAAGGGAACTATTCCAATCATCATATTACACGAAAAACCTATCATGTATACAAGCTTTCCATCCATTTGATGTATATCTACTCCATGTGTCATCAGCTCCATATATGGGAACATTTACCTAGGCACATTTATCATTACATGAATAAAATTTGTTGGCTGAGATTCGAAATAAAGTAATACCAGTTTTTTCATCTGTCCTAAAAAAATTAATGTCACCAATCAATATACAACTACTAACAATATTATTTGATATGGATTCCTGATTTCTCCAAAGTTCCTTTCATCTTGTATATAAATTTAAGGCAATGAAAAAATTCACAGAAAGTGTAACGTTTACAATGTAGTAGGATATGGTCACTGAATAATGATCATTATCGATGGAAATGATAGTAGAATAATCATGTTTAAGAACCCAAAAGGAATTTATGATAGCATTAGATTTATTATTTTTAACAAATTATTAACCAAAATATTCCCATATGAAAGCCAAATTGTTCTACAAATTAAACCATTGCTCATAAACACCAATAAATTATGTTTTATTTTTAATAAGAAAATTCTTAGGGTTTTTACTGTGGGAGGGTTCCTAAGTCCTTTGCAGTTTTTGAAGAATATCTCCATTACTTTGAAGACCTTATCCTTGTACCAGGAAAATCAAAAAAAATTGTGAACCTACCATTTTTAGAGGCAAAAATTTTCAAAACTCTAACTACAATATCATCTATACAATCAGAAGATGAGGGATCACATATATCCTATCCATACGGGGAGTACTCCTTATCATATACAGAAGATACATGGATATTGAGAGGATTGACCATATTTGTAACATCCCAAGTAAGTAATGAATAATAGATATTTTTATCCATGTCTATTAATTATTTATAAAGTGTTATAGAGGCTTAAAATGAAAATAAATACAATCTTATGCATGGAATACACTAATATTCTTAAAAGATTGTTTTAGTGCCTTTTGATGGAAAACCATTTTTGAATCTATATTTTGACAATTTTATAGACTATTTTTGTCAAAATAAACTTATTATTTATGATTGGGACATCAAAATTTACCTTGTGTGAAGTTTTGGTATTTTTCGGACAATGTTCATTTTTTAATGAATAGTGAAAAATACTGCATTTTACATCAAAACTGCTTTTTAATCTAATTTATTTATATTATTAGATTATGTTTTGAATTAGTTTTGAAGTGAAATTAGAATATATTTTTACCATTTTATCCAATGGTGGTCATTGGAATCAATTTCACTTTGAAATTAGACTTAAACTGGTGTCAATCTTTTGATACTTATTGTTTTGTAAAAACACGCTATTTTCTCTGGCAGTGGAAATTAATTATTAAATTAATTAATGTGACTTATATTATTTGAATTTTGTAAAATATACTTCATTTTTTAATTCGAAATATCAAATATAGCTTAGGGTGAATTTTTGGTAATTTTCTGAAAAACATCAATTTTTGATGAATAGTGAAACCACTAAGTGGTAATCAAGCAAACTGATTTTTCAGTTAAATGAAAGTTTACCACTAATGTGTATTGAATTTTGAAAATCCGACATACATGGTTGTCATTAAGAAGTAAAATGTGGTTCAATGAGATTATAATAATTTTTGGTGAATAGTAACTTATTAAGTTTTTAATCGCAATTAGTGGTAATTAGGGTAGTTTAAGGTATAAATAATGCTTTAATAATATGAAATGACCTAGAAACATGTCCCAATCTTATTGGTTGTGTCATAGCCGACCAAGACAAGCCATGGGTCAACTTGGGGACCCCATGGATCCACTTTTGTTGGGAAATGACAAAAATAACTTTTTATTTAATGTAAAAGTAAAAATGACACAAACAAGAGATGTTTTACAAAAACAATTTTTACATGGGGTTATAAAGATCAGATATTTGATTATAAATAGTAATTGGAAAGATAAAACGATTTCCTACATCATAGTATTTTTTTATGATTTTTAGACATTAAATAAATTAAATTATTTATGACATAATAATGATGCAGCGATGACATCATTATTTGACGATTTAAATAAAATGGAAAGATAATGTAAAATATATGAACTACACATGGCCAAAACCAATTGGATGAGTGGATTTAGAACCCTTATCACCTTATCCACGAATTATGTCAATGTGGGACCTTTTGAAACCGAAACACATTTTCAAATAAAGTAATATTTCTTTACTTTCCAAAAGTGCCCCTCCTCTCCTCTTATAAAAGGCCCCCACCTCTACCTCATTTCACACACTTCTCAAGCCTTTGGCTCGGCCAAACCCTGACCATTTAATCTCTCCACATCCCTCTCCTCATCCTAGAGGATTCCCTTTGGGAAGAATCCTTTCAAAGGAAGCCTTTAGGCTCAAATTAAAAGGAGTTACACTTTTTAAGGTAATTCATTCTCTCATGTTCATTTGTTTTATTTTGCTTCTCCAACCACCTAAACTCTTTTTATTTATTTTCTTTGTAACAATGCCAGTATCTTCAATATACTAGGATGTTTTTATAAGATTTATTTGAGCTACACTCTCACACAACTACATAAAATGGTTAAAGAACATACGGTTTCCGTGGATGGCAAAATTCTGCCTCCCGGAACGATGATTGTTCAATACTCATTTAACACCTTCAAAGGTGGCCATTATGGTGTCACTATTTTTATATATGATATATAATATGTTTATGTTTTCCTTAAGCTTCTGTTTTTTTAATTTTGGGAATACCTTTATGGTTCCCATTATGGGTAAACACGATATCTTCATTTTAGGAAGTGCGGACTACCGCCCCCTGAAAGTGATTTGATTCGTTAATACCATATGTGGGATGTGTAAAGGAAAAAGTTAATGATATTATATATTTTATTATACTGGAATTATAATATACTCTTATATAATTATGATTCCATTCCAAAAAATAAACGAAATAGAAATGGAAGTAGCATTCATGCGTACGTACGACTTACCGTCTCCATGAACGGTGCATTTCATTTCTTACCTCTAAAGGTGATGTACTTTTATAAATACATATATATGCTGAATATATATGATGTATATGTTATCCAAATCATTAATGTCATTCTGGATATAACGAACCATTGACCAAATTAACAACATGTAAGTGTAAGAAGTCTATTTTTGACTGAAGAACCAAATACCGAAAAAATGGACATTATTAACTTAAATGATTACATGATGTGCATAACATGGTATAAAAGGAATAGTGAAATTGAAAAAGGTTCTTAAGCAAGTAGAGATTAACTCAAGTTTATTATTCAGGAGATTAAAGAACGGTCGGGTCAAGTCAGATACGAGGTATGGGACTTCGTCTCAATCTCCTTTCGTTGAGGCATATTTTATTTTATACACAACTTTCTTTTATACGGTGTATAAACCCCTTTGACTTTTATGTTTATTCAAAAGGAATCTTTTTTATATGAAGCATTTACTAAACGACAAAAGGGAATGTTTTTGTCGTACGTATGCGGCGACAACGACTTCTCCGCCATCGTGACCGTTATTTGAGTTTCGACTTCCTCTACAAGCCATACCTTTTTTTTAAAGCGAAAAATAAATACCATGTTTTACTTTGGTATTGAAAATGGTTTTAATAATGTTTTTATTATATCAATGTGTTGTATTGATATCTCGTGATTGAAATGTGGAAATATTATGTTTCCATTATGCATGTTTTATGTGATATGACTATGTTATGGTTCTTGGGAATGATTATGAAGACGGGTGGTTCTGTGATAAACTAAGGGCGGGTGAGCCCGTTATAGCTATCCAATGAATTGGGTAACGTGAAGGAGTGAAACGTTAAGGTTTTTCCGAAGAGATTTTAGGGAATATACTGTGATGGGTATTCCAAACGTAACCAAGAGGGTTACTCCCTACGTAAGAATGTTATGAATGCCTCAAGTTACCTTTATGTCTTATGATTTCTATGATTTATTCATGATTTTATGAGGAATGTTAAAGTGCCTATGTTTTATGGTTAAAGTATGATTTCATTCTTATGTATATATGAACTCATGTTTCCTTTCCATGTTTTTTTTATAACCCATACTGAGTTTTTAGGCTCATCCCAAGTTTTTGAAATGTTTTTCACAGGTCAAGGGAAAGGTACATGATAAGATGATCGAGTCAAGGATGTGTCAAGAAATAATCCATGTTTTATTTTAAAGGTGTTTCCATTGATGGGAATGAAGAATACTATCTATCTGTAACCACTTTGTTTAGATGTGGAATGTAATGCAAGTTTTATGATCTAATTCCCTAAAACTCTAAACCTGAAAAGATACTCAATGTGTAATCTTGTAATAACTCAAGATTAAGTAAGGTTTAAGGCTGGGGCCTTATAGTTGGTATCAGAGGTCGGTTTAGATAACTTTAGGAGTTAGAATTCTATTAAATGATTATCCAAAAATATTTTTTTTTTGAAATGATATAGCATTTAATGATTACCATGTTGCTTCATCTAAGACATGTTTGTTCAGAATGGTTTTCCGCAGAGGAAATAGGGAAGCAGTGCTAGGAAGGCATACAGAAGGAAATAACCTTCCGAATCAACATCCAGAAATGGTCGGAATTGGAACTGAACAGTTTGTCGCAGTAATGGAGCAGTTGACTCAAGCGATAAATGGTGGTGGTATCCATGCACGAGATCAGCCAGATCAACCGCAGAGGAACATGTCAGTGGTGGAACATTTCATGAGGAAACATCCACCATCATTCAGAGGATCATCTGACCCTGTGCTAGCTGAAAGGTTGATTAAAGCACTGGAGAAGATTTTTGATGTCATGGGGTGTTCATACAATCAAAAGGTTAGTCTTGCTATTTACCGTTTGGAGGGTGAAGCAGATCAGTGGTGGTCTATGGTTACAAATATCAGGGACGCCGATGAGATTGATGCTCTTGACTGGGATGAATTCAAAGGTATGTTTCTTGAGAAGTATTTTCCTAAGGCTGTTCGACTTAGGATGGAAAAGCAATTCTTGGAATTGAGGCAAGAGGAAGACTCAATGGCTGCCTATGAGGAAAGGTTCACTCGATTGGCAAGGTATGATCTAAATTTTATCCGAGACCTTGATAGTAAAATCAATCATTTTTACTCAGGATTAAAGCCAAAATATCGAAGGGAATTAGCTTCTCGTGAGTTTAAAAGTTATGAAAAGCTTGTTCGATGTGCTGAGAAGGTGGAAATAGAGTTTTACGATGACCAAGTTTTATATAAAAACCAGCAGAAGAAGAGACCGAGGTGGCAGGAGAAAGGTAAGAATTCTTCAAAAAAGTCTGATGGTAAGAGAACTATGTTTCCAGTTTGTGATAAATGTGGAAAAAGGCATGCTGGGGAATGTCTTCTGAATTCTAGAAAGTGCTACCGATGTGGTAAGATGGGACATAAGGCTCGTGATTTCACTGAAAAGGATCAAGGTGAAGGTAAGAACAAATTTGATTTACAGTTAGTGAAATGTTATAAGTGCAATGAGATGGGTCACTATGCAAACGAGTGTCTGACAAAGAGCTTGAGTGATGGGAAGCAGTTAGACTACAAGAAGAAAGGGGTGGTGAAATCCTTTGCAACTACTTCAGCAAATGTCGGGCCATCAAATGAAGTTGTATCAGGTACTTTGTTTGTTTTTTCAGATTATGCCAGTGTGTTGTTTGATTCGAGGTCTACACATTCTTTCATCTCTGAAACCTTTTCTAGTAAAATGGGATACCATCTCAAGAAATGACTCCTGAACTTTTGGTAAAAACACCTGGGGGGAATGTTGAGGCAAAAAGAATTTATAAGAATCTTCCTATCCTTATATGTGGAAAGAACCTACTTGCAAACCTTATTGTTCTACCTCTAGTAGAGTTTGATGTTATCCTGGGTATGGATTGGCTCTCTATTTACCATGCTAAGATTGACTGTAGAGCTAAAGAAGTTTCTTTTCAGAAATACAATCAGTTTGTTTACAAGAATGAACCCTTACTTTTGATAACATATCAAGAGGCTGAGAAACTAGTAAAAGATGGAAATGAATGTTACCTTGCACACGTCGTTGAAAATAAAGGAACTGTTCAGATTAATTATGTTCTAGTGGTAAATGAGTATCCTGATGTTTTTCCTGATGAGTTGCCTGGAATAATACCAGATCGGGAAGTTGAGTTTACTGTTGACTTAGTTCCTGATGCTATGCCAATTTCAAAACCCCCTTATCGAATGGCACAAATTGAACTTTTAGAGTTGAAGGAGAAATTGCAAGATTTATTAGAGAAAGGTTTCATTAGACCTAGCACATCACCATGGGGTGCTCCTGTTTTATTTGTTAAAAAGAAAGATGGTTCTATGAGACTTTGCATTGATTATAGAGCCTTGAATAATATCACTATTAAGAACAAATATCCTTTGCCTCATATCGATGATTTGTTTGATCAGCTCCAGGGAGCTCAGTTTTTTTCAAAGATTGACCTGAGATCGGGGTACCATCAGCTGAAGGTAAAGGAGGCAGATATTCTGAAGACCACATTCCGTACGAGATATGGCCATCATGAATTTGTAGTAATGTTTTTTGGGCTAACCAATGCACCTACTGTATTCATGGACTTAATGAATAGAATTTTCCATGAGTTCTTGGATAAGTTTGTGGTGGTTTTAATTGATGATATTTTGGTGTTTTCTAAAAGTAAAGAGGAGCATGAAAAACATTTAAGGGTTATCTTGCAAACCTTAAAAGAAAAAAACTGTATGGGAAATTCAGAAAGTGTGAGTTTTGGTTGCAACAAATTTCTTTCCTTGGTCACATTGTTTCTAAAGATGGAATAACTGTTGATCCTGCAAAAACAAAAGTTGTGTAAGAACGGCCAAGACCCACAAATGTAACCGAGATTCGTAGCTTCCTTGGTTTGGCGGGCTATTCCCGAAGGATTGTTAGAAATTTTTCACGGTTATCTAGTCCAATGACTAAGCTAACTCGGAAGGGTGTTAAGTTTATCTGGACAAAAGAATGTGATGATTGTTTTCAGGAATTGAAAAGAAGATTGGTGAATTCTCCAGTTTTGGCACTACCTTCCAGGAATGGTGAGTTTGTTATATACAGTGATGCTTCATTGAAAGGACTTGGTTGCGTCCTAATGCAGAATGATCAGGTAATTGCTTATGCTTCATGACAGTTGAAAACTCATGAGGTAAATTACCCTACACATGATTTGGAATTAGCTGCTGTTGTTTTTGCTTTAAAAATTTGGAGGCATCATTTGTATGGAGTAAAGTGTGAAATATATACCGATCACAAAAGTTTAAAGTATATATTCACTCAGAAAGAGTTAAACATGAGACAAAGGAGATGGCTAGAATTAATCAAGGATTATGATTGTACAATTCATTACCATCCGGGAAAAGAAAATAAAGTGGCTGATGCTTTGAGTCGAAAAAGTAATGCTTCATTAACAATGTTGCGTTTGAAACGTGATCCTTTGGTTATGGATTTAATGAACTTTGGCATAGAAGTTGTTGGTGCAGGAAGTCCTTCTGTTTTGTTTCAGGTATCAGTGAGAGCTTCTCTATCAGATAGAATCAAGAAAGCACATAAGCAAGACAGTGAGTTGCAGAAAAAGGTAGAGCTGGTTCAGAAAGGTAAGTTGCCTGAATTCAACATTGATAGTGAGATTTGGGAAGAGATTGTGTGTGCCTTGTGATTCACAGTTGAAGAGAGAGTTGTTATGTGAAGCTCATAGTTCTCTGTTTTCAGTTCATCCGGGCAGTACTAAGATGTATAGAGATCTGCGGGAGTATTACTGGTGGTATGGAATGAAAAGAGATATTGCGGATTTTACTGTGAAGTGTTTGACATGTCAACAGGTTAAAGCAGAGCGGCAGTTACCGAAAGGGATGCTTCAGCCTTTACCAGTGCCAGAGTGGAAATGGGAGAATATATCCATGGACTTTGTTGTTCGATTACCGAAGACATCTCGAGGTAATAATGCAATCTGGGTTATTGTTGATCGCTTGACCAAATCTGCTCATTTCCTTGCTATACGGGATACTTTCTCTCTTGATCAACTTTCCCGTTTGTATCTTCAAGAGATAGTCAGGTTACATGAAGTTCCTCTCTCCATTGTATCAGATCGTGATCCCAGGTTTACTTCTAACTTTTGGAAAGGCCTTCAGAAGTCGTTGGGTACTGAATTAAATTTTAGTACAGCTTTTCATCCTCAATCAGATGGGCAGTTAGAACGAACAATTCAGACATTGGAGGATATGCTACGAGCTTGTTCTATGTATTATCAGGGAAGTTGGGACCAACATCTTTCTTTGGTTGAGTTTTCATATAATAACAGTTTTCATTCCAGTATACAGATGGAACCATTTCAGGCATTATATGGGAAGCGGTGTCGAACTCCAACTTTCTGGGATGAAGTGGGTGAAAGGAAGTTGATGGGACCAGAATTGGTAGAAGAGATGGAAGAAAATGTTCACCTGATTCAGAAACACATGAGAACAGCTCAGAGCAGGCAGAAGAGTTATGCGGATAACCAGAGGAAGGATCTATCTTTCGAGGTAGGTGATCATGTTTTTCTCAAGGTTTCTCCTTGGAAAAGTGTGATGAGATTTGGTAAGAAAGGAAAGTTGAGTCCAAGGTTCATTGGACCATACGAAATTATGGAAAGAGTTGGATCAGTTTCTTACCGAGTGGCTTTACCTCTGAGTTTATCTCAGGTACACAATGTTTTTCACATTTCAATGTTGAGAAAGTATATTCCAGATCCATCTAATGTTTTGAGTCCAGAGGTAGTTCAGGTGGAAGAGAACCTATCTTATGAGGAACAACCGGTTCAGATTCTTGACCACAGGGAGAAAGTGTTACGGAATAAGGTGATTAAGCAGGTAAAGGTTTTGTGTAAAAACCACATGATTGAAGAGGCAACATGGGAATCTGAAAATGCAATGAGGGATAAGTACCCCCATTTATTCGATAAGTAAATAAATTGCGGGGACGCAATTTTCTAAAGGGGGGAAGGATGTAACATCCCAAGTAAGTAATGAATAATATATATTTTTATCTATGTCTATTAATGATTAAGATAGTGTTATAGAGGCTTAAAATGAAATAAATACAATCTTATGCATGGAATACACTAATATTCTTAAAAGATTGTTTTAGTGCCTTTTGATAGAAAACCATTTTTGAATCTATATTTTCACAATTTTATAGAATTTGTTTGTCAAAATAAACTTATTCTTTATGATTGGGACATCAAAATTTACCTTGTGTGAATTTTTGGTATTTTTCTGACAATGTTCATTTTTTAATGAATAGTGAAAAATACTGCATTTTACATCAAAACTGCTTTTTAATCTAATTTATTTATATTATTAGATTATGTTTTTAATTGGTTTTGAAGTGAAATTAGAATATATTTTTACCATTTTATCCAATGGTGGTCATTGGAATCAATTTCACTTTGAAATTAGACTTAAACTGGTGTCAATCTTTTGATACTTATTGTTTTGTAAAAACACGCTATTTTCTCTGGTAGCGGGAATTAATTATTAAATTAATTAATGTGACTTATATGATTTGAATTTTGTAAAATAGACTTTATTTTTGAATTCGGAATATCAAATATAGCTTAGGGTGAATTTTTGGTAATTTTCTGAAAAACTTCAATTTTTGATGAATAGTGAAACCACTAAGTGGTAATCAAGCAAACTGATTTTTCAGTTAAATGAAATTTTACCACTAATGTGTATTGAATTTTGAAAATCCTACATACATGGTTGTCATTAAGAAGTAAAATGTGGTTCAATGAGATTATAATAATTTTTTGGTGAATAGTAACTTATTAAGTTTTTAATCGCGATTAGTGGTAATTAGGGTAGTTTAAGGTATAAATAATGCTTTAATAATATGAAATGACCTAGACACATGTCCCAACCTTATTGGTTGTGTCATGGCCGACCAAGACAAGCCATGGGTCAACTTGGGGACCCCATGGATCCACTTTTGTTGGGAAATGATAAAAATAACTTTTTATTTAATGTAAAAGTAAAAATGACACAAACAATAGATGTTTTACAAAAACAATTTTTACATGGGGTTATAAAGATCATATATTTGATTATAAATAGTCATTGGAAATCTAAAAAGATTTCCTACATCATAGTATTTTTTTATGATTTTTAGACATTAAATAAATTAAATTATTTATGACATAATAATGATGTAGCGATGACATCATTATTTGACGATTTAAATAAAATGGAAAGATAATGTAAAATATATGAACTACACATGGACAAAACCAATTGGATGAGTGGATTTCGAACCCTTATCACCTTATCAACGAATTATATCAATGTGGGACCTTTTGAAACCGAAACACATTTTCAAATAAAGTAATATTTCTTTACTTTCCAAAAGTGCCCCTCCTCTCCTCTTATAAAAGGCCCCCACCTCTACCTCATTTCACACACTTCTCAAGCCATTGGATCTGCCAAAACCTTCCCATTTAATCTCTCCACATCCCTCTCCTCATCCTATAGGATTCCCGTTGGGCAGAATCCTTTCAAAGGAAGCCTTTAGGATCAAATCAAAAGGAGTTACACTTTTTAAGGTAATTCATTCTCTCATGTTCATTTGTTTTATTTTGCTTCTCCAACCACCTAAACTCTTTTTTATTTACTTCCTTTGTAACAAAACCAGTATCTTCAATATACTAGGATTTTGTTATAATATTTATTTGAGCTAAACTCTCACACAACTACATAAAATGGTTAAAGAACATACGGTTTCCGTGGATGGCGAAATTCTGCCTCCCAAAACGATGATTGTTCAATACTCATTTAACACCTTCAAAGGTGGCCATTATGATGTCACTATTTTTATATATGATATATAATATGTTTATGTTTTCCTTAAGCTTCTGTTTTTTTCATTTTGGGCATACCTTTATGGTTCCCATTATGGGTAAACACGATATCTTCATTTTAGGAAGTGCGGACTACCGCCCCCTGAAAGTGATTTGATTCGTTAATACCATATGTGGGATGTGTAAAGGATAAAGTTAATGATATTATATATGTTATTATACTGGAATTATAATATACTCTTATATAATTATGATTCCATTCCAAAAAAAATACGAAATAGAAATGGAAGCAGCGTTCATGCGTACGTACGACTTACCGTCTCCATGAACGGTGCATTTAATTTCTTACCTCTAAAGGTGATGTACTATTATAAATAAATATATATGATGAATATATATGATGTATATGTTATCCAAATCATTAATGTCATTCTGGATATAACAAACCTTTGACCAAATTAACAACATGTAAGTGTAAGAAGTCTATTTTTGACTGAAGAACCAAATACCGACAAAATGAACATTATTAACTTAAATGATTACATGATGTCCATAACATGGTATAAAAGGAATAGTGAACTTGAAAAAGGTTCTTAAGAAAGTATAGATTAACTCAAGTTTATTATTCAGGAGATTAAAGAATGGTCGGGTCAAGTTGGATACGAGGTATGGGACTTCATCTCAATCTCCTTTCGTTGAGGCATATTTTATTTTATACACAACTTTCTTTTATACGGTGTATAAACCCCTTTGACTTTTACGTTTATTCAAAAGGAATATTTTTTATATGAAGCATTTACTAAACGACAAAAGGGAATGTTTTTTTCGTACGTATGCGGCGACAACGACTTCTCCGCCGTCGTGACCGTTATTTGAGTTTCGGCTTCCTCTACAAGCCATACCTTTTTTTTAAAACGAAAAATAAATACCATGTTTTACATTGGTATTGAAAATGGTTTTCATAATGTTTTTATTATATCAATGTGTTGTATTGATATCTCGTGATTGAAATGTGGAAATGTTATGTTTCCTTTATGCATGTTTTATGTGATATGATTATGTTATGGTTCTTGGGCATTATTATGAAGACGGGTGGTTCCGTGATAAACTAAGGGCGGGTGACACCGTTATAGCTCTCCAATGCATTGGGTAACGTGAAGGAGTGAAACGTTAAGGTTTCTCCGAAGAGATTTTAGGGAATATACTGTGATGGGTATTCCAAACGTAACCAAGAGGGTTACTCCCTATGTAAGAATGTTATGAATGCCTCAAGATACCTTTATGTCTTATGATTTCTATGATTTATTCATGATTTTATGAGGTATGTTAAAGTGCCTATGTTTTATGGTTAAAGTATGATTTCATTCTTATGTATATATGAACTCATGTATCCTTTCCATGTTTTTTTTATAACCCATACTGAGTTTTTATGCTCATCCCAAGTTTTTGAAATGTTTTTCACAGGTCAAGGGAAAGGTACATGATAAGATGATCGAGTCAAGGATGTGTCAAGAAATAATCCATGTTTTATTTTAAATATGTTTCCATTGATGGGAATGAAGAATAATATCTATCTGTAACCACTTTGTTTAGATGTGGAATGTAATGCAAGTTTTATGATCTAATTCTCTAAAACTCTAAACCTGAAAGGATCCTCAGTGTGTAATCTTGTAATAACTCAAGATTAAGTAAGGTTTAAGGCTGGGGCCTTATAATATTGGATGATTCAAGAGGGTTAAAAAGAATACATTTAGTTAAATTCCTCCTTACATCCATGGTTGAAGGAACTTGAGATAAATTACCAGTGATTTGATCACCTTCTTCTTGAAATAGAATAGAAGTATCATTCACATTAGATCATCCCTTAATACCATTGGAACCAGTGTCCAAGGTAATACCATTGAATGGATCCTTCTCAGAATCCAGATCAAAAAAATGACGACCATTCTTATTTATTGGTAATATAGTTGTTTGTTCTAGACTAGAGACAGAACAATCAACTTACATGGAGATAAAATAATGACCTTCTCATGCACTTTATTAGTAAAAGAAGCAGTGATCTAATCATGATCACGA
Organism: Viscum album; assembly: GCA_963277665.1. NCBI lineage: Eukaryota > Viridiplantae > Streptophyta > Magnoliopsida > Santalales > Viscaceae > Viscum > Viscum album. The sequence goes on along the minus strand of OY728146.1, from coordinate 193,595,921 downwards.
GTATCCATCACTGGTGTAAAAACTATAACCTCATCTAGTTTGATAAAAATGATATCCTTAATTGGTGTTGAATCAATGAACATTATAGATTCCAACTCGTTAATAGCCTTCAAAGTTGAAGGATTACTGTCTTCTTCAGGTTCAAGAGTGAAACCCACCATAGGAGATGTATTAGTGGGGAACCCAGTGGAATCATGGATGGGGAATATATTAATATCACTGATAGTGTTCATCTAAGAGGTCAGTACTATTGACCTTTCAATGATGAAGTCCATCCTGGAATGTAAGATATGTCCATACACAGTTAGAGGATCACACCCAAGGCCTAGGGGGGACACGATACCCAACCTGTAATGAAATCGTTATGTAGTGAAATGCCCCCTAGATGTCCATAACAAGATTTCTAACCCAACCTAGGGAAGAAATCACAAAGGATCACACCTCAAGCCACAAATAAGGATACCTGACTCTATTCAAGACTAATACCATAGTGGTGAAAACATATGATTCTCAAGACAGGGTGCCTCATTATAACCTCTTAGGGATGGACCATAGAAACATACCCTATGGAAATTATTCTACACTGATGGGAATGATTGCCTCAACCTATCCTGGATATTGTACATGGTGTTTATAGGGTATAAACAATTTCTCATTGATAACTATGGTATACACGTGTACGTAAACCTATGATAATGTACTCCATCCCATGTGTGAGTTCTATGGTCATGCCCAGGTACTCTAGTCATGCTGGAGTGCTATGGTCATCATCGAGTACTCAAGCTATGAACCATGCTTGTGTACCAGGTCGTACATGTGTACCTTGGTCATTACCATGTAACATAGTTGTGTTCATGCACATGTACTCGTATAATAAACACCGTGGTTCCTACAATATGTTACACAATATATGGGCAGTCCACAATGCATGTGATATTTTATCTCCTCCAAACCCTTTCCATTGTAGCGTAGTCCACACGGAATATATTCATCTATACTAAACACTGTGTAACTCAGGATTTTTTATTATCCCATAGTCATCAATTGTTTCTTTAAATTCCTCTTCCTCATTCAATCTAACCATGAAATCCACCATGGAACTCAGATATAGTATTGACTGACTTTGAATCATCATTAGTGGCCACATTCCAACCACGTAATCGACTCAAGCACTTTCCATGTTACACAGCCCCATCATATCACCAAACCATATGTAAAAACTAATGATCTAATATTAAAACCGTGTTATATCTATAATGTCACCTTATAATATCGTAACCAATATTCTAATCTAGAAAATAATCATGGGAAAATGAACTATTTCTCCAAAGAACAATTCTGAAATTATCAGTTTCTGGGTATTTATGAATCTTCCAGTCAAGCAGAACAAAAATGATGAATGCATGAAGAACACGGGGAGAAAATATTTAAAAAATAAAATTCAAGACTAAACTACGCCCATTGTTCCGCTTATCCCAAGCTTGAAAATGGACAATCATTAAATCACTTGGGATAAATATAAATTATAAAATAATATTAACTCATATATCTAGAATGTTTTTTACTTACCCATATAGAAATGATCGATCAGAAAATAAATTTGATAGAACTATTAATTCATATTCATCAAAAGATAATCAAAGTGTTCTTAAATATTTCATAAATAATAATCCTACCTTGATTTTGGATAAATAATTTTCAAATAATGGTTTAATTTTTTTTCATTGGCCAGATACACATAATCCAATGAAATACAATTACTAATCCTTTAACCATTATCCCTTTTCAATGGTTCTCCTCCCAAGATCCTCTCAAATACCTAGGGTTATGTAGGTAACCCTATGACTTTTCCATAATTGGGATTATATAGAGAATGATTTTTTTTTTCTAAAAAATTAAAAAAATTAATTAATTTAATTGTTATTCTCTCATGACCTCTCTAATAAAGAAATACTAATGAATAAAATGGTTATGTCTCACATAGTCTAAAACCAACATTAATGATTTAATGGTGGACATAGATTTTCATTATAACTCCCTTTTTCAGTTTTATTCAATTGTATGATGAAACTACTGTGAGTGTGATGTAATTAATTTATTATTTTTATTATATCCACATAGAGGAACCTTGGGTAATATAATCTAGCATTGACTTGGGGTCTAGGTTGGTAAAGATTTAACAAAATATTAGGATGCTTTAAAAGATAATTTTTTTTTACATTCTATTTTATGCTTTCCATGAATATTTTTATGTGTGAACCATTATTGATACTTAGTATACCCTTTATTGAGCTCCATAGTAACATTCCTATAATTAATTAAAAAAATTTCTAGTATAATATATTTTTTTGTGAATATTTTCTTCTCATTTGTCACATGAATGAAGAATTTACCCATAAAACATTTACCTCATTTAATCTAATATTTTCATTCCATATGACTATAGTTATCATGAATAATAAATATCCGAAAAATTTATACATCACTTTTTTTTTCATTGGATAAGACATTGATATATCATATTCCCTTCGACATTTATTCCATAGGTATTCTAGTAACAAATTAAAGGTTTGTCTTGTGATTTCATAACAGTATCACACTATATCAAGTTTACTTTAAGTGACTTCACTTCCAAATTTTTTAACATTATATTGCTTACTCCTTGATTCAAGATTTGGAATTTTCAATACTTCATGTTTTAATTTTTACATGGGAAGGATATTATTATTTTAATTTTATGTTTATAACTTATCTCTGAGAAACATAGTATTCTATTATTTTCTACCTTAGTGGATCAAAAATTCCCTTCTACAGTGATCCATATTTTTATGGGAATTTATCTTCCCATTATATTGTGTTTTAACTTGATAATTCATGATTTTAGTTCATTATTTATACACATTTTATTGAAAAAATTATAAATAATTTCTTAGAGTATATCACAATGACCCATAATTTTTTCATCCATTTTAATAATTTCTTTATTTAAGGCTATATAATCAGTCCTAAAAATTTTATTCTATATTTAAAAATGCTCTATTTATTTAAATTCCATTTCATGTATAATTTATAATTAATCCACCTTATAATACAATGCATGTATCATTCCTTAGTTATTTTAGAATCATTCTACAGATTTGAGTCATAATGTTACTACTACTCCTTTTATTAAAACCCCAAATCTATCATTATTTTTTGAGATATTTGGATTACCATATTTTTAGGAATTTCTTAAAACTATTTTAGATTCAAATTTAACATATATTTCATAATTTTTCACCTCTATTAGAGTTTCCATCTCCATGGGAGTATTCACATTATTCATTCTCAATATTCCTTTTTATATAAGGACGTTCCCCATATTTCATCAATGTTATCTCATAAAAAATAGATATTCAATATTATCTTGATGTGGAATCTAGGAAATCCTTTCATTATTCTTATTTTCTATGAGTACTCTGTAATAAAATGCAAATATTAATTGAACTACAATACTAGATGTTTTTATAAATCAATCACTTGAGAAAAATATATTCATACTTTGTAATGTCACCACATCAGACCTCCATAAATTATGATTTCTAAAATCAGTATCTCATTGGTCATATTTTATGAACTCTTTACCATAAGCCTTTAGAAATGAATACATGTGATTTTTTATCCATAAATTATAGTTCCACAAAAAATTGGGTGTGTATCCTTGAATATTTGTGCAAACAATTTACAAAAATAACTTAACATATTGAAAAAAATAGAAAACCATGGATATAATACCACTTGTTGGGAAAAAATGAAATAACTTCGAGATAGTCTGGAATTATTATTAAATATATATAAAACTCTTATTCTTTAAAATCTCATTACCAATACGGTTCTTATTCCCTCCTTATATAGAACTCCTTAAATCACTCTTTCTCTCATCACCAATCAAATTTAATGTTAAATAATAAGGTGTAAAGTATATTATAAGAAAAACAATTATTTAAAATGGTTAAAAACTAAGGTATAGTGAACTTATGATACAAGTAAAACCCCATGATTTAATGCTATATTTCATTTAAAATAAATTTAACCTTTATGATAACCTTTGATAGATATAACCTTAACTATATATGGACTGAGATATAGTATATCATTATAAAATGACCCTTAAATTGGTGTGTATGAATATAAATAAAAAATATTTTAAATTAATATTTTTTTAAAACGTATAAGATAAATTTATAAATAATCAATTTATTCAAAATAAAAATAAAAAAATTGAATGTAAAAGAATTGGTTTTTAGAAAACCTATTTTTATGAGTGAAAAGTGTTTTTTAATAAAAAATTAAATTCATAAATATATGTGAATTATTTTAATGAAATTTTTATATTATATGTTCAATAAAAAAATAAATATAATTGTAGAATTTTTACTATGAAAGGGATAAAAATAAATACATTTTTATTCTTAAAAACTACTTTATTGAAAAATGGTTTCGACGTGTTTTTTACAATAATTTTAAAATTATTTTATAAAACAATTTTGTATATAATTTGATAAAATGAATTATATATTTGATATCTAGATTATCAAAAAAAATAATTAGGCCATTTTTTTATGTTTTAAAGTGCGTACCAATGGTAAAATTTATTACATTAATAAAGGGTAAATTAGGTTAATATTGGTTAAAAAAAGTTTCTAAGTCACCATTTTCCATCTAAATTTATAATGGAATATTTTAATTATACCATGATCACTGTAGTCTCTAATTTAAATTTTTTAAGAGGAAAATTTTCATGAAAATGGCCTACATAATACTGAAATCAAAAGATGTTATAAAATTTCACTCTCATGGTTTTAAATAAATCTTCTATAACTACAACGGGAAAAAAGAAAATTATGAATGAAATTAAATGTCTAATTTTTGAATAATAAGATAATATTCTTGATGTTAAAATATTTATAATTTTAAATAATTTAATAATTACTATAAATTCTTCAGTAATGCTAATACACGTTTTATTCAATTAATAGATAAATATAATAAAAGATATTAAAAATATTAAAATTTAATATAATTATAGTTCGTTAGAGAGATACGTGATTTTTTGACATATATAAAATATTATAAATTTTTAAAAGGATTATATACTAATTCAAAAAAATTATTTTCATAGTTTAAACAAAATTAAATGAATAGTGTTAAAATTGACAGTAATTATTTTTTATCAAAACAATATTTAATTAAATTACATAAAAATAATTAAAAATAAAAAAGGGTAAATTAGTATAATTTTTTGTGGAAAATTTCATCCCTAGTACATTTAGTTTTCAATAGTTATATTATATATAAAATTAAAACTCTTTAGTAGTGGAAAATATTTTATCATAGTAATGTTAATATATGTTCACTAAGGGGTTAAACCAAAATTATAAGGTTTAAAACACCACATACACTTGTAAAAGATTTATTATTTGATATTATTTCAACTCCACGCTATATTATCTTATAATAATTACCATTTTTATTCATTTGGTTTAGATAATTACTTTATTATATTTTATTATGTTAATAAATTACAGTAGTTCCCCTTTCCTAAATTATTAAAGGGAAACTCTCCTTTCCCTTTTTCAAACAACGTTGATCCCTATGTCACAAAAAATCCTTAATAATTCTCGTATAGCTCCCATAAAATTATTATTATTATTCTAGTATTCACAAAAGACCATCCCTGATTTCATTAAGGGTAGTTCTAAAATAGATATTTCAATGAAATTGAAATCTCCTTAATTGATCACTTACTTATTTATTGCTTATTTTACCCACTATAAATCAATGTTTTATAATTAATTAATAAATTTTGTATTCCAATTATAATTAAATGTTATTATTATTATTATTAAGAAACTATTATACAACGTTTTTCCATAAAATATAAAGTGAAAGTGTCCCTCGTGTGTTCGTAAAACTTACCATTTTCATGTGGTGATCACATTACTTTTTCCTCACCATGTTTTCTTGAAGTATATTATGAGAACATTAATTATTATATTTGATATTTATCATATAATTTTTCTTATAAAATTATAATGTCATTTTTTCTTCTTATCCTCAAATATATTAGATATTGATAATGACACTAGTTCGTACGTTTGGACGATCACCACCCTAAAGTGATGTGATTTTTTTATTTATAATTTACAAAGATGATTATAATGTTTGATTAAATTAATATATATACTATATAATATACAAGAATTATTCTATTATGTTTACTTATTATATACCATTATTTCATTCCATTCATCATCAAATTAAAATATCGTTCATGCATACGTATAACCTACCATCTCAATGAATGGTGTAATTCATTTTGAAATTTAATTCATTAATAGATGACTATAAATATGCATATGATGAATATATGTGAATTTAATATCAATATTAACATTTATTAGATGAAGAGACCAGAATCAGTATGCAAGGAATGAAACATCCAAAACAAATCATCCAGGAAAATGAAGTAGGTATCACCTGAAATAGTGCTTTAATAAAGAGTTGTTAATAAACCTGTGAAAAAAATAGTTAAATAATATATTGTATGATATATATTATTATGGTTCTATAATAGATGTATAATAAGTCAATATTTATTATAGAGAAATTTTGGACATGTACAAAGTAAATTGGACATAAGGTATAATTTTATTTCACAATATCATAATTATTATGGATTGTATATGTTTACATATTCCTTGGAAAAATTTTGTAACAATTATATCATAATACCTAAATATATTATTTTACTCTATTTGTTAACCGTGGACTAAACCCAAAATTTAAGACAAACAATGACCTATAGGTTGGTCAATGATCCATTTAATCAATATATTTTTACCCTATAAAACCTTTTATATGCTTTAGTACATTTTGGGATCCCCTTTTCATGAGAAAAGCATTGGTGAGATTAGTTTTATGAAGACTTACAAGAGTGACACTCCTCTACTATAAAAATGAACACCTTCACATTTTTACACCTATAAAACCACATAGGTTTTTACAATATATGATCAAATATCCTCAAAAATTCTCCCTTCCCCTTGGAATCCTACCTTTGGGAATAAAGCTTTATAGGTAAGCCTTTTGGCACATATCCAAAGGAATTTCATGATTAAGGGGAAAAGACTTATCTCCATCTCATTACTTTTATTTTTTCTCCACCCATCCACTCTCATTATTAAATTATTATATGACCAAAAAATTAAACTAAATATTTTAATATTATATATGGTTTTTACCTACACTTGATAACACTTCCATCTAATTGGTAATGATCTTACTTTTTACATGTATAGTAAACTAAGACCTCATGAAATGGTTATTGATTATTTTTTTCATTATTGCCTCTCATGGAGGGAATTATGATGTAAAAAAATTATATATTTTATATATTATATTTCTTATTTCTTTAATCTTATTTCATCATTTTACAGCAGATATCTTTTTACTTCCCATCTGGTGTAAATAAAATATTTTTTTGATGAAGTGTAGACTATCGCCCCCTCAAAGTGAAGTGATTCTTTCACACATTATATGGAATTTATTAAGGATGATTTTAATTAAATTATATAATTTATGTTAAATAATAATGTAACTATAATTATAATACATATATATATATATATATTCATATATGTCATTTTCTTTATTTCTTTTCATATGATAATTAAAATAGAAAATCGTTCTTTCATATTTACATATTAGAATCATTGTGAATGGTGTATTACATTTCAGGATTTTATATTTTGTATATTATTATAATAAACATATAATAAATATTAATTATATTTATATCTTGATTTATATTATTTAAATCATGTCATAAGTATAATTACCAAAGATATAACAAATTAATACACATGCCGAAAAAGAAAATATTACCTAATGTGAAACCTTAACATTAAATTATTAACATGAGGGTAATATAAAGTCATGATAAATTAAATTTGGTATTAGATATAATAATAATTTTTTTGAAATGTTTATAACAAACATAAATTTATTATACAACTATCTTGTATGAGTATGAAGGGAATCAAGACACAAGGTAAGAAAATTTCATCTCAGCTTTAATTTTTATAAGATAAATATTTTATTCACCATCCATTCCATTTTTGAGTTGTGTATAATACCCATGGATGAAATATATTATTATTATAAATATATTAATTTTATTTAAATACTAATTTTTTTATCCTTATTTCATGGGTTTTATGTTTCAACAGTTACCAAATCGATAAAATACTTTTGTCTCAATTTGACTTCTGTGAGACTCATGTTTTGTTATGAACCTAATGATTTTGTATAGGTTTATATAAAACCATTTTAAATGTTATATCAATAATATTAGTATATTCATGATTTTTTATTCTACATGTAATTTCCTATTCTTACATGGAGTGTATGACCCCAGGTTACCAAGTGTTAAAAGTTTATTGAAATTATCTCATCGATTTTCGAGATTGATTATAATTACGATTCCTCTAATTAAATATTATGTTCCATATCTCAATAAAACTCATAAATTTACTTATCCTATAATAATTAAATATATATAAATTTATTAGTACCATTTTGTAAAACATTGGTACTTAAGACAATTACCAAAATGTTTTTATGAAAAATATGTTTGTATCTCCCTCTTCGGTTTGAAACCAATTTTATTTAAAAACCCATGACTTCAAATATATTTTCAAATGGAAATTGATGATCATTCTCAAGGAAATATTATTTTAAATTTTTTTATTGATTTCAAGTATTATTTTATATTTTTTAAAATAAATTTTATCTTATAATTTTTTACCGAAGGTTTTATGTTTTAAATAGAATTTTTTAATGATGAAAAGATATTTTACTCATGAAATTTTTGAAAAACATATTTCAAAATTCTCTACCATATAATGTAACATCCTTTAGTTTCACTCATGGATTTCTAGGTAAAATATTCAATATTTCCATTAATATTTTTTCTCTGAAGGGAATATGTTTTGATGGCATGGTGTTTATAAAACATGTTCTCCTTCATGGGATATAGGTTTTTGAAACTAGATTTTTTTCACGGGATAATATTATGAGGTAATGATTAAAAAACATATATTTTTGTTATAGGTTATGATATGATTATATATTTATAATACCCATTTCATTTCATGGGTTTTTATATTTTTATTTATGATCTTGACGAACATGTATGATTAATTTCATTATTAAATGTGTGTGACAAATATCTCACACCAATGCATTTGAAAATGATTTTTATCTCAAGATATAGACATGATTGGAATTAGAAATTAATATAATTATGTATTTCAGGGCTTGAATGAGAAATGAACTCAGTTCAATATTGCAGGTCTGGAACGAGGAGAGAACTCATATTTGTAAGACAGTGCTAGAACGGGGTGTGAAACCTGTTCAATAAAAGACATTTTCCACTATGATGGCATTTTAAAAAATCCCTTAACTACTATGGAAGTCATTATATATGTTAATCTCTCTTCCATAATTCAATATTTTATTCCTATTTTATGCTTTCATTACTTATGTTCATTATTTCCATATGATTCGTGTATTATAAAATGACATGATTTATGTCATGACTTATGTTTATGATCTTATATGTTCCTGAAATGATTATCTATTTTAATGATCATGTTCTCATACCCTTATGTTAATTATTATGCTTACATATATCCCTTGTTTACCATTACTAAGCATCTAAGTACACCACATTTTATGTTTACTTTCCCTAATTTATGAAGATATGTATTCTTTTTTATGTCTATAATAATTATTCTAGTCAACAATAATCTAGTGGGATATGATGCAGCTCATTTATGTACCAATGATTATGATTCCATGTTTTTAAAGGAACAAGAATTTTATGGTACTTGGAAATTTTTTCTATAATGTTTTTAGTATTCTAAAAAATTTATGTTATATTAATATATGAAAAGTGATGGTCACTATAGTTGGTATCATAGTAAAGGTTTAGTTAACCATGGAAAGACACGATGAGAAAACCCCAGTGAGAATCCAATATACTTGTATAAATATATGATTAAGGATTATGAAAACTACAGAAAATTGTCCCAGTGTTTTTGGTAAATGATAGAGTGAGTAGTTTCCTATAAATACATTATAATATAGATACAACAATTGTATTTGGATTTGGAAGAAATATTCATAGGGGTAAGAGCTCTAACAATATTTCATGGGACTGACATCAGATAATCTGGTACATGACAATGTGTTCTGTTCCACACATGGTTTGACACTCTTGAGGGATATGTTTTGTGAATTAAAAAACACTTCATGAAATAATATATAGCATTTAATTATATGTTTAATATTAATAATGTAGGATAAACCAAAGGTTTTACATATTAATGAAATTTTTATAATTTAGACATTATATAAGTATATTTTCATGATTATGTCATTCCTCAAAATGATAATTATTTCTTATTCTATGATTATGGTTTTATTCTATGGATGGAACCCAAATGAATCATGTTAATGGTGATTATGATGGATAACAAATTGATTTTCCTCATGAGAAACTGAATTTTATGGGAGAGGGAATGAAAATCATCATTTTTATGCCCACACATCTTCCTCATGATATGAATCATGGTTTAATATCAAAATAAAAATGAGGGAATGATAATTTGTTGAGTATTTCATGAGGAACCATCCACATTCTTTCATTGGGAATTATGTTCCTCTTGTTTATGAACAATGTATAAAAATTACTGTAAAGATACTCTCCGTTATTGAATGTTCAGAGAATGAGAAAATCATTCTGGCTATTTATCAATTAGAAGGTGAACCAGACTAGTGGCGGACTCCAATCAAGATTATCAAAAAGTTGGATGAGAATGAATCAATGGATTTGGATGACTATAATATATTATTTATCAAAAATTACATTCCTCATAATCTACTTACAAATATTGATAAAGAGTTCCCTGAGTTGAAGAAAACGGATAAAAAATCTTTTGATTACTACGAGGGTAATTTCAAGAGACATGTGAGGTTTGCTTCAAGAATTATCATCCAACCTGAAATTAAAGTTGATTGGTTCTTCAGTGGAATAAGTCCATGTATCATAAGGGTGTTATCCATCATATACTTTTTTATATATTAAGATATTGTGTATTGTTATATCAAGTATGAAATGGTTGTTTGAATCATGTATAAACCTAATTTTTTTTGAAAATAAAATTATTATTGGTTTTAAAGGAAACTCTAAAAAACAAGGAGAGAAGAAGATGTTTTTTCTTTTATGTTTTATGAGTGTGAATAATCAGGGAGTAAAGTTTTATAAGGTGTCTTGTAATTTTTTTATGTGATGTAAGGAAGGTCATCAGGAAATTGATTATCAATGTGATGGGAAGAAATTATCTCAAAATTAAAATAAATAAAAAGAATCACATAATGAACATCCAACAATTTAGTGCTCCATGTTTAAAGAGAATGGTCATTATACTAACCACTTTTCAAACCCAAGGTCTAGTTTTGATGATCAACCTCAATAACCTCTTAAGCTAGGAGACAAGGGGATATCTTATGCAATTGTTATTCCCAATGAGGGGTGAGAAAACAACGTGATGAAAGGTACACTAACCATCCACTCTAGAACATGTATTGTTATATTTGATTTCAGATCTACCCACTCGTCCATATCTAATGAATTTTTTAGGGTTTTATGATTCCACCAAAAATATTAGATGTGGAATGAGAAGATCAAAACCTTAATGGATTAATCATTTCGTCCAATGTTTATTATTTCTCCCCGGTATAGGTTTATGGAAATTTTCATCTTATAAATCATTTAAATTCTTCCTTTGGTTGAATATGGTGTCATCATAGTCATGGATTAGATTTATATGGATAAATTTCGGTTCAAATGTCAAGTAATGAAATATTTCATTTGATATTTAAAACCCTCTTATGATCATCCATCAATGTGAAAATAATCCTGAACTTCTTATGGATATTATATCCAGTGTATGGGTTTTAATTCTCATTCAACGGTATTGTTTATCTCAAATGTTTTTAGTGTAAATTGAAATTAATAATATTCATATTTTTATTATTTTTTGGATGTAATTCTAGAAGTATTTCTTATCATTACACCAAAAAATGAAGTTGAGCTCCCAATAGAACTAATACCTGGTTCCACACAAATTTTAGATACTCTTTTTAGAGTAGCACTAATTTAGATGTAGTAATTGAAGAAGAATATCTTAGAAAACCATTATAAGGTAGTCATTCTACCTCATTATTCAACTTGGGTTCACTCATTCTTTTTTTGAAAAATAAATATGGTTCAATGTGTCTTTTTGTTTATTATAAGGAGTTAACAAGAATCCAAATCAATAACACGTATCATCTTCCCCATATTGATGAATTATTTGACCAGCTACATAGAGAAATATAGTTTTATTAGATAGAAAATTATTCTAGATATATTCAATTGAGGGTTCGGAAAGAGGATATACCAAATATAAAGATCTGTACATGTTTTCGAGGCTTTGAATATATAGTTATGACTTTTCGTATTACTAATACCCCTTCTATCTTTCAGTATTTAAAGAATAGAATCATTAGAGATTACTTATATTAGTTTTTGGTAGACTTTATAGATAAAATTATTATATAATAAAAGTTAAATGAAGTGGATGATGATCATTTGATAATTGTACTACATACCCTATGGAAGAAGAAACTATAAGAAAACGTTACAAACTGTAAAATTTGGCTGAAAATGCTTAATTTTTTTAACAAAATATAAAGAGATATTATATCAATAGATCCATTTAATATGTAGGAAATTAAATGCTGGACTAGACTACCCATATTGACTGATATATATAGAATTCTTGTTTTAGCTATATATTATCAACAATTTGTGGATAATCTCTCACAATTATCTAACTCATAGACCATGTTAACTCAGAAGGGTGATAAGTGTATCTAGATAGATTAATTTAAGGAAAATTTAATGCATCTAAAGAGATTCTCAGTAATTGCACCTATGGTTACTTTACTCTATAGTGGAGAACGGTTTGTAATATATAGTTACAGATTCAATATGGGATTGGGATGTTTTCTTATATTTAATGATATGGTTATTATTTAAGCCTCATGGTAGCTGAAGATTCATGAGAAAATTTACCCAACTCATGATTTGGAATTAGGAGTGGTAATTTTTAATTAAAGATATGGAGGAACTATATTAAGGGATAAAAGTGATATTTATATAAAAATATTAAAAGTGTGAAATTTATTTTCATAAATAATGAGTTGAACATGTGACATAGAAGATGGTTAAAGTAGATAATGGATTATTAATGATCAAAACATTACCCGCATGGGAAAGAGAACAAGGTGGTTGATTCTATGATTCAGAAGGATAGTGATAGCTTATTCGTGACAAGGGTTACAAAAGATCCAATATTTATGAATTTTAGAATAATGGGACTAGAAATACTGGAGGAAGGTAAAATTTTTATCTTCATCGAATGAATTTTCAACCCTATAACCAAGAGAAGATTAAGGAGGTGTAGAATAAATATGTAGATCTACAAAAGAAAGTTATAAATCTTCCTATGTTTATTCCTGATCATGATGGAATAACATGGTTTGGGAACTATGCATGTATTCCTTCAATACCATATTTGAAAGATTTGTTTGAGGAATATCATAGTTATTCATTATATATTCATCTATGAAGTACAAATATTTATATGGGCTTGAAATAATCCATTTGTTAGGATGACATGAAGAGGGATATTGAAGAGTTTGTATCATGTTTCTTCATATGCCAATAAGGTAAGGGTGAATGGAAAAAAAGTCAAAGGGGATGTTTCATCCATTACCTATACAAAAATGAAAATGGTAGAACATCATAACGGATTTTTTCATTGGACTACCCAACACCTCTAAATGGTTTAATGGTAGCTGGTTATTTTTCAATCTCCATACTATGTCATCACACTTCATTACTATTAGATAATGTTTCTCTTTGGATGAATTTGTTAGGATATATATTTAATAAGTTTTAAGGTTTCATTATGTACTACATTCTATTACAGAGGATAGGTACTTGAGGTTCACATCCATTTTATTAGTTAATTCTTTATCAAGAACATCATAATCCATTGATTTTTCGCCCCTCGTATCATCCTTAGACAGATGGTGATTTTGAAATACAAATTCAACACCTATTGACTATGTTGAGACCATGTTATCTATATTACAAAGGTATTTAGTATCAACACCTTCATATAATTGAGTTTTCTTAAAACAATAGATTTCATTCAAACATTTAGACGGAACCTTATGAAGCCCTCTAGGAGAATACACGTAGAGCACCAATGTATTGGGATGAGGTTGGAGAATGAATCTATTAGAACCTGAGATTTCTAATGAAATGGTAAATATGGTTAGAACCATTTAGAATCATATCGAGGAAGTTGAAATTTGTAAGATAAGTTATGTCGATATGCATGATATTGAATTTGATGTTGGTGAATAGGTGTTTCTATGAATATCACCATGGATTAAAGTTATGAGGTTTAGATAGAAAGGAAAACTAATGCATAGGTATATCGATCCATTTAATATTCTTGATTATATTGGGATAGTATCCTATGAAATGGAACTTCATCCAAATATCTCTCAATTTTATGATTTTTCCATGTATCTCTCCTGAAGATGTATAAACCTATCCCTTCACATATAATGAAGTCAGAGGTGATACTGCTGGAGCAGGATCTTTCTTACGAAGAACAACCAGTTAAAATTGTGAATGATAAGAGAAAGTTCTATGAAATAGGACCACTCATATTCTTAATGTATTCTGGAGAAATAATTGGTTAGATAAATATATGTGGGAACATGAAGATATGATGAAGCAAAAGTATCCTTATTTGTTTTTACTGTAACGAGCAATTCTGAGGGAAAAATTCATTTTAAGTGGGTATTAATGTGACCCCCATGTTTTTATGTACATTTTTTTATCAATTAATTAAATTTTAATTTATTTTGTAGTATACATAAATTAGAACATTCCTTTCACATTGCACCAGCTTGTTGAAGGTTACATGTACCACTGACTTTGCGAATAGTACACACAACACTAAGTTTCTATAAAACATAATTTTACTTTTCAAATTATTTAAATGATATAATTATAACATTGGTATTAAATCTAGTAATATGAATGGAAATAAATAAATTTAAAATATTTTTTAAAAATATTTTTATATAAATATAACATATTGATAATGATAAATTTAATTTTTTTCTAAATTTATTATAGGTTTTGAATTTATATTTTCTAAAATAAACTACTTTTCATGTCCTTATGTGAAGAACAATAAAATTAATTTTAATAAAAATTGTGATTTAATTTGATAATATAAACAAATTTTTTTTTTATTTTGAAATTACATTAGGGTGGATTTTTCGGATTTTTCTAAGAAAAAGCTTTTTTGGATCAATAGTAAAAAATGAATTTTAATTCCAAACATCATTTTCATCAAAATTATTTATAATGTTAAATTGTATTTTAAATTGGTTTCAATGTTTAATTAGACAATATTTTACACAATTAATAAAATTTATTTCATTGAGATCAATTTCACTTGAAACTTTGATGTAAAAATATAACAATCTTTTGAATATTTTTACATTAAAAACCTGCATTATCAACCCGACAGTAGGGTTTCCAATAAATTAATTTCTACCTCGTTTTTTATTCGAATTTGAAAAATGTTATTTCATATTTATAATCATAATAATTTGTAATTTATAATATTTTCTACATAGTTTTTTACCAAATAGATCAGTGAATGTAATTAAAAAAATTACAATGATTATGGTAATATTAAGATTAAATAAAGACTAAATATTAAATTTATGACTAAAAATGACCTAGAAATATGTCCAAGATCCATGTTTTGTCTATATTTTTACCCTATCCTACCATTTCTGGAATTATGTGCATTATTGAGCCACATTCCATTGGAAAATGTGGTTGAAATTCCTTTTCAAATATTTACAAGAGTCTCACCCATCCTCAACTAAAAACAATCCTCCCCTCTTTCATTTATTTACACCTCTAAAAACACATAGGATAAGTCAAGATTAGATAAAATATCCACCAAAAAATTTCCCCTTCCTCTTTTAATATAATGACCCAGGTATTTATAAAATATGACATTTTTATATCTATTAATATTTTTGAATTATATATTAATTTTAATTTAAAGTGGATTCCATTTTATTTGGAATACTCTACATGGTAAAATGGGTTTATCCTTAATCCCACATTGCACACAACTTTGAGTTATACAGTAAAATAATATAATAATATTGTTATTTTAAATGGTTTTTAATTCCAAGACATTTTATTGTCAAGAATGAATATAATAAACTATCATATTATTACACATGTCTTTTAAATGTTTTTACATTCAACCAATAAAATATGGAGGCATAAAATGTAAATGAATCTAATTTTAAGCATAAATACTCTAATATTCATCAAAAAGTTGATTTACCACCTCTTGATAGAAAACCATTTTTAAGTATATTTTTTCTCACTTTTGATTTTTTTTTACAATATAAAATCCTAATTTATAATCAGGACCCATAAATATACATTGTATGAAATTTTGGTTTTTTCTCATAATATTCATTTTTTTACTAATATTGAAAAATACTGCATTTTAATTCAAAAATACCTTTCAATTTAATTTATTTACATGGATATATTATATTTTTTATTTGTTTTAAAGTGTAATTAGATTATATTTTTACCATTTAATAAAATTTCATTCATTGGAAGTAATTTCACTTTGAAATAAGTCATAAGCAGATGTCAATCTTTTGATAGTTTTTTATTTTTTTTAAACACGTTGTTTGGTTTTGAAAATTAGAATTAATAATACATTAATTTATGCAACTTCCGTGTTTTTAATTTTAAAAACTGGATTTCATATTTGAAATCATTAATTTCAAATTGTGTAAATAAGTATCTTTTATTTTTAGAAATTATGAATAGTATCATCAATTAATAATTTATTTACCATGGTTAAAGGGAAAATATGGAAAATAAGGGTAAAAATTAATATTATAGAAATATTAAGTTACCCTAACATGTTTCATAACTCTATTAGAGGATATGTCTCCAACCAAGGGCATCCTTGGGTCAATTTGGAGACCACATGGAACCACTTGTAAGTGAAAATGACACTAAAAATTAATTTAATGTTATGAAAAATTTAACACAAACATATTTCTAGTAGTAAGACAATTTCTATAATGGATTATATAAGTGATATTTTAAACTATAAATAGTATTCAGAAATATAAAAAGATTTACTATATGATGGTACTTTATTTATAATTTTTATACATCATATAAATAAATTTATTTATAAAATAATTATGTTGTAATTATTTCCTCACTAATAAATTTTGTAAGTAAATAAGATTCTAAATATTAAAATAAATTTATTTTAAAACTTTTTATGACATCCAAGAATTTTATGTATTTTTATGACCTGTTATCTTTTAATTAATGATGGTTTCTTAAAGAACCATGTTGTTATGGTTTTTTAAAAAAGTAATTATATTAATAGTATAAAAATTGACAGAAATGAGTTTTAAAATAAATTAATATTTTATTAAATGATGAAATAGTACAAAAATAGTATTATTCATCCAAAAGATATATATGATGTTAGAATTTTCATTAATGATACATTTTGGGTCTCTGGGAATTTTATAGTAAATATATTAACTATATAGTATGAATATATTTGAAGTCACAGTAATAGTTAAATAAGTTAACAAAGGGTTAAATAAAAAAGATAAAGATTAAAAAGATTACAAAACCTATCCAACTATTATTGGATGATTTTTTTTGACTTATATTCATCTTATATTTTAATTTAATGAGTTTTTGTCCTTTTGAAACCGAAAATAATTTTATAATAAAATAATACATAAAAACATTCTTAAAGTGCCCCCCCACCCTTAAAATTAAATATCTTATAACCCTGACTTGCACCTATCAAGCCCCATGTATCATCCAATATCTACTGATATAATCTTCTAACATACATATTTTCCTTTTATAAGACTTAAATTAGGCTGAAGGTACTTCAAGAATGCTTTTTGGTTCAAATCAGAGGTAGTTACCCAATTTAATGGTAAATTTTTCCCTCAAGTTCTCTTTTTATATTTTACTTCCTCACTCCATATGCTCTTCATATTATTTGTTTACATAACAACACCAGTATCCTAAATATACTAGGTTGTTTTAGGATATGTATTCTAACTACACTTCAACAAAACTCCATCTAAATGATATAAACATATTGTTTCTGTGGATGGCGAACTACTGCCTCATGAAACATTTACTATTCAATTATCTCCTACCTCCTCTTGTGGTTTCCATTATAATGGAACTGTATTTATATCTGATATATATTTTATTTATATTTTCTTTATGATTAATTATTTTTCATTTATAGCATACCTTTATGGTTTCCATAATGGGTAAATACGATAATTTCATTTGAGAAAGTACGAACTACTGCCCCCCAAGATAGAATGACTCGTGCATTCCATACGCGGAAAAAATAAATGATGGAGTTAATGAAATTATATATGATATTATTCTGTATTCATAATATACTCATTTATCATTATTTTTTCATTCCACTATCTATGAAATAAAAATGAAAGTAGCGTTCATGTGTACGTACGGCTTACAGTCTCCATGAACAGTGCATTTCATTTATTATATCTAAATATTATTTACTATTATAAATACATATATATACTGGATATATATGATATATATGATATATAAATTATGAAATTAATTCTAGAGATAATTTAATTTTGACCACATGAATAACTTGGAATTATAAGAAGTTTATTTTTGACTCAAGTACCAAATATCGAAAAACAACCGGTATTAACTTAAATGATTATGTAAGGTTTATCACATGCTAATAAGTAATATAAAAGGAATAATAAAAATTAAAAACGTTCTTAATCATGTTTAAATTAACTTTATTTTATTATTCATGAGATTAAAGAACAAATGAGTCATGTTAGACACGAGGTGAGGGACTTCATCTCAATCTCCTTTCATTTAGGAAATTTTTTTTTTATTCATGACACTATTTTATACAGTGTATAAAACCCTTATACATTTAATTTAAATTAAAAGGGAATATTTTTTCTATTAACAGTTTTACTAAATGACAGAAATAATGTTTTTTTAAACATACGCAACGACAACGACCTTCCCGCCCCCACAACCATTATTTGATATTTAGCTTCCTTTACAAGCCATAATGTTTTTAAAAGAAAAATAAATAACATATACACTTTTTATGTATTTTGGTATTGAAAATGGTTTTTAAAATGGATTGATTATGAAAATGTTATATTAGGATTTCAATGTTGAAATTTTATCTTTCCGTTATGCCTGTTCATATGTTATGATTAGGGTTTTGGGCATTGTTTATGCATACAGGTGGTTCCGTGATAAACCTAGGGTAGGTGAGCCCGATATATTTTTCCAATGCATTGGATAACATGAGGTAGGTAAACATTAATGTTTCTCCTAAGATAATTAGTTAATATATAAATATTTTTAGTCCAAACATAACTACCTATGTAGATGTGATAGATACAATGTAAGTATGTTATGGATTCCACAAGTTACCTTAATGATTTATGATTTCTATGTGTTATTCATAAATCCTATGATTTCATAATGTGTGTTAAAGTGCTTTTTTGTATATATTGATGGGCTATTGAATTCTTTCTTTATTTTATCACCCTTACTGAACTTCTTGTCCGCATACCATGTTTTTGAAATGTTTTACACATGGTATAATGAAGGGTAAGATAATAAAAGAATTCAAGAATATTTATATCAATAAAATAATTATTATTTTCATTTTTTTAGTTTTTTTGTGAAAAATTTGGATAGAGTATAAGTGTCTACTCTATTTTTTTTTTGATATTTAATGTAACAGTTATAGCATAATTCACTAGAAATCTAAACCTGAAAAAATCCTCAATGTGAATTTTTAACTTAATTCAAGATTATGTAATTTTTCTAAGGTTGGGGCTATATAGTTGGTATCAAAGGTTGTTTTAGGCAACTTTAGGGATTATGAGTTTTTTTCAACACATGGTTAGTCTCTATGTCTAACCCTTATGTTATATCCTAATTTGGTATCTTTTTCAGATTAAGTAATGTTTATTAGAAATGAAAGTAATAGGATCTCAAACAACATTCTCATGTCTTCCTGATGACTTGTTTGCAATAATTATTTCATTTTCATGTCCAGAAGATTCTGAGACATTTTCTTACATACAACTCACTTGCTGGAAATTGTTTGAGATATCAAACTCCTCCTTTATACTTTTATACCATCGCGGATCATGGATTGTATTTAATCAAATCCTATTTTCTCAATATTATCATATCTTCAAGAAAGGTAAATATTATCAAGGAAGTTTAAAATATTTTACCACATCACAAAATTTTGAAGCATATTATGATTTTAAAAAAAGGTGATTAATAATTAGAACCTTGGGAAACCTATTTTTTTTTTGAAATTATAGTCTTTCTAGACATAGTTATGGTATTTTAAAAGGACTATTGATTGGATGTTTCAACTCAAACTCGGTCTGACCATTTTATAAAAATAATGTTTTATTAGATATTTTGAAATTATATGTCATACATGATTATTTTCTGAAACTATTTTTCTGTGAACACCCACATGACCCAAGTTATATAAGGTATATTTGGATAAATGAAATAGATGGTTTTAAAGGATCACTAAATCGTTGTTACAATGCATGGACCATCTATTTCTGTGAACAATATGACAATTAAACTAGGTGGACACCATGATCAAGGTACGATGTTCTTTTTTGGGAATAGTGTTATTTGATGGAGGTAAAAAAAATTCAAAATATATAACACTTCATGAATTATGATATTGAGGTCATTATGAGTTGGGATGAAAATGACAGTTAGAAGGCAACCATTGAGGTAAAATCATGTTAGGGTTATTTTGAAATTTATATAAAGGGAAAACATACAAGATGGGTGACAACCTGTCGAGTCTGGAAAGGCCATAGAAATCGAACCCACAACCAAAGAGTGACAAGGGTGCATCGCCTACCACTAGCCTATGTGAAGCTGCTGGTTAGTATGACTTATTCGTTTTAGTTGAATGATTTTATGGATCAAGAATTTGTTGATTTTGGTAACATATGTTTTATTAAATTGATTTCCATAGTATAAGACAATTATTTCATGATTAGGTGATAATATTTATTTTGGAAGACGTTCTCTCTTTTGGGGAAACACTATATGCCTATGGAAAAAATAATACTATGGAATTTCATTTGTGGATTAACGGTTTAAAATTTATTTTGGAAGAATCTATGATTTTATTGTGGACATATAGTGATTTGGGTTATTTATGGAAATGGTCATCCTATCATAAATAATGTGTGATATGGTTAATTACTTTTGAGTATAAGAATTTAAGATTTGTTGATTTTATTTAAAGATTAATGTTAATATTTTTTTATAAGACAAGATGATAAAATCCTTCTGAATTTGGGGTTCCAATCTTAGTTTGTATTTTTTGAATAGTTTATTAAGGAAATGTTTTTATTGAATGGTCTTTATTGAACTTTGGGAATTGTTTTTTCAATTTTGGAGGTTAAGAGTAGTATTTATTTTTATAAAAGATTATCCTTTTGGGGATTGTCTGATCTTGTAAGAATCATTTTGGTTGTGGTTAATGTCTAAAGACAAGAGAAGTATATTGTTCATCTTTTGTGGATTATGTGATTCATTAGAAGTTTATTCTAGCGCTTCAGGTATGACCAAGTCATCTTGAATACTCATCATTTGAAGAAAAGATGACTTTTAGGTAGAAACTTTTAAATTATGAAACTCTACTTGAAATGTACGTATATTTCATTATTTCCTTAGTCAATATCATAAATAAATTCTTCAAAATTATGGAAGGGAATATAAAACAAAAACATTTTTTGGTTAATTTTCATACTGGAAAATCAAAGACAATTTAACCCATCACATGTTTGTGATTTTTCAATGGTTAACTTTCTCTGAATCATGTTTTTATCACTCTCCATCAGAACATGACACTTAGTTTCGCCTCCATATCCATGTTTTTCAACATGGAATCCTAGTATGGTTTATCTCAGGTGACCATTGTACTTATCTTGTATTCTTTTAAAGTATTAGTTTTATTGACACTTTTTCTGATGTGGGACTTTATATATAGTTTCCAAGCCTAGTTTTTTAAAAAAATTGCATTGATGCAATTTACAAAAGGGGGACGGATGTAATGACCTAGGAATTTATAGAACATTACATTTTCATATTTATTAATATTTGTGAGTTAAATATTAATTTTACAGTAAAGTAGATTCTATGTTTGTTGGAGTACCCGACACACCAAAATTAGTTTTCTGAAATCTCATGTTACACTCAATTTCGAGTTATACCAAAAATTAATATAATTGTATTATTATTTTAAATGGTAGTTAATCCATAGCCATTGTATTGTCAATAATGAAATAAACTAAATACAATATGATAGAACAGGCTTGGTAAATGTTTTTAAATTTATCCAATATAAGTTAGAGGCCTAAAATGTGAATGAATCCAATTTTAAGCATAAATACAGTAATATTATTTAAATTGTTGATTTACCTCATTTTGATGGAGAACCACGTTTAAATCTTGTTTTTTTCACTTTTATATGTTCAATTTGACAAAATAAAAACATTATTTAGAATTAGGACATAAAAATTAATTTTGGATGATATTTTGGTATTTGTCTGATAATGTTAATTTTTTATTGAATAGATAAAAATATTGCATTTTAATTAAAATGGCCATTTAATGTAACTTATTTATATAGTTAGATTATATTTTTAATTGTTTTTAATGTATAATTAGATTATATTTTTACCATTTAATCCAATTTTGTTCATTGGAAGTAATTTTACACTAAAATTTGACATAAACAAATGTCAATCTTTTGATAATGATTATTTCTAAAAAACACTCTGTTTGGTTTTGACATTAGAAATTATTTTTAAATTAATTTCTACCTCATCTGTGATTTGAATTTTAAAAAATTGATTCCATATTTTGAATCAGGAGGTCCAAATTGTGTAAATAGGTATCTTTTGTTTTTATACATTATGAATACTAATTTCAGTAAATACTTTATTTACCATTATTAAAGGGTAAATCTGGTAAATAAGGGTAAATTTAATATTATAATAATATTAAAATACCCTAACATGTGTCTTAACCCTATTTTATAATACATGTCCAACCATGGGAATCCTGGGGTTGATTTCCGGACCCCATGAAGTCAATTCTATGTCAAAATGAAACTATAGAAATTAATTTAATTTAAAGGAAAATATAACATAAACATATATCTCTTAGTATTAAATTTTTTAATGGGTTATATAAGTGATATTTTCAACTATAAATTGTAATTAGAAATATAAAAAAATTTCTTACATCATGATATTTTATTTATAATTTTTAGACATCATATAAATAAATTTATTTATGACACAATGATGATGTAATGATTACCTCATTAATGAATGTTTTAAACAAATACGATTATAAATATTAAAATAAATTTATTTTGAAACTTTTTATGATATCCACTAATTTTATAGAGTATAATGACTTATTATTTTGGAATTAACTATTTTTTTTCTGAATAATCAATTTTATATGGTTATTTTAAAAACAATTCATGATATGAATATTATAAAAATTGACATAAATGAGTATTTAAATCAATTAATATTTTATTAAACATTAAAATGGTCATAAAAACTAATATTATGCCAAAATACATATATGATGCTTTAAATGACATTAATGATACATTTTGTGTCTATTGTAATTTTATACTAAATATATTAACCATATAGTATGAATATACAAGACGACATGGTAAAAGTAATATAAGTTAACAAAGAGTTAAATAAAATAGATAAGGATTAATGATATCCAAAACCTCTCTAATTATTCTTGGATGATTTTATTTCGATTTACATTTATCGTATCTTCTAATTTAATTAGTTGTGGTCCTTTTGAAACCAAATGTTTTTTAATATAATAATACATTCAAACATTCCGAAAGAGCCCCTCCCCCCCCCTTACAAAAAGCCATCAACTCTAACCCTTAATCACACCTCAAACGACCCTTGGATCATACATCCTATAACCAAATAAGATTCAAACGTACCAATATTCCTATTATATGCCTTACCTTTAGTAGAATTCACTTCATGAAAGTCTTTTGGTTCAAACCAAAGGGAGTTATCTAATTGAAAGGTAATGTTTTCCCCAAAGATATCTTCTTTTATTTTAGTTATTCACTCCCAATTCTCTTCTTATTATTTGAATATAGAAAAACACCAGTATCCTAAATATACTAGGTTTTTGTTATGATAAGGATTCTAACTACACTTCCACTCACCTCCATCTAAGGGATATGAACATACTTTTTCTGTGGATGACAAACCACTACCTCCCGAAATGACAATTGTTCAATTATCTCTTACCGCCTCTCATAGTGGATATTATGAAGGAACAATATTTATATGTGATATATATTATATATTTATTGTCTCTATTTTTATTTATTTTTCGTTTATATCATACCATTATAGTTTCCATAATGTTTAAATATGATAATTTTATTTGAGGAAGTGTGGACTACCGCCCCCTCAAAGTGATAGGACATGTCCATGCCATATGTGGAATTTATAAAGGATAGAATTAATGAAATTATATATGATATTATAATGGATTTATAATATACCTATGTATTATTATTTTTTCATTCCATTAATAACGAAATAGAAATGAAATTAGTTTTCATGCGTACGTATGACTTACCATCACCATGAACGGTGAATTTCATTTCTTATCTCCAAATTCTATGTACTCTTATAAATAAATATATATTTTATATATTAAATATATATGATATCTAAATCATGAATATAATTTTATAGATAATGTACTTTTGAAAACATGGAAAACATGTAATTATAAGATGTTCATTTTTGACTCAAGTACCAAATATCGACAAAACGACCGTTATTCATTTAAATGATTATGTAATGTTTATAACATCATAATAAGTTATATAAAAGAAATAATAAAGTCAAAAAAGTTTCTTAAGAAATTATAAATTAAATTTTGTTTATTATTCATGAGATTTAAGAATGAACGATTCAAGTCGGACATGAAGTGAGGGACTTCATTTCAATCTCCTTTCATTGAGGCATATGTTGATATATACACAATATTATTTTATATGGGGTATAAATCCAATTAAACAATTATTTTCAATTCAAAGGGAATTTTTTTTCAATGAATCATTTTACTAAAATAAAAAAAATGATTCTTTTAAATTTATGCCACGACAAGGACATTTCTGCCACCGCGAGAATTATTTGGTTTTTGGCTTCTTTTACAAGCGGTAAGGTTTTTAAAAGGAAAATATATATCGTATACTCTTTTTATGTGTTTTGGTATTGAAAATGGTTTTGAGAATGGATTTATTATGTCAATTTTATATTTTTATTTCATTTTGGAAATATTAACTTTCCTTTATGCTTGTTTATGTGTTATGATTATGGTTCTTGGGCATTGTTTTCACATAAGGGTGGTTTCATGATAAACTAAAGGTGGGTGATCCCAAGATATCTCACCTTACCATTGGGTACTGTGATAGAGGTAAATGTTAATGTATATCCTAAGAGATTTAGGGAATATACTATGATGGGTATTCAAAACGTAACTCCCTCTATAGCTATGAGAGCGACAATGTAAGTATGTTATTGATGCCACATGTTACCTTTATGATTTAGGATTTCTATTTGTTATCCAGAAATATTTTGATTTTCTGAGGTGTCTTAAAGAGCTTATGTTTTGTATTTATTCATGGGTTCTTGATTTAATTCATTATTTTATCACCCTTACTAAACATTTTATGCTCATCCCATGTTTTTGAAATGTTTTTCACAGGGTATAAAGAAGGGTAAGAGAAGGGAAAAATTCAATAAGATTTATATCAAGATAAGAATTCTTATTTCATTTTATAGTTTTTGTTTTGTTAAAAAATTGGGTAGAGTTTAAGTGTCAAATTTGTTATTTTTGAGATGTAATTTAATAGTTACAACATAATTTTCTACAACTCTAAACCAAAAAATATCCTCAATGTGAATTATTAACATAATTCAATGTTATGTAACGTTTTTAATGCTATTTCCTTATAGTTGGTATCAAAGGTCATTCTATACATCTTTAGGGATTATGTGTTTTTTTAGACACATGGTTAGTCTCTATATCTACTCCTTAAGATAAATCCATATTTTGTAACTTTTTTTCAGATGAATGAATGTCTGTTACAAATTGATGGAGAGGGATCTCAAACAACATTCATATCTCTTCATGATTACTTTCATACAATAATTATTTGGAAGTCATGTCCAGATGATTCTAAAACTTTTTGAAACATACATCTCACGTGAAAGAAATTATTTGAGATATCAAACACCTTCGTTATACCTCGATACCATTGTGGATAATGGGTTGTATATAATCAAATCCTTTTTTATCAATATTGTCATATTTTCTAGAAAGGTAAATATTATCAAGTAATTTTCAAGCATTTCACCATGTCAAAAGATTTTGAAAAATATTATGATTTTAAAAAAGGTGCTGAAGAAGGAGACCCTTTCACAACATATTTATATTTGCTTTTAAATTATAGTCTTTCATCACATAATTATGGTATTTTAAAAGGACCATTGATTGAATGATTCAACTCAAAATTGATCTGACTGTTTTATAAAAAGCATGTTTTATCAGATGTTCTGAAATTATATGTAATACACCATTATTTTCTCAAAACTAATTTTCTGAGAACACCCATATGAATCAAGTTGTACTAGGTGTATTTAGATAATGGAAGAATATGAATTTTACGTATCTCTAAATCATTGTTGCAATTCATTAACCATATATCTACATGAACAAGATGATGATGAAACCATGTGGACCCCATTATTTAGGTATAATGTTCTTTCTTTTGGAATACTATTATTTTATGGATGTAAAAAATATCAAAATATATAAGACTTCCTGGATTATGACATTGAGGTCATTATGAGTTGGGATAAAAAGGATAGGTATAAGACAACTATTGAGGGTAAATCATGTTATTGGTAGTTTTGTGTTTTACAAAAAGAGACAACACGCAAGATTGGTGACAACCCATCGAGTCTGGAAAGGCTACATGAATCAAACCCACAAATGAAGGGGAATAAAGGTGTGTATCCTAACATTAGCCTAGATGATTCCGATGGTTTTCTGACTCATTATTTTTTGTTAAATGATTTTATAGATCAAGAATAAGTTGATATTTGGAACTTATATTTTATCAAATGGATATCATTGTTATAAGAATTTGATTTTGTGATTAAGTGATAAATGTTATTTTTGAAGACCTTCTCTCTTTTGGGGAAATACTTTATGCTTAAGGAAAATATAATAATATGATATTACATTTGTGTAGTAGTGGTTGAGATTTTATTTTGGAAGAGTCTATGTTTTTATTTTGGACATATAATGATTGCAGTTATTTATGGAAATTATTAACCTCTCATAGAGAATATTTTATTAGGTTAATAAATTTTTATTATAAGACTTTAAGAGTAGACGATGTTATTTGGAAATAAGTGGTCTGATTTTTGTGGAAGAATAAGTGATAAAGTCCTTTTAAATTTATCGTAATAATTTTTGTTTGGAGTATTTTGAATATTTTTTTAAGCATATATTACTATTGAATTGTATTTGATAAACATTGGGTAATTTTTGTTCAATTTTGGAGATTAAGAGTAGTATTTATTTTTATGGAAGATTATCCTTTTGAAGATTGTTTGATCTTGTACTAAACATTTTGGTTTTGGTTAATGTCTAAATAAAAGGGAAATATATAGTTCATATTTTTTGGATTATGTGATTCTCTAGAAGTTGATTCTTGGAATTCATGTGTGACCAAGTCATATTGAATACTTTTTTTTCTAGAAAATATTAGTTTTTGTTATAAAAATTTTAAATCATGAAACTCTATTTAAAAGTAAGAATATTTCATTATTTCCTTAGTCAATCTCATAAAAAATTCCCCAAATTTTTTAAAATAAATTAAAAAAATGTTTTCTATTTAATTTTCTTATTGGGGAATCAATGATTGTTTAACCAATGTCATGTTTTTGATTTTCTGGTGGTTAACATTCTTCTAATCATATTTTTTTATCACTCTCCATCAGAACAGGACACTTAGTTTTCCACCATATCGACATTTTCCTACATGGAATCCTAGTATGGGTTACCTCGGGTGACCTTTTTACTTCTCTTTATTTCCTTTAAAGTGATAGTTTTATTGACTCTTTTTCTGATTTGGGACATTAAATAATTTTTACAAGCCCAATTATTTTTAAAATTTCGAGGATGCAATTTCCAAAAGGGGGGAAGGATGCAACAACCCAGGTATTTATAGAATATATAATTTTCATATTTATTAATTTTACTTTAAATGGGATTCTATGTTCGATGGTGTACCCAAAACACAAAAATATGTTTCTCCAAAATCTCATGTTGCACACAACATTGAGTTATACCTAAAAATAATATTATATTATTATTATTTTAAATTGTAGTTAACACCAATCCATTATATTGGAAAGAATTAAAATAACTAAGCACAATAAGATTAAACATATTTGTTAAATTTTTATAAATTTGTCCAATAAAATTTAGATGCTTAAAATGTGAATCAATCTAATTTTAAGCATAAATAATCTAATATTCATTAAAAGATCGATTTACTGTCTTTTGAAGGAGAAAGATTTTTAAATATATTTTTATCACTTTTATATGCTATATTTGAAAAAAAAAATCTTTCTTTATAATAGGGACATCAAAATTTACATTGGATGAATTTTGGGTATTTTTCAGAAAATGTTCATTTTTTAATTAATTGTGAAAAATAATGCATTTTAATATAATTTATTTATATGTTCATATTATCTTTTTTAAAAGGTTTCCAATTTTAGTTAGATTATATTTTTGACATTTAATCCAATTTTTTTCACTGGAATTAATTTCCCCTTGAAATTGGACATAAAAAATTTTCAATCTTTTTCTAGTTATTATTTATTAAAAACACTCTATTTGGTTTTGACAACACAAATTAATTTAAAATTAATTTATTCAACTTATATGTATTGAATTTGAATAAATTGATTCCATATTTGGAATCAGGATGTCCCAATTTTGTAAATAGGTATCTTTTATTTTTAAGACATTGTGAATAGTATCTTTAGTAAATATTTTATTTACCGTGGTTAATGGGTAAATATGTTATGTTAGGGTAAAAATTAATTGTATAATAATATTAAATTACCCTAAAATGTTTCCTAACCCTATTTAATGATACATTTCAGACCATGGTTATCTTTGGTTTGATTTTGGGACCCTCTGGAGCCACTTTCAATTAAAAATGACACTATAAAAATTAATTTAATGTTAAGGAAAATATAACATAAACATATATCTTTTAGTAAGGAAATTTTTATAATGGGTTATATAAGTGATATTTTTTACTATAAATAATAATTACAAACCTACAAATATTTTCTAATTCATGGTATTTTATTAAAAAAATTTATACATGATATAAATAAATTTATTTATGACTCTATGATGATGTAATTATTACCTCACTAATGAATGTTTTAAACAAATGAGATTATACATATTAAAATAAATTTATTTTGAATCTTTTTATGATATCCAAGAATTTTATATATTATTATGACTCCTTATATTTTAATTAATTATGGTTTTTTGAAATAATCAAGATGTTATCATTTTTTAAAAAAAAGCCTTTTATGAACTGTATAAAAATTGACATAAATGAGTTTTTAAATCATTTAATATTTTATTAAATGATAAAATAATCCTAAAACACTATGATTCATCCAAATAACTTATATGATTTTAAAAATGAAATTAATGATACACTATTGATATCCTAGTAATTTATTGTAAATATATTAATCATATAGTATGAATACACAAGAAGACATGGTAATATAAAAATAAATTAAAATAGGTTTAAATAAAAAATAAAAGGATTAAAAAATATCCAAAACCTTTCCAATTATTATGGTATGATTTTATTTCGTCTTATATAAATCATATCTATGTATTTAATTTTTGTTTGTCTTTTTGAAACCGAAAATAATTTTATAATAAAATAATACTTTCAAACCTTCTAAAAGAGCACCTCATTCCCCTTAAAAAAGCCATCACCTCTAACCCTTACTCACACATCTCAAGACATTTATCTCATCTGAAATCTACCAAAATAAGAATCAAACATCTCTAAAATACTCTTAAAAGCCTTACCATAGGCATAATTCACTTCAATAATGCCTTTTTCTTCAAACCAAAGGGAGTATCCCACTTTAAAGGTAATGTTTCCATCAAGATCTCTTATTTTATTTTACATATTCACTCACTATACTATTATTATTATAATTTTACTTAAAAAACCAAAATCCTCAATTTATATGTTGTTTTTATGAGAATTATTCTAACTACACTTCCATACACCTCCATCTAATGGATATGAACATACTGTTTCAGAGGACGATGAACTACTACCTCACGAAACGATGATTGTTCAATTATCTCCTACAACCTCTCATAGTGTCCATTAGGATGATATTGAATTTATAAGTGTTATATATTTCCATTATAGTTTCTCTATTCATATGTATTTTTCATTTATATCAATCCTTTATAGTTTCGATAACGAGTAAATAAGATAATTTCATTTGAGAAGTGTGGACTACCGCCCCCTCAAAGTGATATGACTTGGTCATGACATATGTGGAACATATAAATGATGGTGTTAATAAAATTATATATCATATTATACTGGATTTATAATATACATATTTATTATTATGTTTTCATTTAATTAATTATTAAATACAAATGAATGTAGCATTCATACGTACATACGACTTACTGTCTCCATGAATGGTTTATTTCATTTCTTATATCCAAATGATATGTACTATTATAAATACATATATATACTGGATATATATGATACATATGATATATAAATCATTATTATTATTCTGTAGATAATGGACTTTTGACCAGATAGATAACATCTAATTATAAGAAGTTTATTTTTGACTTAAGTACCATATATCGAAAAAATGACTATTATTAACATAAATGATTATGTAACATTTATAACTTGGTAATAAGTAATATAAAAGGAATAATAAACTATAAAAGGTTCCTAACTTAGTAGAAATTAACTTTAGTTTATTATTCAGGATATTAAATAATGAAGAAGTCGAGTCGAACACAATTTGAGGGACTTTGTCTCAATCTCCATTCATTAAGGCATATTTTGATTTGTAAATGACATTATTTTATAATTTTTAAAAACCCCAATTACATATTATATAAATTCCAATGGAATATCTTTTCTATGAATCATTTTAACAAATGAAAAAAAGAAATTTTCTTTTAAATGTACGTGATGACAATGACCTTTTCATCATTGCGAGCATTCTTTGATATTCAGCTTCCTTAAAAAGATGTATTATTTTTAAAAGGAAAATAAATACCATATAATTTTTTTAAATAATTGGGTAATTAAAATGGTTTTTATAATGGATTGATTATATAAATGTAATATTGTTATTGCAATGTAGAAATGGTATCTTTCCTTTATGCTAGTTCATGTGTTATGATTAAGTTTCTTTGGCATTGTTTATGTATACGGGTTGTTTCATGATTAACCTAGGTTGGGAGAGCCCAATATAGCTCTCCAATGCATTGGGTAACATAACATAGGTAAATGTTAAATTTTCTCCTAAAATAACGGGGGAATATATTGTGATGGGTATTCCAAATGTTACTCCCTACATAGAGGTGAGAGCTATAACATATTTATGTTATGGATTCCACAATTTACATTTATTATTTTTGATATATTGTTATTCATAAATATTATGATTTCATGAGGGCTGTTAAAGATCTTATGTTTTGTATGTATTGATGGGCTAATGATTTCTTTCTTTATTTTATCAACCTTACTGAGAATTTTATATGCATTCCATGTTTTTGAAATGATTTTCATAGAGTATAAGGCAGGGTAATAGAAAGTAATAATTCAAGTAGATTTATATCAAGAAAAGAATTATTCATTTCTTTTAAATGTTTTTATTTTTTGAAAAAATTATATATATTTGACGGGTTTAGTTTGTTATTTTTTAGATGTAATGCAATAGTTACGACCTAATTCTCCAAAACACAAAACATTAAAGGATCCTCGATGTGATTTATGAACTTATTTCAAGATTTTGTAATGTTTTCAAGGATGGGAATTATATTGAAGCTTCTATATTGAAATAAATTTTTTCAAGTAATCCTTTTCGCACAAATGAAAATGAGTTACCAGATTAAGTGGTAACAGCTTCTCTCGAGCTCCTTTCAGTAATTTTCTTTCTCCACCCCCTCAACACTCTTTATTCCAATATTTTTTTAAAATGTATAATAAGTATAATATAATATTTTTATGATAATTACTTGACTTACACTTACTCACACCTCCATCAAATCTATAACAAACATAGTGTTTACATGTACTGCGAACTACAGCCTCACAAAACGATGATTGCTCATTTCTCCTATACTGCCTATCATAGTAGAAATTATGATGGAAACACTATTTATACATGTTATATATTATATTTATTATATATTTAATCTTCTATAATCCTTTTAAAACAAATATTTCTATACCTTTAATTTGGTTTAAATATGATAATTCTGTTTGTAGATGTATGGACAACCTCCCCCTCAAAGCAATGTGATTCATTCACATACTACATGAAAAGTATTATGGATGATTATAGTGAAATTATATGATGTATATGAAATAACAATACTACAATAATTAATATATATATATATATATATATATAATATTCTTAATTTTTTTAATTCTGAAATAAAAAAAGTTATATCTTTCATACATACTTACGGCTTATCGACTCCCTGAATGGTGTCTTCCATTTCATATGCCCATATTATATTTCTTATTATAATAGAAATATAATAAATATTAATTATATTTATATAATGTTTTGTACTTTGTAAATAATGATATAATTATAATCACCAAATATATTAAAATTTAAGAAACATTTGAAAAAACAAAGAAAATATTACCCGTAGTGAAACTTTAACAAATAATATTTAAAAATGGGTACTATGAAGTTAAAATCAAACAATATAAGTTATTATATATATGAATATTCATATATTAAATATTTATGATAAAATTAAAATTATTATATAGGATGATTGTATGAGTATGAATAGATTCAAGACATAAGGTATGGGAATTTCATCTAAACTTTTATTTCTATGAGATATATGTTTTATTAACCACCCATTACTTTTTTGTTCTATTTATACTTCCCATGGATGAATTAAATTATTCATAAACATATATTTAATTCTATTCACATAACAATTAAATGATATTTATTTCATGGATTATATGTTTCAAAAGTTATCAAATTGGTAAAATATTTTTGTCTTAATTTCCTTTATTTTTATTCATGTCTTATTATTCACCTAAATTATTTTTAAAGATGAATATAATTCCAATTTACATTTTATATAATGAATATAAATATTTTCATGATTCATAAGGCTTTATGTAATTTATTTTTCTAACATAGAGAGTATGATCTCATGTTTCCATGTGATAAGAGTTTATTGAAACAGTCTAATCTCTTTTCAAAATTGTTTTTGTTTATGCTTCCTTTGATGAAATATTAGATACATATATTAAGAAGACTCAAGATTTTATTTATCCTATATTTATTCTAGATATATCAACATATTATTACAAAAATTTTACTCGTTGATCCTTAATATAATTAAGAATATGATTTTATGAAGAAAAAAACATTCTATATCTCTCTCTTCTGTCAGAAACTTATTTTATTTCAAAAACAATGTAATCAAAAATGATTCAACAATGTTTTAAAATGATCCTTTAATATAATTTTTAATGAAATTGTAATTTAAATTTTTTTATTTTTTTTAAATCATCCCTTAAATTTTTTTCAATGTAATTTTTCATGAAAAGTGTTTTTAAATAGTTTTATTTTTTAAAAATAACTTTTCGAAGAAGGATATTTTATTCATGAAATGTTTTTAAAAGATATTTAACAATTATTTACCATGCACGATAACATTTTTATGTGTTACTCGTGCCTTATTTTGAAAATATTAAATGTTTCTATTCATATTATTTCGCTTAATGGATAATATTTTGATTACATGTGGTTTTTGAAAATGGTTTCTCATTAATGGGTTATAACCTTTTGAAACCCACCTCTTTCAAAGGGTTATGTTCAAGGAGAAATGATTATGAAACATTACTTTTTCTTTAGGTTATGATATGAATACATTTTTATCATACCCATTTTATGTCATGGGTTATGTTATGATTATTTATGATCATGTGGAACATTTATATATCATTTCATTATGAGATGGGTGGGACCTATATCGCCCTACAAATCATTCGGTAAATATTTATATCTCACGAGATAGACTTAAATGGAATTAGAAATTAAATATGTTAAATATTATAGGGCTAGAAATATAAATGAACTTGGTTCAGTATTACTAAGATGGAAAAAGGAGTGAACTCTGTACAATAATACAAGGCTGTAAGGGGGTGTCAAACCAATTCAGTAAAGGACATTGTTCACTTAGATTTCATTAGTAACAATTCGTTGACTACTATAGAAATAATAATATATTCTTGTGTGGATTCCACAATTCAAAATTTTATTCTATTTTTATTATTTATTTTCTTATATTCTTTATTTCTTTAAGATTCATGCCTTATAAACTACCAGGATGTATTCTATGAGTCATTTTTATCATCAATTATATTTAGGGTATGATCTTCTATTTTTAGGATCATTCTCTCATATCCTTATGATCATGATTATGCATATGTATCTCTAGTGTCTTCCCTTGTTTTACATATTATCTCACACATTTTTATATTTATATACCTTAGGTTATAAAGATATGTATATTGTATGATGTGTCTAAAAAGGGTGCTATTAAAGAAGAACCTAGTGGGAGATGATGTAAATAATATATGTACCAGTGATTATGATTCCATGTTTCAAATGGTATTAAACTTGTCTGGTCTTTCGGTATTTTTTTATAATTTATTTCGTATTCTAAAAAAGTTGTGTTATTTTAATTTACACATATAGGGGGTCTCTATCAACCCACTATCCATATATACTAGAGGTAACCACATAATATTTTTTGAGGACCCACTACCTAGATCTACATGGGGAAACCACTCAGTAATCATTGAGCACCCACTGACCAGCTCTATGAGATAGTACCATCTAGAATACTTCTAGTGATCCTACATGATCACATCAATCATCTATTTTATCCTAATAATGATTCATTCTCAAAACATTACACATATTATTCCAAAATCCATAATCGATAACACATAACAATTTATGCAGAAAAACACTCAGGATAGAAAACTAGATGGAAAAAAATAGGAATTCAAATAAAGGAGTTATGAAACCTTGAAGACTCAAAAAAAAAATAACCAAGTGGTAAACCACATGTTAGGGGAACCACACGAAATTGTGTCCCTCTCTACTACCTAGTTGTTTCCCCAGCCATTAAACAACTATTAATCTAAGTAGGAGTCTGAACCATTCAAGAATACTACCTGGTGTGCCCAAACTAATCAGGAACATTTCTTGTCCCTCTAGCCTGGATTGTACACTCAAGTCATGTTGGTCTAAATTGGTACATTACATTTCTTTTCACATGGGGGTTCCACCTGTGTTCTCTTACAGATGGATCTTATTTCTAGGGATAATATATACAACTTGTATGAGGATTACATGTCGTGCCATTTTTTTGATTTCTCGAAACCCTAGCCTCCAAAACGAGGGGGCTACACATCATGTGTTCATCATTTTACATGAAATGTTAGAGGGTTTATAATGGAATATCATATCTTCAATCTATGCTTCAGATTATGTATTTCCAATTTTATTTCATCCATATATCTAATTAAAAAATTGCATTTATCCACAGATCATAGTTTCTGGCCATCGTTCGTCAGAAATCAGACCACAATGCTTCTCGGTGTTGCATCGTTCATCCCAAATTACTTGGGTTCCTCCATACTTGAATATTTGGACATCTAAGGTTAAAAAATCATACGCATCTCAAAATGATCCCATATCAATGCTTGATTCTCAATTTTTCACATCGCACATGATTATGTCATGGTTATGGGGGTCCGATGGAGCTCGGTACAAACTGAAAATATTGAACCAGGATCACGAGGCCTATCCAGTGAAGAATGTGAAGAAATAAAATGGAAAGGAAAAAAATGAGTTTTTAACAATTGATTCCATGAATTCATCTCCAATACTGAGAAATATGGAATCCGGAGTTAGAAAACATTGAAATAATTATGTTAATATACCGAGGAACATAAAATTGGCCACAATTGGTGAAGATCTAAGAACATGGTTCCCAATCATTTTAACTAATTTGGGTATAAACCAAATCATAACACGTATTAACAAGAGGATATATCACTCGTCATCAAAGAACGCACTTTCCAATGATCGAATGATGTCCTTGCATTCGCTGTTTCAAAATATTCTCTGATCCAATGTTTCATTGTCGTATAATGTGTTTATATAATATAAGTAGGGGAAGATTGTATTTGGCCACTAAAAAGATATGAATTTAACCCTATGGAATTTTCAATGATGGAGTATTTTTTGTGAAAATGGTTTAGTTCAAAATGAATAAATTAATTAATCCGCAGAACATATCGTTAATGAGAGAGTTGTTTGAACACCCCACACCAACATATTTTAGGTCACTCATTGGGTATGTAACGTGTCCTAAAATAAACCATGGTATCAGATTTTTGATATAAGATAATATTTATTTTTTATCTCATTTTCTATAAGAAACAATTAATTTTTAATGTACAATATGTTTACTATTTTTATAAAATTTATTATGGGAACCCCAGGACTCAGAATCTCACTACGTCTCAAATACTAGATATGGAAACATAAATAAAAATATTTAAAATTATAACAATGAAAAAACTAATTCTCAATAGTATGAATCATTATAATGAAAGGGATATTATAATACAACATATTGTGATGAAGTTGGTGAAAGTAATCTTGTTGGTCTAGAATATGGGCAAGATACAAAAATTATATAAAAGTTTATTCAAACACATATCAAAGTATATAAACAAAGTAATGAGCTATGATAATGATAATAAAAAAGATTTGGAATTTCATGTGGTATATCAAATTTTCCAGAAATAATCTCTATGGAAGGGAGGTATATGGTTCAGTAAGAAATGGAGAGTATGCCCTAGGTACATCAGCCATTCTGAAATTTGAGTTAAAATTAAAGTAGTGTCTTTCTATTTGGAAATTCCACCAAGTCTCTCCATAGTACATGATTTTTTAAATATATCATTGTTAAGGAAGGAAATTATAGAACCTAAGTTAGTTCCCACCTCTAATGAAAAAATTGGAACCTGATTTATCATACAATGAAGATAATATAAATAATGTTGATACTATTGAATAAGTGTTGATGAATTAGATGAATCAGCTAAAGGCACTTTGGTGAAATTATAATATTTAAGAGGGGATGTTAGAACCTAAATAAATTATAATGATGAATTACCAAAATCCATTCATGAGTTGAAATTCTGTAAAAAATTGAGTTTAATATTTTTCTAAGGAGGAAAGAATGTAACACCATGAATATTAAATAACACCCCAAGATTCCACAGAACATTTCCCTTTGAATAATTCCATAGCTTGCATATTATGCAACTTGGAGTTTTAACACACCAAGACAAATAAAACTAGCCATTGTGAATAGTAATTACCACATTTTAAAATATTATAAGTTTTAATTTTTAAAATGGAAGTCATTTTTGTATTCAGAATATCAAAATTATCCTAGGGTGATTTTTTTTATTTTTCTCAAAACATTCAATTTTGGAGGAATAGTGAAAAACACTACGTTATTGTTTAAAATAGACTTTTTATAAAATAATTATTTATTTTATTTAAATTTATTTTATGTCAAAATAGTTATATAATACCTATATTATTTCATTATAATTCATTGGATTCCTTTTATAATAAGATTAGATATATTAAATTTTATTTATCTTCTTACCATCTTTTACCCACCTTCAAGGAGCATTTGCAAATTTTCATAAAATGTAATTTTAACACTTCTATGAATTGGATTTCAAATATATGAGAGACACGGATGACATCAGTATGTAATATTTGGTTTAATAAGATAAAAATAATTTTGGTGAATAGTAATTTTTAACATTTATTTACCACCGTTAAAAGTGAATATGATAATTAAATGTAAAAATGATGTTATAATTACTATAAAACGGGTTATAATTCTATTAGATAAGTGTATTTCAACCAAAATCAACCTAAGGAATAAAATATGATCCTTTTATTCCACATATATCAGATTAGGACATTTATTATTATTTTATTCAAAGAAGAGTTAAAAGTGTTAAATTCAATGTACAGTAACTAATACATTTTTAATATAGGGTTATACATAATATAAAATCTACTCTAAATACTCATTTTAAAGAAAAAAATATTTTATACATAATTGTATTTTATTTATAAATTTTAGAAATTAAATATTTAAATTTATTTATGATTCTATGATGATGCAGTAATTACCTTATTACTAAATGATTAAAATGATTGAAATTATAATTATCCAAATAAATTTAAATTGAGACTTATGATGAATTCCACTGATTTTTCGGTTAATATTACATGTTAGGATTTATTAAATAATTTTTTTATGTGATAAAGTTGTTATGACTTTCAAAATAACAAAATACCAAATAGTGTCAAAATTGACATAAATGAGTTTTTTAAAAAATACTTTATTATTAATTAATATGATATTCCTAAAAATATATGGTTCATACAAAGGTCTTAGAAAAGTATCGATATATTAATAATGAACCACATGGGGTTCTCTTGGATTTTTATAGTATGTTTATTAACAATTTATTATAATAATACGAGAATACATGGCAAAAGGTAAACTATTTTATTATGAATTAAATATAAAGATAAGGTTAATATGGTAAACTAAACCTGTCTAAAACCAATTGTTCAAGAGTTTTTCAACCCATACCCACCTTATAATTTAAATAAATCATTTTTTAGAAATTATAAAACGAATATTATTATATAATAAAATAATATTCCATGTTTTTTCTAAAGTGATCATCACATCTCTTATATAATAATACTTACGCTTCTCTCAAAGTTACACCTCCAAATCTATTTGGATCTGCCAAACCCTGCCCAAATATCCTCCCAAATACCCTAAATTTGATTTAGAGGCCTTAATTTGATCATAAATCCAACCTAAGGAGCCCTTTTGATCAACTCAAAAGGAAACACCTGGAGAAGGGGTAATAATTTCACCACCTCTTTCAAAGTTCTACACTTATTCCACATCCTCTTTCTTTTTTGTTTCCATATGAAAAATAATAGCTCCATTAACTTATGAATACTATGATGTTATTATAAATAATGTACAACCATATTCATTATTCTATCCATCCTATGAATGACAAGTAACCATACGTGTGTACATATGGCATACCGTCTCCATGTCGTGGTGTAGTTTGTTATTCAAACACATAATTATTTGGATGGGTATAATATTTAGTATAAGTTATGTAAATAATAAATATTACATGTTAAGGATTATTTATATATAATATACCATCCAATTATGTATGATTTCACCATCAATATAATGATATTGTCGCTCGTGCATACGTACAGATTACCGTCTCCACGAATGCGATGAGATTCATTCCCCATGATAACTATTGAAGAATAAATTTCATTTTGTGATTAAAAAATATTGTTTATGACTTAATAATATTCGGGATATGAATAAAATATATATTATCCATAAGAAACATGTCTTACGTAACAAAATATATAAATTAAAACAAATCATTTAACACCCGAAATAGTGATAATAATGAAATATTATTAACAATGAAATATTAGAATATCATATATGATATCATATTTATGTATTTGGTTCTTGTATTATTTAATAAAAATTATATATTTATTATACTTGAGGTTAATCTACCCTTGGCCAATGAAAACTACAAGGTAACTGTTAATTCTACAATCTCTTCACTATTTGAGGTTCTTTATATGTGAGTATCTACTAGGACCTCTTTATCATCCACATCTGTGTTTCAAAAAATGTATTTAAAAACATTTCTACTATTCCCTATACTATGGATAAAGTCATTTTTACCCTTGTTTGAATTTTTATGAGATTTTTATAAAGTAATATTTCAGTCATTTTCCAAACAAATTCCATTACAGCCTTTTCGACAAAATTAAGGTATGAATATTATTTTAATTTATAAGGTGTTTGTGGCTATTTTCAACAATCATTACACCTTCAAAGCTTCCCATACAAGCTTATAATAGTATTTTAAAATTAAATTATTTCTTTTATAATTACATGACTTTTAAATTATTTCAAAATAGAAAGAGATATTTCTCTCAAATAGTTTTTATTTTATCTATGTCAACATCCTTTGATGGATTTTAAACTTTTTTATGTTGATTCATTATAATAAAATCTTCATATTGTATCGAATGAGTTACAATATGTTTGACTGTGGATATTCTATTTTTATTCCATTCATGGTTTATGGTTAAAGTATTGACATTTCATATGCTAGTTTTAATAATAATGTTTATGTTATATTTAAACCTTTTCAAGTGAGGAATGCAATGGACTTAGTATTTTATGGGTGAAGCCCGATATAGATCTTAAATACATCAGTAGATATCATGAGATAAAATAGTGTCTTGGAACTAGGGCTTGAAAAAATCTTATTTCTAGTCTTGGCACATGTCTTTGACTATGCCGTTAAGATGTCCGACATTATGCATTCCATCATTATGAAATTGCCTATTGATATTACATGTAATTATTTGACTAGTTGAATATCCATGTGAATAAGTAAATGGATTTATTTGAATTATCATTACCATGCCATACTGAATTTTAGGTTTAAAAAGATTTTTTGTGGTATACATTTCCTTAAATGTTTATGCTTATTTATGAAATTTTCTTCTATATTAGTATCCTTACTGAGCACCTAGGATCACCCCTTTCTATGTATTATTTTTCACTAGATGTGAAGAAGTATATTATTAATGACCTATAGGGATAGTATAAGGGGTATTAATTTGTTCTAAGGAGAAAATTTTGTTTTTGTTTTTCATTTTATAGTGTAATGAAAAACTTATGTATGAATATAGTACTTCTAAGGATACTAAACTGATCTGTCTTTTGGGATTTTATCCCTTGTGATCACGCCAATGTTATGTAATAATTCACCGACTCAAGGTAACTGGGGTCGCGGAATAATAGTTGGTATCAAAGTATTTTTATTACAATCCTTGAAAACAAGATTTAAAAAAACTCTGATTAACGAACAATACCCTCAAATAGACTTTGAGGATTAATATAAAATAACTTTATAGAATTTTTGTAATGTTTAGATTCTATGTACCTTACAAATAAATTAAACCCTATTTGGATACGATCAGGTAGAGGCGGTTCTGGTACTGATGTACCTAGGTGTGAAATCTCTGATAAGGAGTTCCAGGCTTTACCTGGGTATCATGGTACAAAACAACGGGCCATGATGAACTCTTGGTTACGACACTCCCATGGGATATTTTTAGGATAATTCACATTTTCATTACAAACCATTGTGAAGGATTTATGAGTATATACTTCCTTAAATAAATTATTTTTATGATTATGGATTATGTACATGAACTGTTCAATTTATGGTAAGTGTTTTACATGTTTGGAATTATGTATTATAATTTTTAAACTAATATTGTGTATGAAATTGTCTTGAAATGGGTCATAGTGGAAGTAATGGAAACCATATGGATGCATGTAATCCATTTTGGGATTTACATCTTAATAAAGATAATTACAGTGGAGCTGGTGATGAAACTGGTGCTAATTATAATATCACCATACTCAGACAACTCGCTCAGGTTATGAATAATAACCTTACCTGTATGGATCACCCTGATCAACAAAACAATGGTTCAATGTTACACCACATCATGAGGAAATAACCAACAACATTCAATGGGACTACAAACCCATTTTAGCTGATCAATGGATAAGTTCCTTGGAGAAAATATTTCATGATTTGGGGAGTAGGTAATAAAAAAAAGTTGTCATGGTAGTTTATCGCCTAATGGGAGATGCAGATCAATGGTGGTCATTAATTTATAACACAATGGAAGATGAATAAATATAAAATATAGAATGGATAGAGTTTAAAGATCTTTTATTAGAAAAATATTTTCATCGTGACCATCAAGCGAATATGGCAAGACAATTTCTGAGTCTGAGGTAATATGAGGATGAAAATGTCACAATGTATAGGGATAACATTACATGGTTATCAAGGAATGCATCAAATTATATGTGTAACCCAAGGAGTAATATTGATTGATACATTTATGGGTTAAAACCATTTCATTATCAAGCATTAGTCTCATAATCCCTCTCATTGTACAAAGATATTGTCGCATGTGCTATCAAGATAGAAAAATAATTCTCTATGTCTTATGAATTTAATGAAATTAAATAGTAGAATAGATCTGTTGAACACTCTTGAAATGGAAATAAGTGGAATAAGGGAAAAGTTGAATATCTATCCTGTA
The DNA here is from genome assembly GCA_963277665.1 of Viscum album. Classification (NCBI taxonomy): domain Eukaryota; kingdom Viridiplantae; phylum Streptophyta; class Magnoliopsida; order Santalales; family Viscaceae; genus Viscum; species Viscum album. The sequence continues at coordinate 193,552,679 of OY728146.1, read as the reverse complement.
GTAAACATGATAAGAAACACCCTGGTACTTGCCAAAAGGAAATGGGAGTCTATTACATGTTTGGTGAAAAAGGCCACCAAGCATGAGATTGTAAGGGAAATAAATAGTTTGTCAACGTTTAATTATATAATTTTAGAGACAATATGACTTATGAAAATGAATTTCATATGATCCAATGAAACATACCTCAGAAAAGTACAAGGGAACAAGGACAATCTTATGTGATCACAACTACTGAGGTTGAAGCTCTGAAAGATGTAGGGGCAGGTAATGTAATTGTTGTCTCAAGTTTATCCAATGCTTTATTTGATTCTAGATCATCGCACTGTTTTATATATTCTTAGTTTTATAAGAAAATTATATATTTTCTATTTGATTTAACCAAGGATTTTTCATTCCAAACACCAAATGGAAGTATATTTGCAACAATGTGTTGTGAATCAATTCCCATTAAGGCATATAAATGTTATTTATCTACTGATATCATCATCATTCCAATGATTGAATTTGATATAATCCTCAGTATGTATTGTATTTCATACCATGATGAAAAAATTTATTGTAATAATAAGGTGGTTACAATTTTTGATATTGATAAGGAGTACCTTATCTTTAGAGTTGAAACATCACCATCTGATTCTTATCAATATCCACCCACATTAGCTCTACGAAATACAATTATTGGGGAGGAAGAGAGTGAAATAACTATGGGTTAGGAAATAAATGTTCAATTAGGGTATGTACCTATTGATCAATAATATGTTGATGTGCTTCCAGAAGATTTATATAGACATTTTCCAGAATGATAAATTGATTTTTCTATTGATTTAATTCTTGGTTCAAGGCCCATATCGAAGACCCCTTATATAATGGACGATGTGGAATTAGTGTATCTAAATAAACAACTAGAATAATTTATTAATAAAGGATTTATTCTCCATATATTTTCTCTATGGGGAGCCTCTATTCATTTTGTAATGAAGAAAGATTGATCTATAAGGTTGTGCATTTACAACAGGGGGATAAATGCTATAACAAAAAAGAACATGTATCCCCTACCTCACATTAATAATTTATTTGATCAAATTCAAGGAGGATAATATTTTCAAAGATTTACCATTGACCTGGATATCATCAGTTGCATGTAAAGAAGGAAGAAATTTCGATGACAGCATTTCAAACTAGGTACGGGCATTAAGAGTTTACAATAAGGCTTTTTAGACTGACTAATGCACGCTCTATTTTAAAAGATCTAATTAATATAGTTTTCAAGGAATATATTGATGGATTTTTAGTGGTATTTATTGATTATATCATCATATATTCCAAAATCTACAAAGATCATGAAATTCACATGCCCATTATTATAAAGACTCTTAGAAGAAATGAATTATATGGGATGTTTAGCAAGTCTGAATTATGGATTTAGGATATTTGTTTTCATGGAAATATTGTCTCTAAGTATGGAATCATTGTTTATCTTTGAAATACCTAGGAAATACAAGAATTTCCAACACCGACGAGTACAACTGAGGTATGCAGTTTTATTGGTTTGGCAGGTTATTATCGGAGCTTCGTCCAGAATTTTGCCTGATTGGAAAACCCATTAACCAAGATCACACGTAAAGGGATTAATTTTGATTGGAAAAAGAGTGTGAAAATGTTATTAAGAACTGTAGATAATATTAGTCAATACTCATATATTTACTCTATTATCAGGGAATGATGGGTTTGTTATTTATAGTGATGCTTCAAAGAAAGGACTTGGTTGTGTCCTTATGCAAAATGATAGAGTTATTTCCTATGTGTCACGAAAGCTAAAAATTCATGAACAAAACTACCCCACTCATGATCTTGAGTTAGTAGTAGAAATATTTTCTCTGAAGATATGGTGAAACTATCTATATGGTGAAACAATGTGAGATTTATACTGATCGAAAGAGTTTAATGTATATTTAATCCAAAAAATAACTAAAAATGAGGAAAAAATGATGGCTTCAACTACTAAAAGATTATGATTTCACTATACACTACAACTCAGGGATGAAAATAAGGTGGAGAATTCTTTGAGCAAAATTAATCATTGAGTTTTGAACAATATGAGAGTTGAAAGGGATCATATATTCATGGATCTAGTAAATATGGGTGTGGGAATAATCATGGAAGGTGAAGCATCAATACTTTTTCAAATCTTTGCCAAACCATATTTACTAGAAAGGATAAAAAGTTCTCAAAATGATGACGAGGAGTTCAAAAAAATAATTGATTCTATGAATGATGGGAGATTGATTGAAATCATATATGAATATGTAATTTTGAAATTTTGGAAGAGACATTGGGATCCTGATATACCCGATATAAAAAGGGAATTTTGGGATGATGCTCATCACATGAATTTCTCAATACACCTTAGTAGCACTAATATGTATAGATATTTGAAGGAACATTTTTTTTGGGACAACATGAAGAAGTAGAATTCTGATTATGTGTCAAGATGTTTGGTTTGTCAATAGGTGAAGGTAGGAAAACAAAATTCTAGAGGAATCATGCAACATTTCCCCATACATAAGTGGAAATGTGATGATATTACAATGGACTTTGTCATGGGGCTACCAAAGACTCCTAGAAGGAATGATGAAATATGAGTCCTTATGGATCATCATACCGTGTTAGAAAATTTTCTTGTTATAAGATAAGATTTACCACTTGAACACCTATAAATACTATATATTAATGACTTTTTAAGACTAAATTGAGTACCCCTATTAGTTTTTTCTAATTGTGATCCCTGTTTTTCATCAGGATTATGGAAAATTCTTCAAAAGGCCTTGGATAATGAACTTTGTTTGAGCACTTCCTACCACCCTCAAACTAATATACAATCAGAATGGACAATTCAAACCTTTGAAGACATGTTGATATCTTTCTCACATGACTTTCATGGTATGTGGGATCAATATTTACCTATGGTATAATTTTCTTATTACAATAGACTCTATTCAAGTATTCAGATGGAACTATATGAAGCATTATATGGAAAGAGATGTTGCACACCGACTTGTTGAGATGATTCGGTGAAAGAAAACTTGTTGGCCCAGAACATATTGAGGAAACAATGGAAAAGGTAAAGACTATCCAAATCCACATCAAATCAGCTCAATGTAGGCAAAATAATTATACCGATAATCGAAGGAAGGATTTAGAATTTCAAGTAGGTGATCAAGTTTTCCTGATGGTATCTCTATGGAAGGGCGTTATAAGATTCCATAAGAAGGGTAAATTATGTCCAAGGTATATCGGACCTTTCAAAATTCTAAAATGAATTCGAGTTGTAGCTTATCATTTGGAAATGCCACCAAGTCTCTCAAAATTTCATGATGTGTTCCACATATCATTGTTAAGAAAATACAAGCCAGACCCAACAGATGTATAGCCCTATGAATAAATAAAACTGGAACCCGATTTGTCTTATTCTGAAGAACTTATCATGATTCTTGACACCAAATAACAAGTGATGAGAATCTAGACAACTCGTCTAGTAAAAGTTCAATGGAGAAACTATAAGATGGAAGAGGCAATGTGGGAACCCGATGAACATATGACAAAGAACCACCCAAATCTTTTTATGCAGTAGTATTTTAGAAATTACAAGGATGACATTATATTAAGGAGGGATGAATGAAACACAAAAAACTTCTAGGGTATGTTTCCCTTGGAATAATGTAGTTGCTTGCGTTGTATGAAAATTGGAGTATTAACACACCAAAACCAATTAATCTAGCCATTATGAATAGTAATACCCACTTTTTGAAATTTTATAGATTTTATATTTCAACATGTTCTTTATTTTTGGATTTGGAATATCAAAATATGCTTAGGGTGAATTTTTGGAATTTTTATAAAAACATTCAATTTTTGATGAACAGTGAAAAACATTGCGTTATTATTGAAAGTCGAATTTTTATTTGAATAATTATTTATTTTATTTAAATTTATTTCAATTCAAAATAGATACATAATATGTATGTTAGTTATATTAAATTCATTGAAGTAATTTTATAATAAGATTAGATATATAAAATTTTATTGATCTTATTACTATCTTTTACCCACCTACTAGGCACATTTTCAAATTTGTATAAAACATAATTTTACCACTTCTGTGAATTGAATTTCAAGAATCTAAGAGACATAATTCATATTAGTAAGTAAAATGTGGTTCAATAGGATGAAAATATTTTTTTGTGAACAGTGATTTCTTTACTTTTATTTACTATGGTTAAAAGTAAATACGGTAATTATATGTAAAAAAGTTATTATAATTATCATTACCATGTACTAATTCTACTGGAAATGTGTATTTCGACTAAAATCACCCTTAGTGATAAAATATGATCAATTTGGTCTAATTGGATTACATTAGGATATTTATTATTATTTTATTCAAAGATGAGCTAAAAGTGTTAAATTCAATGTTCAATAACTAAACTATTTTTAATATAGGGTTATACATAAGAAAAATTAGAATATAAATATTCATTAAAAAGATAAAAAGACTTTCTACATAGTGGTATATTATTTATAATTTTTAGACATTATATAATTAAATATTTTTATGATACACTGATGATGTAGTAATTACCTTATTAATGAGGATTAAAATAATTGATATTATAAATATCCAAATAAATGTCAATTTAGGCTAATGATTAATTCCACTAATTTTATAGGTTTATATTACATTTTAGGGTTGTTTAAATAAATTATTTTTTAGTGATAAAGTTGTTATGACTTTAAAAAAAATACCAAATAGTGTCAAAATTGACATAAATGACTTTTTAAAACAAATACTATATTATTAATTGACATAATATTCCTAAAAATATAAGGATCAGACAAAGGACTTAGGTAAGGTTAGATATATTAATAATTAAATATTTGGGGTTCTCTTGGCTTTTTATTGTTTTTTTATTAACCACTTATTATAATAATACATGAATACATGGTATAAGATAAAATAATTAACAAAGAGTTAAATCTAAATGATAAGGTTAATATGGTAACTTAAACATCTCTAAAACCTATTGTTTCGGAGTTTTTTGGCCTGTTACCACCTATGACTTGAAATAAATCACATTTTATCCATTGTAAATGGAATATGATAGTATAATAAAATGAAATTTCATGTTTTTACTAATGTGATCCTCACCTCTTTTATAAAAAGGTACTTCCCCTTCTCTCAAAATCACTCCACCAAATCCATTCAACTCAGCCAGACCCTACACAAATATCCTCCCAACAACTCTCACATATTCCTAGAGGCCTTACTTTGATCATAAACCCATCTTATGTATCCCTTTTGATAAACTCAAAAGGAAACACCCTAAAAAAGCTAATAATTTCACAACCTCTTTCAAAGTTCTTTTCTTCATCCACTTCCTCTTTCGTTGTTATTTCCATACCAAAATAATTACCCTTGTAACATATAAAGACCATGATGTTATTATAAATATGGTACAACCATATTCATTATTCTACCCATCCTATGATTGATTAGTCACCATACGTGTGTACGTACAGCTTAACGTCTCCATGTTGTGGGGTACTTTTTTATTCAAACACTTCATTATTTGGATGGGTATAATAATGAGTATAAAGGATTTAAATTATAAATATAACATATTATGGAATATTTATATATGATATTCTATCCAGTTACATATGATTTTTCTATAAATAGAACGATATTGTCTCTCCTACGTACTTACGGATTACCATTTCCCTGAATGCAATGAGATTCATTCCATATCATAAACATTCAAGAATAAATGTTATTTTATGATTAAAAAATAATGTTTAATTACTTAATATCATTCTATATATTAATAAATTACATCATATCCAAAAGAAACATGACTTACATAACAAAACATATAAAGGAAAACAAATCAGTTAACACCCGATACAATGATACTTCGAAAATATTATTAACAAAGAAATATTAGAAAATAATATATGATATAATATTTATATCTTTGGTAATTGAATAATTTAAGATCAATTATTTAAAAATTATAAAGGAGGTTAACGTACCCCCGACCAAGGAAAAATACAAGGTAAGGGTTAATTCTAAAATCTTTTTATTATCTGAGATTTTTTATACGTGAGTATCTACTGGGACCTCTTTATCATCCACATTGAAGTTTCTTAAAAATGTATTTCAAAATATTTCTACTACTTACTAGACTATGGGTAATGTCATTTATATCCTTTTTGTCTTTTTTATGAGATTTTTATAAAGGAATCTTTCTATTGTTTTCCAAACATTGTCCTTTAAAACCTATTCGAAAAAATTAAAGTAAGAATGTTTTTAAAAATATACAGTGGGTTTGGCTTTTTTCAACTATTATAACACCTTAAAATAATCCATTATAAAATTATAATAGTATTTTCAAAATAATAGATTTCTTTATTAATTATGTGTCATTTAAATGATATAAAATAGAATGATTTATTTCCCTCAAATACTTTTCATTTCTTCTATGTCAACATCCTTTGATGGATTTTACCCTTGATTGATGTTGATTTATTATAATACAATCTTACATATTGTACTGAATGAGTTATGTTATGTTTAACTATGGATGTGATATGTTTATACCATTCTTGGTTTATGGTTAATGTATTTACATTTCGTATACTAGTTTTAATATGAATGTTTATGTTATGTTTCAAACTTTTCATATAAGGAATACATTTTACTTTGTATGTGATGGGTGGTGCCTGTTATAGCTCCTCAATGCATCGATAGGTCTCATGAGACAAACTAGTGTCTTGGAACAAGTCCTTGAAAAAATATTATTGGACGTCTTGGCATAAGGATTTGACTATGTGGTTATGATGTCCAGTATTATGCCTTCCATCATTATGATATTGGAAATTGATATTACATGTGATTATTTGACTTGTATAATATCCATGTGAATAAGTTAATGGCATAATTGGATTTATCTTTTCCATATTATGCTGAAGTTTATGTTTAAAAGGATGTTTTTTTAGTCTTATACATTTCCTTATATGTTTGTTCTTATTTATGAATTTTTCCACTATATTGTTATCTTTACTGAGCACCAGATCTCACCCCTTTCTATGTTTTATTTTCCCCAGAATGTGAAGAAGTATATTATGACTGTCCTATAGGTATAGTCTAAGAGACATGAATTTGTTCAATGGAGAAACTTTTGTTGTTGATTTTCATTTGATAATGAAATGTAAAACTTATTTATGTATCTAGTGGTTCCAAGGATATAAAGTTGATTGGTCATTTATGATTTTATCCCTTGTGATCATTCCAATGTTATGTAATAATGAACTCACTTTGGGTTACTGGTGTCGGGGCATTACATATTATGATATATTTTGTTTAAAATAATTTTATCATATTCTATATATTTTAATACACACAACCTAAAGTCCAAATTAACTGTAATATAATATACTATAGTAATGTAGATATTAAATTAGATGATATGAATTAAAAAACTACAATTTTAAAATAATATTATTTACACACAAAGAATATAAATATATCAGTTATTAATTGATTATAAGTAAACATAAAAATCATTTGAATGAAAAATAATTGCTTTTTATGAAAATATGTTTATCCATGCAACGTGTTTTCATCTTTATAAGTTAAATTAGACACTATCATTGAATGATATTAATTAAAATTATATGTTATATAATCTATATTTTTTTAACATTCATCTAATATTTTTATTATTCATGTGATTAGAATAAATCCTATTTTAATCTTAAAAATTGAATTTCTCTAGAAAACTATTTCACTACCTTTTGTTCGTATATTTTAAAATTAATTTCTTCTTATTATATGTGTTTTATTATAAATATTTTATTCAATATTTTTTATAAGGTGTTCTAATATTTTTTTAATAGGAACCTATTATTTTTAGGCATTATGATCATTATCCATTATGAAAATTGTCACCTCAGTCAAGGTTATATCCATATAATCTAGGTTAATACTATGTGTCAAGGTCACCATTTTCCAAAAATAAATTACTATTGGATGAAGGTAATTCAACCCTCATTTAATTAGGCTCAATTTGTAATTATTTAAGATAAAATTTTCCTTGAAAATGACACATATTATACTTAAAGAATAAAAAGCGAAAAATTCTCAGTCCCTTAGTTTTGAATATTTATTGAGTGTCTACAAAGTGAAAATTTTAGGTTATGAGAAAATATAAATGTCTATTTTGTAAAAAAATGATCTTATATTAATGGTAATAATTTACTTATAATTTATATAAATTAAATAATTACCTTAAATTCTTGTACAACACTAATACAATATTTATTCATTTAATAAAAAACAAAAATAAATAATTTTAAAAATATTAAATGTATTATAATTTGTATGAGATAGTGTCTTTAATGATTTTTATAGATAAATATCACATATTAGAGATTTTTGAAATGATATAATTTTAAATATTAATTTTAAATTTATGTCTTTTTTAAAAAGTAATTGGATAGTGTTAGAAAAAGAAAATGATGATATTTTATAAGAATAATATATTTTTGAATTATTATATAAAACTAAAAATATTGTAAGTGGTATATTAGTATAATATATGGGAAATATTCCATCACTTTTTCATTAATGGGTCTATCATTATCATATATCAAAAACTATGACCCTTTAATAGTTAAAAAATGTTACTGTTGTTAATGTTAAAATAGGTTAACTCAGGGGTTAAAACAAAAAATAATATTTAAAATAAAACATCAATCTATCAAAAAAAATTAGTTGATGGGATTTAAACCCCATCATATCCTATAATTTTTTAGTCATTTGGTCTACAAAATTAATTTATTATATTTTTATTCTTTTAGGAAATTCTAATACTGCCCCCCCCCCCCTCACTTGTAAAATGGAACATTTCATTTATTTTCTCCACACTATAATGAGCACTAAATATTAATCGTCCCATAAAAAATCATATTCAAAACTATCATAGGAACATTATAATGGATATGTCATTCCCAAACAACCAACCCTAGTGTTCTTAACAGGAGATCTAAAGTCGTCCATTAAAAGAAAAGGAAACTACATTAATCGATCAATTTTTGTTTACTTTATATTATACCTACTATAAATATATTTTTTTTATAATATAATAACAAATTATCTATCATAAATATTAGAAAATTAATATTATTATTAAACCACCACTATCCATCATTAAAATCAAATAGAAAGTGATTATAACTCGTGCGTACGTACAACTTACCACCTCTACATATCGATACAATTCCTTATTCATCATCATATTTTATGGATGGTAATTATGATAATTTTATAATTTATATATTATATGTTTGAAAAAACTAAAATTTTATAATGATAATATTATATCTAACTTCTTACACTCCAATCCCTTTTAAAATTATTTAATCACTCGTGTGTATGTGTAGACTACCACCTCAACGAAGCGAGGTGGTTTTTTTCATTTACATTTAACATAGATGATACTAAAGATAGATTTAATTAATATATATGATATTTAAGATATAAAAATTATTTTATAAATGTGAATTATTTTTTTCCATTCTTTCATTCAGTTCATCAACAAATAAAAACATTATTAATGCGTACGTATGACCTATTGTTTCTCGGAATGGTGTAATTAATTTTTCTATATATAACATTTATGGATATATATAAATATGAATAAAATGAATATATCTGATTTTAATATCATAATTAATGTTATAAAGATTAAAAAACCATGATCAAAGTATAAGGACAAAAACTAATAAACCAAAACATACATGAAATACAAAGTTGTTATCACCCAAAATAGTGATTTAATAATGAATTATTAATAAAAATGTGATAAAATATTTTGAGTAAATAATATATGATATTATTTATATGATAATGGTTCTTTAATAAATCTATAATAAAACTATATTTCTTATGTAGGAGTTATAGATATGTATGAAGTAAATTGGACCCCAGGTAAGGCTTTATTTCACAATCTCATCATTATTTGGGATCATTAATGTTTAAGTATCCCTGGGAGGAATTCTTTGGTATTTATATCATAAAAATAATTATTATACTTTTTAAATTAATTTTGCAAATAATATTACCATTTTCTCCTCTTTGGTACATTAAATTGTTGAGAAACTGTTTTTAGGAAAACCTGACTTTCCTTTTATCTTCGATCGAAAATCCATCATCTTTTATATCCATGTTTTCTAGAAATATTTTCAAGATTGGTTTTAATATTATAAAGGTGTTATATTAATGAAAATTTTTACCCTTGTTTAACATTTTACAAAATATTTTTAAATAAATCTCCTTGATATTTCATTAATGAGGAACATTTCGACCATTTTACAATAGTATAATTATTTTTTAACAAATTATGCATATATGTAATGAAAAACCATAATAACTACAAAATTTTTTAATATTACATTATTATTTTAAAATAAATTTTATTTTCTAATATTATGGATTTTTTTTAAAATATTTTTTTCAATATTAATATGGTATTTTCCTCATGATTATTTATTAATTTTTAATGGTATTTATATTTATCAACAACAACCATTATTTTACTTTTTTCTCTAGCGATATGATGTAATGATATAATAAATATTATTTCTCTCGATGGTGTATGATTTGTTTTACCTATGATGTAATATTTTTATACCACTTTTCCAATAATATTGATGGATTATGATTATGTTTATTGATTGGGGAAATATTTAAAATTTCATTTGAAATTTTTTCAATACAAATGAATTACATTATTTATTTTTAAAATATTTAATACAAAAAATGAATTGGACATAGTATGTGATATTTAGGGACCACTATAGCCCCTCGATGAATCGGAAGATCACATAAGATAAATAAAAAGGGTATTTAATAAATGTCATACCAGTATATGTAATATTTCCTATAATGGGGATGTTATGATATAATTTTTATATTGGACATTATGAATTCCCTCATTATGAGAAAATTTATTGATCACCAAGTGAATGTTTTATTAGTTATGATATCTATAGATTTGTTTCAATCTCATGTTATTATATATGTGGAATTATTTGATTAGAATTTATTCCTATCATATTATTCTACATTATCACGTTCTTGATTAAATTGTATGTTTTTTCATATATTTAAATCTCTATTTTTATTATGAATTATTTATTTATGATATCTAACAATGTATGAGTACCCCTCCTGAAGATCAATTGTCACTAATATCTTATGTTTCCATTCACCAGGACTATAGTAAGTGCATTTTGATTGATATATAGGCATATGATTAAAGTAATAATAGTTTTCTCAAGGAAAATAATATTTTAATTTTTAATTTTCTAATTACAATGTAAGATTCGTGTTTGTTTGTAGTTTCACGAGACTATTAAACTAAATTGAACTTTGGTATGCGATAACTTATAACTATGTCCAATGTAATAATGTAACTACTAGATTTGTGATATAGGGTTTTGGGTATTTATAAAACACATAGAAATGTATTGGCGTACAAAACCCATAGTCACGTGATGCCTTTTGGACTCAATAATTTAGTTAATGTTTAATTAATGAGATGGAACATTACTATTATATGTCTTAGCAATGTATCACTGTTTTTTCAAAGGACTCCCTCTCTCTCTTCGTATACTATGCACACAACATTGGTAATGTAAAATTTAATTTAATGATTTATGAATACATTAAAATTCTTATAAAACATGAATCAATATTCAAAATCCACATATGTTTTCTAGATACATTGCATATTCACATTAAGATTTACATGTTTCATTAATCTCTACATTGCTGTTATTCCACTTCTACATACTGGGTGAGGTCAAATACTCAATATTATAGTTGAGTCATATATCCAGTCATCCTGATGAAGAATAATTTTACAAGAAATATATTCTCATTTAACTCATTAAAAAGATAGATTTAAATCTGTAACATGATATTTTCATTTTTTTTCTCTATGAAATATATATGGTAGTGAATTAAATGACTCTCATTTATCCTCTGAAATTTATTTCAAAGCCAAATATTCATTTTAATTCTTTATGAACTTTCTTCAAGAACGTGTAAATGATTTTTTATAAGATCCACAAGCCTATAATTATTTACTTATTTATTTATATTGATTTTACTTCCTCTATTTCCCCAAAATCATGACATGTGGTATGTTATTTTAAATTTGGTCAGTGTCATCCCAGAGATTTGAGTCAAAAACCCAAAATATTAGAAAGATCATTAACTTTTAAAAATAAATATGAATTTTCTAATAAACCATAAATTACATAATCATGGTGATATAGAAATCAATATTCTATAGAACACCTCATCACTATCCAAACTATTGAGTGATCATGTCATCCATGTCTTATTCTACTGCTACCATGTCTTTATTGAACCATGTTTCCCTCCTTAATAGAGTGTAGAATAGTTGTCTTCATCATACAAACTACCTGAATAATATAACATATAAAATATCTATGAGTATCACTATGTTATCTCTCAAATGTTATAAAATATAATTTATTATAAACATGTATCTGTGTGATATGATTTTTCATGGTGAAAGCCCCTATAACCTTAGTAATCTTATATTTAATAATTTTTTCCAAATATTTGTTATCCATGGAAAAAACATGTTTCATAGAATGGTGGTTATAAACCTGAAACATCATGAGTTGGGATTCATGGATAGAATTATGATTTCACTAACCCTTTATATTCCAATAAAACGCCTTTTTATTCCAATATACCAATATTTAATGGATTTTCCCATATTCCTCTAATCTAAATTTATTTCATTTTCAAATAATTTTAATTGTGTCATTGGATTCAGATTTGTGATGAAATCTATTATAAATACTGAAAATATAATCTCACATAAAATCTATGTTCATTTAAAATTATCTTCTGTTGCGATATTTTGATTCATGGTGCAGTACCTTATATAGAACATTTAGTATATTCTTTAATTGAATATTATATGGTATAGAAACTTACATTAATCATGAAATACACCATCTGAAGTGAAATATTTATGTCATATAATAGAATTATTATTCTTATATGATACTTCTTACAATATGATAAAATATTTCATGTGGTATCTATTCGTCCAAATCTTGATTTTCCTTACACATTATCTGTTTTAATATCTAGTGAGACTCTATTTGGTCATGGTAACTTTTATTTTAATATGATTCTATTTTATTTAAAAATTACTTATTTCTTTGAGTATATATATTCTTTACATTTTTATGATTCATAAAATGCTTCAAGAGATCAAAATAAATAATGTTATGGACATCAAACCACCCATAAATAAAAAATCCTCACCACACTCTAATAATTGATCTCCTTATGCCATGATCTCTATATATGGAAATATCAAAATAGTTTCCCTATTCTACATATCTTCTTATTTATAGCCACTATAGTGCATGGAAAACATCATCATAAGATATGATATAATAACCTAAAAATATATAATTACATGTATACAATTTTTATCCCATTTAAAAAACATAAATAGTAATCCTATGTGTATAGTAACCTTATACATATCCATTAATTTTTTCTTCATATTCACAGTCATCCATTAACATAAAAAATAATTGACAACAAATCCAAATCACAGTCTATGGTTGAAATAAAGGATCCCTCAATATACATTTCTAAGGATATTTTCCCAGATAAATTTTATATTTTTACCCTCAAGGGATTAGGAAACCAATAAAAAATTATTTTTTAAGTAATTCCAAAAATAAAAAAAATAAGGTATCTATATTCCCTCCACCTTAAAATAATTTCATCCTCAAAAATAAAATAACATAACACAATCTCATAAAATAATATCATGTAAATAAATTTGATTCCTTATAGAAATTTAATTCTATTTCCAGAGGCCTATCAATCACTAAAATCCTAGAACATAAGAAAAAAATACCATTTACATCACTATAATTCTAATTTCTTTCCAAGTACCTTTATCTCCATATCCGAGAAATCAGTATAGTTTTTATTCAAGGTGATTCCTTGATGCACACAAAATATTGGGTTTTAGGAAACATTCCAATGACCTTTCACCCACTACCTTTTCCATCATTAGGTTATCCAATTTCCCAACTTGAAGCAAGATCATAAACCACCAACACCAACATTGAAATGATTAGTTAACAAAGGTATCCTTAGGAAAGAGTGTCTTGCTCCCCTCCACTAATGGGGGATATGAACGATTATCACATTATTGGATATCAATTCATATTAAACCCTTTAAAATGTTCATTCATTTAAAAGACTACAATTTACTCATAATATATTACAGTAACCATTTTTCATTATATTTTTCACTAATATAAATCACAGCATAACAAAAAAAGCATGTTAATACCTCCTATTTTTAATATGCCGGAAACCTCAATGTTTATATTTATTCTTTCTACAGGCCTCTATATAAACTATATATCTATACCCTTTACCCTAGCAAAATTAACAAATTTTTACATAGGTGTCCTGATCAAGACATTATTAGAACCTTATAAAAGTTAACTACTACAACATAAAAACATGTAATCCTAAATAAACAATCATGAAACTAGATTTCATAATATTGCTGATCAATTCTACCACCATTGAGAGCGAACATACATATCATATTTTTATGTCACTAATATTTTATTCTAGACTCAAAACTAGCACATTTTAAAACATTAGTGGAAACCCCCAATATAAGGAATAATAAAACTTATAAATTATCCACATATCAATTATTTTATTCATGGTTTCCCAAATACCTAAAGAGACTAATGAAAATTCAAACACATACCCTTGGGATATTACACATTTCAATTACTATAACATCAATAGGAATATATACATCACATTCACTTACTATAAAGATATATTTTTTACATAAAGAATATAAATGAATATATTATCAGTTTCATACTATCATAGACCCATTATATACTTGGATAGCACCGTTTAAATTGTTTTCCTTTATACCACCAATATAAATCATAAGTTAGTACAACCTTACAACTGCCACATATTAACTGGAAAATTATACTAAAAAGAGTAGAGATACTCATCCCTTTTAATTTAATGGAACTATATTATACCCCCAAATTAAATGATATTGTTCTAAAAAATAATAAATTAATAACAAATGTCATGATATGAAAAGAAAAAATGGTCTAGTGAAGAGACCATATCCATGTATGACACCTCATTTAAATTATTTTCAAGTTAAAAAACTTTTTCAATATATCACACATTAAAACCTAATCCTTTAACATCTATAAGGGTTGTGATCATTCCTTGAATACTAAAATGGGAAATAAAATAATTCATGATTTCCAAATTGTAATTTCTATGTCATGTAATATCAACCATCTATATGATAATCGTAGAAGAAGATCATAAAAAATAATGTGTCAATCATTACAAAAGGAAAATATATTATCATTCCCATATAGATAAGGATTATCTACCTATAACCAAATATAAAAAAAACAAATATAAAAATTATATGTTTAGATGGGATACATCGCCAAGGAATGTATAA
Organism: Viscum album; assembly: GCA_963277665.1. NCBI lineage: Eukaryota > Viridiplantae > Streptophyta > Magnoliopsida > Santalales > Viscaceae > Viscum > Viscum album. Next base: position 193,537,011 of record OY728146.1, on the reverse strand, counting down.
TTCTTTGGACCATGCCCTTATCCAATAAGAAGTAAATGATCCCAATATGTCAGATAATCTCTCACTCACTAATTATATATTATGGAGGAATAATTCCATACTTAGTTAATTAAAATTTTGTTAAGGAATCACTTTACTCTAAAGATAGAGGACCTAGACCACTTTCACAGAGGAAATACCCAATTTTTATAGCAGATATTCACCCTAGTAATAATGGAATTGCCTAACACAGTAGAAAAATGGTCATGTGTAGGATATAGAGACCCATTTAATAGATTTTAAATATTTTTTTATCATTTAACTATTTAAATAATTAAAATAAAATGTAAAATAATAATATTTATTGTAGTCTGGATCAAAGTGATCATAAATTTACCCATCACAATCTAAAAATTAGAGTCCGAAACACTCTATAAAGTGTAATGAATTTATATAGGTATTTACGGATAGTTAAAATTAAATTTTCAACCTAAAGTCAAAACCTGAATACTCTTTATTTTTCTAAATAAAGGAACAACACAAGACCAACCCTTTTCAACCTGTAGGAATATCCAAAGACCTACATTTTCATACCAAGAGGCACAACCCATGACCTTCAATTTTCAACCTTTAGATACAACCCAAAACACATTTTACATGAGTTTTTAATAAAACAATCCATTTTTAAATGAAAAATACCTTACTGAATATAAAATATACAAAACGGATATGAAAAATACATAACCATAGAAATATAATAAATAAGCAGTATAACATGTAGTGGTAATATTAGTTCACTTTATCAGTTATGTTGAAGTCATTGATGTTTTGTTTACTGATCTCAACAGAAGTGATCGCAATAGTATATTGTTATGTTGATTAGTGGGGCTCTGTTATTTATTTTTTAAAGTTTATGTATCCTCAATATTTTTCCGGGTGATTAACACTAGTGATATTAAGAAATATTGATAGAGTATTTTCATTCACATCTTCATTAAAACATACATTCAAAATATAAATTAAAAATTTATCCATTATTGTATATTCTTTCTGAAGCATAAATATGCATCTTTAAATAACGATCTCAATCATATTATTTCAATTTTTATTTATACAAAAAAACAACATCAGTTATCTCCATTTAGATTATGACAATCAAAAATAATCTTACTGAAAATAGATCATCCATCACTCTATATAAATATAAACATTGAAGTGCAAAGAAATTAAATAAATAAAAGTATACAATAATAACTAAAACTAATAAAATTTTAATTAAATAATAATAATATATTATATTTATACTGAATAACATAATATATTAAATCCATGTAAGATACTTACATTTTTTAATATATGGTGATTTTTTCAAATATAAATTTTTTTGTTATAAAATAGATTTCTTAGGATACAAAATTTAATAAGATATAGTTTTTATAAGACACAATTTTAATAAGATAGGAAAACTTCATAAGACAGATATACGTCCTTATATTCAAAAATAAATTAACAATATATATAAATTTTCATATGATAGAATACATATTTTTTATGTTAGAAAATAAAATTAAGATGTAAAATTTAATATGGAATAATTTAATCGTATGGTTTATTTTCAAAGGGTACTAACATATAAGGGTCTAGGTTCATAGTGTATAGGTTTTTCATTGTGTTTAGTATATAGAATAAATTTTAACATCATAAGGTTGGAATTAGGATAGGTTATATGTTTTAAGTGTTTAAGATATCTTTGTAGGGTTGAACACATTTTCAAAAAATAAATATTTATACATTATAAGTCTTTGATGATTTTTAGAAAAATATTATGGGTCATGCATCAAATTATATATATATGTGGATTTTTCATGAAAATATTTTAAAAAAAAGTTATAGGGAAGAAATTAATGAATAATACCTAAATAAAAAATTAATTGAATAATAAATAGATAAATTATATATCATTATTTTTATATACTGTCTATTCAATATTCAAATAAGGAAAAACGTTATTCTTTTCAACACTCATGTTTATTTGAAATAAGATGATCATTTTTTAATTATCAAATCAAAAAACAATAAATTGTAAATTATCCATTAAACAATCACTTACTTATAATAATTACTAAACTATGCATAATTAATAAAAGTTCACACTATTTAATCATGATGATAGAATTAAATTCGCTATTTTTTCACATTTATATTAAATAAAATTAAAATATGATTTAATAATATTATATTATTAGCATGTACATGAAAAAAATTAAATCTTTAGTATGGTTTTTAAAACATTAACTTAATATAATGAATGTGGATCCCCATAAAATCATTCATATGAAAAATAATTAAATGTAAAAAATTTTAATCTCCCTCTTAATTTCAGCTTCTTTTATAAGAATAAACATTATAATGCAAGAAAATATTTCATTTTATCTTCAAAAATAAATAATGTGGAATTTATTAAATAATTCAATGAGGATCAAAAATATGTTAATATATTTAATGAATTGTATAATTAAATATAATGAATAAAATATTTAATATCATTAATGTATATTATAGTAATATGATTTTTAAAGTAAATTTCTCTTTACTACTGAAGAAAATGAAAAATAGATCTAAATGTATTTCAATAATCCATAAAATAAAAAAATATAAGCATACAAACTCACCAAAAACTATCATGACATAGAAATAATGAATTTATAACTACTAGATCTGGCATAAAGTGTCCGTATAAAGGTGAAAAGGCATTATCATATAAAATGGAACATGAACACTCTATCTAGAAATTTTATCCAAAATTATATTATTCAATGTAACCATAAAAAATAATTTTAAAAAACATACTGCATCAAACAAAAATAATTAAATTAGAGTTCAATCATATTATGATCAATAATTTTTTCTCAAACACAGTGGTATGCATATGTATAGGAAATATATCAGCAAATTATCCTCTCTAAAAACATATTCCGAAAATATTTCATCTTTTTTAATAGATTATCTAATAAAATTTTATTTACCATCAATATTTTTTGTTCTATAATATTTTGAAAGGATTTATATAAATAGAAATAATAGAGTTATTATAATATAAAATAGGTTTCTTAAAAAAATAAAAATATATCAAGGTTTATTTAATTCATAATGATTTTTCACAAAAAACTAATGTAGCAACATAAGATACTTCATATCTGTATAAATCAAGAGAAATTTGTTTCTTTGAACACCATGAAAATGGAATTTAACCTTTGAATAGACACATTACAATATTACTTTTTCTATCTATTTTTCAACCTCAAAAATATAAATTATAATTCAATATTAATTCAAAATTAGTTTTTCCAAGAAAAGATAATACCAAATTTAAAAAACCATAAAAATATTTAATAGTATTTTAAACATATTTCAGCTCGAATTCATTAGGATCAAATTGAAATATATCACATAAGAATTCAATAAACATTAATCTATACAAGTTGTAGTTAAATATAATAAACCACCAATCACACCTCAAAAAAATTTATTCTCAAATGATTTTTCTACTAATCAAAATATAATTTAGTATATGTACACAATTGAGTATTAGAAAATTTATTATAACCTGATCCATATATTTTCAACCAGTTCCTTTGAGTATTTGTATTTATTAAGAATAATTCCATCATTCCTTTGACATTTTTGAAGTCCTACAAAGAATTCAAACTCTTATATAATACTCATGTCAAATTTATAATTCACTAAATATAAAAATGGTTCACAGATAATTCCACATGAAAATTCAAAAACAATACCCTCAATATAAACATGAATTATCATAATATCCTTATATTTTGACATTATAAATAAAGTGGGATTGAATTATATTTTACAAAAAAAATAAATTAAATTATGAAAATAATTTATACTATGATCCATGAGCTTTTTTTTTGTTTATAATGCAACATATAATTTTTAAAACAATTGTAAGTTTGTTTTATTTCTAAAAACATGTCTTATATATATATATATATACTTCTATATAAATATACTAATTTACAAAATAACATTTCACATCCATTTGATATATTAAAAATCCATAATGAATTGAATAAGATAAAAGTTATAATAAGTTTTATTATTATTATCAGTGAATAAAATTCATCACAATCAATTCCTCATTCTTGATAATAACCATGAGTAACTAATTTGGTTCTGTTTCATTCAATGTTTCTAGCTAAATAATGTTTATTTTTAAAAAACACTTAGTGCCAACAACATCTTTATCATATATTGGTTCAATATAAATAAAATCATTATTTCTAACAAACTAATTTAGTTCTTTTTTCCTAGAAAATATAAAGTGAGAATAAATTAAAATTTTAGATATATGTTTTGGGATAAAATTTGAAATAAATTAATTTTGTGGCCAAAAATTTATCTCAGATTTTTTTTGAACACTTATATTAATATCTCATACAACCATATATAATGGATTATCTTTATGTTAATTAATAGATCATTCATGAGGTAAGTCCAACCAAAAAAAATATTCCATAATGATATTATTCTCTTCTTCTATAAATGAAAATTATATAATATATTTCTTACTATGATATAAATTAAAATTTCCTAATTTTAAATAGATCTAATAAAACATGGCATTATTAGATTCTTCAACCACCCTGATTCTTTTATTATTGTCTATATAAGATTTACAAGAATTTAAATATCAAAAAATTTATCTTCATTGGATTTGGAATAAAATTATTCTAATGAATATTAAGTGTTTTGAATAAAAATGATATAAAAAACCTATAAAAATATAACTTTAGGTTTTCTTTCCTTATCTAGTTTATAAATAGTTTTATTTATAATTCTTTTTAAGATAATCTTATTTGAAAAATAAAAATATTGTATTTAAATCATCTTGAAATAAGTAATTATATTTTTCAATTTATTTAACATAGATATATCCATTTACTGAATATTATTATTTTCCCTATAAACAATAGTTTTCTGTTGTATTATTTGAGAAAAAATATTTTTTAAACAACCACATTCTTCACAAAACATTTCAAATTCTAGATATATAATTTCTCCCCCTCATTCACATTTAATTGAAAAAATTAAATATCTATTTTTCATTTAAAACTAATTTATAATAACCAATAAACGTTAATATAGATTCATTTTTATATAAAAGAAAATAAAACTATATAAATACATAAAAAATAATAAAAAAATTAAAGGATTTTTATACTAAAAAACTTACATAGAATTCAAACATTTAATATTTGGATCTGTTACTTCATAAAATTTAATAGAATAATTGATATATGTTTTTTCAGAATAAAAAAATATATTCGTATAAAAACCCATTATTAATTTTGAAACATAGAAACATAACATCATCACATAAATAAGAAATTATAATCATACTATGATTTAAACAATTAACTTATAAAACATTAAAATATAATAATAAAATTTGAAATACCAACTTCTCTAATTTTTTTTACCTTACCTTTTTAGTTTTAACCCAGAGATGCATTACCACCTTTGAAACTATGTAATGATGTAAATATTGATTCAAAATCATTCATATGTATAATCCTTCCATTATCCACAAAATAATTCTTATTTTAGAGACATCCAAGGCATGTCACCTAAAAATATAGATTTTGGACCTTTTTGGTACCTATCAAAATATTGTTCAAATACAGTTAGAAAATGAATATTTATAAACAAATATATATTATAAACTTGTATTACTAAATAATTTTGATGATATAGATTAAAAAAGCTTTTTTGTTCCTAAAGATTGAAGAAATATTTTATAGGACCAACTTTCTTATGTACCATACACCAAACATCTATGTCATGTAACAATTGATACAATACTCGTTAAACATTAAGCAAAGAACGTTTTACACATTATGGTTATTTTTTTATCACATAAAAGTCTAGTTTTATTTATATTAATTCTGATCATGGATGTAATTTTATCAAACCTTTCTCTATCTTGAACAAATATGACATGGTTTAATTAAAACATTCAATTTTGAGCCATTAATTTTTTTAGGTAATATTAAGTTTTTATCTTCCTTTTCATAATTGTATAAGTAAACACATATGACATTTAACTATAATTATTGATGCTCATTATTTTTATAAGAAATAACCACTAACTTATCATTATCTTCGTGATGATTCATATTTTATTATGATATTTTCTAATTTTCATTAGTATTATTCTTATTACTTTTTTAAATTTCCTTCAATATTTTAAAAATAATTTAAACAAAATTATTAATATTTTAATTTCATAATATAGCTAATATATATAATTTTTCAAAATCATATTCACTAGAATCACAATCAGAATCAGTAACCCAATTTACAGAAACCATGCAATTTTAGTTTTCCCTTCCATTTTTAGTTATAGATACATTAAATTAATATGAATATTTTTCTCATATCAAAACATCTAATAAATATAATATTTACTTCTTGTTTAGATAATTCTAATAAATTTATTTAATTTTAGGTAATCTGGCATCATATTTATTTTTCTTTTGTAGTGAAAATAATTTAATTTTGGGGCATAATTAGAAATAACATTATGCTTTATTCTTTCATTATAAAAAACTCTTGGATATTCATGTATAATACTTATAGAATAGAAATTCATTACTTTTTACACTCATGTTTTTACATGATGAAAATCATCACTTTCATTTCTGTATAACATAAAATTATATGAGTGAGAAGTATCATTCATATTTTATTTAAAATAAACCCCTTTTTCTATTGATATATTATTCTACTTCTATATTTTCCTATTAAAATTTATATTATAATAACAAACCCATAAAACCATTCATATTCTATTATATCAAAATTTTAATTTAATCAATATAAAATATTATATGATTTTATTTCATTTTAAAAGATCATATAACACATTCAATAAGAAAATTCTTACCCAAATCTTCTAATAAAGAAATCATTCTATACACATGAATAGTAACCTGATAGAAAATTGGGATAATAGTTTCATTTTCACCCATTTTTCAAAAAATTATATTAATCCCTAAATATTAAAATTTTTTATAATCAACTTATCAAACAAATAATTAATATCATTCAAAATTCCCCAAATATCATTAATGGTATTATAAGAAGAATTATGACAGAAAAAATTTCAACTTTTAGAACAATAATTAATATTTGTGATTTTATTATTAATCACATATTTTATTAGATAAACACCAGTAAAAGAATAAGAATTCAACTCTATGATTTTTTAGAAATTTATGATTGTATTGAAATCATAAATAGTTATCTATTTAAGAGTGGATTTTATCTAAGCTTCCCAATAGACATGATAATTTCCATTAAAGAATGGTGGACATTGAGAAATCCAACCATCATTAGAACATGAAATATCCATCATATGTGGTAAATAATTAAAAAAATACTTATAGGTTTTAAGCATCAAAACAAATTGTTTTTAAAATTTTGTGATATTTTTTATTGTATATTAGGTGTGATTTTTTTATATATAATATTTTATAGATTATAATAAAGTTTATTATTATTGTAATATAAAATTAAAAATGGACACATTTATTTTAATAGTAGTTCAAACAAGTGGTATCTTATGTCTACTCATCACACATTCCTTTTATGAGTACGACACCCACTATAATGTAAATTGACTTTTAATGGGAAGTAAAAACTTATTACAATGAATTTTTAACCTGGATTCCCAAATTCAATATCCTTCCTCTTTTATTTGAAGTTATAACCCAAGACAATATTTTTCTACTAGGTGTCACAACCCACGACATTCCTTTTAATACTAGGTTGTACAACCCAAGACATTCATTTTTCTACATGGTGGAATAACCCAATATACCCTTTCTTTTAGTAGTGTAATCGAACAATCCTTGTTTGGAATGGAAAATGAATAAATGGATTTATTTCACATTGAAAATATAGTGGAAGAATACATAACCACATAATTAGTGTATAAAATAATTTTTGAGTATTGATATAGCCTTTAATTCCATACAGAGTAAAGATCATCCTATTAATTTCTAGTGTAATAATCTCAACAAAAGTGACCTCAAAAGTAAAATGAAACATTTATTATCACACATATTTTATTTCTGTTTTATAGTTCATATATCATCAACATTCATTCATATGATTTTAACAATTTCATTCATAACTCATTTTATATATTTTCTTCTTGCAAGACGATTTATAAATTAAAAACTCAACATCATTCAAAAATTAATCCTTTTTTATCCCTTCATTCCAAATCCATTGTCAATAAAGTGTGATTAATGAAATAATTCATTTCTATTCGATGATGATTTCCAATAAAATACAACATTTTTTCTCTATATAATATATTGGAAAATCTTATTTAATATCCTTGTAATGTAATCGTGAATCATTACAATGAAATAAAAAATTCTAAATACATGGAATTTAAATAAATAATAATGATAATAAAAAATTTAAATTGAAAAACAATTAAATAAAAATATTCCTAGAAAAATTATAAGAATATTGAATCACATAAGCTCATTAAACCTGGTAATATACAAAGATTTCATAACATATAGTGATTTTTTATTATTATAAAATTTTATTAGACGTATACCAAATTGTTTAAGATATAAATTTTATGAAAATATTATAATATTGTAGGAAAACATAATAAGATAGACAATATTTATAAATAAAAAATATAATTTACTAAATAGAACTTTTTCGAGGATGTAAAACATATTTAATAAAATATAATATCCATATAAGATTTTAAATTTCATAGGGTACAATATCTTTATAGGGTTCATTTTCAAATGGTACATCTTAATAAGGTTAAAGTTGTTTTGGGTATTTCTTTATTATAGAGTTAAATAATTAGTGAAAATTATAACTTTGTATGGTCGTTAAAATATTGATGTACATGTTCATAGAGTGTAATAGATGCCCATATGACACAAAACATTGTGACAAAATTATCTTCCTGGTGTACAGTCCCTATAAAAATTATAAAAACAAAATATGATGTATGAGTCATTCCTCATTAAATAATGATGTATATTTTTTTTTCTAAAATGATATCATATAAAAAATGGTAAATATGAAGAAATTAATTAATATTATTTAATCAAATACTTAATTAAATAATAAATAAATGAATTTAGTAACATTATATTCTACTATATATTGTGCAAGCATCAAATAAGGAATACCTTTATTATTTTACAAAATCATATTTAGAGTAAATAAAATTATGATTTTATATTTTTCAAAATAATAATAAATAATGTTTCAAGGGTCCAGTAAAAAATATCCTCATTTAGATAATTACAAAACCATGTATAATTAAAAAATGCATCCCCTTTTTTAATAAATAAATAATATTTGCAATTATGGTTAATAATTTCACCATTTATGTCAGAAAAAATATTTAAATTGATTGAAAATAATTTTGATACACCATAATCTAGTATAAAAAATATAAATTTTTAGATTTATTTAAATACATTTAAACGGGTTTTGTATATTATAAATTCTAACATTAAAAAATCGTTAATTGGATGACTTTAAAAGCATCAATGATCTGTGAAAAAATATGATATTAAAGGAAATATATAATAATATGAATTGAATTAAATAGTGAACATCATCAATTTATATTCCTATAAGCAAAATGATAAAAAATTAACATGATTAATGATCAAAATAAATTTTATATTTAAGTTTATGTTATTAAAAAATAAAATACATGATTTTTGGCATGTTTACTAAAAAAACCCATCCTAACATGTGTGAAAAAACATGTATTTTTCTAATGATTAAATTATATGTTTTATTCATATTAATTTATTGGATTCATATTAAGAGTTATTATTATGACTATATGAATAATTTTTAGTTATTTAGGAGGAATATTATTTTTTATTTGGAAAAGTAAGAGGTTATTATTCTAACTAAACTTCTTTCCATGTGTAAAATGGTTTTGTTTAGAAATAAAATTTCTAAATTTTATAATTTTAATATGATAATATCAACTTCATTTATCGATTCATAATATAAAAATATATTATGGAAATTTTTTATATTTTTTAAAAAGGATGATTTTTAGTAAATATTGTAATATAATATTTGTAAACAAAACCTTAATCATTATAACATATTAAATATATAAAAATGGATTAGTTTTTTTAAAAAAACTATTTATGCCAAAAAAAAAATTTGGGACTAAAATAATTCGTTTTAAAAAATTATTTTTAATTTATAAACGTTTTTTTATCATTTTGGTGGTTTATGTATATTTAATTCTAAAAAAATTTGTTCTTTCATTCTAATTACATGGTAAAACTATAGTGCCCCAGACCTAGAAGCCATGAGCTGGTGTCTTACATTATTACAATGGACTAAGATACAAGAAATCATATCCTAAATGAAGAATATTTTTCAAGTCTTTCTAAACTAGATACATAAAAAACATTCAAATTAAATTTTATAAATAAAATAAAAATATTATTTTTAACACCATTATTTTCTTTGCGTAACACATCATATCAATAATAATAAATTTCATGGGAACTAGGGGAAAATAAATCATAAGAATGCAGTGAGATTAACTGCTCATTAAGGATTAATTATAGTAGAAAAATAATGAATAAATTTCAATAATCAATATATAAATGAAAATAAATGAAAAAACATTCCATTTAATCAGTAAAATGATACTGAAATGCATCCATATATTTTTTTATTCTGAAAATATCCTAGGAAAAATATAATTGAAATCCAAATGAAATGAAGGCTTAATTATTGTATGTTCTGTGTCTGGTACATGAAACATTATCATCAAGTCCTTTCAAAATATTGTTTAATATATATGTAAGGACAGGTAAAAAAATTTCAACTAATTTGTCTCATGAGACTTGTAGATGCATCGAGGAGATATATAATACAGGACCCCACCCATCACTTCATGTCCAAAGCATTATTCAAATAGAAAATAAAAGATTAAAAAAAATTTATAAGAGGGTACCATACCAATATGAAATAGTTGAATATCATGAAAACAATGATATTAAATATATGATATATCAATGTTGTTTTATATACACCTCATAAAAGAAGCTGAGTGTATATCATAAAAATATACATTAATGAATGGAGATCAAAACAAGGTCCCTTAAAAATGAATTTATTATGTATATTATCTAATAATACACCTAAAATAAGTGTAAATAAAACATAATATAATAAAACTATATTTCACACGTCGCATTATCATCACATAATCAATGAAATAGATGTTTAACAAAATTAAATAAAGTTTTGTTAAAAACCACTTACCACATGTAATCAGTTGAATCGTATACCCGGTAAAAGTAATAATTATAAAATAAATAATTTAATACCATTAATATAATAATATTCATGTTATTATATATCAAAATAAAAGTATACATACACCAGACATAAAAAAATAAGTGGTGAATATGTATTATATCTAACGAAAGTAATAGTGAGATCAGAAAATAATTTCCTTACTCCTTATATAAAATCTGGTATAATGGTTTAAAGAATTATATTAACTAATTACAAAGATATATTCAAATTTATACTAACTTTTATGATGTTTTTATAACATCTTATAACTCATACATTAATAATGTTTAATTCTCTTCCAGGTTTTGGGTGTGTTCATTTCAAGGTTTCAGTATTGGTTTATTTGGGTAAAATTATGGATGTTCTTGTAAAATTGGATTAAAACTCTAGAAGTTTAATGGAATAGTATTATTTCAATTAAGAATTTATTAATTTTCCCATTTATCATTTTTGTTTCGTACATGAGTATTATTCAATAGATAAAATGATAATGATAATTGATTAATTTATTTTTGGCATTTTTTAGAAAAACATGATGAAGTTTCATTTTATTTACTATTATGATTATTTGTTAGTTACAGAACATTAAATATGATATAATAAACATATTAAAAATCTATTCATCTATGATAATATTTTTATGGCTAACCAAGAATGTGGTAATTGAAAAATACATTATTCGCAAAAGATATTAACTAACATAACTTGGAAGATGGTTTTTCTTTATTAAATAAGAGCTAATAATTGGTATGGTTATAATATATTTAATTATTAACATAAAATTTCTGTATTTAAAATATTTTTTAATTATTATTCACTTATTTATAATGTAGGTGAGGAGAAAGTAAAAAAAGAAAAGAAATTAAGATTTGTATTTTGAGAAAATTGCCTCTTTAATGTTACATCCTTAAGAGGCCCTTGATGACCTTGGATTTCATATTTGGTTGAGATCAGTAGATCATTGACATTGGTAGAGTGAAGAGTAGAGGATTGGGAATTGTTTTGGAATATTCAAGGATTATAGGTCTAAATGGGTGGTGAGGGGTGGTATTTATATGTGAGGGTAGTTGGGTTTAAGTAATTTAATTAATGATTATTTTATAATTAAATCCATTGACATTAAGATGACATTAGATTAAATGAATTATATTGATGATTAGGGTTTTTAAGGATTTTTAGGTTCTATATATACCTCAACCAACCATTAAATTTTTTAATTTTTATGTATTATTAGATTTTACCTTTTATCATTATACCTTGTTATTGTTTTACCTATACAACAGTAAATAAATTTTTTACCATGGTAAATTTTTTAAAAATAAGAATAAAATTGAACATAAAAAATTAATTGGATATTATTATTCCAAATATGTAATCCATTTTAAAAATTCCAATTCACATAATTGGAAATATTATATTTAAAAAATTACAGCATACACAACAGAAAAGCAGGGTTTAATAGTGAAAATTTTAAATGTTTGAAATGTTTTTATACCCGATTTCAAAGTGAAATTTACTAAAATAACCTATATATTTGTATAATTGAATTTATTAAAATTTAAAAAAAAATAAAATAACATTTAATTATATAAATAAATAATATGAAAAATAATTTTTAAGAATTGTATTATTTTTCTCTATAATTCAAAAAATTAATCTTCTCAAAAAAATACTAAAATTTTGCCTCTAGATAATAATGATATTCTGATTTCAAAAAATAAACATAATTTTTTCAAATAAAACATATAAATATTTCATAATTTCGATTTAAAATATGTCCATCATCAAAAGGTGACAACATTAAATTTTTGAATAATATATCTTGTTTTCATAAACCAAGATTTATTATTATCTTAAGACTATAAAAAATATTTAATGAACATAAAAAAATAATGAATATATGAAATATATTTTTCACTAATATCTATCTCTCTCATAGTGATTAATTTAATTTATTAATATAAAATTACATTATGGATATAGATATAGTTTTTTAGAAAAACACATCTTTCTTGTTCAGATAGTTCTCATTTTTATTTCTAATTAATTTTTATCCAATGAAATCATTTTAAAAACATGTGTAAACTATATTTTCCAAATTTAGTTAGTCACACTCCTTCCATTTATTCAAAAAAACTAGGTGATAACTATCATAGTAAAATAATAAAATTCTAATAGTTTGTTTATGATTAGTGTTCTATGTCATGTAAGTTATCGATGAAGTTGAATTTATTTATATGGAGACATACCGTAAAATAGTGTGTCGTTAGATTCTACCAACCATTAATAAATTAAATCATATCAATTATAATCTATTGTTTTAAAAAAGTTTAATTATTTTTGAAACCTATATCATAAATAGGGCTAATAAAACATTACATTAATAATATGGAAAGGAAAATGAGATAGTCACTAAGAGATTGGAGTTTCAAATATGTTAAAATTTTTGAAAGGTGGAAACTGATACATGGAAGATAATTATAACCATAATGTTCAAAGGGATAATGATAGAGAAAATAGTCATGAGAAACTCTACCACTAAAAATATATAAAATTATGAAAGGTAAAAGAGGCCATTGATTTCTTGGAAAGAAAATTTAAACAATATAATTTTTCATCCCAAATTCCTTCCCTTGAGTTGATAGATTAGTTTACAATTTTGATAGTTACATTATAAAGTAATAGTAATATTTTAAATTATATTTCATGAATATAATATTATCCCTTTATCATTGATCTATTTTCTATTCATCACTTATGAAATGTAATGGATATTCAAGATGGATTTTTATTCTTGTAACAATTTTATGTAAAGAATCTTATGTCCGTCCTTTGGATATTAAATATTAACAAAAAGGAAACTAGTTAGAAAATTTTATCAATTATCATGAATAATACTTTAACCTTAAATAATTATATTTGGATTTCAACATAATCCATTCCATAATTATCTAATATTATTAATCATTCAAGATAATTCTATCCAAAATGAAAGACCAAAAATATAAAAGGAATGTCATAAAATTTACCAAATCAACTTAACATTAGATTTTCCTAACAAAAAAATGTATTTCTTATTTCCACATAACAAATATATAAATACATTGGTCACTATTAATTATAAATGAAAAAAATAATTCTTCCAAAATAAGATCTTATGTTGTTGAATATATATATTTTAAATCCTAAAATGTGGTAGACCCATAAATAATTACATAAATAATTAAATAAATTATAACGTTCTTGGACACCATTTCTATCCCATAATAATATCTTAATTTCATCATCAAGAACATGTTAAGTTAATCTTCCCAAAATCATCAATTTTAAAAAATATCAACTTGAAATAGAATAATATATATTATTTTCTAGTATTATTCATCACATAATTAAATATAATTAAGAAGAAATATTATAGTGCCATCATAATATATTTCAAGATTTGTATAACCATAATATCATTGATAAAATAAAAATAAAATATAACTTTAAAAATCAAAAAACCCCAATAATTTAATTAGTCGACTTATATTACATTTACAACATAATCATAACCATGATCAATTAGATTCTTCTAAGTTATATTCCCTTGAAACTTTGGGAATTCATATTTATAGTGCACCATATCCTTACAGTTGAAATATTTCACATTTCAAATTTTCTTTCTTTCCTTTTTAGTCATGATCTTGGTGAACTTATTCTTCACACTTTTAGCAAACTCTCATTCCCTTCAGGAAAGTATTGGGGGGTTTCTTTTTATAATTGTCACATGTTTCCAAATCTTTTCCCCCATTTTATTTTTATATATTTTTTCTTTATTGTTCACTTATTCTCTAATTTTCTCGTTAAGTCATAAGAGTTGGATAATTATTTATTTTCCTTTATATCACATGATAATATATCTTTGTATGTTGAGAGTGTTTAAAAGACCAGTGTCCAATGGTTGAATTGATTTAACCCATAAAATAAAAAGATCAATATTACTCCATGGGTACATACGTAGTCTGCAACATGCCTTACTAATATTTTGATGTTGGTTACATACTTATCAACATTATCAACCACCATTCCTCTATAAAACAATAATTTTTACTCTATATATTATTAAACATTAAAATAGAAATGTTTTTCATTGAAAAAATCTTTAAAATCCATCCATTCGATGATTTCTATTTCCCCAGATTCCTCATTGTTTTGAATCAATAACCACCATTGTTACAAATATCTAGAGATATGATAATCTTTATTAACAACCTTCTCTATTTCATTATATCCCAATGTGAAAAATATCTTCTCTATGAAACTTATATATTTTTTATCAACTAATAGATTTTTAATACTATTGAATTATGGAGGTTGTTGTCTGGTGAAGTGGTTTATCATTGTTACACCATGTTCTGGATATGGTAGCTTAATATGGGCAATGTAATTTCTCATAGCACGAAGTCAATTGTCACAGTGTAGTTATAATTGGCTCATCTCAAACTCCAAATTCAACACCATTACCTTTTTTAAGAGGAAAATACCTTCATATATTAAATTCATCAATATATGAAATTCATATTATATGTTAGACGTTAAAAATATTCATTGAGAACACCATCACCTTTATCATGTAACCTTGTATAACAATCATAAAAAACATATCAGCATCCTGAGGAAAATAAAATATAAGATAGGGTTGAGCTCAATTGATAATTAAGGGTTAAATTAAATATAATATGTAATGAATAAATGAGAATACTCAATATGGAATGTAAAATAAATGAGAAAAAATTCCATTAAATCGGTATATTGAGAATGAAATGACTCTATTGATTTTATTATAGTGAAAATCACCTAGATAATAATTATTGAAATCTGAATGAAATTAATGCATATTTTTTGGATCCCATATATATATAACATAAAACAACAATGTCAAGAAATTTCACAAGATAGTTTAATCTATAGGTAAAGGTGCCGATTTAATTTTTCCAACTATTTTGTCTCATAATACCTTTCCACTAATCAGGTGGCTTTATAATGTTGTGTCCCACCTGTCACTACATGCCCAAATCATTCCTCAAATATCAAATTAACAATTTCAAAAAGTTATTTTGAAATAAATTTTTCACATACCACTTTAATACAACTGAATACCATTAATACAGTGATAATGATTCTTTTATATATCAAAGGGGTTGCATATACACCACATAAAATATGGTGGGTGTATAACAACAAGGTATGCCTCGATGAAATGAGATTGAGAAAAATTACCACCCAAATGAATTGATTATGTGAATTGGAAATAAATCTTCATAAAACTAGTTTAAATTAAAAATAATGTAATAAATATACATTTCACATATAACCTTATAATAAAATAATCAATTAAAAATATATTTTACCCAATGAATGAAAATTGAGTTGTGAAATTTATTTCCTCTTGTAATCTATCGAATTGTATGTCTCATAAAATTAATAATTATAAAATGAATCAATTAATACCCTAATGATAATTTCTTTTCAAGATCTGAAATATCATATAGATGTATATATACACCTCACACAATAAATAAGTGGTGAATATGGCATATATGTCAATAAAAAAAGTGAGACAATAAAATCCTTACCTGACACTTCTCTTTAGTGTTGCATTATTTATCATTTAGTATAGTGGAATAAAAAATGTTATTAAATAATTCCATAACTATATCCAAATATATAATTACTTTTGGTATGATTTTATGTCATCTTATAACCCATTTATTAAAAATAATTCATTATTTTTCTATTTTTTGGCATGTTCGTTACATGGATTCCTTATTGGTTCATTTCTGTAAAACTATAGATGTTCTTGTAATATGGTATTAGAAAAAAAAAGTGGAATTTAATTGTATTAATGAAAATAAAAATATATTAATTTTCTCATTTATAAATTTTATATCTTAAATGGTAATGATTTCATAGATAAAATGATAACCATAAATGATTAGATTATTTTGGTGGTTTTTCTTAACACTATGAACTAGTTTTATTTAATTTAATATTATGAGTATATATTAGTTTCATAGAATAAAATCAGATATAATATAATTACTAAAATATTATTTAAAAATATTAATATTTTGATTACTATCCATGAATATATTAATAAAAAATGAACACAAACATTATTAACGGTGGAGATTAACTGACATAACTTGAATAGTGGTTTCGTTTCATTGAATAAGAGGATGTAACAAAAGATATATATAATATTTTTAATTAGAAACATAAAATTAGAGTATTTAAATGATTCTCGTTTTATTATTACTAGATGTATAAAGGGTTTAGGAGAAAGTAAAAAATTAAAATAAATTAAGAGAGGTGATTTAAGAAAATATCATTTTGAATATCACCACTATGAGAGACCATTGAGGACCTTGGATTTGGTATTCTGGTGAGACCAAAATAAATTGAATGTATGGGGAGTGAGGATGAGAGGTGTTATATAAGTTTTTAGGATCTCGATGGCTGATAGATCAAAATTCTTTTATGAGGGGTTGTATTTATACTTGGGGAGACGTGGGTTTAAGTGATTAAAATAATTATTATTTTATAATTAAAGCCAAGAACATTGATGTGGAATTAATTTGTATTAATTATATTGTTAATTAAGGTCTTAGAGGATGTTTATGTTCTATAAATACCTTAAACAACCATTAAATGTTGTAATTTTTATGTATGATTAGACTTTACCATTTAACTTTTAGCATTGTCACTATTTTACCTATACAATGGTAAATAATTTATCATTACCAGCGTAAATTTTTTATACCATAAAATGAAATTTCTTTAAAAATAATTTGGAACATATTATTTTTAATATATAATACATTAACCAAAATTAAATTAAATTAATTAGAAATATTATATAAAAATTTAATTTAGCAGAGATAACAAAAAAGCATGTATTTAAAGTGAAACATTGAAAATATTGAAAATTTTTTTATCCATTTTCAATGTGAAATTGAATAAAATGAAATAAATTTTATTAATGGTTGTAAGATTTTACAAATTATACATAAAGACCAATATAAAATATAATTTATTTATATACATAAATTAGATGACAATATAGTTTTCAAATAAAATATAGTATTTTTCACTATGAAAAAATGCAACTTCTCTGAATATTACAAAAAAACTACCAATTTTTTTTATATTATGATTTAACAAATGAACACAATTTTTTCAAGTAATATTATAAAATTATCCAAATCAATATTTTAAATAAGTAATCCATCAAAAGTAAAAAAAATTCCTTTTAGATAAATATAGCTTTTTATGTTTAAAACTGGATTTATTCTTATTTTAAGACTATCAGACAAATTGAATGAATTTAAAAACATTATATTTAATTTATAACATATAAACATCACTAATTTATCTAAATATTAGTTATTAATTTAATTTATTAATATAAAATTCTACTTTGGGCATAAAAATAATTTTTCATAAAAACACATACTTTTTTAGTTGGTCCTCATTTTAATTATAATTAATGGTAACTAATGAATTAATTTTATAAACATGTATAAACTATATTTTCATATTTTATTTAATATAATTCATTCCCACCAATATAATATTTAAATGAAAATAATTATAGTTATATAATTTTTTTTTTAATATTTTTTTACGCTTGGTGTTCTGTGTAACATAATCTATCAAAGAAATTTAATTTATTTTAGAAGAGACATATTGTAAAATAATGGGGTGATAAATTTGACAATCCTTAAATAAATTTCATCCTCTCCATTTGAAAGTATATGTCTAAAAACATTTTTTGATGCTTGAAAATTCCATTATAGAAAACCCACATTTTTAATAGGGTTAATAAAACATCACTATAATAATAGAGAAAGGGAACTATGATGGTAATAAAAAAAATTAGTCTTTCAAAATATGATAAAATTAATTTGAGGTAGAAACCAGAACATTTGACAGAAACATAATAGTCATTTTTTGATGGGAAATGATAGAGAACATGGTCATCAAAAAATCTATTATCCCAAAGTCTTAGTAGGTTAAAGTGCCCATTTATTTATAATAAAGAAAGTTAAATGAATAGTTTTTTCATTCATAAATAATTTCCTCAAATTGATTGAATTTTTAAATATTTAGATTAAAACTTGATTAAAATTAACTTACATGATTTATAACTATTTTATAAGCCTAATCATATCCTTTAGATATACTTTTATGCATATAGAACTTTTATAAATAAAAATCCATAACACCATCCTTTGGATATTTAATATTTAGAAAACAAAATTGTTCATCACATGTTCTGCAATATGATAAATTATACTTTAACCTGAAACAATAATATCATATGTTCATATTAATATATTCAATAAGTACTTAATATTAATAATAATTCAATATAAGTCTATCCAAATTCAAAGAGGGAGAATTTATAATGAAGGTCACCAAATTTACAAAATAAACTTAACATAATAGATTCTTTAGATAAAAATTTAGATCTTATTATCACATAAAAAATATATGAATACCTTGATAACCTTTAAATATTAATGAAATTATAATGATTATAAAATAAGATCTGAGGTTATTGAATATATTCCCTAAATCTAAAACATATAGAATACACACAAAAGATGAAATAAACTATAAAATCAATTACAGCATTCATGGTCACTAATATCCTCCCATAAATATCTCTTTATGATTACATCAAGCACGAATTGAGGTTATCTTCCCCAAATCATGTGTTTTTAAAATGATCAACATACACAAGAATAACTTTACATGGTTACTAGAATTATTCATCACATCCCTCCAGATCATTAAGACTAAGTACTTCAATACAATCCATATATATTTCAATGTTCTAATAACCATTATATCATGGATTATATTATTTTACAAAATTATTATTAAATTTAAAATCCCAAAATACAATAGTTATTTCACATCAACTATATGAACCATATAAGTTTTAAATTGATCCCTTTACTTCTTATAAGGTATTTCACCTTGATGCTTTACACGTTTATTTTTTATAGTTCCTGATATCCTTATAGTTTAAAAATTTTACATTCAGTTTTCCTTTACATCCATTTTAATCATTATTTTGGTGAACTTTTTATCCAAAGAAGTAACAAAAACTCAATCCCTTCAAAAAATTACAATGATATTTCTGTCCACAATTATGACATGTAAGAAGGTCCATTCATTTTTTCCCTTCATCTATATCTTGATATGGGTTTCTCTTCTTCCCTTTCTTTCATATAAATTCATATAACATAGATAATTATTTCTCTATCTTGAAATCACATGAGACAATATCATCAATTGTCTTGAAAGTGTTGGAGACCAGTTCCATATAGATAATTGACACTAACTCGTCAAAGAAATAATAAATCATAATCATTGGGTTACATATGTAGTCGTATCATTACTTTATAATATTTTAATATTGGATTCATACATAGAAAAATTCTCATCCTCCTTTTATCTTGGTCTCACATGTTTTCTCTATATATATTCTCGAAGATAGTGAGGGGAATATTTTTCCCTAAGAAGTCTTTAAAATCATTCAATTCCATGTTTTCAATATTCTTATATTCCTTAGTGTTCTTAATCAATGACCACCATCATACAATATATCCATAGAGACAAAAAAAATTCTTTAAAAACATTCTCTATTTCATTACGTCCAAAATCGAGAAATATATTCTCTACAGAACATATATATTTATCATATATGAAGGTATATGTAGTCCCATTAAATTAGATAGGATTTTGTAACATGAAGTTATATAATGTTATTAAATTGAAATTTGGATCCGGTTTCTCTATATGAGATGGTTATTCCTCATAACAAGTGTAAGCTATCCAAAAATAGTTATAATTTTTTTTGCTTCAACTTCTACTCCAGGTCTTGCTTTAACACTATTATCTTTATTATGAGGTAAATATCTACATGGATTACGTACAATGATATAGAAACCATTACATCCACTAGATTCCATTTATAGATAGTTACATATACTAGATTACATTAAAACATTATGGAACATAATGTATAGTCTCAAAACTAGTTAAATACATAAGAAAAAATGAAAATTTTATATGTACCTAATATCATAAACATAATCATGGTTTATTTGCTATATTATTTTATACTTTTCCTAAAAGTATATCCTAGTTAATTTTGATCTAATATAAATTTTCCAAATTCTAGTATCTAAGGTTTCTACTAAACTTTCTCTGATACCATCTATAATTCTTCTAACCTATGTATCCTGAAATTAGTTACTTAGTTTTTTAAATTTGAATAAGATAGACAAAATTATATCTCAAAGTACTGAATAGTTTTGTTGTATTGTTAAAATTGATACATACATGAATTAAAATTACATTTTAGAAGTAAAATAAAAAAAAGTATTTTATTTGAGAACACTATTATCCTCTCATTGTAACCCTGCATATATATAATAATAAACTTCTAGAAACATAGGGGAAATAAAACATAAAAAGATGTGGGATTAAATGCTCAGTAATGGTCAAGTATAGCAAAATAAATAACTAATCATTGAGATTAATCAATGTAGCATGGTAAATAACTAAAAACACATTCCATTTAATAAACTAATAATTAAAGGCATCCATAGATTTTGTCATTTTTAAAATCTCTTTGATAGTAATAATTGATTGTTGAGAGAAAGAAACATCTAATTATAGGATTTCATGTATCTGAAACATAAACAAAAAATGTCAATACCTATAAAAATATGGTTTAATATATAGGTAAATCTCATTTAACCTATCCAGCATTTTTGTCTCATGAGATATGTTCACGCATAAAGGGGAAATGTACTGTATGGAACCACCTGTCACTATGTGTGCAAAGAATTGTTCATATATCAAAAAAACATTTTTTTAAAAATTGAATATTTAAAGAAAAGTTTACCATAACACCCTACTAATATTTAATACCATGATGTCGATGAGATTCATGATATGATATATCAAAGGGGTTATATATGCACTATATAAAAGAAAGTGGGTGTATAACATCAAAATATACCTCAATGAAAAGTGATTTTGAAAAAATCCTTACAAATGAATTGATTATATTTTTTCATTGTAAACCCTCATAAAAAATTGAAAATTAGATATGGTATAATTAAAAGACATTTCACAAATAATTTTATCATGACATAATACATGAAATATATGTTTAACCCAATGAATGAAAATCAAGTTAATAAATATCTTAACACATGTCATTAGTCGAATCATATTCCCTTTAAGTATAATAATTATAAAATAAAAATTTTAATAAAAGGAAGATAATAATATTCATGATATTATATATGAAATTTAATTATATATACAACAAACACAAGAATGAAGTGTTTAATAAGGCAAATATTTCTAAGTAAATTTGAGATGAGAAAAATCCTTACATCACACTTCCCTCTAGTTTAATGTTATTTAACATCCATTATAATAGTTTAAATATTGTTATTAACTCATTAATAACTATATTAATATTTATAATACCTTATGGGATGATTTATAATATATTATAACCCATTTTTTAATAATATTTATTTATTTTCATAGTTTCATATGTGTTCATTTAATTGTTTCATGATTTATTCTTTTTTTTAAAAATTATGGATGTTATTATATAATGGAATTACAACTCCTGAATTTCAAATGAATATTATTAATTAACTTCTATAAGTATTAACATGTCCAGAACTCATTTATATTTTTTTACATGTGTATGATTCATTATATAAAACACAAATGATAAATGATTAGTTTATTTTGGCAATTTTTCTTAACATGATGAACTAGTTTCGTTTTATTTACTCTTATGAATAAATAATTTTTCTAGAACATGCAATAGGATATAATATACTTATTGAAATATTATTTTATTCAAAATAATACTTTTATGTCAATCCATGAATGTGCTAATTGAAAATGAACAAAAACATTATTCACGGTAGAGATTACCAAACATTACAGGAACAATGGTATCATTTATTTGAATAAGAGGATGTAATAAAAGTTATTGATATAATATATAATTATATACTTAAAATCAAATTATGTACTTGATTCTATAATTATTATTCCTTTATTTATGACAGAGATGATGATAAATTAGAAAAATAAATGAAATTTAAGAAGCTATTTTGATAAAATTACCTCTTCAATATCACCTCCTTGAGTGACCCTTGAGAACCTTGTATTTGGTATTTTGATGATACCTAAAGAAATTAGTATTAGCGAGAGTGAGAATGGGATTTTTTGTAAAAATATTTAAGGGATTCAAGTATTATGGGCTGATATGGGGTGGTAAGGGGTGGTATTTATATTTTAGGAGAGGTGTGATTAAGTGACTAAAATAAAAATTATTTTATAATTAAATCCAACCACATTAATGTGGAATTAATTTAAATGAATTTTATTTTTAATTATGTTTTTTTAATATGGTTTTTTTATTCAAATAACTCAACCAACCATTAAATGTTTTAGTTTTTAGGTTTTCTAAGACTCGACCTTTTAATTTAAACCCTTGTCACTATTTTACCTATACTATAGTAAATAATATTATTACCATAATAAAATTGTTACATAAAAAATAAATGTGACAAAAAAAATTGATTTTCAAATTATGATTAAAAATATTGTTCCATTTTACAAATTTCTATTCAATGAATTGAAAAATTTATATTTAAAATTATTCTAGTAAACATAACGAAAAAATTGGTTTTTAAAATGTAAATTTCAAATGTTTGAAATGCCTTTATATCCAATTTCAATTTCAAATTGATTAAAAATAACTAAAATATTATCATTTTTGTGTCATTGAAATAATTATTATTTTAAAAAATTATACTACAATATAAATATACAAAAAAATTAGATGTAAGTTTGTCTTTCAAATAAAAAGATGTATTTTTCATTATTCAAAAAAAATGAAAATTTTCTAAAAATTAACTAAATTTTACCCTAAAATATTTTTGATATTAAATTTCTTAAAATTGACATTATTTTTTCCAATAAAACTCATATAAGTGTAAAAATATATATTTAATGTAGGTGTACCATCAAAAGGAGGAAAAATTGACTGTTAATAAAACTTAGCTTCTCAAGCATAAAAGTGGTTTAATTTATATCTTAAGACAATCAAACATATTAAATGAAATAAAATTTTATTTACTAAATATATCACATATTAAATTAACTAATATATCTCACTAATATTTATTAATTTAATTTATTAACATAAAATTATATTGTTGGTATAAAAATAGTTTTCTATAAAAACACATCCTTTATATTTATTTAGTTCTCATTTTTATTTCTAATTAATTGGTAATGAAAGAATTTATTTTATCATCATATGTAAAATAAAATTTAATAATTTAGTTAATTTAATTAATTACCTTTATTCAGTTACCTAGGTGATAACTATAATAATTAAATATTAATATTTTAATATTATGTTTAATCTCAGTGTTCGGTGTAACATAAAATGTCAAAGAAATTGAATTTGTTTAAAAGTCACATAAAATAAAATTGTGTGGTATTACACACACAGTTCCATTTAGTTTTATTTAATTTTAAATTTACATAATCCATCTTTAATAAATAAATAATAAAAAAGTTCATGGGAGTTAATATTATACTTTTTTTATAGATTTATTTTATGATTAAAATCATTTTTCTAAATAGTATTTTTTTCATTAACAATGATTTATTAGAATGAATTGTTTCAACTAGTGTAAAATAAATATTTGAAATTTATTTTTAAAAGTGTAATAATCATGTTCATATATTATGATAACATATATTTCATTTTTGTACAAAAAAATAAGTTACAAAGTTAAAAATGGTTTACCAAAAATAAAGAAAATTACAGTAAAAAGTTTTGTATAGGGGGGAGAGGCCTAAAATATCTCATATATTATCTATTATCTACTTTTATTAGAATTTTATCTATAAATAATTACCCACTCTCCATTATTTTCGACTATTTTATCCACTTTCCTTAGAAGGTTTTGTCCTTTAATACAATATAATGAGTGTTCACAAAAATTTCATCACAATCACTTATAGAAGGATACCTACACCACCCATGTTATCCTCACACATATAGAATCTGAACTCAAAAAAATCATCCAAAATCACTTCTCATGTATCTCTAGCGTGTTCTAGAGTAACCGGTCTCAAAAAAGTACCAATCGTACAAGGATCAAGTGGATGTCCTATAGAGTAAGGTAATTTCTTTTAATTATGACTTTTTTATTTATGTTTTATTCATTATTCTTCTATATCCACTAAATATATTATAAAAATACTAACATAATTACATATATGTCATTAATATCCTAATATGTTTATATTTATGTGAGAACTATAATCATCCTCCCCTTCAAAAATCCCCAAAATGAAATGGTCACTCATGTGATGTGAGAAATACTGTCTCCATGAACAACATATATCATTTTTCATCACAACCATACATGGATGAATTTAAAAAAATATATACATATCTGAATATAAAATTTATAACATTATTATGGTTTTTGAAAGATTAATTTTCTTTTCCAATAAAAACATCACAGAAAATGGATACCATAATATTTAACTGCAAACAAAATGATCATTACAACTCACTTTGAATGTAATAATTTTTTCCATTCTTGTTCACTTTTATCTTTAACTTCCTCTTCATTAAGCTGATTTATAAAATTAATTAAATGTTTTCTAAAATATATATGATTATTTAATGTTTATATTATTACTATAAAATGATATATTTAAACTTGATCGATCGTTATAATGATTTCTTGTTTGGGATGGTTTTACCATCTCTATGAATGGTGTTATAATTTTTATGTCACAAATGATTTACAAATAAACTAGAAATTATTTTATAATCATGATTTTAATATTATTTACTGATTATCATTTTTTAGTAAATATATTAAAATTTCTGTTAATAAAATCTATTCTTTTTCCAAAATCACAATTTACAAAAAAAAATATTTTTGATCATTCTATGGGAATACTCACCCTAGGTTCCATAAAATGACAATGTGAATCTAATCTTCTTCAAAAAATTATTTGAATCTTCATTAATTATCAATAATGGTTAATATCAATCATAAAATATGAATTAAAATTGAATAATCATGGTTATTTTAAGTATGAAAAGGATATTATCAAGGAATATTCATGAAAAATGTATCTATTACTTACTGAACTATATTGTTAATGGAATGATATGAAACCTATTCCATGAAAATATATATAGTATCTAACTATTAGAATTGGAATATTTACACTTACATAGATACCAAATATGATTAGGATATTATGAATTAAATGACTCCAAAATAAAAAATGAGAACTATATCAATTTAATAAATAAATCAAACATGGTGATAAATGAAATAAAAGGAATAATTTTAAGAAAATTAACAAGAAAACGATATTAATAATAAAAATAATTAATATAATTTTGTTACTCAAGTCTATAGATGATATATGATGCATTTCATGACTTGATTTAATGGACTTTACTTTTAAAAAATATTTTATATGTTTTTTAATCTCACCTTCAACTATTATTACATTAAATTAATTTTTTTAAGAATGTTTTTCTCTAAACATCAATGATTTATAAAAGCAATTTTCTATTATCTTTTTTCATACATTAAAAATCTTTAAAAGGGAATATTTTTATTATTTTCCACATAGGTTTGTTTCTTATTTATTTATAAATATTTGAAAGGAATTTTTTTCTATAATTTTCCCTTTGATAATATTTCTGATTTTTCATTTATGTTCATTATTTTGGAGCATCCTTATAATGTTTCTCATTATCTATGTTAAATTACATTTTAATTTTTTTAGGAATTATTTATTTTATAGTTATATTTAAGTAAAATATATTTATTCATATTTTTATATGATAATTAAATGTTTTTTATCTTGGGTTCAAATAAATTATTTTTGAGTCTTATAATGTAAGTGGAATTCCCTATAATCTTTTTTATATTGATAGTTCATGTAAATTATATATTTTAAATGGTGGTTATGACATAGTCCTTCAATTCATTGGGTAATGATTTATTAATTTAAGAATTTTTATCTGAATTGACCATTTTTTTATTCTATTGAAAAATTAGAATGTAAGGGTTCTTATATAAGTGATATAAATATTAAAGATTATGTAACATTCATGATTTTTTCCCTTTTTGATTGATTTTGATATATTGTTTTAAAATCCTTATCTAGGTATTACCCTATCGTTTTCTTCCTCCCCTTCATCTCGGGTTAGCTCAGCTCCCCTCCTCAGCGCATTTTCTAGAAGAGCATTTTGCAGAAGTTCCTCTTACTTCAGTTACATAATGAAACTTCGTGGGATTGGCCATATCAACATTTCTCATCACTTATAACATGTTTCTTTCACCATTCAAACTTCCCCAGCTATGGTGTCCCATGGCTACGCAGTGATGGTCTAGTGGCCAAGATCCAATTTCCGCATTCTAAGGGATGTCGCCTCATCTTATGTGTTTGTGTTTAACAGTTAGTTGGACTCCACGAGTGATCTAGAACGGGGTGAAGATAATATGGATCTATATTTCACCAGTTCCTTTATTCGACGAGCTATGTCATTCAGGAGGCATTCAATGTTGTGATGGTTTTTTTGATCATTCAATTTTGATAACATTTTATAGATTTGGATTTGATAGTTTTTGTGATTTGGATTTCTGTGATCTATGTATTTTTTTAATTGGATATGTTGTTTGTGATGAATTTGGTTGACTCCTTTATTCATGTTCTATCATTCGGTTTGTGAATTATAATTTAATGTGTTTCAAGAATGATGTTTGAATCATGGAGGCATTAAAGTTGGAAGTTAGAAGAGGCAAATATTTATGGTGTGAATTTCAATGGTCATTGTTTTTAATTTGGACTCTATGGTCTGTGGTTCAAGGGATTCTACGAACATGATCATTTATAATACGATTATTTAGATGAGATTCAATGAATTAATATTCCATTTTACCTTATCTGTACAAAATTGGATGTTTGATAGGGTTTGGATATGGAAATTGGTACCAGGTTCGTGCAGTATTGAATGGGACAACCAGTAGAGCAGGGATGGAAGGTGGAATATGGAAATAATTTTTTCTGATTTTGGGGAGGAATTTTCTCATATAGTTTGGGTTGTTTATGGTCTTGGAATTTTGGACCATTGGGGAATTTTTTAAGTCTGTCTTTAATGTCATGGTGGGTTCCCTTTTAGACTTTAAAAGGGGGGTCTATGTTAATAAAAAAATTAATTTTCAGCAAAAATGAAAACATTATCATTGATTTTCAATGTTTTATATACAATAATGTATTTTAATTATCTTAATATCCAATACTATGATTAATAAAAACATTTTAAAAAGTTTTTACATGATTTAAGGATACTTATGAACTTTATCATGGTCGATAATTCAGTTATGAAGAATCATCTTGAATAAAAAAAATTATGTCATTAATAAAATAGGTTTGTCAATTTAAGATAATTATTCTATTAAAAAATAAAAAATTATTCATTTTGTATGTGTTCCATTTTTTCATTTAATGTTCTCCCTATTTCTATAAAACTATAAACATAAATATTACTAGGAATTTTAGATAATGAAATCATTTTTATGGATGATTATAATTATGGATTAGTAATATATGAACTATTATTATTTTAATAATTAAATTATTAGATAACATTAGTGGTTAGTATGTAAAATTAATGGAATCTAATTTATGGTTATATTATTATGAGGGATATTTTTATTACTCTAATAATGTTTTTCATAATGGTAATAAGTTTAATAAAGTATACAAGCAACAAGTGGGTAATATTCTTCCAAATCAAAAACATGAAATGGTTTCAGTTAGAGATGATTAGTTAATTGTAATGTTAACTCAATTAATATGTGATATAAATAAATTTATCCATTTATGAAAGATGTCAAATTCTCTATATAGTTACATGTAAATATTTTGTTATTTCATTTGACAACACCCTCCAAAATTTACTGGAACCTCTGAACTAATTTTAATTGAAGGATTGATCAATGATTTGGGGATAATAATTGAGGTTTTTGGTTGTTAAAAGCATAAAAATTTAAATTTTTTTTATTAGTTTAAAAGTGATATTTATTAATATTAATCATTAACTATGATTACCAAGAAGGATAATTATATTAATACCATGGAATAGATGTTATTTAATGATATTTTTGAAGAAATATATTTTGCTAAAACTATTTATCTTAGGATGAAAATGAAATTTCATGAGATAATGTATATGAAGGGGGGATTATTTTTTTCATATGAAGAAAATGTTACTAGATTGGCCAGGTATACACCTAATTTTATTATTGATCATGAATGTAAAATTGACATATTTTAAACCAAATTAAAACCAATTTTCTGAAGATATTTGGTTACTCATTAATTATAATGTTACGATGAAATTATTTGGTGTGATGAGAAGGTTGATATAGTGTCCTTTTACATTTTTGGATCTTTTAATAAAGGGATTATAAGTGGTAATCATAGAATGATATAAGGAAATAGTCTGCATATATACATGAATGTAAGATAATTCAATCATCTTCAATTTCTAAATGTGGTAAGAATAATTTTTGGGACTGTTTTATGCGATCAAGAAAGTGTTATCAATGTGATAAAATTGTACATTTGGATTGTGGGGGTAATAAAATGAGTAATTTCAACCTAATAAAGGTATGTGGGTAGATAATTTTTTTAATTATAATGATTTGGTAAATTATAAAACATTATCTTCGAATATACTTATAGAGGGTGTATATTATTAATATTATAATGATAAAGGTGTGTAAATGTCATTTTTTATTACTTCAAATGATTTTGGTCCATCAAATGAAGTGGTTTGAGGTATATTTCTTATATTATAATGTTTTAAAAATGAAAATCATTATTTTTGATATACATAAACCATCATTTTTTATTCATTTTCTCATAAAACAAAAATATTACCTCATTAAATTTTTAAATGAAATTTTGTACAAACTATTAGTGGTGGTATTAAAGAAACCATAATTTAAATTAATCATTTTATAGTTATCTATAGAATATTTTATCAGGTAAATATTATCTTCCCACCCATAGTAGAGTTTAATGTTATTTTTTATATGTATTTGATGTTATTTTAATATTTAATATAGATTTAAAAGATATAGAATCCATATTTAATTTTCAAAATGAGTTTATATTTTTATATAATAATTATTACATACCAATGATAACATATTAAGAAGAATCAAAATTTATTAAATAGGGGATGAATGTTATAATTCTTGTATGATTTCAATGAAAATAATTATTCAACATAGTAAATTTTCAATAGTAAATAAATATTTAGATGTATCAATAGATTAATTTTTTTATGGTATTCCTAATGGGAGATTCAATTAAAAATTGAAAAAGTTTTGGGTTCTAACCAAATTTAAAAACATCCTTATTGAATTATGTCAGTGGTGCTATTAAAAATGAAAATGAAATTACAAGAATTAATTAATAAGGGTTTTATTTTCCTTATAACTTTACTATATGTGAAAATATTTTTTTTAGAAGAAATATAGTCTTATGAGTCTTTACATCAATTGCATAGTAATTAATAAAATAATATTTATATCATGTATCTTTTGAATCCTATCGATGAATTTTTTAATCCAAACTATAGGGATTAATATTTATTTATTATTTACCTCGAATATAAATAAAATCAGTTTATTGGAAAGCAAGAAGACATTATAAGGATGAAGTTTCAAAATAGGTGTTCCAATTATATGTTTATGGTTTTCCGAGTGGGTTAACAAATTTAACCATCAAATTTGTGCTCCTAAGGAATAGATTATTCTATGAGAATTTAGATAAGTCTACTTTTGTATTCAAGAATGATATTATACTATATTAAAAAATATTTGAGGACTAATAGAAACGTCTAATTACTTTTCTACATATCCTTAAGGAAAATATGTTTTATTAAAAATTTATTTAATAATATTTTTTTATTTTAGTAAATTTTATTCCTTTAGAATATTTTTACCAAATATGGCATAAAATTTAATCCTAAGAAAACTAAAGTAGTAGACAAACTAACTTGAACTACAAATTTTACTATTTATGGAAGATTTCTTAAACCAGAGGGTTATTATTGTTGTATTGTTAACAATGACTCTTAGTTGTATAACATAGTTACCAAGTAAACAAAAAATATAGATGGATTCATTTAGAAAGGGAATTGTGGTAAAATATTTTATAAATAAAAAATAATATTTTAAAATTCAATTGTATTTTTATTTCCATAAAAGAAGGGATATTTTTATTTTTATTTGTGATTTACTAATGGGTATTGGGTTTGTTTTGATAAAAAATGATTTATTAATATCATATGCATTATTATAGTTAGAACTCTACAAGAAAAATTATTCAATGGTTGATCTTTAATGTATAAAGGTATTTTTTATTTAAAATTGTATAGGATTTATTTATAATGGAAAATAGTGTTATATATATATTTGTATCATAAACTTTTAATGCATGTATTTACTACAAAAATAATTAATGTGGGAGTGGAGAATATAGAGACCCAAACATTTCATACATAAATCTTATTTCTTATCATATAAATATTCATTTCATGTCTATATGATCCATTATAGAACAAAAAATTATTAGTGAATTTGAAAACATGGATATGTAAAAAAAATTACATATAATAATTATGTCATTTAATATTTACTTATTTAAAACTATCACCCTTCTTAGACATATCATACTTAAAACCATTCTTCATAACATGGGGAAGGAACACATAAGAAAGGGTAAGCATAGGAGATCAAATAGGTTATACACGAGTGTTACTAATCAATAGTAACAAAATATTCATAAGGTTATGAGAATCTGATAATAACAATATAAAATCATACCCATAAAATCGTATATAATAAACATGATACATGACAGAATGTTTTATCAACAAAAATCCATAAGACATAATAGTAAAGGATCATTAATAAACCATTATGGTCCATTAGAAAATATTATTACCATAAGGCATTAGTTTTTGAAATAAACATTTTCATAGAAAATAATCTACTTATACTAGGATCACTACCAATGATATCATAGTGGATTAGGTTCACTCCACATTATATCATTTCCATATTTGATGTTGACTCCCTAGAATATCTTTTTTTGGAAAATGTAACTTACTAATCTGGGTTCACTACCCATTACAGTCTTTATTATCTCTTGATATATCCATATTTACACAATTTATTGGTGGGAGAAATAATTTTGGTCCCACCCATCACATAATGAAAACCACACATATGTCTTATATATGATCATAAAACATTCATGATATCATCGAATAATAACCTGTTGAAAGGAAATGGGTTTCATAACAATATAATTATCATAATAATAAACAATTGATATAATAAATAATTATGTTAAAATTTTATCATATCCCTATTAAATCATAATAAACATAAAATGATATTTTTATATATAAAAATACCATCAAAATATCACTAGAACATTTTTTTGAGGAAAATACACTTCAAATTTCATATTTAGTTTTTATATTGTAAAAAATATCAAAATTGTTAATGAAAAAATGTTATTTAAAAATAAAAAATTAAACATAATTAATAATCATTTCATAAATTAGAGCTCATGATGATGGCGAACCATGTTTTGTGAAGTGTATAATAAGACAAAAATTCCATTTACATTTTTTGTTTAATGAAAAATGTTCCATGTATGGAAAATTTTAAAAACAAATTTGAAAAAAATAAAAAATTTATTTAAATATAGTTATCTATAAATTTAAAAAATAATTCATGTGAAAAAAATATAGAAAATATTTTAATGAAAATGTTGACATCAAAAAAAATATTTTCAACCAAGGAGTTAAATAATTTCAATTTTATTTAAAATATTATTTTGGTTTGAAGAGTAAATCAAGAAGGTAAAATGATATTAAAAAACAAATAACTTTAAATAATCATATTAAAAGGAAATTTATTCTATTATCTATAGATAGATAATATAATTTTATCATCATAAAATTATAATCTTAAAAAATACCAGAAAAATATATTAAATCCAAAAAGACTTATTGTTGTAGAAAATATATAATCATAACCTCCATAAATGTAACATTAAATTAATCATTAAATAAATTTAAAATAACTATATTCATGATAGAAATTATAAATGGTGTAGCAAATACACTTTATAAACTAATATAGGTGAATAATATGAAACATCTTTCAATGAAACTAAATTAAGATTATAAACCCCTTGTGGATTTATTGATCTTTCAAGTGAAATTCATTAAATATTTATAAAAATGATGTTTTATAAATACCATGAATTATTTATTATTTGATGAGAAAAATAAATTCTTTTGAAGTATATACACCATTGAAATAATAAATCCGTGAATAACATTAAAACATGTCTTGAGTAAGAAAAACTTAGATGAAATGATATCAATATTGATATCATTTGAATTAATGATTATATAAATAAATAATTTTATAAGGTTATTGAATCCCCATGAATTAAAATATAAATTAATTATCATTTAATCACATAAAATAAAATTAATTATGGATCAAATTGAAAGATATGTCTTGTGAATTTGAAAATGAAACAAGGAAACCCTTATGCTATATTTGAAATGATTTGTAAGTGATATAACCTACTATATAATAAATTTATATTTATTATAATTCTATAAAATTTTTATATTAATACATATATTATTATATATTATCCACTTATATCATTTAAATATGTGTTTATTAATAATTATTTATTAAAGTTATCATTATTGGTGTTAACTACTCCATTTTTCATGTAGATTTTAGTTTGGAAGTTATAGTCCGTGAACATTAATCATGGTTACTCCATATCCAAAAAGTTAAAAATGGTATAAATATAATATATGTAATCATGATATATATACTTATAATGGTTCCTATTATGTAGTTTTTTAAAATTATTTATTTCACTTTGTGGAGATGGTAATTTGTACATAAACAAGAGTGATGTTTCTATTTCTTTATAGATGGAATCAAAGAAAGGTAAATGATGAATTGCCTTTATAAAAAAATTATTTCATAAAATATAACATATTTTTTTGTATGATTTATCTATTTTCATATCCATGTTAACTATAAATGATAAACAATTTACATTTCTTTGTGATGGTGGTTTTCAACACGTACACATGTGTGACATTGTCATTAACCAATAAAAAGGAAAATAAAAGGTATATAAAATATAAAAATTAATGAAGAATTTTGATGTGATAAATATTATATATAAAAACTATATCCATAATTATAACAACCCATGTAATATGTTTATGTAAAATGAATCATATCCCATGTGGAGGTGGTAGTCCACACCAACGCACAAGCGATACTTTAATTTCATATTTAATGAACAAATAGTGGAAAACCATTGTACGATCATCATAATAACAATGAAATATAGTTTTGATACTATATTAAACAAATTATTGATAAAATATGTTTATATATGGTGTAATAAGAAATTAAATTGAAAGATATTGGTTAATATTTAGACTTCTTCTCTGGGAGACCTCTACTAGCTTATAACATAAGCATTGACGGATTCTTCCTAAGATAAGAAAAGTGTCTATAGGATGACACGAAGGATTATAATAATAATTTGTATTTAATTTTTAAAAGTAAAAAGGATAAAAAATTTCAATAGTGTAATATGATATTTTTCCTTTTAAAAGTGTTGGGAGGGACACATATGGAATTTCCTAAACGGTTTCAATAATATAAGGTCTCTTTTGTGGGAAAGTCAGTCCAAAAGGGAATGTATTTTAAGTTAGGATAATATAAGGTTTAAATATATTCTAACAATAATATTTATATATTTATGGGTGGTAATTATACCATAACCTATTGGTTAACCCCCCCCCCCTAAAAACCCATTCCAACAATTATCATGCTAATAAAATTTTACATTTTTTACAATTCACTGTGAAAAAATTTAACATTAACAAATTATTTTATATTATTATTGTAATTAAAAATATGTAATACATATTAATATACAGAATTTATAAAAATTCTATAATTTAATTTAAATTAACCACACAAACCACAAATAAAACTTTTTTTTGAAAGTTGAATTTTTAAGCATGAAACATAATTTATTACTATTCAGTTCAGTGTAAAAAATAACCAGATAATTAAAATATATTATTTAATATATAATAAAATAATTATATTTTATTCACTAATATATTGATATTAATAATATTTATTAATATAAAAACACATCATGTGCATAATTACGATTTATTAGATAAATATATTTTTTTAAAAGCATATACCAAAATCATGTAAAATTATGATTTTAATGAAATTATTTATATTATTTATAATTAAATGATACTTATGTTACACTATAATCATATTAAAATCATAATGGTAATTTTACTTCAAAATAAATGATTCGTTTTACCAAAATTAGTAATTTTCATTATTCAATGAAAAATAAATATTTTCTTAGAGATTATAAATATTAGTCATAATATAATATTGAAATTATGATTTAAACTATTATATTAAATTATTATAATATTATTTATAGACATTAAATAAATTAATTATAATTTACATATGAGAAAATGTGATAAAACGTTTTTGAAGAAAACTTTTTTTTGGAGAATAAACTGAAATTAGTGAAAATTAAAAAAATATATATTAATTAATAGATAATGTTTCACTAATTAGTATATATATATAAATATATTATTTTTTATTAAAAATAATACATAACATCTTAATGTCTCTCTCCTAAAGGGTTAGTATTTCGTGGTTCATTTAAACACGAGGTTTCATGTCAGGCAAGTTATTAAACATTTTAAATTTATTTAAAGAAATAAATTATATTCTAAAATAATTTTTTTTTATATTATCAACATGAATAAATTGAATCCTAAAAATTAATATCTCTGTAATAAAAAAAATATTATTTTCAAAATACCATTATTTATTACTCTCATTTTATAAATGGAGAAAAAAACTTTCCTTGAAAATAGTTAGTAGAAAACATAATGGTTTTCAGGAATAACCCTAAATCGAGTTTCCAAATAATGAAAAAATTAGTTTAAAATATTATAGACATGGAGGATAAATATAATGACTAATTTATATCAGATATTTATAGATAATATGTTCATGATAAAGTTAATGATAACAAACCACAAATCCTTGAGGGGTGAAAATGAAAATCAATTTCTCATTAACAATTGTAAAAAAGAAAAACATCTCCATTTTCATTATCATTTTCCTCAAGTTTAAAATTATTTACCCATAGAATATAAGAAAATATACAAACTTGATTTTTTTCAAATATATAAATTCAATTTCATCCTTTGGTTATTAGTTTTTATTATCTTCCAACTCCTATAATCCATATTTAAAAAAAATTATTTTTCAAGTATGAATCACTAAAATTCCCATTTAATAGTCTCTAGGATCCATAATCGAATGATATCCCATACGTTGTTTCTCAAAATATTTATGAAAACAAAAATAGTTTGACCAATTTATCCAATATAGATAAATATTCATATAATTAAATAAAATTTTAAGCTATAAATATCAATATAACACACAAATTTAAATATAAACCACTCCATAAATAGTTAACCTTAAGAAACCACCCAAATATGTTTGACCAAATTTTAATACAAAAACTTAAGTAATATGGCTACAAAATTTCTAAAATGAACTTAACATTAATCATAAAAAAGATATATATTAATGCCACATACATAATGTCACAAACCAGCCTGAGTCAACCCTGAACCGGTCACCCAGAAAAGCATGCGACAAGTCCTGAGAGGCATTCCTGATCCTCCCGGGATGGCGAGAAGAACCAATGGAATCAATAGAGTACATTATGGTACTATTTCTCCCATATACAAACAATTCAACAAACAATGGAAATAAATAGACATCCCAAAATTCATTTATATAAAAATAGAACTAAACATTATTTGTACAAGAAACTAAAAGTAGAACAAAACCCACAACTCAACTGAACGAAACCGATAACCAACTAACTCCCATGTGACAATATAGTTCACTCTCCAACACAATGATCAAACAACACCCAATGCGATCGAACTCAAGCTAAAACCTGCACAAGGGCTAAAAAAGAAGAAGACTATAGGCGTGAGTATTAAAACATAGTAGGTTAGCCCGATATTCTATTCCCAATGCACTTAGTTTTAAATAAATGAACATAAATTTCATGTTTTAAATAAAATATATAAAAGTATGTTTTTCAAATGAGGTTCCATGCTATAATTGTTATCAGAAAAAAACATTCAAGTTTTATAAACAAAAATTCCAGTAACAGTTTTTCAAAGAGGTGAAACTTCAAAATGGAAATTGTATTAATGAGGGATGCTTTAAATATTTTACTCTTTTAAAAAAATAACACACACATATGAATTTACCTACCAAACACACCATATGTCGATGCTATGTACAAAATAGCTAATGATCACAACTTTCGGGAACACCCCTATGCACTAGTTAGTTGTGAGCCCTAGGTACCTCGTATCTCGGTGAAAATAACCATAATAAATATCTGTTCTCATAAACATGACCCACTATTAGGGAGCATACCAATAACCTAGTGGTCCCCCAACATCGTAATAATCATAGTTTAGTTAGTGTTGTCATCGTTAAACTTGATACGTGAAATAGCAGCCAAACCCCACAGAATCACTAGCATACAAGTACACGTCCACCCACCTAGATACATAGAATTCCCTTTAGTTATATATAAATTTACACATATTATCAAATAAACATTTCAAATCCAAATTCCTTTCCCAAACCATAAAAACAAAAACATCCCACAAACATTCTTCACATTTCTTTCACAAATCCATAAACCACTAAACATTTTCATAAAACAATTTCAAGGATTTTATTGA
The DNA here is from genome assembly GCA_963277665.1 of Viscum album. Classification (NCBI taxonomy): domain Eukaryota; kingdom Viridiplantae; phylum Streptophyta; class Magnoliopsida; order Santalales; family Viscaceae; genus Viscum; species Viscum album. The sequence continues at coordinate 193,498,457 of OY728146.1, read as the reverse complement.
AGGTTTGCACCTAAAACTCATTCAAAAACACACTTTTAAGACCAGAAACCCATAAATAACATAATAACCTAGATTTTGAAGCCCTTAAACCAATTAATAATTCAATTTCATGGACCATAAAATGGCCCCAAAGATAGAACATGAAATACGCATGGAAATAATTTTTACAAAAAAAATGCCAAATAAGGCTTTAAGCCTTTCTCAAAACTAACATTCGACCAGGGTATGAATTTAACATTTATTAAGGAGGTCTATAAACACAATTTACAGAAGAAAAAAACAATCATAAATCCCTTAAAACCCTAAGGTTACATATTCAAAACACAACCCTTTTCATAAGGATGTCAAACGAGCAATTTTCAAACAACTTGGGCCAAAACCTGTTGTAAACCAAAACCCATTTATTTGTAAAACCAAATAAAAATTAGAATACCATATAAGGACCTAAAAATACCATTTAAAATTATTCTGATTAATTTATAAATCCAAACAAAGAACTTTTAAATCACACATCATACCTAAAATCCAACCGGGCAATTTACCGAACACATAACATGCCCTTTTTAAACAAAATAATTTATTTTAAGTATGTAAACATTAATAAAACACCAATTGAATGAAATATTTTATTCAAGATACTGTAAATTTTTCAAAATATCATAAACCAGATTATAAACCTCACAAAACAGTTGCAAAAGATAAAACAACATTTAAACAAATACTTATTGAGCACTTTCATGACAAAAAAATACAACCTTTCATAAAACCAGGATTAAACAACCTCTTTTCACACCAAGAAAATTATCCAAATAAATAAAAACAATAATAAACATATATATCAGTTGAGGAAAATATTAAAATGATGAAACTTGAATTATAAAGGCATGTGAAAGGGATATCCTACCTCAAATCCTTGGTGTAATCGAAACGCACGACCGAAATCACCCGCTGCTAGTTTATAAACCCTAAAACTACAAATACCATACCTAAATGAACATAAAAACATAAAAAATCATGTTATAATATAACCCTAGGACAATCATGAATAGGGAACAATATAAAACCAAGAAACAATGAATGGAGTAGGAAGAGGAAGGAGAAAGGAGAAAGAATCTCACCTTTCCTCCTAGAAAACTCATATTCTTCCATTAGATATCCACCCATATATAAAAGGTAATGGATTGAAACTTCTTGGAGAGTCTTCAAAGTTCAGTAATAACCCTTTAAATAATATTTGTTGTAAAATGTGTACTAATGGAATGATTTATGGATGAAATAATTTACCTTCTCAATACTAGATGATTTGAAGAAACTAATGAACTTTCGGCCAAATATGTGATCCCAATGAGCTCAAAAGTGGTAAACTCGATACTGGGGGTGAGGATACGTATTTTTTATTCATATTAGAGGTGGAATAATCAAAAAATATTAAAAAATGAAAATGATATAAAAGAAATAATTTATTTTTTTAAAACTGGAAATGCCCCCATGGGCTGGCCCAATACCTAAATATGTGACCTAAATTCACCCTGATAATTAATTCTTAAGGGGTCCAAAAGGATATGGTGGTTTTAATATATCATTATATGAATAGTATGAAGTTTAATGGGTGAAATTATTTAAAAAAAATGATTTATAAAAGAAGCATATTTGGTTTTTAAAACTGGAAATGGGCTCACGGTCAACCCAAATCATGAAGTAACCACCCCTCTCCAAAAACTCTAAAACAAGAATTGGATAATACAAATTAGGATTTTTGGACATATATAATAGTTAAAAAATCTAAATTAATCTCATACAACACTCAAGAAAATTATCGTGATTTTAAATGAACCAGATAAAAACCACGACATTAAAATAAAAGAGAAAAAATCCCAGGTGTGACAATTATCCCCACCATTAAAACTTTCCACCCCCGAAAAGCCATAACACTTTCCAACTGAAAGATATAAACCTACGGAATATCTATAAAAATTCTCCAGACTCTCAATACAAGAAAATATCATCAATAATCAATGTATTTTAAGCCTCTATCTCAAAAAAACACACTTACTCACAACCACTTCCATAGAATCAATAGAAATGTCAAGCCACCACCTCCACAACAAAGCCAAGAACCCAATTTTTAGGCCTTCACCCAATGAACCCAATAATCACCAAAACTAAAGAAATCATAATGAAACGAAATACTCCATGGGAATAAATAATGGACTCCCCACAATTAATAAACAACTAGCACTAAAATTTTATTAGAAGGAAAAGTTAAGGAGACTTATGGTGGGTCTCCCCACCATTAGAACCCAACTATAAACTAAAAAACAAGAACTCAAAATTTACTAGAATTGGGCCTCAATTTCACAATTCCTACAAAACTCACCAAAAACAACATACCTTCCCAAGTTAGGAATGTTATTACATGAACATCTAAATCACCCACTCCCGAACGGAGGAGACAAGAACTGGGCAAACACATTCTGCACAGATCCATACCCCCACCACTCAGGGGGGAGGGAAGGGACCCAATAATTAAGCCACCAAAACCACACAAAAATCAAAGGAACTACCCAACACAATCCAGCTATAAACAGGTAACACCAAGACTATATTAGATTTTCACAAGCAGTCTATACATGGATATTGATTGAAAACCCACATTAATGAATGAAAAACTATAGACACTGTGTGAGGGGTATGTCCACCACGCTTTTTTAGAAAAAATGATATTCATAGGGATGAGGAAGGAAAATAGATACATATAAACTGACATTCCATAATGGTAGAGGTATGATCCTGGTTATGCTCCCCACACCTATGGAAATTTCTTGTCTACGTGAAAAGATTCACTCTAAGGCCTATTGTAGGAGCCCTGATTCTTGAACCATATGATGCACTGCAGTCAGGGTACTAAGGATCACACCACTCAAAAAGATCCACATGATCAACAAATCACCTTCATATAAATAAGAACTCATAGATACATATCAAAATTTTGTCTCACTTTGAACGAGGTCTAGAATTGACGAGGAATATGGCAAAACCTATCAACATCAATGAACACAACTTCTATGTCCAAATGAATTATCACGACATGGAAGCACATTAAATCCATCCCAAATAGATCTATATTTCAACTAATGGGATGAGGAATTAATTTAGGAGGTAGACCTAGACTGTGAAACATGAGAAAGAATCCTTAGGTTTATCAATTGGAAATCTTGAAAACATAGAACTATCTGTGGCCACTTCACAACATCCAACGCGTCTTTAGAAACACACTGAACATTACCCCAAAACTGAGCCACCAACAAGATTCCATCTCAAGCTGCATTAAGATTATGAATTATAGATCATAAAGAAGAATACATAATTGAAAAAACTTCTAAAACAACAGATAAACAATCCACATAACCTTCGGTTCAAAACAAGCACCACAATTTTTCATCTAAAAACACATTTGAAAAACAAAATAAACTAACTTGGTTGATTTTCACAATCACCAATTGTGTTTTATCAATTATCACTCACATAAACATTTACGTGCCAACCTGAGCACTCAAATACCATGCCATACCGGCTATTCATCCATATATCCACAAATACTTTCATATGAGAACATATGAAAACACCGAAAGCAAAAACAAAACAACATCATTACAAAAATCAGGTACCATTTAAAGGAACGTGAACCACCAAGTCGAAAACCCTTTTAATATTTCATAAAGAAAAAAACACTCCATCAAGAACCATTTTCATAAAAACCTACTCCTTTTTTTTTTACAAATTTCAAAAAAAAACCAAGATACTCCAAACAACCCCTTCTAATTAACTAAAATCTAGCAAGGTATCTTTTCATAATCTGAGGGTCATTTAGACCAATATCCTTTCTAGGAAAACACCAACCACTCAAAAAAAATTCCAAAACAAATTCATCATATTCAAACACTTTTCAACATCCCAAAACACCTTATTTAAAACAAATATTTAGAATCACCTCAAAATTATTCACACATTAAAAACGTTTTATTCCAACATACCACATATTTAGATTTTGGATATTCCAATCCCGTTAAATCGTTTCCACTTCCTTGTTTTTTTCACAAAAATAGAACATTCCAAAACCATTCTTATATTTAATTTTTTAAAACCCTTTTTTCACTTTTCAAAATCCAATATTTCCATTAAAACCAATTTCCAAAATTATCACACAAGTATTTTCAAAAAAAAATTCAGAATTCAATAATGTTATAAGAATCCCACAAAAGAGACAAGTTCCATTGGGTGACTTGACCATATTGTTGGCGACCATATTTTAAACACAATACCAACAAAGAGAGACTTATTAGGACTATTCCCTATCTCAAAATGGCTTTCTAGGCCCTACAAGATCACAGATTCCATTACTCAGGCAACCCCTTTCATATCCCAACACCAAACAATCACCAAGAACAAAGGACACTAATAAAACCAAACATCCCATGGAAACCTAAGGATTAGAATGATAAATAGTTCACGAAACTATTCTCGCACTTACCCCTCTAGTCCCAAAAATCCTACTCCATATACCTTGACATCCCCCAAATAACAACGACACTCTAAAATGAAAGGTCTGCTAAGAGCCAACCTCCTCTAATACCATTTTTTCATGAACCAGTCCGACTCGACCTCGAACCGGTCACACCGGCCAGCCCATGACAAGTCATGATAGGTGTTCCCGATCCTCTCGTGATGGAGACAAGAACCAAGGGAATCAATAGAATACAAAAGGGAATGATTTCTCCCATATATAAACAATCAAACAAACAACACAAATAAATGGACATCCCCAAATGAATTTATATAAAAATTGAACTAAACATTATTTGTACAAGAAACTAAAAGTATAAAAAAACCAAAAAATCAACTGACCAAACCCAATAACCAACTAACTCTATGTGACACTACTGGTCGCTATCCAACACAGTGATCAAACGTCAACTAAGGCGATTGAAGTTAAGAGGAAGCCTGCACAAGGGCTAAAAAAGAAGAAGACTATAGGCGTGAGTATTAAAACTCAGTAGGTTAGCCTGATATTCTATTCCCAATGAACATTCTTTAGAATAAAAAAACATAAATTTCATGTTTTAAATTCAATATATAAAAGTATTTTTTCAAATGAGGATTCATGATATAATAGATACCAGATAAAAACATTCATCTTTTATAAACAAAAATGCTAGTTAAAATTTTTCAAAGAGGTGAAATATCAAAAAGAAAATTTTTTTAATGAGGGAAACATTAAATATTGTACACTTTTAAATAAATAACACAAAATACTGAATTTACCAACAAAACACACCATATGTCGATGGTGAGTACAAAAGTTCTAATGAGCATAACTCACGGGAACACTCCTAGGAACTAGTTAGTTGTGATCCCCAGGTACCTTGTATCTCAGCGAAAGTAACAATAATAAATATCTATTCTCGTGCACACGAGACACTATTAGGGAGAATACTCATAACTCAGTGGTCCCCCAACATGATCATCATCACTGTTTATCTAGTGTTGTCATCATCAAACTTGCTACATGAAACAGGGTCCAAACCCTAACGAATCACTAGTATACTAGTACACGTCCGCCCACCTAGATACTCGGGATTCCCTTTCGTGCTCAATCAAGTTACACATATTGTCATATACACATTTAAAATTAAAATTCCATTCCCATACCATAAAAACACAAATAGCCCATGAATTTTCTTTACATTTCAATCATGAATAAATAAACCACTGAATATTTACGGAAAACAATTTCAAGGATTGTATTGAGGATTTGCACCTAAAACTCATTCAAAAACACTCTTTTAAGACCATAAAACCATAAATTACATAACAATATAGATTTGGGAGACCCAAAATAAATTAATAAAACAATTTCATGGACCAAAAAATGGCCCCAGAGACAGAACATGAAATACCCATGGTAACCATTTTTACAAAACAAATGCCAAATAAGCCTTTAAGCCTTTTTGAAAACTATCATTTGACCGAGGTATGCATTTAGCATTTATTAAGGAGGTTTATAAACACAATTTACAGAAAAAAATTCATAAATCCCTTAAAACTACCAGGTTACATAATCAAAACACAACCCTTTTCATAAGGATGTGAAATGGGCCATTTTCTGACCACTCGGGCCAAAACATGTTGTAAACCAAATCCCATTTATTTATAAAACCAAATACAAATTATAAATACATATAAGGAACCAAAAATAAAATTTATAATTCTTAAAATTAATTTATAAATCCAAAAAAATAACATTTAAATCACACATCACACAAAAAAGCCAACTGGGCAATTTACTGAACACATGACATGCCCTTTTTAATCAACCCAATTTATTTTAAGTATGTTAAAAAGAATAAAACACCAATTGAATGCCATATTTTATTCATGATACTTTAAAATTATCAAAATACCATAGACCATTTTATTAACCTCACAAAATAGTTGCAATAGATAACAGAACATTTAAACAAACACTTGTTGAGAACTATCATGACAAAACAACACTACCATTCACAAAATAAGGATTAAACAACCACAATGCACACCAAGAAAATTATCCAAATTATTAAAAATAATAATAAACTTATATATCAGTTGATTAAAATATTAAAATTATGAAACATGAATTATAAATGCATGTAAATGGGATATCCTACCTCAAATCCTCGGCATAATGGAAACGCACACCCGAAATCACCTGTCGCGGGTTTAGAAACCCTAAAACTATAAATACTAGACCTAAACGAATGTAAAACCCATAAAAAATCTTGTTATAACAGAAACCTAGGTAGATAATGACTAGGGGACAATATAAAACAAGGAAATAATGAATGGATAAGGAAGAGAAAGGAGAAAGGAGAATGAATCTCACCTTTCCACCGAGAAAACTCTTCGTCTTCTATTAGATCTGGAACCCTAGAGAGGAGGTAATGGCTTAAATTTTCATGAACAGTCTCATAAGGTCTGTAAGAACAAGTAAGTGAAGAATTTTTTAGAAAAATAGTACTAATGGAATGATTTATGGATGAAATAATTTACCTTCTCAATTCCGGACGATTTGAGGAAACCAGATAACTTTCGACCATCTATGCAATCCCAATGAGCTCAAAATTGGAAAACTCGACAATGGGGGTCAGTATAGTTAATTGGGATTTGTTTGGGAGGTGGAATCTCTGAAAAATAATAAAACAAGAAAAAATATATAAAAGATACAAATGATTTTTTAATACTTGAAATTGGCCCATGAGTGGGCCCAATACCTAAATAAGTAACCTAAATTCTCCATGATCATGAATTATTAAGCGGTACAAAAGGATATGGTTGTTTGAATATATCAGTGTAGAAATAGTATGAAGTGTAATGAGTGAAAAATGTTCAAAAACAAAGTTTTTATTAAAGAAACATATTTGGTTTTTAAAAATGGAAATGGGCTGACGGTTGACCCAAATCATGATGTAACCACCCTCTCTCCAAAAACTATTAAACAAGAAATGGGGAAACCAAATTAGTTTAATTAGACATATATGGAAGTTCAAAACTCAAAATTAATCTCATCCAACACTCAAAAGAAATGATCAGGATTTTCAATGAACAAGATAAAAACAAAGACAATAAAATAATAGAGAAAAACACCCGGTTGTGACACCAAACATGTTAACAAAATGATAATATATTCTCTAAAAACATTATAATAAAAATAATATCTATAAAACCTCAAAGAAAACATATATTATTAAAAAATATTACACTATCTTTTTTCCACAAATCTATTTAAAAACTATCCAACATTTTCTATAAATATTTAAATGTAATATACTCATTCAAGATATCATAATCAACTCTAATATGAAATTAATAATCAATTTCAATGTAAAAAAATAGAATCTGATTTACATTATCAATATCTATCAACTATTTATCCCAAATATACCAATTCAAATCAACCTTAGCTACAAATTATGTGTTATATATCCCTCAATAATGTGTTTTCCATAAAAATAACCTTACAACTATCACATGTTTCATGGTTATCGAATATAGGAAACATATGCTTTAAAATCCTTAAATAAAAACCATTGTTGACAAACACATTGGTGTTTCATGATTCCTATTACTAGAATATCATAAAAAAATACTTCTATATAATAATTATCAAATCCCAATACATAAAACCTCAATGATTACACTTTAATAATTTCAATACCATAGGTCATTCCATGGTCTTGGATTTATCCCTTGGATTATGTTACTTTTAAGGATAATTCCGAAGTACCACACACAAAATATATTATAAATTTAATGGTACCATGGTATTTTCTTTATTTCCCTAAATTAAACACTCCATTTTCCTTAGTAATTACATTATATATGTAATTATTTTCAACACATTAAACATCTTACCATTTATTTGAGACATTTACCCATGATTTTATTCCCAATATATCAACTTGTTGGATGTTGTATCTTATTTCCTCCATGATCTTCAAAAAACTCAATTTTTTTAGTTTTTTCATTAAAAAACACACCTATGTTTATTTATTTAATAATATAATATTACAGTTGGTTAGATGTAATCACAAGTGTTTTCATTCCGTAACCCATATCATTTAATTTCTTATAAATAATGTCATTACATCATCCATTATGTTTAGAACTAACATGATTCCTCCTAGTTATATCTATTATATATAACCAATATCATATTGTGAATAATAGTAATAAATAATCATATAATCATGAAAAACCATCCATAGGATTTCTACACCATGACTTCTTATATTCATCTAATGACAACATAGGTTTAACGTAGGTCATCCATAGTCATTATCTATTCAAATAATTAATAATGGTTTATAATTTAAATGTCAATTATCTGCCTTATATCCCACAATATTTTCAAACTAGGTGTATATTGTTAGGTCTCACTCATTCTACTCAAGAAAAATAGTCTCAATATAATAGAACAATTGTTTTTACAGTTATTAACACTAGATACATCAATTACAAAACCACGTCTACGTATACTATCTATACAGGGATATATTTCTAGGAAAACATAAAAAATCTCAACATTAACAAAAAATTAGTATGGTTTCCTATAAATAATATTATCCTAATGGTTCTCGCTAATGTTCTCTCATCATAGTACCCAAAACATACAACTCAATTTTTTGATACCAAAAATATCAACCCTAACCATACAAAAAATATTACTACATTTTTTTATCTTAATATTCATTATATATCAATAAGATCCATTCCTGAACTATAAAGGTTTAGTGACTTTGGAAACTAGGATACATAAATAGGTAGTACATAAAAGATGATAATGGTGTCTCGTATATTTTTTAACAACTAGAACACTTTTAAGACATAGTATACATAAAACAATTATTCATAACCTAATGAAGGGAAACATAAGAAAGGATGAGATGAAATTAAAATTAAGGATAAAAACAATATACATCAATAAATGATCATAATATAAACCTACCGTTATTATAACATGACCTTAAAAATAGAAAACACATACCCATCAATTCATAAATCATAATCATGGAATGTGAGATATGGGTTTATCAAGAAAAATACATAAGTAATCAGAGTGTGGAATCATTAATAATCAATTATAATCCCTAAGAACAAATCCTAATAATAAGGAAAAGTTTATGTAATACACATAATAATAAAAAATAATTTCTTTAAGAAATTCCTTTTTTGATGTCCCGACTTGAATACCACTAATGGTTCCATGAGTCAGTGATCCACATGATCTCAAGTGTGAATAGTCAAATGCATAAGGTTATCTACAAGAAGGCAGGGTCCAATTTAGAATAGTGGGGAGTTTGTAAACTCATTATCATTCTGACATAGTGGTAGAAATAATATATAAATATGAGATTCATAATATATAACTAGATTTTAAAGGTAAATAATCCATCAAAACAAATTAAAAACATCAAAATTATTTATAATAAAATATAAAATGATGTAATGTCATGTGTATATCACATTTAATCAAGAATACAAGGTAATAGTCATGCAATACATAACATGTAACAAAAGAACCAAATAAAAAAAGGCCATATTTTATAGCGTCGTGAGTTGTAGCTTGGACATGTGCTTCCCTACACCCATTCCATAAAAAATCAAGTATCAACAATAGGGTGCTTTCTCTATCCCTACTTGAATCCAAAAAATATATTTGGGTACCATTGGAAACCCATAAAGTCTATGAGATAAACTTAGTAGGCTATCATAAAAAATGACTATAAAAACTCTATCTATGAATATAAAAATATCAAGGTATACATATAATGTTAAGAAGTTATTGAAGATGAAATAAGGTCAAAAAATGTTTCAGAAAGGTACCATGATGACACTACTGACTTCAGCCCATGATGAATAATCTCTAAACACGTAACCATATGTATACATATATATGGTCTATATATGTAGTTGCATCTATAGTCATATGTATTTGCACTGATACTATTATGGTATCAATATGTAACTCTAGACTCCCTGAATAGTAGAATGAGTCCCACAAGTGTCATGGGATTCCTTACCAAATATCATAATAATAAGGAACTCCAAGTGTGGTATCACATGAAAAAGGATCATTAGGCCCCATATCATAATATTAGGGTCTCCATGCTCAAATCATAACCATAGGTTTATCTTTCCCAAATCATATTAATGGGGTCAAGATTCCCGAGTCATAAAAATAGAGTCTCCATGCCTAAATCCTAACACTAGGCATTCCATGCCTAAATATTTTTTATAATGAGTGTCACTCTTATTCATCATAATTCATAATGGTTTCTATGATCATTATCACAGTATAGGGATTCCATTCCCATTTATCATATGTTTTAAGTGTCTACATTCCCATGTGACACAAATATAAGGGACTCCATGCCAATATCAATAAGAATAAGGGACATCATGTCCATAAATCATAGGTGTAATAGACTTCGTTCTTGTATATCATATCATTAATAAGAATTCAAATTATTTTAGAATGATAAAGTTATATTGAACATAGTGTTGGTCCTCTATATTTTTAATAATCACAAATCATGTCCAATCATGTTCATTTTTGTCAAATAATGGTTAGTTAAGTTAAAAATTTATCAATTATTTTTATATATGTTTAATTATATGTTTAACAAAATTATGTTGATGTTTATACTATAAGTCAGGTAAATAGAAAAAATGGATTTATATGATTCATTGATAGTTATGTCATAGAATGACTCACCGACAGATATAAGACTGAGTCACCGATATAAGAGATGGATAAATTACTGCACAAATGAGTCACTGACAGAATGACTCACTGAAAGAAAAAATAAACCACTAATAGAACAAATGACTCTCAAATAGAATAAACAACTATCCAAATGAGGAAATGACTCACCAAAAAATTACTCACCAACATAAATAATCAATTAAAAATAAAAGACATAGTCACAAATAGTCTGAGTAACTGATAGAATAAGTGACCAATATTATCTAACACTGATGCACTAACATACAGATGCATTGGTTCACTGATAAAAGGAGTCACTGATAAATGGAATCATCGAAAGAAGGATTCATCGACAGAATGACTTATCATTCAATACTTATAATATTTATATACACTCAAAATTCAAAAATTTACTTAATGGTCTTATTGGGGATTTAAATCATACTATTTTACTTGTATGACATTTATTAGGCATCATTTACTTCGATGTTAGAGGTATAAGGTATTTCACAGGCCACAAAAGTTCTTAATATCGGCCCCTTATATATAAAAATAAATCACATTGGAAAAATGTTGGAGCATTCAATACGGAGATAACCTATGAATTAAAGGAAGAATAAAACATGATGATCACTCATTCTTAATGACTATGAATAATATAGATTTTATGAAAACCAATGCATCAATATTCTTGAGGAAACAAAGCCTAGTGAAGAGGAGTATCGAAGAGAATCTCATCTTATCCTAGAAACGAGAACATAAAGAACCAACAACACTATGTTTTGGTGTCTATTTCCAAAATAGGACATAAATTCCACATTTGTTTTACTTAAGGATTATAGAACCATCAAGAACATAAATTTGATCATTCTAAAACCTTTGTCATTATTGTTGGTCTGTTGTGTATAATTTTTCTACTTTTAAAGTAATGTGTTTGTCTGTAGTATAATCACACACGTTCTCTAGTGATAAGCTATAGGATACAAGATATTATCACTCATTCATATTTTTAATCCATTTAATACCCACATAAAGCTGTGTAATAGGTCCATGTGTGACTTGGATAGTTTATTATGTATAACTATGGTAGAGGTTTCATTTTCCTTGGATAGCTCTATAAGTTGTTGTAAACCCTGATCTAGGATGTTGATAAATATTATTAAAATAAACTAATTTGTGTTAGGTGATCACCAGGTGGAGAGGATTGGGTTTTTGATTGAGACTATAAATCTGGTTTTACTAAGATTTTTTCCAAATTTAGTTTTGTTTTATTTTTCACATATTTTAGAAAATAAAATTTTACATTGATATTGGATATTAGATAGTGTTTATAATTTCATTTGATTTAGTGAATTAATTTCAAAGGTTATATAAATCATTCAAATTACTATAACTATGATTTTTTTAATATTTTGAGAAATTAATTGAATTATAAAATCTAGTAGGAATCTACATCTTTAGTTAATAGGGTTGTTTTAATTTTAAAATTGGTGAACATTTAAATAATTTTGTTAAAAAAAATATTTATAGGAACTCATTTCACTCCCTCTTGAGTGTCCTACTTAGTCTAACATTTGGTACTAGGGGATTTTTTTAATCTCTTATTTTTAAAGCTTTTTCAATTATTTTTTACAATGATTTTAGTTCTATTTTAGATATCTCTAAATTTATGTTACTTCTAAATTTGTTTCTGTTTAAAAACTATTATCAATTCATTGTTATGGAAAATTTATTGGAAGGTGATTCTACAAATAGAACTCTATTTCACAATGGAACTAGTCATGATTAGTGGAAAATAATGATAAAAATTCATTTTTTATGTTTTTTTTAAATATAGTCTTAAATTGTAGAAGCATATAATATACCTACTACATCTCAAAAAACGTGGGATGACCCAACTAGGACTACATATAACAATAACTAAAAATCAATGAAATCCTTATATTTTTCATTTTGATATAAATAATTCAATAGGATTTATGCATGTAAAATATCCTATAAAATATGGGATACTCTTTCTATTTCACATGAAGGAACCACTAATGTTACAAAAATGAGACTTAATACATATTCTATTAAATATGATAACTGTAAGCCGAATCCTAATGAACATGTATCAAGATTGTATCTCATGTTTAATGAAATTTTGAACTCTATGATCTCTCTGAGAAAGGAGGTTAAAGCCAAATAAAAATCATGTGATTTCATAGACGTCTACTAGATTGATGTGTGGGAACCTTAGTGTCAATAAAATAATATTCTTATATAAGTAAGTTTCTAGTAAATGATATGATAGGCAAGATAATGATGTACAAGGAATAATTAAAGGTCAAAAAATAAGAGGATGATGAACTAAAAAGAATGTCAATGGCATTTATGTACACTGCTTCTAAACACAATAAAAATGAGAAGGAAAAAACTCATTCTGACAGTTCAATCAATGGTGAGTCATTATCTAATAGTGATAAAGAAGTGGCTCAATTATCTAGAAGGTTTAAAAAATTTTACAGAAATAGGAAGTTCTTTAGGAAACCCAACTATAAAAACTATATATGTATAATGTAAAATAGAAAAATAATTGGAAGATAGGTGATAACTCAGATGAGATAGTATGATATGAATTTTTGAGAAGAGGACATGTAAAGGATAATTGTCCTAAGTTAAATTATAAGAATAAATATGAGGAAAAATATAAAAGGTCTAATAAGAAAATAAAGGCCACCAGGAGTGATTTTGAGGATATATCTAGTTAGTCAGAGTCTACACATGATGAGAAATGTGAAAAATCTAACATGGGCATCATGAAATACACTTTTAAGGTAACCCTTGAATCCCATGAACAAAATTCCAACTATTTAAAAGGTGAATCTGATTCTAAAAACATGACCAATGAGGAAAAATTTGAGTATTGATAAAGTCATGAAGAAAAATGAAATGAATTAAAAGATAAATATAAATTTTTTAAGAGATATCATGCTCTCTATTCTACTTTTAAATATGAACTTTCTATGGATAAAGAGAAAAAAGATCAATTTCTTAAAGAAGATAATGATCATAAATTATCAAATGATAATCAAAAAAAGAAACTAAAAAAATTTAACCAATGTTAAAAATACTATTCATCTAATTATTGGTAGATAGGTTGCACTAATAAATTCTAGTTTTATATGTTAACAACTTGGAAAAATAAATTTGTTTTAAATAATTTCATATCAAAATCTAGAAACATTGTCATTGTACCATGGTTTTAACAGTTTGCTACAATTTCTTCCATTGAAAAGTATTTTACTACTAGTTTTTCCAAAATAAATAGGTATTATTTTTCTAACACTCTAAAATTTGTTTATAGTAAATCCTTGAAGCAAGTACCAGTTCTGAAATCCTTAATTACTAATATTACTAGACCAATGAATGTTTAGGTACCAAAATATTTTCTTATTTGAATTTTATTTTAAGGAATCATTCTTAAAGATAACCTTTATAAGAATTATAGTATTTTGATAGTATATTTAAAGGCACATATCATGGGATTACCCACGCTTCAAGAATATTATAAATATTAATGGTGGTCATGTAACATTTGATGATAATGCTAATGGAAAAATAATTGGGTTTTCTCAAATCAGTAATACTGATCCAATTTTATATTCCAATTTATTTGTTGTTTATGGATTAAAGTACAATATTCTAAGTATCAATCAGTTATGATATTATTGTTTCATTGTTAAATTTGAATATTATACATATAATGTTTTTAATTCTAAAAACAAGTTAGTATTTAGTAATTTTAGAAATGATATTTTTTATTCTGTAAAGATGGATTCTTTAGTTTCTCAAAAAAAATTCTTATGTATATTTCATAACGAATCATGGAATTGGAATAGGATATTATGCCACTATAACAATCACTCATATAGAAATATTACAAGTAAATGGATAGTCAAGGATATACCCAATCTATAATTTCCAAATAATAAATTTTGAACTCTTTTTATAAAGGTAAGATGAAAAAAAAATGTCATTCAAACCAATGAAAGAAGTTTCAACTTCTAAACCACTTAAGCTGGTTCACATATATTTTTTGTACAATATATATTTTCATGTCTTAATAGGATGCACTATGTCTATGTTTTTTAAATTACTTCTCTTGGTATACATGGAACTTATTTGTATCTCATAAGTGTGATGATTATTTTTACATCATCATGTATACTAGAACATTAGAAAAAATATGTGGTCTTAGAATTAAATCCTTAAGAAGTGACCATGGACGTGGGTTTGGGAACTAATAATTTCAATATTTTTTACAAAAATGGGTATAATCCTAAGTTCTCTACTCCTAGGACACCCCAATAGAATGGATTTTTTAAATGAATAAATAAATCCTTACATGAAATATCTTGAAAAATTCTGAATGAGTATGAATTACCCAATTATTTTTTTTATGAAGAGGTAAATACCATATGTCGATTAATTAATTGAGTATTAATCAGAAATTTTATTATGAAAACTACCCATGAGTTATAGAAAAATATAAAACCCAAAGTCATCTATATCAACGTGTTTGGTTGAAAAGTATAAATCCTTAATAAAATGGAAAATATTGAAAATATTTCATCCAAAAGTAATGAAGGAATTTAACTATGTTACTCAACCTACATTAAAGCCTATAATATTTTTAATAAAAGAACCAATTGTGTGGAATAATATATTCATGTCAAATTTTGTGAAATATATTCACAAGAACCTAAAAAACCTCTTGAAAATATTTTGGATGACTTGACCCATCTAGAAAATAATGCCAAATATCTCTATCCTATTGATATGAAATATGTTAAATTTTTCAGTTATTTATAATCTCTAGACTCTAACTTTAGTGAACCAAAACCTATACTTGAACCTAAAATGAATAGCACTTCCTTTTATATATATGTTATAACTCTTATGAATAATCCTGTAGATGTTGTAGTTGGAGACATAGTTACTGGGATATAGACTAGAGCTTCTTATAGAAATTAGGTTGAACATCAATCCATCCTATGATTGGTTGAACCTAATAACATTAAAGTTACAATAAATGATCAATTTTGGGTAATGGGTTTGCAATAATTGTTGAATAATTTTAAAATAAATAACTTTTAGAAACTATTGGATAGACCGAAAGACACCTTGACCATAGGCACTATACGGTTATTTAGAAAAAATATAGATAAAGTAGGAACCATTTTGAGAAATATTCCTTGATTGGTTGCACAAGTATATAATCAAGAAGAGGGTATTGATGATGAAATAACCTTTTCCCCAGTTCCCCTACATGAATCCATTAGAATTATACTAATATATACAACTCATATAAATATCAAACTATATCAAATGGATGTAAAAAAGTGCATTCTTATATGGTTATATAGTTGAGGTAGTTTTTTTAACACCCCCTTGGTTATAGAAGCGATCATTTTCCAAATCAGGTTTTTATGTTAACAAAGGCATTATTTGGTCTAAAACCAGATCGAAGAGCTTGGTATGATGGGATAAGTGCCATTATTTTTTATAATGGTTTTATAATAGGTATAGTTGATCCTACATTATTTGTAAAACAAATTTCTAAATATTTTTTAGCAGTTCAAATATATGTTGATAGTATAACATTTCTTCTATAAAATAATTATTTATATATTGATTTTTTAAAAATGATGCAAAGTGAATTTCAAATGAGTTTAATGCAAGAATAGAAATTCCTTCTTAGATTTAAAATTCTTAAAAATAAAGAAGGAATTACTTTTAATCATTGTAAATATTATAATGTTTTTTAATTTTTTTTTAGCTTTGATATTACAAAAAGTAGTGATACTCCAATGAGTACCCCATGTAAGTTGTTTCTTGATGAAAATGGTAAATATGTTAATCACACCACATATTGAATATTGATTGGAAGTCCACTATAAATGACTACTAGTATTCCATAAAACATTTTCATTATGTATATGTGTGCATGTGTTTAGGATAATACTTAAGAATATCATTTAAATGATGTTAAAAGAATTTTCAAATACCTCAACTATACAACCAAATTATAATTTTTCTATCCAAGAGGATAAAAATTATATTTAGTTTGTTATTATGATGCAAATTTTGGTGGTTATTTGTTAGATAGAAAGTGTACCTCTATAACATATAACTATTTGGGAAAATCATTAGTATTGTGGTGTAGAAAAATGAAAACATTTCTTTCCTTATCTACTGTGGAGGAATAATACATAGTTTCTAGTAAATGTTTTTCTCATATTTTTTCGATGAAAAACAATTTTATAGATTATAGATATTATATTAGATATATACCTATAAATTATTATAATACAAGTTTAATTAACATATCAAATAATCTTATTTCTCATTATATAATAATACAAATTGGTGTCACACATCACTTTTTAAGAGATCGTTATCATAAAAGAGATATTACTCTGGAATTTATTGGCACATAACATCATCATGTTGATATATTCACTAATCCATTGAACTCTAAGAGGTTGATTTATATCAATCATGAATTTGAGATGATTATTTATAAGGACATTCTATCAATAAATCTATAATAAAACTGTGTATGGATGTCACGATGATAGGAAACCGGTGATGTCTCACCAAATCAGACAATGTCTCATAGACAATGTCATGCCGACACAAAAAATGTATTTCTACAAAAGTAATGTCGACACAGACATTTTGATGTTGAAAATTTCATGCTGACATAGGAAATGTAATGCAGAAAGTTTTATGCTAACACTAATAGTTTCATTGTGCCAATGTCATTCCAAAACTGACAGTTTCATGTTGATAATGATATACCGACAATAATAGGGTCACACCGACAATGTCTTGCCCACACTGACACTAATGCCTCACTATTGTTCACTCACTAATGCAACTCACTATCTGTATGTTTTTTATTTTATCAAAATGATCCAGTTTTTCTTATTTCATTTACTTATAACCCATTTTACTTGATTTATGACTTGTAAATCCCTAAATGGTAAAATTGATCCGACCTATCCTATTACTTACTCTTAGACTTCTACTCATACTCTCATACCCTATCACTCCATAACCTCAAACCATTCACATTTCTACCTTCAAAAGATCATTCATAATGCTTAGAGAAAAGAGTTTCTTCAAAGGATCTGAAGATAAATCACAACCCAGTAAGTGGTAGAAAATATATTCTATCATATCTAAGAATGACAATCTAGGTCTTGTGAACCATGTGTTAATTCCTGAGAAGGAATTTTTCATAGAATTGTTATTATCTGGTAATTCTATTAGGTTAAAAGTGTTGAAAAATCAATAGTGGCTAGATTATTTTTCGAATAAGGAAAGGCCATATTACCCAATGGTTTTGCATTAGTTTTATCTTCATCATGAGTTTATCCTAGAAGGTAGTGAGATGTACTGAATACACTCAGTAGTAAATGTAAGTATATCATCTTTTTTTTTCAAATCATAGGGTATAATTTCTCAACATACCACATAAAGTAGTCTTTGATGACTTCCAGGGAAGTAGTCCACCCACTAGGGAGTTGTTTTGCTATGAGACAGCTTTGGGGGAGCTGACTGGAAGTGAGGAACTCTGAAGTCCTATATCTTTAGAGTTTGATTGAGAATGTATAATTTTATATAAGGTCATCAAAAAAAGTTATGTCCTAGTAATTGGGACTTGGAATCACTAAAATATCCGGATTTATATCCTGTATTATCTAAATAAAGGGATTAAAGTGAATCTGTGAAGATATTTGATAGTCTATATAAGTGAAATGATAAATCCATATTGTAAGACTATTTTATTTCTCTATCCAAGAATGATATCTACCATGATAAAAACCAAAGGATGTGTAGGAAGAGATAATGAAACCATTTCTTATTGTATTGGTAGCTTCATAAGTGAGGATATTTTTAAGAAAATGAAGGTAAACTACAATCCACGGAAGAGAGAGTGGGTTGATTCTAATGAGAATCAATTTTAAAATTTCAATTATGTTAAGAATCCTACTAGGCCAAGATATGTGAATGATCCTAGTCTAGGGACAAGATTCTAGTGTTGTATAATCTAATGAAGAGGAAGCTGAATATTTTATAAAAGAATGGTCTTTTATTGATGATGGTAGTGACCCATATATTTTGAAAATTTCAAGGGGAATGTCGTAATGTCTAGATAGTCCCCCTCTAGATCTACCATTCAAGGAACATATTCTGGTTGATGATTAGGATGATGAGACTGAGGAGTCAGGTTGTGTGGAATAAGAAAGGAGATAAATTGATTTATAATCAGAATCTAGAGAAGAAGAAGAAGAAGACTGAGAAGGATAAGATAGTAGCAGTGGCGGTATCTCTGATATTGAGCAAGAAGAGGATATAGAATCTTGAAATAAAAGTGAATACGTTGATAGTGTTGGTGAAGGATAGGAAACGGATCATGAATATAATGAATGTTTTTAAAGTGAAAATGGTTCTAATAATCCTGGTGATGATCAGTGTGCCATTATAGAACTGGAAGGTCATGACAATAAAGAAAATATTTTAGAACCTCCTGGACTTATAGAAGATGGTGTTGAGGCAGATGAATTATTTGAGGTTGGTATTGTTGATAGAGAACTGGTAGGCCCAATACCTTAATTGGTGTATGTTATAAGGAAACCTTGAGTTGTGAGGAAAAACAAATTGGGAGAGATCAAATTGAGGGGGAGCCTCAATATAATTAAGTGAGAGTTGGTACAATCAATCCTCTAGATGCATCTATGTTATCTAACTGGAAAAAATTATCCTTTTATATTTCTCTCTTTCTGAATTATGACAATTTAGATAATGAGGAGAGGGTAGCTGTTTCTAGAGGATCAATAGTTAAGAAGCCTCTAGTAGTTCCATCTACTTCTAATTCTCCACCATTATTGATTTCAAAGGTAATGATTATGTCACCATGTTATATATTGAAATATTTAAGGAAGAAATGTTAGCTTCTATGAGATTACTCCATCAAGATCAGCATACACATATAGAACCTCTTAGTGAGAATGATGCAGAATTGATTATAGAAATAAGTTTTTTTTTAATATTAAACCTTAGTTGGTATCAGTTTTGGAATCTATTTAGATAGCTAATTAGGAGGTGTCTGATGAAATGGTCAAACTTGCAAATATTTTTAGCTAACTACTCTGTGAATATAAAGATATTTTAGACCATTCTCTTCAAAGTCATGACATTTAACTTGAATCCAATGTTGAGGAAACTACTCCAACTCTTGATTTGGCCCCTCTAAAGTTAGTATTCAAGGATTCTATGAACAATGCTTCATCCTATATTTCCCCACTTCGCTATTTGATTAATTTTCTTTCTTCCAACAGTGTGGTGATTTGAATAGTGGTAAGGGAAGAACTTCAATCAGTAATAGGCCATTTGAATAGTGAATGCCAAAGAAAGATAAGGAAATATGTGAGAGACATTGTATGAGGTGTATCTCACTCAGAAAATCCTATATCTCAGCCACCAGACCTAGAGATTGTTAGGACTGTTATTAGAGAAGAGCTAAGAACCATTATGGATGGAAATGATTAGAAACTCCTATCAAAAATTAGGTAGAATAGTGTTCATATCTATAATATGGTTATATTTTATTCAAAATAAGATATAGATTCTTTGGAGAAAATCATCAAGAAAGTTTATTTTTACTTCAAGAGGATATACAGAAAGCACCAATAAGATAGTCACATAAATATCTTACTTCAGAACATTTGAATAATACCAGTGACCCAAGATATTAGAGATCAAGTAAATATTCTTAAGGAGTTTACTCCTACAATTTCATATTTATTTGAAAATAAAAATGATTTCCCAAAGGCTATGCAGTATGGTGTAGAGATGATCATGTATTTCATTAACCTTCTCAATCCTTATCTACATGTCTAGAGTACTATGATTTTTTCACTTCCTTCCAGTCCTGTTATACCACCTATGGAACCTGCTAGATCTAATATTGAAATAATTCCTTCTTTGGAAATGGCTCACACTCAATAATTCAAATAGATTCATAATTTCATTTTTCAGAAACTTACTGGCCCTCCTTCCCCCACTAGTCCCAGTATGGTCCCATCAGTCATTACTAGAATTTATTTTCCTTCAATTAAACTCATTATAAACCTCCATCCACTATATCTACATATATGCCTACCCCTAAAGATTTTGATAAATGAAATTCCACACTAACTCCTCTTTGAAGAGGAATACGTATCGTGGATCACTTGTTTGATAGGGCTTCAGTGTTTTGTGTTTTCACTTTGATATCAATGTCAATTTTCACTAATAATGAATTCGAGTGTCTTTTCTTGACCTAATAATTTATTTTCTTCATCGATATTTGTTCCGTAATTAATTTAATCTTTTTTTTAATAATCTAAAAATAATGAGAAAACAAGAATCACATTATATAATTATGCACTAGTTTAACTATAGAGATTGTAAGAAAAATACCCACATAGATAATTTTTAATCAACTATATGTACTTTTTAATTCCAGAAATTTTGATCATAAAATAGGGGAGATTATTAGAACTCTCTAGTTTTAATAATAACAAATCCTATTGAATCATGTTCATATATGTAAAATCATGGTTTGTTAAGTTCAAAGTTATTTAATTATGTTTATATATGTTCAATTATAGTTTTAACATAATGTTACTGATATTTATACTATAAGATAGGTAAACAAACAAAATAGATAAGTATGAGTCACTGACAGTTTTTGTCAAAGAACGAATCACAGATATATATTATACAGAGTCACTGAGAGAATAGATGAGTCACTAGTAGCAAAAATGAATCATTGAAGTAATTACTCAACAATAGAACAAATTAATCACCAACATAATAAATGACTCCCCGAAAGAAAAAATGATTCTCCAATAGTATACATGACTCACTGATAGAATGACTCACCAATAGAAAAATGAGTTACTGATAGAATGACTCAGTGATAGATACAAGACTGAGTGACTGATAGTCTGAGTCACTAACAGAACATTTCACTGAGAGTATGTGACACTGATGCGCTGACATAAAGTTGCATTGAGTCACTATTAGAAGGAGTCACAAATATAAGGATTCACTAATACAATTAAATATTGTTCAGTACATAGAAAATTTCATTACACTCAAAATTCAAAATTTTACCTAATGGTAATGTTGGGTTCTCTAATCCAAATAATTTACTTTTATGGATTTTTGCGGACATCATTTTCTTGGATTTCAGAGGTATGAGGAACATCACCAATCCGAAACATGCGTGTTTTCAACATCTATAGTATAAAAAGAAAACACCCAAGAAAAACATAGGAGTGCATGATATAAAGATAACATGTGAAGTAAATAAAGAAGAAAAAATGGGGAAAAATAATTATTGATATCTATGAACAGGAAGGATTTGTTGAGAAACAGTGTCTCCAAATTCATGTAGCAACAAACCCTATTAAAGAGACCATTTTAAGAAAATATCATCTCTTATTGGAAACTAGAACATAGAGCTTCCACAACACTATGTTTTGGTGAATATTTCCAGAATCGTACTCCAATTCAACTTCTGTTGTAATCAAAGATTCCATAATCATTACGAATATCACTCAGAGAATTATAAACCATCTCTGAATTTATCAACTCTGTTTTGTATTATTTTACTAATTTAGAGTAGTGTGTGTGTCTATGTTATAATCACACACCATCTTCCATGCTAAGCAGGAGGATCCAAGATATTCTTACTCACTCATATTTTTACACCATTTTATACCCACGTAAAACGTTGTGAGAGGTCCCTATGTGACCTAGTTAGTTTACCATCTATAATTTTGGTAGAGTTCTAGTTTGACTATGACAACTTTTTATTCTTTTGTAGACCTTGGTCTAGGGTGTGGATAAAGTATAATAATATAATCTTCATGGTGAATGGTGATCACTATATGGATAGGATTAGGTATCTTCTTGAAACTCATCCTCTTATCTCAATCGAAGGTGTTTTCAAATTTAGTTTTCTCTTCTTTTAAACATATTTAAAAGAAACAAAATTCATTGATATTTGATCTTAGAGAGTGTTTATAAGATATTTTTATTGAGTAAATTACATTCAAATGTTAAATCAACATTTTAAACTACTATAACTAATAATTAATCATTTTTTGCGAAATTAATTGGATAATCCAAACTCTTAAGAATATTATACTTTAGTTAACTGGGATGTTTTAATTTTACAAATGGGGTAGTTTTAAAAAAATTAAGAAATTTTTTTATTGGAACATAATTCAACCCCCTCTTGAGTTTCCTACTCCAAAAACATGTGGTTCAATAGAATTTCAATTAAATAAGGGTGTACCCATATTTCTATTTTAATTTTAATGTGGTCATAATACTTACTATCCATATAATTGTATATAGTTCGGTAAGTATTATATCCATGATACACCACTAATAATATGCTTTATTAATTTTGATATTACATATTAGAAGTCAAACCAAACACACCCAGAGGATATTTGGTTATATTACCTTGAAGCTCAGATAATTTTATAAAGGGATCACCCAAAGGGTTGGCTCATGGTAAGGTTTTTGATCTCCACAATCTTGTAGGATCTATAAGTGTCATTTGATTCTAGAATGGGGTAACCAATTACTGGATTATTTATTTTTATGGGTAACTCTTTATGAAACTGGGACGCACAAGATTTTTAATATAAATCATTACATCATTGAGGTATAAATACAATAAAACCTTCCATAATTATATCATGCATCACACATCTATTATTGACCTTTGGATTGGTTGAGAATGAAATTAAATGGATGAATGAATGAACACCTTGAGTATAATGCATATAATCCTACACCTAAATAGAATTATGGATAGAATTAAAATTGAAAAATGTTCTTGGGGTGTGAAGAACATACTGAATCCTATCTAACAAGATGAAAAAAAAAAGTAAAATTGGAGTTCAAATGCAATATTTATCCAAGACCCAATCTTGAATCCAGGGAATGAGAGATCTCAATGGAGGAGGGATGTGAATTTGTTCTACATGAGAAGGAAATAATAAAATGGGGTTAAAACACATTGTCATTTAATTTATATACAGTAAAATCATACAAAAATAATTGGTTAGACTATTTAGACAATTGTTTATCCAATCCATGTTCCAATTGTTCTCCATGCACTAACTTAATACCCCTCACTTGGATCATTAACATTGTTTTTCAAAAAAATTGAAAAATGTTCTATATGGATCTATTAAAAATGGTAGAGACTTTTAACAGGTATACAACCTTGGAATCATGGTTAGTAAAAATCATTAAGCCTCATGTGATTACTAAAACAATTTTCACTATTATGATGAACCATGCAGATTGACTTGCACTATTTCTATTAACATTATGGTCTAGTGTCTTTTTCAAATAGATGTCATTACGAGCTATTAACTATACCCAAACCCCATAGTTTCCTATATATCATCACTATGATTTCATATTTGTTCAAATCAAATGAATTAAAAAAAATTCAAAGTATTCATACCTCATATAAAAATCATGTTCTTACAATATTCCCTCATAAATGAAATAATCCCCAAGTTTCCCTTCTAAAGGTGGTGAAATTTTTTCTAAGAATAACTCTAACCACTGTTTAGGTAAAAGGACCTCCCACTCCCAAATATTATTATGTACCCATTTTTTATGCCATAAAAATCATGCAAAGGGGAAATTATTACCATAGAGATCCTTCATTATATGATCAATGATGTGTATGGGATACTCTTGAAAAGAAGCATCTACATCTAGCTCAACATCCTTAGGATAAAAATTATGAGATGGGTCGGGATGGAAATAATTAAGCTATGATATCTGGAAGATATTAATCATGGAAATATAACTCTTAGGTTAATAAAACTGATTATTCTATAATCCCAACTATATTCAAGATCTTTAAAGGCTAAAAAAGAGGTGAAAATTTATAATGCCTATGTATCTTTCTATTACCAAGTATGGGTGATACCCACATAGAAACACGATCCCTGACCTTGAACTCTATAAGCCATCGATGTATATCAATAGAAGATTTATATATAAATTTAATGGTATACATTTTTTTTCTATTCAACTAAACCTATTCTTAAGTCTCCTACATGATATGAGGATCTAGTAGCACTACCTCTCCTGCCTCAAATCACCACAGGTCTGAATGGAAAAATCGACTATATAAGGCCTTATATGGATCCAAATGAATTTTTAATTAAAATAATTTATTCTATGAAAACACAATGATATGGATATGATTCTCCCAATAATGACCAAAATCAAGAATGTGCTATTAGATCATTTCCTCTAACACCTGTATTGTCTGTTTTGGCAGACCATCGGTCTGAGGGTGGAAATATATGCTAAGAAGAACATATATAACCAAAGTAATAATTAACCCTTTCTAGAACCTCGATTTAGAATGGAAATCCCTATATTAAAAGATATTATTATGGATCATGTCTTGGATTATATTCTTAGTTACATAGAGTCTTCACATATCATCAACTAAGAAATCCTCCCTGGTTGGATTTAACTAGTATGCCTTCCTTATTCAATCCATGACTACCCAAAAAATATTTTACCTTGAGGTTACCATGGTAAAAAAAATATATATTTTAACTTCATCCCATTTCCATTATGGGGATATTATTGGTTATGAAAATCCAGTAGGGCGTTGGTTCTCTAACTTAACCTACTTACAGGTGAAACACCTAGTGAAAAAACCAGTTATATGATGTTTCATCCCTATACACCATAACTAATGGTGTATATCATAACACATTTTATAGATACCTAGGTTCACTACTCAATCAGAATCAAAGGAATCTCACATCAGATCCTCTCTCATGTAATTTAGAACCCAGACACACCCATGTATACAAAGAATATCATCTCTAATTAATAAACCAATCTCGATTTGGGTCCTAACCAGAAATACCATCTCATATGAACAGGCCATCTAGATCTGAAAACATATTCATCATCAAATTCTTTATATGTAAAGAGGCCACTGATAGTGATGAAAGTACATAATTTTGATGACATTCTTGAACCTCTATGGGCATATAAAAAAATAGGGCCATAAGTTTCCACTCATTATTGAAATCATAAAATACCTCTGTTTGAGTCCTCATTCTTAGAGAATTGTAAACAACATTTACTTTACAAGGAATATAAGCATGGATGAATTAAAAGGACTATTGGTATCCATCCCAAAATTGTTTCATGATATTCAATTATAACTGTATAAAAATATGCATGGGGTTTTGGTTGTCTATAAATATCAAAAAATGATCTCCCATCAATGAATGCAAGGTGTCAACCACAAATACCAACATGAGATATTATATCAGGTAATTTGATTCATGATGCTTCAACTTTCATGACCTGTAGACAATTACATGAACTTCCTATATAAAAACTTCTCCTATAAAGATACTTGATGCCTCACAATAAACTATATTACTTCTACCCAGCTCTGAAATAATAAAGATTGATTCAGATGTCAGACTCTTATTACCTTTTCTAAGGATATCTCTTGGGATTTTGAATATATAAACATCATACCCTTCTCTGCCAGGACCTTAGGAGGTATTTCTATAAGTGATAAGTAATTTATGAAGCACCTATAATAACTATCTAGGCGCATGAAACTCTATATATCAAATTAATATTTTGGATTCTCCTTCATAACTATGAATATCACCATATTAGGGTAAATTAAAACTCTTTAATCTAATAAATTATATCCCACAAAGAGGACCTTTTCATTCTAGAAGTGACTCTTTGCAAGCATAGCTTATAACTGATGATCTCACTGTTTATTCAGGGTATTCTCAAGATGTTTATTATGTTATCATCTTTTCTGATAATAAAATAATATTTCAACAGAAAAACCATAAAAAAGTAATCTCGATATGGATGGAAAACATTATTCATAAAATCCATTAAAACATATGGAATGTTAATGTGACTGAATAACATAACCAAATAATCATATAAATCATATTGACTTTATAATGTCATACATTATATTTCTGGTGTCCTAACACGTACCTGCTAATATCTTGAACTTAGGTTGCTCTACAAGAACACTCTATCTCCTCTGATCTAGTTGAAGAGATCATCAATTCAAGTTAAGGAATTCAAGTTCTTCATTTCTAGTTGATTCATATTCTTGTAATCCACACAATGCCTTAGATTGCTTTCCTCATTTTTAGAGAAAATGACTGGTGAACCCTTGGGTAAAGAACTCGGTCATATTAAACCCTTATCATCCATATCCTCTAGCTGCCTCCTGAGCTCCTACTACTCTATAGTAACCATCATCTATGGATGAATGGATATCGATGAAATTTCCAGAAAAAGATCAATAGTAAATTCACCCTCTCTCTCAAGAGGTAGTTTCGAGATGTTTTTATGGAATATATATCTAAAACAATATACTACATGGGGAAATCATCCTAATATAGTCCCTAATAATCCATATAAAAGATATTTATCTTGGTGGTTACTCACCTTTCCCAATATGATCTAGTATAGCTCTACATACCTAGATATTTTATTATTCTTTTTGAATATAATCACCTCCCTCTAGTGTGGTAAATGAAACCCTGTTATGATAGAAATCCATATAGGCATGATAGGTAACTAACCACCCAATATTGAGAATGAAATCAAATCACTTCGTCTCATGTATGAAGTGGTACCATACAAAATAATTGTGTCTTGACTCAAGGATGATTTCCATGAATCAGATAACACTCTATAAATGTATATCCAAATGGGATTCAAGCATCATCATGACATAGAAGTAATCAACATCAAGCCCAATTATTTCTACAATATAGAAAAAGATAAAGGAATATGAATCACATCTATAAAACATGGTAGAAAAAATATAAGAGGATACTAGAATAGTACATTGAATAGTAGATGACATGTAACCCTGCTCCTATGGTATATGATTCACTGATTAAATATAGCCCGGTACATGGACCTATGATACAACCTTAATACCCTATGTTTTTCATCTCTAATGGTGTTATGTGTTTGAAGCCTAACTGCATTCACCTTTACCACCTTCTAAACTAGTACATATTCTAGAACTCTAGCTACTTTTCTAGATATGGGCTCCTAATCCCTCATATGAAGTAAAATTTGATATAGATTCTATCTCCTAGTAACATATGGGACATTCTGGCCAAATCATTGCGGATACCCAAACTTGTGATCGCCTCAGCATTCAAGGATATATTTGGGACACTAGTTATTCTTATGCACATTCTTTACACACTATTTACATACCACAAAACTATTTGTTTTTGTCATCTGATAGTTATTTATCCCACACACAATCTCGAAGCTTCCCTTCTCACTAATTTTTGAACACTACCCTATTTCAGTTCTGAAAATCCATGGCCCACACTATCATCTTCTCTATTTTTTTGATGATATCATAATTTACTATATCAAAAATGTTAGTTAATCGTAAAATGATCACTTGACAAAGAATATTATTCCTAATACCCTCCTAATATCCTCTCAATTTCACTCTCTCATTAGTGGTATAGAGTGTAAAAAAGTGTTGGATCTACATAAAATGATATGAATAGTCCATAATGAACATAAAAACATGTTTCAAGTTCACAAACACTCTATATGTATCATCCATTAGGTTCTCAATGATGAAATATTCTTATAATATAAATTTTCAATACCTGCAAGTCACTTCTCGGTACTGTCCATCCATGTTCAAAATATCCCAATAATGTTTGGAAGATCCACAAAGTATATATTTTGTGAGATTAAATCTCCAATTATGTGGTGTTTCATGGTTATTGATGATATATATGATCTTATGAAGACAAAATTCTATTGCCTAGTGCCACCATCCACCAAAAAATATGGTGTATGTTGCAACTATAACTCTCATACACTCTCTCTAATAGAATGGACAGATCATGGAGCTCCCTGTTTTGTTTGCATAAGAAACATAAACTCCCATCTAAACTAGAAACCACTTTCTACATCATTTATAATATGAGGTTCTATATATGTCATTGATAGAGTAATCACTGGTGGATCAGGGACGACCACCTCTGATGTATGGTCATCACCGACATTTTGGCGCACAACAAGAGGGCGTCGTGGTGTTATATCTCTACAAATGTCAATAATACACCTCCTATTGGGTTCATAATGATAAATTTCTTATATACACAAATAGGGTAGGTACAAGAATTCTGATGGAAAAAACACTCCACTCTACCTACTCCAATATATAGGTCTGGGTGGTAGGATCAATCATATAGAACACAAGAGACACCACCTATTATCCCGTACTATACTCTGGTCTAGGTCAAGATATATGTTTTACTATAAGGGTAATGGTATATAGAGTTCCAATTCAAATTTATATAGTAAAATACTCTTTAAATTTTAATTTTAATCCCTATTTAATAGTGACCATTTCATTTTATAATTAAATCTCATTAAATTTTATTCTCATTTATATAAAAATTTGGTTTCAAATAGTGAACTATATGTATCACCACATCCACTTTATAAGTGACCATACAAATTATAAACTTATGTATTGTTTCCATTAATCCCAACAACTCACTTATAAGGTCTCTATAAGAAATGTTCACACAATTTCATGGATATAACAACAATGTCACCAAAACATGATGTATGAAATGAACACAGTATGTAAATGTGGAATGGCATAATATATGACATATAAATCATGAAGTGTCTATAATTATGTATGATTTGATATTTACATTCCATATCATTCCAACCATAGAGATATAATTTAATATTATATTATTAATAACATCAATTATCAATTATGTCACTCAGTGATGGATTCAAATCAACTATAACAAGAATAAACTAGAAAATCAAGTCACATCCTAGGAAATTTGGCCTTTCTCGATATGTGGGTTAGCTACTCCCATGGATAGCTCATTACAAAATTCTATCATATTCCTAATCTCTTATATAATATTCTTGAATTATAAAAAAAATATCTCTGATACCACTTTATGATGTCCTGGCCTAGAGGCCTATAAATGGTTCCCCATGGCGAGGGGATGCATGTCCTCAAGCATTACTCCTTGTAAACCAAAGGCTTCCGAATATTAGTGAAGGTCAAAGGTTATATAGTGGGGAGACAATTCCATCATGATTTGAGGATCACATTTGTGGAATGAATAGATAAATAAGAGAAGAATAATGAATATTTGGCAGTAGAATGTAAGGAATCATATGTAATAGATAACAAACATCAAAAATATCCATCATTATATATACAATGTTGAAATTTCATGTGTTGGTAAAAAGTAATCTGGAATACATGGCTGTAAGAATGCAATACAGCACATCTAACAAAATAATAAAGGCCAAAAATTCTATCTCTAATAGTATTGTGAACCATTTCTCGGTCATGTACTTCTCCGCTCTCATGAACAAAACAATCATGTGTCAATAATGGGGCGCATTCCCCTACCCCTAATGGAATCCAAATAGTCTTCTTTGGTACCATTGGTGTCCCCAATAGGTTGTGAGATAAACTCATAATTCTACCACCAATGGTATTTTTAAATACTCAGTCACCACATATAATATGTTTAGTGTGCATAAATAATGGTAAGTAGTAATAAACACTAAAAAGTGTTTGACTCTAGTTACTAATGGGTACCAAGATGAAAATACTTACTTCATACCATTCCAAATAATCATTTAACAAGTACCCATTTGTACTTATTTATTTGGGCTCCATATGTATTCATGTGTACAACCATTTTTATGGATATTGTTACTCATCTGGACCTAAGGTGTAACTTTAGAATCCATGAATAGTAGATAGTGTATCAAAAGTGTCAAGAAAAACTATACCCTATATCACACGAATAATGGATTTCATTCTTGGTATCATAGTAATAAGGGATGTCATGCCATGTATCCTAATATTATGGTTTCCATGCTTGAATCATAATAATAGTGTTGTCATTCCCAAATCATAACAATAGGTTCATCATGACCGAATCAAAGTACTGTGGTTTCCATTCATGAATCATAACACTAGGGTCGGCATGATCGAATAATATATTTAATAGTCACCATGGAAATTCATCATAATTCATAAGGGTCTCCATGCCCATTATCACATTGTAGGTATTCCATTCCCATTTATCATAATCTATAAGGTTCACCTAGACCATGTGTCAAAAATTTGAGGGATTCTCTAGCTATATCTATAAAAAGGGGTGACATTACTATATATCACAGGTGTAAAGGACTCCTTGTTCCTATCTCATATCAGTAATAATAATCCATAAGATTTTGGTAAGAACCAATTATATATTCCTTAGATCAAAATAATTTCTATTCAAAAAGGGTGTCACCATGGATATATTAAAACAGTTGATGTGGTCATACCACTCACTTTTCATATAATTGAATATAGTCTAGTAAGTGTTATAGCCACGCTACAAATCTAAAAAAATCCTTTATAAATTATGACATCACATATAAAAATCCAACCAAAGACACTGATAGATTTTTTTGTTATATCATAGGGAATGTCAAATAATTACATAAACGGTGCACCTAAAGGGGTGGCTGACATTGAGGTTGATGACCTCTGACTTATTGTAGGATTTAAAACTATAATTAAGTACAATTATGCAACAAAAAATTAAAGGAGGAATCACTTTAGGTGAAACTCTCCTTGAAACTTGTGTGTTGAACATGGTACATAATATAAAACATTTTGACTTTGAGGTACAAATAATATACCACATACCTTAATTTGGTCTAGGAGAACTCATCCAGTGTTAGCCTTTGGTTTTTTCTATGTCGAATGAAATTGGAAGAACTAGAAAATTCCTTGAAAATATGGAATATGGTCATACTCCTAAATACAATCATTGATAGAGATATAAATTATAAAATTTGTATAAGTATTGAATCACTTACCAATTCTTATCTAATTAGATGACTAATAGATAAATCAGAGTTTGGATGGACGATTTATAAAAAAACATAGCTTGAGACCATGGGAGGAGATCTCTCAAGAATGGTGAGAGGTTCCTCTATCCATTGGAGGAGGAAATAATAAAAGATTACTAAACCACATTATCCCTTAATTTGAAATGGTAATGTCATAAAAAATAGGTGTCACATGGTTTGGCTACATGGTTGAATAAATATTGTTCCAAACATGCACTATTCATTACTGTAATACACCGCTCACACTACGGGAAACTAGTAGAAACTATTCTATTTAGATTTATTAAAAACTAATGTTCCTCTTCATAGGCATGTGTCCTAGATCAAATAGTTAGGTAAAACATTATAGTCACCCCCTTCTCACTAAAACACCCAGAACTTTTTAGAGAAACTATGCAGACATGGTGGAATAGTGTCTACTAGCCATGCAACCTAGCTGCTTCTTCCACCGACCAAGGTTATGAGCTCTGAACAAGCCACAACCACCCTTTTCCCATCCATTTCTTCAATTTGAATTAATATTAGTTTGAAAAAGGAATCAAAAATAAATTTGAGGGATATGTTCCTCATATAATTACATAGTTCTTACACTCACTACAAATACTATCATAGTGGGTCGGGTTCACTCACTATTCCATCATTTCCATAATTGATGTTCACCCCTGATACTATTTTACATGAAGAATTTAATTAATTGAATGGGGTAAGTCCTTATTTTATTCATTAATATATAATGACATATCCATCTTTACAATATGAATTGCATGCCTATATAATTCCATTCCCACAATTCACATAATTAGAACCATATATATGGGTTCAAAAAGATTATAAAACATTAAACATATCATCAAATCATAACCCCTAGAAAATACATATGTTTCATAAAAATTCCATGACCCTGATTATAAAATCTCTGTATAATTACAATAGATGGTAAAATTATATCATATACCTATTAAATTATATGAAACCTGAATAGATTTTCTTATATAATAAAATAATTTTAAAATATCAATGGAGTGTTTCTTGAGGGAAATATGATTTTCATTTGATATCAACTCTTTAGAATCAAAAAATTTCCATAAATATATTAAGTAAAATATTTCCATTGAAAATAAAAATTATACTTATTAAAGAATATTTAATGAAACTATTTTTCATGGTTGTGG
Organism: Viscum album; assembly: GCA_963277665.1. NCBI lineage: Eukaryota > Viridiplantae > Streptophyta > Magnoliopsida > Santalales > Viscaceae > Viscum > Viscum album. The sequence continues at coordinate 193,464,860 of OY728146.1, read as the reverse complement.
GAATATTATTTCATGAGGTGTACGCTAAACCAAAAAATCCATTAAATTTTGAGAAAAAATAAAAAATTACTATGTTTGGAAATGGTTATGAAAAATATTTTTTAACCAAAGTAAATAAAATTAAATATATTTAATGCTAAGTTTAATTAATATTCCTTGAAAAAAAATTCATGACATTATTTTAATTAAATATATGGACATGGAAGATAATATTATCGAACAAAGAGTGAAATAAAATCGGGTTTCCTTAAGAAATGTCATTTGGCTCTCATCAAAACCTAAATAGGGGGATAATGAACTAAAAACTTGTCATATTTATATATATATAAAGGATTAGAAAATACATAAGATTATGGATATATGTATCATATAATTTTATCATTGGAAAATATCTAGTATGAATAATCTTGGTAAGGAATGACATTGTAACATAAAATCTTTACCGATGTGGTAAATTCTGAATAGTTAACATCATTAAATAAATGAATTAAAATGATGTTTTAAATAACATTAACATATGGATATTCATGATATAACTTTTCAATGTGGTCGTATATATAACTCATAAAATCTAATATGTGTATATTATCGAACATTTCTCAACAAAACAAAATTTATATGAAGATCCCTTCTGGATTTAGTAATTTTTAAATGGATGAATTATATGATCAAAAATAATAAAATTATATAAATATATTGAATTAAATCCTAGATTATTCTGAAATAAATTCTTAGAAAGTATATTAACCATATAAATAATAAATTGTTCCATAAAACTCATATATTTTTCTGTAAAGATAAATTCATATAAAACACTTTCATCTTTGGTATCTTTTTAATGGAAGTCCATATAAAAATAGTACATGATAAGACTCTTAATAAAAAATTAATTTCATAAATACTTCCAAAATATTCATAATTAAGTAATCACACCACACGAATAAAATTATATTCCATAATAATAAACATGTCTCGTGAATTTACAAATGATACATAAAACCCTTTCCTTATATTCATATTGATTCATATGTGATCTAAAATAATGTATAATTAATATATATTTATTATAAATTTATTCTATAATCATTTTCACACATAAAACCATATATGATACACTTATTTCATCTCAATGCATATTTTTTAAAAATTCTCTATTAAATTATTCATTATGGGTGTTGACTATTTCATTTTTCATGTATGTTTTAGTTTGCAATTTATGTTCCTTATTCGTTGAACAAGGATACATTTTTACCATGATTTTAACTAATATATAATTATTACATATAATAATTACATATACATATAACCATTCATATTAAGTGGTGATTAAAAATTAATTACATCACTTCATGGAGATATAAATCCTTATGTACACCCAAGTGGCGTTTCTAATTCATGATATATGGTGTAAAAGAAAGTAAAATGATAATTCACCTTTCTATAGTCATTATTATATACTAATAATTGTATATAATCATTAAATATATAATTTTTACCATCTAATGAAATTGAAAATTTAAAAAAAAGATCACAGAGGTGGTATTTCACACTTAAGGAAAAGCATCATTATCTTTGACCAATGGATAAGTAGGAAAGAAGTTATAAATGATCATATAATTAATGAAGAATGATTTTTTAAAAAATATGACATATAAAAATTAAAAGCCTCATTACAACCACCAATGAAATATGGTGATAAAAAATGAATCATATCATAATGTAGAGGTGGTAGTCCATATATATGAATGAGTGATACTTTTATTTCCCATTTTATAGAGAAAGGATGGATAATGGTTGTTCCATAATCATAATAACATTTAAGTAAATATTTGATATCATGGGAATAATTTTTTATGTATAAATCTTCATTACATAATGTTTAAGTCAAAATTAAATTGAAAGATCTTGGTTATATTTTTACATCTTTTTTGAGAGACCTCATGTAGCTTTCACAATTAAAATTTGAATCATTAGTCTTAAAAGAATACCCTGATATCTATGATTAAGTGAAGTATTTTCAGAATTAATTTGATCATGTTTTTTATAATATATAAGGATCAATTTTTGTGAATGATGGATAAGGATAGGTATCGATTTAGAAGTGTTGGTAGGGACACACATTGAATTTCATAAAATATTACAATTATTATGGCCAGTTTCATGGGAATGTGGATCCAAATGTCTATGGATTTTAATGTATGATAATATAAATTAAAAATATCTTTAAACATTAATAATTAGATAGTTTTAGGTATCAATAAATCCATTATCTCATGGTTAAACCGCTAGTAAACGCTTTTTAACTATAATTTTAGTTTCAAAGTATTACTATTTTTTACATTTCACCATGGAAATAAATTATTACTAGAATATGAAATTATATTAATTATATAAAATAAATATATGGAATACATTTTACATGATTTATTTTTGCTAAGTGGTGGGAGTTTTGTTTAATTAATCACAGAAATTTTAATGAAACCTCATATTAAAAAATTATTGATTCAGTATGAAAAATAATTTACATCCATTACATTCCTTTTGAAAATCATAAAAGGAATGTTACTATAGAGGAAAATATTCTTATATTCCCCCCACCGTCAAATAAGTATGTAGAAGATTTCTATGGTTGTTCCATCAAGAAAGGATTGGTAGCATCGATAGAATACAATTAGAAAGGAAATGAAATATACAGTGACATCATTTATGCTTCCCTCTAGATCTGATGGATGCCTTTTAGGGTTGGCTTCTATCAAGTATTTTCATTCAAATTTATATTTTTAAGTTTTTTTATTTCTTCTTTGTATCCTTCACTTGTATCGCCCTCTAATCCTTGCTACTGTATGCTATTTGTACCTCTTCCTTGTACTAATTATTTTTATTATAATAAGTTTTTTTAGGGAATGAATTTGGTGACCAGTTTTTGTCACCACTTTTATTTAAAAAAATAAAATATTTCACTTATATATAGTAATTAAATTTCATTAAAACCATTAATAATTTTTCGATAATTTATGTTATTGATATAAATACACTCAGTGTGCATAAAAATTGTTTAAAATTTTTTAACTTTTAATCGAAACAATCATATTAGACTAAAATAATAATAATAATGATTAATAATTTATTATTTATATTATAAAACATTAATGTATAATTATTTAACGTTAATGTTATATTCAAACATGATGGGGCTTGTAATAGAAAATAAATGACTATTTTTACAAAAAATAGTATTTTCACTACCTATTGATAAAAATATATCTTTAGAAAGCCCCAAAAAGCTACCCTGAGATAATATTTACATGATAACTTAAAGAATTACATTCATTTAATGAAATAAAATTTATAAAAAATTTATAAATTATTTATTATATTCATAATTAAATGCGATGAAACAAATTTTTGATAAAAAAATATTTTTGATGCATAAAGTGACATTATTGGAAATTTGGGTATTTATTTATTATAAACTAATCAATAAATTTTCCATAATAAATGAACATTATAAATAATTTTCATATTGTGGTTATTTATTTTCATACCTATAAATTTATCACCTATGTTATAAAGGTTTAACATTTCATAGTTAATATTGACATATGGTTGCATGTGAAGCATGTTGTCAAACACATTCAAATGATTAAAACTAAAAAAATATGGAATTTAAAGGAAATATAGGGAAAATGGGTATAACAAAAAAGTATTATGATTATATGATTCACTGTCATCTCTATAAATAGAGCACATTAGTAGATTCTTTAACTCTAAAAGATAATGCATCATTAACTAGACTAAATTTTAAACACATTCAAAAGTTAATAATTTCTTGAAAATTGAACTATAAGTTGTTTCTCTAAATACTAATTCTATTTTGGATCATGAATCCATAAAATCACCCATTTTTATAAAGAATTAAATATTTAAAAAATGAATATCATGGTTTGTAATGAAATATATAATTCATTCAAGATGGAATGTTTTCTATGTTTAATATTATAAATTATGGTGCTATAATATTTGGAAACATGTTATGTGTACTATGTGACTCTCAATTATAAAAGGAATTAATGTGTGATTCTTGTATGTCTCAATATTTTATTCCTGTTTGGAGAACTAATATAAATATAAATCTTCATGAATATTATTGGTTGAAAGGAATTAAGAAATTCATTTCAAATTATACCATGAAATTTTTTATTTTTTAATAGGTTAAATCTGAATGTCAATATCCAAAAGCAATGATTCAATCATTTTAAATTTAAGAAAATAAATGGGAGCATAGATCCATGGATTTTTTAGAGGTATAACCTAATAAATATTAATGTAATAATGAAATAAGGTTTATTATTGACCATTTGACTAAATATTCTCATTTTATTCTTATTAGAGATGATATGTATTTGGATCATCTTTATCGAACCTATATTAATGATTTGGTTTGGTTAAATGGAGATCTTATATATACAGAATATTATCATGATCCATAATGTGCATCAAATTTTAAATGGGATATCTAAATTTAATGGGTATTAAGTTAATATTTACTATAGTTTTTTATCCTAAATATAATGGACAATTAAATTGGACAATTCAGAGTTTTATGCATATACTCTAGGATTAATCATTATATTATCATGGAGGTATGGATAAAACTCTTTTATTAGTAGATTTTATTGACAATAACATTTTTCAATTAGGAAATCAGATTACACCATCTATTTCATTATATAGAATGAGATTTTGAAATCCATCATATTAGGATGAAGTCATTGAGAGATAGTTGGTAGGACACGAATTACTGGAACATGTGGTTGAAAAGGTGAAGATTAATAAGCACTATATAATGTAATATTATATAAGAAATAAGAGTTCTGATTATAAAACAAGGAAAAATATTTTTTTGAGGTAGGGTATTGGGTTTTTTATAAAATATATCGATAGAAATGTGTGACACATTTTTCTAATAATGGAATATTAATATTATGGATAATTTTTCAGTGTGATGTTCTAAAAAACATTGGATTTGTTTATTACTGAGTATCCTTAACTCTATTTTTATCCCTAGTACATGATATTTTTCATTTTTGGTTGTTAAGGAAGTACATATGTGATGCATCTCATCTGTTTTCCTATGAAGTGGTGTGGTTAAAGGAGAATATTTAATAAGAGGAAAAACAATTTATGGTTCGTAATAATAGAGAACATCTGTTCTGAGATAAAGAGACCCACCATGTTAAATTATTTTTTATGAATCATGTGATTGGAAAATAAAAATGTGAGCCTTAATGTTCAATAAGAGAAAAATATCCCCATAAATTTATCAATGAATATAAATATATGGACATTGCTTCATTATGTGGGGCAGAATATGATGAACCAGATATGTTTTTATAATGTATATATTTTTTATATTATTCATATTAATTATATTGATTCATAATAACACTAAATACCATAACATCAATAATAATTTTAATTTATGGTACAAAAATATAATTAATCATTTTGAAAAAGAAATTGTTTTTATTCTAACTAAAAATTTTTATAGTGGATTTACGGTTTTTTAAACATTGAATTTTATTGCATTGTTATTTGAATATAAAAAAATGAACTTCATTTTGGGATTCATAAAATAAATATTATATTATGATTAATTTTTATAATTTTTATAAAAATTTATTTTTTGATTTTATCATGGAAAATAATGTTTTTACAAAAAACTATAAAATTTATGAAATCATAATTATATAAGAATGTATTAAAAATTAATGAATCAATTTAATCAGAATATGTATTTATGTTTTGAAAAAATTATGTTTAAAATAGTATTTTTTTTTATTTATAAATATATTATTAACATTTTGGAGCATAAGTTATATTATATTATAATAGAAAAAAATATTTTATTCTTTTCCTCTATGTACATATTCGAAGGATCAATTCATATATATATTGTATTTAAAGTGACATAACACACATTAATTGAACCATAAACCAATAAATTCTAATATATTATATAGTGTACAAGATATGTTATTTATCCATTTTTTAATATAAAAAATAGTTTTTTAGATAACATTTTTTTGTTAAGCGTAATGTTATTAAAATTATGTTTTAATACATATATATATATATATATTTGAAATTTGAAAAAAATTAAATTTATAATTATCAGTTTAAAATTATGTAAAAATATATATTTAATTTATAAACAAAAAATATAAGTTTTTGGGATCAAAAAAATAGGTTACCTCTTTAAAATTATGATATGGTAAAAAGATAAATTAAAAAGAAATGGCAAAAGATAATTGAAGAATTATCCATTATATGTAAATTAGAGGGGTTTATCAACCCAAATTTATTCCCATTGAATTATTTTACACTATTATATCTAGTTCCCTTTGAATGGGACATTCCTTTGATATAAAATTATTGGTATTTATAAAAATACCACCCATCGAACTTATACAAGGTCCCCTTCACCACCCAAATCTTCCTCACATATAAATCATATTATCTGAAAAAGATATTATAAACCCCCTTAAAATATCTACTTCAAATGTTTTAGAATATTTTGTCTCTCCAAAAGACTAATATAATAAGTCTCATGCAGTATTCCTGATGAGTATGTAAAGAACACTTGGTGATTCCTTTTCATTTCTCCTCCATTAATTATTACATTATATCTTCTAAATATGATAAAACCATCAGAAAATAGTTACATAAGTATCATTAGTATAGATATATTTTATTTTATTTTTTTGGAAAAAAAATTTCAACCTTCCTTTCATAAATTGGAAAATGAAATGGTTGAATGTGTTACGTATAGACTATTTCCTCCATGAATGATGTACTTAATTTCTCATACAACCATACATGTATGGATATAAAAATGGAAATAATAAATAAAATTTTATTCATAACATGATTAAGGTTATGGAAATATAAATTTCCCCGGATATCAAAAAAATTAATAATAAATTTTCATCATAAAAGTTAGCTCCAAAAAATAAACATACTAAGATTCTTTAAAAGTAACAACTTCTTACCATTATCTTTCTGGTATTTTATTCATCAACAACTCAAAGCATATTATTTATAGAAATTGTAATATTCTTTTGAAAATAATTATACTTCTATAAAAAACATATTATTTCTCTATAATAATATATTCTTACTCATTATGTCAATATGACGTGTTCATGTTTGGGTTGATTTTACCATTTACAAGAGAGATGTTATAATGTTTATGTCCTGAATAAAAAATAAAAATAAATGTCGGTAATATTATTTAAAATTTATATTTTTATATATATTAATGATTGTGAAAAGGTTAAATATATATATATATATATATTTCTTTTAATAAAATCTATTGTTTTTATGAAATAATTTTTTTTTATAAAAAATTTATTTTTGAGAATTCTATGTGAAATATTTTCATAGGTTCTATATAATGAACATGGTACTAAAAAACTATATTAAAAATATATATTAAATGTTAATAATTCTTATGAAATGGTGAAATATCCATTATATAATTATAATTAAAAGTAAATAATCAGTGCATTTTTAAACATAAAAAAAGAATCTTATCATGGAAGATTCATGAAAAAGTTACTATTTCATAACCTATTGAAAAACACTATATCTATATTGATATAGAACCTAATATTTGAATTATATATAATGTATGAAACCATATTATAATGAATATTTACTATTACTAGGATACTAAATTCATTTTAGAGATTACGAACTGAACGACCCAAAAATGACCAGTGTGAACTATGTTGTTTTAGAAAATAATTGAAATATCATTAATATGAAATAAAAAGAATAGTAATAAATAAAATATAATAAAAAATGATAGTAGGAAAGAAAATAATTAATATAGGTTTGTTACTTATCTTCGTTGGGGACATACAAGGTTATTCTATACTCAAGGAGAGAGATTCTAATTTTAAACTGTATTTTAAATGATTAATAGTTTCTATTTCAATATTTTTTATTACATGTAGATATTCATCCAAATAATTTTTTTTAACATTAAAATTTTTATAAATTCTTCCATACCAGGATCTAGGGTCTTGTTGAGGTCTATTATTATCCTTAGAATTCATTAAAAGTAGGTTTTATTTTTATTATTCTCAAACCCATGGGGTTGTTTTACATATACTTATTCATAAATATAACAATTTATAAAATCATTTTTCACATTAATTTTAGATAATTTTAATCCACAGTGATTATTATAAGATAATATAATTATAATTTCTTTTAATGTTGAAAAATGATAAAATCACTCATCATAATCAATGCCTTCTTATTGATAATAACCATGAAAACTAATCTGGTTTTATTTATTTAAATTTCCTTTGATTCATCTAGTTTATTTCTGAAAATCATCTTAGTTATATAAAAAATTATCATTTGGATTTTTTACAAATTCTAAGACATCATTTCTTCTTCTATAGCTAAAATATATTTAGATCCAATCACTGCATCATATATATCTTTTAGAATAAAATCACAAATAAATGCATTGTGAGCTTAATAATTTCTCAAATAATTTATTTTTTGAAATACTGATTCAACATCTCCAATAACACTAACTATATGATAGTATTTTTATTATTTCCATGATCTATTTGGATGTGGATCTTCCCCCGAAACAAATTCATCCAACTATATATTTTCTTCATATCCAAAATTAAGACCACTTATATATTATTCAATATAGTTTAAATCAATATTATTTTATTTTAAATAATTCCTATTAAAAATTACATGAATATATTCTTTCATTACTATAGTTATATTATTATATAATATATACAATTTATAAGCATTTTAAAATCCAAAAATATGCATTCATCATATTTAACATTGAATTTATATAAGGAATCCTCTATATAACAACCCAAGTAATGTAAATATAAATAATGTTCTTTTATTACTATTGTTAATTAATTATATTTCATATATTTATATTCATTATATAAAAATTATACATTTTTTTAGTCCAAAGGAAAATGATTTATTTTGAAGAAAATTATGTTTTCATGTTTTATATGGTCGAATTTAAAATAATTAATAAAAATAATTATAATTTTAATATTAAAACCATAAATTAAATTTTTATAAATAATCCATTGAAAATTTTATTTGGATTAATTTTGTATAATTTTTTCAAAATTTCAATTTCAATGAATACTGAAAACTAATAATTTTATTGAAATGTGTAATTTCATTCATATAATTTTCTAATATGTATTTTTAATAAGTTTTAAATTAATATTATTTCACGTATATTGTTAATAATCAAATTATGGTTTTTTTAATATATTTTATACTTTCATTTTCTATAAAAACCACTTTATATAAAAAATTAATTTCCCTAAAAAATGTTTTTCATTGAGTTTTATGGGTTTACTTTTATATTAAATTATACCAATTATTTTAGATAAATTTTATAAAATGATTGAAATATTTTAATTAAAAATAGAAATTATTATTTAACATTTCAATCTAATTTTTTTCACAATTAGTAGTAAAAATATTAAAAATATGTTACCATGGCTATGATTGAAACATGTTTACCATGGAGTTAAACATACATAATCAATGTTTAAATCACCAATAGGCTTATCTAAATTCATCTTTATTTTCATATTTAGACATTTTCTCATCTATTATTTCTCAAAGGTTTATTATGGATACATTTTACTTTAGTAAGACATTGATATGTTTTAATCTTTTTAAAATTCCAAATTTTCCCTCACATTTGGGTGGTGTGCAGATGAGAACCTATTATTTTACAATAAACATGAGTGATTTTATACAATTAAAATAATTTTTTATTTTATTAATGAATTATTGGTAAGGGGCTAGAATCCAATTTCGTTTTGACTCTTAGTTCCCTCTTAGGGTAAAGTGATTTGTTTTTTGTGGATGGTTGTGAGTATATGAACCTATAATTTTGGTGAAAATTTTAAAGTTCTATGGGTAAAGGTTGATGATTGTTTATGGACTGAGTTGTAGTGGCATTACTGATATAATAGATCATTCATAGTTGTATTTTTATAGGATAGTGGATGTGGCTAAGAGTTTCACACAAGTGTTGAAGGAAAATAAAGCTAATGACAACACTTGAGTATTGGTTTAATGAAACCTATATGGTGTGGATCCCATCATAATACATTGTAGGGTGTTAGCCTTATTTGGAGTAAATTTTAGAATGTACTTAAGATTGTGTTCCATGATCTAAAAATGGATTACATTTGAAAGTTGGAGAAGTGATTGGGTGTTAGAGATTTTTTTCGTGTCCAACCATTGTGTTTGATTAAAAAATGCAGTAGTAATAAGATCAGGGTTCTGACATTATAGAATGCTGAAAATGAATATTTTATGGCTGGTAGTGTCTTGGCTTTCATGGTTGTGTCACCATCATTCTACAAGGGTTGTAAATGTACAAAACTTGTCTTTGGATAATCAATATGACATTGGATACTGGTGCATAGTTAATCCAAATAATATTATGATTCCTTTGGGAATGTCATATGATAATTTCAATTTGATTTTGGTTGGGGATTGAGAATTATTTTCAAGATCAAAGATAATTTTTTATCAAATATTGATTTGGTTTGGTGGTACATAGGTGCTTGGGTGAGAGAATAGTGAACAGTGTGAGTATATGGTGATTGTATCATTGAATCACACTAAGGTTTTATGTTATATATCGTTGTTTCAAGAAGATATTGTTGTGACTTTGGTGGTTATGGTATCATGCTCTAGTAATAAAAATGTACATTGTAATTGAATGTAGAGTATTCATGATATAGTTCTTTTATAGGGTATCTGGTTATTTTCCATGTCCATAATTTAATGTATAGATCTAGAAACACACAAATTATGTCATATTGATATGATGTGGTGTTTTATAGATTTTTATGGGGATTTTGAAGAGTCTTTGTTGTTTTTGGGTTGTGCTTCTACAATAGAGGCACATATTTTTTTGTTCTGAATTTTATAAAAAATATAATAATATGATGTAGATAGACATTATTTTGTGTTGATGGGGGTAGTACATTAAAAATGACAAGTGGTATGTTTTTAAAACATGATAATGGTGTTATGGTAAGAAACATAATCATTTATAGTCATCGTATGTTAAAATTAACATTTGTGACTATATATTATAGGGGGATCGGTGTATGATGTGTGATCTACTAAATGAAAAAAACCTTTGGGCTTTGGTGTAGATAAGATCAGGTAAGTACCCTCTTTACTTTGTGAAATTATGTAACGATATTGGATCATGTTTTAATAAATAGATAATTTGGTATTCAAGGGCAATGTTTTGGAGGCACATTATGAATTTTGGGTATCGAACATGGTCTTTTGGCACAAAACATGTGATTAGGATTGGTTGTGATTGTGTATCTGGACAACCATAAATTCTTTTCAAGGATGATAAACCAGAAGGAGGGGAGTTTCTAGTGCATGTTAGTATAGATGGGTCCTTTGATTTAGTGTAAATTTAGTTTATTAATTTGGTTGAGGGTACAAATTTTAAACCATTTTCTATAGGGGAATTATAAAGATTATAACCTCTTAAAAGTAGTGTGTTATACTTTGGTAGAGTCCTAGAGGGAACCAAAAAGGTTTAGGTTAGAATCCTTGGAAGGTGGGGGTTTTTTGGAACCACTATAGCCATTGTTTTGGTTTGGGCCTAGGAATTAGACAATCATTGGTACAATGATCACTAGCTGGACATTGTGAAATTAGATTACCGATGGCCTCTAGGAAGGTTTTTTAATGGAATAAAATGGCCATCTTCAAACCATTTAACCCTTAAAAATAACGTTAGTTTCCTCTTTATTTACATAGCATCCACTCCAAAACTATCCATTCTTCCTCTTATTTTTGGTGGAACTCATTCAATACATGGATGTTTAATATTATTTTTTGTGTATTCAAGATCCCAAGGTAATTCTATGGGTTGGTTGTCTCCCCTTCCTCATTTTTTCTACTATAATGTTCTCTCTTAGAATATTTTTCAAATATTCCCTATTTGTATGTAATATATGTGGTTCCCAAATATCTCTCTAATTAGGCCAAATTTGGAAACCTATACTTTATGTTTGTACATTCTTATGAATATAGTATGTGGTCCCTAAATGTAACTCAATATCTCATCATATTGTTATATGCACACGTGTAGTGTATCATTCCATATTTTCCATGTTGTGATGTAGTTTATATTAAATTCCTTAATTATAATTCCTCCTTATCCTAATATTAAAAAAATGTGTTAAAGGTCTTATGGATTGGGTGTGTTCTATTCAGATACCCTATCTATAATTTAGACATTTTTAGCCTAATAGAATATTGCAACATTGTAGTTGACAAATGATGTAATATGGTATTCATTCCCTTCAAATTTTTAATTTATAAAATTATGTTTAATAGTTAATAAATGAAAATCATGACATTCCAACTATCACTACACCTTTCTTTTTCTTCATTTCCCCAAGGAATTGACCCCAACTACCACTAGCTACCTAGTAGTTGGTTTATAAGGGAATAATAACTTCTTATTTGGACTACACCTTGTGATGGGAGTGGTACAACCTATTATTTTTTCTAAAAAGAAATTTGAATTGATGATACTCTGGATTGATTATTGGGATCTTAAGATTATTATAATCAAGAATATGTATCCTTTTCCCATTATCGATTACATATTTGATCAGCTATATGTTTCTCAATTAATTTACATGATTTATCTTCATTGTGGATATCATAAATTGATGGTCAAGATAAAGGATAAACCTAGGAAATAATTATATATAATGTTTAGAGACAATGAATAATGATTGATTCTTTTCAGTCTTACTAATTCACTGGATATCTTTTTGGATTTAAGGAATAGTTCCATTAGAGATAACATGGTCAATTTGTGGAAGTATTTAGAGATGATAATCTTATATATTAAAAGAGTAATTAAGTGAATGAATATCCCTTGTGTGTTTCTATAATGACATTATGGAAGAAGAAAATATTTGGAAATTTTAGAAAGTGTGATTTTGGCAGTAAAAGGTACATTTTTAACTTATATGATTTCAATAGAAGGTGTATTTTTATATCCATCAATGATAGAAATTATTGAGTGTTGTCCCAAACTAGACATGATGACTGAGATCCATTGTTTTCTAGTTTTAACTAGATATTATAGATCATTTTTGGTTTATTTCTCACAATTATCAATTCCAATAACCATGTTAACTCGGAAGGGACAAAATTTCTTCTAGACAGATGAATGTGGGGAAAAGTTCAAGGAATAGAAGAGAAAATTATTCAGAACACATGTTCTTACATTACCCAATAGTGTAAAAGGGTTTTTAATTTATATTGATGCATACAATTAGTGATTGTGATGTGTTATTATGTAGAATTAAATTATTATAGTTTATTCCATGTATAAATTTAATATTCCAGAGAGAAATTACACAACTAATGGTTTGGAGTGTGATATGGAAATTTTTAGATTAAATATATAGATTAATTTGGTTTATTCAAAATTTGCGAGATATATACCGATCAAAAAAAAAATTATTTATTCACAAAAAATTGTTGAATATATTCCAAATAATATGGTTAGAGCGGATTATATATTATGACTACTCAATATATTACCACCCTAAAAAAGGAAAAAAGGTAGATGAGGCTCTGAGTCCAAAATATTTTATTACCATATACATTATGAGGATATAAAAATATCCAATATTTCTAGAATTTCAATGGACAGATCTTATAATCCTGAATGAATAAGAGGAATTGTATCTTACTCAATTAAATGTTGAACAATCTATACAATTGAAGATTATATGAGGTAAAAAAGGAATATTTGATGTTAAAAAAGGATGATAAAAATATTTTCGAGTATAACCTTGATCATGATGTAATGATAAGGTTTATGTTTTATAAATGTGAGACATCTAGATAGATTTTAAAGAAGAGTTTGTTAAAGGAGCCTTATAGTTCTTCATTCACTATTCATTTTGGAAGTATGAAGATGTATAGATATTTGAAATAGTACTTATGGTGGGATGGAACAAAGAGGGATATCATAGAGTTTATATCTCAGTGCATGGAATTTCAGTAAGTTAGGGATGAGAGAAAAAATTCTTATGGTTTATATCATTCATTACCCATAGCATAAAGGAAATGGGAAACATCACCACGGATTTAGTCCTTGGACCCCCAAAATATCTAAAGTGCATAATGTTCTATAGTTTGTAGTTTATCTCCTTAAAAATTCAGCACACATGATTGTTATATAAGATGACATAACTTTGGATCAAATTTCTAGGATATATATTAAGGAAGTGGAAAGGTTTTATGGAGTACCACATTCTATTGTTTCTAATCATGATATAATTTTTACCTTAATTTGTTAGTAAAGTCTTCATAATGATCTGAATTCGATGTTCAATTTCAGTACTATATATCTTCCCCAAAATAGATGTTCATTCAAAAATAAAATTTCAAACCCTTGAGAATATATTGATATCTTCATCTTTGGATTTCCAAGGGTTTTAGGATCAATACCTTACTCTTGTTGAGTTCTCTTACAATAATATATTTCATTCAAGAATTCAGATTACTTTTTATGAAACCCTCTATGAAAATAAATATAGAGATCTAATTTTCTAGAATGATGTTAGGGAAATAGAGAAATTGAGACCTGAGAAATAAGAAAAAAAATATAACATAATGTTAAATCCATTCAGAATAGTATGTCTGTTTGATCTGAGACTTCTTCATGCGTTTCATAAATGAGCTATGAATCACTTTCAAAAAATTTCAAGTAAATCATATCAGGTTATCTTAGTTTTCAATGACTAACATGTTGTGTACTAAAATATTAATTTTAAATAGATAACAAACATCTTTAGTCAAAGCGATCTCACTATTTGTAATATTGAGGTGTGTTTTATTGAAACACATAACAAATGACTCATTGATAGTTTTCTTAACGTATTAAAATAACTGTATTGTTTTTTCTCAGTTTTCAATATGTCACTTGTTCTTTTTATATAAATTAACACCAATTTTAAATAAAAATACACACTGTTAGTCATAAAGGTCACTTCATGAATCATATTGAGGTGGGGTTGATTTATAAACATCAAAAATAACTCATAAATTTTTCTCGTAATGTATCAAATCAATGTGAAAGAATTTTCATATTATTCAGTATATAAATAGTTCTTTTTACTAAAATTAAAGACAAATTCAAATAAAAATACACACTTTGACTGATACTAGTAACATAGTGTGTCATATTTATATGTGTTTGTATCCAACACCTCAAGAATGACTCATAGATCATCTTCCAAAAGTATCAAAACAATCTGATTTAATTTTCTTGGTTTTCTTTATTCTAGTTGTTTTTTTACTAAAATAACATTTCAAACTGGAAACATGATTTATGAGTCATTTATGTCATATTTCCTGTTGTTTTGATGTCAGACTACTAGATACATGTCACAAATGATTTATGATTCACTTTACTAAATTATCAGGATAATCTGATTTTTTTGCTTTATTTTCATTAAGTTACATGTTTTTAACTAAAATAATGATTTTAAACTGATAATCAACTCTATTAGTTATACTAGTCACACTATGCTTTGTATTGAGGTTTGGTTGATTCCTAAACATCAAAAAAACACTCATGGATCATTCTCCTAAATTATAAAAATAACCAAAATGCGTGTTCTCAATTTTTAATATGTAGCTTCTTCATTTTTTTTTTAAATTACATTCAATTTTAAATAAAAAGAATCATCTGGATTTATATCGGTCCCACGGTGCATCATATTGAGGTGGTATTGATTTCCACACATCAACAATGACTCATAGATCATTTTCCAATGGTATCAAAACAATACGAATTCATTTTATTTGTTTTCAGTATGTTACATGTTCCTTTTACGAAAATTAATGTCAATTTTTAATAAAACGATACACTTGGTGTCATATTGGTCACATCATACGCCATTTTTAGGTGTGTTTGACACCAACACATGACAAATGACGTAGCGATATTTTTCCTAAATAATCAAAAGAATAAAAAAATTGTTTTGAATATGCATGTTGTGCTTTTTCACTAAAATTTCATTTCAAACTAGAAATATTCATTTTGAGTCATACCGGTTGCATCATGTATCAGTTTTATGTGAGACTACTTCATACCCATCAAAAATTAGTTATTAATCTCTTTCCAAAATTATCTTTACATTAAGAGTTTTTTTAGATAGTTTTTAAGGAGGGACACATTTTGAACTAAAAGGTCAATTTTAAAATGATAACAGGCATCTTTAGTCATACCAGTCACATCATGAATCGTGTTGAGGTGTGGTTGATTCCTACACTTCAGAAATGTCTCATGGATCATTTTCCTGATGCATCAAAACAATCAAAATTTGTATTCATGGTTTTCAATATGTCCCATGTTCTTTGTACTTAGATTAAGGTCATTTTATAAAAAAAGAATATCTTAGAGTCATACCGGACACACCATGTTTTATATTGAGGTTATGTTTTTTCATTCAGGTCAAAAATGACTCATGGATCATTTTTGTAAAGTATCAAAATAATATAAATATGTTTGCCGAGTTTTCAGTATATTACATTTTCTTTTTAGAAATATTATTGCCATTTCTTAATAAAAAGTCACACTTGGAGTCATACCCATTACATTGTGTATCATATTGAGGTTTATTTGACTCATATAGGTCACAAGGGACTCATGGATTTTATTCCTAAAGTATAAAAACAATTATAACAGGTTCTCTTAGTTTTCTGTTTTTCAGTTGTGTTTTTTTACTAAAATGTAATTTTAAAATAGAAACATGTATTTTGAGTTATTATGTTCACATCGTTAATTGATTTGATGTTAGAATACTTCATAAATGTCAAAAATGACATATGAATAGTGTTCTTATATTATCAAGAGAATCAGAGTAAATTTTCTTGGTTTTCAGTGACAGACATATTTTGATCCAAAATTTAAATTTTAAATTAATAACTAACACTTCTAGTCATACCGGTCACACCATGGGTTGGATATTGGTGTAGTTTATTTATACAGTTTGAAAATGACTCAAGGAATATTTTACTAATATATCAGTATAACATGATTATGTTTTAATTTTTTTTATTATTTCTTTTGTTATTTTTAGATAAATTAATGTCCATTTTTAGTAAAAAGACACACCTTGAGCTATACAGGTAACATCGTGTGTTGTATTGAGGTCATGACGATTCATATACATCAAAAAAGACTAAAGGCTTGTGCTTTTGGAAGCATGGAAACATAATGAACAAGTTCATAAGAGTTTCTTAGTATTTTATTCTTTACTAGAAACCTTCTTTATCATATCATTTCAAAAAGCATTATTCATAACAAAAATTATATGAAATATAAGAAGGGGTGATCATAGATTCTCAATAAGTTTAAATATGGTAGATATGAATGATCATATAGGGATAACATGGGCATAAAAATGATAGAAAAGGATATTAAGTTTATAAATTCATACCCTGTATATCAAATATCATAATCATGATTCATTGATTAAAGAATAATATATAAAAATAAAATAATCTTAATGGATCAAAGAATATTATAAACTAAAAACATACTCTTAGAGTAATATTGTGCACACAGCTAGATTGAGATGTGGCTAATTACTATGATATTTCTAAAACAATTCATAACAAATATTTTGGGAAGTCATACATTGAATTTAGATACTGATAAATCCCTTGGTAGATTCATCCTCATGGATCACTTTACATTTTATAAATCATGGGGTATCCTATTCCAATCAAAAAGAATATGGTCTCTCTTTTTTGGTTTATTATAGATAGTTGAAAGGAGAATATAACAACCCAAAAAGAAATTTAAAAAAACTAAATATGTATTAGATAAAATGAGAAGGAAATTAACACTAAAATAGTAGAGAGAATGATTCAAAAAATAATTTCATAAGTAGTAGGAATTCACCTTTTCATGATGGTTGTATACATTCTTGACCCATTTCCTTATTATCATTATCTCAGTTGGAGCCTTGATGTCCAATAACTCACAAGCATCATCATGATTCATTGATTAAATAATAATAGTTTATAAGACATCAATCATAAAATATCCAATAATATTATGAACTAGAAACATACACTTTGAGTCATACCGAGCACACTGTGGATCAGATTGAAGTGTAATTGATTGAGTTGTGGCTGATTACTACTCCATTCAGGAAAATGTTCATGGAAGATCTTATGGGATGTTATACTTTTTAATAAAATATTTAGAAATACCTTGGTATATTCATCCTCTGGATTCACTTTACATTTCATGCAACATTGGGTTTCCTCCTCCACCAAAAAGGAAGGGGTTTTCTCTTTTCTCACTTGTTTCATATAATTGAAAGGAAAGTATAGCTTCAAAAAATATCAGTAAAAAACTAAATTAGTATTAGTTAAAAAAAATAAAGAACTTAACATAAAATAATAGATATAATGATGAAAAAAATAATTACATAAGTTGTAGGAATTCACTTTTACATGATGGTGATATATATTATTGACCCATTTCCTTGTCATTATCTCAATTGCAGCCTCAAATTAAAATCTCTCTTGAGCATGATCAGTTTCGAACAAAAACCCTAAATAAAAAAATCATAAAAATGGATAATAAAACAATTCTTTTGTGAGTAATATAGAAAATAAATTAATTAATCATTAATATGAAACAATTCATTACTTCTATAGAAATCAAAACCTCATGTTATATGTGTTCATTCTGCTATCAATTATGTTGCTCATTCCTTACTAATCAAATGAACCTCGTCTTCTAAATTTTAATTTTTTTCGATATTCATGGTAGTACTAGAAATTATAAATACACAATGGATTAATAAAACATGCAGGCGATGATGGATGTAATGTAGGTTTTGGAGCGGCAATGGGGATAAAAATTAATTCACATTTTATTGGAGTGAGGTCGTTATGGATATCCTATTGGTTGGATAGAGATGGTTACATGTCCTTTCCATGGTGTTATTATCAATCTACATGTATTCCCTATATAATAAAATGGTTTTCCTAATTATATAAAAATATAAACTCAAAATATTATGGGAAAATAACATTTTAGATGTCCTTTGAAAAATATTCATAAAATTACACTTGAAATCCCATTAAAACCACATATATTCGAAAATATTATTTTCCAAACACATAAAAATATTAAGTAATAAACTAAGATATTATAAAAAAACTTACATAAATTGGTATACAATTCCCTATTAATGTTTAAATGATGGCGGAAATAGTATACAAGTGAAATTAAAGGTCGGAACAATGATAATAAAACAAGGAATCAATATATATCCCGCTGGAGCAAGAATCCGGCCACATATAGTTCTAAGAAATAAAATACATACATAGATTGGGATTATATACATGGGTAATATAATATTTCAAATCCACATGGGATAGATCACTATGATCCATTTTGAATTAAAGGGGACAGAACATACATCATACAACTTAATATCATTGTGTAATGACCTTATGTATTATACATTACAACTATAAATTATGGATTACTCTGAAAATATTGAGTTAATATGGGCTAGATCCCATATTAAATAGTTTATAGGAAGAAAACATAGTCTTTATGAGAAATAAGTGACAAAAACTATTTCTGAATTCATGATCCATTCATTAGAGGATCGATATGGAACCACAATGAATGTAAAATATAGTAAATTGAAAGATAAATAAAATAATATAAATAATCATGATGATTTTTTATAATGGATAATATAAATTCATGTTGAACTTTTATTGATTATTTTAAGGGAATTGGAAGAAAGGAATAGTTTAATTTGGGGTGAAAATTTCCCCCCAACATGAGCTATATCATACATGATGTAAAATTATGAAATTTGGAATCCACACAAGAATCAACTTATAGAGTCGTTAAATAAAAATTATCTTCTTCAAAAACAATTAATGATCATCTTGTCCCAATATGGTCTTATTATAATGGAAATAGGGGTTTGAAATCGTCTTTTTATTATTACAAAACACACTATGTGAAGAAGATAATTGTTTTCCCAAACAATTTTGAAAGCACAAATGACATATCTTATAAAATAATATGATTTAAAAAAAGTACAAAATACTATGGGATAAGTATTACGATAAATATAAAAATACATCAAATAGTGTATGTTTTCATATATAAGAAAAATTCACCATAATAAAAGGATCATTTTTAGGCCTCAATATAATAATATCATGAATTATATGTATAATAATCAATGAAAATTACATACAATGTGGGAGGAATGTGATTTTTTAGAAACAAATGCTATTAGTGGAGGTTTCAGTATAATTTCATAATGTTATAGAAAAATATTTTAACATTTAAAAAATGTGTGAGATAATATTAAGGGGGAGAAAATATGAACAATGGAGAAAATTTAATGAAAGAAATATAATTTTTATAAAAAACAGATGGTTCATTCATGAAAAAAGGGGTGAAACAATTAATGTGAAAAGGAAATTTGAAAACTCAAATATGTCTATAGATTGCAAGAAATAATGCCTATGGTGGATTAGGAAGAGGCGGCAGTGGGAGAAACGGAGGCAGTTGTGGGGGTAGTAGTAGTGCATGTGGGGGTAGTGGGGATAGAGCAGGTGGAGGTGGAGACAATAGAGGTGGGGGCAGCAGAGGTGGAAGTGGGGGTGGAGGAAGTAGCGGTAATGGAGGAGAAGGTAGAGGCGGAGGCGATGGTGACGTAGGTGGTTGTGGGGGCAAGGACAGAGCCTGGCTTTTGTGAAATCTTGAGGCCAGAGTAGCAAGTGGATCTGATATGGTTCCATTTATTAAAACGTGAAAGGCTTTTATCATCACTTTTTGGAAAGCGTTGGTAAATTCAGTTTTCATCAGTGCTAAAATATAAAAGCACAGATAAAACATGCCTTTATCAGTGCTAATAATATAGCACTGCTAAAACAAGTGTTTATAAGTGCTAAAAAAGTACTGATAGAGGCTTAATGTTTATAAATTATGTAAAATTATAAATTTATATTAAATATATTTATTATAATTATTATTATAAGTATAATTTGGAATATATTTATTTATATTCATAAATATACAAAGATATATTTTTATTTATAGTCATTAATATAAAGAAATATATATTTATTCAAATACTTATGAAAATAAAATAAATATTTATAATTAATATTTTTCATATAATTTCATAATAATTTAAATACATATATATAAATACTTATGCAATTATAATAAATATATATTTTTAATATATTTATTATATATTAATAATTATATTTTTATTTATTTGTTTATTTACATATTAAATTAAATGAATATATTAATTCTATATATTTTTTATAATTTAATATTTATTTAAATAAATCGAAATATATGTTGAAATAATTATAAAACTATTATATATATATATAATTAACATATTAATTTTAATTTAATATGTGCGTGTATATATATATTTATTTGTTTATTTATAAATATGAATGAATATTTATATATTTATTATTGTAATTATAAATATATATATTTATAAATAATTGTAAATAATTGTAAACATATTTATATATATGTATATTAATATATAAATATATATTTATATTTATAAAATTATAAATAATGTATTTATTCTAATATTATAATTATTTAAATACATATATATATATATAACTAAATGTAATACGTATTTCAAAATAACTAAAAATTTATAATTATAAATTTAATAAATAAATTTATTATTTAGATATATTTAATGTAATTTTAAAAGTATTTATGGGAAAATCATTAGTTTATGGGTATAAAATGAATCAATCAAATGGATGTCAATTTGTAAATTAACATTAATAATGATGAATTCAAAAAAATCATGTGTGTGTCATCAGAATATATGTAATCTTGACATTTAGGACATAACTCACAATCTAGTCCCTAAATAAACATTATGATCATATATCAATTATACCCACACATCAATATATAAACATAAATAATGACAATAAATCATCAGTATAACATGATATATATATATATAAATATTCATTAAATACATATATTTATTTAAATATATATTTATGTATTTATAATTATAAATATAAATACATATATTTAAAAAGTATATATTTCTTATTATAAATATAATAAATATATTTATTATTAAAAATTTGTTAAAATTTTATAAAGATGTGTTTTTTAATTAATTGGTATAAATAAGAATTATTTTTGAATATATATATAATAATTTTATATAAATTTATAATTTTGTTATTAAATGCTTTTATCAGTGCTAAAATAATTACTGATAAAGGGTACATCTTTATCAGTGCTTTTAGCTAGTGTTGATAAATATGGGGATTTTATTAGTGCTGATATATGTCGGTTCATGGGATACCCAGATATGTGGTAGTGGTTTGTAGGATCTAGCTATGTAAAAATGGTCCCTCCTCAATACTCAAACTTAGTAGGATGTCGATACTATCATAATAATGAGAAAAGTTATTCTCTTGTATGAAAACCTACACTAAATTATTAAATTTAATGGATTATCTAAAATTTCATTACGTGATAAAGTGATAGATTTGATGAGAACATTAAATAAAAGATTTTATTGTCTAGTACGTCCCTAATTTTAATAGCTCATGGGTGAATTGTATCATAGTATTGTTTTCATTTTCATGACCTATTACTATGCGGCCATTTCCAAGTTAAACATTCACCCTAAGTGGGGTTCCCATAACACTGAACATGTGTACATGAATATATACATATACATGTTATTAGTTATTAGTAACCTATAAAAAATGTTTATTTCCAATGGAATTGGTTTGGGTTTTAACATATTATGCATAACCCTCCTTTCTAATGATGTAATTGAAAATAATGACACATATTTTTTCCATTTTAATATTTTTATTTTTATCAGTCCCATGATGAATTCTATATCCATGATCATGTTTTCTTTTGGAAGCTTCTCTCAAAACCACTGAGTGTGGAAATATATCATAAAAATGTTCCCACTGATAATTCAAAAGTCATGTGTGAGATTGAATAAGATGAAGGCTCATGCTTTAACCATCCCCCATGAGTGTCATATTATCATTGCCTTATCACTAAGCTATATAAATTCAATATCTCCATGGTTTGAGATTTATAGATTAGGAAAAATGTGAACTCCCCTTTCACACGTACAATTGAGATTTATAGTGGGTGAGGTTTACCTTTATATGATGATATAAAAACCTAAGTGTCGTGTGTATCCATCATGTAGTTCAAGGACTATGGGTTATGTATATTCATGTGTGCCAAAAATAATAGTTAAATCACTAAGTGAGAGGTAGAATATGATGATAAAGTTTTGTTTTATATTTTGAGAATTGGTGTGTAGTGGTGGGTAATGATGGTAGATCACTACCACAAAAATGGGTTTTTGCAGCGCCACACATTAATCATTCCAACAAAAAACACTGATAAAGGGTACTTTTAACTACGCAAAAAAAAAGTGATGTTAAAATTACCCCTTTATCAGTACTTTTTTACTAGTGCTGATAAATGGTGTATTTCAAAATAATTAAAAAATAATATATTTATATATATTAATATATATTTATATTTATATTTATATAAATAATATATATATATGTTTATATATGTTTTAGATAAGTATATATGGAAATATACAATTAATATATAATATATTTAGTGAAAATGGATTATAAAATATTTTAATGATTATTATTTATTATTAATTAGCTAATTATTATAGAGTGATAATAATTTAATAACTATTTGAAGACATAAAAAACCAAAAAAATAATAAATGATCTAAATTAAGTTGTAAATGTAACTTATTCTTAAAATAGCCAAAAATTTTGATCTGGGTATTTGGTTGAGCTCTACCACATATCTCATCGAATTCTAAGATAATCTTTATGTTCTAAGTGACACATGTAAACATCTGTCACATTTTTTAGAGCCAAAAAGGACTAAAAGGCCTCCAAAACTGAGTTTTTAGTCAGGGTTCCCCAGTTTTTTAAAATTAGATGGATTTTTAGCCACGTTTCAGGGGGGTCTTTTTCCCTTTTCCTGTAGGGACTAAATTTTTTTCATGTTATTATATACATATTGATATTATGAATTTGAAATTATATGGTTTTTCACAATGTACAGTTATTTATAAACAATATATATAACAATATATAAATATTTTTAAATATATTCGAACATGAAAAGTTAATTTTATAAATAAATAATTTAATATATATATATATCATATATTTCTCAATATATAATCATTGTATAAATAAAAACTGATATCTATTTTGTTTAAAATAAAAATATATGAATATTTATATAACTATATAATTTATATTTCTGTGTGTGTGTTTATTCGTGTATGGGTGTTTTAGGAAACTGATATATAATACCTATATATTCTAAAATATAAATGTACATATTAATATATAATATTTATATATATATATATAAAGATATATAATTATATATACATATACAAATATATAATATATATATAATATATATACATGTGTATGTGTATTTTATATATTTCTATATTTTTTTATTTGTTCATAAACTAAAAAAACATATTTTATAAATGTGTTTAATTATAATATTATACATAAATATTAATATATGGATAAATATTAAATATATATATATAACTTAATATATATACACTAAAATAAATATATGTTAATATATATTAATATTACTCAATATATATATATATTAATGTCAACATATATTAATATAAATAATAAATATAACTAAATATATGTATATATGTATATATAAGTAGATATATCATTAAATAGAGAATAATACAAGATGGTTGAGTGGTAAAGGTGCAGGCGCACACGAGAGAGGTCCCAGGTTCAAATCAAAGTGGAGGCCTGGGTTTGCAAGAAGGTGCAGGGGGCTAGCTCTGTTAGAGGGTGGTGGGTGTTCACCTAGAATTTTTAAAGGGGTGGTCAGTGCATGCATGGGCAGGGATTCCTAGTGCTATTGAAAATGGGGTCAAGCATTTTTAAAAATGGGTCCCTCCAATTTATAGTTTTTTTATTTTTATTCATATTTTTAAATTTTATCTGTAGAAAAAAATCACTAATAAGATACCCATTTATGATCACTTTTTTAAAAATTGGTAAACGACATATTTTATCAGTGTTTTTTAGCATTGATAAATGGGACCCCATTTTAAAAGTTCTTTGATTATCATTACTCATTTAGTGATGATAAAGGATTTTGTAACATTAATATATCCTTGTTTTGTAGTAGTGGATATTGGCTTTTTCATGCACGATGGCAGAGGAAGACCACCCAAGGAGGGCATGGGTTTTAATTAAAAAACACACATTTTTTAAATAAAGTAAACAATAACAAATTTTAAAATAGTCCCACACTAATTTCTCATTAAATATTATTTTCCATTATAATTGTGGACACAATACCATAGGGGAAACTAAATCCATGTGGTATTGGTGGTTTCCCATGTTACTTTGTCTCGCTCCTCGAATGCCACAATCTATACTATGAAAACCTATCTAGACCGACCACATGACCCCTAATTCTATTCATGCCCTATATAAACCCATTTCTGACCTAAGTTTGATTTCTACCGCATCTAGGCCTGTCCAAAATAGATAGGTTGGCCCCCAAAAAGATCAATATTATAAATTAATTATTTTAATTATAATTATCAGTTATAATTTTATAATTATTAATCCTATCACCTAAAAATATATATATTATAATTTTTTCTTATAATTAAAATTTTGTAAATTATAATTCAGGTTTAAAATTTTAATTCAATCCACTTATATAGAATTAATATCTTCAAAAGGTATTTTATTTTAATTACTTAGTTAAAAAAATAGACTGATAAAAATCTATTATGTAATTAAAATATTAGTTATTATAATTCAAATATATAAACATAATTTTATAATAAAATTAATAAAATATTATTAAATCAATTATAAAGAGTTTCAATATTTTTATTATAATTTTTAATTATCATTTCAAATATTCATTTTCATTTCTAATAAAAAATTTATTTCTAAATATCATTTTATATGTCATGAAATTTGTATTTCTTAATAGTTACTAATGGTAGGATTTATGACTAATTGTGTTCATTTCTAATTAATATTTATTTTTTATATTTATTTTTTTCTCAAAAAATACTACATATTTATTAAAAATTTATGTTTTATGATAAATTTTATATTAAAAATATAAATTTTCTACTATAAATTAATATTATCTATTATATTACAATTTTACCAAAATATCCATATATTTCTATCAAAAAATATTCATTAATTAATATTATTTAATTAATTTCTAAATGAATACTAATTAATTTATTATACATAACTTCATAAAACTACATTAAAAGTACAAGTTTTTTGAATCTATGCCTTATTTATAAATTAAAAACATGGTGGTACCATCATAAAATTAACTAGTTTAACACTAATTTATTATCTTATTAAGAAATATTTCCCAACGGTTGTATTCTAGTGTAACTATTATATTTTTTCCTTTAAATAAAAATGATTCATTCAAATTTTTCGTTATTCATGTTTATGATTTATGTAATTATGTTTTTTTTATTTCCCAATATAATCATAATCAAAGGGGTTTTATATATATATGATCATGATAAGGAATACATGGCCCTGTTATTTTCTTTCTAATTTTAATTTATTTCCCCACTGTGTATTTTGTAATTATTTTTACTATTCTCTACACAAATCCTTATAGATGACAATGTTTTGATGAAGATTTATTGTTTTCCCAAATCTACTTCATCACCATTTCTTTATATAGTAGTTTTTTTGTTTGAAAACAACATATAATTACAATATTAATCTATAGTAAATATATATGTCTGTGTGTTTATTAAAAACATAGTTTTCTACAATAAAAAATCATAAGGAACAAATTTTTAGGGTTTATGTGATCATTATAAGGTGAAACACTTTGTCAAAGAAATATCTTTATAGGGAACAAGTATTAGAAATATTTTAGAAAAAATGCATTGTATGAGTTATTCCTCAACATATACATATTTTTATTTTTCTCTAAAATAATTTTATAAAACACATGAATAATATGAAGACATTAATTAATTATCCATAACTAAATACAAAATTAAATAATATTCAAAATAAATTAAAATTATTTTTTCTACTACAAGTAGTGAAATTTTAAAATAAGAAATACCTTCTATTCTTTTACAAAATCATGGTTTGAGGAAAAAAATGAGTATTTTTAAATTTCTAAATAAATGTGGTATGGATCAACTCAATAATCCCCCCCCCCCTTTATGTAATTACATATTTTCACATAATTAATAAAAATGAATTCGCCTTTTGTAGTAAATCATAAATATCTTAATCTATGTTTAGTTTTTTCCCATTTAGTATTCATTAAATCTAATACCATATTAAAAATTAATTAGTTATAGTATACCCAAAGAAAACTTATAGTTTTTATCATATTTTATCATGACAAAATAAAATTTAAAAAATGTAACTCCCCCTAAATTCATTAATATAAAAAATAAATACTGATTAAGATGATCGTAGATAGAAAAAAGTAATTCTAAATCATAATATCATCATATTTCACTTGAATAAACATAATTATGAAATTATATTTTGAATTAAATCTTCAAAACTCCACCCTAATAGAGTATTTAAAATCATCATGGAGTTATGAAAACAAGTTAAGATATTTATGTAATTATATAATGATATGAAATTAATTAAATAATAACCAAATTTCAATTATATGATAGTAATATGAATAATAAAATTTATTTGTAATTATTACTGAACAATATCAAAAATAGATTTAAGATTATTTCTATAAACCAAAAAATACATGAAAATTAAGCACATTTACTAACAAAATACCATCATGACACAGTATGATAATACACATGTTTTTTTATGATAAATCAATTTTATATTTTATTTAAATTAATTCTATAGATTCAAGTTGATTTTTATTATTTTAAAAATGTAATTAATTTTTTGTTATGGAATAAGAATAATATTTTCATTTATTAAATAAGTATATTTATCCTAACTATACTTTTTTCATATTTTATATTATTTCATTAAAAATTATTTCTATAATATTTATATGATAAAATGAACATTATTTTTTGCAATAAAAATATTCAAATTATCTTAGGGTTGTTTTATCGAATTTTCTAGAATCCTAATTTTTGGATGAAAAGTAGAAATACTTTTTTACACAAAACCTAGAAATGTAAGTCATCATAAGGTTATAATCTTGACTTAATAACCTGTTAAAAAAATTTATAATGAAAAAAATCATCTAATGGGTAAAATAACAAATTTATAAATAGTATGTTGAATTTTTAAACCTATATTTGACCATTCAGAACATAAGTTATAATTTATTCTAGTAAAAAAAAATTTTGGGTTCTTTTCTTCTAATAACACACTCACATAGTGTAATAAATTTCTTTATTTATTTTAAAGTTTAAAAACTATAATTTATTTAACATAAACTAATATTTTTTGTGGAATTCAATAATATAAATTGTTTTATTGATGATTCATTTATATTCTTAAAAATGCATTTCTCTAAACACTGTATTTTTCTATAAGTAAATGTTTATTAAAATTTATTTTGACCACAAATATAATTTTTTATTTTAAAAAAGGGTTAAAATTTAAAATAAAAATTTTAATATTATATAATAATTTTTTTTATTTTTATAAATAAAAATTATTTTCTGATATATTAAAATTGGTTTTCATGGTAAAAGTAAATATTCGTAAAAAACATAAATTAATGGAGAAAGCCCTAAAATATCTAAAATATTATCCCCTATAATTATAGATGATATGTGTACTAAAAATTAAATACCCATATCAATTATATTCTATAATTTTGTTCATTTTCCGTTAAATGAGACTTGCCTTTAATAAAATTAGTGAGTAGTTGCAAAAACGCCACCCCTTCAATGTTTAATGGGTCCCGTCACCACCCAACTTGTACTCTTATATATGTAATATTATTTTTAAAAAAAATTCCAAAACACATTCCTAAATATTACACATTATAGATATTTTATCCCACCCCCCAAAGATCAATCTATGATGCCTCAAGGGGTTGTCCTGAGGTGTAAGTTAAGAACTTTTTAACACTAGTTTTTCATTTTTATTCCATTCAATATTCTTTTATCTCATCCTAATATTTCAAACCATAATAAAATAATTAAATCAATGTAATTATTGTGATGAATTTTTATTTTGTTGATATAAAAACTATTATCTACCTTCCTCACATCTATTGGAAGATGAAAAGGCCAGTCATGTTATTTGTGAACCACTACCTCCAGGAAAGATGTATTTCATTTTTTCTCACTACCTTACATGGATGGATATAAAATTAAAATTAATAAATTAATTTGTTATTCATAAAATTATTACAATTATGTAAAGAAAATATTTCCCTTCTATATAAAATACTAATAATAAATGGTTATCATAAAATTTAGCAATAAAAAAAGTCCATAACAAGACACTTTATAAGTAATAAAATTTTACCATTCTGTTTAAAATATTTTCATCATCTACCTCTATTTGGATCTTATTTATCACCTTAATAACATTTTTTGAAAATAATTATGATTTTATAGAAATTAAAGTTTTACTATAGAATAATATATTTTCAATCCTTCGTTTGTTATAACATAATCTTATTTGGGTTAGTTTTTTCACCTCCTTGAATGATGGTGTACTTTTTATGCCATGAAGGATTAAAGAAAAATATATAAATGAAATATTACAAAACCAATATAAATTTAAAAAAATTAAGACTATAAAATGGTATCATATATTTATATATATATATATTGGTTAATAAAATTATATTTTTATAAAATTAAAAATTCCAAAAAAAATAGATTTTTTTCACATTCTGCAGGAATTATCAACATAGGTTCCACAAAATGACCATATAAAATAATTATTATATAAAAAATATTAAATCCTAATAAAACATCTATAATGGTGAAATATATATCATGAAATTGGAAATAAAATTGAATAATCATGAATATTTTAAACGTCAAAAAGGAGTTTATCTATAAAGATTCATGAAAAATTAATTATTTTGTAACCAATTGAACCCATTTATTTTTGAAATGATATAAAAAATATTACATGAAACATATAGATCTTTTGGAACCATTGGGTAATAAATATTTACAATTACTAGTAAATAAAATCATTTTTGTAAATTAAGAACTGAATTACCCCAAAACAAACAATATAAACTATACAAATTTAGTAAATAAATGAAATAAGATAAAAAATGAAATAAAATTAAAAAATAATACTGGAAGGAATAATAAAATTTTTCATAATAAAGTGAATAATTAATATAAAATATTTTATTGGGAGGTTATAGGACATATAATGTTATTCAAAACTCAAGGTAAGGGAATTTTCTTTAATTTTGTTTTAATGTATTACATTCAACTCTTTTTCATCCATTTAAATATTTTTTTTGATAATTTTCATCTATATAAATAATTTATTCCTAGAAATAATTTAATATTATATTTTAATTATTTTAATTTTTTTAATGTATGATTTTTACATTTTTTATGGATTGTCTTTTACTTTCTCTATAATCATGGGAAAATATTTGTTTAATCATTTACCGCTTATCTCATGTCCATGTTACTTTAACATTATTTATTATGTATCCTCATTTTAAATTTTTCATTATTATATATATTAAATTCAATTACAAGGGTATTTAAAAAATTCCTTTTCAAATAGTTATCATCAAAAAATATATTTCTTATATTTTTCTATGATAACAATAAGTGTTTATTATTATGGTTCAAATTAATGTTTTTATGAGATTTTTTATTGAATAAAAATACCTTATGTGTTTTATTCTTATAATAGTTCATGTGTATTATATATTAAGAAGTTTGGGTATGATATATCTCTCACATGAATTAAGTAAAGATTTATCATTAGGATAAATAATGTTGAAATTAAGTGGTGAAGTTATTCAACTTGTAAGGGTGATTATAAGGGAGACTGTAAAAGTGATATGAATATGATATGTTGAGTAACCAGCATGATTGGGTTTTCTACATTACTCTTAATTATGTGGAATTTAATTTTAATATTTGGGTATTTAAGATGATTTCATGAGTGGCTAAGATATTATATGAACTCAATGTTTATGTAAAAATCCAAACATTCACAGGGGATTCCATGTTTTCCAATAAAATAATGGGTTTACTTTATTTTTGTTTCCCTTAACTAGCATCATATTCTAGATTTTCCAATTAATTTATAGAATTTAATGATGTGAATTATTTATATCAAGTTCAATATTTTAGTTCTAGAGACTCATCATAAAATAATTTAGTGTTTCATTAATAAGACAAGATTATCAATTTAAGATTCAATGATTATGGAAAAAAATATACCTTATGTGGAAGTGTTATCATCATTCATGTAATTGTTTTAAAAATTATCTTAAACATTAAATCTAGAATTTCAATGAAATTTTTTAGAATCAATTCATTTCGATAAATATTTTAATTATTTGTTTTTTATATATGGGTTGATATTATTGGTATCCAAAAAAGGTTTATATTATATTGGAGGTTATGAAAGATAATCTTGGAATTCTAAATTAATGTTATATTAGACTGAGATAGTTTTTTATTAATATAATGGTTTTCAGGTTCTTCCTAGAGTATATGTTTTTTTGGAATGATTTTTCAAGAGGTAATTTGGTGAATGAAGTAAATAAGAAAATAAGAGGATGATAATATTTTGGATTAGAAACCCATAATGGTTCATGTTTGAGAAGATAGGTTTTAAATTGTGTTAACATAAATAAGTATTTCTATAAATGGTGGTACAATTATTATAAATAAACAAAATTATCTATAGATTAAAATGTTAATAGTTGAGCATTTCTTGTTAAAACACCCTCTTGTATTTTTTGGTACCTCAGATATAGTAGAAATTTTTAGATAGATTAATGATTCATAGAATATATATGATGTTTTTGGTTTTTGAAATCCTAAAAAGTTAACTTTTTTTCATTATTTTTATGATAAATTAGATTAGTGGTGGCCTTTTATTATGAATTCCAAGGAGAAGGAAAATATTTTTATCCTAGAATTTTTTGTATTTAATTATATCTTTCATGAAAATTATTTCCCTAGGTTTTTAAACATAGGATGAAAATGTTATAGAGTCACACAAGAAGGTTGAGAAATAACATAATACTTATAAAGAAATTGTTACCCAATTTTCAATGTACGCATTGACTTTTATTCTAGACAATTAATGTATAATTGATAGATTTTATGTAGGATTAAAACTTATTTTACAAAGGGAATTGGTAACCAATGAATTTAAAAGTTATGATTAAATTTTTTTAGTGTACTCAGAAGTTTGATGTCGAGTTTTATTACAATTATGGATCTCATAACAATATGTATATGAAGTGTCCTAGGTGAAATGTGATAGGGAAATAGTTTATATGTAATTATAAAAGAAAGATAATTCAATTCCCTTATTATCATAAATTTGGTATGATGAATTCTAGGGAGTGTTTCATGAGATCAAGTTTGTGTTATCAGTTTGGTAAAATTGTACATTTCTGTCAGGAATATAATGATATGAGAAAGAGGGAAACTAATAATTGTATGTAGGTAGTGAGATTTTTAAATTATAATATTATGTCTCATTATTCAAATTGGTGTTCATATATAATTATGATGTCTTGAAATAATCATGGTTTAAGGATAAGGTCATCACTATATCACTTTATTCTATTACAACTATTTCACATTCATCTAATGAAGTGGTGATAGATACATTACATTTTTACTCAAATTTTACTAATTATTTTTTGATTCTATATCTATATATTCTTTTCTTTTAGGGAAATTTCCTAGTAAAATAGAAATATAACCTCTAAATATTGATACGAAACTTTAATTAAAATATCCCTTTAAAGGTTTTAAATAATAAATTATTTATAGGAACCTTCATATAGATATATATTGAATTTAATTTGTAAAAACTTGTTTACTTAACTATTGTGGAGTTAAATGTTATTTAATATATGGATTGGATTTTATGTTATAATTATTTGATTTATTGAAAAGATAATTAATTCATGTTAATTTCCCAAAATGAATTTATATTTATACATATAAATGATTTCATACCTATGATAACATATCAAGATATTGTTAAATTGATCAAACATTTAGGTGAAAGTTATCATGTGTGCATCATTAAAACAAATGGAACTATTCATATTAGTGATGTTTGTGTTCTAAATGAATACGTAGATTTATTTATTGATTATTTTTTGTTGTTATTTTGATTAGTGGGTAAAATTATCCAATTACTTAGTTATTAATACTATTCCAATTTTAAGACCTACTTATCGAATAAATCTAGTAGATCTATTGGAATTAAAAAATAAAATTTTGGAATTACTTGGCCAGGGTTTCGTTCACCCTGACACTTATCCTTGGGGTGCTCTATTTTTTAGAATAAAAATGGTTATATGATGATTTTAATTGACTTCAGAGAAAAAAATTACATTAGTATTAGTAATATGTATATGTTCTTGGGCATAAACATTACATAATATTGAATTTCTGGAAAGAAATTACATCTTTTCACACTGACGATCTTTTCTGGTATAGATTTGTAGATAATTAGATCATAATTCATACATAACATCTATCTTTTATACAAAGTGAATACATCTAAAATAATATCCATTTATCTAATAATATAAAACCTTTAAAATAAAACCTTATTTATTTTTCATGAAAAAAATATTCAGAACATTCATCTTCATATCCTCATTTCTCTTATAAATCCTTATACCCTATGAAAAACATTTTAAAACAGTGGATAAGCATAGAAATCACACTAAATGGAAAAAAGAAAATAAAATAGTTAGTTAATGAAAACCCATAGAAAAAAATATTGAAGACATAAAATTGTACGCACAAACCTAATTAACATTACTTTAAGAATATCATTTATTTTACCCTATGAAAATAAATGATTTTCATAAAAACTAATCACCTGGAAATTATGATTCATGTAGTAACCTAGTGATATAATAGAAAATATCCAGTAAATAACCTTTAAAGAACCATTATATATTGCAATATCCATTTGGATTACTTCCACTATAATTATCGAAAGAACAAAACCATTTCCTAGTGTATTGAAGCACTATCTGGGCACCCCTATCTTTTAATCTAGAATGGGAACACCCAATGTTATCTAGGTGTATGCATCATTCAAAATGATCAATAACCATATAAAGAATAAAAAATTTCATATATAATTTTTAAATCTTGTATATTGAAGAAAAAGAGTAGGAAAACCACAAAATAT
Source organism: Viscum album (assembly GCA_963277665.1). Taxonomy (NCBI): domain Eukaryota; kingdom Viridiplantae; phylum Streptophyta; class Magnoliopsida; order Santalales; family Viscaceae; genus Viscum; species Viscum album. The sequence continues at coordinate 193,430,210 of OY728146.1, read as the reverse complement.
TACTTATACAAAGAAAATCCCCATATCACTTTGGAAACAATTAAATCCTAAAACACATTAAAGGGTGATATTAAACACTAAATAACATAATTTTATTTAAATTATTGATATATAATTTCAAAGTGGAAATATATACACCTCATAATAAAATAAAGGTTTATAAAATCATAATTTTGACAATGAATGGAAATTGAGGTGAAATCCCTTACCATGAGTCTAATTCATCACGTATGTCCTCTACCTTCCTCTTCTTTGGATGAAAACCTCTGTTTAACAATTTAATAACTATAAGGATGGTGTTATGACTAAAATAAGGCCCACAGAATATAGGGAGGGATCATAGGTAGGTATTTGGGATGATTTTGGCTGAACCAAAAATGTTTTATAAAGTGTGATTAAAAAAGAAGAACGAGTTCCATTTTATAGGAGAGGGATGAGGAACTCATGGAATTATAAAAATATTAAATTAATATAAATTAATTTTCAATTAAAAATGGGTTTGAAGTGATTTATATCAAATATAGGATGAAATGTTTTTTAAACCATTCATCCAATGAATATTAGAAAAAATTATTATTTTTGTAATACTTATATTTAAATTTTACCCCTTTTTTTCTCTTTCCAGTATATCATGTAATTTAACATTTAAGGGTTAATAAAATTACAGTAAAATAAAAAAGGACCAATAAATTATTTAATTATGAAATTTTTTAACTTCTCCCAATTATTTTTCCAATTTCATATTTTTATAAATTTTATATCTTTTAATTAAATATTATTTATTTTTAAATTTCAATAATGTGAATTTTAATAATATTCAATACTTCACTTTTTAAAAATATCATAAAATTAAGTTAAATTCAATCCAATATATCTCAAACATCACTAACATGTCAATGTAATCTAAAAAAATTGGATGACATTGATTATCTATAATTATATTTATTTTTTTACTTTTAATATAATATATTTGTTATTTTCATGAAATAAACAAAAATGGAATCATCATTATATAATCCCTTAATTCAATAATTTATTTCAAATAAATTAAAAAAAATTATCATGGTAAATAGAAAAATTTTATCCTTAAAAATAATATTTATTATTGAAATGATCCCATCTATTACACAATTTTAAAAATATTTCACTTGTTAAAACAATAATGTAACAAAAATTACTTTTATTATGAATATAATATTTTAAAGGTTATACTATCATTTAACTAGCATCCAAAGGTCATAATTTCAGTACAAGGATAATTTTGGTCAAATAAAACCTCATTAAATGAAATTAAGACACATTTTAGGGAAATTTTATAATATTTATAATATTATTTTAACCCTTAATTACTAGATTTATAATTCATCATGTTAATAAAAATATTACTAAAGATTAAATTTATAATTTACAAAGATAAAAAGATCAACATACATAATTTTGAAATTATTATTCTAAATATGGAATTTATTTTCAAAAACACAAAATATAAAAATTTCTGAAAATAATTAAAAATAAATCCCATTGATATAAAGAGAAAATATGTTTTAACTTAAAAATGTTCAAAAGTTCAAAAAAAATTTATAACCATTTACAATGTAGAATTGATTAAAATTTCTTGAATTTTATTAAGTGATAAAAATATTATTTAATTGTTCTTTTAAACCATTAAAATATATAATTTAACTCTAAATTTATTTATAAAAGAGTAGTTTTCAATAAAAATGAAGGATTTTTTCACTATTTATCATAATATGAATCTTATTAAAAATTTACCAGAAAATCAAAAAAAGTAAATTTTGATATTCCTATTTCAATAAATAATTCTATTTGATCGATAATAATTTTTAAAAGTATCAAAAACTATATATAAAAAATTCTTCATTTGAAAGGTGAAACAATTTCCTTTTTAGAAAAATAAATCGTTTTACCATAAAACATGATTTATTTTATACTCTATTAAACATAGGGTATATTTATTTACTATCTAATAAATAATTATATTAAGAATAATTATTCTATCATTACTTGATTTGTTATATTCTTTCACCCTTGTGTAAAATGAATCCTTGTAATTTTTATTCACTTAATAAATAAGTGGGAATATCTTTGCCTCATAGAATTTTCAGATTCACATGTTACCTCTTCATCCATATTGTTTTTCCATAAATAATTAACTGTATGAATCGACTTACTCTAAAACACATTCTCTCTTAGGTAAAGAACCTAAACTAGTAGTTCCTCTTAAGAAATATTATCTTATAACTAAACTACTTATAGAATCAAAACATGATATGGATCTAAAATATACTTTCTTAACATTAAAACATGAAAACAGTGTGTAACTAGGATAAACTTTAAGGAAATGACACTTGGTAAGTAACTAATCCATATTCCTCTATGATTTCATAGGGTCTGATAAATTGTGGGCCTAAATTCCCCTTCTTACCAAAACTAATTACACTTTTCCTCAGAGAAACATTGAGAAAGACATGATTTTCTACCTCGAATGAAATATCCTTCCTTCAGTTATCCAAATAAATTTTTCTCCTGCTCTGAGATATTCTCATATTTCATTGAATCAACTAAAAATTCACTATTTGTTATTCTATCAACTCTTGTCAAATCAACATCTTTTCTACAACATCATCCCAAAAATCTAGTGTTTCACATTGCTTCCCATATATTTCCCCAAATAGTGCCATATGTATACCATAATTAAAGTCATTTTTATAATTAAACTCAACTAAAGAAAATTGTATATCACAATATCCCTCATATTACATTGAACATGCACATATCATATCCTCTAATTTCTAATTTTTTCACTTTAGCTATCCATGAGACTGAGGATTAAAGGTTGCGAATAAATATATTTATTTTCCAAATGACTTTTAAAGGACTTTACCAAAGTTATAATTGAACCTATGTTGATGATTGGATACAATATATATAATCACTCCATGTAACCGGACAATATTCTTTAGATAAAATTTAGAATTTTGGTCTAAATACATGGTGTCTCTAATAGAAAAAAAAATTATATTTAGTGAGTTGATCAAAAATAACCCAAATCTCATTGTAACCTTGAGATAAATTCAGTAATCTGACTAAACAATACGTGAAAATATTTTCACATTTCCACTCTACAATTAGAAAAGTATGAATCACCCCCTTTGGAAACAACTATTCTTCTTTAATTAGTTGACAAGGAAAAAATCTCATAGAAGATTCATCAATATATATTTTCATTCCATTTGACCAGTAATACTCTTGAAGGTATATATGTACCATTGTGCTGTTAGGATGAACTGTAAATAGGTAATTGTGGGAATCATATAAAAACTCTTTCTTCATCTTTGAATCACAAAGAACACATAATCTCTTACCTAATCTCAAAATACAATCATTATCAACATTAAATTATGGTAACATACAATTAAAATTAATTATACCTTTTTTCAACACATTGACTCCCTTATGTGATTTCTAAATTCTATCTGATAGAGATGATTTCACTAACACTGGAAACAAAAATAGTGTAATTCCCTACACCAACCACTTCTAATCCAAAATTTATTAAATAATTAACCAAAGGTCCATGTTCTTATTTTAACATAGTTCATGTAGCATTACATTTCTTACTCAAATAATTTTACACCATGTTTTCTTTTCCATGATGGTAAGGAATCAGCTTATCATAATCATTGACTAGTTTCATCCATATTCACTATCACATGTTCAATTATTTTTGAGTGAATTTGTAATTAATTTTTTTATCTATATATTTTTCACAAATTTCTCCGTACAAATGATGCCTCCATGTTTTTAATGCACAAAAAATAATATCTAATTCTAGATCATGATTACGGTAATTTAACTCATGATGTTTCAATCGATGTGAAACATTTTAAGTTACAGGATTATTCATCCTTAGTAAATAGCCAAGTCCATTCAATAAAAAATCAATATATATGTAAAATCCATCATTTCTAGAAGACATGGCTATAATTGGATCATTCCCCAATCTTCTATTATATTCATATAAAGATTCATCACACTCTTTTTTCCTGAGGAACTAAACTCATTTTCGAGTAAACATAGTCAGTGTGATGGATAATCATGAAAAAGTTTCAAAAAATCGCTAGTAATATCTGACTAAACTAAGAAAACATTAAATATTATTTATATTTCTAGGTCTTTTGCATTCATCAAAAACATTCATTTTAGTTTTATCAACATTTATTACATATTTAGAAATAATGTGACCAAGTAAATATATTTTTTGCAACCAAAATTCCCAATTTATGATTTTTCATAAAATATTATTTTCATTTAAGGTTTGGAGAAAAACCCTTATATGTATTTAGTGTTACAATTTACTTTTAGAATATTCCAAAATGTCACCAATTATCACAACCAAAAACATATCCAAGAACTCATGAAATAATCCATTCATTAGATCCATAAATAAAAAATGTTCATTAGTTGACCCAAATAGAATAACTAAAAATTCATAATAAAAATTAATAGTCCAAATTATAGTCTTTGGAATATCATATTCCTTGACATTCAATTGATAGTATCATGACCTCAATTCAAACTTTGGAAATTATTGTGCTCTCTAGAGATGATCAAATAAATCATCGATATGAGGAAATGGATACTTATTCTTAAAAGATATGTTATTCAGGTCTATGTAATCAATGGAAAGTCTCATTTAACCATCTTTATTTTTACCAAACAACATAAGAGAGCCCCATAGTGAAGTTCTAGGACTAATGAATCCCTTATATAATAACACGTATAATTTATTTTTTTTACTCTAAATGTTCCACTTGAACTATTCAATAGAGGTTTTGAAATTTTCTTATCATCTGAAAATAAGTTAACAGTAAACTAAACCTCTTGATATATAATAAAACTTGGAAATTCATATGAAAAATCTTCTGTGTATTTATTTACAAATAGTACATCAATAATTTGAAAAGACAAATTATTTTCAACAAAATGAGATAAGTAAAATTCATTTCCATATCTATTCAATTTTTCTGTTTCTTGGTATGTTATCAAATGTATAAAATTGTTCAAAAAACTTTATTAGAAATTTACACTTTTTTAGAATGATAAACTAAAATCTAATCCAAAACAATATTTATATCACACTATAATATGGCATGTTCAAAAATAATTTTAGGAAATACCATCCCACTGATAATAATAATAAGAAACCTATAAATCTTATTTTTTAATACTTCCACCTATAGTTTTCACCAAAATCTCTATATTACATTGATTAAGTGATATTGACAGTTTACTGTTAAATTTATTTGAAAAGAAATATTGTGATGATACATAGTTAAAGAGGGTAACTGCATAATGCTAATACACAAGTAACATTCTTATCACAACTTCGTATGATGGACCAATATCAATGGTAGTATTTGAAAATGACCTTGCAATACTATCATGTTTTCAATCATGAAAATAACTATCCTTTTAAAAAATATTTTGAAAATAATTCGCATAATGAACCAACTAATTATATTTAAATCAGTTTACCATTAGATTTATATCATTTTCCCCATTCTTTAGATCATTAAGATTCTTTCCCATGAATTTTCATGCCACGATTCAAAACATTTCACATCAATTAAAATTCCATTTGTAATACATTCCCCGTGGTTTTTTTAATAAACCTACCTCAATATTGGAATTTCATTTTCATAACTCTATATTTATTTTCTTTATTTGTTCCTATTGACTTTAATCCTTACCTCTTCTTACATTCATCATTAGGAGAAATATAGGAGTTATAACACATTATTTCGACCTTGTCATCTCCACTAAACATATTATCACATATTTTAAATTATCAGGCAGTCAAAGCTCCTTTTAAACCAGGTTTCAATTCAATGTAAAACTGGATAATTTTTAAATCATTTTCCGAACAAAATTTGGCACATACTTGGCCAATCTTGTGAAGTTTCCTACATATTAATATATATAATCTTCATCTTATTCCATCAATTCTAGAAAATATTTTCCATTCAGATTTGAAAAATCTTATGGAAAATTTTCTCAAGGAAAATATCCTTGAATGTTTTCCTCTCCATTTAATTAATATCATCTTTATCTCTTGTATTCTTAAACAAATACCACCATTAATCAAATTCACTTTAAAATGATAAATGTTAAGGGTTGACTTTTTTTGTTTTGATTATCCCATGAAATCAAATATCATTTTTAGAGAATTTATCCATCCTTCAGCTACCATGGGGTCATAAGATCTACCGAAATATGGTCGATGTTTCTTTATAAAATTCACCACAACTAACATCTTCCTTCATAGTATATTGAGTTCCTCTCTAGCATGGATACCAATAGTATTTATTCTCTATTTCAACTACTCCATCACTGTAAAAAACTATTATATTTAGATTACAACCCTATTAAGATGCTAATTTTGAAGTTTATACCCCTACTGGTTCCTTCAAAATATAGATTCCATGTGTCCTATATAGAAAACTATTCTGATAAAATATATTTCAGATGAAGAAACATCGTAATATTTAAATTCTATAAAATTTTTACTTATCCATGAGGAAAATTTTATCATGTGAAAGTTATTAATATTAAACTAACCTCTAAAGATATCAAAACTGGAAATTAGTGCCAACTATAATTTCTAATCTTTGACAGTACATAATCATTAGTTTCAATCAATAAATTACTTTCTATCACGTTGAGGATCCTTTTAGGTTCAGATTTTTATATAATTAGGTAATAATTTATATATAACATCTGACTTTTTTTATAAAGGGGATACTATAAAATAGTATCCACTTATTTAATAATATAAAAACATTTAATATAAAACATGAATAATGTTTAATGAAAAAAATTCATCACATTCAACATGAATTCCTCAATTCTCTTACCCACCCATATACCCTATGAAAAAATATTATAAAACATGGGATGGGCATACAAATTTCGTTAAGGGATATAAAATTAAAGGAACACATTAGTTCATGAAAACATGGAAACCCATGGAAAATACTTTTCATAAAAACAGAATATTTTACACATAAAGGTTATTAATATTCCACTATAATGAACATTTATTTTACCCATTGAAAATTATTGATTCTCATAAAGACTCAATAGAAAGAATATATGATTTGTGTAGTGACCATGGGATACAATCACAAATAACCCTTACAGAAACCTTATATAACCCCTAAATAATTTAATATACATACATCATACTTCTAATATAATTTTAAAGAGAAACAAATCAATACCCATTGCATTAGAGTGTTATCTTGGCATACCCATCATTTAAGCTATAAGGGGAACACCCAGTGTTACATGGGCACACCCATCTTTTATAATGTCTATAAACCACATCATGAATCAAATTCAAATACAATTTTAAAAACATGTTCATGGAAGAAAAAGAGTTTGATTTAAAACCATGAAATATGAAATTATCAATGAAAAGACCCTTCTCACATAGGAATAAATTGAATCCAAAAACCCATTAAATAATTACATTCAATACTAAATACCATGAGAATAATTAAATTATTGAGGTAAAATTTCAATGAGTATATATACACAATAAAAGATAATAGAGGTTTATAAAATCAAAATATCCTCAATGAAAGTAAATTGAGATGAAATCCCTTTTTATGAGTCAGATTTTCCATGTATGTCCATTATATTTCTCTAATTTGGATGACCACCTTTGATTAACAACATAACACCTATAATAAAGAAGGTCTACCTAAAATACGGAATCTAGAATGTGGGGAGGTATTCAATGAATGGATAAGGGAAGAGATATTCCAAACCAAATAGATTTTGAATAATAAATTTAAGAGAAGAATGAGTGCATTTTTATAGGATAGGGGATGGGAACACATAGAATTCATGAAATTATTAAATAATGTAAATTAATTATCAATTTAAAATGGGTAAAATTAGATTTATTTCTAATAAAACATTCATTTGGGTCAAAAAAATTCATCCAATGAAAATTAGACAAGTTTTATTACTTTTATAATACTTATATTTTTTTTAACCCTTTTAACTCTTACCATGATATCATGTAATTTACATTTTGAGGGTTAATATAATTTCTATAAAGCACTAAACAACCAATAACTCAGTAATTAGTGTTCTATTAAAATTTACCAAATTAGTTGTATGAAATTGGGTTTTTAGAAATCTTATATCATTTAATAAAATGTTATTCATTTCAAAATATAAAAAATGTCAATTTTGACCCGATTAATTATTTAACTTTTCAAAAATATCATAACTGTAAGATAAATTATAAAAAAACTTCTCAAACATCAATATAATGTCTAGGTCATATAAAAAATTATTTGATGACATCAATAATCTCTAATTATATTTATGATATTATTTTTCATATAATTTAGTTAATATTTCTTTGAATTATACAATTATTACCTCATCATTGTATAAGCATTTAATTTAATAAAATATTTCCTAAAAATTAAACAAAAATTATCACGATAGTGGTAAATGTTTTCTAATTAAAATTAATATTTTTAGTCAAACATATCCCCTATATAACCACATATTAAAAATATTTCACTTGTTATAAATAAAAGTGTCACAAAATTTATTTTTGTTTTGAATATAATATTAATAATGTCAAACTGTTATAAAAGTAGAATAAAAAGGTCAGATAATAAGGCCAATAGTTATTTTGGTCTAAAAAACTCATTCAATGAAATTATTACATGTTTTAGTGTAATTTAAGGATATTTATAACATTAATTTTACCCTTAATTGCCCGATTTTACCATTGACCATGTAACTAAAAAAATTACAAGAGTTAATATTCGTAATGAAAAAAAATAAAAGATGCTTATTTTCATAATTTTTACCTTATGATTCCAAATATAGAATAAAATTTTCAAAATAAAAAACAATAATTTTCATGAAATGATTAAAAATTATTCTCATTGACGGAACTAGAAAATGGGCTTTTAAAGTAAAAATATTAAAATGTTCACAATGTTATTATATCTATTTTAAATGTGAAATTGATAAAAATAACCTAGATTGTATTAAATGATAGAAATTTGATCTAAATATACTTTAAAACCATTTAAATATAAAATTCATATCTATAAATAAATTTGATGAAAAATAAGTTTTGAATTAAATTGCACTATTTTTTACTATTCACCAAAACATGAAACATGTAATAAAAATACCAAAAATTAAACAAAAGTAAATTTTGGTATTAGTTTTTAAAATAAGAATTTTATTTTTTTCAAATAGTATTTATAAAATATTGAAAAATAATATTTTAAACAATCTACCCATCAATAGGCGACAAAACTACCTTTTTAGAAAATTAACGTTTATAACCATAATACTAGATTTATCATATACTTTATTGAACATAGTGTATATTTTAATTAATATATAATTAATAAATATATGAAAATAAATATTTTATCATTTCCTATATTTTTACAATAACTATCATTTTTCTTATATTGATGGCCTATTTGATAAGCTCTAGGGAGGTTAGTATTCTTCAAAGATTGACCAAAGGTCAGGATATAATCAATCAAAGTTAAAGGAAGAACGAATTACAAGTATGGTTTTTTTAACTAGGATTGCACATTTTTATATTGTGGTTATACCCATTGGGATAAAAAATTCCCTAGTTTTATTTATAAACATAATGAGTATAGTATTCAAAGCCTATTTTGATAAATATGCGGTGGTTTTCATTGATTTTATTACGTTATATTCTAAAAGTTATGATTCTAAGGGAAAAAATATGTATATTATTCTAAAATCCATGAAATAAAATAAATTATATATATAATTTCAAAAAAATTATTTCTTTTGGTACAATATTTCATTACTTGGGAATATTATAACAAGATATGGCGTAATACATGATCCTAAAAAAAAATTGGAAGAATTTTGATGACCAAAATATGTTAGTAAGAATAAAATTATTCAAATAATTTCGGGTTATTACTAATGGTTTTTTAAAAGATTTATTTATTTAGAAAACCCACTTTCCATGCAATCTTTAAAGGTATTTTTATTCAATTGGACAATGGAACATGATGACCATTTTTTGTAATTAAATTAAATATTGTTTTATGCTCTAGTATTGTCATTTTCATAATGAAAAAAAGAATTTTTTTTCTTTATAGTGATTCTTCGTTTAAGGGTATAAGGTGTTTTTTGATGAAAAATGATTAATTAGTATCATATGTGTCATAAAAGTTGAAACATATTTTGAAAACATATATAACATATGGTCATAAACTTGAGGAGGTAATTTTTTTCAAAAAATATGGTGGCATCATTTATATAGTGATAAATGTGATATATAGATATATATATATATCAAAAGAATATTAAATTATATACTCCTAGGAAAATTATTAGATATAGGTAAGTGGTTATGTTAGGATCTAATAAAGGATTATTAATAGACAATTCAATATCATTTAGGTAAATAAAACAAGGTAGAAGATGATTTGATTTTAAAATATGTTTAATCATTAACCATGCTATATTTAAAAAATGACCAAATAGTTAATGATATAATAAAATATGGGAAATAAGTTGTTTATCCAAAAACATGTCCTTTTTGGTTCAATTATCAGGTCAAACAATATTGGAGGAATGTATTAAATATCCTTAGAATGAATATTATAGTTTACAATGAACGATAGATCTAGTTAAGGATGACATGTTTCCATTGTCAAATATTGTAATATAATGTTTTATATGATTTATAACGATGTTATATATACCGAGTGACTCTAATTTGAAAAAGGAATTATTGGGTGAGGAACGAATCTATTTATTTTTTTCATCCTAGGAACAATAATATGTATACAGTTCATTGGTAATATTATTGGTGAGAATTAATAAATAAATATATTATTTATTCTTCCTTCAAATGTTTTATTTTACAAAAGGGTCAAGATAAATGGTACTAATTGAAGGGAATAAATCATCTATTTTAAATTCTAAATTGGAAATTGGATTACATATCCATGGATTAAATGGGGGGTTACCATAGAATTATAGATATAATAATGGAACATGGATTATTATTTACTATTTTACAAAATATTCTCATTTTCTTCTTAGTTGATATCATATGTATTTGGATCATATTTCCTGAGAGTATCATATTTGGGTAGTTAGGTTATAAGGACTTCTTATATTAACTATATAAAACAATGACTCAATAATTACATCCATTTTCTTTGCACAGAAATAAAAATTCCTTGGGTTCTGAGTTATATTCCAGTACATCTTTCAATATATAATTTGATAGGAAATTAGAGTGAAAAATACATTGGTGGATATTTTATGAGTTTACTCATTTGAATATCATGTAGTTTTTTATCAACACCATTCAATATTGAAATTTTTTTATATTAAAAAAATTTCATTCAATAACATAGATGGTAAATTTTGAGGCATTATATAGAAAGAGATGTTGGATGCCACCTTTTTGGGATGAATTTAAGGAAATTAGATTTTTATGACTAGAATTGGTAGAAGATATTATTGAAATGATAATGATTAATCAACACCATATGAGGAAATAATATATTATTATTATGAGTTATGTAGATAACCAAGGTATATATATTTCATTAATGGTAGGTACCATGTTATTTAAGAAAATATATCCCTGAAAATGTGTGATGTTTTTTAGTAAGAATGTAAAATTAAGACTATGAAAAACATGACCATATAAAATCATGTAAAAATTTGTATTGGTTGATTTCCACATATCCTTTACTATGATTTTATCCTAATTACATTATGTGTTTCAAGGTTCATTTTTAAGTATGTAAGTACCTATTATATCTCATGTATCGAGCCCTTAAGTGGTATAATTGTAGAAAATTCATTATTATGAGGGAAAACCAATTTAGTTTCTTGATTTTAGAGAATACTTGATGTGAAATAAAGTGACTCACATCGTTAAAGTTTTGTAAATGGATAAGTTGTATAAAGAAGAAACATCTTAACCTAAAAGTGTTATGGGAGAAAAATGTCACAAACAACATATCAATAAATAAAAATTTGAGCATGAAATTACACTAAGGTGGATAATGGGACGACACATTATTTTTTATAATGAATCAATTTCATATATTATAAATATTAATTCTATAGATTCATATTAATAGTTATTATTACAACATTTTAAATAATTTTATTTTATGGAAATAAAATATTACACTTCATTTTCCATGTATCTTTTTGTTTTTTAAAATTAAATTTTAAAATTATATTATGATAAAATTAAAATTATTTCTGGATTTAGAATATCAAATTTATATTAGGGTGATTTTTTTCAAATTTTTCTAAAAAGGGTGATTTTTATGTGAATAATGAAAAATATAGATTTTATAAAAACCCATAAAGCTTAAGACATCATCCTAATATAAGCATGTCTTAAAAATTCTTGGAACCTTTTTCTCATCCAAAAAGTTATTTAAAGAGTAAAATTTTGTATTCAAAAATATTATTTCGAATTTATAAAACTTTTTTTGAGAATTTTAGACCACTAGTTATATTTTTTTCTATTAAAAAATATTTTTGTTCTTTTCTTATAATTATATAATATCAATATTACATTCCATTTTAGATATTTTAAGTCACACTAATCCTTTTTTTTAAAATAAATGGATAAATTTTAGGGGATTTAATATATATCATGGTTTTTTATAAATTCATTTTTATATTTAAAAAGAAACTTTTCTAAAAACTATTTTTGTTGCATTGAGAATACATTTATTAGAATTAATTTTTAAAATATATAGAAATTGAAACCTTTAAAATTATTTAAAAATATTGAATCAGAATTATAAAATTAGGTAACAAGATAAATATTATTTTACTGTATAAAAAGAAGTTAAAAGGGTAAAAAAATAGTTACTATGGTAAAAGTAAATTATGGTAAAAAATAAATTAAGCAGAAATAATGAAAACATCTCAAAAAACCAATTATTTTTTTGTATGGGTGGTTTCTTAAAAAACCTTTCCCCCTATCCATTATTTTCCACTATTTTATCAACCTACCATTGAAACTCACATGTCATTATTATAAAGTATTTAAATTTAATGAATATGGGACCCCTCTCACTTCTAAAAAAATATCGTCACCACACCACTATTCCTAAAATAAGAGACATATTAGATTTAAAAAATTTACCATAACATGGTTGGATGTACACAATGTATTGTGACAAATATTCTATCATGTCTTTATTATTTCTAATTTTGGGGCTTATGGGTTACAACAACATAGGTCACAATGGAGGAATTACCCTACGCACGATATTATTAATGTCATAGTCATTAGTGTATTATGATGTTAGAGACACTATTTATTAAGAGAGAATTTTTTGGTGTACCTAGACCACAAAATCCCCATGTATATATTTATAAAATGTAATATAGATCCTAGATAGTAAATGAGGGTTGTGTGCCTATATTCAATTGACTTCATGTTTTCCTATATGCCTGGAAAATAAAATTCAGTGGTTAATGCACTGACTAGGAAGAACCGAATGCAAGAAGATTAGTAGGTTATTATTGAATGGAATATTATGCCATTATTCTCTAGGATGCACTTGGAGGTTTAGGATAGTCTAGGGGTAGACTTTTCTTTCATCCTTAGTTTTTTCCTCTATATTACTTGATCGAGTAAGTATGAGGTAGCTATCAGATTTAGAGGTCCCAATTTCTATTGGATAGTGTGTTAAGTGAGGACCCACATCTTGGTTGGGGCTTAGGTGAGGATGATATCATTAAAGTCCATAGTTTTTTTAGGTTTCCAGTGGACATACATGAAGAGATGATGTGGGAATTTTATGCCTCATATTGTGTGGTGCATCCCAGTGTTACTAAGATGTATCTTGACTTGCGACATCAGTACTGGTGGTTGGGTATGAGGTGATATGTATATGGTTTTGTTATATGGTATTCCCCCTATCATCAATTTAATGAGAAACATTATAAACTATTTATTCTTCTACATTAGTTACCTATTCTCGAGTGGAAATGGGATGATATCAGGATGGACTTTGTGACAGGTTTACTAAGGTAGTAATGTTGTGTGGTTTTTTATTTACACACTCACTATGGTTGCGCATTTTCAACTAATAATTGAGACCTTATATGTGGATGATCTAGGGAGGATATATATCCTTGAGATAATACTTCTACGTTGGGTCCCTAATTCAATTGTCTCTGATTGGGATTCATGGTTTACATCTTATTTTTGAAAGTGTTTGTAGAGGTCACTAGATACACTTGTGATTCTAAGCATAGTATACCACCATCTTATTGATATCTAATTAGAGAACACGATTCAGGAGCTTAGGACATGTTGAGGGAATGCATTCGTGATTCTGGTGGCTATTAGGAGAGGATTATACCCCTAGTTGTATTCTCCTACAACAATTTTTATCAGAAAAAAATACAGATGAAATATTACGAGGCTCTGTATAGTAGACCATGTTAATCACCCCCATTCAGGTTAGTGGTAGGTGATGTGGCTTTAGTGGGACCATGTCCCATATAGGATTCTTCATGTAATGTATAGTTAATCAAAAATTGGATAGCTGCTGCATAGTGTCGACATAAATCTTACATCAATTTCTCTATTTGAACTCTATATTTTGAGGTTGGTGATTAGTTATTTATACTTACTTCATCGAGTGTAGGACACAAACAAATGAGGAGATATAGTTAGATTTCACCGTGATATGTTGGGTCGTTCGAGATTCATGAGAGAGCCGGAAAATTAGTCAATCCGTTATAGTTACCTAAGAGGTTTTGATCCATGCATGATGTCTTCGATTTATCTTATTTTCATTATTTAAATTCAAACTCATCCCATGATTTTAATCATGAGGAGGCTAAGATGTAGGTAGATTTTTCCTTTTCATAGCATTTAATTAGTATCATTTACAAAATAATGAATGTTCTCCATGTCTGGTCAGTTCCTATAGTATGGGTGTTATAGTAGAATTTTCATTTATAGGATGGTACATGGAGTGGGTTGTCATTTTATGAGATCAGTGGCGAGATTTGTTCTGTAGAGAATCTTGAACACCATTATGAGGGAAACTCGTGGATGAATTCCTTTAAAGGGGGAATATTATAAGAACCTAGGTTTTTGAATGAGGTGAAAATCCTTTTTTATTTGGTTTTAATTCTTAATTACAACCTAATTTGAATACCCTTTGGGGTTATTGGTGTATTGGTGGTGTTTGGTTCTTTTTCGGAGCCCATGTTCATGATTTTTCAAAGAAAATGGTGTGATGCAGGGTTAGTTGAAACCATGAGGGGAAGGTCTCAAATTTATTACTAACTATGTGAGGCTGGTTGGTGGGGTCCTACATGTGGAATAGTTTGAGAAAAATGTTTTTTTTGGGACACATTCCATAGTGGAAGATATAGATTTTTTTACAATGAGTTGAGACACATTTTGCAAAAGTTTTGGAAAACTATGAGCACTAATTGTACGAAGTGCCCCTCTTTATAGTAGTGGGTGCACAATCGGAACATGGTTTATCCAACTGTGTGACCAATCAGTGAGACCTAGGTGTTTTGTTAAAATTTTAATTTTTACATCAATTAAGTTTGTAATCAAATTATATTTCTTTTCTCCTACTTTATTGGATAGCGGCACATGGGGGTCCATTTTGAGCCCATTTGTAGACATTTATCCCACTCCTCCATCTAATTTTGAAATCGAGTGATGATATTCTTATCAGATCCGCATAAGTGAGTACTCAATTCCTTTTATGTCATTCCTAATTCTTCTTGGTATCAGATACACTATTTAGGTGCAAAATAATATGCCCAAATTTTAGGTTCTTTTCCTGTTCTTCATATTTCTTTATATCTGAATTGAATTAGAAGCATAGGCTGGAATATAACTCTACTAAGGACCTACGGTAGGTCGTGCCTACATTCCACATTTGGATTGGATCTTTATTAAACTAGATTTCATTGTATCTCCCATCATACATTCCAACATAGCCCTGAATTTGAATTGATTAATTGAACTAAGTGTAATAGAACATGTTTGGGTCTTCCATTAGTTCCCTTGAGTTAGTTGGGGTTTGTTTCCCAACAGAGCTCATCCATTGGGTGTGGCCATGGATTAAGAAAATTATTGAACCACCCAATGTCTGTTTTTTACTATTTATCTAATAAGAGGGTTCCTAATAATTGATTAATTGGATTGAATGTCTTGATTCTGATATTGTTTACCTCAATTTCATGTTGATTCTTTTCATTAAATGTTTTAAATGTAATTTTAGTTGGTGGAAGGGTTCATTTGGGAATTTTGGAAATGGGTGGGTATACTCATGGTATGAAATGGTGATTAAATTGACTAAAGAATGGTTCTGAAGGATGCTATGGGTGTGATACACGATGGGTTATGATAGTAGTAGAGATTGGCTTTGAACAATATTCTCCTTGGATTCTAATTATATGGGATTCCTTGGGACTTTTTACCCATTGGATCTAATGTTTCTTGGGCTCACAATGGAATATTTAAGTAGACATGATCCGTGTAGCCAAACTCAAGCCTAGTCGAGTTTCCATTGAGAAGCCCTTCAGAATCAAAAATGATTACTTGATCCACTATACCTTGGATATATCCCCAAGGGTCCTAAAACATAAATATATGGAATGGAAGTGGAAAATTTGAAAGTATTGATTATACGAGAAGTCCATGTTAAATGTGATATACCTGATTATACGGCTCTTTTGTGGTTGTTAGGAAACTTTTGGCTATATGTTGTGGTTGTAGTTGATTCGATTTATAGATTATATGGGAAGGACGTTGTCAAGATGATATGTCTAGATTTATGGTGATTCTATGTTTTTTATTTATATATTAATGTAACTAGATTTATTTTATTTTGATCCTTGTTTTGCTGGGATCCTTGTTGCCATATAAAGAATCACTTATCCTATAGTATACATTCCATGGAAACATTAATATTATATCTACTTAACTATGATATGTATTTCAAATTTATTATCTTATATTGCACATTCATGATTTTTTATAGTTATTTGGGTGGTTACCTACTGGTATTGTATCTCAGACCCTTTTTGGTCTGTCATTGGGTACCCATACTATCTTTATGGATGTAGGTACAGGCAAGGAAAAGTGCCCACTTTTTTATGCTTCATGCTTAGATTTAAGGGATCACAGGATCGAGCTAAGGCTCGTTATTCTATTCGAAAATACCACTTTTTGCTTTCATTGGAATTTTGATTCATCTATTGTATTTTACTATTATGTACCTATTTTGGATACTTTGTAAACACATGACATGAACATCATTGTATATGAGATATGTTTGGAATTTTTTATTTATACCTATGGTTTATCATTGGTCATAGTGTTATATTAGTTCTACTTTTCACTATTATTGTTATTCTATTGTGTAACACTATAGTAATGAGAGAATAGTCTCCCCAAGGGCACACCCTAATCCTTTATTGGTAGTCAGCATCTTATAGTGTTCTGGGAGATGGGCTTGAGTCCATGTAGCCCATTAGGGTTAGGGTAATAATGTGTGGAATTTAGGTCAAATACACTAAAAATAGTTTTATAACCATCAATCAATGTAATACAAGATAAATGAACTACATCTCTTTGTTGAGGTGGTAATCTACACATATTCATGAATTGTGATATAATTTTCCAACTGATAGAAGGGTAATAAAATATAAGATATTTTATCATTTTAGAATGATAATAATGTCATCAATATCTTTTATATATATATACATATGAATTAAATCCATCATTATAAGAAATAAAGATTGAAATTGATGGAAAATGAAACACATCACTTCATAGAGGTGGTAATATGAACATATACATGAGTGACGCTTTCATTTACCATTGGATGGAAAATGAAATTATTATTTTTACAATAATCATAATTAAATTAAAGTATATGAAAGATAATAATTTTATTATTTAATAATTGATAAATAATATTTTATAGAGGTGGAAGAAGAAATAAACATGGAATCATTTGGATAGGACTTATGCATTCTCCTTGGATATCCTCTTATGATCACACAAAATATCCTTTTAGGATTCATCTATTAGTATGACCAAGGATATAAGAAAAGTTCATGGATGTTTGGGAGAGAATTTGGAAGGTATTTTATGAACTATAGTTCTCAAAAGGTATAAGGAAGATAGGATATCAGTTTACCTCTAATAAGTGAGGGGAGGGGAACTATTGGAATAACATAAAGTATTAAATGAATATAAATTAATATTCATAAAAAGGTTTAAAAATTGATATATTTATAATATTTGGTCAATATGAGTCTAAATAATATCATAAAATAATTTTTTTATAAGTTTAGGGGATGTTTTCTTCCTTGTCTCTTACTTTAAACACATCCCCTTCCAAACACTTTTGGTTATTATCATAAAATCAATTTTTTTTACAATTTAGGGGTCAAGAACGTTTCAATAAAAGGAAAAGTGACCCATAATTGGACCATAGTTGATATTATAAACCATGTTTTGTTTACATTATACAGTATAATATTTTTATGAATTTTAAAATAAAAAATAAAGTATTATTTAACATAATGCACCATTATAGTCATTTCTTGGGACTATTGACAAAGTTTGAATTTAATGACATAAATATAATAATGGAATTATAATATAACCTTTTATTGCATCCTTAATATTATTTATTTATCTATTAAATTCATAGGAAACTATAAATCACCCAAAAATATTAGTTTAGATATTTTATAATCATTTAAGTGATTTCTCTACTTCTCACACAAACACTTTATCAACATTGTGTAAAAATGAAAGTAATCATTTCATAACGAATTTTTTAAAAAAATTCCATGATAATAAAAATTACATTATATTTCAAATAAACATTTTACTCTTTTTACCCTAAAAAATTTAGTCATATTAAAATAAAGAGTGAAATGTTTTTATTCATTATTTAAAATCATATTACGGTCATTATAAAATGAAAGTGGAAAGAAATTGACAAAATTATTAAATATGGATGGTTACAGAACAAAAAAGTTACGAAATAAAATAATTAATTTTTTGGGATATTTTTAGGCCTTATCAAAAAAAAATTACTTAATGGACTGATTTACCATTATTGAGGTGAAAAATATTTACAATGATTACAATTAAAAATGAGAAAAAATAGAATAGAAATATTTAATAAAATTTGACCATATTATTCAAAAAATATCATCCATTTTAATGTATTATATTTATATAATTTGAATAAACTATTTTATTATAAATATGTAAATTTCAATGAAAAACAATTTTTTATTAAAATGTGTTTTGAGCCCAAAAATGAACTTATGAAAAATATTTGTGCATAATGATGATTTTTATGTAATTTATTACACTATTTGTAATTTAAGGATAATTATATTACTTCAAGGTCAGATAGGGAATTTATATTTAACTTATTTAATGAATAAATGTCGTATTTACAAAAACTGTAATTTTTCTAGTTGCTAAAAAAATAAATCCTTTCTGAAATATCCCAAAATATCACAATTTGATAATTTTTATATGTTGGTTCCAAAAAATGAAGTTCATTTTGAAATATAAAGATTAAAAATTAATGAAAAAATATTTTTAAATAAAACCTTATAACACATAGAACTGAATTTAATAAGAATAAAACTTATACTTTTTTATTGAAAAATACACAATATTTTTATAATAAATATAAAAATATAAAATATAGTTCATTAATATTAATAAGGGATGAAATGATTTACTATAACTTATTTTTTCACATTATTCCCCCTTTTGGGGGATTTTTACCTTACAGTTTCATTTACAACTTAAACAAGTGGGGGTATTTTTTTCTAATATCTCTTTTTGATTCCCATGTTTTTTCATAACTAATAAGGTATTTACAAATAAACTTTTAATATTTTGAAAAAAATTATTTTATAATACCTACTCCATGTGATTAAGAATATAAAATGTTTGTTACTTATATAAAGTATTCACTTCCATCTTTTCTACTTTAGGGCTCAAATAAGAGAAGTATCTGACATAAAATTCCTTAATAACAAAATATAAAAAACATCATCTACCTAGGATAAACACTAATTAAAGGCTGGTCGGTTTTAAACTAATCCATATTTTTCTAGAATTTCATATGGTTCAATTAACTGAAAACCTAACATTCCCTTTTTTCGAAACACAAACCACTTTTCTATGGTGATACATTAAGAAAAACATGATCACATACAAAGAAAGAAATATCATTCCTCCTGTAATATTCATAAATAATTTTTCTACTCTATGATGCTCTCATATGATGTTGAATCATCTTTAACTACTCAAACATTTCATCTCACAAAACTAGCACCAAAAAAATCCTTTCACCTAATTCAAACCCTCAAGCTCGAGTCTGACATCGCTTTCCATATAATAACTCAAAAAATTTCATCGGTATACTTGATTGAAGACTACTATTATAATGAAAATAAAATAATAAAATATGTTAACCCTAATATCCATAGTAATCTGTAAGAACCCAGTTCTTATTCTTGAGGTACGAGTTTCTTCTTTTCTCCTTTCCTTATATGATTTTGAGAAAATAATGAAAATGATGGAAAATCCTAAATTTTGGAACTACACACCATGTACTTTTCCACACGTCGTGTACTTTCGGCCATGTGGGATGAGTACATATGGTGTGTTTCCATGTCGTCGATGAAAGGTGTAAAAACTAACAACCCGTCGTGTGGTTTGTATTTAAACGCCGTGTAGTTAGTCGATAGGAGAATAATAAGGTGGTGGCTAACTAGGCGATAGTACACGCCATTTAGAGAGGCATACACTTCGTGTACTCATATTGATAGATGAATAGTGCAATGCTGGCAAGAATCTGCCAGAGGAACAATTTAAAAAATGGAAAGTGCATGTTGTGTACTTGAAAGTACACATTGTGTATTTTGTTTTTTCGATTAAAACATGTAGTAGCCTCCCCTGTTCATAGGGTTGGCTTAGAACACTGGAGGGAATCTTAAGGAGATGGCCGGAGCTTTGCAGATCCGCTGATCGCGAACTGGGAAGATGATTCCGCCTCCTTCGATCTCACTTGAACCGCACGGGTAAGAGCTTCTTAATCCATGAGTTTTTCTTTCCAATTATTCCTCTAAGGGAAGTTATTTGAGGATGAACGAGAATTATTTTAAATCATATTTATGACATTTTTGGATGTTTCAGAAGACGTCGTTCGGGTATATCGATCACGGGTGATCGAGGTCGGTGGCATGGTGTTTAATTTCTAACTGATGTGTGTTTTGTGTACATTGTGATATGTGCCCATGAATGGGGTGTCGTATGGCTGGGTACTTGTTGAATTAAATACATATAATTTTATAGGAAATATAAATGTGAAAATAAATTGTGGTTTGGGATCACTTCTTGGATCCAGGACCACCCTGGGGGTGCGTTCCTCTATTTAGCCGTTTGGCCAGGATACCCGAGGGTATAGATTTATAATAATGTTTATAGAATTTCCTTGAGAGTAATTGCATTTGTGTTTCATGTATATTTCTTGTTATCATATTTGGAATGGCCCGATTACTTTTTTAGCCAGAGGGCAGTGTTATGATTAGCTTGTGGGTAATGTACTACTTAGCCTGTGGGCAACTTCTTCTGTGCCTGTGGGAAGTTGATTATGTGCATGTGGGCGACACCCCGTACACCTGTGGGAAATATACGATATGCTTGTGGGTAGATTCATGTGTTTGGATTCTCTTTACCAGAGGGTAAGGGTTTACGTGTCTGAGGACATAGGCTATTTTACTTAGAATATTCATTGTGGTGATATATTAAATTGAATGTGAAAAGGAATAATAAAATGGAAATATAACTAGTAAAGTATGTTAATTTTTAGTACTGCTTAGTTTATTTCATTTTTTCTACTGCACACTGTTGTTGCATCTTTTCACATAGTTGGGCATGGGCCTTAGGTGGGTGTCTACTAGGATTTATTTCTCACACCCTGTTTGGGTCATGTCTTCATCCAAAATAGATTATGTGTCTGCAGGTGTGGATAAGCGCAAGGGTCCCTATATAGGTACTTTTTTGTTGCTAGGAAGTAGGGGAGCATGGGACCGAGCTTGGCTCGCGATGCCACTGGTTGTTCTATTTTTCTTTTCTATACTTTTACTTCAGTTGTATTGTATTGCAGTGTAACATGTTTTGGCTATTTTATAGAATAGTGACATGCTTTATTTTCATATATATATATATATATATGACTTCTGGTTTCTTTATTATTATCAGTTATCCATTTCTATTATATATATTGTTTACCACTTCCTCTTGTAGTATGCTACTTATCTATTCTATTGTGCTACACTTTGACAAATGAGGGCATAGTTTCCACACTATCAGACCTGGGCCCTCGCTGCTAGTCAGCAGTCTCTGGCGTTTGGGGAAATGCGCTTGAGGTCATGTGACCAACTGGGTTCGGGGCACCCATTAGGTGGCACCTGGAAACGGGACATTACAAAGTGGTATCAGAGGAAGTTCTTTTCTTTAATTTAGTATTTAGATCCTTATCCAAGGATAAGACGAGAACAGTACTTGGTAATAAGCAGTGTCCGGGTGTAGCTAACCAATGTACAGGGAAAGTCCAATTTACTGAGTGTTTCAATTTTTCTGATTTTCTAATTTTACAGTCGAATTGATTTTCATCGAAGGGTGACGTACTTGTATTATGCTATTTACATTTTATTCATGGGTTCAATTTAGTTGCTACACGATGAGATGAGGGTATGACATCTCATGCATCATTTAGGAAATTGCTAGAAATCACATGCCATTCATAGTTTCCATGCCATGTAGGTGCATTATAAATTTCATGTTGTGGTGATAGATGTTGTGCTAGAAAAAGCATGTTGTTTTGATAGCTTCTTGGATAGATACCTTTTGTTTGATAGGGTATTATTGTGTCAGCCTGTTTATAGAATGGACACCAAACATTGGTTTTTTGGGAGTATGGGCCCTCATTGACGGAAATTTGGTGGATCACTAGTTGTTTATCCGGTTATAACACATATAAGATGCCAAACTTGGATTTGCGGGGAGTATGGGCCCTCATGGATCAGAATATAGAACTTAGGTGTTTTTTTCATTATTTTCTAGGTTCAAGAGAAGTTCTTAAGGAATACTATTCAGAAACCATGTATTCACATCGATTAGTACCTTAAATATGCTTTGTATGTCCTTCTGTTTAGGAAGAAAAGAAAGCTTTTTGATTACATGATGTGTACCCTAATTACACGTCGTGTAGGCTCTTCCCATGTCATAGACCAGGCGGCCGGGGACACGGGGAAGTGAAATTCTTGGGGAGAACACACCGTGTACCGAATGTAAATCCCATGTAGTGTTGACCCAAATTCTCCCATGTAACTAAAAACACGGACGGGGGAGACTATAATATTTACACAGCATGTCCAATATAAAAACACGTCATGTAGTTTCACCTCAGATCCAGCCATGTGAATAACAACATGGGTCGGTGTAATCCTTCCGTATACATGCCGTGTGTATATGGAACATGTTGTGTAGTGTGAGCCATGTATCTGGCTGTGTAACTAACAACACGAGTCAGCAAAGCTCGTATAGTACACGCTGTATACCTATGGGACATGTCGTGTAGTCCTCTTCGAGGGCAGACCGTGTGGAATTAGCCATGTGGCTAGGAAGACGGAGTGGTGTACACGCCGTGTGCGGGTGTAACATGCTGTGTGCGGGTGTAACATGCCCTGTAGTATCAAGTTGAGTAGTCGACTGTGTCACAAACGACACGGGAAGTTGGAAAATTAAACCATACACATTGTGTAGATTATTACATGCTGTGTATTTTTGTTTAACGAGATCCGTGTGGCTTGACCGTGTAGAAGGACCCGGGTAGGGGAAGAAAAGTCAGGTACACGTTGTGTAGTCAGTATATACGCTATGTAGTCTTGTTGTGCAATCTTAAATTCCTTCTTCCTCCTGGTCCCCTTTTGGTTCCTTCATTTTCAGACTGTGATAATCTTGATCTAAGGTGTGTGTTTGACCTTGTAGTGTCATGCCGCTGAGATGTTCACGCGTTGTTCACCAGGAGAGAAGCAATGAGTATACTCTGGAAATGGTGGGCCATGGGCTACCAGTTGATCCTCCAGCAGATCCAGATGCAGCGCCGGCCATAATACTAGACCCAGGCGCAGAGGCGCAGTTCCGTGGAGGCTTTATTCGGTCCATGCAGAAATTTCAGGGAGCACAGCCGGATGCCGCATCTATGGACGAGATAACTCGAATCTTCTAGCAGCAGCATCCGCCTATGTTTTCAAGGGATGGCGGACCACAGGATGCAAAGTCTTGGTTGGGGTCGATGTAGTATATTTTCGAGAATCTTGAGACGCATCCAGGGTAGAGGGGAAAGTTCGCAACTTATATGTTGCGTGATTCTGCCAAGAGGTGGTGGGATGTTACCACCCATTCAGAGTATCATAGAGACATGGTGTGGATGATTTTCAGAGAACCTTTTATGACTTCTTCTTCCCAGAGACATTGAGGGTATATCAATCTCAAGTGTTCATGAATCTGCTGCAAGGCACTATGTCGGTGATGGATTATTTCGCTCGCTTTACCGAGATTTAGTGTTTTCCACCCGTACTGGTGGGTGATGAAACTCTGAGAGCTAGACGCTTTGAGGATGGTCTTCGATGATACATTTGAGCCCTCTTGAATGTTTTCAGGTTGCCTTTAGTACATTCTATTATGAACCAGTTTCTGATTACAGAGAGAAACATGCGAAAAGCTAGTGGTGTGGGACGGGGCATTTCAGCACTAGTTTATGGTGCTATTTCTACTGGTAAGAGGAAGAAACAGATGGAATTCTCTCAGGGTGGTAGTACTATCCAGAAGAATGTTTCAGGTGTATAGGTCATGTGCTACCAGTGTGGTAAGGATGGTCACAAGAGACCGCAGTTTCCACGTGACCCAGTGGAATGTTGAGCTCGCGACAGGATGGGTTATCTGTAGTGCTTTTGCAGGGCATTTCCACCAGTGGCTAGTGAGAGGTGTTCTGTGCAGACTCCACGTGCGGGATCAGGAGCAGCAACTTCTTACCAGTCGGGAAATTGGAATACATCAGGGCGTTCAATCAGGGATGGTGGAAGTGGCCTTGGTAGCTAGACACCAGGATCTCAGAGGCATCAGGGTGGGACAGCTTAGGTTAGCCATGCTGTGTCGCATGGCTACATCACTGGGAAGGCGTATACAATGCAACAGGCCTATCAAGAGCAGGATCCCAGACCATATACTGTCAAAGGTACTATTCTAGTAGCTTCTGTTTTATCTGCAGTGCTTTTTGATACGGGCGCTACATATAGTTTCATATTTGTACCCATTGTGGAGATCCATGGGCTCTGTGTTTCTTCTTCATCTTTTATGACATTATACAAATCGTTGGGGAATAGAACGACTACTGTGTGTCAGTGCAAGGAGTTCCCCCTTTAGGTTGGTCAGTTTCAATTCCTTTGGGACCTCTATGTCTTAGAGATGATGAGCTATGATGTCATTCTCGGGATGGAGTGTTTGGTTCCATTTTGGGCCTTTGTGGATTGCTATCATTGTAGGGTGAGTTTCATGTAACCAAAGGGATGACAGTTTCTATACAAGGGTGAGTGGGATGTTCTAGCGAGTCGAGCTGGACCAGATCATCATGGGTGAGGTGGTATCCCAGCCCAGATTTCGATCTTATATAAGGACGAACAGGGGACTTGTCAAAAGGATTTCCCTCTAGTGGTTGATAATTTCAGGGATGTCTTCTCGGATGACTTTTTAGGTCTTCCTCTGGAGCGTGAGGTGTATTTCTCTATTGAGATTGTTCCAGGAGCAACACTGGTGTCCATTCCCCCTTTAGGATGGCTACACCGGAGTTGCAGGAGTTGAAGAGACAGTTAGAGGATTTACAGAAAAAGGGTTTTATCCGACCCAGTACATCTCCATGGGGTTCTCCTATCCTTTTGTGAAGAAGGTGGATGGTACTCTCAGACTCTGTGTTGATTATTAGAGGTTGAACTACTTGACGGTTAATAACTGATATCCCTTGCCAAGTATTGATGATCTTTTTGACCAAATTCGTGGAGCACGAGTGTTCTCGAAGATTGACTTGAGATCAGGATATCATCAGCTGCGTGTTAGACCATCGGATATACCTCTCACAGCTTTCAAGAGTAGTTATGGTCTATGCGAGTATACGGTAATGACTTTCAGACTCACGAACACATCATCATTTTTCATGGATCTGATGAATCGTGTGTTCCATCCTTATCTGGATTCTTTTGTGGTAGTATTCATGGATGATATCTTGTTGTACTTTCACACATGACACGACCATTCCACCCATCTTGATATCGTATTGAGTACATTGAGAGAACATAGGATATATGCTATTCTCTCAAAGTGAAAATTTTGGATGGACCAGATACACTTCCTGGGTCATGTCATCTCAGAGGCAGGAGTTGCAGTAGACCCAGAGAAGGTGAGAGAAGTAGTTTCCTGGGAGCACCCTAAGAACATTTTTGAAATACGGAGTTTCATGGGACTGGTTGGTTACTGTAGACACATTATATATTACTTCTCCCACTTAGCAGTGTAGTTGAGGAGTTTGACTAAGAAGGGTTCAATGTTTTTTTGGTCATAAGCTTGCAAGACAGCCTTCCAGGAGCTGAAGGGAAAGTTGACATCAGCATCGATCCTGATACTCTCTGAGTAGGGGAAGAGCTATACAGTTTACTATGATGCATCAGGCATTGGTCTAGGAGCTTTATTGATGCAGGGTGATCGAGTAGTTGCATATGGGACTCAACAGTTGAGGCCACATGAGAGTAATTACCCGACACATGATCTCGATTTGGCTGCAGTTGTTCATATGTTGTGCTATTGGAGACATCATCTCTTAGAAGAAATTTTTGTGGTGTTTACGGACCACAAAAGTCTCAAGTACCTCTTTACCCAGTGTGACTTGAACTTGAGACAGCCAAGGTTGGTTGAATACCATCAATCCTTAAATTTTGAGATTTCCTATACACCTGGTAAAGGTAATGCAGTAGCTGATGCACTGAGCAGGAAGACTCAGATACAGGCAGTACAACAGGCCAGTGGTAAATGGAAGCTAATGGATTTGGTCTCTGAGATGCATTTAAAGGTGCACAATAGTCAGGGGCAGACCTATCTTTTATCTTTAGTTTTGTCTTCTATCCTTCTAGATAGAGTGAGGATGAGAAAGCTATATGATTCAGAAGTCCTAGTTCTACGGGATTCGGTGACCAGTGAGGACCCTTCTCCTGGTTAGATGATAGGTGGTGATGAATTATTGTGTTTCCATGGATGAGTGTGGGTTCCAGAGGATATACGCGAGGAGATGATGTGGGAGTTTCATGCTTAATCTTGGGTAGTTCATCCTGGGGTTACCAAGATGTACTGAGACCTGGGACATCAGTACTCGTGGCCGGGAATGAAAAGGGATGCAGCTAGTTTTGTTACGAGGTGTTCCACCTGTTAGCAAGTAAAGGCGGAGCATCAGAGGGTAGCTAGGATTTTGAAGCAGTTACCCATTCCGCCATGGAAATGGGATGATGTCATGATGGACTTCATGACTGGGTTGCTGAGGTCACCTCAAGGTAATGATGCCCTGTGGGTTGTTTTGGATAGACTCACAAAGGTATGTCACTTTTTGATGATAAAGGAGACCATCGGAGTTGATGAGATCAAGAAGTTATATATCTGAGGGGTCGTACATCCTCATGGGGTTCCTTGTTCTATTGTTTCAGATAGGGATGCCCGTTTTATTTCTCGTTTCGGGAAGAGTTTTCATAGGGCACTGGGTATACAGGTGTTTCTAAGCATATCTTACCAGCCTAAGACCGAAGGTCAGTCAGAGTTTACTATACAGGTTCTTGAGGAAATGTTGTGTGCATGTGTCCTAGACTTTGGGGGCTCTTGGGAGAAACATATACCCCTAGTCGAGTTTTCCTATAATAATATTTTTCAGGAAACCATTGAGATGGCACCTTACGAGGCTTTATATAGTAGGCCATGTCGATCACCCTTATGCTGGTTAGAGGCAAGTGAGGTAGCTTTACTGGGACCACATCTCGTGCAGGAAACTTTTGAGCAGGTCCAGTTGATTTAGAAGTGGATGACTACCAAAAAAATGTCTTCAAAAATCCTATGTTGATCGCTACAGACGACACTTGGAGTTCATGGTCAGGGATCAGGTTTTCTTGTGTGATTCACTGAGGTTGGGACACAGTTGGAACGGGAGACTGGGTAAACATTCACCGAGGTATGTGGGTCCATTTGAGATTCTAGAGAGAGTCGAGCTGGTTTCCTACCAGTTTCAGTTACCACAGAGGTACATAGCCATGCACGCCATCTTCCATATATCTCAGTTGTGTCGCTATCATTCAGACCTGTCTCACATCTTTCAGCCCGAGGAGGTTGAGCTTGAGATAGATGCGTCCTTTGAGGAGCATCTGATTCGTATCGTTGATTGGAGCACGAAGGTTCTCTGAGGTGGGTCAGTTCCTCTCGTACAGGTGTTATGGCAGCATGGTCGAGTGGAGGACGAAACCTAGGAGCGGGAGATCGACATACATGCTCAGTGGCCAGATTTTTTCATAGATATATCTTCACCACCCTTAGAAGGGAAATTTTGGGACAAATTTCTTTAAGGGGGAAGTTTGTAAGAACCCAGTTCTTATTCATGAGGTACGGGTTTCTTATTTTCACTTTTCCGTAAGTGTTTTTGAGAAAATATGAAAATGAGGAAAAATCCTACATTTTGGAACTACACACCGTGTAATTTTCCACACGTCATGTACTTTTTGCCGTGTAGGATGAGTACACAGGGCGTATA
Organism: Viscum album; assembly: GCA_963277665.1. Lineage (NCBI taxonomy): Eukaryota > Viridiplantae > Streptophyta > Magnoliopsida > Santalales > Viscaceae > Viscum > Viscum album. The sequence goes on along the minus strand of OY728146.1, from coordinate 193,401,153 downwards.
GAGATGTCGGTTATTAAAGGTGTAAAAACCAACTACATGTCGTGTGGTTTGTATTTACATGCAATGTAGTTAGTCAGCAGGAAAATAGTAAGGCGATGGCCAGCTGGGTGATAGTACACGCCGTGTAGAGAGGTATACATGCCATGTACTCATGTCGACAGATGAATAGCGCCACACTGGCAGGAAGCCACCAGAGGAATAGTTTAAAAAATGGAAAGTACACACCATATACTTGAAAGTACACACTGTGTATTTAGTTTTTTTCACATAAAATGGGAAGTAGCCTTTCATGTTCATATGGAAGGCTTAGAACGCCTGAGGGAAGCTTGAGGAGATGGCCGGAGCTTTGGAGATCTGCCAATCACGAACCAGGAAGCTGATTCTGCCTTTGTCAATCTCTCTGGAACCGCACGGGTAAGATCTTCCTTCTCCTTGAGTGTTTCTATCCAATTCATCCTCTAACATAAGTTATTTGAGGTTGAACAAGAATTCTTCTATCTTAGATCTACGATGTTCTTGGACCTTTCAAAATGAGTCATTCTGGTATATCGATCACGGGTGATCGAGGTAGGTGGATTGGTATTTAATTTCCAACTGATGTGCATTTTGTGTAACATTGTGATACAATCCCATGAATGGGGTGTCGTATGGATGAGGCCTTGTTTAATTAAATACCTATAATTGTATATGCAATTTAATGTGATAATAAATTGTTGTTTCGGATCGCTTCTTGGATTCAGGACCACCCCGGGGGTGCGTTCATCTATTTTGTCGTTCGGCTAGGATACTCAAGGGTATTCCTTTATAATAATGATTATTGAATTCCCTTGAGAGTAATTAAATATGTGTTGCATGTATATTTCTTGTTTACAAATTGGGAATGTCCTGATTACTTGTTTAGCTTGAGGGCAGTGTTGTGATTAGCCTGTGGGGAATGTACTTCTTAGACAGTGGGTAATGTACTACTTAGACTATGGGAAACTTCTTCTGTGCCTGTGGGCAGTTGATTTTGTGCCTGTGGGAGACACCTCGTACTCCTGTGGGCAATATTCGATATGACTGTGGGCAGATTCCTGTGTTTGGATTCTCTTTACCTGAGGGTAAGGGTTTATGTGTCTGAGGACACAGGATGTTTTACTTAGAATATTCACTGTGGTGATATCTAAAATTGAATGTGTAAAAGAATAATAAAATGGTAATATAACTGGTAAAGTCAGTTACTTTTGAGTACTTCTTAGTTTATTTCATTTTTACTACTGCACACTATTGTTGCATCTTTTCACACTGTTGGGCACGGTCCTTTGGTGGGTGCCTACTGGGATTTATTTCTCACACCCAGTTTGGGTCATGTATTCGGCCCAAATAGATTACGTTTCTATAGGTGTGGATAAGGGTAAGGGTCCCAATACAGTTACTTGATTGTTGCTGAGAAGTAAGGGAGCATGGGACCGAGCTTGTCTCGCGATGCTACTGGCTGTTCTATTTTTATTTTCTGTACTTCTACTTCAGTTGTATTGTATTGCAGTGTAACATGTTTTGGCTATTTTATATAATAGTGTCATGCCTCATTTTCATATATATATGACTTCTGGTTTCCTTGTTATTATTAGTTATCCATTTCTGTTATATACATTGTTTACTGCTTCCGCTTGTAGTATAGTATTTATCTGTTCTGTTGCGCTACACTTTGAAAAATGAGGGCATAGTTTCCCCACTATCAGACCTGGGCCCTCACTGTTAGTCGAAAGCCTCTGGAATTTGGGGAAATGTTCTTGAGGTCATGTGACCAACCCGGTTCGGGGAACCCGTTGAGTGGCACCCAAAACTGGAACATTACATAATCCATAGAATAATCTCAAATCATATAATTAAATTTCTAAATCAGTTACTATGACAATCCATCAGATTATGGATGAAAATTTTACTTAAATTTTGATTCAGTACCCAATGACCTCTTACATACTTTCCAAAAAATAAAATTTAACATGGGATCATGGTCAGACACAATAGAGATAGGAACTTAATGTAACATGGATATTAGAATGAGATACATTCAAGAGATATGATTTAAAGATAATGTATCATGAATAGGGATGAAATGTGTAGATATAATTAATTGATTAACAATAAACTAAATCACATTTTAACATAAAGATTCCTTCAGAAACCCCACCACAAAATACATGGATATATTTCTCCATTTCAACTCTAGTTATAAAAAACGATGAAACATTCCATTTAGTAATTATCTTTTGGATTTTTATTTTTTACAAGTCATACTTTTCTTATTAAAATTTTCATTATCATTCTCCATTCCATCCCATGATTAATACTACTGATGGTTTTTGTACATTTTAATACACCTAGGACAAACACAAAATGGATGTTCCTAAGCTTCACTCATAAAAAAATTAACTTACAGATAAATTGTAAGAAACCGACCATTTTTTAGAGTTGTATCAGGATTGGTTATGGGTAATATTTTTACATATTTTGAGTACTTTTTTAGTGTTTTTTCATAGATATTTATTGGGTGAAATTTGTGAATTCTGGAAGGATATTTTCCATCGTACAGTTGGAACATTTTTTTTTTAAAGTTGTTCTCCTCATCCCAACTAACTGTGAAAACCCTTTTAGAGAGGTATTTCATAGAAGGTGTATGGTTTTCCAAACCATGAACCATTTTAGGATAAATCCCCCCCCCACTCCCACCTTAGAGGAGTTCCATGGTTAAGGTGCACTGTTTGGAATAAAGTGCACCCCTACCCCAAAAACCATGTGTGGGTTTTTAATTAACATGAAAATTAAATTTTAAATTCCCAAACCCCACCCCCACCCCCACCCCTACCCCACATTTTAACACATAATAATCTCTATCTTGACCGTCAATATTCTCTATTGTTTTATTAGGATTCTGGATGAATTTCAAAGACTATTGAACTCTCTTATTGATGAATATAAGGTAGGATTGAAGATTTTTACATCCCTAGGTATTTGTTTTCTTCCCATTTAGATCTATTTATCCCTCACCCTCCTACTCATATTCCAGGAAAAAAGGGATACTTATCCGCTGTCATTTGTAGATATAGATCTAGGTTTTTTAGATCGTTATTCATTTGATCTGGGATATACGTTTTGAATCAAGATCATGTTATTTGTCATTATTTTAGTTCTTCCACATAAAATTAGGTATATATATTGGTGACCACTCAACATTAAACATTAGGAAACATATTTATTATTCAAAAAACAAAGTCCTTATTTCAATTATGCCTATATAATTTTAAAATATCTATATGATGATTATAAATTTATTTTATTATATTGAATTACATAATTTGGTAAATTATCTAATTACTAGGTTGTGAAATTGTGGATATTGAATTGATTGAGTTGGAATAATTAATTATTGAATTAATTATGTGGATATTGATATTATTGAATATGATTATTTAACTATTTAATTAATTAATGGAAATTGTATTTCTTATGATATTTGTTTAATTGGAATAATTAATTGTTCAATTAATAATGGGGATTTTTATATTGTTGAATTTGAATAAATAATTGTTTAATTAATTATGGGGTTATTGTGATTACTAAATTGTAATAATTAATAATTTAATTAATTAATGGAATAGATATGATTAATTAATTTTATAGTTAATTAATGGGAGATATGTTTTTAATTAATTATTTGATTAATTAATGGAATGATGTGAATATACAATATTACATTGAATTAATTAATTAAATGGTTTTTGTGTTAAATGTGACAGAGTGATATTAGGATTAATTGTAATAATGGAATTCCAATATGAATTGAAATGGTTAATAGTAAAAATGAATTTCAAATGTTAATTTAGATGATTTATGAGAAAAATGGAATTAAAATATGAATTGAGATGATAAATGGTAAAAATATAATTCATATATGAATTGATATGATAAATGGTAATAATGGAATTCAAATCTAAATTGGGATGATGAATGGTAAAAATGGAATTCAGATATTAATTGAGATGATGAATGGTAATAAAAAAATTTAGATGTGAATTGATATGATGGACGGTAACAACGAAATTTACATGTTAATTGAGAATATGAATTATAATAATGGAATTTAGATATATGATATCCCTTTTGGATAGTTAAGACTCTAGCATGGACCGATGTAGGTATTGATAGTTTGGGTGTCCTTTCTATCCAAGGGGTTATTTTGTAAAATAAAGAGTAATTGAATAAATATAAATTATTTAATTTATTTTCTATACATTATTCTTTAAACTATTGAATACACTATTTTGACTGGATGTTGTTTTATACACCATTGGTTATGGACTACTGAGTTGTACAAACATCCTACTCATGCTACCTGGACAGTACCGGAAATATATTTCATGGTTGTGGGATATGTTAATAGAAGGGGCCCCAAGTTAGTATGTTGAGTCGGGATGGGGTATGGATAAGGGAATTGGAATTTAATCTAGGAAATTCTTGGAAGTAGTGAGTGTCTTTATTTTTTTGGTTTTTTATATTTACCCCTATCACATATCGTCATGAAATATCTACATTTTAGTTTTGGATATTGTATTTCCTACATTGGTCATCATGTGATTCTAGTATTTTTATGGTTATGGATATATATTTAGATTATTCTTATTTAATTATATTGTATTTTCCTTTTATAAATAGGTTATAGTATCCCCATGATCAATATCAGTGCCTCTCTTCTAATAAGAAGCCTCCGGCATACGGGAAGTCATGCTTTAGTTCATGTTGTGAACCATCTTAGGACACCAGTGTGTATCACCCGTGTTGGGACATTACAAAGTAGTATCAAAGGAATTTTCTTTCTTTTCTTTTACCTTTATATTTGTGAAAGGTAGATAGGATAGTTGGATTAGTTGGGCCTTGGATAGGAGCTCCTTCATGGGAGTAGATAACCCATGTATAAGGGTAAAATCCAATTACACTTGGTGGGATTATAGTTATTGATGTGTGTTTTTATACTTGATTCTACTTCTACTCAATTGATGAACATGTTGTATAATGTGATTGTTTTTGTTGAGATTTTATAAGGCTTGACTCATGGATTATAATAGAATGATATTTGAGTATGAATGAGTAATTCTAGGCACTTAAGATTATTTTTTGACATGCATAAATTTCAGCATGCATGGGAAAATTGTTTTTGGGAAATTTTATGAGATTGAACTACTTTTTCATTTATTTTGTAATTGAACTAAAAATGGAAATGGATATGAAATTGAAAATATTTAAATTATTAAATATGATAATAAATGTATGTCTAATGATAAATGTGAATATTGAGAATGATCTTACCCTTGTTAGACATGACCAAAATGTAAGATTGTTAAGGGCAGTGATAGCTCCTCGATTTTAACTATATGGATGAGGATTTGAGAAAACAAGTTATGGATTATGTGAAATTCATTTATTAAAATATGTAAATTTGTGTTTCGTGTACTGCGATGTGTGTCTAGAATTTTAGATAGTTACCCCCATGATGATTCTTGTTGAGAGGAAAATAGGAGGACATGGCTGGAGATGATCCTATAAGAGTGGAACCAATGGCTTTAGTAGTGCCAGGTGAGGATGTTGGAGATATTTTCTGAGAGAAGATTTCCAAAATCTCCAATTCATGTAATGATATCTAGGGGGATTGTGAAAATCATGTCTGGTATGATGAAAGATTTTTAGTTGTAGAACCATCCAATGTTTACCAGAGAAGGTGTACATGAGGTGACAGAGTTCTGGATTGATTCCATCGAGACTATACTTAGTCATTTGTAAAATCATTCTAATAAGAGGGTTAATTTGGATGATTATATGTTATAAGGATCATAATATAGTTGGTGGGATGTTTATGCCTAGACTGGATAGGCTGATGGTATGTTATGGAAGGAATTTTTTGAAATGTTCTCAAAAACCATTTATTTAGAGACGCTAAGACAAGAGATGGAATCTGGGTTCATGTGGTTAACATAGGGCAGCATGTCCATGGTGAAATATTCAAGTCACTTTATAGAAATGTATTTATTTTATCTATGGATGGAAATATATTATATTGGTATGGAAACATTCATCCAGGATGGACTTAAATATGATATTAAGTCCCAAGATAACATATTTTGATTAAAGAAATTTTTTAAGGTTGTGTATTATGATCTCATAGCTGAAGAGAACATGAAGGATGATTCTAGTGTAAGAAAGGTTGTTTCTACTAGATAATACCGACGGGTGAATTTAGAGAGTTGGAATTATCACTATAAGAGTGTTACCTAGGAAATAGTTGGAAGAGTGGCCAAGGGGAAGGATCACTTACGTAGGATATTATCTATGTTCTCTACCACCAGTGCAGGGGGCTAGGACACTATCCCGCACACAATATATATCCACCAGTAGAGTTTCAATATTGTGAAGGGATGGTATACCTACATAAGTTCTACAGAAACCTATGATAGACGGGTAGTGATGGAGGAGTTAGATGACACCATAGTGCAGGAATGAGATCTTTATCGCAATATCAGTCTGGCAGTTGGAATTATATTGATCATGGAGAGAGAGGTAGTGGACGAGGTGGTTTGGGGAAAGATCGCCCATTTAAGAATAGTGGGGTAGCTCAGGGGACTCAGACTGCTTCATAAAGAAGAGGGGGGAAGACAACTACATGTAGTTTTAGCCAACACATGTGCAGAGCGAGGTTGGACCTTCAACAGTGATATGTATTATTCTGGTAGCATATACACTATTTATTCCAATATTTGATTCTTTTTTCACTAATTCCATTATTTATACACAACATTTGAATTATTTTATCCTAATAGACGAATTCATGAGTGGGATTATGATGATAGATACACTATTGGGAGTATGGTTGGTGGACATCTATTTTTTCAAGGGGTGTTCTCTTGAGGTTTGGGGGTATCTTTTTCTTTATCTTTGGCATTTCATGCTTTGAACTATTTGTGTGTAGCGACAAGTGAGTGTTATCCTGAGACCAAATTGATTGTTACTAGAGGATACTGACTTTTATATCTCCTAATGGAAACAATTACATTCACTATGGAGAATGGGATATCTAGGTGGGTCGGGCAAGGCCAGTTAACTAGAAACTGCAGGAGCTTACCACCAAGGAAAAAGTATATTTCTATATTATTGAGGTGAAAAGAATGATATATTTACACCTATAGTGGAATGGTTTTGGGATATGTTTTGTCAGACTTCTCTAGGCTTCCACCTAAGAGATATAAGGAATTTACTACTGATATCATGCTAGGGGATTATCCGGTTTCTTTTCCACCAAACATTATAGAACCAACCTATCTTCAAGCACTCAAGACTCAGTAGGTAGAGTTGTAGGATAAGGGATTTATCCATCTTAGTATGTCTCGTTGGGGTTCCCTTGTTTTTTTTTAAAGAAGGATGATAGGACTCTATGCTTATGTGTTGATTACAAGAAGTTGAACAAGATGACTAGGAAGAGTCAGTATCATCATATGTGTATCAATGATCTCTTAGACCACTTGTGGCGGTCTTTTGTTTTCTCAAATATTTACATGGGATTAGGGTATCACTAGTTTAGAGTCCAAACATCTAATATACTAAGGACTTATTTCAGAAGTAGACATGGAATTTATGAGTTATTCGTAATGTAATTTGGGTTGAAGAATGCACCAGTAGTATTAATGCCTCTAATGAAGATATTCTTCCATCCATACCAGAATATGTTTGATTTAGTTTTAGTGGATGAAATATTGGTGTACTCTAAGACTCGTGATTAATATTCACAACATCTGGGATCATCCTGAGTACAATGAAAAGCATCATCTATATTCCAAGATATCTATGTGTCAATTTTGGGTTGATCAGTTATATTTTTTGGGTCACATCATCTCCGAGGATGGTGTGTCAGTGAGCCCAAAGAAGGTTAAGGAATTTGTATCCTGGGAGAAGCCCATGATTTTTTCTAATATCTATAGTTTTTTGGGTTATCTGGTTATTACTAAATTTTTATCTTCAAATTTTCCCATTTTGCAGCACACCCTTAAATATTCATCAACAATCGTATAAAGTGTGAATGGTCTTGAGTATGTGAGAATTACTTCCAAAATTTAACGATTTGATAGAATTTGGTACCAATATTGATCCTACCCAAGCCATGTGAGGATTATATAGTGTTTTGTGATGCTTTTAGAGTAGTTATTGGAAAATAGTTAATGCAAGGATATCATTTGGTGGTCTATGGCTCTTCATAAATGAGGCCCCATGAATAGAACTACCCTATGCACAACCATTAATTAGTTAAAGTTTTTTTATTCTTTCTAGTGTTGTTGTCATTATATATTGGGAGAAAAGTTTATTATGTATACAAATCATAGGAGCTTGGAGAATATATTTTCACTGTGAGATATGAATCTTATTCATTAGTGGTTGGTTGAGTATACGCAGTCATTTAATTTTGAGCAAGAATATATTCCTAGAAAGGGAAACATAATTGCTAACTCTATAAGAAATAAAATATAGGCTTAAGTAGTTTAGAAGTCCAATTCTAAATAGAATATGATTCCTTTACTATATGAGATACATGTGGTGGTTTAGGAGAGTCCAGAGCAAATGGTTCTCATATTAGTTTTCGTAATGTCTATAATTTAGTGAAGGATTATAGAGATGAAGTATGAGGATCCTTAATTTTTTCCTTTGAGGTAAATTCTTGAAGGTAGGGATGCACCTTTTGACTGGATGATAGATGTGGAGGAGATCATCTATGATAGGAATCTAGTTGTTGTTCCCACAATCATTGTTTGGGAGATGATGTATGAATTTCATGCCAAAAAGTGGGAGGTGCGTCCAGGTGATGCCAAAATTTATTGTGACCTACAATGATAGTTTTGGTCATAATGAGAGAAAAAATATATAGAATATTTTGTGACACAATCTTACACCTATCAATAGTTTAAGGATGAGAATCAATGACTAGGTGGTTTTCTAAAGTCATTGACCATTCCAGAATGATATTGTGATGATGTTACCATGGAAATTGTGGTGAGTCTCCAGAGGATGCCTTCGAAGAATGACTCTACTTGGTTGATAATGGGCCATTTTAAAAATGTGTCACATTTTCTAATAGTGTGGGATACATTCTCAATGGAATAGTTGGGGTACTTGTATGTCTGGGAGATATTTAATCTACATAGGGTTCCATAAACTGTAGTTTTAGACCATGAAATTAGTATAACATTGTGATTATAGAAGGGATTTCATAATGAATTTGGTAACTAGTTTTTACTGAGTACGAGTTTCCACCCACTGACAGATGGGATATTAGAGCATACCATCAATGTGCTTGAGGATATGCTACAAGAATATGTCCTATGTTTTGGTGGATCTAGTGATAAGAACCTAGATTTGGTGGATTTTACAATAAAAATAATTTTTATGAAATAATTTAACTGGAACCATAAGAGGAACTTTATAGTAGTCCATACAGAAAATCACTATGATGGTTAGAGGTAGGTGAGTCGTAGTTGTTGGGGCTCAGTCTTGCGTAGAATACATTAGAGTAGGTTTTTCTAATTCAGAAGCATATGGATTTGGCTTAAAGTAGATAGAAGTCATATGGAGATAGATGATGATGACCCCTAGAGATGAAGAGGGTTATTTTTTATTCCTTCAGGTGTCATGAAGATTGGGTCACCATAGGATATAGAGGTACAGAAAGCTATCCCCCATGTTTTTTGGACCGTTTGAGGTTGTTGAGTGAATCAGGCCAGTGGCATATCGATTAGATCTTATAAGGAGATAGATAGTTTTACATGATGTTTTCCATCAGTCACCTATTTTGTGGTATCACTCCAAAAATTTTCAAGTTATTAGTGTAGTTGATGTTCATCTTTAGATAGAAGATTCCATTGAGAAGCATCTAATATATGTGTTGGATCATATTGAGAATGTTTTGTTAGGAAATAATGTACTGAGAGTTCATGTATTGTGGAAACATGGTTGTGTTCATATGGAAACAATGTAGAGAGAAGAATATATATGGTCTTAATTGAAAAATATTTTTAAATCATAATCTTTGAGATTCATGGGAGTACAGTTTGAGAGTGAGTTTTCATAAGTTGGGGAGATTGTAAGAACACAACCTTTTTTGAATATGTCTTGTTCTTCATTACAGGTACTCTTTTGATTTTTTTGTAGTTTTTGTTTGGGTTATTTCTTGGGTACTATTTTGGTTGGAATTTATGAATTTTGGAAGGAAATTTGGTAGTTAACAGTCATAACATAGTTTTTACAAACTCTTCACCATGCTCTAGCTGACTGTACAACCCCTAAGAGAGAGGTATTACATGGAAGGTGTATATTTCTTCAAATTGTGTTCCCTAATAGTAGAAACCAAGAACCGCCCTTGAAGAGGCACACAATTTGGAAAACTTTTCTCCACTTACTATTAAACCATGTGTGGGTTTTCAATAAACCCAAAAATTATATTTACAATTCTTATCTTCCCCAACCATTTTTTCCACTAATCAGTCCTATCTTGACCCAAAACATTCTCTCTCGTTATTGGAGGTTGTTAGATGAATTATTAGGCACCCAACCTCTTTTGTTGGTGAATCCAATGGAATATTGTAAATTCTCACCTCCACAAGTTTATTTTTTCTTCATGTTAATAAATCACTCTCTCGATCCTCTTCTCGGATAAAATTGGGTTCTTTATCCCCTATTGGTTATAGATCTAGATCTAGGATAGTTAAATCTTGATTAATTTGATATTGGATCTAGGTTTTAAATCCAGATCATGTTCTTCATCATGATGTCAGTTGTTCAACTATAAATTGGGTACATCTGTTAGCATCTGTCCATTTTCAAACTTGAGCTAAGTTATATATTATTCAAATCCAAAAGTCTTGATTTCAATTATATGTGTGTAATATTATTATTACTATTTTGTTACTATCATTTTATTTTATTGAATTAAATTAATTAATTTGTTAAATTAATTAATTATGGGGTTTTGAAATTGGGGATATTGAATGGATTAACACATAATAGTTTATTTTGGAATTAATTGTGTGTATATTGAGATTTTTTTTAACAGTATTAATTAATTATTGAAAAAATTAATGTAAATTTTTGTGTTTATGAAATTTATTGAATTATAATAATTAATTATGGAATTAATTATCTGGATATTGAGATTTTTTAATAAGAATAATTAATTGAAAAATTAATTAGACATTTATTAAGATTATTAAATTGGATTAATTAATTTTTAAATTAATTAAGGGAATTTATATGATTAATTAATTTTTAAATTAATTAATATGAGATATTTGATTAATTAATTGTTGAATTAATTAATAGAAAGATGTGGACATGCAATGTAGCTTTAAATTAATTAGTTACTAAATTAATTAAGGGGTTATTGTGTTATATGTAACAGTGTGATATTGTTATGAATAACAAGGGTATTCCAATATAAATTGAGATGATTAATGGTAAAAATTAAATTCAAATTTGAATTGATATTATTAATGGTAGAAATGAAATTTAGATATTAATTGAGATGATTTACGGTAACAATGGAATTCAGATATGAATTGAGATGATGAATTATAAAAATGACATTCAAATGTTAATTGAGATGATGAATGGTATAAGTGGAAATCTGATATTAATTGAGATGATGAATGGTTAAAATGAAATTTATATGTGATTTGATATGTTTAATGGTAACAATGGAATTAAAATGTGAATTGAGACGATTAATATTAAAAATGGCATTCAAATATATTATATCCCTTGGGGATTGTATAGATTATTGCATTATCCAAAAAAGATATTGAGAGTTCAGGTTTCCTTAGGAACCTGGGAGTTATATGGTTAAATAAAGAGTAAATGAATAAATGTAAATAGTTTACTTTGTTGCTTGTAATTTATTCTTCATAAAACTGCATACACTATTTTGACTGGATATTGTTTTAGATGTCATTGGTGGTGGCTTATTGAGTTATACTCACACCTTACTCAAGTTGTCTGATCAGTTCCAGAATATATTTTATGGTTGTAAGATAGGTTAATGGAATGTTTTATGTTATAGACAGCTGATTTGGGATGAATCATGGATAAGGGAACTAGACTTCGATTCCGGACCCTCTTGAGGGTAGTAGTGTCTATTTATTTTGGGTTTTCTTATGAACAATGGACATGTATTTTCATGAAATTTAAAAAATTTAGTTTTGGATATTTTATTTCCTATTATGGTCATAATCTGATTCTAGTATTGTTCTCATTATGGTTATATCTATGTATTATTGTTATTTATTTCTACTATTATGTTACATAAAAAAGAGAGTATTGTCTCCCTATTATTGGTATTATAATCTTGATTGTATTTGGTAACCTCTGGTGTACAAGGCGGCATGCTTGAGGTCACATAGTGAACCACCTCGGGGCTCGGATGAGTGGAACCAAGGTCGGGATGTTACAAAGATGGTACACAAAACCTTTTGCCAAATATAAAAAAACATTCCCTAAAAATGTTACATTTAGGTAACATACCTTTATTTACCAGTGAATAATTGCATTCAAAATTATGGTATTTTTTCAATGATTTATTAATTAGTTATCATAAAGATGAATACACTAAATCTTGCAACAAAATAGAAGATGTTCTTGTGTGAACAGTTTATAGGCGATCATTAATTAAATAATTCACTAAACGATCATGTTCCAAACATATCCTGGTTAATGATGAATTATTTTTTGGCTCAAAACATCGACTATTTTTTTCCATTCATGGTTGTTAATAAATAGTGTAATAATAATCCTTTATCAGTTCCATCCATCTTTTTTACCTCATGTTCAACTATTTCTGAGTGAATATATAATTTTTAATTTTTATGATCAATATATATTCCACACCTTACTCTATATAAATGATGCTTGTACGTTTCAAAATTAAACACCACAACAGCAAGTTTGATATCATGTGTAGGTTAATTTAGCTAATTTAGTTTCAATTGATGCGAAGATTAAGCAATTACCAAATCTTTATACCTAAAAACATAGTTAAGTCACATAAATAAAGAATCATTGTAGATGGAAAATTCACCAACTCTTGGGTAATGGACAAAACTAGATCATTCGCCAATATCCTTTTTTGTTCTGAGAAATAATCATCGCCCCCTTTAATCTAAATGAATTTAACTCTTTTTTGAGTCAACATAGTCAGTGGGCTAGATAAAATAGATAAAAATTTAATAAAACATTGGCAGTAACCATCTAATCTCTGAAAATTCAAAATATATACTATATTTTTGGTTTCTTTACATACTTTAACCTATATTGTTTCAACAAGGTCAACTATTATGAAATATTTAGAAACAATGTTCCTGAGGAAAGAAATTTTTTGCAACCAAACTTCACATTTACTAAATTCTCAATATATTTTTTTTTTATTTTAGGGTTTAAAAAAATAACAAAGTTTCATTCATTATCCTCTTGACTTTTAGAATATACAAAAACATCATCAATAAATACAACCACAAAATTATCTAATAAGCCATGGAAAACTATATTAATGATATCCATGAGTATAGTAAGTGAATTAGACCACCCAAATGGAATAAACACAAAATTATAATGCCTATATCTTGTATGAAAAAACAAATTTGGAATTTCTTCCTTTTTCACCTTCAATTGATGGTACCGTAACCTGGGATCAATCTTCAAGAAATATTACACTCCTTGTATTAGATCAAACAAATAATTTATTTGAGTAAAATGATACATTTCCTTAATAGGGATCTTTTTTAGTCTCTATAATAATGTAAATACTCATTGAACCATCGTTCTTTTTAACAAATAAAATAAGAGCACCACATGGTGAACTGATGGAATGAATAAAAATATTATCATGAAACTCTTACAACATATTTTTAAATTACATAATCTCTACTCGAGCCATTCAAAAATGGGTCTTTGAAATTATCATATAATAATCTACTAGGATAAAAGTAATCTCAACATCATGAGAAGAAATAAGACTTATAAAATCATCAATAAATAAATCCATATATTCATTTTCTACTTGTATGTCACTAATATGACCAATTGCATTATTTTAAACAATAATAACTATATAACATTCAATATCATCTTTAATAAATTTCTCATCTTCTTGATATATTATAAAATGTATAAAATCATTGAATATAACATTAATTGATATGTAATTTATATTAACAATATAAAAATAAATACAATCCATACCTAAAATAATATCAAACATTATTAGGGGTATTTCAATATGATTTTCAGGAAAAACAATCTCATCGATAAAAATAGAAACCTTCCAACAAATCATGGTCACATTAATAGTTATAAATTTATTTTTCACCAAAAGTTTTATCTTCTTTTCATGAGGTGATATTTCCATTTTAGTTGAAAATGTATCCTAAATGAACACATTTGATGATCTAAACTTAACAAGGAAAAATTTTATTTTAATAAAAAATTAATATACCTATCACTACTTTATTAAATGGATTAGCATAAACCATAGTAGTGGGAAATTATTGTTACCCACCTTTATTATTTTGATATTTATAATCACTACCATTTTTAACTAACCTGTAACACACTTTAGCATAACTACTCAACTAACTTCAATTAAATCATATCACCATTTGATGGATATATGTTACCCCATTATAATATTTTCAAGACTATTTTATGTGTAGTCAGGAGACCTATTTCCGAACATACCACACTGATAACACTTCTATAATCCTATCAAACATTCCCTAAAACAATTCTACCACACTTGGAACATATTCGTGGATTACCACTATATTTCATAGTTCTGTATTTCTCTATTGATTCCCACCATTACCACTTCTTAATATCTTCATCACGAGGAACATGAGTTTTAGCAAAATCCATCTAAAATTTCTCAGCATTTTGAACAACTTTCCCATTACATTTATATTTTCATCAGGCCAGTTATTTTTATAAAATCAGTTAAAATAGATGAAAAATATATAAATTTTACAATAATGTTCCTAAATAAAATATGGTGTATACATGTACAATCTTGTAAAATTCTTCATACCCAACTATATAATCATCATCGATTGCCCTAAATTCCAATAATCGTTTCACCATTATGAGGCTAACAACCATAGGGAAATATTTATTCTTGAAAATATTCATAAATATATCCCATTCCATGTAATCAATATCTTTTCTCTCTAATATTTATAACTAATAAAAATCATCCATCAGCTTCTCCTTAAATTAATAAATGGAATGAGTTAACTTTTGGTGTTTTGAAAATACAATGCCATAAAATATATTTTTTGTGACCCTTAAACTACTACTACATCTATAGATCCATAGGATTATAGGGTTTTTTGTTCATAAAATTCTCAAATGTCAATATTTTCCTCTATGGTAAATCCATTTCATTTATAAAATGGGTAAAACCAAAATTTATAGTCTATATAAGCTGATCAATCACATAACCAAATTTCTCAGTTCCAATTCAAACCATTCCAAGATAATTATTTATAAACATATTCCCATCCTGATACCTTCCTACTATAGCTTCTTTATTTCCTCTATGAATATCCATTTGTAATAGACATAGAGTTGATAAAGAAACATGGTAATCATCAAGTTATATATGATTTAAATATAAACATAAATTATAATCTCATAATATTATTCTAGTAATATTTTATTGACATCAAAAAAAATTAATCCTTCACTCAGATACCAACTATAAAGACTCAACATTATAACATTACACAATTTAGTGTCCCTATATAAGTCTTCACGTTCTTATATTCTCAAATCCCTTTTAGTTTTTTCTTTTTGTAGAATTAGGTCATAAGTCTAACATAATAAACACATGCATTTCTAAGTGAGAATTTACACTCAGTTTTCATTATTCAAATAATATTAAAATTTTAAAATGAAACACATTTTATTTTCACAAAAAATATTCATGACTTTATACATGACTTTTTCTTTTTCCCTACTCATCATTAAACCTGGTAAAAATAATTTTAAAATGTGGTTTGAGCACATAAAAAACACAACAAGGTATATAAACAAAGAATTTAGTTAATCTAGTGAGAAAAATAAAAAAAAACTCCTAAAATATTTACATTTTCTATGTTATTATTTGATCATATAAAACAAATAATGTCAAGAAGTAAAACACATTGTTGATGATCTGTTCTATAATAAATTCTAAGAAATGAAAAAAAAGAAATACCTTATAAAGAATAGGGGAAAATACTTGAAGAAAATCATAATTTAAAAAGGCATGAGAATTTGGTTGCCATAGTCTTACAAAAAGTGCACCGACATGCGTCGTACTTGTGTTCCCCACTCTATCGCATAGCTTACATGCACTCACAAACTCTTTTCGCTCAAGATCCAATTTATTCCTATAAAAAGAGCCTTAGGGTATTCATTTTGATGGATGAATTTCCCTAAAGCCCAATTGCTTCTATAGTTAACCTTGTACTTCACCCCCATATTTCAAGATTGTAAAGGTAGTTCTTCAACACCTTGAGTGAAGGATTTAATGAAGAATCATATGACTTAAGTTCTTTTACTATTTGAAATCAATAACATTTGCATGCCTAAAGCTCCCAACCTCTATAATTTAGAAATACTTGTGTGCCACATATTACTTTTATAGGAAGTTGAGTTCCCCACTTTTGAGACCACCTGTGAATACTTCTGAAGTCTTGATCAAAGTCTTGTCCAATTATAACCATATAGGTTGTTCATCACTTAAGTGGATATCAGGTCACCCAAGTCTAATAGAGCACCCATACAAGTGTTCCCTTCTCTAATTGTGTTCCCCTATTTGATTCACTTACTCACTTCAGTCTAAATGATATAAAGACCTCTTCAAATCAATTAATGGATGGGATTCTTCTTCCATGGATCCCTTGTCTAAAAGGGATTCTATTGAGACCTCCACCAAAACCTCCTGAATTATCAAACATTTTGGAAAGGCACATTAGTGTGTCTCTTCTTTGGGTTTGTATTTCCACAGCCAGAGGTTTCCCACATATGTTATATAATAGGTTTTGGATTCATGGATTGTATGTGGGGGTGTATATCCGCAGTCACATGGACCACTCTTCCAGGAACAATGTTGGGAAGTTCCCAGTTCAGAGGAGGGTTTGGGTCCGGACCTCTCCCTTCTCGATGAGATGACCCGAAACCTCTGGTCTCTAGTAGAGAAGGTACAGTTCACACTAAATTTTCTTCCTTTTGAAAATAATTAAAAGTCTCCCTCCCCTATAAGGATCAATTTATGTTCAACCATCCTGGAATAATCCCCTAGCTTTTCATGAAGGAGGTAGCATCATTTCTCCTCTTCTCTTCTTTGGTGCTAAACACCAAAGGTGATATAGGCACAGGGACTTTCATTACCCTTTCCCTCTCCTATTGATCATTCTCAACATGGGAAGCCATCATATTGTAATCCCTTAACCTTCTTCCCTTATTACTTTCATTGGATCCTTTTCCAATGTGAATAGAAAATAGGGAGGGCTTGTCACCCCTCCCTCTTCACAGATCTCCTTGACCTCGTCCATCCTGGTCGTTGTTGGCTTTCCCTACTCCACAAGTAGAGGAAGAAAAGTGTTTTTTCATTATTGAATTTTTCACATCCTCTTGTTTCTCACCCCAATAATGACTTATACAATATTAGATATTCATGATGAGTAAAACATTTTTACAGACACCCACGGTGAAGGAACTATGAGAACTCTTATTGCTGTTCAAAATAGGATATGTAGGAAGTCCTTACAGGGACTGATCTCACTGGATATCCTCTTTTGGAATACAACCCTAATTCCCTTAATTTGGCCATCCTTTTTATAAATAATCCCAAAATTAAACCCCCAAATCACCAAGGAATCCTTTTTAGGAAGTAATCCCAAACTCATTTCTCTCAATGGAAAATACTCTCCTATGATACTCATAAAAATAAATGGGTTTTGATTCCTATCCAAATGGGATATATAGGACACCTCCTTGAGGTTAAAACCTTACTCTTCAAATAAACCTTGTTATCCTTGGGCCATATTCCCAACAATATCTAATCTAACTTGGAAACCCAAATACATTCCATGATCCATGGGCTGCTTAGGTATAAGTCCCACATCACACTTTAACTAAGAACCATTCACTTAAATGGCCATACTGCATGAACATAAATTATATGGATAGGTCCTTATAACATGACCATAAAAGGTATGATGTGTCTCATTAAGAGACACTAAATTATGAGGGTTTTAATTCATTTCAAAAGGATACATAGCTAACCCATTTCATGGGTATGATCCTAATATCAGAACAAGATTTCATCTCCCTAAATGACAAAAAATCATCGAGTTCCCCCTTTGAGTGGCTTAAAAACAAGTATCATTATAAAGATGATTAAAATAAACTTGAAATAGTATATTAGAGGATACCATTAATGTAGAACCACGAATACATATGGAAATCTGCATTTTTGAAGAACCTTGACTACATACTGATGATTCTAAATTTTACACATTTTAATAAGTGATTGTATATTCCAAGGTAAACCTGTGTTATACTTGGTGAATTAATAAGGATTTAGGAAAATATCTTAAATTTATAAAGGGATTCCGGGAGTAGACAATAATTTCCTCCAAAAAGGGTTTGATAAGTCTGACCTCCCATCTTCTCGACCAATGTACATTCCTAAATATCATAATGTTCATACTTAAAGAGCATCATACTTAGAAAGAAGGTAACCTTTGGATAAAAACCAGTAGTAAATTTCTAGTTCCATGAATAAATCCAATGGAAACCACCTGGAAGGGATGATTCTTAAAACATGAACATACGTTTCAAGGAAATACGAAACAAAAACGGTGAATCCAATATGAATCCTTAACCATGTTAATAATGTTACCCACCTATCCGGCCACTATAAATTGATAAATGAATTCTAGAAAAATGAGTCAATAATGCATGTATTCATCTAACAGATTCTTCTTTAATGGGGTTTATTGATGTGTCATGTTTTTCCTTAGAACTCCCTTCAGTCCAAAAAATGCTTTCTTCAAGACGATATCTATGAACATCCCTACTGCCTCTCATGGTAGATCCCAATTCTTGGGAAGGCCATTATCACCCACTCAGCATCTAAAATTTTGGAACTCTAACATGCTGGTAAAGGATTATCATTATCACGGTACAATCCCAACCTTGGAAGCTACTCAACAGGCCCTCCAAGTAAGAAACAATCCTCGATTATCCATCCAACAACGACCGATGATCAAGAAGCAGAAGGCGCCAACCACCTTCTCCTACCGTTTTGGGTCTTTATGTATAGAATGTAGCAACCAGTCCCTCCCATACTACAGTGAGTTGGATAAATAGGTCACTCAGAGCCTCAGTTCTATTATGTGTCCTTCCTTCCGTAGGACTCCCACCAACAATCGTTGCCAGTAAAATCGTGCGGCAATGAACCCCCAACATGAGGGGGTGTTGCCATGGGACATTCCCCCCTGGTCTCTTAGAACTGGGAATGCATGAAGAACCACCAGAGATAATGGCTGGTCAACAAGGAGCAGATTATTGCCACTTCCCTCTTTGGGGAAGTCCATCAACCTAACTTGATGGAAAACAGTGAACAGGAACATACACATGTCGGTATTAATTATGCTTCCCATTAGACTCGTCTGGAAGCGACCCACCAATCCCACCAGGAAAAAATGGTGGATTTCTATGAACAAGAACATACACCTAATATAAATTATCATCTAGCTATCAATCTTTTTTGACTGCATTTAAAGAATCCCACCAATAAAATGTTGTGGAAACTGGTAAACATGAACATACACCTGCTTACATTCACCAATTATGCCAGCAGTCTCGTCTGACTGTATTGAAGGTTTTCTATCAACCATTCTTGACAAAAAATATCTAAAAGGAACATTCACCTACCAATGTTCATCAGTCATGCCAACAGTCTCGTTTGGCGGCACTTAGAGAAGTCATTCAGAAAGCTCTGATGACTAATCGGAGGCAGACCCAACTCTCTTCCCCCATGAATGTGTAATTTCAATACCCATAAACAATAAAAGGTGGAAAGGAATGGGAAAATACACCTACCCCCGATATGGAATGGACAGATATTCCTATTCTGTCCACTGAAGTCACCAAACATATCTTATCAATGGTGAAAGGGTGGATGCAAATCCCTACCTATATTCTGGAAGCATGTCTGGATATTATAGAAACTACTTCAGTAGTACTTGGGTAACATACACATAAATCTATCCCCACATATGGTTTGACACATCGACAATCCATACCGGAGTAGATACACACCTATATTCTAGTCCATGAGGTTCATGGGGCATACTCCCCAATATTATACGTGAAAAAAGATCGAGAACATACACCCTTTATAATTAGAGGTAATCGGTCTGTTCTGATGGCCACTTCAAGGTAGGCACATAAACCTACCCATGATAACAACTTCTCCATGAAATTGGACACAAAAAAGTGTAATATAACATCCAACAAGAAGTCTTGTTAATCACGGTTGGAATAATCAAGATTCAAACTGTAATTTTGCTCCTATTAATGCTGTAGTTCTTGATTACCTCAAACTTTTATTTGTTTCATCTCAAGATCATGTCCTCTCATTACCAAATTATGGGACTGGTAGAAGTAATTCTAAAGTTCCCCATCAGACACTTCATCATGAAGGCTTTCTTCTTGAAAATTCGGTCAATCAAGAAAACTTATCTCTAGATGAGAGCCATAACAACCCTCCTTGTGGCCAGAAGACTAAGGAGAAAGAGGATTCTTCCCTTATTGTAATCCACCATGGTGGTCCTTCCAATGATGAAATTTTCTGTGAAAGTCCTCTCGGTAGTAATATTTTTAATTTTCAAGATAGTTCTATAATTCACAATGTAGCGATGAGAAATCCCTCCTATCTCGAGGCACTTGGAAACAAAAGTCCAGTCATGTATGATGCCTTTTCACTGATGGGAAAAACACTTTCTCAACCAGAATACATCTTAAGGGAACAGCCATTATTTGAACCTCCCTTGGGTCATTTTCCTCATTATATAGAGCGTCCTCTTTGATTAGACCACATAGATAAACCATCAGTGAATTATGATGAAGATATGCTAAACATGAGAAGAAAATTGGAAAAAGGAGAAATACGAGTCAAGTTATGCCCTTTGGAAAATTCACAAACTAACATTACAGAATTGATGGTACAAGATTGTATTCATGATATCCACATCAATTTATGGAAATCTCTTAATCATTTGAAAACCAAAGTTTTACTGTATGATGAATATTAGAATCATGTAAATGTAAAGAAGGGTTTCAATGTCAAATTGACTTGGAATCTCTCTCAGTTTCCCAACATCCAAAGGTTGAAAATAGTAGAGAACCCTTTAGGGTGCATGCCTTAATGCTCTAAAAATGATGCGCTAGTTAATTTCTAGCAGACCATCAGGTGTTCTTATCAGAGGATGTGGTGCACATGGAACATTGAATTTCACTACAATTCAAAATCAACAATGTCCTCCAAAACTGGTCTAATGAAATGTTATTTCCCATGGCTGACTAAAATCAATAGATTTAGCATGTACTCTAATGTATACTAAAGAAAAGGACTCAAATATTTCTAAT
This sequence comes from Viscum album, assembly GCA_963277665.1. Lineage (NCBI taxonomy): Eukaryota > Viridiplantae > Streptophyta > Magnoliopsida > Santalales > Viscaceae > Viscum > Viscum album. The sequence continues at coordinate 193,379,394 of OY728146.1, read as the reverse complement.
TATGGTTAGACCGAAATAAAATAAGTTGTTGAGTTACTTTTACAACAAGCATCAGAGAATATTGAACAAGCATCCCACTTAGAGGATGAAAAATGTAAAATTATGTAAATGTCTAAAATAGCACAGCAGTCTTCTGAAATATGTAATTTGAGTGGTTGTCAGATGATGTACCCAGCTAATGTTCAAACCAAAATTCACAAAATCAGAAGAGCAGTTGCACGAATCTTAGCCATAGAAGTTCAAGAATCACCCCGATATGCAAGGTTGGGGTTCATTTATTTTATCCTTCAAATACATTATACAAAGTTGAGAAGCTTGAATAAGAAGAACAGAAACATCCCCAACCTACAAGGCTTGGGGATTTTTCACATATATAATCCCCTACTCAGTAAAAGTAAGTTTTCTACTGATTAGGTAAAAATCCATGTTGAGAGCGCTTAACTGAACTATCCACGGATTCCATTCATATTACTGTTTGTCAAACAGCTCATGAGAACCCATTATATAGGAGAACAGAGTCTTTTGAAAGATATATAGGGAGAGGATCTTAAAAATATACTAACAAAATTCTATCAATGTATTATGCATCTGTAAATTTCATTAAATTCATTAAAAAAATATCCTCCAAAAAATGTGTCTAGTTTAGGGGAATCAGAAGATGAAGTTATTTTCCATAATATTGAGCACACTAAGAAAAATGAAGAATGTGTATGTACCCAAAATCATAGGCTTACCTAGAATCTAGGTATGCCATCAAATAACCAACTCCCCCCCCCCCTCTGAAAGGAATCTAACCTGGGGAAAGGAAAAAGTCAGATTGTATGTCACTTTTTCACTGGAGATTGTCAATCTCTTTTTCTTGAAGAGATATTTTCACAGTAATAATAGGAGATAAAGTAGTTGAAATAAATCAATACATAGTTACTTAGAAGCCTCATTTATTCTATATGTACATACTAGGAATATCCTCAACATTGACATCCTATAAGAGATCCTCAACTAAAATGATTTATAGTAACTAAAAATGTGGATAATGAGTTCCCTCCATTGGGTAAACAACCAAGGCAGGATCAAACACATCCTAATAAGCCTATTCCCATGGGTTATCCAAGACAAATACCAACACCATCACTAGTGGTTTTTCCAATCATTGTATCAACTCAATCTCCAGTTGTTGTACCTTCACAGGTTCTAGCTCTTCCAGATATTCCACAAATTCTTAAGAACAAAATTTAAGCATTAAAGACTCGATTAGAAGATATGGAGGAATGGAGTGCACCAGTTTAGTCAAAAAAGAAATCTTACCCTGAATGGTTAAACTTGACTAATCCCCCACCAAATTTTTTGAATACCAAATTTCTAATCATTAATGATTTGGGAGATCTGGAACAACATTTAACACATTTTTTTTCTCATTTTGATCCCGTGATGGGAAATACTCAACAATAAGAAGCAGTAAAGACTAGGTGTTTTCTGTAGTCATTACAGGGACCAGCTTTTGTCTAGTATTCATGTTTACAATCTTGATCAATTACTAGATGGGAATATCTCCACTAGAAATTCCTTCTTTAATTTAGCTCAATGCTATTGAAGATGATAGATTTTTATCTTACCAATTGTAAACAAAGAGATAATGAATGATTTTCAGAATTCATTATGTGATGGAAAGGATTAACATATTCTATAAGATGGGTACTCCCTCAAGAAGTGTTGTTTATAATTTGTGTTGAAAATCTACATGATGAGTTACACACACTGCTAATCCTTATTAAAAACACAAGAGGGTTTTGAGACCTTACTTCAATTGATCAATAGATTGATTATTATATTATATAGACTAAGGCTAAAACTCATGTAATTCCATTATCTCTAGGAAGGAGAATAGGGAAAGTAGAGGCTGCTACCATTACACTCAAGAAAACACCTGAACCTGCTTCCACATCAAAACCTTCATCATATCAATGATATTTTCCCCCAAAATGTCATCAGCATCAATCGACTAGTCAATATGATCAGAGAGATCAAAGGCGAAAACAAATTGAGGAATTAAAAAGAATCATTTATTCCTTCCAGAATGAACAAGTTCTTGATTACTTCATCTCAGCGCTGGAAAAAAATTTGGTTCATTTTCCAAGTTTGATGAAACCAAAAAAAGAAGGAGATGAAGATCCTCCGAATTACTATCCCTTTCACCAGATGTTGGGACATCCCGTTCAAGAGTGTTTTTTTTTCAAGGTCCTTCTGCCAAAAAAATGGTGGACTCTGGACATGTGAAACTGAAAAAATTTTCATCTCAGGTAGCATGCGTTACTAATACTAATACAGAGGAAGAATGTAAATGGAAAGAAGTCAAAAGTAAAAATGTGCAGAAATATGATGATTGTATGATTAGGAAAATGATCAACTGAACTCATACCATCTTATGAACACAATTGAAACAACTGATTGTATCTTCCACCAATCCTGCCACAGCAAAACCACTTTCATCAAAATGCCAATCCTTGAAGAAGCGAGGTGATCAGAAGGAAAAAGATCATTTAGAATAATATAAAAATGTGTTAAGTCCAACATTTTCCTTGAACTTGGTAGATTTTATGCCATCTGATTCAAATGAACAGGCACCACACCACCAAACATCAAAAGAAGAACCAAACTATCAGGCATAATCTTTATTAGATGAAGAATCAATCTTTTCTTCTGTCAACATCATCCACTTAACAGATCCTTATGCCAATGTTGAGTCTGATTATAATGAGAATGAATTCCTTGTACCTACTTGGAGAATCAGAGGAAGAGGCCAAGGTTGAGGATACAGGGGAAGATTTGGTAATTCTAGAAACAACAATTTTAACATTACCCTTTCATGAACCATATATGCAGCAGAAACTTGTAGAAGATCCCATCTGTGGGCTCAACAAGAACATGGAGCTTCTTCCATGAAAGAAAAGTTCAGTTCTTACATGATTATTTTGGAGGACTAATTAAAAGTCACACCATATTCTTCTCAGCTGGTAAATAGACTAAGTTAGTCTAATCTACCAAAGCCATGATTATTTCCAACTTCTACTCTGACACATGGTACATCTACATCAGAAGCATCAACATCCAAGACACCTGGAAAACTGCATTTCCATGAAAAAAAACGTAGACCTATGGATCAAAATTATAATGTTTAGAAACAACTTGTACAAGTACCGGCCAAGTTATCAATCTTGGATTCCTTGAATCTATCAAAAGATCTTTGAAAAGCACTTATTGAGGCTTTTTCAAGTCCTCAATAGTTTGAAATAGAGATTATTGCTATTGAGGTTTACCATATTGAGAATGATCCTGCAGAATTTCATGCAGTCATATCTTTTATATATGAAGATGAAGACGATGTTTTACATGGTCATATCAAACCCTTTTATTTATCTGGAATGGTCAATGATATAGACATCTGATGAGCCTTTATTGATAATGGCTCTAGAGTTAGCCTCATTCTCGTTCATACACTTCATCAATTGAGCCTGACTGAATATGACTTATCTCATTTCACATTAATTTTACAAGGATATGAAAATAATGATCAAGAACATATGGGTGATATTACACTCAAAACTCAATTTGGAGATCTTGTGTATAATTCAATTTTAATTGTCGTTTATCAGGACACGACCTTCAAAATTCTACTTTGAAGGCCCTAGCTATATAAATATGTGTCCATAACATTGTCATACCACCAATGACATAAGTATTTTTTTCAATGGTTAAATCGAGACATTGTATGGTGACAAGGATCCATTCAGAACATGTAAATCTCAATACATTGAGGCAATGTTTTATCACACAAAAGGAAAGAGGTCCGTGATATAGGAAATAACGAGAAATAATGCTCTAAATGGTTTGGAAAAGATTCCAGAAAACCAATTAATAGATTTGAGTACAGATTATGTGCTACCCATCAATCAAATTGAAAGGGTAAAACCAAATCTAAGCACTCATCAATTAACATCCATAATGTCAATTGTGGAAACTTGGTCTGATAGCTTGGTAGAAATTATTGATTCACTGAGTAGTGATGGAAGATTAGATGTAGATGTCTTCATAACATTTGTCGAACTACAGCAAGAATATACTTCTTTAATAAAAGTAGAATAATTTTTAGAAATTTTAGAGGAATACAGAGATGTTGATTCCCAATCCATCATCACCTCTTTATTTCCCCATAAATACCCTTTATCATATGTAGGGTCAAAAATTGTGGCCTCTTCTTCAAGATATGTAAATAATTACTCCTCTCCTAAATCAAAATGTTTTGTTTCATCATTTACTATGAAAGTAGAAATAGAAGAAATAATACATAATGAATAAGAAGAGGAAGATCTCAGGGGCACTCCTCTAGCTTTTGAGGAAGGTGTCTCTACCACTACAGAGGAGCTCGGAGAAATAAATCTAGGTACAGAAGAATATCCAATCCCCACTCTAATTAGTGAATCCATGAACTCTAGAGATAAAGAGGTGTATACTTAATTTATAATGAAACATCCAGATATATTTTCTTGGAATTATACAGAAATGCCACGTCTTAATCCTAATTTAGACACTCATCATTTGGATTTTCAAGAAGAACATAACAGATTCTAGTAGGCAACAAGAAGAACACACCCAACTCATGCTTCTATAATTGAAGATGAATTTAATAAAATTATAAAGGATAACTTTTTTAGGGAAGTTCAATATCCCAAATGGTTGTCCAACATTGTCCTAGGGAAAAAGAAGAATGGGAAAATCTGAGTTTACATTGATTTCATATATTTTAACTAGCATTGTCCTAAGAATGGTATTCTAGTTCTGATCATAGAGATTTTAATTAAGTAAATAGCTATCTATCAAGATCTTCCTTCATGGATGGACACTCTAGGTTTAATCAAATCCATATGGCCCTAGAGGATGAATAATCTATAGCCTTAAGATCCCCTCAAGTTTAGTTTTCCTATCGGGTAATGCCCTTTGTCTTAAATAATGCAGGTGCAACATACCAATGTGGCATGAACTATATTATCAAACCCTTTTGAGGGAAATTTGTTGAAATTTATGTGGATGATTTGGTGTTCAAATCCAAAAAATGGTCTGATGAATTGGATTACCTAGAAACCATATTCAATAAACATCAGCAACATAGTTTGAATATGAACCCCTTGAAATGTTCTTTTGGAGAAGCCTCAGAAATGTTAATTGTCTTTGTTTTATGCTATCATGGTATCAAAGTTTATCTCCAGAAAACAAAATCAATTATTGTTAAGTCACATCATTGAAATTTGAAACAATTAAGAGGACTCCAAGGACAGTTGGCCTATATTTTATTTTTTATTTTCAATTTGGAGGGCAAGTGTTTTCCCTTAACCAGATTAATGATGAAGGGAGTCACCTATAAATGTATTGAAGACCACCAATAAGAATTTGATACAATCAGAAGATATCTATTGAGTCCACTGGTATTAATTCCATCTGTTGAGGGAAGACCACTTATTCTCTATTTGACATCTTTAGAGAAATCATTTGGCACCTTCCTTTCCTTATAGAATGATGCTGGGAATGAAAATGGTCTTTATTATCTCATTTGAACCATGAATGTTGCAAAAACATGGTATTCAAGTATTGAAAAGTGTTGTCTAGCATTAATCTTGGCAGTTCAGAAATTGAGGTACTACCTACTACATTATGAGGTCCAATTGGTATATCACAATAACCCACTAAAATTTATCCTCATTCTTCTTATTCTTACAAGGCCTCTATCATGGTGGTCAGTTATTTTTAAATGCATTGATATCCATTTTGTGCCTCAGAAGTCATTAAAAGGCCATGCTCTGGCCAACTTCCTTGCTGAAAATCCGTTTGCTAAAGATATATCATTGAATACTAAACTTCCAGATGAATTTTTTTCTCTATTTGAGATAATTCCCAAACATGGGAAATGTAATTTTACAGTTACTCTAGAATTACAACAGTGAAAAGAATGGAAAAACTAAACTCAAAAAAGTTTGGTTACGAATCATATATATCTCTACATAAAAGGCAGTGTTTCCTAATTCCTTCATATTATCGAAAGGTAGTACCAACAATGAGGTGGAATATCAAGTAGTCATTGTAGTTTTTGAATCGGTAATTCTAGTGAAAGTGAGTCACTTGAAAGTAAAAGGTGATATAGAATTGGTAATTAAAAAAAATAAACGGGGAATATTCTATCAGAAAAGAATAGTTAATCCCTCTGTGTGATTATGTCATAGGGTTAATGGCTTAAATTCCCTCAGATCCTACATTTTATTATATCTTGCGATCACAAAATTCCCAATATAATGCATTTGGTAATGTAACTATAAACATGGAAGATCTAAATGGGGATTATATAGTCATCAACATTGCTCATTGTCCAATGGTCACACATTTTGTTCAATCCAGAATATAGGAAATTAATAAAACTAGGCCTATTTCTGAGTCGTATGGTCATACCACAGGATGGAGAACACTCATTGTGAAATAACATAAAAATAGGGTACATCCACCAGATTGGGATGAAAAAGAACAGATCCAATGATGAATGAACAATTTTACTCTTTGTGATAGTCCAGACCACCAGAAGATCCTTTAAAAATGAGGCATTGATGGAATCCTCCTCAGATGTATTGATGGAGATGAAACTGCAGTTGTCATGAAAGTATTGCATTGAGGAGCTTGTGGTGCCCATCAGTCTCGGAAACGACTCTATGATCAGATCCGAAGGCTCGAACTTTTCGCCTTCAATGACACATAATTGTATATATTTCCCTATGAATTTTCATCACTACCAAGTGCATTCCAACTTTATTCATCAACCCCCGGAGATTCTACATACAGCTAAATAATCTTGGCCACTTTCCACATGGGTAATATATAAAGTAGGACCTTATCCTCTATCCATGACTAAGAATTTAAAGTATATTCTTTCTACTACTGACTTCTTCTCCAAATGGTTTGAGTAAATACCTCTTGAAGAAGTTGGATTCAAATGAATTGTTTGTTTTTTAAAAAACTAATATCATTGCCAGATTTTGTGTCCCACATACTATTTTGATGGAAAATGGCACCATTTTTTGTTCTGATGAGGTAAAAAAGTAATATCATGAACATAATATCAAATCTAACCATTCATCTCACTATCATGCAGTAAACTATGGACAGATAGAGGCCTTTAATAAGACCCTATCAAATATACTCCATAAGATGGTGGATAAAGATAAGAAATCATGTCCCGATAAACTTTTGAATGCTTTATGGTATTATTGGAATTCTACCCATACTACCACCTAGGAAACTCCTTATTAATTAGTATATTAAACAGAAACAATTTTTCTAATTGAAATGCAATTTTCATTACTCATATTTGCTATATGTGATTACTTGTCTATAGATGAGAGGTCTCAAAAACGGTTTAATGAGCTGGAATGATTAGACATGAAATGATAACATACGTTTTATCATTTAAAAGTCTATTAGAACAATATAACATGAGATTTTAACAAGAAATTTCACCTCTGTTCATTTCTTCATGGAGAATTGGTATTGGTCCTCAGGACTCCAATGATACCATGAAATAATCCTCTACATCTTGAGACAAATAGAAAAGGACCTTATTCCATACATAAGTTCTATTCAAATGGAGATTATGTCTTAATATCAATGGATGGAGATCTTATTACAACTCCAACCAATGTGATATTCTTGAAGAAATACATTGTGTAGTAGCAACATTTATACTCAATGAATGAATGAAAACTGCATAGCCCCCATGTCTTTACTGCAATACTTAAAACTGCAAAGTACAAAGTCCTAGTTTCAAGATGTTAAACTGTGTAACAACCATAAGTGTCCATGCTGCATGAAGTTAAAATGAGTATCATAATTTTCCTTGTCACACAACGTTAAAATAAAATACACTATTTTTTCCCATTACATGACTTTAAACAGTATGGTTAATGTTTTTTCTATTTTATGTTAGGAGCTTCCTTGATCAAGAATCATGGAAATCATTGCTACTCTTTAGTATCACATGAGTCCCTCGCATCCCTATGTATGAGTTAGATATATATAGGGATCTTGTTTCAAGAACTATGTGTGTCTTGATTCTCATATATTTGAGATACATAGAGATTCCTGGATCTCCAATCTTGGGCCCATCTGTAATCACAAATTTTTTTATTTCCTTTTTTCTTCTCCTGTATATGAACTATATCTATACAGAGTACTCATTTAAGGTACATGATTTTATTTTCATACTATCTTCTGTCTTAAATTTAGTCATTCTTCTAGAATGTATTAAAGCCCCCGTCTCCCATGTCAAAATCAAATGATGTGGGAAATGATTCTTTAAAGAACAACATATAGCTTGATTCTCATCTATATGAGATTCGTAGAGGTGCCAAGATCTTCAATCTTGGGCATATCAATGATAAAAAAACAAAACCCCTTTATTCCATATATAAGAATCAAACCCGCATAGAAAATTTTTAAAGAACCACATATATCTTGATTCTTTCCCATTACAAGACATGTAGTGAAACTTGGATTTTATACCTCAATCCATCTACAAGAATTATTTCTTTTCACATCGGATCATCTTTTTCCTGGCCACATAACAATAAACTACATGGAAATATAACCCCCATACTCTTCAATTGTGTCACCTTTTTGTTATAGAAGTAACCCTTACTGCTCCTTGTTTCTCACACCGAAAATAGCTCACACGGGCTTAGGAATTGGGTAAAAGGATTATTTATATAAATAAGGTGTCCTAACTACATGACTTAAAACAACACAATATTATGTCCTCACTGCATGACATAAAATTTCATAGTTTTATATCCAAAAAACACCTTTATAATAAATTTTAACCATTTTTCGTACATGTAACAACCCATCCCCTGGGGCCTATGTCGTGAAAATCCCAAGCCCACCTTCCATAGGCCAGGGGTTAGAGACTAGCACCAAAGGCGTAATTCCCTAAAACATGGTAGGTATTGCCTTTATAACATATAACACACACAAAAGGAAGCACACAGCTGGACGAAACACCAAGTAAACTATTTAACAAAAGTATGCTGAAAGTAAAAGGGGCCTAAATACAAGCCCAACTAGAAAGTACAAGTACAACAGAAATTAAATACAACTAAAGAAAAATAAAATACAGCTGCTGGATTGTCGTCTAAGGTTACTACCTGAAGGGTGGGTATATATCGTATCCTCAGCACTCAAAATTTGTTCATCTTATCCATGTACCTACAAGCCCTATCATCCACCTCTAGGTACCCTCCAGTCCCGGTACTCTCAACCTCAGTCAGTGATGTCTTTCATCTGCATCCGATGCTATAAGGTGAGGGCATAGCCTATGCAGTGGTGAGTATAACGATACTTAGTAGAGACCCTGAGACCCTCAAGGTCTCCCAAAATCCAAAAATGATAAACCAAAAATTAAAAAATCAATAGATAACCCTACTTAGTAATATGCCCAAACATATACCTAAGTTATTAAGTAATCCATCTAAATAATAGGGAAACCCCAAAATTATTGACTCATCTCAATCAGGATTTTATTCTAGGGGAGGTATCAAGTAACATCCCGAGTCATATTATCAAAACCTCGACTACTGGAGAACTACTTATCAATTGAGTACAGTGGTCATGTCGCAACACCAAGCGTGCTTCCCACTGTCCATGGACTGCTGAGGTGCTCCTCCAGTCATGTATTTTGGGTCTTCCATGTCACACAGAGGTTCTCCCCACCATGAGTCAACTGCATCACCAAGCACGCTTCCCCTAGTAGGCTGCTGAGGTACTCATCCTATCGAGAACCGTGGGTCTGCCGCATCACCAAGCACGCTCCTCCACTATAGGTCTTCTGTGACACCAAGGCACTACCCACTGGGCTAGTAGAGTCACTCTGAGTCAAAGGGTCAGTAGCCATCAAGTCTCAGCTAGCTATCAGGTCTTTGTACTACGCTCTCTCATCTTTAGGAGGATCCTCTCTATGAGATACTGGTGGATACTCAAACTATCATGAAGTCACATAGAGAAGTATCTTGAAGGCCTTCCATGCCATAGGAGTCTCAACACAATAGATGGTTCATCAATCGGACACCCCGGTCTGTGAGTTATTAGTCTTTTAGTCCCGGGGGCCCAGTTGGATTCGGGCACGATCCAACCTTACTATATCTCAACTCCAAACTAAACTCTAGTGGGGTAGACTCAAAGGTACCATCATGCCCCATGATTACCAATTCCACTGACGGTTTTTCAAACAGACGTCCAGTGCCAAAGATATGTCCAAAAGAAAGTAAAGGGTCGTAGTGGGCCCGAGTATCGTCTGTCCCGATCAGGCTGACCCGGCCTGACCCATTGGGTCTGGCCAAGCCCGTTAGGTGGGCCAGCCTATTGGGTTTGTCCTAGCCTACTGGGTCCAGCCTAGCAGGCCATGAGGGGCCGTGGAGGTCTAAGAGGACGCGAACCGACCGTGAGGGTGCAAACCGGCCATGGGTTGGCACGAGCACTACTGGAAATTCAAGCTATATCCATGATTTGAAACTGTGGCTATAAGTCTTCAAATCATGGATATAGGTAATAGCCACGGTTTGAGGAACTGTGGCTATGTTTGGTGTGGCTATAGGCCTATAATTATAGCCATTGTTTGGAACCATGGATATAGGTCTAGAGACATAGTTTAAACCATAGATATAGGTATACATCCATGGTTTTAACCGTGGTAATATCTCTATAGCCACGGTTTTAAACTGTGGATAAACTATAGGAGGGAAAAAATGTATTACAATTGTTAGAAACAGTAGCATTAGACCTATATCCACCTTTAGAAACCGTGGCTATAGGGTCTGAAAAACCATAAAAAATCTAGGGGTGTCCAGGGTCTGTCTGGGTGAGTGTCCAGGACAGGCCCTAGACACCCCCCCCCCCCCTAGACAGAACCTCGAAACCCCCCCCCCCCCCCCCAAAGACCCTTGACACCCGCCAGGACAGACCCTAGACACCCCCCAGATAGACCATGCACACCCCTCAGACAGACCCTAGACACCCCCCCCCCCCCCCCCGGACAGACCCTGGACACCCCCAGGACAGCACCTGGACACCCCTCCCCCAGACCCTGAACACCCCCCAACCCTGTACATATCCCAATGGATACCTTGGACACCCCCCCCCCCAGATAGACCCTGGACACCCCCCAGACATACCCTAGACACCACCCCCCCCCCCCCCCCGGACAGACCCTGGACACCCCCCCCCCCCCCCGGAGAGCCCCTGGACACCCCCGCCCCCCAGACCCTAGACACCCCCAGACCCTGGACATATAACCCTGGAAGGCCCATACCTCTACTCCCCTGGACAGCCACCCCCCCCCCACCCTCCTAGACAAACCCTGGACCCCCCCCCCCCCCCCCCAGAACCTGGACACCACCCCATACCCCCTGGACAGACCCCAGACACCCCCCAGACAGACCCTGGACACCCCCAGACAGACCTTGGACACCCCCCGGACAGATACTGGACACCCCCCCCCAGACATCCCCTGGACACCCCCCCAGACCCTGGACATATCCCCCTAGACAGCCCAGACCTCCACTCCCCTAGACAGCCACCCCCCCCCCCACCCTCCTGGACAAACACTAGAACCCCACCCCCACCCCCAGAACCTAGACACCACCCCATACCCCCCCCCCCCCCCAAGACCCTGGACACCCCCAGACCTTGGACAAATCCCCATGGATAGCAGAGACATCCACTCCCCTGGACTGCCACCTCCCAACCCTCTTGGACAAACCCTGGACCCCCCCCCAAACCTGGACACCCCTAGTCCTGCCCCCCCTGCTAGTTTTCCCCCTAACCCACCTTTCAGTCCCTTCCAAATTAAATTATACACAAAATATACTTACATAATAAGAATTAAACAAATCTAAATATAAAAAAACACATAATTTCACTTACATGTGTCTCCCTATAAGACAATCTTTCAAAGAAGTCTGGAACCAGCTCAAAAGTACCTATAACACAGGGTAGAACATAGTAGTTCTCATCCCCTACAATTCTCGTAAAAAACATCTTAGAATATTCACAAATAATATAAATCAATAAATAAGAATAGGGCAGCCCCCCCCCCCCCCCACTACTGGACCCCCCTGGACAGCACCCCCCCCCCCGGACAGTAGCCCCCCTACTGAACCCCCCTGGACAGACCCCCCCACCCACTGCAAGCCCCCCCTGGACAGCCCCACCCCACTACTGGACCCCCTAGACACCCCCCCCCCCAACCCCACTACTGGACCACCATAGACAGCAGCCCCCCTGGACACCCCCCCCCCCCCTGAACAGCTGTCGTTGGACCCCCTAGACTGCCCCCACCCCCCACGACTACTGGACCCCACTAGACAGCACACCCCCCCCCCCACCCTGCTATACCCCCCGGGACAATAGCCCCCCCAGCAGCAGCCCCCCCTGCTGGACCACCCTGGAAAGCATCCCCCCCCCCCCGGACAGCACCCCCCTGCTGAACCCCTTGGACAGAACCCCCCTAGTGGGAGTTTTATTTTTTATTATATATTACTCTATAATAGTGGATGATGGTGTAGAGTGTCCATAAACTATTTTTTTACTATTTTTGGGTCTTGATACTGGTGTAGGTGGGTTTTGGGTGATGTCGCGATTTCTAGGAGGTGGTGTGGCTGCTGGGAGATTTCCAAAATATTGGGTGATTATATTTGGTGCTACAGATACTGGGAGATGTTGTTGAGTAGTTATGATAGCTTCTAGATAGTAACATCAAGATGGATGTTTGGTGATGGATGGTTGTAGAGGCTAAAGTTATGGCCGGTGTTGGCTTAGAGGTGATGGAGGTTCGGTTTTTGTGGACTGTTTTGTTAACAGAGATTGGGTGCTATTGTTGACTGTGAGATGGTAAATTGGTTGTTTGCTGGTTTTTTTTGTGGTTCAGGATGCCTCTTTGATGGGGTGTGTTGCAGGAGTGGCATGGGTTGGTGGTGGTGGCTTGGGATGTAAATTTGAGTACATTCCAAGTGGTTGTACATTGTTGTTGGGTTATATGTGTTGGTGCTATTAATGTTGAGTGGGTTACTGGACACCCCCCCCCCTTACAGTAGCCCCCCTATAGCCCCCCATCCCCCTGGACACCCCCCTTCTTAGACAGCACCCCACTCCCCTTGCAGTGGCCCACCCTGCAGCCCCCTTCCCCCTGGACACCCCTCCCCCCGGACACTGGACACCCCCCTTCATGGACAGCAACCCCCCCCCCCCCCCGGACACTCCTCCCCCCGGGACACTGGACACCCCCACTCCCTCTTGGACACCTCCCACCTGCCTGGACACCCCCCCCCCCCCACTCCTAGACACCTCCCCCCTGCCTGGACAACCCCCCTCCTTCCTGGACACCCCTCCCCCTGCCTGGACAGCCCCCCCTTCTTGGACAACCCCCCCCCCTCCCGGAAACCTCTCCCCCTGCCAGGAAAGCACCCCCCTGATAGGGTGTTGGGGGTCTATTGTGTCGTGGAGTGTGGTTTATATGTGGGGTATGACTGATAACTGCCTGAGGGAAGAATTGTAATTGCATTAGTAATTTGTTAGGTGAGATTTTGGAGTTGCTTAGAATATTAATTGGGGCTGGTGGGGAGTAGCTGGTGGAGGTCGGGAAATATTTTTTTTTTGGGTTTCCTGTACATCAAGATTGAGGAGGCCCCACCTCGGCCATGGCTTCGAGCAGTGCTTCAGAGAGATTATCATCCCTTCTTACTTCTTCTTCTTCTTTTTCTTTTTGTTTTCTGTTTTAATCCTTTTGTTGAAATTATAAGTATACCAAGTTATCATTTTTAGCACCAAGGAACCTATAATTTTGTGCTTTCATTGATTGTGACATTGAGAGTTCAAGTGTCCTGAGGATCATAGGAGGATGTCAAAGGTTCAGATGACTATGCTGGAAGTAATCGACGCCTGTCTGCGTAAGGTACATGTGTTGAAGAAATTTTTTCAGGAAGAATCTACATCGAAAAAAATATCTCGCTGAACTGGAGCGGCATGAAACCGGATATGAAGAACAGAAGATTCTTCTAGTGACTCGTGCTGTAGTGGCGCAGTAATTTACTGGTCCGGAACATGGAGTCGAGAATTCTCCTTGGTGGGAGGAAGAACATGAAAATTCAAATCTAGCTTGATCAGAAGATGACAATCAACAACTGGAAGAGAAGTAGTGGACCGTTCAGAACGAGGCACAAATTGTGTAGCAAGAACTAATGTCTCCCACCACTGTCATGTCAGAACATCTAACGAAGATGCAGCATTCTGCGCAGATGCAAATATCGGCTGAATTTTTCGATCAACATGTACCTCTAGATTCTTTGATGCCTTATTCTGTGAAGGATACGCGACCAAGAGTTCTTCCTTATGCTCTTGGTTTTCCTGTTCCTATCTCTTCTCCTAGATTTTTGTGTCATGTGCATGTGGAATTCAACTCAAAGAAACAGTACAGGATTCCAGTTGTGTTGTAGGATCCACGAGCAATATTCCTACTAAATCTGAGAAGGAACATACAGCAATTCCTTTTCATGGCCTCTGAGATTGTTAACCTCATGCAAAGGAAGTCAAAGGAATGGAACTTTTCTCTTAATATTGACATCTCTAAGGCTTTTCACAACCATAAATGGAGTTTTCTCATTGAGATACTTCGCAGGCATGGGTTCTTGAATAGATTATTGAATCTGGTTAACACTATTCTTGGATCCTCATGGATGTCAATTCTTGTGAACGGTGCACCGAGAGGGTTCTTCTGTTGCTCATGGGGTGTACGAAAAGGTGACCCCTTATAGGGTATACTGTTTTCAATTGCAGAGGATTGCATAAGCTGATGCATCAATGAGCTTTCTCATCTGGGTATTTATAAGAGGATTAGAGTCGGTTTTAATGATCATGCCCCACCATATCTTATCTATACTGATGACATTGTATTGTTGGGGAAGTTTTCAAAGAGATCCATATCGTATATAAAGGCTCTTTTCACTAACTATGAGGATGTGGTTAGACAGGCCATAATCTGGGACAAATCATCAATTGTTTTTGGAAATGAAATTCCTATTGGAAAAAAGAACACGATCACTTGATACCTTGGGGTGAAGAGGGGATCCTTTCCCTTTCAATATCTTGGGGTGAAGAGGGGATCCTTTCCCTTTCACTTGATACAAATGGTCGTGAGGGATTATTAAAGAACATAAAATCCTGGTGAGAAGAATTATATGGACATGATCAATCTTTGAAAGGAAGTTGGTCACAGTGATGTGGAAAGAATGCATAAAACCTATGGAAATGGGAGGATTATGGGTCAAGGATTTTCATACCATTAATGATGGCCTGATTGGAAAATTCACTTGGAGGTTGATCTCAAATGATGTTGATGATGCATTTCTGTCAATAAGGTTCAAAAAACGGCTATATAATGGATATAAATACTACCTTGAATCCTCAGTATGGGCTTTCCATAAGTAGGCCTATGAAATGAAATGCAGGATACTAAATGGTTGGCCAGTAGAGACTCCACTCATAGTTTCTGGAACACCTTCTGGCAAGATAATCCCTTGCATTTTATGAATGTCCCATCTGAAGTTACTTCATTGTCCATCTTGGGTTTTCTCTCATATCATATTTCAAATGATTTGAATATTTTTGACTATGTGTTGTCTCAAGTTAATAATTATGCATTTATAGATTGTGGAAAACTAATCTGGCATCGTAGTAGGATTGGGATTTTCGACCCCAAAGAGTTTTACATGATTGTATGTGGCGGTACTGACCAGGTCCCAACCTGGCTTATGAATTTCAGATCTCCATTCATTTGGCCATCTAGGTTTATCCTTCTTCGAATAATCTAGAAAAATAGACTTCCTACCACTGAAAATTTGAAGTGAGTTGCATTTCAGATAGCCTCCAGGTGTGCCTTATATATGTAACACCCGAGATTTTTTATGAGAAATATTTTCTTTTATGCTATATACATCATCAAACGTATCTTTCACTACACACAACACTATCTTGGCTTGGTTTACATGCAATCGCGACCTTCCTCGATAGCTTGCGTTGTACACAATATCGAGTTTCACTAAACAACGATATGCTATTAAAATATTATTAAAACTAGCCATTATGAATAGTAATACCAACTTTTTGAAATTTTATAAATTTTATCTTTCAAAATGGACTTCATTTTAGGATTCGAAATATCAAAATTATCCTAGGGTGAAATTTTGGTATTTTTCTGAAAACATTCAATTTTTGATGAATAGTGAAAACACTGGGTTACTATTTGAAAACCGACTTTTTATTTAAATAATTATTTATTTTATTTAAATTTATTTTAGGTCAAAATTGATATATAATACCTATATAATTTCAATTTAATTCATTGGAGTCATTTTATAATAATTTTAGACATATAAAAATATTATTGAACTTTTCACCGTCTTTTACCCACCTCTTAGGAGAGTTTGAAAATTTACATAAAACATAATTTTACCACTCTTGTGTGTGGAATTTTGAAAATACAAGAGACACGATAAACATCAAGGAGTAAAATTTGGTTCAATAAGATAAAAATAATTTTTGGTGAATAGTAACTTTTTACTTTTATTTTTCACGGTTAAAATTAAATAGGATAATTAAGGTTAAAAATGGTATTATTATTACCATAACAAATGTCCTAATTCTATTGGATAAGATTAATTCAACCAAAAACAACCTTAGGAATAAAATATGACCATTTAGGCCCACTTGGATTAGATTAGGTCATTTAATATTATTTTATTTAAAGAATAGTTAAAATAGTTAAAATCAAAGTTTAATAACTAAAACATTTTTAATATGGTTTTTACAGAAGATAAATTCGATTATAAATATTCATTAGAAATATAACACTATTTCCTACATAATTGTATTTTATTTATTATTTTTATACTTAAAATAATTTATTTTATTTATGACACAATGATGATGCAGTAATTACCTTATTAAGGAAATATTAACATAATTGATATTATAAATACCCAAATAAATTTAATTTGAGACTTTTTAAGAATTAAACTTATTTTATAGTTTAATATGATATGTTAGTATTTATTTAATTAACTTTTTTGTTTCTAATTAGTTTTTTATAATTTTTACAAAAATCAATTACTAAATGGTGTCAAAATTGACATAAAATAGTTTTTAAAACAAATATTATATTATTAATTGTACTTTTATTCCAGAAAATATATGTTTCGGTAAAATGACCTAGATAAAGATATATATATTAATAATGAACCACTTGGGGTTCGTTTTTCTTGTTATAGTAAGTTTATTAACCATATAGTGTAAGAAAAGAAGAAGACATGGTAAAAGTTAAATTATTAAACGTAGAGTTAAATCTAAATGATAAGGTTACAATAGTAACCTAAACTTGTCCAAATTATATTGGGTGAGATTATTTCAACCAATCACCACCTTATCTTCGAAATAAATCAATTTAGAGCTATTAAAAACCGAATATGACTTTATAATGAAATAATATTTTTAGTTTTTTCAATGGTGCCCCTCTCCCATATATCAGGGCACCTCTTCCCTCTCCTACTCACACCACTTTGAGCAATAAAGATCGGCCAAACCCTTCCAAATTATCTTATCCACTTCCCTAGAAACATCCTAGAGGTTCTGGTATTCTTAAAAGTCCATCCTTAGTTCCCTAAGAGGAGGTTAAGAAGAGGCGCGTCAAAGAAGAGGTAATATCCATTACCGACCCTTTCCAATTTATTTCTTCTTCAAATTCTACATCCTTAGTTATTTCATTATGAAGTAATAACATCAGTATCACTCATATACTGATATGTTTTTATAAATATGAAACAACACTATTTCACCTTCTATCCATCCTACGGAAAATGAAATCACCGTGTGTGCGTACGTACATAATACCGTCTCTACGCCGTGGTGTGATCTGTTTTCCACCACCACCTTACATTGATGGGTATAATGGTGTAAATAATAAGTATATAGGATTATTATAAAGTTATATTGATTCTTAATTAGTATACATACACTTCAATACAATTCTACGGTCATGGGAATGATATCATTGCTCGTGCGTACGTACGGCCTACCGTCTCCACGATGTGATGCGACTCGTTCTATATGATCTTCATTGCATAATGATTATATAAATGAATTTAATGAATAAATATGATATATATTAAACTAATACCATGCTAGAAATGACGTATCTATATCCTAGAAATAAGAATAAAAATTTATTCGACAAAACACGCATAAGAACAAAAAAAGCAATAAACACTCGAATAACAAGTAGCAATGAAATATTACTAATAAGAAGCTAAGAATATGACCATATATGATATCATAACAATGATTAAGATTCTGGAATATGTCAATGACATTATTTAAATCATTATACAGCAAATTCGGACACATACAAAGCATATCAGACCTAGGGTAAGGGAAAACCTCACAATCTCATTTTTATCCGAGATTGTTTATACTTCAGAATTTACTGGGGAATATTTATCATCCACATCCATGTTTCCTCAATATGTAAGATTATTTCTATCCTCCTAAAATGTTTTAAATCTAATTTTACCCATGTTTGAGTTTTTATTCAAAGATATGAAAGGAATCTTTTGTCGTTTTTAGTATGAGGTACTTTTTGACTTTTCAGACCAAAGTATGAGAAGATTGTTTTTTAACTTATACGGCCTGAATGGACTTTTAGAACTTTATTTCTACGAAGCTTCCTTTATAGTTTTTCATTTTTATTTTTAATCAACTTCTTTTAGATTAAAATTGTATGACATTTTAAGAAAGGAAAAATGTTTTTGAAGTAAAAAAGGATATTTTCTCAAGAATGGAGTTCAAGTGTTTTATCAAAATTATTTTCCATATAAGATAATATAGGGTCATATTTATATCCCTATTTTTACAATAATTTGATTATGTTATGATGGAATTATGTTTATGATGTCCTTTTATCTTATATGTATTATGTAATGATGGAATGAATGCTTATGAATCCTATTCTTATTACATGGGTTATGCTATGATGTATGATTTATGATTTTGTGGCACACATAATAATGGTTTCATTATAAGATGGGTGGGACCTATATCTCCCTCCAATGCATTAGGTAAAGATTTATATCTCATGAGATAGGCAGGGCTAGAAGGCAGGTTAATCCAGTTCAGTGAAACAGGACTGAAACGAGGCGTGAACTCGGTTCAGAAATGGACTTTATCCACTAAGATGGTCTTGGCAGCAATGACTTGGCTACTATAGAAATCATATCATCTGCTTAATGTTTTCCACAATTACAAGTTTTATTCCCATACTATTTTATCATTATTGATGTTCCATTATGATCTATGCCTTATGTACTTCCATGTTTTAACTCATTTCTCAAGATTTTCATGATTAAACGTTATGGTCATCTTTTTAAGTTCAAATGTATATGGTTTTTTTTATTTTCTCCATGCTAACCCTTACTGAGCATTTGATCTCACCCTTTATATGTTTATTCCCCAGGATATAAAGAAAAGTTTTAGTTAAGAAAACAAAATGGGAAGATCTTTATGGGAGATGTTGAAGATGTTTCACCATAATTAGAAGATTATGTTCCGAGTTTCCAAACACACTAAACTATTATAGTCCTTTGGTGTCTATTTTTGTTATGTATTAAGTATTCCACAAAAGTAATTTAATTTCCATGTACGTCATGCTTTGGGTCTCTACAATGTAGGGCTGCAGAAGACACCACACAGCATGTGTTTATGGAGTGCGTCCAGGCCCGGCAACTCTGGAGTTATCTGGGAATGTTGTTTGGGCTTGCGGTGGACTCTAGCATTATGCTTACGGATTTGATGCCCAATCTAATGCATATTCACTCCAGTGAGAAATTGGTAAACCTCCTCCCTATTGTAATTTTGGCGGTCATTATGTCCTTGTGGGATTCGAGTATCATGGCTCTATTTGATGGCGCACATGATGCTGGCTGGAAGGGAATGAGCCTTTTCTAAGGACCCTATACTGGGGCCAGGACCCTACACTATGGAGTGAATTTATTAAGGATCTGATAATAGGAAAAGCCTTATCATGATTGAAAATTAAATTTTTATTATTAAAAACGTTTTAAAGAAAAAGTGAGAAACCATTTTTTCAACCACAAAAAGAAATTATAGAGCCATTGATGTTCAATTTAATACTACCATATTTAATATTCCTGAGCAATTTCTAAGAGATATTGGTTACATGAGTTTCTGGTTCATCAATTAGTATATCATCAAACATAATGGCCAAATTTTTCCATGACTATATGTAGTCCTTAAGGATGATCTTCCCATAATTGAATCCCCCAATAAGAATCAGCTCATTCTTTTTCATATAGGTATATAAATCCTCATTGAGTTTGAACCTTAATGAAATTGTCATAATTCTTTTTAGCTTCCTCTTTAGTTGAATTTAGTGATAGAACTTGTTCCACCACTTCTCATTCCAATATTATAAGAAATTCCAAGGATTTCTCAATCACATCACAAGACATCTTACTTTTCCATTCAGGTGGACTCTAGCATTCTTCTTACTGATCTGATGCATGTTCTACTGCATATACGCTGCAGTGAGTAGTTGGTAAACCTCCTCACTACTTCTATTGTGGCGGTAATTATGTCTTTGTTGGATTCGAGGATCATGGCTCTATTTGATGGTGCACATGATGCTGTCCAGAAGGGAATGATCTCCATCCATAAGGATGTGTACGCTGCATAAGTTGTCCCGGATGGTGAGACGTCTAACACCATTTCTGACCTAAAAACTCTAAGGTTGCTTGGATATTTGGGCTTACCACGCAGACCTTGGATTCTTAAGTATATCATATTGACACCACCGATTACATTGTGCCTCAATGTGAATGTTGATGGAGCTGCGTCAGGTGCGCCAGGTCCAACAGGATGCGGAGGAGTTTTCCGCACTTTTCAGTGGGTTGAATTCCTTAGCCAAACCAATCAAATACATATGGTTGTTTCTCATGTGTATCAGGAGGCCAATCAGGTTGTCGATACACTGGCAAAAAAGTCCATACTTGATCTTGATATGATGTGGTCTTTCACAGCCCCTGATTATTGTGATCCAATGGTGTATGCGGATAGATGTGGTGAGTTGCACACTCGCTTATGTAATAACACCTTGTATGCCTAACTTCTTTTTATTTTTAAACTATCTATTTTAGTTAAAAATGAAAATGGTAATCATAGATATACATAGAAGATAATGAATAAAAATTTTATAACATGTTTTTCATTGTGTATTTGAGGTTTCCATAGATGATAAAACCCTCAAAAACATAAATTATCATATTTGGTTTCACATGAAGAAACATTTACCTCCAAATAGTAAATAAGTATGAGTATTTATAATAATTTCACCCCTCCTCAACTATAAATTGTCACTCAATCACCCCCCACTAACTTACACCATTAATACCATTTGGATTAAAAGATTTCTACCAAAATCACCTACCAAATCACGGCAATACCGCGGGCTGATTTGAAAGTGGCTGGGGGGGGGGGGGCTGTTGTAGGGTCGAATGCTGGTGGAAGCGGGCTGAAATGAAGGTGGAAAGTGGATAGTGTGGGATAGATGTGGCTGGAGTGGGGCCAAATCACGGCACTACCAAAGCGTGACTGTGGAGTAACCGCGGCGTGACCGCGGCCTAACCACAGTGTGATGGCCCGGTCCAGTGACATCTGTGGGGAAGCATCTTCCGACCAGGAGCGAAGAGAGAAGGAGGAGGTGGGGCAACATTCCGGCTATCGCCCAACAGGAAAAAATTGTGATTAGTCAGTCTCAACATTGATCACAAGACTCATGGAATACTATCACTGTGAACCGCCACGGGGTGTCATCCTGGAGCAAGGCCAAATCATGGCATTATCGCGGCGTGACCGCAACGTGACCGTGGTGTGACCCCAGTGTGACCGCGGCATGACCGTGGTGTGACCATGGCATGACTGCAGCATGTTGGACCGATCCAGCAACATCTGCGGGGCATCATCTTCTGGCCAGGAGCAAAGGGAGCGGGAGGAGGCAGGGCAACATTCTGGTCATCACCCCGCCGACAGAATTTGTGATAAGTCAATCTCATCATTGATCACAAGACTCATGGAATATTATCACTAAGAAATACCACGGGGTGTCATCCTGGAGTAGGGCCAAATCACGGCGTGACTGCGGCGTGACCACGGCGTGACCACGCAGTGACCGCAGCATGACCGTGGTGTGACCGCGGTATCTTGGCCCGGTCCAGCGACATCCATCGGGCAGCTTCTTCTGGACATGAGTGAAGGGACCGAGAGGAGGCAGGGCAACATTATGATCATTGCCCCACCAGAAGAAATTGTGATTTGTCAGTCTCAACATTGATCACAACACTCATGGAATACTATCACTACAAACCACCGCATGGTGTCATCTTGGAGTAGGGACAAATCATGGCGTGATCGTGGTGTGACCGCGGCGTGACCGCAGTGTGTTGGCCCGGTCCAATGACATCTGTGAGGCAACATCTTCCACTTAGTTTCAAAAAGGATGATATGGATGGCATGATAGGATGTTTTCTCAGAATATTTAAGGAAATGAATGTTAATATGTGATGACTAGAGGATTGGATGACCCCTCATATACCTAATTCGGTGAGGTTTATAGATTTAGAAATGTGTAGGAATACCTAGAGAAATACCCCATGGGATTAGAAAAATCACAGGTTACATAACATGTAATTTGAAATTACTTGTACTGTGGGACCCCTGGGCTATGGAACTGGGCTCTTGGTTGTATTTAAATATCACATGACATGTGACATGGTCACACAACATGGGACCCATCTTAAAAGTCTAACGGCACTTAAAGAGTGTCTTGGTTCAAACAAATGTTTTAATAAAAACAGGGAAACCCCCCACATGGATATAAAAAGGGTCAAGTACGATGTGTGCTTTATGACTAACAACGACATCAACTATAAGGAAAACATCAATGCAATAATGTTAAGGAAGGTATACCACTGTGAGTTTTCGCAGACAGCGCACCTCCATTGGAGGGGTTTTATTACAAAACCATGTCTTATTTATCAAACGAAACAATTATATTAACAAACACTTATTCAAGAATTTCAATTTAATATAAAAATGCAAAATTAAGAAGGAAACTAAATTCAATTTAAAACATTCTTGAATTAAATAGGCTTAGAGAGGGACCCTACCTCAACCTCAAGGCGTGTTTTCTTTTGATGATGAAAACTCGAATCTTCCTTTTTTCTGCTTGCACGCATATGCAACTTAACATATATATAAGGACATATAACCCCTAAGTACATATTTTCATTGCTAAATATAAACAAGTGGATCTTTAGATATATGTTTATACATGCATATACACCTTTACACTGACAAGCGTATTCATTTTTCATATCTATATATAATCACACCTAGCCCCAATATATAAATTCATACTTCCATGAGTGAATATATATAAAGGGGGAACTTATATATGAATAGGCCTACCTATGAATACACATGTAATCCTTCATCAACGGAGACTCAAATCCACCTCAATGAAATCCAAAACACACAACAAAAATATAAGGAACCCAAAAATCAAAAATACCTAATTAAAATTGAGCCAAAGAATAAAAATGGAATAAACCTTACCCAAATCTTGAACTCATTGTCTTCGATGGTGGTGGATAGAACCGATCTTATCATAAGAAAGCACCTATAAGAAAATAGTGGGAAAAGAAATGAGATAGAACAACTTCTTATATATATGTGATCATTGTGTCAATTGTACATGATAAATGATACATGAATCTGTAACCAACAATGAACAAATAAAATTCAAATTGATATGTACATCCCAATACAAAATATCATGATCATTAATAAAGCTCTTTATTTTTCAAAAATCACCTTCAATTTCCTATTAAAAAACAAAAATCACCAAAATATGAGAATAAAGTAAACCTCCATCATCACTTAAAAGTGAGAAATAAGAATTATACATTGTTCTTAACATAGAAAATCCATTCCTTGAATGTATAAAATACCTAAAACTCGTCATGCCTATATCCTTCTTAATTTTCTAGATTGAAACATAATTTTTTAGCATGTTCTTCTTTTGTAATTCACCTATATTCTTAGATTATATAGGTTTATCAATTTTATAAATTAGAGAATTTTCCTTCTTTAATTCTTACTAAATCCGCTTGGATTTTTCAAACCAGTTTTCTAATTTGATTAGACAATCTTTTAGTGCATGATCTTCATTCTTCTTGATTGTATATTCCATCTTTGTTGAAACTATTCGTGAGCATGTGATAATTGGATCATTCCTTTTATCTTTCAACAATTATTATTGTCATGGAATCTATGTCATAAATTTTTAACAATTTGGATTACTTGGTTTCCCTTCCACACAAACGTTTAACATACTTTAGAGTACCCTTTTTAGCCTGCCTTTGAAACTCCACACTAGAATTGCCAAGCACTAGCCCACTACAATATCAAATATTGATACTTAACCCAACACATTGATCTGAATGACATCTTAGAAATATAGAAGCTCTAAATAGAATATTTACCAATATAAACTCCTCATAATTAACTGAACACACGGACTATACCAACCACTATAGGTAAATCATTAATTTTGGTGTGGTCTTGGAACCAAATATGGTTCATCCAACATCCATCTCCAGACACTAAATTCATCCATTTCCTGTCTAAGTTCATACATTTTACAACCTTGATAATGATCACCATCCTTTTATATGGATTTCACTAAAAAAGGACAAGTATGAATCTCCCCATTATAGTGTTATCAATACCATCATCAATCCCACATAAACATGTCTAGTGCCTCATATCATATCATGATCACTATAGAAGATCCTAGCCCAATAATCTCAACAAAATTTCTTCTTTTAAAAAATATCATCTTTAAAACACAAATTATATCCAAAAAAAATAATACATTAAAAGATATTAAATAGAGAAATACAAATTACAAAAATAAATATTAACTTTAAGAATACCTCATTTAGTATGGTACTAAAAGTCACTTCACCTAGGATGGCTTATCCCAATAAAATAATATAGAAACCCACAGCTCGATGCATACATGAAACCAATTTTTACCATCCTAATACTAAGGTAATGCACGCACATTCTTGATACATGAGAAATAGACCACAGTTCATTTATTTTTCTAATACTGAACTGAGATATTACTCATTCAATTTACTCTATCACCCTCATACTGAGGCTCACCAACCAACATTCATTCCTATCCGGTTTCCATCCTTCTCTGTACACCTTCCTATGAAATGGATGTATCTACATAGATAGATCAATCTTTCTTGAATATCTCCTAGTAGGTGTCTAGATAAAAGGAATCTATTGATACCCATAATGAGTACATAACACCGTTTAAAAACAAGAATTCCTTTATGAATAAATTTCATTTGAAGGATGGCATGAAATGAATAAACCTTTCAAATCTAGTGGCATAATCCATTACTGATTCGCATAATGATATAGCTCCATGAATCAACAAAACATGCTCTTATTCTATAAATCTACCATAGCCTCTCATAGAAGAGGGAATAAAACACAATCCATAAAACCTCCACATTCCCTCTTTTATGATAAAATGTATTTATCCATTCTGATTCATCTCATTTGAATTTAGAAACTTCCAGTTTCACACATATCTCCTCTAGAGTTCCAATCCATTCAAATAGGAACTAAACTTTCTTCAACATATTCTAAACATCCTATGATCCCATGTCACTATTGAAAATTAGATACTGCTACTCCTAGAACTCATGGTTAACTTAGAAAACCATTGATTTTCCTTTTCAAAGGCCTTGGTCAATGGATCAAAGTAGTTGTAACATAATATGAGGGAAACAAACACTTGAGAATATTTCCCATGAGAACACAATGTCATCCTAATTGCATGCTTTGTTGATGAATTTTGACTCAACATCATCTCGTAATAACAACATTACTAATTAGAAACCCATCATGCCATAATACTATGCATGCATTATTACCAAAAAATCCTGAAACTACCATTAATCCTCACTTCATAACAAAATATCATTTCCAAAACACCAAACCCTAAGGTTTATCATAATAATCTAAGGGTTACTCTCCTACACACCAAGCATAACAACCAAACCCCACACATTCACCCTTGATAATAAGAAACCCTCCACCCCCTTAACTGATCTAACAAGAAACTTCCTAAAAAAATACACAATCAAATCACCTAGAAATCACCAAAATTTCCTATATCGAGAGTTTTACATCAAAACATCAAGAAAAACCTCAACAAGAACCACCAACATGAGGGATTACCACCAAACCAAACCCGCAAAGACAAATCCAAACCATACCCAATACATAGCCATCATACTCCAAACGCCACCCTAACACCCGAACTAAATTGCATGAAGAGTGATATGCTTCTACCTGCAATTGGTGAGACTGCTGAGAAGAGGTTTTCATGGAGGAGGGTGCCGCTGTGGGAGAGTTCGTCCGGGAGGAGGGCACCGTTGTGAGAGAGGGCTGCATGGTGAGATCGTCGGGGAGATCTTCGGGAGGAGGATACGTCGTCGGGGAGGAGGGTTGTGCAGTGATAGGGCTGAGAACTGGGGGAGGATGAGGAGGGCTATGGGGAGGATGAGACGCCATAGGGGAGGAGGGTTGCACGGTGATAGGGCTGGGAATAGGGGGAGGAGAGGAGGGTTGTGCGGAGGAGGAGACGTCGTCGGGGAGGAGGGTTGTGCGGTGATAGGGGTGTGAATCAAGGGAGGAGGAGGAGGGCTGCAGATCGGGAGAGGAGGATCCCGAGAAAACTTGGGAAAAAAACGACGCTCGTGTGTATTATTGATTTAGCCATGGATATGGAATTTAACTGTGGAAATAAAAAAGCTATAGCCATGGACCTATAAAACTGTGCCTATAGGTCTATGGCTATAGCTCTAATTTTTAGTAGTGCCTACTTATAAGGGAGTTATATTTCACGAAAATTAGAGGAAAAAAGTCAAAACCTCACATTAAATGGTGAATCAAACAAATACCAATTCAGATTAAAATAGAGAAATGGAAAAAAAACTTCAAAATGAACACGAATATTTTTTTGGATTGATTCTTCCTATAAATATAACCTACATGTTCCAGAGGGACATAACCTAAACCCCGAGAGGAAGGATATTCAAACTAAGACTGGATCCTAGAATCTGAGAGTGGTTCTAATATCATAGAGTACTTATTAGGTCTTTTTTTCTTTTTTATCATTATCAGGGAGGAAAATACCAAACATAATCTATAAATTTGATCATCATTCAATATTTCATTTCACATTTTCCAAACAAGAATATGAGTATATCAATATGGTTCTATGTTTTTACTATGGATAACTATGATACACAATGTATGTTCAACAATGTTCATGCATTTGAGGAGGGTGTGACACATCAACACTAGTAGATCATTTAATCATTTAATCTTCATTTCACTACTAGTCTCCTAGATCTTCCACACTGCAACCTAGAATTGCCAACATCCTCCACTATGTTCAGGAAAATGCCTGAAGAGTTATAGTTGAATTTTTCTTCAAAACTACTATTTTTAGTTCTCATCATAATGACCAAAGAAATATATGTCTCTAGAAATCAATCAAACATTAAATCTAAGAAAACAACACTCATCGATATCTTTAAATCTATATGTTTGACCATCATGTTCTTGGTGTTGTTGGATTAATTTCTTCACAATCTAATCATGTAGATGTATTTTTGTAAAATAATTCTGAATGATATAAATTTATACACACATTTATAATAAATAACATCAAAACATATCTCAAGGAAGACCAGGGCACACTAAAAAAGTTCTAAGAGCACAAAAATAGCAAAAACACTAATTAAAATTGGGCTTAAAGAAACAGGCAGATGAAAATCAACCTCAAAACAGTGGTGGGAGATCAAAAATAGTCTGATTTGCTTCGAATTCGGTGGAAAATGCTGAAACAGAGCCTAAGCCGACCCGAGAGACTCATTTCTCGCCCTAACAAAGAAAAAAATCAAAATAATCTGGTTAACCCATGAACTAGGGTTCTCCTGAAGAAAATAAGGTGATTGGGAGAATAGAAATCATCCAAAATTGGAAGAAGAAAGGAAGAGGATAGCTTACCTCGAGATGCTGACCAAGAGACCAGAATAAATCTTGTGAAATCACATGAAGAAGAGGACTCGGGAGAGGTACGGTGGCACGTGTGGCTAGAGAGGAGAGGGGAGAGATGGCCATGCGAGATGGGAACCAGAGATTTGGCGGAGAGGAGGTGGCGGGAACTGAAAATTCAGAGGGAGGAGGAGAAGGAAACCGGTAAGGGAGGAGGGCCCAATCTTGATCAGGAGGGGATAGAAGTCGGGAGGAGCGCGAGAGTAAGAATCGGGGAACCCAATATCAAATTTAAAAACACACTGTATAGCCATGATTATTAAATTAAACCGTAGAAATTAAGAAGATATAGCCATAGAACAATAAAACTGTGGCTATAGTTTCATGGATTTATCATTCATTTGTAGTAGTTGAGGGTGGTTCGGCCCATAGGGTGTTTTGTGGGAGGCTCGGCCCAGAGGGCGCGGGGTGGCTCAGCCCAGCCTGGGGGCACTGGGGCGGCTCAACCCAGCCCAGGGGGCACCGCGAGGCTGGTTCGGCCTGGAGGGCGTCATGAGGCTGGTTCACCCGGGAGGGCGTTTTGACGCTGGCATGGCTGAGACGGCTTGGAGGGATGCAGTGAGGCCATTTCAGCTGAGAGGATGCCGTGAGGCCGGTTCGGCCAGCGCTCGGGACCAGTTCGATTAGAGCACCGTGATGGGAGCGGGCGGCTCGGGAAGCCAGTGGGGGCGCAACCAGTTCGCCCATAAGGTGGCACGGCTGGAGGGTGGTGGCTTGGGTGGTGTGGCACGGTGAGTGGCAGATCTAGGAAAAGTGGTGGGGTGAAGGTGGGTGGCCGGTTCTGCAGGGAGGCCAGAGTGCCATGGGGGCGGTGCGGGTTGCGGTGGACACAGGGGGTGGCACTGTTGCCTTTATCGCCTTCAACTACTTACTTCATTTCAAGGAACACCACAAAGAAGAATGGTGGAGGGGGTTGGGAAATGTTAGTTTGTTCCACACCCTGCATGTTTAAAGTGGTAGCAAAATGGTTCAACAAGAAAATAAGAAAGTCAATCTTGTAACTTCCCTCAACATTTTATTCCCAAACTACAAATGAAACCAAGGCAAGAGAAATGGGAAAAGTATTATCACGCAAAATAATCCCCCTAAAACTTCGTACAACCATTTATTCCCAACCCACAAGGAAAACATCTGCGGATCAACTTGATAACAAGTTGATTCACGTTCTCTGTTTTCAGAAGGAAATAATCAAGGGAATAGAGTCATACTTAATTAAAAACCCTACCTTGTTCAATATTGGTTGACATTGGTGTGAGAAAGAGGATGTTGAATCGTTGTAGATGAACACGTCCTATGTCAAAGGAAGTTCTGAGAAATAATGGAGAAGGAGTTTAGCATTATATTTTGGGTAGAATCTTCTTCATTGGAGAACACATTCTTCATTGGAGAGAAGAATCCTCCAACTGTACGGCTTCGTGTCACTTTACTAGTGCTTCATCGCTTGGTGAAGCAATACCAAATCCTCCTCCCAAGATCCAAATATATAGGAGAGGGGGGTAGGTGGGTAACAATCGTGGAATTTATGATGGTTCATTTATTATGAACCTTCCTAAATTTCAATGATGATGTTACATAATTGTTTCTTCTTGAATTGGGGATGACCTCGTTGATTGAATGTTCAAACATTCCAATCAGTTTCTAATGAGTTTTTTTGTAGAACCGAAAACATCCAATGATTCCATATCCATTTGGACCAACTTTCCAAAGGTAGTCTCTCATTATTTGTGGACTGATGAGTCTTAGGAATTTTCATTGGTCAAGAGGATGGTAGGTCGGACTCATCACACCTTTTTTAGGGGAACTATTTTCTACTCTGGGACTGTCTTTATAGATTTAAGTTATGTTCATGAATCCTTATTACATTACCAAGTATAAAATGAGCTTTCCTTTAGATATGACAATTAATGATTGATATGTAGGAAATTTAGAGAATCTTTTATATTTATTCGAGGTTCTTCATAGATAGAGAATCATCTATATTCGTTAGAGATTCTTAATCAATGGTATCCTTCATTACATAAAAGTATCTTGGTAATTATGATAACTATACTGGTTTTAAAGCCACTCAGTGGGGAACTTGAAGTTTATTGTCATTCAGAAGGACATGAATTATTTCAGAATTGGATCGTACCCACTAATGGGCTACCTACGTATCCTTTTGTTTTGGAAAAGGAATCAGAACCCACGTAGTTCTAGTAAGGTAGTATGATGTTTTTGCATGATTGATGGCTCAAAGAATAATGTCATGATTACTTTTACACTCTAAGATCACATGAGTCATGATCGGTGTGAGAAACAAGAGGTATTGGTGAAACTAGACAATTGTGCCACGAAAGATGCAATCATGTGGGGCTTATGTATGTATGACTACCCAAAATAGATGAGGATTAAGATTTAATTTAGGGATGAAATCAAGGAACAAGGTCCATAAAGGTATATGTACTTTATGGAGCTTGGGTAACCTAACATGGGTCTTACTCCTAAGGAAGATTCCCAAATTAGGAGGGGACTCATGATCGGGTTTTACTCTTGATAAGGAAGCCCAGATCAAAAGTAAATTAAGACTGGTTAAGGGAAATTAAGACATGGGGCTTACTCCTGAGAAGGAATCCCGGGTTAAGGGACTTGGGGCTTCTCCTAAGGAGGATTCCCATATTTGTAGACTTTTAGACTGGGGATTATTCTTAAAGAGGGATCCCATGTTAAGAGAACCATGGTTGGGGCTTACTCTAGAGCAGGATGCCCATATTTGGGAACTTTAAGACTGGGGCTTACTCTTGAGAAGGAAGCCTAGGTTAAGGGAATTATGAATGGGGCTTACTCCTAAGGAGGATTCCCAGGTTAAGGGACATGGTGCTTACTCCTAATAAGGATGCCCATATTTGTAGAATTTTAGATAGGGGATTATTCCTGAAGAGGAATCCCAGGTTAAGAGAACCACAGTTGGGGCTTACTCCTGAGGAGGATGCCCATATTTGGGAACTTTAAGACTGAGGCTTACTCCTGAGAAGGAAGCCCAGGTTAAGGGAATTATGACTGGGGCTTACTCCAAAGGAGGATGCCCAAATTAAAGGACTTGGGGATTACTCCTAAAGAGGACACCCAAATTAAAGGACTTGGGGCTTACTCATAAGGAGGATGCCCATATTAAATGAACCTGGGGCTTACTCATGAGAAGGAGGCCCAAATTAAGGATTCTCTCATTTTAAAGGATGAGGTTGAATGAATGAAATCTCTGACCTTAGTGACATGAGGATATGTAAATCACTAGGTTTTTAGAAATGTTCCACATAATTCCTTTCAGATAAGGAATACAACAAGGAAATCATGACACAAATGGATTTGGAGAGAATTCTGAAGGCTTAATTCTAAAAAAGAAAGGTGGATAGGTGTAAGAGGGGTGAAATAGGAAGGAAGGGCACCCAAAAAGACAGGGGTGTGCAAGTACTGCATGGGCGTGCAAGTACTGCGTGGGCACACAAGTCCTGGCCGTGTAGGTATACTTGCGCGACAAATGGGTACTTGTGCGCCGGACAATCCTTAGGGTAGAATTTGGAAGAGGCTTGGATCAAGCATTTTATACTAACCCTGGAGACATTCAGAAGAGAGGCGCACAAGTTATGTGGAACGAGTAAGGCGGCGTGCAAGTGTGGCCATTTTCTTTAAGGGATAGCAACCCAGGCGCGCAAGTGTTGATGTGTTTCAACACCTACGCCATCCTCCCCCTCTTTAGATCTTCCCTTCTAGGTAATAAATTACCTTAGAAGTGTTAGGAAGCTTTAAAAAGAGACTAGGGCACCGGGAGCTCAAATATGAGGTTCTGGAATTTTTTTTACCCAAAATCGGGGGCCCAACAGGGGTATTTATAAGCTAGAGAGACCCTGGGCGAATATTCAAATAGGGCGCACAAGTCTCTTGCGCGACCATTATGTGGCGTGCAAGTGTACTTGCGTGACTATGAGGGAACTTGCGTGACCGAAATGGAAAAGAACCATTATTCATGCCTTTGTCAATTTTTGTTGTTTTCTTCAAAGGATGAATCAATTTATGCTAAGACATTTCCCTTTTCAATCGTTTAGACTCTGTGATGGAAAGGAGCATCAACAAAAGTCCCCCCTCAGAGTTGGATCCGAAAGAAATGAAGATGTGACTCTGAGGAAAAGAATAAAACCAAAGAAAAGGCAGCGCGCAAGTGTTGAGTGTGCAGAGGGTGGTGCACAGGTGTTGAGCGCACTGGCTTTTGGAGCACTGGCTTAAGGAATGCAGGGGTGCGGCCTGGCTTATATATAGGCGACCATTCTTACGAAGAGCACTGAATTTTATGGATTTCTAGATCTCGCTGCAACAGTTGTCTTCGCCGTGCAAGTTGCACTATTTTTCATTATTTCTTCGTTGTCGCGCTGCTGTCAAGGTATTTGGACTTCTGCAGTTTATACATGCACGCCAAAAACCTACATGGCACATCATACTTGCGCGACACATCCATTCTTGTGTGCCAAGATTAGACTTGCACACCTTAATTCCTTTTCCATTTTTTCACATTTCTTCACAAATTTTATGAAAAATAAACCCATTTAAGAGTTAATTTATTCAAATTTTGTGTAGATTCAATGGCTCCCAATATAATTGGAATGGATGATGAACTAGCTAGTAAACGGATTGATGATATGATGAGAATCATTGTCCATTATTACTATACAATCTGCGACAGCACTCTCCCAGATTTGGATAAGCATTTGAAGAAGTATCATCATGACTACCCCAAGAGCATTTATCTGCCTTTGTATGGCTTTGGTAATCTGTTATAAGTTACCATTCCAGAGGAAAAGAATTATCTCCCAATTTCTTAGTTTCAGAATTATACCAACTTTTCTTCAGCAAATATTTCATGTGGAGGAGTATTTCTAAGTACTGGAATAGTGGACAAGGCCTATAAGATGCATCATAGCCCTTGTACTCCAGATCTGAAACCTCATAAGCCCGAGCTGCAACCACATTGTTATCGCTCAATCTCCTAAAATTATCAAATGGATCAATCCATAGGCTAGAAGAAGAGTTGGTACTTCCGTCCTGGAGGAGGTATGATGCCAACCTGGATGTGGGCATACTAGGTGCGACAAACCTGTGCAGAGTTTGTCGATTATTTGAAAGGGGTTGCAATATATGAAGCCGTCTGGGCTGGGAAAACATATGTTTATAGGCATGATAACTTTGTGCCGGAGATACTCAGCCATTTGAGCCCAGAAACCAATTCTTTCCATCTAAATCATGGAGAAGTAGGAATCAGTCTGTGGGATGTCCACAAGATCTCAGGGGCTCCAATTTTGGGTGATATGTATGATGAATTAATTCCTCCCATGGTGACTTGGAATGATTCAGAGAAGACCCTGGCTTGGGCTTGGGAATTATTGAAAATCTTCCACAAGATCAAGAGTTCAGAGACCTCCATGAATCATTCTAGAAAATATATTCATCCAAAGGAATGGATGAATGTATTTCTTATCGATAAGAAGGAGAAGGAGCCAAAGGAGATGGGATTAAAGGATAAGGGATCCAAGAAGAAGGGGTCCAAGGAGAATGTGCCCACTCATCCTACCACTTTCCCCAAAACAGAGAAGAGGGGTGCTCCTGGCACATTCTGGCCAACCCTAGAGGCAGGGGAATTTGAGAAGTTAGGATATGAGATGAATCATAGGATCCCAAATAAGACTCTTTTGGCGGGCTTCTTGGCCTTGTGGCTTAGTGTTTATCTTCTACCAGTCAAGGATTCGAGGGGAGGTGTCAGGCCAGGGACCTTTGTTATTGCGACAGTGTTGGATGAGGGAAAAATGGTTGGGCTGGCTACCCCCATTTTAGTAAAGATTCACAGGATCTTACTCCATGTCTTCATGGGTAAGTCTCCATTAAGAATAGTGGGACCATTCCAGGTTTTATGGGGATGGATCGCCACTCACTTCAAGACGTATAATGTATAGAATGGACTACAAATCCCCAGAAGTGCTTTTAGGCCATCAGTGCAGGCATTCTATGGAATTGCTTCACTAGCACTCAATGCCTATGACATGAAGGTGAGGCTGAGCATGTATAAGGAGTTTAATTTCTTTCCTTATGAATGTCCACCAATAGGGCGGTTTATTGACAATGGAACAGCAAACCTGGATTTGAGGGCATACATGCTGGCCTGCCGAGATGGTGTAATGGTTTCCAGAATTGATGGAGAGATTATATGCAAGGCCTATGCTCCATATATATTTGCAAAGAAATTTAAATGTTTACAGAAAACCGATGTATCTCCCCCAATGCATGTCAGGTCAGAGCAACATCTGATGGTTTCCCGGAAACTATGGTTGCTGACATCTAGGGAGAAGACCAGGGTAGTGTTTGAGATACCGGTTGAAAAAGTGGCATATAACATGACTACATGGTATGCCGAGAACTTGATAGCAGTATATCCAAGATGGGAGATGAATCATCTAGTTTATCAGGTGGGGAAAAGAAAGAGGATTGTAGGGAAAGAAACCCTTCCTCATGAAGGTGATGCTTCCCCACCTGAAGTTGATTCGCCAGATTCCTCATCTAGGACTGACTCATCGGA
Organism: Viscum album; assembly: GCA_963277665.1. Taxonomy (NCBI): domain Eukaryota; kingdom Viridiplantae; phylum Streptophyta; class Magnoliopsida; order Santalales; family Viscaceae; genus Viscum; species Viscum album. The sequence continues at coordinate 193,344,386 of OY728146.1, read as the reverse complement.
TTCCCAAGATGGGGATGATGAGGTACAACAAGAGAAAAAGTGGCCTCATGCCTGATATAATCCTCCAGTCTGAATCAAAAATCCACTCCATCCACTCCTGGTGAGTTTCATCATTGTGGAAATTTAATCACGATTACTTTATAGATCAATAAGTCTTATTTTCTTATTCTCTATCAATAGGTGAAAGATCTGGGAAGAAATTGAAGTCCAAGATTGTAGGACCTCCCTCGTAGCCTTCTGGTACACATACTAAATATCTACGACCAGAGGCTGTCCAGACATGTCAGATTCTATATTGTGGTACTGAGACTTCTTGGATGGATTTGTGTGAGGGTCTACAACTCCCTAGAATAGGGAATCTTGTGGCTTCTATAGATATCCATTATGATGAGGACCCCAATGAAGTGCGAGCATACATCAGAGAGCTTGAAATGCTCATATATTCCACTGACGACTCCATTCTTATCACCAAGAGAGTAAAGGAAATGATAGATCATGGCGCCATTGAGGGGACTGATGAGGAGTGGCATGATTATGTGGCTCCTAGAGATTTAAGTTTTCTTTCCTTATTTTCTTCGCAACTTAATTTCAGTCGAATCTTTGTTACTCAAGGAAATTATTTTCTTCACCCTGCAGATCGCAAATAAAGGAACAGTTGAAGTTCCTTTACCACAGTACAGCCCTGGTGGTACTTCCATTGGGGATTCTACAGATTCTACTCGCGAATGAGGTGAGATATATCCCTGCCAGCAGGTAATGAATGAGGAGTTGGACATGGCCTTCCATTATCCAATTCAAGTTCCTGTAAGGGGGGGCTGCTGATACTCCCAAAAAACCAAAGAAGCAAAGGTAATGAAGGAGGAAATTCACAGCTAAACTCTTCATTAGTAGCGGTAAGTCCTTTGTATAATCATGAATCTATACCCATGAAAAGTTTTCTCATATTTCTAGGGATTTCAGGGGATTATTCAATTTCCCCTCTGAGGGAGAGGATTGATCCACCTTTGAGGACCACAGAGGATGTTGTGGAACAAACACAAATTCAGTCTGACTTGGCTGCTCCTAGAGAAGAGCTAGAATCTATTCCCAGTATCCCTCTTTCTACTATTGCATGTAGAGAAGAACCTACTTATGGTAAGATAACAATGCTTCACGAAATGTTAAATGAACCATCGACTGACTTCCATTCTGTAATACTTTATGTTCAACCCCTAAATTAGAGATTTTGGTGGCTATTGCAACTGATGTCATGATCTTATCTATAGATGATGTCCAGGGTCATGGACCACAGGATGAAGGTCACCAAGAAGACACATCAAATGCTCCCACTCGTGATACTAACCAGGATTCTGAGATGACATTAGAAGAAATGATGGAACTTGGTGCATCTTTTGAAGATGTTATAAATCATGCTAAATTACCATGTAATTTAGAAGATTATGTATGTGAGTGTTATCCTTCGTTCTATTAAAAAAATAAATTCCTATTACATTTCTAATAATTATTGGTTCAAATGTGCAGTTCTGTCTGAGCAAGCTGTTGAACTACCCATGCTTGTAGGGGGTACAGAGAACCCTACTGTTGTAGAGACATTAGCACAGGTGGAGCTGAACCCAGTGGAGCTTCCTCAAACTCATCCTGAAAATCTTTTCGAATCTAGGAAAAATGGGGAGGGGCCTTCTCAGGTTGCTGATCTACCATTGGGTAAGGGATAACAATATTTTTGACTGTACTTAACTTGCAAGACAGTCAATTAACTTTTTTTATCCTTTGAAACAAACCAAAGCTTTAAATTGATTATGCAGGGCCATCAATTTCAGTGGCTAAATCTGGAGGTGAGGCCTCGGCCTTCACTCCAACGGGAATTGAAAGTGAAGAAGCACAGGTCCGGGGGGAAGGAGCAGAATAGGGCACTTCCTTAAGTGAATTAATCCCAGGTTACATTACCCCCTAGGACAGTGATGCTAAGTCAGATCCAGAAATACAGAAGGAATTCCAATTTTCATGACAAAAGGAATGGCAGAACATATAGAAGATCATATCTGAAGTGCCTTATAAGAGATATCATCAAATATCCCTCGACTGTCATCCCTATTTGACATACTGGGACATGGTGGTTTTGGATATCAGAAGATCCATGCCGCAGTGAAGCATGTCATCATAAGGATGGAGCCGGAGCTAAAGTGCCATAAAAATCTGACTAGAGTGAGTCTTTTAGCCAATATTAGCGAATTTGAGGCTGCGGTATCCTGAGATGAGGATGAATATCCTACCAAGATGAAGGAACTGAATAAAAAGATCAAAGATAATTTCATCCAACAACTGCACCTTCTACAACAGTTAGATGTTGTTACTGGGGAACTTGACCAACTGAACAATTCCCTGGAGGGAGCTCAAACGAGTGGTATGAAAACCATCGGGGATGCCAAGAAAGAACTCCATCAGGCTCAAAAGAGTAAATTTGGTTATGTGCATGAGCTTCAAATGGATGATGATGAATCTTGGCATGTTGTACATCAAGTGAAGACTTATGTTGACAGTCTCTTATAATTCCTGGAAAAGAGAAAAGAATACAGTCTGTGTATGTCCTTCTAATTCTTCTATATCAAATTGAACAAACGCTTTCATTTCTAATCATCTATGCACACATTTTCCTTTTCTACATGCCTTAGATTTTTACCTAATCCAATGGGCCATGTAATAATATTTTTTTATTTACTAGGATTATTATAAATAACCCTAGAAACTTTGAATCTTTTAATTGCTCAATATTACCTAAAATCATACAAGATGTATGTTTTCTGTTCTAAAACATTAATTTTATTAAGATTTCCCTTTTATTTTGTAATCAGTTTAAAGTCATGCACATCGGACATAAAAAGGTCAATGTTTATAGTCAAAATAGCTTTGAACGAATGGATTAAAATTGACTCAATTCCTTGAGAACTTATCTGAAAATATTTTACCACACTCAAGTATGAAGGAAAACATGTAAACTATGACTTAAGAAATTTTGAATCAGAGGAATGATACGATAAAGGGAAAAAAGGAATTATAAGAAGTAGTTACAAGTAATGAAGTTACCATTATTTAACAAACCTGTTAGGGGGTTGAATTATGCAGGGCCACCTAAGGGCATTGGCTGTATAGTCAAATAATAGCATCTTTTGGATGACAAGTCTGTTTTGTAGACTATTTATGCAAGGCTGCCTAAGGGCACGTGCTGCATAGTCAAGTAAAATAACTCTCAGAAATTTACTTTTCTACTGCTAAAAATCCAATGGAAGTTTATGAGGATTCAAATTTTCCAAAGCATAGAGTCTGATGTATGGAGAGAGGTACTTGAATATGGAGAAGATATTTCCAAACAAGATTATCCATGAAATGGATGAATGTCACTCCTACGAGGTTCTGAACCAAATGTAGGGAAGAGGAATATAAACCTTACACTTGAATACTTTTAGATCACGAAAAAGAACATGGGGAAAATATGTTAAGGATGGATATTTTCTACGAATCCTTAAATATTTTCGTTAAGACAACTAAGGACAAAAGAAGTTTTCTTTCTAAAAATGAAGTTACTATTATTTAACGAACTTTTCAGGGGGTTGAATTATGTAGGACAACCTAAGGGAATTTGATACATAGTCAAATAATAACATCTTTTGGCTGACACGTCTGTTTCGGAGACTGTTTATGTAAGGCTGCCTAAGGGCACGTGCGGCATGGTCAGGAAAAATAATTCTCAGAAATTGGAAATTTTTTGACCAGAAGTGAATAAAAGGGTAATTAAGATCTTGAAGTATTTAAGACCAGGATTATGACACATAAAGATGGGTATTGTCCAATGTATGTAGATATACACAGACCAATGCTAACCATAATCATGTTGTGGATGGATCCTGATTTGAAATATTGGACTTCATTATGTATCCCATAAGGATGGGAATCAAGTAGTACATAGTTCTTGAAATGTAGGTTAACGTCGTATGGGAAAAAAAGTTTCGGAGATCTTATTTTAGGGTCATAGATCTTGGACCATTATAATAAATACACAGACTGTGTTTTCATGGGGACTTTTCAGCCAGGGGACTGAAAGTGGAATTTGGGGTTAGGCCCAAAGACTTGGGGCTGGATTCGAGGGACACTGAAACATTCCTACATATCCCATAAGGATGGGAATCAAGCCGCACGTAGTTCTTGAAATACCCTCTGTACATATTTGGTTCATACAAGTGAAGGGTGAGAAATGGGACTTTAGTGCAATGATGGTTTGACTTAAGATAAAAGGTTCAGGTGTTACCATGTATGCACATAGTCTTTGAAATATAACATGATTGAAAATAAATGTACATAATGATTTCCTCTCAGGTGAGGACATCAAAGAATATTGTTGTTTACTGTCATACAGGGAAAAAGGTGGTGTACATTTTAACGTCATGTAGCAAGGAAAAAGGTGAACCAATGTAAAGATATTGATTCTAGGTGCGGTTTCACGAATCAACATCATATGAGATAGAGGTGAACATATGTGAAGAGATTGGTTTTGGGCTTGAACCTTGGTTGGTTGCCTACGTACCCAGCCTGGAAGGCAAGGATCAAAGTCTGTGTAGTTCAATTAGAGAATGAATTAGTGATCAAGTTGTTTTTGGGGACAAATATAGCATCCCGTCTTTTTATAACATAAACTTTCATTACATTACACAAAACTGAGGATCTTTAAGGTTTAGTGTCTTGGAAACCAGGAACATAATACATGAAAATAACATAAAACATTCTTCTTAGACACTTGAAAGGATTCTCCTCATGTTCATCCTAGGTTCAATACTGCATATCATAACCTGGGGACAAACATCAAAAGAAAGGGTGAGCAGAAGGCCCAGTAAGGGAAACAAGAGAAACATTTTACATGTGAACATGAGATACTTTAATAAGGCCATGAAAATAATTTTACGGAATGAGAGAGAAATCATGAGGCATATCATAATAAAAATTACATTTTTCAAAACTTTACGATGTGGATAAAACATTTAATTTTGACAATCATTTCGTTTCACCAAGGTCCATCCCCAAGGTTTCATTAAAAATTACCAAGGTTATTCACCAAGGTATCAGTCTAAAAAGTCATCTCTAGAGATTAAGTCTTTACCCAATGCATTGGAGCGCTATCTGGGAGCACCCTTGAAATGTCTTTATTATCATGTGAGACACATATATCATCATCAATCATTTCATAAACAACCCATATAGCATAAAATAAATGGGTTTCATTTCATAATCATAACGTTTTAAAAACTACTTTAAAGACATGATCTTTATGTCACTTTAAACCCACAGAAAAGGGAAAGCGGTTTTCATGTATATAAATCCCAGAATTTAAAATAGAAAATTTTGATATAAATGTAAATACCCCTGTAGAAATAAGAGCTTTTAGTATTCACTTAATAACATAAAATAATTTTGAGATAAAGAGGGAGGCATTTTGAGACGAAAACTATGTAGCATAACGTCTATGATACGTGGTTTTAGAAAAAGTTGGAAAGAGAGGGGACATGGGTCACCAACTCAAAAGTGAGACATAAAATAGTAGGGGAACAAAAAATAAAGTATTTAAGAACATGGTAATGAAATTTGAATGATATACCATTTCAAACAAAGAACATGAACGGAAGACAAAAATAAGATTTCTCTTTATTAGAATTCAGCAGCCTAACGGCGTCACTTAAAACATCCAAAAATGGATTGATGAGATTAAATAGGGCCTCTCATCATATGAACATAAATTACCAGTATGATAGATATAGAGATAATACCCCAACATAATAAAAATTAACTTTAAAGACTTGACATGAAAATAGATCTTGAAAATGAGAAGGGTGAAAGAACCCCTTAGAAATTCGACAGCCTAACGGTGTCACTTAAACTTCAAAAAAAAGAATTGACGAGATCAAATAGGGTCTCTCATCATATGAACATACAAGATCAGTATGATAGATATAGAGATCATACCCCAATATAATGTAACTTGAAAGACTTGACAAGAAAATAAAACTTGAAAATGAGAAGGGTGAAAGAATCCCTTAAACATTCAGCAGCCTAACGGCGCCACTTAAAACTTCAAAATACTGAATTGAAGAGATCAAATGGGGTCTCTCATAATATGGTCATAAAAGATCAGTATGATAGATATAGAGATCATACCCCAACATAAAAAAAAGGAACTTGAAATACTTTACATGGAAAATAGATCTTGAAAAATGAGAAGGGAGAAAGAATCCGTTACAAATATTTTGGCAGCCTAACGACACCACTTAAAACTTCATAAAAAAATAATGAGAGTAAGAGGGGATCTCTGATTTTATGAAAATGAAAATGGTAGTAACATTAGTATAAAAGAACATACTTTAACATAAGAACATGGAGCATAAAATAAATGACATTAAAGAGATTTCTTGAAAACAAAGAGAGAGGTCGGATCCCTTACCTTAAAACGTAACTCTTAAAACTCAAAGGTTTGGACCTTGAGGGATTGAGGGCACCTTGGGAGGACACCTTGGGAGGTAAGGAGACCATAACTTCGTTGAGGATGGTTTTGGAGTCGAAAGGATGAGAGGAGGGCTTGGTATTTATAGGGAAAGTGAGGGGACAAGGCATTAATGGCCAAGGGACACCTCTAATGTGCTTTTCTCAAACCCATGTGCTCTCCAATGATTTTTCCCATTAAGTTTGGCCACATGGGGCCCCCAATACAAATATCCATCACCTTAGGTCGGCCAACCCTTAAAATATCTCATGACATCACCATGACACAGTTATGATGACACTAAACATACCGAAACCCTAAAACTGTATTTTTACGATTCACGGAAAATTCAACTTTCTCAAGAAAATCCCAAAATTTTACATTAACCATATATCAATGCTCTGATTTCCAAAATGAACTCTATTTTATAAAAATAATTTTTTAAATATTTTTAATTTTATTTTTAAATAAATACACTATTCACCGAAAATTCATTTTTTTCAGAAAAAACCTCAAAAATTACCTTAACATAATATCGATGCTCTGAGTTCAAAAATGAAATCCATTTTATAAAAATAATTTTCTAAATATTTTTAATTTAATTTTTAATTAAAAAATACTATTCACCCAAAAAAACTAATACTTGAATAATAATTTATGAAACAGTTATTTAACCATTTTATTGAATCACATTACTTAATCAAGGTGCCTAGATTAATTTAAAACTTTCATTAAATGAGATTACTAATCCACTTGGTCACATTACTAATCATAAGCGTAAAATCACTTTTCATAATTTACTATTCATCAAAAATCAAGTTGATCTTATTAGACTCTAAATTTCGTACTGAAAATAATTGTAGAAGACCATTTTTTGAAAATCATTACACATTTTTAATTATTTAAGGTTTACATTAACATTTTTTTTAAAATATCCTTTCTCTAAAATTCACCAAAAATTTGCATACTATATTTATCCGGACATTTGAAAATTCATAAACTTCATAAGAAGAAATCCCAATTTTTATTTAAAACAAAGGATTACACAAGGCAGTTATGGTCTCCTTACATAGCCCCTTATCACACCAGCATATGACCTAAGTGTAAGGTGTGCTAAGGTGAGAGAATCTGAGGGAGGCTCGGCCAACATCCCACGAGTAGTATTTTCTATTAGTTTGAACTTCTCGCAAAGGCAATTCCGTTCTAGTTTCACACGATGAAGTTTGTCTTGGGTTTGGTCCAGAGCAAAGCCCAGTGGTGCTACCTCTTTCCCAATTTCTGTTAGATGGGCTTCGATCGGTCCAAGACTACTGGGTGAGGCCATCGAATCTTCTTTCTATAAAAATTAACCAAGATTACTTGTATTTAGAGACAATAATCGAAACGTTTAGTTTCCAGTGGTCATATTGACCAATGGTTATATAACAGTCAAAACCCAACGGTCTCATTTTAATTATAATCATGTTATTAAATGAAACATTTTTTTGAGTATAAAAAATAAAATAAAATGTCACATAAAATTAGGAAATAAGATTTATTCAAAATTTCAGGTCGTTACAATCTTCCCCCCTTAAGAAATTGCATCCTCGCAATTTTTAAAATTGGGTTTTGAAATTTCATTGAAAGTCCCACACCAGAAAAGGACTCAGTAAAACTATTACTTTAAAAGAAATAAAGGGATGTAAAAAGGTCACCGGAGTTAACCCATACTAGGATTCCATATAGGAAAACATGGACATGGAAGAAAATACAAAGGGTCAAGTTCTCGGGGAGAGTGATAGAAAACATGATTAGGAGAAAGTTAACCATAAGAAAATCCCAAACATATGATGTGTGTAAATGTTCTTTGATTACCTAGTAGGAAACATAAACCAACAATGTTTTTGTTTTACATTCCTTTTCATAATTTTAAGGAATTCATTTTCTACATAGAACCAAACATAAGAAAATATACCTACCTTCATGTAAAGTTTCATCCTTTAATAAGTTTATACCTAAACTAATCTTTTCTCCAAATGATGAGAATTGAAAACTACTTGGTCTCATCAAGACACAAGAATCATCTTCTAGAGAATCACATAATCCAAAAAAGATTAATTATATATTTCTTCTATCTTGAAACATTATCCCCAAAATCAGAAAGGGTAAGGTAATACAACTCTTAAAAAAAAGAATCCCATAGTAAGGGAAACTACTTTTAAATCTTCAAAGTTCCATGGTACTACCCAAAGTTCATCATAGACCATTCCATAAATAACTGTTCTTAAAATTCCTCAAAATAAACCAAACTAAGATTGAAATCCAAATACAAGAAGAATTTGATAACATAGTCTTCCAAAATAAACTTCATTGTTCGTCTCCAAAACACATCAACCACTACTAACATCTTATAACAAAAGTAGCTAACCTAAACATCTTTTACCCAAGATAGGTTAATCATTTCCATAAGTAACCTAAATTACTATAAGTCCACCTTAAATTCATCAATTCTATAAGTCAACCTTACTCCTCAATGAAAATACCGTAGTAATCTATTTACCTTGATCATATAGGGTCCCCAAAATAGTGAACGTCTTCCAAAATAATAATCATCTTTTAATCCCCTAATCATCTCTGTCATATAAATACGAAAATAGTCGCATTTCCTATCACATTGGTTGTTCGGACATGTTCTTCAATTTCCCGCCATTAACTACGAAAATAAAGTACAATTAGGGGCTTGAATACTTAGCCAATAATCATTAAAAGGAAACTTTAAGCATAGAAGGATAAACTTGTAGAAGGAAAGTATAACCTAACTTGTGATCCCCTAGGTTCCCATCTAGGTTATCCATGATCATATATTCTTATGTGAATATTTATTTTATTTTTATCTTTATTCCATTAACAATGGTTCATACTAAGCCTATGAATTTACCAAAGCATATCCCTCGGGGGTGTCGTAACCAAGAGTGAAGCAAGGCCCATTGTTGTGTACCAGTTCCCGTTTGAGTCTAGCTGAAAGCCGTGTTTTCGGGTTTTTCCCCTAAGTACATCTGTGCCAGATCCACCTCTACCTGCTCGTATCCAGATAGGGACTTATTTGCTTGGAAACCCATTACTCAATACTCACCAAAATACCAGGAATATTTAATATATATAAACTTTTCTATAGGCTTATTCCTAGAGTTTTCATATCCTAATTTCCACAAATAACTAAACCATCCTTTGATACCAACTATAGCATCCCGTCTTTTTATAACATAAACTTTCATTACATTACACAAAACTGAGGATCTTTAAGGTTTAGTGTCTTGGAAACCAGGAACATAATACATGAAATCAACATAAAACATTCTTCTTAGACACTGTAAAGGCTTCTCCTCATGTTCCTACTTGGTTCAATACTACATATCATAACCTGGGGACATACATCAAAAGAAAGGGTGAGCATAAGGCCCAGTAAGGGAAACAAGAGAAACATTTTACATGTGAACATGAGATACTTCAATAAGGTCATGAAAATAAATTTAAGTCATGAGAGAGAAATCATGAGGCATATCATAATAAAAATAACATTTTTTTAACTTTACGGTGTGGCTACAACATTTAATATTGATAATCATTTCGTTTCACCAAGGTCCATCCCTAAGGTGTCATTAAAAATTACCAAGGTATCAGTCTAAAAAGTCATCTCTAGAGATTAAGTCTTTACCCAATACATTGGAGCGCTATCTGGGCGCACCCTTGACATGTCTTTATTATCATGTGATCCACATATATCATCATAAATAATTTTATAAACAACCCATATAGCATAAAATAAATGGGTTTCATTTCATAATCATAACGTTTTAAAAACTGCTTTAAAGACATGATCTTTATGTCACTTTAAACCCATAGAAAAGGGAAAGCGGTTTTCATGTATATAAATCCCAGAATTTAAAATAGAACATTTTGATATAAATTTGAATACCCCTGTATAAATAAGAGCTTTGAGTATTCACTTAAAAACATAAAATATTTTTGAGATAAAGAGGGAGGCATTTTGAGACGAAAACTATGTAGCATAATGTCTATGATACATGGTTTTAGAAAAAGTTGGAAAGAGAGGGGACATGGGTCACCCACTCAAAAATGATACATAAAACAGTAGGGGAACAAAATATAAATTATTTAAGAACATGTTAATGAAATTTGAATGATATACCATTTGAAACGAAGATCATGAAAGGAAGACAAAAATAAGATTTCTTTTTATGAGAATTCGGCAGCCTAACAGTGTCTCTTAAAACTTCCCAAAACGGATTGATTAGATCAAATAGGGTCTCTCATAATATGAACATAAATTACCATTATGATAGATATAGAGATCATACCCCAACATAATAAAAAGGAACTTGAAAGACTTGACATGAAAATAGATCTTGAAAATGATAAGGGTGAAAGAACCCCTTAGAAATTCGACAGCCTAACGGCGTCACTTAAACTTCAAAAAAAAGAATTGACGAGATCAAATAGGGTCTCTCATCATATTAAAATATAAGATCAGTATTATAGATACAGAGATCATACCCCAATATAATGTAACTTGAAAGATTTGACAAGAAAATAAAACTTGAAAATGAGAAGGGTGAAAGAATCCCTTAAACATTCAGCAGCCTAACGGCGCCACTTAAAATGTCAAAATACTGAATTGAAGAGATAAAATGGGGTCTCTAATCATATGGTCATAAAAGATCAGTATGATAGATATAGAGATCATACCCCAACATAACAAAAAGGAACTTGAAATACTTTACATGGAAAATAGATCTTGAAACATGAGAAGGGAGAAAGAATCCGTTACAAAAATTTCGGCAGCCTAACGACACCACTTAAAACTTCATAAAACGAAATAATGTGAGTAAGAGAGGATATCTCATTTTATGAACATGAAAATTTCAGTAGGAGGAGTATAAAATAACATACTTTAACATAAGAACCCGGAGCATAAAATAAATGACATAAAAGAGATTTCTTGAAAACAAAGAGAGAGGTCGGATCACTTACCTTAAAATGTAACCCTTAAAACACAAAGGTTTGGACCTTGAGGGATTGGGGGAACCTTGGGAGGACTCCTTTGGAGGTAAGGAGACCATATCTTCGTTGAGGATGGTTTTGGAGTCGAAAGGATGGGAGTAGGGCTTGGTATTTATAGGGAAAGTGAGGGACAATGCATTAATGGCCAAGGGACACCTCACATGTGCTATTCTCAAAACCATGTGCTCTCCCATGATATTTCCCATTACGTTTGGCCACATGGGTCCCCCAATACAAATATCCATCACCTTAGGTCGGCCAACCTCTAAAATATCTCATGAAATCAACATGACACAGTTATGATGTCACTAAACATACCGAAACCCTAAAACTGTATTTTTACGATTCACTCAAAATTCAACTTTCTCAGAAAAATCCCAAAATTTCACATTAACAATATATCAATGATCTGATTTCAAAAATGAACTCCATTTTATAAAAATAATTTTCTAAATATTTTTAATTTTATTTTTAAATAAATACACTATTCACCGAAAATTCATTTTTTTCAGAAAAAAACCCAAAAATTACCTTAACATAATATCGATGCTCTGAGTTCAAAAATGAAATCCATTTTATAAAAATATTTTTCTAAATATTTTTAATTTTATTTTTAATTAAAAAACACTATTCGCCCAAAAAACTCATACTTGAATAATAATTTATGAAACCTTTATTTAACCATTTTATTGAATCACATTACTTAACCAAGGTGCCTAGATTAATTTAAAACTTTCTTTAAGTGAGATTACTAATCCACTTGGTCACATTACTAATCCTAAGCGTAAAATCACTATTCATAATTTACTATTCATCAAAAATCATGTTGATCTTATTAGACTCTAAATTTTGTTCTGAACATAATTGTAGAAAACCATTTTTTAAAAATCATTACACATTTTTAATTATTTAAGGTTTACATAAACATTTTTTTAAAATATCTTTTCTCTAAAATTCACCAAAAATATGCATACTATATTTATCCGGACATTTGAAAATTCACAAACTTCATTAAAAGAAATCCAAATTTTTATTTAAAACAAAGGATTACACAAGGCAGTTATGGTCTCCTTACATAGCCACTTATCACACCAGCATATGACCTAAGTGTAAGGTGTGCTAAGGTGAGAGAATCTGAGGGAGGCTCGGCCAACATCGCACGAGTAGTAATTTCTATTAGTTTGAACTTCTCGCAAAGGCAATTCCGTTCTAGTTTCACATGATGATGTTCTGCTTGGGTTTGGTCCAGAGCAAAGCCCAGTGGTGCTACCTCTTTCCCAAGTTCTGTTAGATGGTCTTTGATTGGTCCAAGACTACTGGGTGAGGCCTTCGAATCTTCTTTCTATAACAATTAACCAATATTACTTGTATTTAGAGACAATAATCGAAACTTTTTGTTTCCAGCGGTCATATTGACCAATGGTCATATAACAGTCAAAACCCGACTGTCTCATTTTAATTATAATCATGTTATGAAATGAAACATTTTTTTTGTGTATAAAAAATAAAATAAAATGACACATAAAATTAGGAAATAAGATTTATTCAAAATTTTGGGTCGTTACAATCTTCCCCCCTTAAGAAATTGCATCCTTGCAATTTTTAAAATTGGGTTTTGAAATTTCATTGAAATTCCCACACCGGAAAAGGACTTAGTAAAACTATTACTTTAAAAGAAATAAAGGGAAGTAAAAAGGTCACCCGAGTTAACCCATACCAGGATTCCATGTAGGAAAACATGGACATGGAAGAAAATACAAAGGGTCAAGTTCTCGGGGAGAGTGATAGAAAACATGATTAGGAGAAATTTAACCATAAGAAAATCCCAAACTTATGATGTGTGTAAACAGTATTTGATTACCTAGTAGGAAACATAAACCAACAATGTTTTTGTTTTACGTTCCTTTTCATAATTTTAAGGAATTCATTTTCTACATAGAACAAAACATAAGAAAATATACCTACCTTCATGTAAAGTTTCATCCTTTAATAAGTTTCTACCTAAACTAATCTTTTCTCCAAATGATGAGCATCCAAAACTACATGGTCTCATCAAGACACAAGAATCATCTTCTAGAGAATCACATAATCCAAAAAGACTAACTATCTATTTCTTCTATCTTTAAACATTATCCCCAAAATCAGAAAGGGTAAGGTAAAACAACTCTGTAAAGACCCGTAAAATTCAAGGGAAATTTTTTCTTAATTTTCTTTAGAATTTTACAAGAGCGCGGTTTCAGACGGCACCTGATTCCGAGGCCCGGAGTGCCCGGAATTAATTTCCGAAGTTTGGCTCGGGTACGTTCAGTGAACGAACGAGCGGGAATTTCTAACTTTTGATACGGTGCTCGGAATTGAAATCCGAGGGCACCGATGAACTCGCAGCGCCGATATTCGCTTAATGAGACCTTTTCGGAAGTTGCGTTTGTTGCGGGATGAAGGTTAGTTTTTGGGTTTTTAGTTTAAGTTAAATAAAATTTGTGAGGAACAAATTTTATTTTTATCTAGTTAAGTCCTACCAAAGGGAGTTGGGAGTGGGACCCACATCCACTTAACCTCCCTTGGGAGGATTAAGTGAGGTGGGGTCCACACGAACCCCAACTCCTCAAATTCTCTCAAAACCTCCCCTTTAACTCTTTTCTTTTAATGTTGTCAACTTAAGTTACTTAATTAATTAAGGGAGTTAAACCCTTTTTGAATTTCAAACCTTTGAATTCTTGTGGTTAAGTTATGTAATAATATAAGTTAAAGCTTATATTATTCTAGGGGATTCTTTTACCACCTTGGAAGGATTTCTTGAGAGCTTTGGAAGCTTTTCTTCTTCTTCTTCAACTTGACGAAGAACGCCGTTCTTCAACGAAGAACTTCTTCGCCGAAGAACACGGTCTTTCCGTGACGCCATATCCGCGACGTGACGTTCTTCTTCCGCATCATCTTTTCCACGACGAACGCCATCAACAACGACTCTTCCTCCGACGTCAAAGGAATCGACACCGATATTCCACGACTCCGTCAACGTGCGACTATCGAGGTAGGGGTTCTTGAGTTCGTTGTTTCCTTTTTATTTGACTTTCCTCAAGACTTGACGTAGAACGCTCAAGTTCCGACGAAGAACGCCGCTCCGCTCTTCTTCGTCTTCGGTGTCAACGAGGGAGAACACCGCACCTTCCTCGGACAACCTTCGTCGGCGTACAAGGATTCGCCAACGACGTGCCTCTTCGGACGTGCCTCTTCGTCGTTGAATTTGACGAACGACGACCGCGACGCCCAACCTCCGCGACGCCGTCTTCCGCGGAACGTAGTCGAATCTTCGAATCTTAAACCCAAGGTAGGGGTTGTTGTTTAATTCTTTAATTATTCCTTTTCTTGCTCGTGGATCGCATGTCTACGTGAGGCATTTAAATATTTTATTTAAGTGTTATAGTTAACGCGAGGGGGGCCGGACCGCACGAACACGGCTGAACCCCCCCCCCTCCATCGTTTATGTTTATTCATGCGGGTGGAAGCAAGTGGCGTGGTGCCGTCGCACCACGCGGATGATCGTACAAATAATTTACGCGGCGCCGTCGCGCTACGCCAAGGAAAAATCTTCAAGAACGCGACGCCGTCGCGCCGCGTTGAACGGATTCATGGCACGGCGAAAGGGGCATGGTGTCGTCGCACCACGCCGGACGACGAAGACCGCGGCCGGTTCCGGGCCGCGGCGGGACGAGGAGACCGCGGCCGGTTCCGGGCCGCGGCGGGACGAGGAGACCGCGGCCGGTTCCGGGCCGCGGCGGAAGAGGAGACCGGCGGCCGGGCCGCCGGCGTCGGAAGCCGAAGAGGGGACCGGAAATTCCGGTCCCGTTGGACAAAACCGGCCGGCCAGCTGGCCGGCCGGATGCCGTTAAACCGGGGAATTAATTCCCCGGCCAGCTGGCTAAACCCCCCTCTTAAAGAGGGGGGGGCGGTTCTTGAGGGAAGGGGGCAACCGCCCCCTTGGTTCGGCGCCAGCAGGCCCCCCCCCCCCCCACGTGAGGGGGGGGGGCGGTTTTAAAAGAACCGGCGCGGCACAAAGGCCGCGCCACTTTGAAGAACCGCGGGGCTTAGCCCCCGCGTGCGCAGCCCGTGCGCCGCGGCCTGCCGTCGCCGCCGCCGCGCCGCCGCCGCCCGCCGCCGCTGGCCGCCGCCGCGCCGCCGCCGCGCCGCCCCGGGGGGGGCGGGGGGGTCGGGCCGGGTCGGCCCGGACCCGGACCCCCCCGTTTCGAACCAGATTTGGTTTTTGGCCCATAACTTGAGCCTCGGACCTCCGAATGACGAACCGTCTGCGGCAACGCGATCCTTGGATCGAGACGGTCGTTTCGGTATATCGCACTCAAGGTTTCGGATTACTTTGAGTTCGGCCGGGTTGGTTCGTTCACGAAACCAACCGGGCCTTCAGAGCGGAAACGCTCATATCTTGAGCCACGAACGTCCGATTGACGCGCCGTCAGTCGCGTTGCATTCCTTTTAGTGAGACAGATCTTTTGTCATACTCCGCCCGAGGTTTGGACGCAGGTGGAGTACGGTCGGGTTGGTTTTGCCTTAAAAACCAACCGGGCCCCGGAGACGAAAAAGCTAATAACTCACAGACCGGGCGTCCGATTGACGCGCCGTCTGTTTCGTTGACTTCCTCTTGAAGAGACGGAACTTTTGACATACTCCGCCCGAGTTTTGGATGCAGTCGGAGTATGGCCGGGTTGGATTGTACCCGAAATCCAACCGGGCCCCTGGAACGGGAAAGCTGATATCTTTCAGACAGGACGTCCGTTTGACGAACCGTCAGCGGCGTTGGTGTTTACGTTTAATAACGGTCCCTATGAGTATACCCTATGAGAGTTCGGGGTACAGTTGAGATACGGCCGGGATTGGTTTCGCTCACGAAACCAACCGGGCCCCTTGGACGAATAGGCTAATAACTCACAGACCGGGCGTCCGATCGACGCGCCGTCTGTTGCGTTGAGACCCCTGTGACGAGACGGACCTTTGAGACACTTCTTCGTGGGACTTTGAGATACTTGGAGTATCGACCTGTAGCTCGTGGAGCGGACCCTCCCAGTGACGAGCGTGCAAAGTACGGAGACCGTGTAGCTGGCTGAGACCTGACGACTGCTTGACCGACTCGACTTGGAGTGAGTCGACTAGCCCAGTGGACGGAGCACTACTTTCTGAGGTGCAGACCCATGGCGGACGGAGCACTACCTGTGTGACAGTGCAGACCCGCGGTGCTCGTCCGGAGAGTACCTCAGCAGGCTACTAGGGGGTGTGCACTACTGTGTTTGGGTGACATACCTCGGCGGGAAGCACTACTGTGTTTGGGTGGCTGGCCCGCAGTACTCGACAGGAGGAGTACTTCAGCAGTCTTAGGTTAGTGACCAGTACCTCGGAGTCGTGACAGGACCACTGTACACTCTAGAGACGGAGCTCTTCAGCAGTTACGGTTTCGATAATGAAAATCCTGGTTTGAGCTGAGACTTTTGACCTTGTGTTTACTTCTTGATTGAGATGGGTCACTTGCTAACTTTGGTATATGTATGGGCATATACCCGGGTAATGGTTATCCGTCGTTTTCACAATCCTTGTGTTTCCTCATGATTGAGATGGGTTACTTGATAACTTAGGTATATGTATGGGCATATACCTAAGTAGAGTTTATCTGTTGAGATCTTCTTGTGTTTATCCTTGTTGGTTTTAGTGAGACCTTGAGGGTCTCGGGGTCCCTACTGAGTATCGTTATACTCACCCCTGCACGGGCTATGCCCGCACCTCGTTGTGTTGGTTGCAGACGACGGACAGTGCTGATAGAAGCCGAAGGTTCGAGGACATGACGGTACCTGGAGGTGGACTATACGACGAGGCGGTACCCGGAGGTGGACCACTGGGCGGGACATACTCGGAGCGGATGGCGGGACCCGAAGAGCAGAGGAGCTATCTGTACCCACCCTTCAGGTGGGATTTCCAGTGGACATCTCAGCGTAGCAGCTTTACTTTTCAGTCGCTGTTTTCCCTTTCGAGTTGTACTTTATAGTTGGGCTTGTATTTCCGGCCCCTTTTTACTTTTCAGCTCTTCTTTTTGTACTTAGTGTTTTACTTCCGCTTGCTTACTCTGTGGTGTTTTTTACTTTACAAAGGCAATGCCTTCCCTTTTTCTGGGATTTACGCCTTGGTGCTAGTCGCCAGCCCCTGGCCTATGGAAGGCGGGCTTGGGGAAGTCACGGCACGGACCCCGAGGGCGGGTCGTGACAAATTGGTATCAGAGGTGGTCGGTTCTACCGCAGACTCTGATCTTTCTTTCTGTGAAGCAATAGTGTTAAGGGTACCGAGTGTGGTTTTCAGTTCAGGGAGTCCAGTGTTGGTGCGGGCGGCCGACGTATCCATACACCAGGACCCTGACAACTGATTTCTGACTTTGTGCACGAAAACACTGATTGCGTGTGTGTTTTCAAAGGTTTTCCCCCTTAAAACAGCTCAAACCAGGTCAGCTCACCAGGTATAATCGTTTGATCGTGTTACGTTGTTTCTTTCAGGATGTCTTTTCTCAGACGACCAGCTAGAGCCCGGAGGGATGAGCGTGCTGATAGTCTGTCAAGCGACGAGGCTTCGGTACAGGGCCCTCTTGCAGTTGAGGCACCAGCGGAGGCACCAGCGGTACTACCATACGTTGGGCCACCGATGCCACCAGCCCCAGCAGTAGGCGATGCACGACGATTGAGCGCGCTGCACGAGTTCCAGCGCCAGAGGCCACCCAGGTTCCGGGGAGAGACGGACCCGCAGGCGGCTGAGGTTTGGCTGGAGGCTGTGGTGAGAGTCTTCAGGCTAGTGGGGACGCCGGCAGACTTCATGGTGATCTTTGCTACCAGCCTCCTTCAGGAAGCAGCAGGTAGGTGGTGGAGCCACTTGTTTCAGTTTTGCGATGAGATGAACTTCGCATGGGAAGACTTCGAGACCTTCTTCAGGGTGGAGTTTGTGCCAGTATCTCTACACCCCGAGCGTGTACAGGAGATTCTGCCTTTGCCGCGTGTTTTTCGATCAGAAGCCGAGTCATCTGTGGGCAGTAGACAGATGATGCAGAGGTCCAGGAGGACCAGACCAGCAGTTGGGCGATCTCGGGATTTAGGACCGGTGGTGCGGGGCACCCGGGGTGGGGTCAGAGCCAGGCGTGCCAGAAGCAGACTGTGTTACTCGTGCGGTGGAAAGGGGCACCTGGCACGTGACTGTCCGACTCCTCGTACAGTTGATCCATAGGCTTTTGAGGAGCCACCGAGGTTGAGGCAGCGACAAATGCTGGAGCTCTGGGAGCAGGTGGACAGGGAAGGAACTAGTGGATACGTCTTTTGTACTTCTAGTTCCATGTTGATGTTGCTTTTGTGTAGCGTCTTGTAATATGAGCTGCAATAATAAAAGACGCATCCTTTGTGATGTTTTCTTTCCTGTCCTCTTTTGTGATGTTACTAAGAGGTTCCAGTTGACTGTTGACTTGACCCTCACTTGTGAGACATCTACTGGAGGAGACCCAGTTACCACACACTGATGCCGACAGTGTGACTCAACCCTTGGAGGCGAGAGTAACGGTTGGATCTCTTAGTAGTAGCGTCGAGGCCTTACGACGTCATCCTTGGTATGGATTAGTATCATCCATGTTAGGATTGACTGTTTTAGGCAAAGAATGTGGTTCATCCAGGGGATGAGACCAGGTTTCTCTTATCGGCAAAGAAGAAATCTCGCAGCTCTTGTGGGACCAGAGATGGTCCGGGCCACGTCAGAGGAGGTCCATGTCATTCAGGAGCGGATGAGAACAACACAGAGCCGGCAGAAGTCATACGCTGACAGGAGGCGGAGGCCACTAGAGTTCGAGGATGGTGACCACGTCTTCTTGTGGGTCTCACCTCGACGTGGTATTCGGAGATTTGGCCGAGGCGGCAAGTTATCTCCGTGCTTCATCGGACCCTTCCAGGTCCTCAGCAGGGTTGGTGAGGTGGCTTATCGCCTGGCTCTACCACCTCAGTTACACCGGGTGCACGACGTCTTCCACGTGTCTCAGCTGAGGAGATACGTGCACGACCCGACGCACATCTTTGACCATGGGGAGCTTGACGTTGACGATGGGGCGACTTTTTCGGAGGTCCCGGTGGAGATAGAGGATCGACAGGAGCGGGTCCTACATGGGTGATCGATTCCTCTTGTGCGCAACAGATGGCGGCACGGGAATCTCCAGGAGAGCACATGGGAGCGGGAGGCTCAGATGCGTGCTCAGTACCCTCTTTTGTTTCCCTAGTTTTTGATGTATCTTTAGGGGACGTAAAGCCCTGATGTGGGAGTAATGTAAAGACCCGTAAAATTCAAGGGAAATTTTTCTTAATTTTCTTTAGAATTTTACAAGAGCGCGGTTTCAGACGGCACCTGATTCCGAGGCCCGGAGTGCCCGGAATTAATTTCCGAAGTTTGGCTCGGGTACGTTCAGTGAACGAACGAGCGGGAATTTCTAACTTTTGATACGGTGCTCGGAATTGAAATCCGAGGGCACCGATGAACTCACAGCGCCGGTATTCGCTTAATGAGACCTTTTCGGAAGTTGCGTTTGTTGCGGGTTGAAAGTTAGTTTTTGGGTTTTTAGTTTAAGTTAAATAAAATTTGTGAGGAACAAATTTTATTTTTATCTAGTTAAGTCCTACCAAAGGGAGTTGGGAGTGGGACCCACATCCACTTAACCTCCCTTGGGAGGATTAAGTGAGGTGGGGTCCACACGAACCCCAACTCCTCAAATTCTCTCAAAACCTCCCCTTTAACTCTTTTCTTTTAATGTTGTCAACTTAAGTTACTTAATTAATTAAGGGAGTTAAACCCTTTTTGAATTTCAAACCTTTGAATTCTTGTGGTTAAGTTATGTAATAATATAAGTTAAAGCTTATATTATTCTAGGGGATTCTTTTACCACCTTGGAAGGATTTCTTGAGAGCTTTGGAAGCTTTTCTTCTTCTTCTTCAACTTGACGAAGAACGCCGTTCTTCAACGAAGAACTTCTTCGCCGAAGAACACGGTCTTTCCGCGACGCCATATCCGCGACGTGACGTTCTTCTTCCGCATCATCTTTTCCGCGACGAACGCCATCGACAACGACTCTTCCTCCGACGTCAAAGGAATCGACACCGATATTCCACGACTCTTTCAACGTGCGACTATCGAGGTAGGGGTTCTTGAGTTCGTTGTTTCCTTTTTATTTGACTTTCCTCAAGACTTGACGTAGAACGCTCAAGTTCCGACGAAGAACGCCGCTCCGCTCTTCTTCATCTTCGGTGTCAACGAGGGAGAACACCGCACCTTCCTCGGACAACCTTCGTCGGCGTACAAGGATTCGCCAACGACGTGCCTCTTCGGACGTGCCTCTTCGTCGTTGAATTTGACGAACGACGACCGCGACGCCCAACCTCCGCGACGCCGTCTTCCGCGGAACGTAGTCGAATCTTCGAATCTTAAACCCAAGGTAGGGGTTGTTGTTTAATTCTTTAATTATTCCTTTTCTTGCTCGTGGATCGCATGTCTACGTGAGGCATTTAAATATTTTATTTAAGTGTTATAGTTAACGCGAGGGGGGCCGGACCGCACGAACACGGCCGAACCCCCCCTCCATCGTTTATGTTTATTCATGCGGGTGGAAGCAAGTGGCGTGGTGCCGTCGCACCACGCGGATGATCGTACAAATAATTTACGCGGCGCCGTCGCGCTACGCCAAGGAAAAATCTTCAAGAACGCGACGCCGTCGCGCCGCGTTGAAAGGATTCATGGCACGGCGAAAGGGGCGCGGTGCTGTCGCACCACGCCGGACGACGAAGACCGCGGCCGGTTCCGGGCCGCGGCGGGACGAGGAGACCGTGGCCGGTTCCGGGCCGCGGCGGAAGAGGAGACCGGCGGCCGGGCCGCCGGCGTCGGAAGCCGAAGAGGGGACCGGAAATTCCGGTCCCGTTGGAGAAAACCGGCCGGCCAGCTGGCCGGCCGGATGCCGTTAAACCGGGGAATTAATTCCCCGGCCAGCTGGCTAAACCCCCCTCTTAAAGAGGGGGGGGGGGCGGTTCTTGAGGGAAGGGGGAAGCCGCCCCCTTGGTTCGGCGCCAGCAGGCCCCCCCCCCACGTGAGGGGGGGGGGGGCGGTTTTAAAAGAACCGGCGCGGCACAAAGGCCGCGCCACTTTGAAGAACCGCGGGGCTTAGCCCCCGCGTGCGCAGCCCGTGCGGCGCCGGACGCCACCGCCGCGGCCCGCCGCCGCCGCCGCCGCGCCGCCCCGGGGGGGGGGGGGGGGGGGTCGGGCCGGGTCGGCCCGGACCCGGACCCCCCCCCCCCCGTTTCGAACCAGATTTGGTTTTTGGCCCATAACTTGAGCCTCGGACCTCCGAATGACGAACCGTCTACGGAAACGCGATCCTTGGATCGAGACGGTCGTTTCGGTATATCGCACTCAAGGTTTCGGATTACTTTGAGTTCGGCCGGGTTGGTTCGTTCACGAAACCAACCGGGCCTTCGGAGCGGAAACGCTCATATCTTGAGCCACGAACGTCCGATTGATGCGCCGTCAGTCGCGTTGCGTTCCTTTTAGTGAGACGGATCTTTTGGCATACTCCGCCCGAGGTTTGGACGCAGGTGGAGTACGGTCGGGTTGGTTTTGCCTTAAAAACCAACAGGGCCCCGGAGACGAAAAAGCTAATAACTCACAGACCGGGCGTCCGATTGACGCGCCGTCTGTTTCGTTGACTTCCTCTTGAAGAGACGGAACTTTTGACATACTCCTCCCGAGTTTTGGATGCAGTCGGAGTATGGCCGGGTTGGATTGTACCCGAAATCCAACCGGGCCCCTGGAACGGGAAAGCTGATATCTTTCAGACAGGACGTCCGTTTGACGAACCGTCAGCGGCGTTGGTGTTTACGTTTAATAACGGTCCCTATGAGTATACCCTATGAGAGTTCGGGGTACAGTTGAGATACGGCCGGGATTGGTTTCGCTCACGAAACCAACCGGGCCCCTGGGACGAATAAGCTAATAACTCACAGACCGGGCGTCCGATCGACGCGCCGTCTGTTGCGTTGAGACCCCTGTGACGAGACGGACCTTTGAGACACTTCTTCGTGGGACTTTGAGATACTTGGAGTATCGACCTGTAGCTCGTGGAGCGGACCCTCCCAGTGACGAGCGTGCGAAGTACGGAGACCGTGTAGCTGGCTGAGACCTGACGACTGCTTGACCGACTCGACTTGGAGTGAGTCGACTAGCCCAGTGGACGGAGCACTACTTTCTGAGGTGCAGACCCATGGCGGACGGAGCACTACCTGTGTGACAGTGCAGACCCGCGATGCTCATCCGGAGAGTACCTCAGTAGGCTACTAGGGGGTGTGCACTACGGTGTTTGGGTGACATACCTCGGCGGGAAGCACTACTGTGTTTGGGTGGCTGGCCCGCAGTACTCGACAGGAGGAGTACTTCAGCAGTCTTAGGTTAGTGAGCAGTACCTCGGAGTCGTGACAGGACCACTGTACACTCTAGAGACGGAGCTCTTCAGCAGTTACGGTTTCGATAATGAAAATCCTGGTTTGAGCTGAGACTTTTGACCTTGTGTTTATTTCTTGATTGAGATGGGTCACTTGCTAACTTTGGTATATGTATGGGCATATACCCGGGTAGTGGTTATCCGTCGTTTTCACAATCCTTGTGTTTCCTCATGATTGAGATGGGTTACTTGATAACTTAGGTATATGTATGGGCATATACCTAAGTAGAGTTTATCTGTTGAGATCTTCTTGTGTTTATCCTTGTTGGTTTTAGTGAGACCTTGAGGGTCTCGGGGTCCCTACTGAGTATCGTTATACTCACCCCTGCACGGGCTATGCCCGCACCTCGTTGTGTTGGTTGCAGACGACGGACAGTGCTGACAGAAGCCGAAGGTTCGAGGACTTGACGGTACCTGGAGGTGGACTATACGACGAGGCGGTACCCGGAGGTGGACCACTGGGCGGGACATACTCGGAGCGGATGGCGGGACCCGAAGAGCAAAGGAGCTATCTGTACCCACACTTCAGGTGGGATTTCCAGTGGACATCTCAGCGTAGCAGCTTTACTTTTTAGTCGCTGTTTTCCCTTTCGAGTTGTACTTTACAGTTGGGCTTGTATTTCCGGCCCCTTTTTACTTTTCAGCTCTTCTTTTTGTACTTAGTGTTTTACTTCTGCTTGCTTACTCTGTGGTGTTTGTTTACTTTACAAAGGCAATTCCTTCCCTTTTTCTGGGATTTACGCCTTGGTGCTAGTCGCCAGCCCCTGGCCTATGGAAGGCGGGCTTGGGGTAGTCACGGCACGGACCCCGAGGGCGGGTCGTGACAAACTCTTCAAAAAAAAGAATCCCATAGGAAGGGAAACTACTTTTAAATCTTCAAATTCCATGGTACTACCCAAAGTTCATCATAGACCATTCCATAAATAACTGTTCATAAAATTCCTCAAAATAAAACAAACTAAGATTGAAACCCAAATAAAAGAAGAATTTGATAACATAGTCTTCCAAAATAAACTTCATTGTTCATCTCCAAAATACATCAACCACTCCTAACATCTTAAAAAAAAGTAGCTAACCTAAACATATTTTACCCAAGATAGGTTAATCATTTCAATAAGTAACCTAAATTACTATAAGTCCACCTTAAATTCATAAATTCTATAAGTCAACCTTACTTCTCAATGAAAATACCGTAGTAATCTATTTACCTTGATCATATAAGGTCCCCAAAATAGTGAACGTCTTCCCAAATAATAATCATCTTTTAATCCCCTAATCATCTCTGTCATATTAATACGGCAATAGTCGCATTTCCTGTCACATTGGTTGTTTGGACATGTTCTTAAATTTCCCGCCATTAACTATGAAAATAAAGTACAATTAGGGGCTTGAATACTTAGCCAATAATAATTAAAATTAAACTTTAAGCATAGAAGGATAAACTTGTAGAAGGAAACTATACCCGAACTTGTGATCCCCTAGGTTCCCATCTAGGTTATCCGTGATCATATATTCTTATGTGAATATTTATTTTATTTTATCTTTGTTCCTTTAACAATGGTTCGAACTAAGCTTATGAATTTACCAAAGCATATCCCTCGGGAGTGTCGTAAACAAGAGTGCAGCAAGGCCCATTGTCGTGTACCAGTTCCCGTTCGAGTCTAGCTCAATGCGGTGTTTTCAGGTTTTACCCTTATGTAAATCTGTGCCAGATCCACCTCTACCTTCTTGTATCTAGACAGGGAAGTATTTGCTTGGAAACCCATTACTCAATACTCACCAAAATACCAATAAGATTTCCTATATATGAACTTTTCTATAGGCTTATTCCTAGAGTTTTCATATCCTAAATTCCACAAATAACTAAACCATCCTTTGATACCAACTATAGCATCCCGTCTTTTTATAACATAAACTTTCATTACATTACACAAAACTGAAGATCTTTAAGGTTTAGTGTCTTGGAAACCAAGAACATAATACATGAAAAAAATATAAAACATTCTTCATAGACACTTGAAAGGATTCTCCTCATGTTCATCCTAGGTTCAATACTGCATATCATAACCTGGGGACATACATCAAAAGAAAGGGTGAGCAGATGGCCCAGTAAGGGAAACAAGAGAAACATTTTACATGTGAACATGAGATACTTCAATAAGGTCATGAAAATAACTTTAAGGCATGAGAAAGAAATCATGAGGCATATCATAATAAAAATAACATTTTTCATAACTTTATGATGTGGCTAAAACATTAAATATTGACAATCATTTCATTTCACCAAGGTCCATCCCCAAGGTGTCATTAAAAATTACCAAGGTTATTCACCAAGGTATGAGTCTGAAAAGTCATCTCTAGAGATTAAGCCTTTACCCAATGCATTGGAGCGCTATCTGGGCGCACCCTTGGCATGTATTTATTATCATGTGAGCCACATATATCATCATCAATCATTTCATAAACAACCCGTATAGAAAAAAATAAATGGGTTTCATTTCATAATCATAACGTTTTAAAAACTGCTTTAAAGACATGATCTTTATGTCACTTTAAACCCACAGAAAAGGGAAAGCGGTTTTCATGTATGTAAATCCCTGAATTTAAAATTGAACATTTATATATATATATATATATATGTGAATACCCCTGTAGAAATAAGAGATTTGAGTATTCACTTAATAACATAAAATAATTTCTAGATAAAGAGGGAGGCATTTTGAGACGAAAACTATGCAGCATAACGTCTATGATACATGGTTTTAGAAAAAGTTGGAAAGAGAGGGGACATGGGTCACCCACTCAAAAATGACACATAAAACAGTAGGGGAACAAAATATAAAGTATTTAAGAACATGGTATTGAAATTTGAATGATATACCATTTGAAACGAAGAACATGAAAGGAAGACAAAAATAAGATTTCTCTTTATGAGAATTCGGCAGCCTAACAGCATCACTTAAAACATCCAAAAATGGATTGATGA
This sequence comes from Viscum album, assembly GCA_963277665.1. Lineage (NCBI taxonomy): Eukaryota > Viridiplantae > Streptophyta > Magnoliopsida > Santalales > Viscaceae > Viscum > Viscum album. Next base: position 193,318,265 of record OY728146.1, on the reverse strand, counting down.
GATAAAATAGGGTATCTCATCATATGAAGATAAATGATCAGTATGATAGATATAGAGATCATACCCCAAAATAATAAAAAGGAACTTGAAAGACTTGACATGAAAATAGATCTTGAAAATGAGAAGGGTGAAAGAAGCCCTTAGAAATTCGACAGCCTAACGGCGTCACTTAAACTTCAAAAAAAAGAATTGAAGAGATAAAATAGGGTCTCTCATCATATGAACATAAAAGATCAGTATGATAGATATAGAGATCATACCCCAACATAATGTAACTTAAAATACTTGACAAGAAAATAGAACTTGAAAATGAGAAGGGTGAAAGAATCCCTTAAACATTTAGCAGCCTAACGGTGTCACTTAAAACGTCAAAATACTAAATTGAAGAGATCAAATGGGGTATCTCATAATATGGTCATAAAAGATAAGTATGATAGATATAGAGATCATACCCCAACATAACAAAAAGGAACTTGAAATACTTTACATGGAAAATAGAACTTGGAAAATGAGAAGGGAGAAAGAATCTGTTACAAAAATTTCGGCAGCCTAACGGCGCCACATAAAACTTCATAAAACGAAATAATGAGAGTAAGAGGGGATCTCTAATTTTATGAAAATGAAAAGGGATGTAAGAGGAATATAAAATAACATACTTTAACATATTAACATGGAGTATAAAACAAATGACATAAAATATATTTCTTGAAAAGAACGAGAGAGGTCGGATCCCTTACCTTAAAACGTAACTCTTAAAACTCAATGGTTTGGACCTTGAGGGCTTGGGGGCACCTTGGGAGGACTCCTTGGGAGTTAAGGAGACCATAACTTCGTTGAGGATGGTTTTGGAGCCGAAAGGATGAGAGGAGGGCTTGGTATTTATAGGGAAAGTGAGGGGACATGGCATTAATGGCCAACAGACACCTCATATGTGCTTTTCTCAAAACCATGTGCTCTCCCATGATATTTCCCATTATGTTTGTCCAAATGGGGCCCCCAATACAAATATCCATCACCTTAGGTCGTCCAACCCTTAAAATATCTCATGACATCACCATGACACAGTTATGATGTCACTAAACATACCGACACCCTAAAACTGTATTTTTATTATTCACTAAAAATTCAACTTTCTCAGAAAAATCCCAATATTTCACATTAACCGAATATCAATGATCTGATTTCAAAAATGAACTCCATTTTTTAAAAATATTTTTCTAAATATTTTTTATTTTATTTTTAAATAAATACACTCTTCACCGAAAATTCATTTTTTTTTAGAAAAAACCCAAAAATTACCTTAACATAATATCGATTCTCTGAGTTCAAAAATGAAATCCATTTTATAAAAATAATTTTCTAAATATTTTTAATATAACTTTTAAGTAAAAAACACTATTCACCCAAAAAAACTAATACTTGAATAACAATTTATGAAACCGTTATTTAACTATTTTATTGAATCACATTACTTAATCAAGGTGCCTAGATTATTTTAAAACTTTCTTTAAGTGATATTACTAATCCATTTGGTCACATTACTAATCCTATGCGTAAAATCACTATTCATAATTTACTATTCATCAAAAATCAAGTTGATCTTATTAGACTCTAAATTTCGTACTGAACATAATAGTAGAAGACCATTTTATGAAAATCAGTACACATTTTTAATTATTTAAGGTTTACAGAAACATTTTTTTTAAATTATCCTTTCTCTAAAATTCAGCAAAAATATGCATACTATATTTATCCGGACATTTGAAAATTCATAAACATCATAAGAAGAAATCCCAATTTTTTTTTAAACAAAGGATTACACAAGGCAGTTATGGTCTCCTTACATCGCCCCTAATTACACCAGCATTTGACCTAAGTGTAAGGTGTGCTAAGGTGAGAGAATCCGAGGGAGGCTCGGCCAACATCACATGAGTAGTAATTTCTATTAGTTTGAACTTCTCGTAAAGGAGATTCTGTTCTAGTTTCACATGATGAAGTTCGGCTTGGGTTTGGTCCAGAGCAAAGCCCAGTGGTGCTACCTCTTTCCCATGTTCTGTTAGATGGGATTCGATCGGTCCAAAGCTACTAGGTGAGGCCATCGAATCTTCTTTCTATAACAATTAACCAAGATTACTTGTATTTAGAGACAATAATCGAAATGTTTAGTTTCCAGCTGTCATATTGACCAATGGTCATATAACAGTCAAAACCCACCATTCTCATTTTAATTATAATCATGTTATCAAATGAAACATTTTTTCTGAGTATAAAAAATAAAATAAAATGACACATAAAATTAGGAAATAAGATTTATTCAAAATTTCGGGTTGTTACAACAACGACCTAAAAAATGATGTTGTGACTTACGCGTGGTTAGTGTCCCAAAGAGGGTGTTGTGGTTGAAATTTTCTCTAAGCTCATGTAATTCATACTCACTATGAGAAACAAGAGGTTACAACAACCTTAACGATGCACATTTTACTGTCATGTAGGACATATGAAGGGATTATGCAGTTTAAAGTCTTGCAGTTAGGACTATTGGTGCTGCATAGTTTAGTGTCCTGTAGCAGGGACAAAAAAAGATACAGTTTAATGTCATGTAGGACGTATTAAGGGATTTCTATACAGTTTAGCGTCATGTAGTTCGGATGATGGGGGAAATATATTTTAATGTCATGTTGGACAAAAAGAGGGCTGTGTAATTTAATTTAATGCAGTAAGGATAAAAGAAGACAAATTTTAACGTCATGTGGGATGTATTAGGGACTTTTTCATAGTTTAACGTCATGTTGGATGAAAAAAGGATGATACAGTTTAGCGTCATGTTGGAAGAATGTGTGAATAGTTTAAGTTCATATGCATGGACAATTGGTTATGCAGTTTAATGTCTTGTTGGACATAAGGGACTTCTTTACTGTTTTGTATCATTTAGTCTGGACATCACAGTTTAATGTCATGTTGCACATAAGTGACAATAGTTTAAAGTCATATTCATGGAATGTGGATGTTGTAGTTTAACGTCGTTCTAGATGTAAGGGACATGAAAATAGTTTAAGGTCATATGCATGGACTGTTGATGGTGTATTTTTTGTATATACAAAATACTTCTTCAGAAATCTAGCATTGGTTGGAGTAGTGATGAGTTCTCCATCCATTTAGATTAAATAATAAGCTCCATTATAATAGGCTTTATGTACTGAATAAGGTCCTTGGCACTTTGGTTAAAGATTAAGTGGTTTCATTCCTGGTATCATAGGAGTTATGAGAACTAATACCAATTCTCCCTGAACAAATGAATGGAGACGAACTTTTTTCTTGAAAGCTCATGCTATTCGATTATGATAGACTTCCAAGTGGTGCAGAGTGAACAATCATTTCTCATCTAACTATTCCAATTCATTCAATCGCTTTTGATATTGTTTATCTATAGATGAGTGATAAAAAATGGCTACTCTAAGCGAAGGTAATTGAACTTCAATGGGAAAGACTGCTTCCATTCCATATACCAGTGAATATGGAGTTGACCGAGTTGTAGTGCAGGTGGTGATCCGATAATCCCATAATGCATGAAATAGTTTATCAAGCCATGGACTCTTATATTTATCCATCATCTATTGTAGAATATTTGACAGAGTTTTGTTGAAGGCTTCTATCTGGAAATTGTCCACTGGATGATACCGAGTTGAATGATTGGATTTGATGTTGTATTCTTGATACAACATCTTCACCACGTATGAACATAAGTTCATTACATTTTCTATTAATATGGTATGAGGGACACAAAATCTGGTAATGATGTTAGACTTGATGAAGCTAACAATTCTTTTAGAATTAACTTCATTGAGAGGTATTGCCTTTTCCCATTTGGAAAATAATTCATCAGCAGTAAGAATATACTTAAACTGATTGGCCATTGCTGAAGGGTAAGGTCCCACCACATCCATTCCCCATGTGGAAAATGGCCACAAGTATTTAGCTGTGTGAAGAAACTCTAGAGGTTGATGAATGATGTTGGCATGTACTTGGAATGAATGACACTTCATTGTGAAATTAACACAATCTTGTATCATTGAAGGCCAAAAGTTTCCAAGCCTTCGAATCTGATCAGATAGTCTATGTCCAGACTGGTGGGAACCACAGACTCCTGCATGCACTTCTTTCATGATAACCATTGTCTCTTCACCATAAATGAATCTGAATAGAACTCTATCATAACCACGTGTGTATAGAATTTTCTTTAGGTGATCTAGGTTATCATAAAGAGTAAAATTGACCACACGTTGCTTGATTTGTTCTTTCCCGGCTCTATCAGGTGGAAGTGTTCCATTTTGAAGGTATTCCTTGATAGGTGTCATCCATTATATAGTATGACCATATGGTTCAGGAATGGGACTAATTTCATTGATCACTTTGGTTCTTGTTCGAACATAAGGTGAAAGTTTATAATGGTGGGAAATACTAATGGTTGTTTTATCCCGATTTGGATCTGCCAGAGATGTGGCTATATTAGCCAGTGCATCATCTTGAGCATTTTGTAATCTTGGTACATAAGAAAATTTCAGTTCCGAAGGGAATTCTTCCATTAATTCTCTAGCGTAATCATACAAAGGGATTAGTTATCCTTTTTTGATTGCATAATCCCCATTGACTTTTTTGATTACCAGGTTTGAATCACCTTTCACCTTTAAGTGATTCACTTGTGCTTGAAGCGCCAACTCCAATCCTGCAATAAGAGCTTGGTATTCCACTTTATTATTTGTACCGCCTCCCAACAATGAGTAGGAATAAGGTAAAACTGCCTTTTATGGAGAAATGAGTACAATTCCTAATCCAAATTTGTTGAATTTATGATTTTCTATTTTCTTCCATGTTGGACTTCTGGAAGCACCATCAAAGTATATTTCCTATACTTGAAGAGTATCTTGAATAGAGAAGACTTCCTCATTAGGAAGTTCAGTATCTGAATATGTGTCTTCCACTAAAGGGTGTTCATCCAGGAAATCATCCAGAGCTTGGCCCTTTATTGCCTTTTGAGACACATACTGAATGTCGAACTGTTGCAAAATAACTACCCACCTTGCCAGAAGTCCTGTAAGCATTGGACGACTAAGTGTGAATTTGAGTGGGTTATTGTGAGATAACAATTGGACCTCGTGATGTTTCAGGTAGTGTCTCAATTTCTGAACTGCAATGATTAATTCAAGGAAGAACTTCTCAATATTTGAGTATCGGGTTTCTGCTTCAAGCATAGTTTGACTGAGATAGTAGAGGTTGTTTTCATTCCCAACATCATTCTTCTGGGTATGAAAGGCACCCAATGATCGCTCTAAGGCTGTCACATAGAGGATAAGTGGTCTTCCTTCAATAGGTGGCATAAGTACTGGTGAAATCAAGAGGTATTTCTTGAGAATATCGAATGCCTCTTGACATTATTCAATCCATTGGTAAGTGAATCCCTTCTTCATCAATTTGGTGAAGGGTAAACTATTGCCTGCCAAATAGGAGATGAAATGCCGAATATAGGCTAAGTGTCCTTGAAGTACTCTTAATTCTTTCATATTTTGAGGAGGTGACATACCAAGGATTGACTTAGTCATCTCAGGATCGACATCAATACCACGGTGGAATACAAAAAAGTGGAGAAATTTTCCTAAGGTTACCCCAAAAGAACATTTTAAGGGGATCATCTTCAAATTATGTTTTCGAAGCTTGTGAAATATGACTTCCAAATCAATAAAGTTATTAGAATGTTGTTTGTATTTGACCACCAAATCGTCCACATAACATTCAACAAAATTCCTTAAAAAGGGTTTGAAGATACGATGCATGGAACACTGATATGTTGTGCTTGCATTATTTAAGCCAAAGGGAATTATCTGATAGATAAACACACCCTGAGGGGCTCTGAAGGCTGTAGATTCCTCATCTTTTGGAGCCATTCAGATTTGATTATATCTGGAATATCCATCAATGAAGGAAATTTCTTCATATCCAGTTTTTTCATTAATTAATAGTTCTGTAATCGGAACTGGAAATAATCGTTAGGACAATGCCAATTTAGATCCCTGAAATCAATGAAAACTCTAATTTTCCTATTCTTCTTTTTTACTGGGACAATATTAGCCAACCACTTGGGATATTTAACTTCTCTGAAAAAGTTTTCTTTGATGAGTTTATCCTCTTCAGCCTCAATTTGGGAATCATAGGTTGGGTGTGTTCTTCTAGCAGCTTGTTTGAATCCTCAATGTTCTTCTAGAAAACCCAAATGATGAGTGGAAACATCAGGATCATGCCCTAGCATCTCCATATAGTTCCAAGAAAATATGTCTCGATTTTTCTTTAAAAAGGAAATATACATCTCTTACTCTTCAAGAGTCATAGCCGCACTAATTAAAGTGAGGCATGGATCTTCTTTTGTACCCAGATTTATTTCTCTAAGTTCATCAACAGTAGTAGAGAAACCCTCTTAAAATGCTAGAGGAGCATCCCTGAGATCTTCCTCTTCTTCTTCAACATGTGTTACTTCTTCTGTTTCTACTTTCGTAGTAGATGGTGAAGCAAAATTTCCATGATCAGAATATATGTTAAGATTTGAACATCTTGAAGAATAAGCTTCCATTTCTGACCCAATTGATGATGAAGGGTCTTCCTTGGGTAATAAAGAGAAGATGTTGGATTGAGAATCAAGATCATCGTTCACCTCGGGTATTGCTATAACTTCTTCTGGCCTGGTTGGCGAAGTATAGACTTGATGGATTTCAGCAGAAAAAATGAAGACATCTCCATTTGAGCATTCATTATTGCTAGGTGGATCACCAATTTCTCCCATGTTGTCTGCCTCATTTTCCGTAATTGACATTATGGATCTTTCCATAAGAGTATTTTAATTTGGTTCTATCCTTTCAATTTGACAGATAGGCAACACATAATCTTTACTCACATGCGCAAATGGATTTACTGGAATATTTTCCAAACCATACGGAGAATTAACTTTGATAATCTCCTTTATTGTGGATTCCTCCTTTCCCTTCATGTGATAGAATTCCGCCTCAATGTATTGAGATTAACATGTCTTGAATGGGGCCTTATCACCATTCAATGTCCCAAATTGACCATCGAAACAATATTTGAGACATTTATGATATGATGAAGGGATAGCCGCATGGTGATGTAGCCAGGGTATTCCAAGCAAGATGTTGAAGGCTGAGTCTTGATCAACAACCATGAAATCTGAATTGGACGCAAGTTCTCCAAACTGAGTTCTGAGTGTAATCTTGCCCAATGGTTCTTGTTAATTTTTATCATATCCTTGTAAAATCATAGTAGAAGGAGATAAATCAGATTCTATAAGGCCCAACCAATGAAGTTTATGAATGGGCATGAGGTTAACTCCTGAACCATTATCAATGAAATATCTTCAGATTTCTATGCCATTAAACTTTACAGATAAGTACAAAGGTCTAATGTGTCCATGCACGACATCATCTTCAGCTTCATCTGTGAAAGATATCACTGAATGGAATTCTGCAAGATTATTATCTACATGGTAGACTTCACCTACAGAAATTTCAGTTGCAAACTCCTGAGGACTTGAAAAGGCCTCGATGAGTGCCTCCTTAAAATCCTTTGATAAATTCAAGGAATCCAGAATTGATAACATGGCCGGTACTGGGGCCAGGTGTTTCAATATATCATATTTTTTATCCAAAGTTCTATGTTTCCCAATAGGAATATGTGGTTTATCAGGTTCCTTGGAAGTTGAGGCTTTCGAATTTGATACATCTTATACCAGGATAGGAGTTTTTAATAATCCTGGCTTTAGAAGATTAGACCGATTAGGTCTATTTATTTTCTGAGAGGAAGAAGATGGAACCTTTAACCAATCTTCCAGAATAATTATGCCAGGATTGAGTCTACCTTGTGTGGAAGAACTTTCTTGTTCTTGTTGAGCTCGTTGAAGGGCTCTACCACGAGTTTCTGCCGCTTACATAGTTCTAGCAGGGTTAGAATTGGAATAGTGGCCTCTGAAATATCCACGCCTTCCACTGTATCCTGAGCCTCTGGAACTTCATCTAATTCCTCTATTTCACTACTGGAAAATTGCCCTATACCCACGGTTCAAAACCGTGGGTATAGCCCCCAAAACCGTGGGTATAGGCTATACCCACGGTTTTGGGAACCGTGGGCTGGAATGGCGTCGGGATAGGGGGGTCACCCTATACCCACGGTTTGGAGAAACCGTGGGGATAGGTTTCACACAGCGTGGCAAGTGCGTGGCCACGCTGGCAACACATTGACCCCACGGTTCTCAAACCGTGGGGATTTTAATTCTCAAAAAAAACCTGCTGCTGGGTATCGAACCCAGGTCTCCTCCGCATTGGACGAATTATCAGACCAACCAGGCCATTGTTATATTTTAATATACAAGCATATATCTGCGTATATATATTAATATGCCGAATTGAATTTTAAAAAAACCTCCAGCGGGACTCGAACCCGCTCTTCTTCTAACGAATCTCGCAGGAGCAATTTCGCCGCACCAACTAAGCTGTAACTCGATTCTGTTATATTAATATGCATTTTTATATTTATATTCATATTATTCACACGGTGCATATTAAAAATTTGCGGTCAAGGGGTTTTGAAACCGCGACGTCTAGCATACGAGCCGCACGGATTGACCAACCAAGCTGCCGATTTTTTCTGTATACTATTTTTTATAAACCTAAATATATGAATTCAAATCATTGGTTAAAATTTCCCCGCCAAATTGTTTTTGTCTTCCCGCGCTATTTTTTTTTTTGCCGCCATAGGCTATCCCCACGGTTCTACCAAACCGTGGGGATAGGCCTTCGATTTTTTTTTATCCCCAAGGTTTTTGAAGAACCGTGGGGATAGCCCTAGAAATAAATACCTATACCCACGGTTTTGTAAAACCGTGGGTATAGGGCTTCGAGAAACACTCTATCCCCACGGTTTTAGAAAAACCGTGGGTATAGGTGACCAATACCCACGGTTTTCTAGAACCGTGGGTATAGGTTCCCACACTATACTTATACCCACGGTTTTAGAAAACCGTGGGTATAGGGCACCCCTATACCCACGGTTTTTCCCAAAACCGTAGGTATAGGTCTCTTTTCCAGTAGTGTTTGATATAGGGAATTCAGGCTCATCAAAATCATAACTGTGACTGGCACATGGATCTGTTAATTGAATTATATTAGCAGAACTGAAGATCAACTCTTCATTCGATGGTGACTCTACCTGAATAGCCTGTTTAGGATGTGCCGTTTGGTGGGTCGGTGCCCGTTTCATTGTAGTATATGGCATGAAATATTCCAAATTCAAAAACAACTTAGGCTTTGATGCATACTCATCTTCTTCTGACTGTTCCTTTTTCATTGAATTGTGCCATTTATTTGAGTATTTCCTCTCTGATGAAGAGGGCTTTGCTGCGGAATTCATGGAAGAAGGCACAATTGGCTTCTTCAATTGTGTTTGCAAAATAGCATGAGTTTGGTTGATTGTCATTCTGGCCATCCAATCATCATATTTTTGTGCATATTTTTTCTTAACTTCTTTCTACTTGCATTCCTCGTTTGGAACTGTAGTAGTAACACATGCTACATGATCTGAAGAACCTTTCGATTTGACTTATCGCAAATTGACCATTTTTTACAGGAGGTCCTTTAAAACAAAACACTCTTGAATGGGAAGCCCCAACATTTGATGAAACGGTCAATATTTGGGACAGTCTTCATCACCTTCCTTGTTTGGCCTCTTGGACCTTTGAAATTGAACCAAATTATTTTCTAGAGCCGAAATGAAATAACCAGGAACTTGTTCATTTCAGAAAGAGTAAACTTTTCTTTTCAAATCCTAAAATTGTTTTCATCTTTGATCTCTTTGATAATCTTGATGAAACGGCCTCTGTTGTTGGTGCTTAGGAGGTGGAGCCCTTCGAGAAGATGAAGGTTTTGAAGTAGAAGCAGGTACATGTGCTAGTTTAAGCATAACTATAGCAGTTTCTGCTTTACCCATTCTCCTTCTTGGAGTTGACGAAATTATACGAGCTTTATCCTTAGTATTTATAAGAGAATCTTCAATCTGTTGAGAGATTCAAGTAAGGTCTCGAAACCCTCCTGTGTATTTCACAGGGATCAGCAGTGTGTGCAACTCATCACGTAAATTAACCACACAGGTTGTAAACAATTCTTCTTAAGGGAGTACTAAGCTTAGGGAATATGTTAATCCCTTATAGCGAGAAATGAAATCTGAAACCGTTTCATTCTCCTTTTGTTTATATTTTGTAAGATATAAAAATTTTTTCTTTGGCATTGTTGAACTGAATTGAAGAAGAAATTTTTGACGAAGATCCTCCCACCTGGTAATTGACCAAGATTGCAAGATTGTGTACCAGACAAAAGCTGGTCCATGCCAGGTTCGCACGAAGCATCTGAGTTTCACTGCATCTTTTTGTTCCGTAGATCCCATTATTGGATCACAACAAGACACGTAGTGCGTCAAATGTTGTTCAGGATCTCCTGATCCCTTAAAAATATGGAATACGGGGTTCCCAAAACATGATGGGGGAGGGATTTAATCTACCCATTCAGGGCAATCTCTCTTTTCTTGTTGAACCTGTGCACGCTTACCTTCCATAGTCTCTAACTGATCTGTTAAAGACTCAATGGTAGTTATTAACATTTTAGAAACATCTAGTTGAACTTGGACTTGGGCAGGTGTAATAATTGGAGTTTGGACAGGTATGGTGGCTGGTACAGCAACTGATGGTAGCACCACCGATTGTTGTTTCACTTGACCCGTAGGATTAGACATGTGAGGGTGTATTGATAGAGGAGGATATTCTTGATCCATCTTAGTAGTTGCAACAAATTCCCTTGGCTGACTGACTCCAACATTCTTAGGAGGAAGACTACCTTGAAGTAGTTCTGCATTCAACCTCATCAATTCCTTCATTTCTTCCTCTTATTGTGCAAATCTTTGCTCTAGTGAGAGTGATTTTCCTTCTCCAGAGAATGGGTATGTGACCTGGTTCTTTCCTTTCCCCTTATTAGACACCTTTAAGAGAGGGGAAAATGGGTTACTTGAATGATTACCTAGGTTCGGAGTAAGCCTTTGATTTCGTGTACGCACACCTTCTTCATTTGTGTCTGTGCGTACAACTTCTTGAGCTGGAACCTCTTCATATGATCCCTCTGAGTGAACCTCATCTGGTGGATCAACAATAATGTAATTAATGACAATAATTGATTCATAATGCATTTCATCCCTTTTATCTTCATTTGTACAATATTTTCTTCTTCCATGTCTTTGATGAGACATTGCCTTTTGTTGATTCGATCCCTCGGGAACTTCATGATGAACCGTAATTTAGAGGGAATCTCATGATAATTTTTCTCTTCGTTCCTCCTAAGGCATCTTCCCCAATCGAGAGAAGACAAAATTTCTCTGAGGGAGGTATTGAGGATTTGAAAAAGTCCCCAGTCAAGTGGACTGGGGGTGTTCCTGCTGTCTTTGCTCAACTCCTCGAATCCTATTTGTTGATTCTGAGGGTTGAGTTAAAAGAGTCCCCAGTCTGGCAAGTTGGGGTGGCTCTTGACATGCTACATCAGACCCTTTCTTGGAATCTATCCTGATCTTATGGATGGTAGTCCAGAAATTAGCTGGATGCATCAACCTATATCCACTTTTATCACCCGGCTCAAAAGATCGTTGGATGATTTCTGACACTTCTGTCACATGGTGATGTGTCTTCTCCAAATGAGAGGCCTGTTCAATATTCTTGTTTTCTTGATGCAGGAGTAATTCAACAACATTTTCTCTGTATTCATGATTTTGAGAAGAACTAGTTGAGGCCTATTCTTGGGAAATCTTTTCATTACAAACAAAACCCATTGACTGTGGCTGGCCATGGGCAATAACATTGCATGAGACCATTTTCACCGGACTTTGCTGACTGGAGAGTACAGTGAAATGTAGTTCTCCATGAACACCCCATCCCCCGATATGAATACCAGATGGGGCATTGGCAATTAACTGGCGCAGTCTTCATAGTGCGCCAAGGCATGAATGTTGAAGGGCTCTCTGCTACCTTTCAGCATTCGTATATCTAGAGAGTGATAGAGATTCCAAATCAATCTGATGTTGTAACACTTCTATTATCTTAACATGATTTTCATATTCATCATAAGATAATACTTTTTTTTCAACTGACAAAGAGTTTTCTATATGTTGAGATGAATATCACGAATTCCACCTTCCGTCAACATCTCTGGAATGTCATACTGAGAGTTAGCGAGAGGAAAAAACATGACTGGCACTTCACCTTTCACCGGTTGTTTTCTCATGTTCAGTGTCTCCTCTTTATCATTTAATGAAGACTCTTCTACCTATTTAGACCAGAGCTGGTGCTTTCTTGTTGCTTCATTAGATTCAAAATGACTGGTAGAGAATCCACTGATCAAACTGGAAGATGAATGACCCATGGGTGGTTTGAAGAATAACCTACACCCCGGGCTATCTTATGATTGAGAAAGTATTTCACTTACTGATGGTAAAGCATCAAACATGAATATATTTACTTTTGCAAGTTCCTCAAGGTAAGAGGGATTTCTCGTCACTGCATTGTCTTCTGATGAATTTTCTAGACAATGCAAATTACTACTGCGGAGAGGGCTTTCATAGCTAAATTCTACATCATGGGGATGACTACCATGGTAGGTTACAGCAAAAGGTGAATCATTTTGCTCTTTGATATTCTGACCACACAGAGGGTTCTTATGGATCTCATCTGAAGATAAAACTTCGAGATCGATCGAATTTTCAAGAAGCAAGCCTTCATGAAGAAGTGTCTAGTGCAGACCTTCAGAATTAATGTTCCCACTACTGGAAACTGAGAGAGTAGAATCTTGAGTTTTAACAGATAGTTGTTTGAGTTCATCAAGAACTCCAGCATTGAGTAAGGCCTTGTTACAAATTGGTCCTTGATTTCTTGACTGTGCTGGGTGAGTCTTCTTCTTAGACGCCTTCTTACTCAATTTGGTAGGTGGGTGTTCCTATTCAGGAGAAATGACCAGGTTAGGCAGATTATCTCTGCTCAAACTAGGTGTATGTACCTGACTTGGTTGTTCGTATGATATGGGGGAGTACGCCCCACAACCCCCTTGGACTGGAACAGATATGTGTGTCTCTTCCGGAGTGAAATATTGATTTTTCACTCCACTAGTAGGGATATATTTATGTGTCTTTCCCTGAGATACTGCTAAAGCTGTTATAATATCCTGGCAGGCATCCAGAATATGAGCAGGAATTTTCTTATGCTCTTTCACCATTGATAGAATATGATTGGTGACATCAGCTATCGGAACGGGGATATATGTCCATTCTGTGCTTGTAGTAGGTGTGAGTTCCTTCTCCTATCCTTTTTTCCTATCAATGAATCCTGATAGTACTCAAGCGTGGGGGTAGAGAGTTGATTTTGCCTCTTGTTTGTCACCAGAGCTTTCCAACTGACTTCTCTGAGTGCTACCAAACAAGACTGTTGGTAAGATTGATCAATACTAGTAGGTGTATGTGGCTGCTGATTGCACTTCGCCAAACATAGTTGACGAGCACCATCATTTGTAGTCAGACAAGCCTGCTGACTAGCTGATGATTTATAAACAGGTGTATGTTCCTGTCTACTGTACTCCGCCAGAATTTCCTAGCAGGATTGGCGTAATGCTGCCAGATGAGTCTGCTGGACATCGGAATTAAAATGGACGGGTGTGTGTGCCTGCTAATTTCTTGCCACCAAGTTAGGTTGGAGGACTTCTACAGAGATTGAAGAGATGAGAACCTGCTCACTGTTGACCGGATTTCTCCTCTGGCGATTGGTCTTGCCTGCTCAGGTTTGAGGAACCTAACCCGAACTCCTGGAGTTGATACCCTCGTCATGTTGAGGGTGCACTGCCGCACGAGTCTGGTGGCGATTGTTGATGAGATCCCTCGGGAAGGACTCTTGTCTCCTTGAATTAAGGCCCCGAGGGACCTCATCATTCACCTCATCAGAATATGGGAGTGAATGGTGATTTTATTCCAGGGATAATGACCTGAAACGGTTGGAGACAGTGGTTAGAACCGCCTGCTTCATGATCGCTAGTCATCGCTGTCCAGACGACCAGGATGAATTATTGACTTAGAGGGCTTGTCGAGCAGCCTCCAGGGTTAGAATAGTACCATTTTCATGGTACTCCTTAACCAGCACATTTGATACCCAGTGAAGAAAATTATGAGTAGGTGATGTCGTCCTCAGAGTAAACGACGATCCAACTGGATTAGTAGCAGTGGCATTAGCAGCAGAGGTTTTCACAGCAGAGGTGTTCACAGATGTGGACTTAAGAAAATCCATTCTCCTAATGCATAAGATCTTGGAAAAGAGTACATGTTTGATATAATAGACATAATCAAGATAAGTTCAGGCACTACATCTTTTGGATGAGAAAATATGTTATTGATTGCTTTGTTGTCCCTCTTATTGAGTTTAAATAGGGTCCTAACAAATAAGCAAAGCATCATTTTAACTTGGTTAAGGATTCACGTCGGTTTCACCATTTTTTGTTTCCTATGGGATTGGGGATGACCTCATTGATTGAAGGATCAAACATTCCAATCGGTTTCTAATGGGTTTGTTCATAGAACTAGAAACAGCCAATGATTCCATATCCATTTGGACCTACTTTCAAAAGGTAGGTGCTAATTAGTTGTGTACTGATGAGTCATAGGAATTTTCATTGGTCGAAAGGATGGGAGGTCAGACTCATCACACCTTTTTGAGGGGAATTATTGTCTACTCCAGGATTCTCATTATAGATTTAAGTTATGTTCATGAATCCTTATTACATTACCAAGTATAAAATGAGCATTCCTTTAGATCTGACAATCAATTATTGATAATTAGGAAATTTAGAGAATCTTTTATATGTATTCGAGGTTCTTCATCGATAGAGAATCATCTGTATTTTTTATAGATTCTTAGTCAATGGTAGCCTTCAGTACATAAAAGTCTCTTGGTCATTATGATAACCATACTTGTTTGAAAGACACTCAGTGGGGCACTTGAAGTTTAATGTCATTCAGAAAATATGGATTATTTCAGAATTGGGATCATACCCGCTGATGGGCTACCTATGTATCCTTTTGTATTGGGAAAGGAATCAGAACCCACATAGTTCAAGTAAGGGAGTTTGATGTTTATGCATGATTGATGGCTCAATGAAAGATTTCATGATTACTTTTACACTCTTAGCTCACATGAGTCATGCTCAGTGTGAGAAACAAGAGGTATTGGTGAAACCAGACAATTGTGCCATGAAAATGCAATGATGTGGGGATTATGTAGGTATGACTTCCCAAAATAGATTAGTATTAATATTTCTTTCAGGGAATAAATCCAGGAACAAGGTCCAAAAAGCTATATGTACTTCATGGAGATTTGGGTACTCTAACTTGGGGCTTACTCCTGAGGAATATGCCCAAATAAGGAGGGGACTCATGATTCATTTTTACTCCTGAGAAGGAAGCCCAGATCAAAAGTAAATTAAGACTGGTTAAGAGAAATTAAGACTTGGGGCTTACTCTTGAGAAGGAAGCCCTGGTTAAGGGACTTGGGGCTTACTCCTAAGGAGGATTCCCATATTTGTAGACTTTTATACTGGGGCTTATTTTTTAAGAGGAAGCACAGGTTAAGAGAACCATGGTTGTGGATTACTCCTGAGGAGGATTCCCATATTTGGGAACTTTAAGACTGGGGCTTTATCCTGAGAAGGAAGCCCAGGTTAAGGTAATTATGGATGGGGCTTACTCCTAAGGAGGATGCCGAGGTTAAGGGACATGGGGCTTACTCCTAAAGAGGATGCCCATATTTGTAGAATTTTAGATTGGGTCTTATTCCAGAAGAGGAAGCCCAGGTTAAGAGAACCATGGTTGGAGCTTACTTATTAAGTGGATGTCCATATTTTGGAACATTAAGGCAGGGGCTTACTCCTAATAAGGAAGGCCAGGTTAAGGTAATTATGGCTAGGGCTTACTCCTAAGAAGGATTCCCATAATTAAAGGACGTGGGGCTTAATCTTAAGGAGGATTCCCAAATTAAAGAACATGGGACTTACTCCTAAGGAGGATGCCCATATTAAAGGAACTTGGGGATTACTTTTGAAAAGGAGGCCCAAATTAAAGATTCTATCCTTTTAAAGGATGAGGATGAATGAATGAAATCTCTGACCTTAGTGACATGTGGATATGTAAATCACTAGGTTATTAGAGATGTTCCACATAATTCCTTTCAGATAAGGAAGCCAACAAGGAAATCATGCCATAAATGTCTTTGAAGAGAATTCTGAAGGCTTAATTCTGAAGAGGAAAGGTGGATAGGTGTAAGAGGGGTGAAATAGGTAGGAAGGGAACCCAAAATGATAGGGGTGTGCAAGTACTACGTTGGTGCGCAAGTCCTAGTCACGCAGGTATACCTGCGCGACACATGGGTACTTGTGAGATGACCAATATGTGGGTAGAATTTGGGCGAGGCTTGGCTCAAGAATTTTATACTAACCATGGAGACTTGCATATTAGAGGCATGCATGTTATGTGGAAGGAGTAAGGTAGCGCACAATTGTGGCCATTTTCCTTAAGGGTTGGCTACCCAAGCACGCAAGAGTTGATGAGTTTCAACACTTAGGCCTTCCTCTATGGCTTTAGATCTTCTGTTCTAGGTAAGAAATTACCTTAGAAGTGTTTGGAAGCTTTGAGAAGAGACTAGGGCACTGGGAGCTCAAATCTGAGGCTCTGGAATTTTATTGTCCCTGATATGGGGGGCCCACCAGGGGTATTTATAGGCTAGAGAGACCCTGGATGAATTTTCAAAGAGGGCGCGCAAGTCTCCTGTGTGACCATTAGGCGGCGCGCAAGTTTACTTGTGCGACTATGAGGGAACTTGTGCGACCCAAAGGGAAAATAACCCTCGTTCATGCCTTTGTCAATTTTTGTTGTTTTCTTCAAAGGATGAATCAATTTGTGCTAAGGCATTTTCCTTTTCATTCGTTTAGAATCTCTAACAGAAAGGAGCATCAACATTAATTTAAAAAGGGGGAAAGAAAAATAACTAATTTGGCACAATTAAAGGTATGTGCATTGGCACAATTAATTTGGAGGAAGTCAAGAGGCTCCTCGTCATTAATGAGGGGGGATGAGAGTTTCTCTCAATTTAAAGGGGGGTTTAGTCCCGGGTGGTCCCTGCCACTACAACCTCTCATGGGAGGTTATTGTTCGAGTGGTCCCCACCAACATAATCTCTCATGAAAGATTAAGGTTTGGTGGTCCCCACTTCCAACTTCCACATGGAGGTTTATTTTTGGTGGATCCCACCTCCCACCACCACATGGGTGTTGTAAATAAAAATAAAAATGTCACACATTTTATTTTTATTTTATTCTTACACAAAAACCCCATAAACTATATTTGACTCTCGACCCACTACTGTCAAGTTGAATGTATCCTTAAGTGAATACCGGTGTTGCGAGTTCAACAGTGACCTCATATTTCAATTCTGAGTCATAGTTCAAAAGTTAGGAAAACATGTGTGCTCATTTACTTAATATGCCCAAAAAAGTTCAGAAAATTATTTACAGTCACCCTCAACCTGCACTGATCATGGTTAGGCTCTGCCCAAGTGAAAAACGCCCCAACGAACCCAACAGTACTATTGTATTTCCAATCTAAGTTACCGTTTAAAAGTTATGGATTTTACAATAACAAAATTTTCAGTTAAATATTTTATTTACGACCAAAAACTAACTTTCACTAGTGGCACATGCTGGCCAATGTTAATATCTTCTTAAGTAAAGAATTCCCTCACAAGTTCAGCAGTGGTCACAGATTTTTAATCTGAGCTACCATTTGTGAGTTATAAGAATTTAAAAAAAATTATTTAATTATTTATTTACAGTTATTCCTTTTTTGAATTTTCTCACAGGAGGCCCACGCCAACTAAACATAAGTCATGCCTATGGAAAACACACCATCCTTAGCACAACAATGCCCTCAGATTACACATCTGAGTAACCATTTAAGATTTATTCTACTTTATCAAGAAAACTACTTACGCACGCTAATTAAATCATAACAAAACATTAACGGATCATTCCAGGCACTTCGGGCCTCAGAATTGAGCACTGTTAGATTTCACAGTCTCAAAAAATTCCCAAGTAATTTAAGAAAATTACATGGAATTTCTGGGACATTACAGAACACCAAATTTTTATAGAAGTGGTTTTTCTATTCATGACATATGTCAATATAAAATAATCCTTTAATTATTAAAATTAATTTCATTGTAAAAATGACCCACTATGGTCTTATGTCACCCAAATCTTATTTTCTCTTGTCTATAAATAGTAAAATGTTAAATTCCTATTATCTTTTTTTCTTGACTATGCAGTATGTTCCCTTAGGTGGGCTTGCATAAGTTGCCTACATAATGGGACTATCAATCAAAACATGTCATTAATTTGATATGCAACATATGCCCCAGTTGTCTCTAAATAATACATTCCATATATAGGGTTTGTCAAATAATGGTAACTCCATTCTTGGAATAGACTCCCCTTATGTTAATATATGTTCTAAATTTGGTGACCATAAAAATCATGGCTCAATATTTCCCTTGGAAATATCTAAAGAATATTAATTCAATTATTAGCCACTGAGTCTTGTTCGGGATATAATTTAAAAATTTATTGTCAAATCTATTTCGACCATTAACATTTTCCCTTTATAGTTAAACATGTGTGACTCTAAACTGCCAATAATAAGAGATGTGGTACTCACTAGATTGAGAACCCATGAAGGGAACACTAAACAAAACTTGAGTCCCAACTCAATAAACACACTTTTTTGTATGGTTTTAGGTAATATTGATCAATTAGAATTAAAAAGATATAATTTTTTTGGGGTTTTCCATAATACCCTCGAAAAAATAAAACTATGCTTACTAGGCCCAATAGACTAGGTAAAAAAATGTAGTTATCCAGAGTGAAATCACAAATTATTAAAGACAAAATGATTTTAATTTATGAAAATTCTCATAGAGGAGCATCCAAAAATTGGAGTCTCTCACTTGTTAGAAATCAGAATTTATAAAATGATTTCTACATAATTCCTCATTTTATTGACTGTCTCTTGAGCCCCATTAGCTGCCTATTGAAGCTCCTTTATTTGACTAACTCCGCTCTATTTATCATGATGAAGTGATTATTTAGCATCTGCAATGGCCTTTGCACCATCTTTTTTAGCTTCTCATAATAAGCTATGAAGCTGGTCAAGATCCCCCATAATGACATCTAACGCCTGTTGAATTCCTATCTTCTGAACAACATTTTCCTTAATTGTCTGCTTCAGTACCTTCACCTTTGCAGTATGATTACTCTCAACCTGGTACAGTTCAGCATGAAACTCTTCAATGTTGATCGATAGTTTGGCTTTTATCATGTTTTTTCAAAGATTTTTTTTCTCACTCCTCTGAATGTTCTCATTCACCACAGAATGAATTTTTTGGTATTTTAAAACTCTAAATCCCATTGTGATAAATGGAGATAAATGTTGTGGAATTCTAGAAGGAAATTTCTCAAGGGAAATATATGATATTATCTTCCATATAATCTTCCATGATATTCAACATCATAGATAAATATCCTTTTTCTATTTTGGGTCTGATTCAGAATCACTGTCATAAGGAGGAATGTATTCTGGGATTAATGCACATAAAGAAGTACCCTATTCTGCTCCTTCCTAAACAATGGATGCTTCAACTTCCAATATTGTTTGGGCTGACATAGAGGCTTCACCTCTATACCTAACCATTGTATTTGATAACTCTATATGGTAAATAAATAATTATTGGTATATTTAGATTCAAGAGGTAAAAAAATTGAATACAATCATAGTATCAATATCTATTACCCAATAGTAGGTTAGCAGCTTGAAAAGGCTCCTTCCCAATATTCTCAGTTTCATCATTTTTGTTTGATGTCTCCAGATGAGAAGTTTTATATTTAATGTGATAAGGATCCTCAGAATGAATCTCAGGAAGATATGATATCTCAAAATCCACCTGATCCAATATCTTCATAATGATTGGATTGACATTAATATTAATACTTTCTTCAAGTATCATTGCGGAAGTAGTTTCTTTAGATGGAATTGCATATTTCATCCAACAATTATTGGAAATTTAATCATAAGAAGATAATCAGGATGAATAATGAGAACTAATGTCCAATTTATTATATAGAAGGAACTATAAAATCATCTAAAACATTTGGTATATTAACATGTTCTAATACTTCTTCAAATGACATGTAAAGGTTCATAATTTCATCCAATGGTATCTCAAGTCCCTGGTTATTCTCTCCCATGGGAGTACTTGGCGTGTTTTCTTCACAACCTTCCTCCAAAAACCTTTGAACCTGAGTAGCTTACAATACAACAGTTGTGGGGTCAACGTCATTTGTTTCCAGATATTTTGGTTCATGTGATGAACCTAAAGTATCAGATAATGGAAGTTAGTTTTTGTTACGTTTTATGATTTATGAAGTATTGTTGATTTTCTAGAAGCCTCCTCCCCCTGATAGCAGGAAACAGAGTAGTTATTGGAACAAATTTTTGTTACTTAGGCATCAATGCATCCCCAGGAACCATCAGATTGGTTGTAATTTGTTTCTATTCAACAACACCCTCATTGATTCCTTGAATCTTATCAGTTGTTTATTTTAAAGAAGAAATAGATAAAGCCATTATAATTCTAATAATTTTAAACAATTTCTCATGAATAAAGTCTAAAAGTAATGATGATCATGAAGTTTTACCACTACTAAAAAATTATTTAAACATGGATATCATTCATTGGTTCCTTTGCTTCTTCACCTTTTTAGGATGGGTTTCATCATCATCATTAAAGATGGGTAGTGGAGATCCCAATAACCTCTCTATTTCATCCTCCATGGCTTGTTGGATTAGATATATTTATCTCAATTCACAGGGTGATCTAGTAGCTTCAAGAGAAGTGCCTCCAAAGCTATATTGTGGAGAGAGAACTTTAGTTGTATTTCCTTTAACCAATTGCAAGTTAAGATTATATTTATTCTATGTAAAAATTTCATGGTTAAAATTCAAATTACAACGTAGAAGAGAATGGGAGATAAAGGAAATGTACATCCTTAGTATCTAAAAATTCACACCATTCTTCATCTAATTAAGGACTAATATATTTAGTGGTTCCATGATATTACATTTACATCACCCTCTTTCTGGTAGGGATTTATTCCTCAGAATCATATATGAGAATTTCCAGCTCTCAAATGTAGGTCCTCACCTCATTGGGATTATTCTTAAAAATAATGTTAGAAGAAGCCTATAAATCCCCTAATCCTAGAATATACAGTCCTTCACGCAGATCTGTCCACGTGGTTTCAACATCACAGAAGAGACTCTACCATGTTTTAATAGCCTTTGGTCATATATATTCAGAATGTATATTAGAGGGTTTTGGATAGGATCGTGTAGCCTTGTATTTTTGTTTCTTCCCATCCCCTATAGTTATGGATGAGGGATGAGAAAATGGAACTCGTTTCTCTTTTGAATGATGGAGACCAGATTGCCTCGATACAGTTGGGTAGGGATTTATAGGGTGGGTCTCTTAATTATAGCATGAGGGTTATATATGGAATGAGGTATCTTCAGTGAATTTAAACCATCATCACTGCCACCCTCGTACTCTCGTGATTCATCCCCTGATGATGAATAATTATCTTCCAATCAAAGGATTTCCTTTCTATTACTTCTCTTCACCATAAGTCGAGGGACAACTTGATTTAAAACCCCTTTCGGGTAAGATGTGACCCAGTTTTTAGCATACCAGATAGTTAATTTTTTTACTACATCATTAGTGGGTAAATTAAAAACTACCCCATTCTTCTCTGTAGATGTCAACAACCATATTTTTCAGGAAACCATCAAATTTTTCTCTAATCTGACATGAACAGAAGGTGATACATTATTCTTTTGTAGCCATTTGAATTGATGCAAAAATATTTAAGGAGTATAGGCCTCACATATGATTTCTCTATCGATTCTGGTAGCCAACACAACATCTCTGCTGGCTTGCATATATGACCTTGATTACAAACTAGTTTTCCTATCATCAAGGAATCATCTCCATATATAGATTCACATAAAGAAGTAAATGGAACTCTTTATGCTTGCTCAATCTAGCCTTGATTTCATAAGATTTTAGAGAAAAGGGTAAAATACCTAAGAAATCATGAACAGATGGTCAGAACAAAATTCTAAAAACATGTACTCCGCTTTTTATAGCATAAGTTTTGAAATGAGTAATGATCCATCCCCATAATACTTGGAATTCTTCATCTATTCTAAAGGGATACTTCTGTTTGTAAATGTGTAGAAAAATCCTATGAATATTGGCCAAAACAGGATTGGACAACCTAAACATCCTTTTCTCCACCATCTTGGCTGTAATAACAATGGTTCTGGGCCTCAATCCTCCTTTGGAGTCTCGGACTAGTAACAAATACACACTAAGCCACATGGCCAAGAAACCTGCGAGATGTGTCTTTGCAGGAATTTTTGGGTTGACTTCTTATTCTCATTTTTCAAATTCTTCTTTCTCCAATATTAGCCAAAAGGTTTCAAGGGTACCTCTCTACTCTTCCCTTGGATATCTAGTCGGTCAGGTGTAAGTAGGACCCTTTTCCATCTTCTTTATCAAACATATTTCCATCCATTCCTTTGGATGAATATCTCTCCTAGTGTTATACATCATGGTGGTCTTGTTATTATGTTTGTTAAATATTTTCATCAACTCATGAACCAAAGTTGGTGACTTATGTGAGTCATCACATGTCACATTAGAAGGAATAAAATTATCATACATGTATCCAAGGATTTTAGCTCTTGAAATCTTGTAAACATTCTATAAGCTGATGCCTACCTCTCCGTGTGTTAAATGGAAGGAGTTAGTCTTTGGGCTCTATCAGCTTAAAAATTCTGGCAAAAAATCATAATTCTCGTACACATAAATTTTCCTAACCTAGGTGACTTCATAAATCTCGATGCCTTTCAAGTCATATGTAAATTATGAACAAGTCTTATGAACCCAGTATGACCATATCCATGTGGGTTTTACACCTCCTCCTAGGTGGAAATCCATAATTTATTTCCAACACTTAGACTGATCCATATGAGAATCCCGAAAGATTAATGAATAACAGTGTGGATGCAAATCAAATGTATGTTCTTTCAAGTCTGGATCACACGGGAAATGATGCATAATATGAACTTTCTCATCTGTCCTAGCATTAGAATATGAACATCCAACAGAAACATTGGCCGATTAGAAGTTAGTATAATATTGAAACCAAGAATTTGGGGCATACCTCTTTGGATCTGTAATATTAACATCCTGAAAATGGATATATCTATAAAAATGTAGATAGGTGCTTTGGGGAAATTTTAAATGACACTTCTTCAAATATTTTTCTATGTTTGGAAAGGCGGTGTCGCAAACGTCAAAGTAATCTTGAACAACGACATTCACCATGTCATCAATCCTCTTCTTGGAAAGCTCGTCAGTAGTTCCAATTCATTTGGGATCCATTTAACGTAAAAAAGGATACAAATAATCATTTAAGTAAGGTCATTTTTTGGTGTTTGGCTAAAAAATTGTCAAAGGCATTAAGGCGCGCAAGTATAATCTTGGCACGCAAGTATAAGTTGGCAGGAAAGTATGGCACACAATTGTTACCATGCAACTAAAAAACATACTGAAGAAGCACGGAAAAATAGAAACATCTGTGTGAAAAAAGACTTGTGCACCAGGAGATAAAATTTCAGAAGTCGCGAGGCTTTTCATTGAAGTGAAGCCACTATATATAGGCGATACATGTCACCATGCGCACCAAACTTTTCTGCGCTGCAAACTTTTGTGACCAGTTGTCTTATGTGAATGACACTTGTTTTCACCTGTACTCTAATATTTCCCCTACATTTACATTACCATAGAATAGGATCCTATTTTCATTATAGATCCAATTCTAAGGGGGGGTGGGGGGGTTGACACTCTGTTCTGTCAAAGAGTCTAAAAAATGACAAAGGGAAATACCTTAGAATGAATAGGGGAAATACATGAATAAAATCATGATTTGAAA
This sequence comes from Viscum album, assembly GCA_963277665.1. Lineage (NCBI taxonomy): Eukaryota > Viridiplantae > Streptophyta > Magnoliopsida > Santalales > Viscaceae > Viscum > Viscum album. Next base: position 193,293,984 of record OY728146.1, on the reverse strand, counting down.
AGGCATGAGTTTTGGGTCACCATAGTCTGACAAAAAGGGAATCGGCACATAGCCTACTTGCATGCCCAATCTTTCGTGCAACCTACTTGTGTGCCCAAATTCATTTCACCCAAGGTCCTATTTTTTTCCTATAAATAGACCATTGGGGTATTCATTTGTACAGAATCATTTCCCTGAATTCTAATTACAGCTCTGGTCACCCTAGTACTTCGCCACAGTATTCCGAAATTGTCAAGGTAGTTCTCCAACACCTTTAACAGAGGATTTATGGGATGATCATAGGAATTAATTCCTATTAGTGTTTGAAATCGATAACACTTTCAAGCTTAAAGCACCAACCTCCCTAATTCAGAAATAATTGTGCTCCACCTACTCCTTTTATAGGCACATGATCACCCCTCTTATGGGGACACCTGTGAATACTTATAAAGTCTTGAGCCTTGTCTCTCCCATGTATTACTATAAAGATTATTCTTCCCTTAATTGAATAGTAGGTTTCCAAAATATACTTGTGCGCCCATACTTGCACAACCTTCCCAAATTGGGCGCCCCTCTTTGATTCACTTACTCTCTTAAGTATAAAATCCATCAATCCCTCTTAGAAGCCATTCATGGAAAGTATTCTTCTTCCTTGGCTCCATTGTATGGAAGGGATTCTGTTGAGACCTCCACAAAAACCACCTGACTTATCAAACCATTAGGAAAGACACATTAGCATGTCTCCTATTTGGGTTTATATTTCCACATCCAAAGTGATCCAACATTTGTTTCATAATGGGGTCAAGATTTATAGAGTGTCTAAGGGTTTTTATACCCACAGTCAAATGGACCTTTCTCCCCAAAATAGTGTTGGGATGTTCCTAGTTTGGAGGAGGGTTTGGGACCTGGCCTATCCCTTCTTGTTGTGACAAACCAGAACCTCAAGTCTCTGGTAGGGAAGGTATATTTCACACCTACTTTTCATCCTTTTGAACAAACGAGAAGTCCCCCTCCCCTACTAGGATCAATTTTAGGGAAACCATTCTAGCACAAGATCCTAGCTTTTCTTGTAATAGGTAGCATCATTGCTCCCCATCTCTTCTTCGGTGAAAAAGACTAAAGGAGAGATGGTCACGGGGACTACCATTACCCCATCCCTATCCCATTGATATTGGGTACCATGGGAATCCATCCTACTGTAAGCCCCTAACCTTCATCCATTATTCCTTTCATTGGACTCTTGTCCAATGTGAAGATAATAGAGGGAGGGCTCATCACCTCTCCCTCTTCCCGAGTCGCCTCGACATCGTCCATCCTGGCCGTTGTAAGATCGCCCTCCTCAACTAGAAGAGGAAGAAAAGTGTTTGTGTAATTGTTGAATCATTAACATCCCCTTTTTTCTCACACCGATCATGAATCACGTGAGTTTAGAGATTCATGATGATGATGACATTTTCACAAACATCCACGGTGAATAAACTACAATAACTCTTATTCCACTTCAAACCAAGATACATAGGATGTATTTTTAAGGCCCGATATCACTAGATATCCTCTTCTGGAATCCAACCCTAATTACATTAATCTAGGAATCCCCTTTAGGAATAAGCCCCAAATTAAACCCCCAAATCGCCAAGTCTTCATTATCAAGAAGTAAGCCCAATCTCATTTCTCTCAAAAGACTATTCTCTCCTATGAGACTCATCGAACTATGTGGTATTTGATTCCCATAAAAATATGATATGTAGGAAACCTCATTGAGGTTCAATCCCATCACTTCAAATCAACCCTGTTCTCCTTGGTCCATATTCCTGACAAGGTCAAATCTAACTTGGGTACCCATATTCTTTCCATGTTCCTTGGGATTCATAGGTATAACTCCCATATAAAACTTTGACTATGAACCTTATCTTAGATGTCCATACCACATGAAATTAAACTATGTGACACGATCTATATCACCTGACCATAAAAGGTATGATGTGTCTCATTAAGCGACACTGAACTACAAGGGTTCTGATTCCTTTCACAAGGATACGTATGTAACTAATTTCATAGGTATGATCCCAATACCAAAACAATATTTCATCTCCCTGGAGACAATAAATCCCAGAGTGCATTGTTGAGTGGCTTAAAAAACTAGTATCAATATAAGGATTATTAAAAGAATCATGAAATAGTATATTAGAGGATACCAATTATGGAGAACCTCAAATATATTCAAATATCTCCATTTATAAAAAATCATTGAATACATACTGATGATTCTAAATTTTACACATGTTAATAAGTGATTGAAAATTCTAAGGGAAACTTATGTTATTCTTGTATAATTAATAAGAATTCATCAAAATATATTAAATTTATAAAGAGAGTCGTAGAGTAGACAATAATTTCCCCCCAAAAGGGTGTGATGAGTCCGTCCTCCCATACTCTCAACCAATATATGTTCCTAAATATCGTAAAGTTAAAACATAACGAGTGCCTACCTTTGAAAAGAAAGTCCCCTTTGGATAAAGAACTATTGGAAGTTTTCAGTTCCATGAATAAATCCAATGGAAATATCCTAGAGGCAATGATTCTTAAAACTAGAACACACGTTTCAATGAACTATGAAACACACACTTATTCATAAATAAAACATTTTAATTTCCCAGAATGAAAATTGAAACTCTTATGGGGAACATAGACCATCATATTCATAACAAATATTAACTTGTTCCTAAAATAATTGGATCCTAGATAAATACATAGATTAAAACTCCCCAGTTAACTCAATCATTATTAACTTTTAAAATAAGAAATATTAACCTATTAATTATATATTTATTTTAGCCTCACCCATCATATTTTTTGCATCACGTTCACTCATCGTATAAGATATATTGAGCACACCAATCATATAAGAGGTATCCGGATTACCCATCATCATTTATAATGATCAAGTACCATGTCATTAAAAAATTAATAGTGTACATTTTCATCATAAATACAATTATTCAATATTATAAACCCATAATAAAAGAGCATTCCATCTCCATATAAAAATAACAAGAAATTTGTATTTCTTTTGGAAACTCTTTAAAATAAAAAATTACAAAAATAGTGTGGGAATGGTTTCATTTTAGAATAGCCATAGAAACATGTATAATAAGACTCAAATAAATGAAAATTTATGATAGTGAGAAATTCTATTTATACTATATAAATTGAGGGAAAATGTTATTTTAAACATATGTAAAAAGTGTCAAAAGTTGGCCATATGGAAAATGTTAAAAAGAATCGTTTTTTAACAATTTTAAAGAAGGTAAAATATGGTTGGAAATGAACTTAATAAACTATTAAATCATAAAAATTAATTTTATTGAAAAATTTTATATAACATTTACATGGGATAAAAATAGTTAGAAGAAAATCATTAAAAGTGGATTTTAAAAAAAGTCACATACCGTAAATATCATCTTGCATTATATAATATTTAACTCCTAAATGATAAAATTATACTAGTTATTTGACTTATTAATAACCATTTTCAAACTATTGAATCAAAAAAAATAATTTTATTGAAAAAATTTAAATAGCTTCTACATAGAATAAAAATAGTTAGAAGAAAAACATTAAAAGGGGATTTCAAAAAAAGTCACAAACCTTAAATTCCATCTTGAATAATATAATATTTAACTACTAAATGATAAAATTATACTAGTTATTTTATTTATTAATAACAATTTTCCGATATATTCCATTTCTATTATCCCTATTAGGTCATTTATTGCCTTTTTTATTTAGATACTTAATTAGTTAAGTTTACATCCAACATTTTGGTGACATTCAATTCATAATTCCAAAATATCTTTGGTAGTATGACTATAGTTTAAGTGTTCATTCTCCCATAATATTTATAATTATAAACATAAAATAATTATATTTTTTTATATATTTAAAAAAAAAATTAAAATTAGCCATGAAATGTTATATATAAATTATTTGCATCTGTTCATGGAGGTGGTGATCCAGGCGTATACATTAACAATGTTATCATTTTCCAACATATGTTAGGGTAAAAACATATTATGATATATTATATTTAAATGATAATAATCATTTCATGACCATAATTTACATAAATTAAATCTATAATTAAAAATATCTATGATAGGTAGTGATTGGAAACAAAACACATTGCCTCGTGTGCATTGTAATCCATTGTATGCATGAGCGACGTTTTCAATTATAATAGGATGGAAAAGGAGATTAAAAATGGTCATATCATAATCATAATAAAATTATTTTATATAGAAGTTAATAATGTAATTATTTTATAATTGTTAAATAGTATTTGGAGAGTGTGTAAGAAGAAATAAACTTGAAACGGTTCAGTTAGAACTTTGACCTTCTCTTTAGATATTCTATTGGGATTACACCTTAATAAATTTAGGTTTTATGTTTTTGTGAGACCAAATACTTTAGGAAATGGAAAGTGGTGTAGGTAATATGTTTGGTTCATTATTGTTTGAACTACAGTGATCAAAATGTTTGAGGAAGATAGGAGAGGGGGTTCCCATTTATAAGTTAGGGGAGGGGAACTCTTGGAATTATATAAAGTATTAAGATAACATAATTTTTTTTCACTGAAAAGTTTAAATTTTGTAATATATTTAGAATATAAGATGAGGATGAGTCTAAATCCTCTCTCCAATAAATTTTATATAAGTTCAGTTGATTTTTTTACCCCTATATCTTAGTTTTGACTTGTCATTAACTCTTTCGATTATTACCCTGATGTAAATGTTTTTTTACTATTTATGGTTCAAGAATGTTACTATAAAAGTAAAAGTGACACATAAGTATAAAATGGTAAATATTACTAACCATTTTTTATTCTATATTCCAAATAAATGAATTTTACAATTTTTAAATTATTACATAATATATTATTTAATATAATATACCATTATAATAATTTTTTAGACCATTCACATAGTTTTAATTTAATGAAATCAAGATAGTAATGGAATTAAAATATAAACATTTAACATATCCCTAATTTCCTAACCCAGCACAAGGGGTCCTAAGGTGAAACTACCCTAATATCACCTTCATTAGGCTAGGGGATGGCGACTATCACCAAAAAATCCTATCACTCACAAGGTAGTCATTATCCTTTAGTGTCTATATGTATACACACATATCCAATACTATATAATGTTGAAATATAAAAAAACTGAAAACAATTCATACATAAATCTATAATCCCACAACCAGTGTACAATAAAGTAGAACTATAAAGTAAAAAAGGCCAAATACAAGCACAACCAAAACTGGAAAGTAAACTCAGACCTGGTCAAAAGGAAATAGCTACTGTCAAATGAAACGCATGTATACATCTCGATATTTCTAGACAAAACTAGATCCACCTACTCTTAGTCCACCAAGGACATTGAAAATTTTATATTTTCTTCATAAGACATGAAATGTGTGGAGAGATCCCATGTAAGGGTGAGTATAACAATACCTAGTAGTACACCTAAAATAACTAATAAAAAATAATCAATATTAGTCATCTCATTGCATGAAATGTCATTAATAATGAGATACCTACAAATAAACATCCATATATACTCAAAAAAGACATCATTTCTCAAAGGTCTCAACCACGACAATCTATAGTTTCTCTATAAGCTTCCATGATAATGCTCATCTGGAAGGAACTGCACCCTGAGCTATACTGCTACAAATAGAACTCATCCCAAAGGTCAATCTTGTCAGGTCAATCCAAGAAGAAGCACATAAGATAATTGGGAGGGTTCATCCAAGATACACACTCTGTCAGACTAATACCCCATTAAAGATATCATATCACAATACACAAATAAGGGGTCAACACCTTGGGCTCACTAGGGGACTGTAGACCCTACTAGATACATCTTCCAAGATAGGGGATCATCACCCATGTATGTATTGGTAATAACATTTCCGATAGTCCCATATAAGGTAACATGAAGGATATGTGTACCATTTTTAGCCTCTTAGAGGGATACATGCTCCAATCCATTAAGATATCTATGGAAGAGGATTGAGTAAAGTCATTCAAAAATAATGGTACTCACCCACACTAAACTAATCATAGGAAAATGCAGTGTTATCACCCATTATGATGGGAATGTGATGCCACATAAAACCCTCAAATGAATAGACCAAAGGTACACACACATCTGATACTAGTCCAAGTTAGATTACACAATCTCACAACAATGATAAGATTAGAAGGCGGAGGAAACCAACCTATCCTAAAAGGAATACATGGTATGTCTTTAGGGGTACATATTATATCTCAATAGGTTCAGTACTTCCCTTTTATCGTGCTCACGTGACATATATTATTTCTTAATAAGCTGTATGTCTTTGAGGTGCATGACATATAGATGTTTGTATAGTCACTCGGTGTGTATCCTTCCCATTTCCTTGTACATTCCTAAGTACATGTAGTGGTGATATCTATTAATGTAATGTAATACGACATGATATCTTGGGCATGTACTCCCTACACATGATGATCCAACTACCGAGGAGATAATGGAATTTGTCATTTCCCACATGGTGTGAAACTATAACTAGCCTCTTGGGCATATACTCCATGTACATGCTGAACAGGTTGTTTAAGGTCAACATGATGTGTGAGCCCAGTCACATGGTGTGTGATATTTTTCTCCATGCAGAAACTATAGTGTGGCATATAAGAGAATACATGACAATTGTTCATAGGACTGCATGTCATGTAGTCATGTTTTTTCACATAACTTGTGGAAATATTCGTGTCTCTTCATCTATGACTCCATATTCTCATGGATATATAGTCTAATATGACGAAGAAAATGGATCATGATCCATTAAAACCCATATATCACCATCAGTTGAGTTCCCTATATTCCCATCGCTCTATAAAATAACCTCAATCATGCCTAGTTGGTTCTACAGGACAAACCAGGATCATGAACCCTTACTTCTCCCATGGATCTATTTTCGTAATCCAATCCCAAAATATCATTGATGAATGTCCCTACCAACCCAAAATAATGATCCATTACTTTGAATATTGAATTCTTAATGATTCTTCACTAGGTATTTATCGAATCACATTCTAAATAAATTTTCAATGAAGGACACACATATAATGGGGAGAAAAAACCATGTACCATAAGAGTGAGGAAATAACCTCATACTTTTTTAATTTTATCCTTGACCCATTTTAATAGGATAAATGCATGATTAGGTATATGAATTAATAAATAATTAAGCCAATATTATCAACAAATCCATTAAATATCCAATACTATAAAAACAACCGATCTATGAAGAAATTTGTTAGTTGATTGATTTGCGTTCACCATGAGATAGAAAAATGGTGATAAATCCCTATGAAAAACACAATACCTCAATGTTGATCAATTTTTGATGATTAAATAATATACTCTATTGTCCCTTTTGATATTCCCATGTTGTATTGGTGTAAGAACTTCCATATTATCTAATATGATATCATCTAACAAGAATTCTATTCTTCAATGGTACTTTAGGTCTTGAGGGATTAGTAAAAAACCATAAGATCTACAAATATTAATTTATTTAAATAGATAGAAGTTTTTTACATCAAATAAATTAAATACTTTAATTATTTTATCTTATTAATTTTACACCCATGAAATAGTTTTTAAAAATGTCTCACGCCGAAAAAAGATTATGTTGTGCCTTGGGTAAAAACTGCATTATGCACTCAACAGTTACATTTAATTTCTTACTTGTGTCTTACTTTAATAAATATCCCCTTTTCTAGTAAGATTGAACATGCTTGGTAATTAATATAATTAATATATTTCAAAAAATTAATTCATGGAACAATAGTACTCAGAATCTCATGACGTCTCAGCATCTGGCCTTGGAAATATACCTAGAAATATTACAACATCTTACTTGGAACAAATAAGAACATTACATTATTCCTTATTTCAAGTATTTTTGTACATTAAAATCATAAAATAACCTAAAGGTGGTGATACTGAGCTTCAAATTGGGTCTCCTACTCCCACTAGATCTTCAAATGGTTCCCTTTATCATCCAAAAATAATCTCCCATGGAAAACACTTTCACATGAAGGGTCTTTCTCCTACCAGTCCTCAACATCACTGTATCCAGGAAAAAGAAACTCCACCCTCAAAACCCATCTTACCCAGGTTGGTATCGTACTATGAGTCTTATAGAAATAACCAAATTTTTTGACATATGAAGAACAACAAGAAACCCTAAACTATTTCCTTCAATAGGTTAAATGGAACACCCCCTCACAGACCTGAAATATCACCTAAAAAGAAATTTCCAATGTTTCCCATTGATATACTATAACCCTGGATAAGTCTTCATGATTATCTAGTTATTAATGCCTCTATAATTAGTCCACTGAGGACCCTTAATTTTTAATGGGTATTATTCATCCACCCCTAGAATAACTATACCCTTTACAACAATCACTGGCCCCAAAACTATGAACCAGACATTGTTACCCACTGGATTTGACCAATATAAAAGTGTCTTGTAAGGTCTCTTAAGCATGGCCTTGAAAAGGGTTACTCCGCTAGTGGAGTGGAAATAATAATTATACAAAAACCCCACCATTAGTAGATGATCCTCTCAACAGTTTCTCGAAACTAACATGAAAACCCAAAGAATGATCACTAGAACCTACAAAGTTATTCTACCTGGCCAGCTGGAAGGAGTAACACACTATTCCCAACTAAAAGTGAGTCCCAAAAATAATTTGTGAATCCAATCTCAATTTTTTTTTTGTGAATTAAGTATCACCATCTAAAAATTGTATCAAGGTAATTCAAAAAATCATTACTACATATTACACACACAAGTATCTCGATCTTCCCATAATTATTTATCCTTCCTCTCCCTTATATAGGCAAGAAAGAAGTTATTCAGAAATATCACTGAAACTCCCTTGGATTTCTAATTAATGCTGAGATATCTCGATACATCCTCACCTCCACTAGGAATATTGCTAATGGAAAACAACCTCCTTAACACCTTTTCATTCATCATGAATAGAATCACCATCCATCCCTAAAAACTGGACAATGTGATTTCATCCTTCAAGAAATTCCATTAGGAATGTATCCAATGGATACACGATCATGCAAGATCTCCCATTTTATGTTCCTATGTTATTCCTCCCTAACCTATTGAAGTCGTGAATAGGTTACAAACATCGACTGGAGGTATGCTACACCATCCTTAGTTGACTTGTGTGCTCCAACTCAGATGTCTATTACACATGGATTCCATCAAAGACGATTATCATAAACTAATTTAATAAGGGTTAAGGATCTAGACTATAATTATCATGATTATTTTTTGGTGTAACACTCGTCAAAGGGTATCACCAAATACTAAAAGAAACCTTAACGACTATAAGGGGATATATTTTTTACATACACCACTCAAAGATGGATCTGGTGATAACCCATCTTGAGGTCAAACATTGAGATGTACTACACCACCATCCATTGGGTGAAGATGTCATCAATTCTCAAGTTTGGATATTTCTCTCATTGAACCTGGTCAATGTGACACTAATCCACAACTAACATCAATGCCTCATCTTCCTATGAGGTGAAAAATATATTTTTACCCAAGAAAACACATTGGATATTATGAATCCCATTTCTCTCCAAACCCTTGATTTCACCTTCAACTCTTATAGCTACTAGGGTTCATATGATATACTAGCATAGATATCGAGTCATCTATAGTGTAAGTCCAAACAAAAACCACATCTCGATGGTGAGGAAAACTAATCATATACCTACAAAGTATTTTCTCATAATTATTCACCATCACAGGAAGTGGAATCTCATAGAATCTATTACTCTACGGGTAATACTATCCAACCAAAACTAAAATTGATGTAACCTCATGTGAATTGGATCATCCTTACCTATCTGGGAATCACTCCTTATCAATGGAGGAAAAATCCATACCCACAAAATGGATGTAATTCTACACTTACTTGTAAAAATCATCTAGGTCTAGATGGTATGGAACAAATCTATACTGGGGAAAACATTGTAGGGTCCCACTGCCACTGTGTAAATATTTATATTTGAGGATCTATCTCTCCCCTCCCAGTATTAATTCATAGTATTAATAGAATCATACAATCACAGATCCTCTCTACGGTGTCCTCAAACAAAAGGTTCTACAATAAGTCTCCACTGATATCAGTAATTTTAAAATAGGGAATACACACATGGAAAGGATGCTCAAAGCTCTGTGTACAATATACTATTAGGAGTGTGAGTATACACATCATACCTCGAACCACGTATGGACCCTCTACAAGCTCCTAAGGCATGGAACTCATTTTTACCTTTACTGCTTTTTTTCCAAAACTAGGGATTTCTTTGACAAAATAGTACATAAAAAATACTCAAATGCACTTGTTATGGAAACTCATCCATTGCACATCAACACTATCCTCTTTATTCATCATTTAATCACCCTCATAGTTCTGGATCATGTATCGAGAATGCATCTTGAGGAGGGAATTTTACATCTTCCTTGCATGTGAAAAGTCACACCATAAATCAACAACCTAGGACCCTACTGACACCATGTATCTCCCTGGAAAAGAAATCAAGAAAAGGAGGAAAAAGAGTGGCTTGTACCTATGTCTAATAGTACTACAACATGAGTAGAGGGAAACCATATCGCACCTAAAAACAGTCATAGAGTCTCTTGGTAAAGAACCACTGACACCTGAAGCTATCAAAGATTCTTACCACTATCACTGCCATCATGGTTTTCTGCCCATATACCTCATTTCTCCATTAACTTCCACTTTCTAGGTGGTTCATGGATCGTCTCTGTGATTGTATCATAATGAGTCTCAAGATCCAGTGTGATATTTCCTCTTCCATTTTGATATAACTGATATTCTCTTAATATCTCTAATGAAACATCCTATTTCATGACATTTGTCCCATGCCTTATATTAGTAGGTCCGATTAAACCAACATCCCATGAAATATTTACCACAGAAGCTCAGGATACATTCCCAAACACTTTGAGTCATCGTCCATCACCCAAATATCCATCCATGTCTTGACCTAACAAGACAAATCCATGTGAATCATCAGAGGTGGATTTACATACATCCCAATGAGTTGAATCTCTATCATCTATCCACGTGGAATAAAACATACCTTATGACAAGTCCCCTACAAGGCAACCTCATCACTCATCAGGTATAACTCTCAACCCTATTGTTGAAACCTCATTGTTTTTCATCATGAATACATCCTAAAATAATATAAGACAAACCATGGTCAATGAGTATATCTAGATAACTGACTCAAAAAGGACATTAACACCATAACCCAGTCCTATATAATTCTAGTACCAATGATTTCCCTACAACCACTTTCTACAAATACCAAGTCAACAAGTATGCTATAAAGGTCCTCGTGAATGGATATATCAGTCACTACACCAATACTGGACCCCCTATCTTAATAGCCATACTCAAAATACATTGACATTATTTCTAAAGTTCCCAAACCAAACCTCATAGCCACAAAAAATGAGCTTCAAACTCCAAACCTAAACACCAGATGGTTCATTACACATCAAGTTTTACAAACTTTGATACCATTATATCTCACACCTGGTAAGAATTATACTTAAGTACATATATGAAGTAATACATGTCTTATCTTATACAATAATGAAGTTTAAAAAACCAAAAACAATGTTTTAATACATCTATAATCCCACATCCAAATTATGAAAAAAAACAGAAAGCATAAAAAGGGGTAAAATATATGCCCAAAAGAAACTGTAAACTAAATTATTATCTTCTCAGAATGATAGGATTATTTTTAAATGAAACACTAGTACACACCTCGGTCTGTCTATACCAAACCATATCCACTTTCTCATATTCCATTAAAGACTCCACAAATGGTTTCTCATCTACACAAGACACCACACATGGTGGATAGACCATGCAGGGGTGAGTATGAATATTCCAAATAGGAAACTCAAATGTAACTAAGCATAAATAGTCAAGATTAGTCATCTCATCATAGGATATCTCGATCATGATGTGATATATATAAATAAACATCCATATATAATCATAAAAGTCCTAGATCCTCAAATTTCATAACCATAACCATCCATAGATTCACTAGAAGGATTTATGATAATGGTCATCCATGATGAACTATACCCCAAGATGTACTCCTACTAAAGACACTTATCTCATAGACCACACTAGAATCTTCCTTCCTAGAATAATCAGACAAGAAAATGTAGATAGTTCATAAGAAATTCACACTCCATCAAAATAATACCCCATCATAAAGATCATATATCGATTGAAAAATAGGGTTTCAAGGCCTAGAGATCACTTGAAAAATTGAGAACATACATGAAACATCCTTTTATATATGGTATTGGCTCCCATGTAAGTATTTATCACTACAATTCCAATAACCCCATCTAGAGAATAGAAAAGGATATGAGGATAGATATGTGCCTCTTGGAGGGATATAGGCTCTATGATGTTATGATATATGTTTAATTGAACTATGAAAACTCATTATAGAACAAAAGAACTCTCCTTAAATAAAATGATAATAGGAATATATAGTCGGATCACTCACTCTGACGAAATCATGATGCCACACCAAACACTCATAAGAATAGACCAAGGGAACACACACATCTGATATTGGTCCATGTTCGCACACACAAGATCACAATGAAAATGAGCTGAGAAGGATGAAAACAACAAGTCTTAAAAGGAGTACACATCGTTTCATTGGTGGTATACAGTTATTCTCACTAATTTTGTCACTACCCCTATCTCTCACTTACACAACATGTACTTTTTCTTAATATACGGTGTGTCCCTAAGTTACATGGTTTATAGATATTTGGGTTTTCAGTCACCATATATCCTTCCCACACTAGTGTACTTTCCTATGTACATGGAATTGGGATCTCAATACGTGGGATATAGGACCACACAATCTCCTGGTTGTGTACTCCATGTACACACAGATTTTCCTACCAAGGTGCATATGGCTTGTGGCATGGCCTACAAGGCATGTAACTCTACCCAACCTCTTGGGAGTGCATTAATTGTACATGAAAAACTGGTCACCTAAGGGTATCATGGAATCTTACATAGTTCATGAAAAGTGTGATATTTGTTTCTATGTTGAAACCCCAATACTGCATAGAAGGGACCACACGAAATGTGTTCATATAAATACATGTTATATAGTTGGGTTTTTTAGAAAACCCAAGAAAATATATATACATCTTCTTCTATGCCTCGTAATCCTCATATATCTACTGAAAAAAATTCTCAAGAACTTGTATCTCGACCCATGCAAACCCATCTATCACCGTCAACTGGGTTCTGACCATTTCCATCACTTGGTAAAATACCAACTATGGTGCCTCATCAGTGCTACATGTCAAACTAGTATCGTGAACCCCTGATCCGTCCATGGATATATTTTCATTTCTATATCCTGTAATTGGATTTATGAATTTCCTACCAATAAGGGTTAATAATATTTTTCACCAAAGATCGAATGTTCAAAAATCATTCACTGGGTATTTATCAAATTATAGTCCAAATAAATTGCTAACATCATTTCTACATAGAATAGGGATAGAAAACCATAAAACATAAAACTGAGGAACAAACCACGTCCTTTTTTATTTTGTCCTTAATTTATTAATGTACGTAAGACTAATTAATATTTATATGAATCAATGAAAAAATAATACAATATTATCCCCAAATCATAATGATATCTCATACCAGATAAATGAAATATTCATGAATCAATCTATTATTTGATTGATTGACGTTCATCATGGGATTAAAAAGGGAATAAATACAAAAATTAAACACACCCCTTGATTTGGATCAATTTATGATAAAGGAATAACCTACATAATTTTCATTGGTAAGATCCCCAGGCTACGTTGGAGAACAATTTTCATTCTGATCTGATCAGATGTCATCCTCCAAGAATGCTCTCCTCCAATAGTTCTCTAAGTATCTATGTTTTAGAGGATAGACTTGAGTTATCCTCATATCCATTTATTTAAAGATAAAATAGGTCACTGCATCAAATTAATTAAATCATTTAATAAATTTATATAATTAATCTCACATCAGGTATAAAATTTTCACCAACAACTCATGCCAACCAAGGTTCTATCATTCCTAGGGTAAAACCCACATTTTAAACTCAATATTTCCATACGATTTCTAATCTGATACATTGTTTAAGAGTTATCCCACTTTTTTAGGAAAATTACTTGCATTTTATATTTAATATATTTAATATGTATCAGAAAATTAATTTCAGGCACATTGAGTCTCATAATTTCATGTTGTCTCGAAGCCAGGCTTCAAACAAATTCATAGAAATATTCCAACGTATTACAAATAAAAAAGTATTAAATAAAAAAATAATATTTGTATCTATAAAATTCATGGGAATCTATAAATCTCCCATAAAAATATTACATTTAGTGTTTTTAAAATTATTTACTTGATTTATCTAAAACATCTAAATGCATTGTGTTAAGGCCGCATATGAATTTAAGGCTGTAATGATTCGACCCCCGAAGACAAGAGCTAGTTCATTATTTTAATACAATGGAATTATTACAACGAATCATGTCCCGAAGGATCGGTCAATTTAGTAGTCTTGGAAAATAGATTACATACATGAACGTTACATTACACATTAAAACACAAAACACAATGTAAATAATCCATTTAAAATGCCATTATTCCCCTAGCTTAACCCTACATATCAAAAATAATACACTTTTTTGGAATCATAGGAGAATAAGAAATAAGAAAAAGGTGAGCTCAAATTCTTAGTAAGGCTAAATAATTTATTGAAATCTATAAAATTTTAAGGCAACATGTGTAATAAAAAAACAGCCTTTTAAAGATAAAATTGAACAT
This sequence comes from Viscum album, assembly GCA_963277665.1. NCBI lineage: Eukaryota > Viridiplantae > Streptophyta > Magnoliopsida > Santalales > Viscaceae > Viscum > Viscum album. Next base: position 193,278,935 of record OY728146.1, on the reverse strand, counting down.
AATATGGAGAAAATAAATCTAACATGACCATATTAACATGTACATGGATATTCTACTAGTTGAATAATCACATGTTATAATTAATTTCATAATGATTGAATTCCTAACCCTAGACATCATTACCACATAGTCAAGTCCTTTTTCCAAGACTGCAAATAATTTTTTTTCATGGCCTTGTGCCAAGACACCAGTTTTTCTCATGAGACCTACTGATGCATCGAGAGGCTACAACGGGACCCACTCATCACTTACTAATTCTAATTCATTCTTCATATGAAAATGTTGAAACATACATAAACATTCATATTAAAACTAGCATACGAAATGTAAATACTTCAACCATAAAACATTAAGAGTATAAAAATAGAACATCCACATTAAAACATATCATAACTCAATCAATAAAATATAAAAGATTGTATTATAATAAATCATTCTTAATCAATAATAATATTGATTAAATGATTTTGACATAGTTGGAAATGATCAGTAAAACTTTTTAAGAGAAATATCTCCTTTTGTGAATTCATTTAAAAGTCACACATTTGTAAAGGAAGTAATTCAAAATATATTTTTGAATCAAAGTGTCCCATTAAACATTTAAACTTTTAAAAGTTATTAAAATTTTAAAAAAAATCATGTCCATGTAAATAAATTCATAAAACCATTTTGAAAACATGGACATTAATGAGAAATATTTAGAAGAATAAATATTTAAAAAATATAAAATGATGTTTTAGTTAAATAGTACCTTAAAATAATCATTTTTAAATTTTTTTTTGAAACATGGACATTTATAATAAATATTTCCCAAAAAAATACTTACACATAAATAATCTTGGATAATAATAAGATGGATGAATTAACCCTTACCTTGAAATTTCCTTTGGTTGAGTGTACATTAAACCTCATCTATAATTACCATAGTATGTTATTAAATTATAAAATAACCATAATCATATTTATTATATCATACATGATTCATTTATGACATTGTACTACTTATTTAATAATGATTTCCATGTTAAATTAATATTCGGGGTAATAATCATTATCTTTATCATACGTGTTTTAACTTGTTATTCTCGATTGTATCATTTAGATCATGATTTAAATACTTACCGAATATGAAAAATGATTTATATATCATATAAATTTATAATATAAATATGTATAATATATAGATATATGAAATGGAAAACACCGTTTATGGAGACGGTTGGCCATACGTACTCATAATTGTTGTCTTCCTTTTCATATCATATTGAACAGAAGTAAGTGAATGAGATATATATAACTGTATATATATATATATGTTTTCCATTATAATTATTATTTCATATATTAAATACTTAATAATAATATATATTTTTATAATCATCATTGAATGGAGAATGTGGAAATGAATCTCATCGCGTCGTGGAGACGGTAAGCCGTATGTACACACGAGCGACGATATAATTTTATTTAATAATTTAAATGTGTGGAATTGGATGGAATATTAATTGTACAAAGGCATTATCATGTTATTTTTATTATTTATATACATATTACTCATCATTATATCCATCCAAATAACATAGTGTTGAATAACAAATTACACCACGACGTGGAGATGGTAAGTTGTACGTACGCACCCATGGTGACATTATCATTCATAGGATTGATAGAAAAATTAATATTTTTGTACCATATTTATAATAAAATAATATTATGTATAAGGTACTAGATTTATTGTTTTTTTTATGGGAGTAATAAATAAATAGAAATTGGAAGAAGAAAGGATCTTTGAAAGAGGTGATAATATAATTACCTCTTCTTCAGGTGTTTCCATCTGTTTTGAAAGAAAAAGCTACATAGGTAGCATTTATGCTCATGGGAAGGCCTATATGATGAAGTGAGGGATGTTTTAATGGGATTTTGGCAGGATTTTTCTCATTAAAATGGCTTTGGTGGGGTGATTTTCAGAGAAGGGGAAGTACCCTTTTAAAAGAGAGGCGAGGGTCACTTTACGAAAATATTGAAATATTATTTTATTATATAAAAATATTCGGTTTGTAATGGCTCCAAAATGATTTATTTCAAGGATAAGGTGGTTATGGGTTTAAAAAATCTCAATAAATAGGTTCTAGATAGGTTTAGTTCACCATATTAACCTTATCTTTTATATTTTACTCTTAGTTAAATAGTTTAACTTTTACCATTTATTCTTGTATTATTATAATAAATGGTTAATAAACATACTATAAAATGCCAAAATAACCCCAAGTAGTTTATTAATGAAATATAAATTATTATATAAGTCTTTTTTCCAAAACATAGATTTTTAGGACTATTATATCATTTAATAATATAGTATTTTTTTTAAACTCATTTATTTCAATTTTGACATTATATAGTACTTGTTTTTTTTGTAAAAGTCATAACAACTTTATTAATTCAAACAAAATAAATTGAATCAATACTAAAATTTCATATTCACCTATAATATTCCGGTATGGAATCAATACATTCAAATTATATTTATTTTAATATTTATAATATCATTTATTTGATTCTTACATTAATAAGGGAAACACTGCATCATTATTGTGTCATATATAAATATATATATTTTATGTCTAAAAAATATTAAAAAATATCATGACATAGGAAATATTTATACATTTATAATAAATATTTATAATTTAATAGATCAACTGTAAAACCTCATATAAAAATTGGTTTACTAAAAGATACATGCTTTTGTTATTTTGGTCTTTACTTTAGATTATTTAATATAAAATGTCATTATCACTCCCAAGGGGATCCATGGGGTCTAGAAATCAACCCAAGTGTGGCCATGGTTGGACATGTATCATATATTAGGGTTAGGACATGTTTTAGGGTGATTTAATATTATTATAGTATTAATTTTCACTCTTATTTACCGGATTTTCTCTTTAACCGTGGTAAATAAAATATTTACCAAAGTAATTATTCAAAATGTCTAAAAATAAAATTTACCTATTTACCCAATTTTTACCTTGTGATTCCAAATATTAAATACATTTTTCCATATTCAAAACACATACATTTTAGAAATTAACTTAAAATTAATTCTCGTTGTCGAAACCAAAAAGCAGGTTTTTAAAAAGTAAAAACTATCAAAAGACTAACATGTGTTTATATAAAATTTAAACGTGAAATTACTTATAATGAATTAAATTGTATTTAATGATAAAAATATAATCTAATTATACTTCCAAACCATTCAAATGTATAATTTAACACTATAAATTATTTTTATTAAACAAGTCATTTTCAATTAAAATTTAGTATTTTCACTATACACCCAAATATGAAAGTTATCAGAAAAACTCGAAAAATTTATCAAAACTAAATATCTATGTCCCGATTCTAAATAATAAGTTTATTTTGTGAATTTTAATATATAAAAGATTCAAATATTTGATTTAGAATGGTTTTCCATTAAAAGGTGGTAAAATTTCATTTCCAGAAAAATACATCCTTTATCTGAAAAATTGATTTTGTTCTTATATTTTGTATAAAATACATAAGATGGATGTTAAAATTATATGAAGTATATAAAATTCAAAATTCAATTAATATTATTCATTACTTCTTTTTGAACATCTAGTTTGGTAAGTCATTGTGTAACACCCCACGGTTTTGAAAAAAAATATAGAATTCAATTTTATAATTTATCCGTTAAACCCAACTTTGCCTCTTCAATGATTGGAATTTCGAAAAACAGTCAACTAGAGTTGTGTTCAGTAATTCATTTGGAGTCTGATAGAACAAACATGATTTTTTGTGAACAGTAACATAACCTTATGAATAGTAATATGAATAGTAATAGGACCCTTATGAATAGAAAATAATGATATTATTTTATTTTCAAAAGGTAATATGATAATGGGGTCTTAATTAATTTTTCAATGTCACATAAAACTAATTATACTTCTAAGATTGTTATTTTCTGATTTAACTATGAATTTATATAAATACTAAATTAATAATTTTTAGAAAATTATTAATTAAAAAAGGAATTCACATTTTAATTCTACACATCGAAAAATGTTAGGGGTGAATTTTTGGGATTTTTCTGAAATTCTTGAATTTTTTATGAATAGTGAAATATGAAAAAATACAGTTTATACAAATTATCAGTTAAATTCACTATTTATGAAATCATAAGTGATGTAAGGTCACTTGGTTCAAACTGACATGCACTTATTACTGTTAGGGGTCACATTAAACAACATTATTGGTTTTCTTGAGGGATATAATAAAATAATTAATTAAATATTCAAAATTTACTCCTCTCCTCCACTATAAAAACCCCTCACCACTCCCTCTTCTCTTCACTCCTATAAGCCTTGAAGCTCCTAAAAGTTATGCCCATTTACCTTTACCAATTCTCTCCCCAGTTCCAAGAAGCTTCTGGTCTTTCCAAAAGACCAAAACCCCTTCCCTTAAGGATATTCTCAATGAGGTTATTTCAATAGGCAAAGCACCCTTCTTTTTCATTTGGTTTCATTTCAATTTATCTTATTTTTTTATCCTCACCTCACCTCCTCTATCCAAATGATCATGATAACTCTAGTATCATATATATATTGTAATTATATCATGTGAATGGAAGAACCATCATAAATATTCTTACTCCCTCCCTTTTATTTTTATAAACAAAATCCACATCCATGAGGTTCCAATTTATAGCCTTCATGGAAGATGAAGTTCCTTTCTTCAATTTCTTCTTCATTACTGGTCATGATACCATATTTACAGTTGAACCAGACTATATTATATGTATTATAACATAATTAATATTCATGAACCAGAATATGTACATATAATTATGTTATATGACAAAACTAGTTCATAATATTCCAAATACCGCCGAATAATCGAAGTGGTTGTCATCTAATAATTCATCCTCATTCCATGTAACAAAATGAAAGAAATGAATATTATAAATTATTTATGTTCATAAATAATATATAATTACAATCCTAGAGATTTATAACCATTTCACATGAACTCCCTTACTTAAAAACAAGTGAATCGATTATGAATATAAAGAAAACAAACACCCTGAAACAATGAAATTCAATTTAATAACTTAGAAATAACGGTATAAATGAACTAAATATAATTATGATAAAATATATTCATATATAATATTTTATTAAATAAGTTATTAATAATTATAATATTATAATCTAGGATCTTATGTTCAAGAGCGGAATACGTTTGGAGTTATGGTAAGGGTTTTTCCACCCGAACTTCCATTTTCATTTAGGTTACATTTATTATCTAATTTCTTTGATGAAATTTCAAGGTATTGTTATGTACTCATAATAAATTATGTGTGGGTATTCTATATATGTGCACCAACCAGAATCCTTCCATATTTTCTTGATAGTTACATTTTTTAAAAGAAGCTCTCAAAACTGTTTACAAAAATAAGAGCCTCATACAATGGAATTTCTCAAATTCATATCCATTTTCAATGGCAATATATAATCTATTTTTGGATACCATTATTCTTCTAAAAACACTAATTTTATCATGAAATTATATATTACATCACTTTTGGTTTAATAGAAACACTTTTTCTAAAATAACTCTTCTTTTGAAAATAAGAGTATTTATCTCAAGAATTTCTTAATGATTTTAAGAGATTATTCTCGTTTGATTCAAAACTATTTTTGATTCTTATGTATTGTTGGGGTTAATAATTTATGATTTAATATACCATATTTTATTTAATAGTTTATGACTAACTTTATTATTTATGAACTATCCTAAAACCATTCACCATATTATTCTGAAGGGTTAGTGTTTATGTTCAATAATTGGGGAAAGTTAGATACATTTCATATGATAGTTTCAATATGAATGTATATATTGTTTATATTTATCCACACTCATATGAGGAATTAATTGGACTTATTATGTGATTTTTTGGTCCCTCTATAGCCTCTCGATGCATCAGTAGGTCTCATGAGATAAATAGACATGGAATTGGACAAGGCCTTTCCCAATGTGTTATATGGATTTTGGTCGAAGCCTTAATCATTAGACGTCTTGGTCGAGGCTGAGAAAAAATGTTTCGGAATGTTGGGAATATTCACTTCCCTCATTATGATGCTAGTAATTGAAATTTCATGTGTTTATTCTACTACTAGAATTCCCAAGATTATGTTTTATTATGGCATTATTTTCACAGTTCATATTCCGGCCATAATGTGTTCAAGTTTATTGTTAAGGGAATGTGTTTTGAATTATGCACCATGTATTATGTTTCTTCTATCTTCTATAGTATTTCTTACTCTTACTGAGCATTTGAGCTAACCCATTTCTTATGTATAATTTTTCCTAGGATATGAAGAAGTAAATTATGAATGACTTACAAACATTATCTTGGAGGCATGGTTGTTTCTAATGGAATAAATTAGTGTTGTATTTCTTTTTTTAATGTAAATTTGAACTTATTTATGTATCTGGTTTCCAAAAATACTAAACTACTTGGTCATTTGGGATACTTATTCTTTTTTTGTATTCCAATTTAATCAAATAAGGCACCGGCTCCGGGCAACTAGGGTCTGGTCCTTACAGTTGGTATCAGAGGAAGTTTAGTAGAAAACATGGAAACTAGATTTTGAAAATGTAGATCAGGGAAGAGTCCATAAGATAGTCTTTGAGGATAAACATAAATGATCTTCCTGGAATTTTGTTATGTAATAGATTATGTGGATCCTTTAAGAAATAAATCCATGTCTGGATACGAGCAGGTATAGGTGGCTCTGGAATAGATATACCTAGGAGTGAAAGGTCCAACAAGGTGTTTCGGGCTTGACCCGGGGTATTTTGGTATATGAAAATGGGCATTGATGCACTCATGGTTAGGACACTCCTGGGTGATATGCTTGGGATAATTCATGTTTTCTTTACAAGCCATTATGAAGGATTTAAAGGTAAATTTTTCCTCAAAGATACAATGTTTTTGATTAAGAGATTAGCTATGCATAGAATTTAAATTTATGCTTATTATTTTTCTATATTGAGATTATAAATTATGATACATACCATAATCTAGTGTATTCTATTATTTAGTAATGGTTTCTAATGGAAGGGATGGAAACCACATGAATGCACATAGGGATTTTCCTCCGATGCAAGATAATGATGTTGGCTTTGGTGCTGTGACGGGTGCTGAGCAACTTATAACTGTACTGGGAAAACTTACTCAGGTTATGAATAATAACCTTACTCCTATGGAGCATCTGGATCATCCACGTGCAGTAGATATGTTAGATCACTTTATGCAACAACCACCTCTATCATTCAACGGGACTGCAAACCATTTTTTAGTAGAGTAGTGGATATGTTCCCTTGAGAATATATTTCTCGCCTTGGGATGTAATGAAAAAAAAAAGGTCATCATGGAAGTCTTTTGTCTATCGGTAGATGCTGATCAGTTGTGGTCGTTAATCCAAAACACAAAGGAGGAGGACGAAATATAGGAGATGGAATGGAGGGACTTTAAGGAAATCTTCTTGGAGAAATACTTTCCTCATGAACAAAGAGCGGATATGGAGAGCCAATTATTGAATCTAAGGAAGAAGTAATATGATAATGTTGCAAAGTACGAAGCTAACTTCACAAGAATATCAAGACCTGTTGTGGACTAAATAAGAAATCCAAGTAGAAAAATTGATCGATTCTTTGATGGCCTAAATCCTTTCCTCCGACGGGCACTGGTCTCCCAAAGTTTTTCATCATGTGAGGATATAGTTTCATGTGATATAAATACAGAAAAATAATTCCTTAAGTCTTATGACTTTAAGGGAAATCAAGAAAAGAAGAGGGCTGCTGAAAACCCTGGGAAAGGAAATAAGGAAACGGGGAAGAAGGGAAGAGTTTAATTTCAATCATGTGACAATTTTGGAAGGAAACACCTTGGTGCATGCTTAAAAAAAAGGAGTATGCTAAAAATGTGGTCATAAAGGCCATCTTTTTGGTGATTTCAATGGGAAGAAGGAATCCAATGAGGTTCAATGCTAAAATTTTCATGAGATGGGACACTATGCTGATGATTGTCCGAAGCATCAAGGAAATATTCAATAGAAAATGACAAGGGATCAGGGACAATAGTATGTAATCACAACTACAGAGGTTGAAGTTCCCAATTACATAGTGGAAGGTACTTTGATCATTTCATCAAAATTAGCCAATGATTTATTTGATTATGTGTCATTGCATTGTTTCATATCTTCCCAGTTTTCTAATAAAATTAGATATTTCAAATTTGATTTAGCAAGGGATTTGTCAGTAAAAACTCCTAAGGGAAGTATCATGGAAACAAAGTTTTGTGAATCTGTTCTGATTAAGGTACTTCAATGTTCATTATCTACTAATCTCATTGTCAAACCCGTGTTTGAATTTGTTATAATCCTCGGTATGGATTGGATTTCAGGCCATGATGGGAATATTTATTGTAAGAATAAGGACTTTAAAATTTTCGATGATAATAAGGTGTACCTTATATCTAGAGCAGAAATACCACCACCTGATTCTTATCTAGACCCACCCCCAATAGGTCAACTAAATTCAATTATCAGGGAGGAAGAGAATGAAATAATTGTAGGTGAGGAAAGGAATGTTCAAATAGAATATGTATGTATTGTGCAAGAATATATTGATTTATTTCTAGAGGATTTACCTAGACATCCTCTAGAGTGGGGAATTGAGTTTTCCATTGACTTAATTCCTGGTTCAAGGCACATATCAAAGACCCCTTATATAATCTCCATTGTGGAGTTAGTGGAACTAAATAAACAACTATGGGAATTGAGTGATAAAGGATTTATTCACTCTAATGACTCTCCATGGGGAGCCCATGTTCTTTTCGTTAAGAATAACGATGGGTATATGAGCTTGTGCATTGATTGTAGGGAAATCAATGCTATTACAATAAATAATAAGTATCATCTTCCATGAATTGATGATTTATTAAATCAACTTCATGGAGCCCAATATTTTTCAAAGATTGATCTTTGATCTGGATATCATCAGTTGCTTTTGATAAAGGAAGACATTCCAAAAACAAAATTTCAATCCAGGTACAGGAATTATGAGTTTACATTAATGCCTTTTGGACTAACCAATGTACCATCTGTTTTCATGGATCTCATGAAAATAGTATTCAAGGAATATCTTGATTACTTTATAGTGGTGTTTATCGATGATATCCTGGTTTAATCTAAGAGCTATGAAGATAATGAAAACCACTTGCGCACTATTCTGAAGACTCTGAGAAGAAATGAATTATAGGGGAAGTTTAGTAAGTGTGAGTTCTGGCTCCAATCAGTTTCCTTTTTAGGACACATTGTCTCTAATGAAGGTATATCTATAGATCCTGCAAAGACGATGGCTGTGAAAGAATGGCCTACTTCAACGAACGTAACTGAGGTACATAGTTTTATTGGTTTAACAGGTTATTATAGGCGTATCGTTCAGAACATCACCCATTTTCCAACCCAGTGACCAAGCTCATAGGAAAAGGGGTTAAGTTCATTTCGACTAAGTAATGTGAAGAGTGTTTTGAAGAATTGAAGAGGAGGTTAGTGAATTATCTAACCTTAAACCTACCATCAGAGAATGGTCGGTTTGTTATCTATAGTGACACATCAAAAAAAGTACTTGTTTTTGTCCTTACACAGAATGATCGAGTGATTTCCAATGCATCTAAGTAGCTAAAAATTGATGAACAAAACTATCCAACTCATGATCTTGAGTTAGCAGCAGTAATCATTACTCTGAAGATTTGGAGACATTACCTCTATAGTGAGATATGTGATATATATATATATCATAAGAGTTTAAAATATATATTCTCACAGAACGAACTCAACATGAGAAAAATAAGATGGATCGAGCTACTCAAAGACTGTGATTTCATAGTACACTACCACCCTGGAAAGGCAAATAAGGTGGTAGACGCTTTGAGTAGAAAGGACCACAGAATTATGAACAAGATGAGAGTTTAAAGGGATCATCTATTCATGGATCTAGTAAATATTGATATGGGAATTATCAAGGAAGGTAACATGCCACTACTTTTTCAAATGGTTTCCAAACCTTCTTTACTAGAAAATATAAAATATTCTCCGTCTGATGATGAGGAGTTTGAAAAAGAAAATTAAAGCTATAAATTTTGGTAGTTTTAATGAATTTTCATATCAAGGAGGAATTTTGAAATTTGGAAAAGGAATTGCATTCCTGCTATTCACAAGCTAAAGAGGGAACTATTGGATGATAATCATAGCTCTAATTTCTCCATACACCCTGGTAGCACAAAGATGTTCAGAAATCTAAAGGAACGTTTTTTTGGGAAAACATGAAGAGGGATATTGTTGATTACGTGTAAAGATGTTTAGTTTGTCAATAGGTGAAGGCAGGAAGAAAACATCCTAGTGGAGTCATGTAACCCATTCCTATAACTATGTAGAAATGGGATGATATTATGATGGACTTTGTCAAAGATCTTCTAAAGACTCTAGGAAAGAATTATTTGATATGGTTCATTGTTGATTGTCTTACAAAATCTGAACATTTTCTTACTATAAGGGAATATTTACCACTTGAACATTTAGCAAGAATATATATTAATGAAGTTGTAAGTCTTCAGGGTGTACCCACATCAATTGTTTCTAATCATGATCCCCATTTTACATCATGATTCTGGAAGAGTATTTAGAAGGCCCTAGATACTGAAATTCATTTAAGAACTGCCTACCACCCACAAACAGATATACAATTAGAACGGAATATTCAAACATTGGAATACATGTTGAGGTCTTTTTCACTTGATTTTACAGGTATGTGGGATCAGTATTTACCTCTTATGGAATTTCCCTACAACAATAGCTTCCATTCATGTATTTAGATGGAACCATATGAAGCATTATATGGGAGGAGATTCCATACACCAACTTATTGGGATAATGTTGTGAAAGAAAGATCGTGGGCCCAGAACATGTTAAAGAAACGACAGAAAGGGTGAAGATTATCCAGAACCATATAAAAATAGCTCAAAGTAGGCAAATGAGCTATGATGATAACTGAAGGAAGGATTTGGAATTTCAAGAAGGAGATCAAATTTCTTAAAGGTATCTCCATAGAAGGGTATTATACGATTCGGTAAGAATGGAAAATTAAGTCCCAGGTACATTGGACCTTTTGATATTCTAGACTGAATTGGAGTCATAGCTTACCATTTGGAAATTCCTCCAAGTCTCTCTAAGGTTCACAATGTGTTCCAGGTGTCAATGTTAAGAAATTACATTCCAGAGCCAACACATGTACTCACTTATAAAGAAGCAGAACATGAGAAATATATATCTTATTGTGAAGAGCCTATTAAGATTCTTGATACTAGAGAACAAGTGTGGAGAAATCGAACAACTCGTCTGGTAAAGGTTCTTTGGAGGAACCATAAGATGGAGGAAGAAACATGGGAGAATAAGGAGCTTATGTTAAAGACATACCCGAATATTTTTAGGTAATATTTTGTGAATTTTGAGGGTGAAATTTATATGAGGGGAGAATATAACACATCAAGGTTTTGAAAAAAAAATATAGAAGGGAATTTTATAATCTATCCATTAAACACAACATTGCCTCTTTGATATTTTGAATTTCGAAAAATGGTCATATAGAGTTGTGTTTAGTAAGTCATTTGGAGTCTAATAGAACAAACATGATTTTTGTAAAATAGTAACGTACCATTATGAATTGAAATATGAATATTAATATGACTCTTATTAGTATTAAATAATGATATTATTTTATTATCATAAGTTAATATGATAATGGGATCTTAATTAATTTTTCAATGTCACATAAAACTAATTATACCTCTAAGATTGTTATTTTTAAAATTAACAATGACATTATTTAACAATTAAATTACTAATATTTGGAAAATAATTTTAGAAAAATGGAGTTCACTTTTGAACACTACACATAAAAAAATGGTAGGGGTGATTTTTTGTGATTTTTTCTAAAATTCTTGAATTTTTGATGAATAATGAAATACAATAAAATATCGTATATACAAATTATCAGTTAAATACACTATTTATGACATCATAAGTGATCTAAGGACACTTTTTTTGAACTCAAATGCACATATTACTATTATGGGTTACACGAAACAACACTATTGTTTGTCTTGAGAGATAAAATGAAATAATGAATTAAATATTCAAAATTTACTCCTCTCCACCACTATAAAAAATCCTCACCACTCCCTCTTATAATTACTCCTCTAAGCCTTGAATCTCCTATATTTTCTACACATTTACCCTTACCTAGTCTCTACCAACATCCAAGAAGCTTCTGGTCTTTCCAAAATACCAAAACCCCTTCCCTTAAAGAGATTTAGAGGTTATTTCAGGAGGTAAAGCACCCTTCTTTTTCATTTGGTTTCATTTCAATTTATCTTAATTTTCTATCTTCACATAACCTCCTCTGTCAAAATGATCTTGAAAACTCTAGTATCATATATATATTTGAATTATATCATGTTAATGTAAGAACCATCATAAATATTCTTACTCACTCCATTTTATTTTTATAAACGAAATCAACGTCCATGAGGTTTCAACTTATAGCCTTTGTGGATGACGAAGTTTCATTCTCCAATTTCTTCATCAGTACTGGTCATGATACCATATTAATGGTTGAACCAGACTATATTATATGTATTATAACATAATTAATATTCACGAACCAGAATATTTACATATAATTATGTTATATGGAAAAAGTAGTTCATAATATTCCAAATACCGCCGAATAATCGAAGTGGTTGTCATCTAATGATTTGTCCTCATTCCATGTAACCAAATAATAGAAATGACCATTATAAAATATTTATGTTCATAAATAATGTATAGTTTCAATCCTGAAGATTTATAACCATTCTACATGAACTCCATTACTTAAAACCAAGTGAACCGATTGTGAAAATAAATAAAATGAACACCTCATAACAACAAAATTCAATATAATAACTTATAAATAAGGGTATAAATGAACTAAAAAGAATTATGATAAACTAAATACATGTATAATAGGTTATTAAATAAGTTATTAATTAGTATAATTTCATATTCCATAATCTTAAGTTAAAATTGGAACACATTTGGAGTTAAGGTAAGGGTTTTCCACCCGAACTTCCATTTTCATTATGGTTACTTTTATTGTCTAATTTCCTTGATGAAATTATTATGTATTATTATGTAATCATAATAAATTATGTGTGATTATTCTATATATTTACACAAACCACAATCCTTATCTACTTTCTGGATAGTTACATGTTTTAAAAGAATCTCTCAAACTGTTTCCAAAAATACGAGCCCAATACAAGGGAATTTCTAAAATTCATATCTATTTTCAAGGGAAATATAGAATATGATTTTGGAAACCATTATTCTTATAAAAACAATAATTTTATCATGAAATTATATCTTACTTCATTTCGAGTTTTATACAACTATTTTTTCCCAAATAAATATTCTTTTGAAAATAAAAGAGTATTTTTATCAATAATTGATTAATTATTTTAGAAGATTATTCTCGTTTGATTCAACACTGTTGTTGATTCTTATGTATTTTTGGGGTTAATCATTTATGATGTCCTATAACATATCTTTTTTAATGGGTTATGACTAAATTTATTTTGGATGATCTATCCTAAAACCATTCACCATATTGTTCTGAATGGTTAGTGTTTATGTTCAATAATTGGGGAATGTTAGATACATTTCATATGATAGTTTCAATATGAATGTATATGTTATTTATGTTTATCCCTGCTCATATGAGGAATGATTTAGACTTATTATGTGATGGGTGGGGCCCGCTATATCCCCTCTATGCATCGGTAGGTCTCATGAGACAAATAGATGTGGAATTGGCTGAGGCCTTTCCCAATGTGTTATATGGATTTTGGCCGAGGCCTTAATCATTAGATGTCTTGGCCGAGGCCTTGAAAAAATGTTTTAGAATGTCTGGAATATGCACTTCCCTCATTATGATGATAGTAATTGAAATTTCATGTTGTCATTAGACTAGTAGAATACCCATGATTATGTTTTATTATGGCATTATTTTCTCAACTCATATTCCTGCCACAATGTGTTCAAGTTTATTGATAAGGGAATGTGTTTTCAATAGGCACCATGTCTTGTGTTTATTATATCTTCTAAAGTATTGCTTACTCTTAATAATAATTTCTGCTCACACCTTTCTTATGTTTCATTTTTCCCAGGATATAATGAAATAAATTATGAATGACTTGCAAGCATAATCTAGCAGGCATGGATGTTTCTAATGGAATAAATTAGTGTCATATTTCCTTTCTTAATGTAAAGATGAACTTATTTGTGTATCTTGTTTCCAATATTACTAAACTACTTGGTCCTTCGGGATTCTTATTCCTTTTTTGTATGCAAATGTAATCAAATAAGGCTCTAGCTCCGGGAACTGGGTCGGCTCCTTACACGTTGTGCACTCAAACTCGGTGTTGCGTTTAGCACAAGTTAATGAATTACTTTTAAGAGATAATGTACTAGGAAATATTCGGGTGTTAAATTCTCCCATTCTTCAATAAATTGTGTCCTCAAAATTTTGGACTATTCTTTGAAAATAAAAGGTTAAAAATATAAAAATACCTTTGTGGAAAACCCACATCAGAAATTGGGTTAATAAAATTTAGTCTGAATAAGCTGGAAAGGGTAATGAAAAAGTCACAACCAAATTATGATCTCGATTAGAAGAAAAATGGTGGATATTAGAGACAGATAATTGGAAGATAATGTAAATATTTATAGGGAGTTATTGAGTTCATCAATCACAAACAAGTATAAAATTTAGTGCCAAAAATCCATCCATCAATGCTGATTTAAAATGTAATCGGTTCAACAAAACATAAGGTATTAGGATAACCCATTTTTGGTTTTAAGATCCCTTCCCTAAAGTTTAAGAATTAATGTATTCATAGAATAAGTGGAAAAAATATTCTTGACAAGTATAGTTTCATCTTTAAACTAATTCCTACTACAAACTCATCTTTCACTACAAATGATAATAGAATTCAAAAATATTCTATTTATCCTAATCATATAGGGTTCCAAAAATAATTCATTTATAATTCTTTTTTCATACTATTTAAAAAAATACATTATACAAACCAGAAAATCATGTAGGCCAGTGTTAGGTGATTCACCCTTATCGTCATTCGGTTGCGGGTTTAAGTCTTTCACCCTTGTCGAATGTGATGGGTTGTCACCCAACCTCCGGGTTATCCTTTTTATAACAATCCAAAAATAATCTTAAGAAATTATTTAACCTTAACAACAGTATCTAATTTCAAGCATAATCCATTCCAACCATTAGACTTATCCCAAATGTTTTTTTCCAGGCCCACTTTCCCAAATTTATAAATAAGGTAAATACAATGAAGATATTTTTTGCAACGTAATAACATGTGAATAACTTCATCAGGTATTCATTTAAAACACAGTAACACCATGAAATATCATAAAAACTTATTGATCACATTAATGCTCCCTTATTCCTAGTAGAATACTGGATATATTCCTTATATCCAAAAAATTTTGTAAACTCCAACAATAATGGAATAAACAAACAATTAATTAGTTTCAATGTAGTCAAGAATATAAAATATAATTTATCCAAATCAATAATATCCTATTACAAAATAACTACCTTAGTATTAGAACCTTATTAAGGTTTATCTTTCTTTCAACCAGGTATTTTCCAAAAAAAATTAACTTGTTATTGAGTCACTTTTCATAGAACAATATAACCTCAAATCCTCAATGAAATAGTATTGTAGTATAATCCTTATTTATTTCCATAATTCATATAACCAGTACATCGTCGATACAAAACTCAAATGAAATAATTATTTAATAGCAACATAATAACACCAGTCATTCCTCGTTATCTGTGGTAGTAACATTACTTGATTTTTGTCCAATATCATCATTTGGGGAATACTCTGATGATTTGGACATTGATTCACGTTGTCTCCCAACTCCGTGTAGATAAATCATTGTACATTTGAAACCTTTTTCTTAACCTTGCAATCATATACATTGTGTCCATTTTTTCCATACATATAAAAATCTTCCATTCCCTTCAAGAATATACCAAGGTGATTCATTACATAGTTATCACATATGAGAAAATCCTTCTTTCCCCTCTTCCCTTTATCTATCTTTCACTCCCCCATCTTTTCTTCTCATACTTTCCTTCAAAGCCATAGGACTCAGAGAATTATTTTCTTATCTTATTAACACATGATAATATTTCTTCATATGATGAGAATATGTGAGAGACTATTTACCTTCAAAATTTTGTCTTAATACCATGAAATATATGATCCTTATTACTCTTTAGATCATGCGTATTGCTGGTGTTCTCATTCTTTCTACTAGGCACCATTTCTAAACAATAAAATACACAAGATTAGTTTATGAATTGAAATTCATAATTCTAAACTTGTAAAATACCTAATTTAAATTGAAATTATTATGCATATAATCTATAATCATAAAAAAAAATGATTTCATTATTGAATTATTTACTTTTAAATCCTTCATAATGGATTATAAAGAAAATGTGAATTATTCTAATAATATCCCTTGGGAGTGTCGTAACCAAGAGTGTAGTAAGTCCCATTATCATGTTCCAGAATATACCGGGTAAAACCCAAAACTCCTTGTCGGAGTTTTCAATATAAGGTACATATGTTCCAAAGCCACTTCTACATGATCGTATCTAGACAGGGATGTATTGCTTGTAAAATACAAAAAATCTATACATTACCAAAATTCATGGAAGTTATTCTATACTAATCCTCAAAGTCTATCTTAGGGTAATGTTCTATAATTGGAGATTTTCTAAATATAGTTTACATGGTTTGTACTAAACTTCCTCTAATACCAACTATAACACCCCGACACCAGATTCCAGGATCTGGTGCATTATTTTAATACATTGGCATGATTACAAGAAATAAAGTCTTGAAGGACCGATTAGTTTACCAGTCTTGGAAAATAGATTACATACATGAATGTTACATTACACTTTCAAACAAAAAATAAAACATTAATAATCCATTGAGAATTCTATTATTCCCCTAGCTTTACAATGAATATCAAACATAATAGACTTCTTAGAATCTTAGCGAAAAACATAAGAAAGGGGTGATCTCAGATGCAGAGTAAGGGTAAATAATTTAGCGGAAGCTATAAACTTTTAAGGCAAGATGTGTAATAAAAACAACATCCTTTTAAACATAAACATGAACATAAAATAGAGAAAATAAATCAAACATTACCATATAATCATGCACATGTATATTCTACTAGTCGAATAATCACATGTAATAATTAATTTTATAATTAGGGAATGCATAACACCGGACATCATTACCACCTATCCAAGGCCTTGTGCCAAGACTACAAATAAATTTTTTATCATGTCCAAGTTCCAAGACACTAGTTTGTCTCATGAGACCTACCGATGCATTGAGGGGCTACAAATGGCCCCACCAATCACTTACTAAGTCCACTGCATTCCTCATATGAAAATTTTGAAACATAACATAAACATCTGTAATAAAACGAGCATATGAAATATCAATACATCAACCATAAACCATGAAGGGTATAAAAATAGAACATCTATAGTCAAACATATCATAACTCATTCAATACAATAAGGAATATATTATTATAATAAATCAACATTAATCAAGAATAATATCTATTAAAGGATGTTGACATAGTTGAAAATAACTAGTAAAACATTTTGAGAGAAATATTTATTTTTGTTAAATAATTTAAAAGTCACACATTTATAAATGAATTCATTTAAAATATAGTTTTGAATAAAATTTTCCATACCACTTTAAAACTTTTGGAAGGAATTAACATTTTAAAACAATCATGTTCATGTAAATAAATCCTTAAAACCATTTTGAAAACATATATATTAATGAGAAATATTTAGAAGGATAAATATTTCAAACATTTAAAATGATGTTTTAGTTAAAGAGTACTTTAAAATAATCATTTCAATTGTATTTTATGAAACATGGACATTGATAATAAATATGTACCAAAAAATACTTACACATAAACAATATCAGATAATAAGGAGATTGAGGAATTAACCCTTACCTTGCACTTTCCTTTGGTCGAGGGTGAATTTAACCTACTGTATAATTACAATAGTACTTTTTTAAATTATACTAGAACCATATTCATATTAACTAAATCATACATGATTCTTTTATGACTTTATACTACACATTTAATAATTATTTCCTTGTTAAATTAATATTTCGGGTAACAATCAGTTTCTTTATCGCAGGTTTTTTAACTTGTTATTCTTGGTCATATCATTTAGATCATGATTTAAATAATTGAAGAATATAAAAATTATTATATATAATATATATTTAGAATATAAATACGTATAATAGATATATATATATGAAATGTAAAACACAGTTTATGGAGACTGTAGGTCGTACGTACGCATAATCGTTGTTTTCCTTTTCATATAGTATTGAACGGAAGTAACTGAATGAGATATATGTATATATATATATATATTTCTAGTAGCATTATTATGTCCTATATTACATACTGATTAATAATATATATATTTTTAATCATTGTTGAATGGTGAACGTGGAAAGGAATCTCATCACGTTGTGGAGACGATAATTTGTACGTACATACGAGCGATGATATCATTTACTTAATGATTAAAAGACGTGGAATTTGATGGTATATTAATTTTACATAGATATTATAATGTTATTTTTATTTTTTATATACATATTACTCATCATTATATCTATCCAAATAACATATTGTTGAATAAAAAACTACACCACGATGTGGAGACGGTTAGTTGTACGTACGCACGAATAGTGACATTATCATTCATAGGATGGATAAAATAATGAATATGATTATAACATATTTATAATAGAATAAAATTATGTATTAGGTAATGGAGTTATTTTTTTGGTATGGAATTAACAAATAAAGAGAAAGTGGATGAATAAAAGAACATTGAAAGAGGTGATAAAATAATTACCTCTTCTTTAGGTGTTTTCTTTTGTTTCAAATGAAAGGGCTCCATAGATTAGATTTCTTCTCAATGTATGGAATCAATGTTGAATTGGGGGACGTTTAGAGGAGATTTGGGTTGGTTTTAATTGATCCAAATGACATTGGAGGTGTGATTTTGAGAGAAGGGGAAGTGCCCTTTTATAAGAGAGGTGAGGGTCACTTTAGGAAAATCTTGAAATATTGTTTTATTATACAATAATTATCGATTTTTAATTGCTCCAAATTAATTTATATCTAGTATAATGTGGTTATGGGTTGATAACATCTCAATAAATAGGTTTTAGATAGGCTTTGGACAACATATTATCCATATATTTTATATTTAACTCTTAGTTAATTAGTTTAACTTTTACCATCTATTCTTGTATTATTTTAATAAATGGTTAATAAAAAAACTATAAAATTCCCAGAGAACCAAAAGTGTTTAATTAATGACATATATATTATTACATAAGTCTTTTCGATGATCCATATATTTTTAAGACTATTATATCATTTAATAATATAGTATTTGTTTTAGAAACTCATTTATGTCAATTTTGACATTATTTAGTATTTTTTCTTATAGTCCTTAAAACTTGATTACATAGAACAAAATACATTGAATCAATCCTAAAATATAATATTCATATATAAAATTTGTTTCTAAAATCAAAACATTCAAATTATATTTATATTAATATTAATAATATCATTTATTTTATTCTTTCATTAATAAGGGAAATACTGCATCATTATTGCCTCATATATAAATATATTTATTTAATATCTAAAAAATTGAAATAAAATACAATTATGTATTAGATATTTTTATCATTATAATTAATATTTATAGTCAAATAGATAAATTATATACACTCATATAAAAATGTTTTACTAAAAGATACATGCTTTTATTATTTTTGTCATTACATTAGATTATTTAATATAAAATGTCATTATCCCTCCCAAGTGGCTCCCTGGAGTCCCAAAATTGACCCAAGGATGACCATAGTCATACATGTATCATCCAATATGGGTAAGACACATGTTAGTGTAATTTATTATTATTATAATATTATTTTTTACCTTTATTTACCAGATTTACTGTTTAACCATGGTAAATAAAATATTTATCAAAGTAATTATTCATAATGACTAAAAATAAATTAGGCCTATTTACACAATTTTTACCTCCTGATTCGAAATATGAAATCCATTTTCCAAAAATCAAAACAAATAAGTTGAAGAAATTATTTTAAAATTGGTTCCCATTGTCCAAACCAAAAAGCGGGTTTTTAATAAGTAATACTATCAAAATATTGGCATGTGTTTATGTCAAATTTAAAGGTAAAATTAATTATAATGACCTAAATTTTATTAAATGGTAAAAATATAATCTAATTATACTTCCAAACCATTAAAATTTATAATTTAACACTATAAATTATTTATATTAAAAAAATTGTTTTCAATTAAAATTTAGTATTTTTTACTATTCACCAAAACATGAAAGTTATCTGAATAACACAAAAAATTATCAAAACTAAATTTTTGTGTTATGATTCTAAATAAGAATTAAATTTTATAAAAATTAATATATAAAAGATTCAAATATAGTATTTAAAAATTTTCACCATTAAAAGGTGGTAAATTTTCATTTTTAGAAAAATACTTCCTTTATCTAAAAATTTGAATTTGTTCTTATATTATGCCTAAGAAACACATAATATAGATGTTAAAATTATATGGAGTATATGAAATTCAAAATTCAGTTAATAATATTCATAATTTCTTTTTGAACGGCTAGTTTGGTAAGTCATGGTGCGCTCGAACTCAATATTGAGTGTAGCGCAAGTTATTGAATTACATTGAAAAGATAACGTACTATGAAATATTGGGGTATTAAAATGTAAATTATTATATCAATAAAAAATAAATATAAATTAACATGATAAAAATAATTTATATACATAATAAATAATTATGACCAAATATAACCTCTTTTTATCCCTATGTAAAAAAATTGGTGATATCGAAATAAAGAGAGGGACATTTTGTTTTTATTCGTTATTTAAAATAACAATAAGGTCATTCTCAAATTAAAGGGGAAATAAATAGCCATATTTTTTTCCATTTGATGATAATGTTAAAAATACAATAATAAAATCAATTAAAGAGTCATTTTTTATATATTTTTTGGCCTTGCCACATTATTTTTAACCTTAATTACTCTATTTACCCTTACTGGGGTGACAATATTTACTATGCTTATTATTCATAATGACATAAAACTATAGGGTATCATTTACCAAATCATTAAAACCTAATTTATAATATAGAATAAAATCTTAATTATTACATTTCGGTAAGTGGATTAAATTAATTATAATATAAATTCATAAAACGTAACAAAAATAAAATATTTAGAAAATATGTTTTTAAGTCAAAAAATTAACATATACCAAAATCAAGTATAATAATGATTCATATGTGATAAATTATATTATTTTTAATTAAGGGATAATTATTTTAATTTATGATAAAATTGGACTATTAAATTATTTTATTTAATGAATAGAAGAGACCTATTGATAAAAATCAATATTTTTTACTATTCACTGAAAACCCAATCATTTTATAAAAAATGTTAAAACATAACCAAAAATTTATTTTCAAATTATGATTTAAAAAAAATAAATTTCATTTTTTGAAATTAAAATTGTAATATTTATAAATTAATCTTTTAAATAAACCTTATAAAATGTGAAAACAAGTTAAATAGGAATACAACTATTTCCATATTGATTGAGAAATTACATAATATTTTTATAATGAGTATAACCATAAAAAATATAATTCATGAATATTAATATGGTATAAATATATTTACCAGTATATAGGTTATCGAACTAAGGAACTTTCCATGGAATTCCAACTCTCACATGCAATTTTAAATAAATAGGTTTCTATTTCCTCAAATAAAATTTAAAAAAAATTAATATTTTAAGCCAAGATTCACCATTAAATTTCATTTACCATATAAACCAATTTAACAATTCAAACCATGAATTATAGATAGTTAAACTCATAAACCCTCTTAAGGATTCTTATATTCTATCTCTTTATTTAACTCCATTCATAAACCCATTTATGATTTCCCAGTCCACATGTACTACCAGCTCTCAATGGAAAAACTAGACCACCGGTATTAAAAAAACACATTCATCTCCAAGGGAATTAGAAACTACCCCAATTTATCTATCCATTCCATTTAAACATGCCTAAACTCCAACTTTAATCACTTTTTCAAAGGTATATGTGTAATAAACATATTTATCTTACTCTAATGGGGAGGGGTTCTAAAGCCTTAAATGGAAACTATCACTTCAATTTAATTATTTGGTCTAGTATCCTATGAATTGGCGTGAATACACAACTTAAAATGAAATAAAAAACAAATCTTTAATGGAAATCATTATACCACCTACATTAACCACATAAAGAACCACTAATCTGATATCAACCATCAATTCAACCAGAAATGGGGAAAATCAAATAAGTATAAAACCAAAATTAAAAATAGGTCGGAGCCCACATAAAAAGAAAATCACTACATGGGAGTAGGAGAAATGAATAAAGGAAGGGAGAGGAGAATTATCCTTATATCGATCTCTCCAATACCCTCGATGGTAATATAAAATATATTGAAATGGAGGATATCTATAGAAAATAATGGGGGAAGATAGGGCTCATAAACTATTATAAATATAATGGGGAAGGATACAAAATAGGTTAATGAGGAAGGGGTGAAGAAGTAAAAAAATTAATTTCTCACTTTTTAAAAAGGTGCATGGTTTGGTTGCATGGCCTTCCAAACTGTGCACCAACCATTCTATCATCAATGTTTGCTATCAGTTATTTCATATGGTTATGGAACATGATTTGACCAACCATTTGAAATGATTCTATAATTTTGAGCCACACTATTTGGGTTTGTGGCTAACACTAATTGTTCACCCTATGATGTAACTCATAAAACCTGAAACTCTGATCTTATGACCCTAGAGAACTTATGAAACCAAAAAACACCAAGAGATCTCCATTAAATATATTTACTTTCTCTTTTTAGGGCTTACAGCACAATAAATTTGAATCCATGTCCTGGTATCAAAACAGACCCCTCCACTAAATAAAAACCCAAACCTTTCAAAAAAAATAAACACTTTTATGGACATGTGGTTTTACAATATCCCCACCATATAAAAGATCAAGACCAGGTTGTACTCCAAAAAACACCAAGCATAAATTATTCGAACAAAACACACATATTTCAATAACATTGGTCATATAGAAACCACACCAGAAAACTTGAAAAACATATAATCCTGTCATCTCATGCACCATGTCACTAAATAGGAACTAAATCAAACATGAAACCCCAGTATTGGTGAAATCCTTTAACTCTTGATTCTCCAATAACACACCTCACTGTTTGATGTCTCTAGTCTATACATGAGACATGGAAAAAAGATATCCCACCTCAAACACTGAAGTATCATAGACCCAATCACCAAACTACCTTTATACCCAAAACATACACTCAGTATGAACACTTGACCATCATTCCACACCATCATCCATTATACTCATTCCAACTAATTCCACAAAAAGAAGAAATTGACACCCTCACATCGGTTTTTATCTAGAACTAAATCATCAGCCTCTAGGTTCATAAAAATGTTGATCCATAAGTTATCCAAAAACCACTTGAATTGAGAACCACATTCTTATCCATTCCATGTTGTTATCCCCACCATAATATATCTTTACTACCAGTGTATGGTTAATAATTGTTCGATATATACCATAATCCAAACATTGGTGTTCTTGATAATCACTTACGTTACATGATGAAGCCTCTAACCCAAAACTAGTTTTAGGTTTTATTACCACAATGATTCCATGTGTAACATCTTTCCAAACTAAAATAAACACCCTTTGAAATATAGTAAAAAATATATCTACAAAAGTTTGAAAACCTTTTTCTTCAATGCATAGTTCTAGATTCTTAGTTAGGACACCAGTCAAGAATAATCAAAACTCCCTACACCTACTCCTATACTAAACTATTGAGTTTCATCATTTCCCACTCAGAGGGTTAAAAGTTGTAATTTCTCCAGACCTCCACACTAATTCACAAGTGAGAAAAACCAATTTACATTCCCCATATAACCATTCTAAACACTAGTCCATACCTGCCTATGCACTTCCCAATCACCCAATCATGATGTCATTTACCCCAAAGACATTCTATGACCAGACAAAATTATTTTACTAATTTATAACCTAACCTTCAATAAAACAATGCAAATAAACAGCCAAATAGTTATTCTTGTTGTCATGCTCCACCATGAGCATTAATTCCCCCACAAACCAGAGTCACCTTCCAAAAATCTCAATAAAATATCAATATGACATGAATTATAGAATATAATCTAAGATCATGTTCAAAAATTTCCCTATAATTATCTATATAATATAGAAATCATATATTCACTTGCCCAATGTCTAGTCACACCACACTTGTGACACCTTTACACAAGGATCGAACCATTAATGACTCATTTGATTCTTATATACCAAATTTGTCTTTATCATCACCCAAGGAAAAAAACTCATGACCACCATAGTCAATGTCACATCCAACACTAAACATAATAAAAAAACATTCTTTTCCAGATCAAACCCAAGTACCATAAATGATTAATTAGAAACTAAGAATCTATTACATTCAATAGAATCATCAATGGTGTCCATAAATACCTCATTCGATAATAGGTTTTCACCCCCAAATAGCTTGTAGTGCACTCCCTACCAAATATATTTCTCACACAATCTTCAAAAAAATCCAATAAGTATAAACACTACCAAAAATGTGTTAGTTCCTTTGATCCATGCTCACATCAATGTCCTAGAATCCATACACACAACAGTCATAAATTAATTTTTTATATCACTCTGAGAGGGACCTTCTAACCAAAACTGGTATAGTTCAACGATTCTCCATTAATTTTTCATGAACCCGTGGTCATCAAGATACTACTGCAGTTTCACCACTTCAGTTACTCTGAGATCTTAATGGTTCTCCATTAACCCATGCATCGCCTATATTACAAAACCCAACCCACCCATGCCCCATACATAATTAATTTTCACCACTTCATTCATAAAAAAATAGTAGACACTCACTCAAGAGGCATCCAGTCACCTTACCTCAATGGAACCACACACCTCAATTGATTATTTTCATCAAGATTCCACTAAAACCCTCAAAGTCACACTTTTCCCAATGACCACTTCTAAGTTATGAATCACAAAAATATTCTTTCTACAAAATCAAGACACACTAACAAATGGGTTCAAGAACCTTGCCAATCCATTATCCTGAACAAGATGAATTGTCACCTCGGCATCATTTCAACACCAAACATCTAACCACACATAAAACATGTCGCAGCGCATCACAAATTCATAGGGTTGGGTATCACAATGATTCCATCCTTGCATCCTTTATAAGATACCATGATCAATAACACTCAAGGTCTCTGAATCCCCAAAAGGTAAGGTAACTTACCAACTTTTTCAAAACCTTATCATGGGATTTCCATGCCAAAACTACAAGCCTTCTTGCAATTTATGTGATTCAGTTCCGATATAGATCATTTCTCCATGACACACTGATCCTAGAAAATATAATCTAGCATCATCTTCAACCATTTAATTTTAGTTGAACATAAAAAAATGGCTATGAATCTTAATGATCTCACCTTCCAAGAAAGGGCTTTAAGATAAGGGCACTATAGCACTATGTACTCTTTCTCTTGATACCCATTACACTAATGTTTCAAAACCACACACTCAATAACACTTATTGTTCCCCAATTCCATAATGAAAGGATTGTACACCATATTTAAGCATCTAACCCACCACAAGAATAGGTTCCCCCTCTCATGGTCACCCCTATGATCACTAAACGTCGACAGACAATG
Source organism: Viscum album (assembly GCA_963277665.1). Lineage (NCBI taxonomy): Eukaryota > Viridiplantae > Streptophyta > Magnoliopsida > Santalales > Viscaceae > Viscum > Viscum album. The sequence continues at coordinate 193,252,641 of OY728146.1, read as the reverse complement.
AACCAGGGTCACTAGGTCCTTCCAACTAGCCCCAACACATGAAATCACTAAAGACATAGCCCCAAAATAATAACCCCACATACATCTAAATGTCATGAGGAAACTACAAGGCCAAATAATCCACCAGTTTCAAGGTTTTCTAAAAAATAAACATGCACAACATAAATGCATCTCAACCTTTGATCACTCTCTAGACCAAACTTACCATAAATTCGGTAAACAACCATTATACAAGGTTACAACATCGACACTATTTTAGATATATTTACCACTCAAGGACATAAAACAAAACTCCAAAACATTCTCATTTTTTCATCAATAAAAATGTTACATTTTAATGTTCCTCAGCTTGATAAAATAATTATTCATTCATAAATATTAGGGAAAACACCTGATAAATTTCTTACTAACATTTTATTGAACTCAAACCATTATCTAACTAATCCAAGTCTCAAATAACACATAAATATTAGTATTTATCAACATTACATATCCCCTTAATCTTTAATTATATCCCCAATGAGTCCTTATATAATGTTACAACTCAACTTATAGAAGAAAACACTATCTAAGTTATGATTCAAACCCCATTTAATTAATTCCAATATATCTTAAAATAATGAATCATTTTACCATTCTTCCTAATACTTCCAAAATAATTCCTTTTCATTTTCATCAAAATTTCATGATTTTACTGTTCACATTTATTTCAATATCATGTATCTGGATTAGTTAAATTGGATTTCACATTATAGAAGAAATAAGATTATAATTTTCTTATTACTACCCTATTCAACAAAACCCATTACTTTAATAACCCATTTATATTTTCCTATGATATATCAAGGGTCACTTCAATTGTTTCCCAAGTTGAATGCCACCATATAATTATATGTGGGAAGAAGAAAATAAATGGTTATGGATACATTAAATGACCATCAATTATCGATCATTTAAAATAAAAGATAAATATAAATTTCGAACAATATAATAAACATAAAATAAGTAAATAATTATAATATATAATTATCAAGAAAATACCAATAACATGTAACATATAGATGACATAAAAATAATATGTACCTACTATGACTCAAATATGCATACACCTCATCTTTCCATACTAATCAGGATAAAAAATCCCATAAATTTATCGCATTATACCCAAGTTAACTGCTTGAGATATAAATCAATCAATTATAATAATGAAATGTATGAACAATAATTCACACCACTGGAAACTTGTATTTTACCCCATTTATGGGGTTACAACACCTAGGAACGATCTTATTACCAAGATTCAACAACATCCTAGTCTCATGTATACTTTGACCAAATAGTAATCCAAATGAAAATTACTAGTTTCTCATGCCCCAACCAGGATACTAATAAATCAGCGACATAGGATAGTGTGCAACATGGCCACAAGCACGCCTCCATGTATGTATAAGGATTCTGAATAACGATGAGGTCCAATGAGGATACCATGGTGAATTTATTCTCTCTATTATTTCATTACTAGAGTGTTAATAATAAAATAAAATATATAATATTATATAAAAAATCCAATAAAAACATCACAAAACATGGAGACAAATGAAATGTGTTAAATAACCAAATCTCATCCATTGTTTTCTCATATGATGTATAAAACATAAATGAAAGAGAACCCATGTATAATAAGTAAGTTTAGTACTATATCCCAAGAGTAAATAAAAGACACAATATCAAAAGAAATAATCTCATTATAAATCCCAAGAACTTTTTTGGATCCCATATCCCAACTCTAGCCAGGATATGAAATCACCAAACATCAACCATGGTTGCATCCCTAAACCTAAAACCAAAGAAAAAGGATGATATTATCAGGTACCCAAGTTCCACGGTGGCTCGAGAAATATATGTGTATCACCCAATAAGCCATGAATAATGGTTTCATATTTGAATCCAATTAGTGAGGTTAAATCATAATGATGTCTTATATACAAATTAAATGGTAAAATTATTAAGTAGATAAAACAAACAAAACCCAGTAAAGCCTTGTTTATTAAGAGAAAACCTTTGGAAAACTCTACATGATTTAGAGATATCAAGTTTCCCTGAATTAGGTGGAAGAATCAATCTAATTTGTTTCCAAGGCAGACAGTTGGCATACCATAATCAAGAGGCCGAAGAGGAATCCACATTGTTTATATGGGAATTTGCTCCCATCACAACCCAAGATAAACCAAAAATATATTTTTAACTTGAGGGACCACCCTTTAGATTTAAAATTGTTGCTCTATTGGGATCCTAACTAACACCTAGGTAATTCGATGATAATAAAAATTTATCCAAATATAAGGATCTCATCATATGACATTCAAAAATGGATGGAATGAATATTCTAAGACACTTATCTACGGAATTAGACAAAATCATGTATTATCTGAATCCAAGGGGGAGTCACCCCATGGAATTCATTGTAATAAATCTAAGAATGATCCACTATTTCTTTCAAAAAAATTCCATAGCATTGGAATTCATTGAATCCAAGTAATTATTCACACATGGAATTCATATGAATCCCCTTATGGAATCCAAATCATTTCCATTTAATTCAATGCCAATACATATCATAAGGATTTAAGGGACATCCAAATGGATTCTAATTCTCTATACAAATTCAATAATATAAAATAGGTAATTATTTCCCAAAATTCACCATTGATCAATTTAACATTCTAATCCAAGATTCAATATTTAATTTCATTTGCCTTGAAAACAAATTAAAAAGTTTAAATTGATCATCCCATATAATTCAACTTATAATTTGACTTAGGGATCCCAATTCTTGAAGTCATAATTTAACTCAATTAACAATCCTATTTAAGATATTCCAAACCATATGCACAACTGGTTCCTAAGGTTCAATCCAGTCCACCTTAATTTAAAATAAATTCATTAGTTTACAAGGGTATCCCAAATTACCCCATTTATTTATTCATTCCATTGAAACAATACTAACCTACTAGATTAATTTATTTAACAATGGTTCATCCAAATCCACATGTTTATCTAAGTACAAAGGGGTATTTTCAACGAATTAAAGGGAAACTAATAGTTCAATTTAATTATTAGTTTATTTGTAAGATGAATTGGAACTACCAAACAACCAAATGTTGATTTTTCAGTGAATATTGTAAAGTATCGAATTTTGTAAAACAATCATATAATTTCAATAAATTAAGTAATGAATTTAATGCAAAATTATGTTTGAAATTAACATAATTAATATTTATTGATATTAAATCCAATTTATTACTTTTTAATCCAATTTATATTTTATTTTTAGTATAATTTTATTTTTGGGTTTAAAACAAGGATTTTTTAAAAAACTCTTTTAAAGTGAATAATGTTTCTTAGTATTAATTAAATTAAATAACCAATAATGAGGAAGTTTTAATTAAATTTATATATTATATTGCAATAAAATTTAATTTATATTCATACAATTATTATTATTAAACGTATGTTTAATATAAAATCATCTTATGTATGAAAAAAATTATTATTCTTGAAAACATGCTTCTTTATCACTATAGTGGGTTTTGTTTTAAATGAAAAAAATTTCCACTTTTAGAAAAATTATTTTAAATATTAAAAATAAATTTTTTAATCACCATGTAAAATTTATATTATGGTTAATTGTTGAGGTTTTTAAGAAAATTTTAATTTTTGGATGAATAGTAAATAATATTGACTTTTAATTGAAAATTTCATTTTTCTTTTAATTTTATTATAAAGAAAAATTACTTTATAAGATGGGTTTTAAGTAAAATTATTTCTATTATAAAATAAATCATCAAATTTAGAACATTTTAATCAATTTCATATTTAATTTTGAAAAATAAACTTTGTACACTTTTGAACAGTTTCTCTTTTAAAACCAGATTTCTCATCGCGTCTCTGGGATTGATTTTTAATTAAAATTTTCAAATAATATAAATAGGATTTGGGAAAATGTATCAAATATTTATTATAATCATAATTTATATTTTATAATAATATAAAATCAATTTTCGATAAAAAATAATTTGGAAAATAGTAAAAATTATTTATCATGGTTTAGTTAATAATGGATTTACTAAGGGTTAAACTAAAAATATAAGGGTCAAAAATGACCTAAAACATGTCAAAAAACCATTTCATGGAAATATTTTGACCTTATATATTCTATTATCTATAATATTAAATTATTTGATATTTTTCAAATGAAAAAAATATGGGTGACATTCTTTTGTTCAAAATATTACAACTATGCCACTCACCTCACTTTTAAAAGGCCACCTCATCACCACTCCCCTTCACACTAGAAAAATCATATTGATTCATAGAATAATTGACCAAATAAGTTCCAAATATTACCACATATAATTCTATAATCCTTATTTTGTACATAAATCCAACCAATGATATATTTTGGTGCAAACATAATGGGGATAATAGAAGAAGAGGCATCATTTATCAATGAGAATAATTATTTTATTTATTCCTCTTCCTCCTTAAATTATAATTATAACATGATTATATAATAGTATATTTATTTTACATGTAACAATATGTTTTTGAGGTTAATTTGGTGACCAAAATCCATTTCCACTTTCATAAAATTTGTCATGAAATCACCATCTGTGTGTATGGTGGACTACAACCTCGAGAACAGATGTCATTCATTTTTCTATTCCACCTATAAATGTTTTAAAGAATTATGGATTTATTTTTTTATATGATATTTATGATATTATTATTATTATTTAATTATTAATCCACACATACCTTTATTCTTCACATTTTTTGGGAATAGAATAGTGTAGCTCGTGTGTAGGCAGACTACTGCCTTGCGAAGTGATGTGATTCATTCATGGTTTACGTGGATGGTAATAAGGATGGGTTTAATAAACTTATGGAATTTAAATGACCTCAAACTTAATTTTCAATTATAATATATTACATACCTTTATTTCTTTAAATACTTCAAGAAAATGGTAACAATGTTAATTCATACGTACGATCTACCATCTCCAAGAATGATGCATTTCATTTTCTGTCTTTATCCTTTATATATTACAGTAAATACATACATTTAATAAATTTATATGAAATTTTTATTAGTCATGGAATTATTTATATTATTAAATAATGATCAAAGTAATAGTAACAAAAATAAAAATTCAATCCATGTATGAAAAACAATTCAGTTATTAACAGAAGTGTACCATTGACATAGAATTGTTAAGAAATAGGCATTAAAGTGACATAAGTAAATCATATATGGTATGATATATAATTTTGGTTCTATAATATTTTTAAAATCAATATATATTTATTATAACAAAATTTAAAGAAATTTCAAATTCATTCAGGACTTATGGTATGGTTTTTCTAGTCTCACTTTTATTTCTGGGAGACATATACAAATTCACCACTCATTTCTTTTGTGTGGTGTATATACATACCATTTTAAATTTTATAGAATAAATCAAATTATCTTCATAAAATTTAATATTTCATTTTATTTTATTCTCTATTCCTAATTACGATTCCAAATATTACTAAAATGGTAAGGGATTTTTTTCAATTATCCTTCTTTGAGACGTATATTATGTTATAAAGATATTTTCTTTCATGAGGTGTATATACATACCTTTTGAAATGTAATATCATGAATTTATTTTTCATAATTATATTTTAAGTTAAATTTTATGTTTTTTCCTTTGTGATTATTATGATTCAATGTTACCAATGTGGTAATGACTTCATTTTATAATCTCATCGTTTATCTTGAATGTTTATGATTATGTTTTTAACAATAAGATCTTATGATCTGTCACTCAAGAAACTCCTAATTTTTATAACAATAAATTTATTTAATGAAAATTCATATTTTTTACTTTATTTCCCTCACCATATGTATTCAATATTCCAAAAAATATTTTTTTATGAAAGATCATATTTTCAGTTAAAAAAACATTTTCATCAAAAAATCATGTTTTCTAAAATTGTTTTCAAAAAAAAATGTTTTCAAAATTTTTAATATGTTGTATTAAATGCATTTTTATCCATTTTTGAATTTTTTTAAAAAAATATTTTGAATGGAATTGTCATGTGGTTTTCTAAAAAATGCCCATTTGTATTTTACCAAAAATGCGATAAGAATCCTTATTATTAACTAGCAGGGAATGAACTATACATCATGTTATCCTGACTTCTCATTTATTTCAAGCTTTCCCTTACATGTTTTCAAGGTTCATTACAAACAAAGTGTTTTATGTTTTAAAAATTCTATTAAATGATATATAAATATTCCTTTATAATTTTATATATTTATTTTAATAGAAATAGATTTTGAAAATGTTTTTCGTTTTCAAAAAAATCATTATAAAAAATGTATTTTCTTTATTAAATTTGTTAAACTATATTTAAAAATTATTCTACATATAAGATGAAATCCTTTGATGTATCTTATGAATTTTTAGGGATATAAACCAAGGATACCATTCTTTTTCTTTCTTTGAATAGTTCATCATTAACAAATGTTTATGAAACCCATTTCTCTAACATCAGTTATACAATGATAAAATACTTCTGAAACCTGCTTCTTTTTCCATGGGTTTTCCTTTGATGAAATGACGAAATTATTATAAAACCTATTTATTTTCTCTAAGTAATGTTATGATTAAATGGTTATGAAACTAATTACATTTCATGGGTTATGATGTGATAAATATTTGTGGTCTTTTGGATAACATATGTATGATTTTAATTATGTGATGGCGGTTATATTTCAACCAAGGATAGTGGTTATGTTATAAACAATTATTGGTGTGAACTATATCTCCCTCCAATTAATTATTTAATGATAGATAACTCATGTGTTAATATGTTATGTGTGAACCTAATTACAAATTCACAGTGTTATTCCAGAACAACATTACACGATCTCAATTTATTGAGTGAACCAAATTACATATTCAAAATGTTATGCATGAACCTATCTTTCATGTTCATAATGTTATGTGTGGACCTAGTAAAATATCTATATGTTATTAGAGGTCATTATTTCATTTCCTTAACATAATGAGTGAACCTATTTAAATTTATAATTTTTCATAATGTTTTAAACTAATTTTTATTTCAGAAATATATGTATCATTAGAATATTAAGATATCACGGATCATATACCTCGATCCCCTTTTGATTAATGTCTTATGAAAAGACAGTCATTATTCCATGACTCAAGATTATTATATTTGGTATGCAGAGTATGATTTTTTTCTTGAATTCTTTATTTTTTTATTTTTTTATGGATAATCCCACTTTTAAGGGTTAAAGGCGAACCCAAACATGACCCGCAGGCCCAAGGCACAAGGCCTAACTAACCCACAATACATGACCCAAAGTCCTAGAGGCATATCATGCCAATTACATGACCCATAGGTCCAACCCACTAGAACCACCCCTCTATAGCTTCTACGTCATTGATCACGAAGATCCCCACCTTGCATTGCTAATCGGGTAGCATTGTCCCATACAAAACTGCATGGTGCCTCGTCCCGATGGTGGAAAACACACCCTCTCATTTTTTCAATTCGGTTATCTCTGATTCTGTTGGCTTCTACTCTTATGGGTCTTATCCTCTTCTGGGGCCTACTATGTGCGAACTGGGAAACTCCATGGTCCTTATGGCCCAAAGGCCATGTGGCTCGAAGGCCTTTGATGACCCGAAGTCCCTTGAAACCCATAGGTTCAAACCGGTGGCCCGAAGGCCCAAATAGGGTGAATAGTTCTGTTTTCTATAGTACTGAATAGTAACTTCTATAGTACTACTATAGTAACTTCTCGAGTACCCCATAAATTCGCCTCCACCCGGTTTTGAACCTGGGTCTCTTGGATGCCAAGAAGGAGCCCATACCTCTCGGGTATGGGCTCGTTGTCAAGGGTATACTTTTTAAATGTTATCCTTATGTTATCATACCCTTATATTTATTTTGTACTTTTATATCTCCCTTGTTTACATTTACTGTGAATCTGATGTCACATTTTACTATGTTTCCTTTCACCAAGCTCTGAATAAAGGTTTTTCGTTGGGAATGTCTATGAAGAGTACTAAATTATATGATATTTGTGTGAAACTTTGAATATCATTCACTATATTATAATATTATGTTTCAAGATTCCAAAGGCATTAAATTATTATGTTCCTCATGTGTTTCTTCTTTAATATAATGAATATTCGTAAAAAATATGTTATATCAATGTATGAGAATCCTTGGCCTCTGTAGTTGGTATCAGAGGGAATAATTAGTTAACCTTTAGAAAATAGGATCAGAAAACTACAGAGAAATACCTAGGGATTTTTATAAGCATATGTCTATGAATTTATCTAAGGAAAATTCTAATAAATAGTTAATGTGTAGGAAAATGTCATATAATTTTGGAAATTGATAGAGGAAGTGGTTTCCAAAAAATATATCACTGTCTAGATACTATAATTGATTGTAGCTCTAGAAAATAGGTACCTTTGGGTAATAACTCTGGGAAGTTTGCATCGATCTAAACTCCATTGTCACCATGTGCATGAAAAATGGCCTTACTCCACACTTATTATAACACCCATGGGGGATATTGTAGAGACCCGAAGCTTGACGTACATGGATTTTACATTACTTTTGCATAATACTTAGTACATAACAAAAACAGACACACAAGGATCGTAATAGTTTAGTGTCTTTGGAAAATCGGAACGTAATCTTCTAATCGTGGTGAAAGATCTTCAATATCTCCCATAAAGATCTTCCCCTTTTTTTTACCTAAAACCTTTCTTTATATCCTGGGGAAAACAAAACATAAAAGGGTGTGCTCAAATGCTCAGTAAGGGTAAGCAAAAGAAAAAATCAATCACATCATATTCATAAGAACATAACTTTTGGAAATCTTAACCTGCAAAAGAGAGCATAATCTCATATCATGGGATAAATCATAGTAGTGAAATGAAATCCCAATAATCATAACTTAAAACATGAAACTTTGTGGAATACACATAATCATAGAGAATCATTTCTTGTTAGTCATGACTCATTGCCAAGACTATCTTAGTGGACAAAGTTCCTTTCTGAATCGAGTCACCCACGTTTCAGTCCTGTTTCACTGAACCGGTATAACCTACCATTTCAGTCATGTCTATCTCATGAGATATAAAATCTTTACCCAATGCATTGGAGAGAGATATAGGTCCCACCCATCTCATAATGATACCATTCTTATGTGTGCCACAAAATCATAAACCATACATCATTGCATAACCCATTTCATACAAATGGGAATCTTAAACATCATGACATCATAAATCAATTCATATAAGATAATGGAATTCATAAAAATAATTCCATCACAACATGATCAAATCAATGTAATAATAGGGATAAAAACAGAACCCTTTATTATCTTAGATGGAAAATAATTTTGATAAAACACTTGAACTCCATTCTTGAGGAAAATATCCTTTCTTCTTCAAAAACATTTTTCCTTTCAAAACATGTCATACGACTTTAAAATAAAAGAAGTTGATTAAAAATAAACTTGAAAACTTGTAAAGGAAGCTTCTTGGAAATAATGTTTTAAAAATCCATTCATGCCGTATAAGTTAAAAAAACATTCTTTTCATACTTTTGTCAGAAAAGTCAAAAAGTACCTCGTACGAAAAACGACAAAAGATTCCATTCATATCCTTTACTAAAAATTTGCCGAAGGGTAAAATTGGATTTAAACAATTGTAGTTGGATAGAAATAATATTACATATTGAGGAAACAAGTATGTGGATGATAAAATACACCCCAGAAAATGCCAAAGTATAAACAATCTCGGATAAAAATGAGATTGTGATATTTCCCCTTACCTTAGGTCTGATTTGCTTCGTAAGTATCTGAACCTCCTGTATAATGATTTAAATAATGTCATTGACTTATTACAGAATCATATTCATTGTTATGATATCATATATAGTTCACTTATGACATTATATTACCCGTTCTTTTGTAAATTCCATGTTAAAGAGCGTTTTGGGTAAAATTGTTTCATTTGTCGTTCGTGTTTTTAACTTGTAATTATTTATATGATTACTTAGATCATGATTACTTAATTCCAGAATATAGAACATGATTTATATATATATATATATATTCAGAATATACATATATAATAAATTAGTAAATGGAAAGAAATACATCGTTCATGGAGACGGTAGTTCGTACGTACGCATGAATGCTGTTTTCGTTTCCTTATTGAATTGAATGGAATTAAGTAGATGACATACATATAAATATAAATAAATACAGTATCATTATTATGTCATATATTTCATTAGAACTTATTATATATACTTTATAATCATTCATGAATGGTTAATCATTGAGAATGAATCTCATCGCGTCGTGGAGACGGTAGTCCGTACGTACGCACGAGCGATGATATCGTTCTCATGGTCGTGGAATTGTGTTTAAGTGTATGTATACTATTTCAGTATCAATATAACTTTATAATAATCATATATATTTACTCATTAAACCATTATACCCATCCAATTAAGGTGGTGGCGGAAAATAGATTACACCACAGCGTGGAGACGGTATTCTGTACGTACGCAGGCGCGGTGATTTCCTTTTTCCGTAGGATGGATAGAAGGTTAATTAGAGTTGTTTCATATTTATAATAACATATCAGTATATAAGAAATACTTATGTTATTACTTTATCATGAAACAACTAAAGAAGAAGAAGTTGAAGAAGAAAGAAATTGAAAAAGATCGGTAATGGATATTACCTCTTTTTGACGCTCCTTTTCTTAACCTCCACTTAAAGAACTAACGATGGTCTTTGAATAAGACCAGGACCTCTAGGATGATACTAGGGAAGTGGAGAAGAGATTTTGGCAGGGGTTGGCCGATCTTGAATGCTCAAAGTTGAGTGAGGAGGAGGGGGAGGAGGTGCCCTTTTATAAGGGAGGAGAGGGGCTCCTTAGGAATATCTCAAAAGATTATTTTATATTAAAGTCAAAATCGGTTTATAATGGTTCAAAAGGGTCTTATTTAAAAGATAAAGTGGGGATGGGTCGAAATCTTATCAACAAATAGGATTTAGACAAGTTTAGGGTATTATTTTAACCTTATCAATTAGATTTAACTCTAAGTTAAATAATTTAACTTTTAACGTGTCTTTTTGTTTTCTTTCACTATATGGTTAATACACTTACTATAACATGCCAAACGAACCCCAAATTGTTTATTATTAACATATATATCCCTATATAAGTCATTTGGACGAACCTTAGATTTTTTAGGAATAAAATAACAATTAATAATATAATATTTGATTTAAAAACTATTTTGTTTCAATTTTGATACTATTTGATATATGATTTTTTTGAAAGTCATAACAGAATTATATGTTCGACCCAAGTTGATTAAATAAACACTAATATATCATAGTAACCTAGAAAATTAGTGGGATTCATAAAAAGGCTCAAATTACATTTATTTTGGTGTTTATAACATCAATTATGTCAATATTTCATTAATAAGATAATTACTGCATCATCATTGTGTCATATATAAATTAAATTATTTAATGTCAAAAAATTATAAATAAAATACCATTATGTAGTAAATCCTTTTATCTTTATAATTAATATTTATAGTCGAATTTATCTTATGTATAACCCCATATTAAAAATTATTTACTTATTAAACTTTGATTTTAACTATTTTAACCCTTCTTTAAATAAATTAATAATAAATGTCCTAATCTAATCCAAGTGGGCCTAAATGATAATATTTTACACTTAAGGTTGTTTTTGGTCGAGATACACTTGTCCAATAGAATTAGGACATATGTTAGGGTAATATTAATATCATTCTTACCCTTAATTACCCTATTTACTTTTAACCGTGGTAAATAAAAGTAAAAAGTTACTATTCACCAAAAATTATTTTAATCTCATTGAACCACATTTTACTTACTGACATCAACCGTGTCTATCGGATTTTTGAAATTTCATTCACAGAAGTGGTAAAATTAAGTTTTATGAAAAATTCAGTTTTTTTAACTACCACTTAGTAGTTTCACTATTCATCAAAAATTGATGTTTTTTAGAACAATGCCAAAATTTCATCCTAAGCTATATTTCATATTCCAAATTCAAAAATGAAGTCTATTTTACAAAATTCATAACATAGTAGTTGCATTAATTAATTTTATAATTAAATCCCGCTGTTAAAACAAATAGCGTGTTTTTAAGAAACAATATCTTTCAAAAGATTGACACTTGTTTATGTCTGGTTTAAATGTGAAATTACATCCAATGACCAACATTGTATTAAATTGTAAAAATATATTCTAAATATACTTTAAAAACACTCAAATTAATAATTTATCACTATTAATTATTTTGATTTAAAAAGTTGTTTTTAATTATAATTTAGTAATTTTCACTATTCATCAGAATATGAAAGTTATCCGAAAAGTACCAAAATTTCACCTTAGGCTAAATTCGATACTCCGAATCCAAAAATGAAGTCCATTTTGAGAGCTAAAATTTCTAAAATTTTAAAAGGTGGTTATTACTATTTATAACGGCTAGTTATAATAATATTATAATAGCATATCGTTGTTTAGTGAAACCCGGTATTGCGTACTACACACGCTATCGAGGAAGGTCGCGATTGCGTGTAATGCAAGGCAAGTCAAGGATGTGTGTTGTGCAAGCTCCTTTTGTTGTAGCATACAACACAAGACATTAATAAAATTAAAAAAGAATAGTTTTCATAAAATCTCGGGCTGTTACATTCTACCCCCCTTAAACTGAATTTTGCCCTCGAAATTCGTCGGGGTTATAAATAGTTTACTATTCAAAAGTTTCTTTAATATAAACCCACATCGTAAAAAGTAATACCAAAACCTGGCTTTAAAAACTAAAGTATGAAATGTAACGATTACCCAAATAAACTAATCACTGGGTTTCCACATAGGTGAAAATATGGATATGGAAGAGAAATATAACCATCATGTTCTGATGGAGAGTGGTAGAGAACATGGCTATGGAAAAGCCAGTAATCACAAATCCATAGATTTGTGATGATATAAGGTACCATCTGATTCATCAGGTATAAGATCACTAGGACTACATTTTTGGTTATCAAGATCATTTCCCTAAAGTTGAAAATTTGAATTAGAATAAATACTTACTTTATTTTGGTACAATCTCACTGTTGTTCGTGCCTTGAACAATTTCCACTTCATCTCTTAAATAAATGAAGTTGAATTTGTTATTCGTGAAGTGTTAGCAGATCATGTGATAAAATGACGGGTCATTCCATCTGTCTCAAACAAAAGGTTACCAAAAATTATATACATAAGTCGATCTATAGTGAGATTTATCATATATGGTTCATAAAATGGACTTATACTTCATATATCATACTGCTTAATATAATAAAACTAGTTTCTACTAAACAGAGACTTCCTGTAGGCCAGTGGTAGGCGATAAAGGCCAGTCACACTTCGATTGTGGGTTCGATTTCCACAGCCTTGTCCGACGCGATGGGCTGTCGCCCGTCCTGCAGGTTGTCCTTTTTCTAAAACTATATTACTATAACATCCCATCAATAATATCGAAAAAAACTTCTATACTTAAACAATACTAACTTATATCCAACATAATCCATTCCAATCTTCAGGCTTATCCATAATACTGCAGTCCACTCTCATAACATAGTGAAAACGATTACGAGAGATTTAACACCATCGTCGATCCCCATATATCATAAGATATTTTTTGTTGGTCACATTCAAAGTCCATAATCATGTATTCTTTTGAATACCTTAGTGAAAACATGAATGCAGTTAAAATTTAACACTTTCCACATACCAAAATCCTCAAAATTCTATATACTCAAACCATGATATCACTTAGTCCTTATATCAATCATGAGCTCATGAATACTGTTAAACATTTCATTTTCTCGTTTTCCCTTCATTATGCGCATATCATCTTATTTCCAAAAATATCTCAATTACTTTGAATACCACATTAGACCAATACATAAATATTCCAATACTTTATGATACAACATTATTTTGGAATCCCATTAAATAAACACTTAATCATTCCACCACATCGTTATCATATTCAACATCGCCAATGGTGATCGCATGTGACTTCCCTTTGTCCTTTACCTTCATTGGTTGCTCATGTTGATCATCACTAACCCTTGGATTAGGTCATTTATTAGCATAATACCCCATTTCCTTGCACTTGAAGCATTGAAGTGTTGGTGGTGCGTTCTCTGCAGTGTTTGCTTTATTCACATCATTAGAAACCCTTTTTCCATTACTTCGACACTCAGCTGCTCGATGACCTTCTTTTCCACACTTAAAACATTTTCTAGTCCCTTTAAGACAATCTCCACCATGCTTCTTTCCACACTTTGTGCATAAGGAAACATTCATCTTCTTTTCACAATTATTCTGAGATTTCTCCTTGAACTCCATCTTTCGTTTCTTGTCAAAACCATGAGATGGATATGGAACACCAACTTCCATTTCTACCTTGATAGCACAATGCACAATTTCTTCATAGCTACTGAATTCTCTTATAGCTAATTCCCTTCGAAGACATGGTTTTAAGCCACTGATAAATCGATCAACATTACTTTCAGGTTGGATGATAATGCCAGATGCATACCTTGCAAGTCTTGTAAAATTTTCTTCGCATATACCAACAGATTCATCATCCTTCTGCTTCAGCTCAAGAAACTCCTTTTCCATCTTCGTTCGAAGAATAAGAGGGAATTAATTACTGAAAAACAAGTTCTTGAACTCGTCCCATTCCATGGACTCAATTTCATCTCTTTTCCTTGTATTCTTGATAAGATTCCACCATTGATCAGCTTCACCATCCAAATGATATACTGCTAAGACGACTTTATCATGTTCAGAACATTGAAGAACTGAAAATATCTTTTCAGTGGTACTGATCCATTGTTCAGCAACAAGTGGATCAGAATACCCACTGAAAGAAGGTGGACGTTGCCTCATGAAGGACTCAATAGAATATTGTTCCCTTCTGTGCTCATTTGGAAGTCCAGAATGATTCATAGATTGTGTAAGTATACCAATAAGATTTTTCACTCCATCTCCCATAACATTTGTTTGTTCAGCAGGACAATCATTGCATTTTCCATTGCATTGATCAAAACGGTTCCTTCGGGTTCCAGCCATCATCTAAAACCCAAAAAGAATAGTGTGAGAGGCAAAAATCATGCTAGGGAAAACAACATAATAAAGGGGGAGTACCTTCAATATCTAACATCTTAGGTTTAATTCTATGATCGTTAGCGTAGTTCTAGTACTATAACCTATACGTATACTTAACCTTAGGGACATCCCTAGACATACCTTAGAAATATCTCTATGGATCTCACTAAAGTTATCGCATCCTAGTTTCCAAAGGTTGACTAATCCTTTCCTCTAATACCAACTGTAGAGACCCGAAGCTTGACGTACATGGACATTACATAACTTTTGCGGAATACTTAGTACATAACAAAAACACACACACAAGGATCGTAATAGTTTAGTGTCTTTGGAAACTCGGAACGTAATCTTCTAATCGTGGTGAAAGATCTTCAATATATCCCATAAAGATCTTCCCCTTTTTTTTACCTAAAACCATTCTTTATATCCTGGGGAAAAGAAAACATAAAAGGGTGAGCTCAAATGCTCAGTAAGTGTAAGCAAAAGAAAAAATCAATCACATCATATTCATAAGAACATAACTTTTGGAAATCTTAACCTGCAAAAGAGAGCATAATCTCATATCATGGGATAAATCATAGTAGTGAAATGAAATCCCAATAAGCATAACATAAAACATGAAACTTTGGGGCATACACATAATCATAGAAAATCATTTCTTGTTAGTCATGACTCATTTCCAAGACTATCATAGTGGACAAAGTCCCTTTCTGAATCGAGTCACCCTCGTTTCAGTCCTATTTCACTGAACCGGTATAACCTACCATTTCAGTCATGTCTATCTCATGAGATATAAAATCTTTACCCAATGAATTGGAGGGAGATATAGGTCCCACCCATCTCATAATGATACCATTCTTATGTGTGCCACAAAATTATAAACCATACATCATTGCATAACCCATTTAATACAAATGGGAATCTTAAACATCATGACATCATAAATCAATTCATATAAGATAAAGGAATTCATAAAAATAATTCCATCACAACATGATCAAATCAATGTAATAATAGGGATAAAAATATAACCCTTTATTATCTTAGATGGAAAATAATTTTGATAAAACACTTGAACTCCATTCTTGAGGAAAATATCCTTTCTTCTTCAAAAACATTTTTCCTTTAATAACATGTCTTACGAATTTAAAATAAAAGAAGTTGATTAAAAATAAACTTGAAAACTTGTAATGTAAGCTTCTTGGAAATAATTTTTTAAAAATCCATTCATGCCGTATAAGTTAAAAAAACATTCTTTTCGTACTTTTGTCAGAAAAGTCAAAAAGTACCTCGTACGAAAAATGACAAAAGATTCCTTTCATATCCTTTACTAAAAATTCACCGAAGGGTAAAATTGGATTTAAACAATTGTAGGTGGATGGAAATAATATTACATATTGAGGAAACATGGATGTGTATGATAAAATACACCCCAGTAAATGCCAAAGTATAAACAATCTCGGATAAAAATGAGATTGTGATATTTCCCCTTACCTTAGATCCGATTTGCTTCGTAAGTGTCCGAAACTCCTGTATAATGATTTAAATAATGTCATTGACTTATTAAAGAATCATATTCATTTTTATGATATCATATATGGTTCACTTATGACATTATATTACCCGTTCTTTTTTAAATTCCATGTTAAAGAGCGTTTTGGGTAAAATTGTTTCATTTGTCGTTCGTGTTTTTAACTTGTAATTATTTATATGATTACTTAGATCATGATTAATTAATTCCAGAATATAAAACATGATTTATATATATATATATTCAGAATATACATATATAATAAATCAGTAAATGGAAAGAAAAATACCGTTCATGGAGACGGTAGTCCGTACGTACGCATGAACGCTGTTTTCGTTTCCTTATTGAATTGAATGGAATTATGTAGATGACATAAATATAAATATAAATAATTCCAGTATCATTATTATGTCATATATTTCATTAGAACTTATTATATATACTTTATAATCATTCATGAATGGTTAATCATTGAGAATGAATCTCATCGCGTCGTGGAGACGGTAGTCCGTACGTACGCACGAGCGATGATATCGTTCCCTTGGTCGTGGAATTGTGTTGAAGTGTATGTATACTATTTCAGTATCAATATCACTTTATAATAATCATATATAGTTACTCATTAAACCATTATACCCATCCAATTAAGGTGGTGGCGGAAAATAGATTACACCACGGCGTGGAGACGGTATTCCGTACGTACGCACGCGCGGTGATTTCCTTTTTACGTAGGATGGATAGAAGGTTAATTAGAGTTGTTTAATATTTATAATAACAAATCAGTATATAATAAATACTGATGTTATTACTTTATAATGAAACAACTAAAGAAGAATAAGTTGAAGAAGAAAGAAATTGAAAAAGATCGGTAATGGATATTACCTCTTTTTGACGCTCCTTTTCTTAACCTCCACTTAAAGAACTAAGGATGGTCTTTGAAGAAGACCAGGACCTCTAGGATGATACTGGGGAATTGGAGAAGAGATTTTGGCAGGGTTTGTCCGAGCTTGAAGGCTCAAAGTTGTGTGAGGAGGAGGGGGAGGTGGTGCCCTTTTATAAGGGAGGAGAGGGGCACCTTAGGAATATCTCAAAAGATTATTTTATATTAAAGTCAAAATAGGTTTATAATGGTTCTAAAGGGTCTTATTTCGAAGCTAAAGTGGGGATGGGTCGAAATACTATCAACCAATAGGATTTAGACAAGTTTAGGGTATTATTTTAACCTTATCAATTAGATTTAACTCTAAGTTAAATAATTTAACTTTTACCGTGTCTTTTTGTTTTCTTTCACTATATGGTTAATACACTTACTATAACATGCCAAACGAACCCCAAATTGTTTATTATTAACATATATATCCTTATCTAAGTCATTTGGCCGAACCATAGATTTTTAGGAATAAAATAACAATTAATAATATAATATTTGATTTAAAAACTATTTTGTGTCAATTTTGACACTATTTGATATATGATTTTTAGTGAAAGTCATAACAGAATTATATGTTCGAACCAAGTTTATTAAATCAACACTAATATATCATAGTAACCTAGAAAATTAGTGGGATTCATAAAAAGTCTCAGATTACATTTATTTTGGTGTTTATAACATCAATTATGTCAATATTTCATTAATAAGATAATTACTGCATCATCATTGTGTCATAAATAAATTAAATTATTTAATGTCAAAAAATTATAAATAAAATACCATTATGTATGAAATCATTTTATCTTTCTAATTAATATTTATAGTCGAATTTATCTTATGTATAACCCCATATTAAAAAAGATTTACTTATTAAACTTTGATTTTAACTATTTTAACCCTTCTTTAAATAAAGTAATAATAAATGTCCTAATCTAATCCAAGTGGGCCTAAATGATAATATTTTACACTTAAGGTTTTTTTTGGTCGAGATACACTTGTCCAATAGAATTAGTACATGTGTTAGGGTAATATTAATATCATTCTTACCATTAATTACCCTATTTACTTTTAACCGTGGTAAATAAAAGTAAAAAGTTACTATTCACCAAAAATTATTTTCATCTCATTGAACCACATTTTACTTACTGACATCCACCGTGTCTCTCGGATTTTTGAAATTCCATTCACAGAAGCTGTAAAATTATGTTTTATGAAAAATTCAGTTTTTTTAACTACCACTTAGTAGTTTAACTATTCATCAAAAATTGATGTTTTTCAGAACAATGCCAAAATTTTATCCTAAGATATATTTCATATTCCAAATTAAAAAATGAAGTCTATTTTACCAAATTCATAACATAGAAGTTGCATTAATTAATTTTATAATTAAATCCCACTGTTAAAACAAATAGTGTGTTTTTAAGAAACAATATCTATCAAAAGATTGACACTTGTTTATGTCTGGTTTAAATGTGAAATTACATCCAATGACCAACATTGTATTAAATTGTAAAAATATATTCTAAATATACTTTAAAACCACTCAAATTAATAATTTATCACTATTAATTATTTTTATTAAAAAAGTTGTTTTTAATTATAATTTAGTAATTTTCATTATTCATCATAATATGAAAGTTATCCGAAAAGTACCAAAATTTCACCTTAGGCTAAATTCGATAATCCGAATCCAAAAATGAAGTCCATTTTGAGAGCTAAAATTTCTAAAATTTTAAAAGGTGGTTATTACTATTTATAACGGCTAGTTATAATATTATTATAATAGCATATCGTTGTTTAGTGAAACTCGGTATTGCGTACTACACACGCTATCGAGGAAGGTCGCGATTGCGTGTAATGCAAGGCAAGTCAAGGATGTGTGTTGTGCAAGATCCTTTTGGTGTAGCGTACAACACAAGACATTAATAAAATTAAAAAAGAATAGTTTTCATAAAATCTCGGGCTGTTACAGATATTCTATGTAAATTCAAAAACAGTCAAAATAACATCTTGAATGATTTTGATAGTGACTTTGAATGACCTAGAATAAACTTGATGTGTCATAGATTAAGAATAATGTGTCATGATTTAGCCATCCTATAATTAATTTTTTATTGTTATTTGGATTTACACTATTATTAGTGTTTCTAAACTATGATTTTTGGTTTTAGTCAATGGTAGGAAGCAGAAGTAATTTTATTAATAATAAATGTGATAGATAGTGTTGGAAAAAATCCTTGAAGAGAATATTGTAGCATTTTTTGGTTGGTTGTGTTTGTTGAAAATGTAGGTTTTAATGGTGAATTGTCGAGTTCCAAAGATTTTTTTGGCAATCCATGTTAACAAAGAACAATGGCAAATGAAAATAAGATCTGTAGGTGGTACAAAAGAATAGATACGAGATGGAACTATTTTCTAGTGTTTGCCAAATTTTTGGGGTTCAAAATTTGGAGTTTAGTGAGAATCAAGAAATAATGATTTCCATGAAGATCTCATAAAAATATGGAAAATACATGAGTTTCATGAAGATGTGATTCTTGATTTGGATTTCTCAAATATGTGAGGAATGTTGATGGTGTTATTCACAATTATGACGAGATTCACGAATGGAAGCGTTGAAGATCATTGCGGCGGTGAAGTGCATTGTGAGTGGAGATTCATGGAGAAGGCACGAAGGAATTGATGGAATGTTTCATGATTATGAGGAGCTCCGTGATTTGAAAATTATCGTTGTGCCTCTCAATTCAGGGAGTATTTCAGCGGAAATTTATGAGCTTCATGATTTGAGATGTCATGGAACTGACTTCGTGTGGAAGGTTTTAGTGTCAGTGGAATCAACTATAAATAGGCCTCGACCCCCTCGAGAGAGGTAGAGAGTTATCCAAGAAAACTTTTTTGCTCACAAATCACAAATGTTGCTTGCGAAGGTAGTGTGATTTGTGAAAGAAGAAGCTTCATGGTGGATAATCTAGCTCCATGAAAGTTGTTTGTTCCACATTGGCTCACTGAACTTCGTGAAGGGAATCACTCTACGATTGATTAAGCTCTAGGATGTCCTAATATTTGATAAATATTGAGATTTGTACAGTTATAAGATTTGCGAAGTAGTATTCTCTACAATTCAATGATCTCTACAAAGGTGTGTGCTTCACAAAGAGGCAGGGACTTCTTGGGGGCTTGTTTGAGCTTTACAAAATTGGGATCCTTGCAAAGTATGGTGTTTTGCAAAGGAATTTTCGATGTTTTTTCCTAGTGATCATAGGAAAAGGGTCATTCATTAATAGATGAAATTTGTGCATAAACATAGTATCAACATAGAGTGTAGTATGCTTTCATTAGAGATAATTAAGAGGCCTATAGATCTATAAAATGTGAGTTGATCCTTTCCAAGTGTAGTGAGAAGAGGAAGAGGAAGAAGGTAAGTTTTTCTACTGGTAGTGATCCAGAGAGATAGAAATAGGGAGTGACCCCTAGGAAAGTAGTGAGATGACTCTAATCATTTTAAAAGCAGTGAGGTTGGTCTTAGAAGTGATCTAGCCTAAAAATTATTGGCAGTGATATTTAGAAGATTTGGTGCAGCGGCACATCATCGTTGTATGCTCAATGGACATAGCCCAGTGAGGGTGAACCAAGTAATAATCACTATTTATATATTATGGACTCCTCATATTGCATCCAAAGCATCATCATCATATAAATAAGAAAAGAAGTGATCATAATAAACACACAAGGGAAAACAAAGTGACCCATGTGATAAAGAGGTAACGATCTAGTGGGGCTAGAAGTATTTAGAAAAGAATATCTATACCCTGATTCACCCCACCTCTCAGGGTATATAGACCCCTATTGGTCCTAACAATTAGTTTACTTATGAGAATTCCAATGGTATTATGACTATAATTAAGGATAATTTTATTATGCCTAATAAATTATCACCAAACATGACTAACAATTATAACCATAAACAACTCTTATACTAACCAAAGAATGTAAGGATAGAGTTCACTGAGAGTTATGGTATTAGAGACTATAGAATAATAAAGATTCATTTTCCTATATGTTGAAAATTTGGGAGGAATCACCCAAGTGAATGTTCTGATGGAATGAGAACATGTTTAAAATGTGAAAAACAAGGACACAAAGTAAGAGATATCTAAGAAAAAAAGGAAAATTTTGGTCAATACAATGGATTTGAATATTAGTCTCTCCCTAAGATATCTTTTATGGTCTAATGTTTAAAATGTGGAAATTATGAGAATTGTGGAAATAGATTTACTAGAGGAAATATTTTGAAGAGAATAAATTATGTTATATGAGTAATTTTTATATTGATGATGATGAAGATACAATGAGTGACATATAAATGGAAAGGATTATTGAGGAAAAATATGATGAATCCTTGTTAATATATTAAAGATGAGGTGGAATAATTAAAGTGATCATGTTTTGGAATTCTGGGATTATGTAATATGAATCAAGAAATATATCAGGATTTTTCAGTATAAGTTTGTATTTATGGATTTAAAAAATATGTTAAATGGTACGAATGGACTTAGAAATTGATTTCATGAAAAGGAGATATTTTTATTAAGTGAAGGTAACCCAAAATATTTTCATTTTATTGATATAATGGTGTTCTCATAAAGTGGTTATTGATATGAATAATGTAAATTAGATGGTATTGATGACCTTGGAATTGTTTAGTGCTTTCTGGAAAAAACGTTTTATGTTAACATTGATAGAGTTTACAACATTATTAGATTTATAGAATATATTCAATAATATGAGTTTTATGTAAGTAATGATGAAGAATTAATGTTTTCAAAAAGTGTTTATGGTGATTCGAGTTATTTACATTTTTTAAGAGAATACATCATGAAGGAGTTCACATATTTTTTATGTAAAAATTAAGATCTACTTCTTGTTTTTTTGGGGGATTAATGATATATTGATTTGGGAATATTGTAATATTATTTCAAAGTTTTGGATTTTAATATTCTATAAAGGTTATAAGTTCAACCATTTATAGAGTGGTTTCGGTTGAAATTTGGATGAGATTGTATAGATTAATCTATTACTTCACCATATGATGATTTATCCATATTGGATAATTAGTGTTACCGATCAAACTAGAGACAACTGGAATGACATATAATTCTTTTATAGATCTTACTTAGTACTTCTAACATGAAAAATTCATCTCTTAGATTTTGTTATGATGTGTAAATTGATAAAATCTCAACTAAATGATGATATTTTACTTATGAAATGGAATTAAATCAGGTAAGTATATCTTCTCAGGATAAATCCCAAATATTAAGAAAATGGATTTTGAAATACATTTTTTCAATTATAATTATTCTTTATGTTATTAATTACCCTTTCAAAATATCTTTGGTTTATAGTTTTTTAATTAAACTTCTCTATTTCACCCACTTTCTTGTAATTAATGTTCGCTATCACTATCCATTAGTATTTGGGTGTTAGTTTTCTCTTATATTCCCATCTTTTTCAGTTCCCACCTATATTATCATATATGGAAACTTAGTTATAAGTTACTTTAAGAAAATGTTATTTTTTCAACCATCCATTTTTAAAATAATTATTATTATTAATTTGTACGATGTGGGTTTTAATGAAGTAATTTTCAATTATTAACCCCTTCATGATCAATATGAATTTCAAGGGTGAAATTTATTTTAATGGGGGGAAGAATTTAACAACCCTGGATTTTCTGATTTTTTTCAAATAAATTTTATCATTTTGATATTTATTTACATGAAACATTGAGTATATATATCATTATACACAACACCTTGTTTAGCATATAGTACATGCAATAATTATTTCCTTTGAAAGCATTCATGACACGCGACACCGATCTTCAGTGAACCATGAAATAATACAATTTTAAATATGTGTGTTATAACCTAGACATTAAATAGGAAGGTATGAATAATATTATCTTATTTAGTATATAAACAAAAAAAAATTAATAATTTAAAACAATATTTTATAAATTCCAAGTAAATATTCAATCAATTTTTTCTAAAGTATTTATATTCATCAAAAAGATGTTTTCATTAAAAATTATTTTTTTTATGTGAAACTATTATTATTAATTAAAATATATTTATTTTTTTTATATATTAAAATTGTTTTTGGGAAAAGTAATATCTAAATTTACTAAGAGGTATATTTTGGTAGTTTTTCAAAAAAAAATATCTATGAATAGTAAAAAATATTGATTTTTATTAAACTACAATTAATTTTCAATAAATAAATTAATATAGATTTTCAATTATTGTTTAAATTAATTTAAGTTTTCATTATTAATATTTAATCTATTTTATTAGTTTTTAATAGACATTATATTTAATTTTAGTATAATATTATTTGTAAGCTTAAAAGGGGGGTTGTCTAAATTGTTTTAAAGTAAATAATGTTTCTCTATTTAAATTAATTAAATTAATCCCTAACTATTAATTTTTTAAATTGATTTTATAGATTATATATCAATAAAATATAAATTTTCTTCATAAATTAATTATTATTAGACATAGAGTTAATATAAAATCATCTTGTGCTTGAAGGAAATACACATCTCGAAAACCCATTTTTTCACCGAACTGTGGGTTTTATTTTAAATTTATTATTTAACACATTAATAGAATTTATTTTTAAAAATAAAATTCATTTTTTAAAAAATCATATTAAAATTATATTATGGTTAAGTTTTGATAATTTTCGGAAATGATTAATTTTTTCATGAATAGTGAAAACAAATTTGTTTTAATTGAAAAACGCCCTTTTGATTAAATTTAATTATAAAATAAATTTTATTTAAAATTTTTGTAAGGTTAAATTATTTCAATTATACATCATTTAATCCAATTTATTTCATTTTATTCAATTTCATATTGAATTTTGATATAAAAACTATGTATACTTTTGAGCATTTTCTCTTTAGAAAATGTTTCCTTAACATGTATCTAGGATTAATTTAAAATTTGAATTTTACACTTATGTAAATGGAATTGAGAAAATGGATTACTTATTTTGAATTAAAATAATTTATATCATCAAATAATTTCAAAAAAATAACTAAATTTAATATCGAAAATAGTAAACAATTTAATTATCGTGGTTAATGTAAAAATGGTTTTTTTAAGAGTAGACTAGAAGGATGGGGGTAAAATAATGTCCTATAAATTTTCCAAAACCGATTTTATAGATATTTTTATAACTTATCCCTTCTATTAGAAAAAGTTATCCATTATTTTAGCCATGTGAAATGAAAAAAACCTGGATAGAATTATTTTATTAAATGAATCGCATGTGTGCCACTCTCCTCACTTATAAAAGGTCACCCCCTCTCCTCTCCACTTAAAACATTCAAAAGAATTTGGATTCATATAATACCTACTTAAATTTAATCTCAAATTCCCTAATTTCATCATAGAATCATTATTTTGGATAGAAATTCAACCCATGATGGATTTTTGTGAAGACATATGTAGGATACCCGAAGAAGTGTTAACATTTAGCAACGCGAATTTTTTATTTCTTCTTCAATTTCAATAAATTATTATTATAAAATGTTGATATGAAAAATTAAATGTCTTATATATATATTTTTATTTTCATTTTATGATAATTATATAAAACCATATCCACTTCCATCAAATGGGATACTAATTCATCATTCATGTGTACAGGGGGCTACCGCCTCATGAAACAATATCTTTTTTCCCATTACCACCAATCATGATTTGAAATAATTATGTATTTATTTTTTATATGTTATATTTATGATATTATTATTCTTATATAATTATTATATCAGAAGTAACTTCATGCATAATTGTTTTTTGAAAATATGACAATGTCGCTTGTGTGTATAGGAGACAACTGCCAAATGAGGCGACTTGATTTGTTCACACTTTACATGAAAGGTAATTAAGATGGTTTTAATGAAAAAATATGATATATATGACATAAATATTATAATTTTATTATAACATATTATTTACCTTTATTTAGTTCAATACATTGATAGAATGGGAACAGCGTTCTTGCGTACGTACGGCTTACCGTCTCCATGAACCGTGTATTTCATTTTCTATATCTATCCTTTATAGATGAATATAAATAAAAATATATATATATATTGAATATATATGATATTTATATCATGGTTATAATTATTGATATTATTAAATCATTATCAAATCAATATTACTATAAATAAAAAATCAAAACATATACAAAAAATAAAGCGGTTATTACCTAAAATGTAAACTTAACATGGAATTGTTTATAAACGGGTAACAAAATTCATAATTAAATAATATATGTTATGATATATGATTATATTTCTATAATATATGTATAATAAATTTATATTTATTATATAGGATGGTCAAATGAGTGTAAATGGAGTCAAGACTAGTGGTACAATATTTTTGGTCACTCTTTTACTTCTCGGAGACATAAAAATCCACAACTTATTTATTTTGTGTGGTTTATATACTACCCATTTTAAATTTTATATAATGAATCAAAATAATTTAACAAATTTTAATATTTCATTTTATGTTATGATTTATTGGGGATTAATATTAAAAATATTACTAAAGCATTAAGGGTTTTTTGTCTCAATTTTCCAGCATTCAGATGCACATTACATTATCTACCTATATTCTTTCATGAGGTGTGTATACATCCACTTAAACACGTATTATGATGATTATTTTCATCATGAAATTTTAAGTTACATTCTATTTCATTTCATCATGCATATTACTATTCAATGTTACTAAAGTGGTAATGATTTATGTTACAATCTCATCATTTATCGAGATTCTTTATGATTATGTTACCAATGATAGAATCTTCATATCAATCTCCAAAGATACTGTTGAATTTTATTCTAATATATTTATTTCATGATAATAAATATTTTCCTTCACTTTATATTCTTATTATTATAAAAAATAATCTTTTAATAAAGATCATTTTTCAGTCGAAAACCCTTTTTCTTTCAAAACCATGATTTATAAAAAAAAATTCCAAAAAAAGTTTTTAAAAATCATCAGATTATATTATAAATAGGTTTTTACTGATGCTTTATTGTTTAAAATATATTTTTAAAGGAGTCTTTTTGATTTTTTTAAAATAATTCACATTAGTACATTACTAAATATGTGAAAATAAATACTGTTTTTAACATTCATAGCATGAATAGTACTTCCTTCTTTAATGACAGCTTAATTATTTTAGGTTTCCTATACAAGTTTTATAAGTTCTTTTATTGTAAATTTTTTTAGGTTTTAAAAATTATTTAAAAATATTTATAAATATTTCTTTATAATTTTCTATATATATTTTCAAATAGAGGAATTTTTTAAAATATTTTATGTATTCAAAAGTCTTTTTAAAAGTGAAAAATCTATTTTCCAAAGGAAAGTTTTTAAGATATATTTCAAAATCACAATAAATATAATATGAAAAATTTTGATATATATTAAACATTTATTATGATTTTTACCTATGATACCATTATTTTTCTTTCCCTAAATGTTTTATCATAAAAAATGTTTATAAAACTAATTTCTATTCCACGGGTTATACCATAGTAAAATACTTATTATACCCTATTATTTTTTCATGGGTTATTCATTAATGAAAAATTTAAATTATTATGAAATATTTTTCTTTTCGGGAGGTTATGTTTTGATCGAATTTTTATAAAACCCATTTAATTTTATGTTTTACGATTTGGTGAATATTTTCTAGTCTTATGGAACAAACATGAATGATTTTCATTATGTGATGGTGATTAAATTATAACGAAGGATGGGGGTCACATTACAACCAATTATGGGTGGGACCTGTATCTTCCTCCAATTAATTATGTAAATATAGATAACTCTTTAGTAAATATGTTTTCTATGAACCCAATTACATGATCAATAAGTTATGTGTGAACCAGATTACATGTTGACAATGTTATTCATGAATTTAATTACATGTTCATTGTGTTATGCAGAGACATGTATTTCATGTCCATAATTTTAAGCATGGACCTATAAATGTCTATAAGTCTATTCAATGTCATAATTTCATTTCCTTAACTTAATGATTGAACATATTTCTATTTATACATGTTCATAATGTTTTAAGCTAATGTTTATTCAAAAAATATCTATATTATTCCAATGTTATACCTTGATTATTCATGTAATTTTATCCCCATATGATTCATGTCTTATGAATTGACAATGGTTATTCTATGACTTAAAATTAGGATCCTTGATAGGTAGGCTATAGTTTTCAAATGTTATGATCATGTTTAAATACCCATATGTTTATGTTATGATTATGTATCTCTCTTGTTTACCCTTACTGACCATCTGAGATCCCCCTTTCTTATTTTTCCTTTCCCTATATTATGAATAATGTTTTTATATAGGGTATGTTTATAAGTATTAAAAAATGGTAATATCTTTTGGGGAATCATTGAAGATCTTTAACTAGATTAGAATATTGTGTTCCAAGATTCCAAAGGCACCAAAATATTAAATTACATATTCATTTGATTGTGTAATATGATAAATACTAATATAAAAATAGTTAATATACATGTATTAAAATCCTAGGTCACTATACTAAAACTATAAACCAAAATAATCCTATAAATATTATAAAATAAAACCATTTTATAAATCATGTAATTATGGGTTGATTATGTTACAGAGTGAAATTGTTAGTATCATAGGATATGTTTAGATACATTTAAGGGTTCAGAGAGTGTTAAAAGAAACTATTAGAAGATTTATACTTTTTTATATAATGATGTGAGAGATTATAAGGATTTTCATATTGGTTTTTCAAATAAATGTATGTTTATAATGGTTTTATAAAGAGGAAATAGGGAAGGGCAATTAGGATAGCAAAAAAGAGATAATAGTCTTCTTAATCACCTACCTATAATTGTTTGAATATATTATTTTTTTGGAAGTGTTAATATTATTGATGTTGTATATTAATGATTGAACCCATGAAATAGAGTGATGCAGTTCTCTATAGAGAAATATGTCTATAGTAGATCATTTCATGAAAAATCACCCTTTAAATTTTTTATTTTTCATCAAACATAGTGAAATTTAAAGGATGGATAAATGACTTATAGAATATATTTGATGTTATTGGATATATATAACATCAAAAGGAAATTCTTGTTACATGTCATTTTGAAGGTAATGATTATTAATGATGGTATCTGATTTAGAATACTAAGTAAAAGGATGACATTGATTCCCTGGATTTTATGGTCCTTAATAATTTTTTACATATGGATTAATCTCATAATTGTCTTTTCCTTATAATAGAAATTAAATTTCACGATTTCATAAAAATGAAGAATACTTGGTTACCACTGATGATAAAAATATTACCAGACTTTCAAGGTATGCATAAACTTTTATTCTAGACCATGAGGGATAAATTGATAGATTTTACATAGTTCTAAAAACAATTTTATGAAGAGTGTATTAGTATCTTAAATTTAAAATTAATGAGGGGGTTTTTTGTTTTCTAATAATATTGATATAGAGTTTCCTGATACTGATATAATTTTTGAAAATAAGAATAATAAGTAGGGTATATAGAAGGAAATAGATAAGTCGTCAACTAATAAAATGATAGTTATGCCCCAAAATATTTAAAAGGTTGTAAAATAAAATTTAAATAATGTTTTATTGTATTAGGAAAGTATTACCGATGTAGTAATCTCATTCATTTGGCTTATGTATTTAATGGAAAGAGTTTTGATTATAAATTTAATGGGAAAATAGATTGTCATACATCTATAAAATGGTTTAATTAAGATTAGGTGTGCATTATGTTAAAATATGTCTAAAGTTAGTTACCCATGGTGGCAATCTTCAAGATCATAAATATAATCATATGGAAAAGTATTTTTCAAGTACTGTTTTAGGTGAGGGACCTTCCAATAAGGTGTTGACAAGTACATTACTTGTTTATTTAGATTATTTTAATTCCTTTTCTGAACAAGGATCTATGAATTATTTTATATCTTGGTAAATATCAAGTAAAATTGAAAAATCACCTCAATAAATAATGTTTAAAATATAGGTAAAAAACTCTTGGGGTAGCATAAAAAATAAGAATATATATAAATATTATTGAAATAATATATAGAAGTTTTTCCTACAAATAATGTTATCATTCTTTTATAGAGTTTGATTTTATTCTGTATATTGATTGGATATTAGTTTATCATGATATCATATAGAGATAAATAAGTTATTTTTCATAATTAGTATCATTTTGTATATAAGAAGGTATTCCTACATTTCATAACATATCAATAATATTAGAAACTAATAAAATATATAATTTAAAGATATCATGAATATATAGTCAAAAGTAATGCTACTACTAAAATTAGGTATATACTTTTAGTAAATAAATTTCTAGGTATATATCTTGAATATTTTAATGTTGTTATTCCTGATTGGGAAGTTGGATTTACTATTGACATAGTTCCTAATATTGGTCCAATTTAAAAACACATTTTTAAATGGATCTAATAGAACTTTTGGAATTAAAAAATTAGTTGCAAGGTTTTATTAATAAGGGTTTAATCTAACGAAGAACTTAACCTCAATGTGCTCCTATTTTATTCGACAAAAATAAGCATGGTTCCAAGATACTTTTCATTGATTATATAGGACTCACTGACAATAATTTTAAGAAAAAAGAATCTATTTCCTCATATTAATGACCATTTTGATTAACTCTAGGGTGCAATTATTTTTAGAATATTGAACTCAAGTCCCAGTATCACTGGATGTATGTGAATAAGGATGTAATTCATAGGTTGTAATTTCATAATAGGTATATATATGTTTTTTATTTTCTATTTTGGGTTGAAACATGCACCCATTTTATTCATGGATCTCATAAATAGAGTTTTATATAAATATTTGGATAATTTTTTTCTAGTTTTATTTAATGAAATTTTTGTTTATTCTAAAATTCATTAGGTACATAAGAAGCCTTTAAGTTTTGTTCCTATTACTTTAAAAGAAAAGTGATTTTATAGAAAATTTGGTAAATATTAATTTAGGTTAAAAAAGATTTGTTTTCCTGGGAATATTATTTCTAAAGGGGACTAATTTTTTATCATATTAAAATAAAATTTATGTAAGAGTTGATAAGACCTAAAAATAACAGTGATATTAAATTTTTTCTTTGATTGTAATATTACTCATAAGGTTTTGTTGAAAAAATTTCTTTTTTTTTATCATTAAAAACATTAACTAAAAAACTAGTATAATTCATCTAGACAAAAGAATATGATGAATTTTTTAGGAAATTAAAAGAAGACTGGTTATGCTCTTATGTTATCCTTTCTAAAAAGAAATAATGAATTTTTTATTTATAGTGATTCTTCTTTGATGGTAATTTTTTGTGTCTTAATGAAATATGATAATAATGGCATCTGATTCACTTCAATTAAAACTACTTTAGTATAATTACCCTACATATAATCTTGAGCTTGGGGTGTTTTTTTTTGCTTTATAAATTTAGAGTCATTTTTTATATGTGTGAAACTATGAAATATATAATGACTAAAAAGTTTAAAGTATATATTAACTCAAAAATAATTTAACATGAGATAAGGAAGATGGTTAGAATTGATAAAGGATTATGACTGCATGATTCAATATCTCCCAGGTAAAGAAAACAATGCAGCTAATTACGTGAGTTGAAAAGATAGTGTATCATTAACCAAGTTAAATTTATAACATGATCCTTTATTTAAGTATATTATGATTGTTTTCCTATAAATTTTTCTTGTAGTAACTCCATATATTTTTGTTCAAGTATAAGTGTAGTCATATTTATTAAGAATAATTTGTCATACATAGAAGGAAAATCATTATTTTTAATGAATTGTAGAATTGAAAAATAAGGGTATGTTTCTAGAATTAAAAATTGATAAATATAGTTTTAAAATATTTTAAAAGAGTTTTTGTGTGCCAAATGACTCCATGTTTAAGAATTAATTGATAAGTGAAGCTCATAGTTCTCTATTTTCTATTCAACATTATAGTACTAAAAATGTATAGGGATATTAATGAGTACTATTTTTGGGGTGGAAAGAATAAATATATTTCAAGTATTACCATTAAATGTTTGAATTATAAATATGATACAATTGATTGAAAAAATACCTAAAGGGATGCTTCAGTAATTTCTTATACCTAAATCAAAATGGTAGAATGTATCAATGGATTTAATTGTTAAATTATTAAAGACATATTGAGGAAATAATTCTATTTGGGTTATTTTTATTTGATTAAATAATCCTATGAACATTCTTCACAATGATATATAATATATATTTTATTTATCATTCTAGAATTTAACTTAAAGAGATATTTATATCACATGGATTCCCACATGTTACTGTATCTGGTCATGATCTGAGATTTACATTTAATTTTTTGATAGGACTTCATATGTATTTGGGAACTGAATTAAATTTTAGTAAATCCTTTCATCTATGATATGGCGGATATTAAAAGTGAATAATTCATAATTTTTAAGATATTATTTGTAATTTCCCTTTATAATATAAGTTATGTTGATGTCATCATCTTTCTTTAGTTTAATTTCCCTACAAATATTATTCCAGTATACAAATGGTGAATTTTGAGGCCTTATATAAAAAACAGAGTTGAACATCATCATGTGTGTTAAAGGTTAGTGCAAGGATGTTTTTGGAACAAGATTTGGTTCAATAAATTATCAATACTATAAATATGACTCACCACCATATGATATTGTAACACCCCAGGCTTCCATAGTACGCTTCTCTTTGAATAATACAGTAGTGCGTGTTGTATGCAACTTCAAGTTCTAACACACACCACAACCAATAAAACTAGTCATTATGAATAGTAATACCCACTTTTTGAAATTTTATATGTTGTATCATTCAAAATGGTCTTCATTTTTGGATTCAGATTATCGAAATTATCTTAGGGTGAATTTTTGGTACTTTTCTGATAACTTTCATATTTTGCTGAATAGTGAAAATTACTAAATTTCAATTAAAAACAACTTTTTTAATCGAAATCATTAATGGTGATAAATTATGAATTTGTGTGATTTTAGAGTATAGTTATATTATATTTTTACCATTTAATCCAATGTTTTTCATTGGATATAAATTCACATTTAAACTGGACATAAGAAAGTGCCAATCTTTTGATAGTTATTATCTCTTAAAAACACACTTTTTGTTATAGCAACGGGAATTAATTTTAAATTAATTACTGCCAATTCTGTGTTTTGAATTTAGAAAAATGGATTCCGTATTTATAATCAGGAGGTCCAAAATGTGTAAATAGATAACTTTTATTTTTAGACATTTTGAATAATTACTTCGATAAATATTTTATTTACCATGGTTATAGGGTAAGTCCGGTAAATAAGGGTAAAAAAATAATATTATAATAATAATAAAATACCCTAAAACGTGTCCTAAACCTATTTGTTGATACATGTCCCACCATTGGAATCTTTGGTTCGATTTTGGGACCCAATTGATCCACTTGTAAGTGATAATGACACTTTATATTAATTATGTTAAAGTAAATACAAAAATGACATAAGCATATATCTTTTAGAAAAAAAATTGCATAGGTTTATATATGTTATATTTTCAACTATAAAAATTTATTAGATAGATAAAAATATTTCTTAAATAATGGTATTTTATTTATAATTTTTAAACATTGATTAATGAAATATATTTATGACACAATAATGATGATGTATTTTCCTAATTAATGAAAGAATCAAATAATTGGTATTATAAATATTAAAATAAATATAATTTCAGCTTTTTTACGCCATCCACGAATTTTATTGATTACTATGACATGTTATGATTTCATAAATTAATTTCGTTCTAATTAATAAAGTTTTTAAGACTTTAGCAAAAATCAATTATTAAATACTGTCAAAATTAACAAAAAAAAAGTTTTTAAAAACAATATTATATTATTAATTCATATTATATTCCTAAAAATCTAAGCTTCCTCCAAAGGACTTATATAATGTTAGGTGTATCATTAATGATCCACTTTTGGGTCGCCAGGAAGTATATAGTAAGTTTGTTAACCATCTAATATAAAAATACAATGTGACATGGTAAATGTGAAACTATTTAACTAAGAGTTAAATATAATTGATAAGGTTAATATAGTGACCCAAACATTTCTTAAATTTATTGGATGAAAGTATTTCGACCCCTATCCACCATAGACATTAAATAATCCACTCTATAGCCATTAGAAACCAAATATGAATTTATTATAAATTAATACTTTAAGTTTTTTCTAAAGAGCCCCTCATCCCCCTTATAAACGGACACCATTTCTAACCAATTATTCATACCTTTAAAGCTTTTTTGTTCAGCCAAAAACTGTCCAAATATCCTCTCAACTTCCCTCAATTCAACCTGGAGGCCTTATTCTTATCAGAAAGCCACCTAAAGAGCCCTTTTGATCAAATCAAAATGAAGAACCCGAAGAAGAGGTAATGTTTTCACCACCCTCTTTCAAATTCCTTTCTTCTTCAACTTCTTCTTTCTTTGTTATTTCCATTATAAAACAATAAATCCAGAATATTATATATATTGTGATGTTATTATAATTATGGTACCACCATATTCAGTATTTTATCCATCCTTTCAATGACATGTCACCATACGTGCGTACGTATGGTTTACCGTCTCCACATCAGGGTGTACTTTTTATTCGAAACATTATTATTTGGATGGGTATGATATTGATGTGTAATTGAAATAAATAATAAATATAAAAATGTAATGATTCTATATATATAATATACCATCCAATTATATATTGTTTTAATATCAAAAGAATGATATCATCGCTCGGGCATATATATGGACTACAGTCTCCACAAACGCAATGAGATTCATTCCCCATCATATCCATTCAAGTATAATTCACATTTGATGATTAACAATAATTTTTAAGGACTTTATATAATTCTATATATGAATAATATTAAACCTATCCATAACAAACATGGCGTGTGTAATAAAACATATAAAATAAAATGAGTAAGTTAACACCCGAAACGACGATAATACTAACATATTATTAACAAAGCAATTTTAAAAGATCATATATGATATCGTATTAATGTATATGACTCTTGTATAATTTAATAACAATTAATTCACCAATATAGAGGAGGTTAAACTAACCTCAACCAAGGAAAAGTACAAGGTAAGGGTTAATTTCACAATCTCTTTATTATCTGAGGTTGTTTATCCGTAATTATCTACTAGGATCTCTTTATCATCCACATACATGTTTCTTCAAAATGTGTTTCAAATCATTATTAATATTTTATATACTATTGGTTAAAGTCATTTATACCACTGTTTACTTTTTATAAGATGTTTATAAATGAATCTTTCTGTCATTTTCCAAACAAGGTCCTTTTTATCCTTTTCGACAGAATTCAGGTAAGAATGTATTTTTAACTTATACGATGTGTGCAAATATTTTCCGCCATTATAAAATTTTTGAAGCTTCCCTTACAAGATTATAAGAATATTTTTCAAAGTGAATGTTTTATTTTATAATTATGTGAATCTAAAATTATTTCAAAAAAAAGATATATTTCTCTCAAATAGTTTTGATTTCCTAGATTTTAAGCTTATTTGAAGTTGATTTATTATGATACAAATATTATATATTGTATTCATGGTTTTGTGATATGTTTGACTGTGGATGTGTTATTTTTATACCATTAATGGTTTATAGGGAAAGTATTGACATTTCATATGCTAGTTTTAATATGAATGATTATGTTATGTTTGAACCTGTTCATATGAGGAATGCATGGGACTTAATAATTGACGGGTGGAGCCCACTATAGCCCCTCGATGCGTCGTTAGGTCTCATGAGACAAACTAGTGTCTTGGCACAAGGCCTTGACAAAATCTTATTTGTAGTCTTGGCACAAAGCCTTGACTATGTGGTTATGATAGTCTGGCATTATGTATTCCATCATTATGAAAGTGGTTATTGATATTCCATGTGATTATTCGACTATTAGAATATCCATGTGAATACGTAAATGGAATTATGTCATTTTATTACTTCCATATTATGCTTAAGTTCATGTTTAAAAGGATTTTGTTTTATTTATACATTGCCTTAAATGTTTATGCTTATTTATGAATGTTTCTGCTATATTATTATCCTTACTGGGCATTTGAGCTCACCCATTTCTATGTTTTATTTTTCCCAGGATGTGAAGAAGTATTTTATGAATGACCTATAGGGATAACATAATGGGATATGAGTGTGGAGACAAGATGTTGTTGTAGTTTTCACTTTATGATGTAATTTAAATCTTATGAATGTATCTAGTACTTCCACAACTACTAAACTAATCAGTATTTCGAGACATGATCTTTTGTGATCATGCCAATGTTATGTAATAACGCACTGACTCTAGGTAACTGGGGTTGGGGAGTTACATTTGGTATCATAGTAAGTTTAGTACAAACCCTAGAAGATAGATTTAGATAAACTCTGATTAGAGCACATAGCTCTAAGATAGAATTTGAGGATTAGTATAGAATAAATTCTTAGAATTTTGGTATTGTAGTGTTTTTTTCAGTTTTTCGAGAAATACATCCCTATCTGGATGTGAGCAGGTAAATGCGGCTATGGCACAGATGTACCTAGGGGTAAAACCCAAAAACACCTCTTTGACCAGGACTCAAACGGGAACTGGTGCATGAAAACGGGCCTTACTGCACTCTTGGTTACGACACTCCTTGGGGATATGCTTAGGATAATTCTCATTTTCATTACAAACCATTATGAAGGGTTTATGAGCATATACTTCCTCAAAGAAAACATTTTTATTATTATGGATTATATCCATAAATAGTTCAATTTATGTTAAGTGTTTTACAAGTATGGAATTATGTATTTTGATTCATAAACTAATCTAGTTTATGTCATTGTTTAGAAATGGCGCCTAGTGGAAGGAATGGAAACCATATCAATACACGCACTTGATGTAAGGATTTCCCTCCTGGTCAAGATAATTATACTGGAGATGGTGATGAAATAGGTGTCGATCAGCTAATCACTATACTAGGACAACTCACTCAGGTTATGAATAATAACTTTACCCGTATGGAGCCACCTGATCTGCAGCGTGGAGGATCAATGTTATATCGCTTCATGAGGAAACAACCACAAATATTAAATGGGGGTATAAATACATTATTAGCTGAGTAATGGATAAATTCTTTAGAGGAAATATTTCATGCCTTGGGGAGTAGCGAAAGGGAAAATGTTATCACGGCAGTTTACCGCCTCACTAGAAATGTTGACCAATGGTGGGCATTGATTAAAAACACAAAGGAAGATGATAAAGTATCAAATATAGAATTTATGTAGTTAAAAGATCGTTTTTTATAAAAACACTTTCCTTGTGACCATCAAGCAGATATGGAAAGGAGATTTCTGAGTCTGAGACAAAAGGAGGATGATAATGTCGCAAACTATGAGGCTAACCTTACAAGGTTAATGAGGCATGCATCAGATTATATATGTAACCCAAGAAGTAATATTGATCGTTTCTTTGATGGGTTAAAACCATTTCTTTGTCGAGCATTAGTCTCAAAATCTTTCTCTTCATACGAAGATATTTTCTCATGTGCTATCAAGACAGAAAATGAAGTCTCTATGTCTTACGACTTTAAGGAAAAGATTGAGAAGAAGATATCTACTGATCACTCTAGGAATGGAAATAATGGGAAGAAGGGAAAAGTTGAATATCCATACTGCAATAAATGTGGGAAGAAACGCCTTATAACTTCCTTGAAAGGAATGGGAGTCTGTTACAAGTGTGGTGAAAATTACATCAAGAACGTGATTGAAAGGGGAAGAAATAAGCTACTGATGTTCAATGCTACAACTGCAGGGAGATGGGACATTATGCAAATGAATGTCCTAAGTGTCAGGGGGACTTACCTTAGAAAATTACAAGGGATCAATGCCAAGATTATGCTATCACTACTGTTGAGGTAGAATCTCTAAAAGACATGGTGGTAGGTAATTTAATGGTTTCCTCAAGTTTAGAAAATGATTTATTTGATTCTGGATCATCGCATTGTTTCGTATCGTCCCAGTTTTCTAAGAAAATTAGATATTTCCAATTTGATTTAACAAGGGAGTTTTCAGTCAAAACCCCTAAGGGAATTATCATTGCTAGAGAGTTTTGTGAATCAGTCCCCATTAGAGCATATAAATATTCTTTATCTACTGATCTCATCGCCATACCCATGATTGAATTTGATATAATCCTCTGTATAGATTGTATTTCGGACCATGATGCAAATATTTATTGTAAGAAGAAAGAGGTTACAATTTTTGATGATGATGATAAGGAACACCTTATCTTTAGAGTAGAATTGTCACCACCTAATTCTTATCTAGATCCACCCCCAGTAGCTAAAATAAATTCAATTATTAGGGAGGAAGAGAATGAAATGACTGTGGGTGAGAAATGGAATGTTCAAATAGAGGATGTACCTATTGTGAAAGAATATGTTGATGTTTTTCCAGAGGATTTACCTGGACATCCTCCATAATGAGAAATTGAGTTTTTCATTGATTTAATTCCTGGATCAAGGCCCATATCGAAGTCCCATTATAGAATGGAAACTGTGGAATTAGTGGAACTAAAGAAACAACTAGATAAATTGAGTAATAAGGGATTTATTCTCCCAAGTGTTTCTCCATGGGGATCCCTTGTTCTTTTTGTTGAAAAGAAAGATGTATCTATGAGGTTGTGCATTGACTAGAGGGAGATAAATGATATAACAATAAAGAACAACTATCCCCTACATTGTATTGAAGATTTATTTGACTAATTCTATGGAGTTCAATACATTGCAAATATTGACCTTTGATCTGGATACCATCAGTTGTCTGTAAAGAAGGAAGACATTCCAAAGACAGCATTTCAAACTAGGTATGGGAATTATGAGTTTACAGTAATGCCTTTTGGATTGACTAATGAACCCTCAGTATTCATGAATATAATGAACAGATTTTTCAAGTAATATCTTGAGGATTTTGCAGCGGTATTTATTGATGATATCTTGGTATACTCCAAAAGCTACGAAGATGATGAAAATCACTTGTGCATTATCCTGAAGACTCTTAGAAGACATGAATTATATGGGAAGTTTAGAAAGTGTGAATTTTGGCTTCATGAGATTTCTTTCCTTGGAAATATTGTCTCTAAGGATGGGATTTCTGTTGATCCTTCTAAGACCAAGGCAATCCAATAATGGCCAGCACCGACGAGTATAACTGAGGTATGTAGTTTTATTGGTTTAGCAGGTTATTATCAGTTTTTTGTCCATAATTTTGCCCGATTGGCTAACCCATTAACAAAGCTCACACGTAACGTGGTTAAATTTGTTTGGACAAAAGAGTGTGAATAATGTTTTCAAGAACTGAAGAGAATATTATTCAATGATTCTATATTGACTCTACCATCGGGGAATGATGGGTTTGTTATTTATAGTGATGCATCAAAGAATATACATGGTTGTGTCCTTATGCAGAATGATAGAGTTATTTCATATGCATCATGACAGCTGAAACATCATGAGAAAAGCTATCCTACTCATGATCTTGAGTTAGCTACTGTAATCTTTGCTTTGAAAATTTGGAGACACTATCTATATGGTGAGAAATGTGAGATTTATACTGATCACAAGAGTTTAAAGTATACTTTCTCACAAAAAGAACTCAACATGAGGCAAAGGAGATGGCTTGAATTACTCAAGGATTATGATTCCATGATACACTACCACCCGGGGAAGCCAAATAAGGTGGCAGATGCAATGAGTAGAAAGGATCATGGATTTTTGAACAATATAAGAGTTGAAAAGGATCCTATGTTCATGGATCTAGTAAAGATGGATATGGGAATCACCATGGAAGGTGAAACCTCAAAACTTTTTCAAATGGTTGCCAAACCATCTTTACTAAAAAGGATTAAGAGTTCTCAGACCAATGACGAAGAGTTTCAAAAGAATATTAAAGCTCTGAATGATGGGATATTGAGTGACTTTGTATATGAAGAAGGAATTTAGAAATTTGGGAAGAGACTTTGTATTCCCGATATACCTGATCTAAAAAGGGAATTCTTGGATGATGCTCATAGATCCAGTTTCTCTATACACCCTGGGAGCACCAAAATGTATAGATATTTGAGGGAACATTTTTAGTGGGACAACATAAAGAGATAGATTGCTGATTTTGTGTCAAGATTTATGTTTTTTTAACAAGTGAAAGCTGTAAGGAAACAGCCTGGAGGAGTCATGCAACCTATTTCTATACCTGAGTGGAAATGGGATAATATCAAGATGGAATTTGTCATGGATCTACTAAAGACTCCTAGAAGGAAAAATGTAATATGGGTCATTGTTGATAATTTTACCAAGTCAACACATTTTCTTTCTATAAGAGAAGATCTACCACTTGAATGTCTAGAAAGACTATATATTAATAATCTTGTGAGACTTCATGGAGTACCCCTTATCGATTGTTTATTATCGTGATCCCTGTTTTACTTCAAGATTCTGGAAAAGTCTTCAGAAATCCATGGATACTGAACTTCGTTTGAGAACTCCATACCACCCCCAAACTAATGGAAAATCAGAATGGACTATTCAATCCTTAGAAGACATGTTTAGATCTTGCTCAGTTGACTTTCAGGTTATGTGGGATCAATATTTACCTCTAGTATGATTTTCCTATTACAATAGCTTCCATTCAAGTATTCGGATGGCACTATGTGAAGTGTTATACAGAAAGAGATGTCACACACCAACCTGTTGGAACGATGTTGGTGAAAGGAAACTCGTAGGCCCAGAACTAATGGAGGAAATGATGGAAAAGGTGAAGTTAATCCAAAATCGCATCAAAGCAGCTCAAAGAAGGAAGAAGAGCTATGCCGATAACTGAAGGAAGGATTGGGAATTTTAGGAAGGAGATCATATTTTCTTGAAGGTATCTCAATAGAAGGGAGTAATATATTTCAGTAAGAAAGGTAAATTGAGTCCCTGGTACATCAGACCTTTTGAAATTCTAGAATGAATAGGTGTTGTAGCTTATCGTTTGGTAATCTCACCAAGTCTCTCCAAAGTTCATGATGTGTTCCACGTATCACTATTGAGAAAATACATGCCTGACCCAACGCATGTACTCACCTATGAGGAATTAGAACTGGAACCTGATCTATCTTATTGAGAAGATCCCTTTAGGATTCTTAATACAAGAGAACAAGTGCTGAGAAATCAGATGACTCGTCTGGTAAAATTTCTATGGAGAAACCATAAGATGGAAGAGGAAACGTGGGAACCCGAGGAACTTATGATGAAGAACCACCCAAGTCTTTTCATGTGGTAGTATTCTTGAAATTTCGAGGACAAAATTATTTGGAGGGGAGAATGTAACACCCCAAGCTTCCATGGTATGCTTCTCTTTGAATAATACAGTAGCGTGTGTTGTACGCAACTTCGAGTTCTAACACACACCACAACCAATCAAACTAGCCATTATGAATAGTAATACCAAATTTTTTAAATTTTATACATTTTATATTTCAAAATGGACTTCATTTTTGGATTCTGAATATCAAAATTTTCTTAGGAAGAATTTTTGGTACTTTTCTGATAACTTTCATATTTTGATGAATAGTGAAAATTACTAAATTTTTATTAAAAACAAATTTTTTAATCGAAATAATTAATGGTGATAAATTATGAATTTGTGTGATTTTAGAGTATAATTAGATTATAGTTTTACTATTTAATCTAATGTTGTTCATTGGATATTAATTCACATTTAAACTGGACATAAGCAAGTGACAATCTTTTGATAGTTATTATTTATTAAAAACAAGATTTTTATTTTAATAACAGGAATCAATTTTAAATTAACTACTTCCACTTCTATGCTTTGAATTTAGAAAAATGAATTCCATATTTAGAATCAGGAGGTCAAAATTGTGTAAATAGGTAACTTTTATTTTTAGTCATTTTAAATAATTACTTCGGTAAATATTTTATTTACCATGGTTAAAGGGTAAAATCCGGTAAATACGGGTAAAAAAATAATATTATAATAATAATAAATTACCCTAAAACGTATCCTAACCCTATTGGTTGATACAAGTCCGACCATGGGCATCTTTGGGTCGATTTTGTGACCCCATGGATCCACTTGTAAGTGATAATGACAGTTTATATTAATTAAGTTAAAGTAAATACAAAAATGACATAAGCATATATCTTTTAGAAAAAATAAATTTACATAGGGTTTTATATGTTATATTTTAAACTATAAATATTCATTATAAAGTTTAAAATATTTCATACATAATGGTATTTTATTTATAATTTTTAGACATTGACTAATCAAATATATTTATAACACAATAATGATGC
Source organism: Viscum album (assembly GCA_963277665.1). Lineage (NCBI taxonomy): Eukaryota > Viridiplantae > Streptophyta > Magnoliopsida > Santalales > Viscaceae > Viscum > Viscum album. Next base: position 193,210,190 of record OY728146.1, on the reverse strand, counting down.
AGTATTTTCCAAATTAATGAAAGAATCAAATAATTCGTATTATAAATATTAAAATAAATATAATTTGATAGTTTTTATGCCATCCACGAATTTTATTGATTAATATGACATGTTCGGATTTCTTAAATGAATTTTTTTCGAATAAATAAAGTTTTTAAGATTTTAACAAAAATCATTTATTAAATAGTGTCAAAATTGACATAAAAGAGTTTTTAAAACAAATATTATATTCTTAATTCAGATTATTATCCTAAAAATATATGGTTCAGCCAAAGGACATATATAATGATAGGTGTATCATTAATGGACCACTTGGGGGTCTCTTGTGTAATGACCCGTGTCTGGAGCCGCATTACTGGTGCCCCGTACCCAGTTCTCCACATGACCTCAAGTGCATTTCCCCAAACGCCAGAGGCTACCAACTAGCAGCGAGGGCCTTGGTGAGTCAGTGGGGAAAATATTCCCTCATTTGGTAAAGTATGCAGCTGAAGAATAATCATAAACAATAGCAGAAGTAGTAAATAGCATGCAATAATTGAACTGAAAGTAAAAGTAATGTCTGATATAGTAATGATGCAGAATGGTACATGTATATGGAAAACAGTAAGCAAAACAACGTGCTGAAATACAACTAAAACCAAAGTACTAAATGTAAACAGCAACTCCAGTAGCATCGCGGGCCAAGCCCTAGTCCCATGCTCTCCAGCTCCGACCATCAATCAAGTACCTGAGGTAGAAGGGCCACAATCTCTACCTATACCTACAACCATATAATCTATTTGGGATGAAAATTAGGACCCAAACAGGGTGTGAGAGTAATCCCAGTAGGCAACCACCATAATATTTGGGCCCTACAGTCAGTGAGTGATATAAAAAAAGTAAAGGTAAATAAATGCAGTAAAAAATTGTACCAATTACCATTCACATTTATTTAATTACACAACTAGGGAAAAATAGCAAGGTTTTCTATTCCATGATAAACAGGTAACACGGAAGGTATCTAAAAGACTACCTAATCACAAGTAGTACAAAACCCAAGCATGTTCTTTGTCTTGGTGGACTCATCACAACCAACCATCAAAATTCACACTGACTCTCTAGGCGGATTAAACTAGTAGACCCCTATAGTCCAGCAATAATAAAAGGCACAGACACTCTGGGAAGCTCTCACATAAATTCCCCTATGGTCTTACAACGATAGCTACAGACTTTCTAAGGAAGCACTTACGTCTAATTCCTCATGTGGTCTCAATGCGTGCGTAACTAAGAACACTATTGGGAAGCACAAAGAATGATTCCCATAGGTCCTGCGTACGAAACAAAAACCAACAGACCCTCTAAGGAAGCACTTAATCATCTATTCCCTCTTTGATCTCCCGTACCAGGTTCTCACAGCCCTGAGTAGTCCAGTCGTTCTTAATAGACTGTTAGGATCCCTAAGTATGTTAGACAACTACTTGTCTAATAGCTACCATGCATAAAAATCATTTAAACAGCAGGAAAAACATGCAATCAGTGGTAAAAAAAACTAACAACTGCAATAGGGTTTGCCTCACCGAAAAACGGTGCCAAACGGCGATAAACAACCAAACAGAGGGAGAAACACCTGTGGGGTGATCCTAAATCAAGAAACCAAGCATATAATAGCAGCAATTCATCATAAGCTAACAATAAATCTAGGATAGATAAAAAATAGGATCAAAATCCTAAACCAGGGATACCCGATACATGGGTATCCGGCACTTTTGCAACCAAAACTCATGGAACTTCAACGTAGGGCAACAAAGCACCTACCTCGATCCTTGGAGATCGATATACATGAACCTCGACCCATGAATCGGCATATAATAGTGTAGGTCTACAAAAACGTTTAAAATTTTCAACCTCAGATAACTCACATGAGAGGAAGAATCGGGAAACGATGCTAAAGGAGAACCAAGAACTCACAGCTGCCATTCTTCTGCAACCGACGAAGTTTGATTCAGAAAACTGGTGATGGATTGGTGGCTCGGAGAAGAAACAGCATCCTCAGATGTTCTGAACGGAATTAGGAGGAGAAGAAGATGTTTCCCATTATTAGACACGACCATGGATCGATTAATGAAATAAAAAAGGTACATGGAGTGTACTCTTAAAGTACACGGTGTGTAGTGGGTTTTTCCATACTCCGCCAAAATCGGCCTCCACGTCACCCCTACACACCATGTGTGTGGCCCAGTCTCAGCCAACACACGGATAAAAGTGGCTGAGGAGTACATGGTGTGTACTCATAAAGTACACGGCGTGTACTCTGAAAATTTCTAGATTCTCCATTTTTTCCTTAAAAAGCCGGTAAAAGAGATCTGTACCTAAAACCGAAGCTCCGGGTTCTTAAAAAAATCCCTCCTTAATGAAATTCATCCTCGAATTTCCCTAGCAAGGCTTAGAAGAATAAACCATGAAAAACTCTAGCCCCTATGATCACATATCAGCCTCCCTCTCCCAAGTCTCATCCTGTATATTGCCATGCTGCCAGAGTACCCGTACCAGAGGAACAGACCGGCCACGAAGTACTTTTTCACTATGATCAAAAATCCCAATTGGATGCTCTTAGAAAGATGTATCCTGCTCTAACTCAACCTCCTCGGGTTGAAAAACATGACATGATTCTGAGATATACCATCGGAGCTGAGAAACAAGAAAGACTTCGTGCATAGCTTGGTACCTCTGAGGTAACTGCAACCTGTAAGAAACCATACCGACTCTTTCTAGAACCTCAAATGGCACGATGTATCTCGGTGAAAGCTTACCATGTCTCCAAATCCTCTTTTGTCCCAACCTTCATGTGACACATATGAAAACCTGATCCCCGACCTCGAACTCCAGAGTTCATCTCCGCTGATCAGCATAAGATTTCTGTCGGGACTGTGCTATCGCCATCCTCTTCCGAGTCAACTCTATCTGTTCTGAGGTCTCTTGAACAAGACGAGGTCCTAGAAAAGCTGCCTCTCTTGCCTCTAGAAAGCATAAAGGTGATCAGCATGGCCTACCGTACAAAACCTCGTTAGGTTCCATCTGAATAGTCGCCTGAAAATTGTTGTTGTAGGCGAACTCCACCAGAGGAATATACTTCTCCCAAGAACCGAAAAAGTCGAGAATGCAAGCTCAGAGCATATCCTCAAGCACATGGATTTTATGCTCGGACTGGCCATCAGTCTGGGGATGGTATGTTGTACTCAAAAGTACCTGTGTACCCAATTCCCTCTGTAGCCTCTGCCCAAAGTGCGAATTAAAACGTGCATCCCAGTCTAAAACAATGGAGTGTGGAACTCCATGCAGACGCACAATGTCTCGGATGTACAACTGTCCCAGCTCATCAACACTGAAGGTATCCTTGATCGGCAATAAGTGTGAAACCTTCGTGAGCCTATCCACTACAACCGAAACTGCATCATTTCCCCCAGGCGATCTCGGTAAACCTGTCACGAAGTCCATCGCAACATCATTCAATTTCCACTCAGGAATGGGTAACTGCTGCAAAAGCCCTGCTAGTTGCTGATGCTCTGCCTTCACCTGCTGACAGGTGGAACACCGCATAACAAAACCAGCCAAATCCTTCTTCATACTTGGCCACCAATACTGATAGTGCAAGTCTCGGTACATTTTTGTGACACCAGGATGAATTTCCCAAGCTAAAGGGTGGAACTACCGCATCAAATCCTCCTGTATGTCTGCTGAAACCCATACGCGGCCATGAAAACGGAGCACCTCGCCATCACCCATTGTCCACCCCGGAGTAGGGTCTCCATCTGATACACCCTCCCGTAGGACTAGGCCTTCAGGGTCTGATAGCTGCCTCATTAAAACGCGATCAAAAAGGGTAGAGGTAACAGCTACAGAAGAAAGAACTGTCTGACCCTGTCTGTCGTGCACCTCCAGATGCATCTCAGAGAATAGAGCCATGCGCTTCCACTCACTGCTGGCCTCCTAAACAGCCTACAACTGAGTCCTCTGGCTCAGTGCATCTACCACAGCATTTCCTTTCCCAGGCATATAAGCAAACTCAAAGTCGAAATATTGTAGGTACTCGACCCACCTCCGCTATCTCAGATTCAATTCACGCTACGTGAAGATGTACTTGAGGATCTTGTGGTCAGTATATACCACGACATGTTCTCCCATGATATAGTGCCTCCAACAACGCAAATCATGAACAACAGTAGCCAACTCCAGGTCGTGCGTAGGATAGTTCTTCTCATTAGCCTCAACTGCCGAGATCTGTACGCGACAACACGATCTTCTTCCAGGAGCACTGCTCCAAGCCCGATGCCAGATGCATCATAGAAAACTGTATAACTCTTTCCCAGCTCTGGAAGAACTACAATCGGTGCTGAAGTCAATCTCCCATTCAGCTCCTGGAAGGCTGAGTCATAGCCTTCTAACCAAAAAAAACTTCACCCCCTTCTTAGTCAAGCCCGTCAATAGTGCTACTAGGCGTGATATGTCCTGTATAAACTACATGTAGTAACCAGCCAGCCCCAAGAAACTATGCACCTCAAAGAAATTCTTAGGCTGCTCCCAGGTAACTACTTCTCTCACCTTCTCTGGGTCTATTGATACTCTTGTATCTGAGATGACATGACCCAAGAAGTGAATCTCGTCCATCCAAAAGTGGCACTTTGAGAGCTTAGCATATAACTGATGCTCCCTCAGTGTACTCAAAACGACCTCAAGATGTGTTTCAGGGTCGTGTTGAGTGTGAGAGTACACCAATATATCATCCATGAAGAACGTGACGAAGGAATCCAAGTAAGGATGGAACACTCGGTTCATCAGTGCCATGAAAACTACTAGTGTGTTCGTAAGGCCGAATGGCATAACCGTATACTCGTAGAGGCCATACCTGCTCCTGAAGGCTGTTAGAGGTATATCAGAAGGCTTAACGCGCAGCTGATGATAAACGGACCTCAAATCGATATTCGAGAACACCCGAGCTCCTCGAAGTTGATTTACGAGATCATCAATCCTTGGCCAGGGATATCGGTTCTTGACCGTCAACTGGTTCAACTTCCGATAATCCACGCAAAGTCTAAGGGTGTCGTCTGCCTTCTTCGCGAACAGGACAGGCGAACCCCAAGGATAAGTACTGGGTCGGATGAAACCCTTTGTCTGCAACTCCTCCAACTGCTTCTTGAACTTCTGCAACTCAAGTGTAGCCATCCTATAAGGAGGAATGGGCACCAGTGCTGCTCCTAGCATGAGCTCAATCGAGAAGTCTACCTCACGCTCTGAAGGAAAACTTAAAAAGTCTTTTGGAAATACATATGGAAAGCGGTCAACCACTGGAGGAAAATCTAACTGTGAAGCCCCCTGCACATCCAAATAAAGACTAGAAATCTGGGCCGTAACTTCTCCTAGCCCATGATGCTCGAGTCTGGATCAACTCTCCTAAACATTCCAATCGCCCTTATGAAGGAAAGATTCACCCTCCAGTGATACAAAAATCGCCCTACGGCGATATCAATCGAAGGATGCTTGGAAGGGAACCAACCAGTACATACTGAGAATGATGTCATTGCCCGTCATATCCAAGACGTAGAGTTCCCATAGGAAACGATACCCTGCAACATCGAGAGGGCACTCCTTGCACTGACGTATGCTAGATTTCCTCGTTCCCAAGGGCATGTTGAGAGTCAACATGTCAGCATACAAAAAGACACAGAGCTCAAGACTTTCCACAACAGGAATAGAGAGAAAGCTATGTCAATCACCAGTATTGAAAAGGGATGAGGATAAAACTGAGGCTACTAAGATCGTACCTCGAACTGTGGAAGGTCCAGGATCCTACTCCCGATGGATCTTCTCTACTGGAAATGTATTGCTAGTGTCGTGGCCCTGTGTAGAATTCTGATATCCCTGAGCTGATCCCCCTTGAGCCTGACTACCATGTCTATGACATATACCTTGGCCTGAACGACCTGAAGAACTCCAGCCCCAAGTCTGTTGCGGAATAGGTAATCATGCTCCTGAACGAGGGGTAGAAATAGATCCTCCTTCACTAGCTGTTGGAAGAAGAACCCTGCAAAAATGCTATAGGTGACCCATCTTGCCGTAAGCTCGGCACTCCACTAGATCCCTCAGGCACTGAGACTTCATATGCCCACTCCTTCCACACTGATAGAACACCACCGGGTTTCCTGAAGGAAGTTCCTGTCTACCAGAAGAAATTCCTCACTTCCTTAAGTCGCCTCGAGTAGACTCTCGGTGGCGCTTCCTGCTGTCAGTATGAAATGAATCATCCATGGATGCTATACTGCCCTGGTCAACAGCTCTAGTCTCCCTCATATTTCTTTCAGTGATCAGTGCCTGGTTGACTATCAGAGTAATAGATGCCAACTGGAAGACATTCACCTGTGATATGATCTATGGTTTAAGGCCTTCCTCAAACTTCCTTACCAAAAACATCTCGTCATTTCCTAGAACGGGAGTGAAATGCTGTAACTCAGTAAAGCAGGATGAATAATCCATAACCGAAAGAGTACCCTGCTATAGGTTCATGAACTCCCTGGCCCTGTCGGCCCTCTACTTTGCTGGATAGAAGTAGTCGTAGAACATACACTGGCATTCTTCCCAAGCCATAGTCTGCTGGCGCCCTGCCTGTGAGACTACATCCCACCATCTTTTGGTGTAATCTCGCAGCATGTAATTCATTAGCTTCACCCTTTTATCTGGGGGTGTCTCTAGATGATCAAATATGGAAATCATGGTTTCTATCCATGACTCTACAACCTGAGTTCCTCCCTCCCCTGTGAATGTGGGAGGATGCTGCTACTGGAAGACTTGCGTCTGCTCTGCCATAGACGGGGTAGGATGATGAGCTCCCTGGAAGGTATGCATGAACCTCATGAAACCTTCTCTTAACAGAGCGTCTACACCAGTGTCTGGAATCACTGCAGGTGCCATATCCGGATCAATCGGCGGAACTACTGGTAGTCCCTGGTCTACCGTATCAGGCGTACGGTCACCGCCTGGTTCCTGATGTGCAACGGGAGGACGTCTTGGTGCCATAGTCCTGAAAGATCAGAAGCACACATCCGAGTTAGGATCAACAAGGAAAGAAAACATGGGAGTACAAAACAGGAATAGGAGAGAGAAACAATTAAATTTGAAAAAATGAAATACACGGCTTGTATATTGAACTACACGACATGTTTGTTAAAGCCATTTACATGGGCGTGTAATTCAGCCATCACAGGTCGTGTAACGTTCTAGACTACACGGCGTGTTGTCCCGAAACACGACGTGTAATTTAATTACACTCCCCTACCTGAGTCTCCATACATGACTAACCTACACGATCCTTCTAATTCTAAAATACACGGCGTGTGCACTAAGGAAACGGCATGTACAGGCCAGGCTTTGGCAGCCCGTGTAGCAGTTACACGGCCGGCCACACGGCTAACCCCTTACACCGCATGTTCCGAACAAACAAGGCGTGTATAAGGATAGATCTCACTGACCTGTGTTGTTCGTGACACGGCTGGGTACCTAGAAGAAAACTACACGGTGTGTTCTTATAACACACGGCGTGTACTAGATAGGCTCAGCGACCCATGTAGAGGGTTACACGGCTAGCTACACGGCTGACCCCTACACTGCGTGTTCCGAACAAACACGTCGTGTATAAGGATAGATAACACTGAACCGTGTTGCTTGTGACACGGCCGTGTACCCAGAAGAAGCATACATGGCGTGTTCTTATATCACACGGCGTGTACTACACGAGTTTCCCTGACCCGTGTTGTTAGTGACACGGTCGGGTACACAGTTGACTACTACACGACGTGTTCTTATGGTACACGGTGTGTCCCCAAAGACCTTCCGAAACCCCGTGTTTTTTGTTTACAAAGATAGTAACATGGTTTAAAAACTACACGGCGTGTATGAATAAAGTGCACGCCATGTATTCTGGGTTTTTCTGGGCAGTAGCTCTGAAACTGCTCCGAACGCCAGAAACACTGAAAAACAACTAGTTATGTGCCAAATTCTGATTCGTGGGGACCCATACTCCCCGTGAATCAAATCTTGGCATCATAACAACGCGTACAACAATTAAACATCATAAAAAACAATGATCCTCCAAATTCTTATCCTCGAGGGCCCATAACACCTCCAAGACCAGAGCTTGGCGCCCATGATAAACAGGATGTAAAAGAAGTAATACTCTATCAGTGCAATAAGTATTTCTATCACATTAACTTCCACACGGCATGCTTAATCTATCACGGCATCTATCACAACAGTAGGCAATTATAATGCACCCTAGATGGCATGATAAAATGCATGACAAGTGATTTCCTACCTAGTGCCTATAGGATGCATGAGATGGCACACCCTCATCTCATCGGGTTAAAACCAAATAGAACCATAATCATATAAACTGTAACAATACAAAACATGTGCATCACCCAACAATGAAATATAATAAACTATAACACTTGCAAAAAACTGAAAATTGTGATTATGAGGTAATATATATTTTCCCTGCACATGGGTTAATTACTCTCGGGCACAGTTAAGTACTAACTACCCATTTCTTCCTATCCCTGGCTGTTGTCACAAAACCAGAAGCAATAGTAAAGAAAGAAAACTCCTCTGATACCACTTTGTAATGACCCGAGTCCGGATCCGCATTACTGGTGCCCCATACCCGGTTCACCACATGACCTCAAGCACATTTCACCAAACGCGAGACGCTACCGACTAGAAGCGAGGGCCTTGGTGAGTCAGTGGGGAAACTATGCCATCATTTGGTAAAGTATGCAGTGGAAGAATAACCATAAACAATAGCATAAGTAGTAAATAGCATGAAACAACTGAACTGAAAGTAAAAGCTATGTCTGATATAATAATGATGCCGAATGGTACATGTATATGGAAAGTAGTAAGCAAAAAAACGTGCTATGTAATGATTATCATTGGGAATATATCCCATTGAAGTAAGGATATATTTTTGGGAATATTCCCCATTAACCATATCATTCCCAGGGAGTATTCCCTGTTGAATATGAATTGAGGCATTCACATAATAGGAGGTCCATATATGTATACACCTATGATTCATTGAAAAATGTCAGGGAATGATAACTATAATCATGGAGAATGTGGCCCAGTGATTATATTTTTGTGGCTTATTCATAGGTATCCCATATGAGGATGTGATCGGGGCCAACACCAAGTAGGAGGCCCTTGATCTTTAACTTATAAAATGGAACATTTTTAAGATTTTTTTGTGGCTTAAACTAAATTGGAGACTCTTATGGACAAATATAGGTAATTAAGTTGTCTAGGGAGACCAAATAAAAACTTGGGATTCTAGTTTGAGTGACATCATTGTAACGACCCAAACAATTAAAAATAAAATTATCCTTTTGATTAAATTAAATGTCTTATTATGTAATATGGTTTTAGAAAACACATGAAATTATTTGGTTTTATTATATACTATAACATTTAAAAGGAACATTAATAACCTATAACATTGATAAAATAACTTTTGAACAGGGGTCACATGATTAGTATAAATATATGTTTTTTTTAATCCAATTGTAACATACAATTGATGTGATGGCCTTAACCAGTAGGATCATACCTTATGAGGCCCATTTATATGATATTTTGAGGGAGATAGTATATCTAGTATATTTGCTTGCCCAATCCCAATATTAGATCCAAAAAATTAATCATGAAAGAAATTGGTTGCAGGGTATGTTTAAGCTCATCAAAATCACACCCCAAACCATGTATACAGAACCACCCCATGAAATTATCACAGTCAAGCACCTTACTCTTAGAGAGTTTTTCTGTGTATTAAAGGTACGTGTAAAAAACACTAGAAATATTAGTGATTACATTACTTTTTATAGAACAATGAATGTATTTTCATCCTCTTAGTTTTACTTTATAAATTATTTTTACTTTGATATAATAAAACACAAACAATATTTTTATGTGATATTAAAATTAAATTCAGGAATTTATTTTAATTAATTCATGGATTTTTTAAATATATAACATTTTTAAAAAATATTTTTATTAAATAATTTTTATTAAATATAAATGATATTATAATTTTTATAAAGTCAAATTTCATTTTTATAAGAATTCAAAAACTCTAATTGTCAAAAAACTAGGAATTACTTAATAATTGTAGATTTTATTTTAAAAGTGAAAAATCACATAATTATAAAAATATTTAGATAAAATGGAAATTAATTTTGAATAATAAATTTTAAATTATCCAATGCTGAATTTTATGTAATTTTCTGAGATAGTCAAATTTTTTAGGTAAAAATTAAATTCCATATAAATATACTTGGTACGTTATAAAAACATAATGACCCAAATGTTATCTAATAAAAACTAAAAATTTCAACCAAATAAAAATATATTTTTTCTATTAAAAATAATGATATTTTATGTTTATTTTATTAATTTTATAAATACATCCAGAATCATAAAAAAACATTAATAAAGATTAGGGTTCAAAAAACATTTCATTAAAATTATGACTCACCTGCACATAATCAAGGTTACTATTTTATTATCTTATTCCCTTGGCCTTATAAAATAATTAAAAGTAATCCAATTTTACAAAAACAATGGGAAAAACCATAAGTTGTTTTTTGGTTTTTTTTTATTATAGAGTCCAAAACCAATGTCTGAAAAATAATAAAGATATCCCCACCCATTTCCTATATAAACCCACCATATATCCAATTTATATTCACTAGAAATCCTTATATCACATCCTTAATCTTTCTTACCCTCTCAATAATCCTCCCAAGGTTCCCCCATCCTACCATGAACCTTATTCCAATCATTTGGAGTCACACACTCATGTAGGGGATTTCACTCTTCTCATTTCCATTCAAGCGTCTCTTCTATGTTATGCCTCTTAATATTAATTTTTTCATATTGGGATATGTTCTTAAATATCACATTACTTTAAATTTGACGTATAAATTATGATAGACCCATTTCACACTCATTAATCCCATCCATGAACCTTTAGGTACACTTGTTTCTATACAAATATTTATTAAGGGATCTTGTCATTCACCATTTTGATAAAGTTTATTTATTATCTTATGCCTTATATATAATATTACTTAGGTTGTAATATATCCTTGCATGTCCTTTTTACATTCCATTTTATTTCCAAATGATGAGAGCCTACTTTCTCTCTCAAAAACCCATTTTATGAATTATTAAGTAACGTTGTTATGCTGCTAAACTTTCACCTCGATTTTCCATGCCAAAAATTAATGTAGTGAATACCATGTCAATTTCATATCAAGGGTATTAATATTTATACACATATAAATATTTTAAATGGGGTATAGAATTATGTATTCCGTGCTCCTTGATTATGGAACAAAATATGTTGATGAACAAATCCATTATGTATGATCTATGTGGCACACTTAAGCATGTGAATGAAATGAAAGTGATAGGTTTGTCTAGAATAATATAGCACTCCAATGCATTGGGTGATGTTAAATCTCATGATATATAACATTGGGATAGGGATTGAACATGATTCATTCATAGTAATTTTTCCATTACAATTTCTTAGTAGTTATCCTTTACATAGGTTTATGATGCGGTGCTTTAAGTTTTTAAGTTCATGAATATCATGTTATATCATGTCACATTATTCATGTTTATGATTCATACCAATTTTATACCCCAATGTTATTCCTATTTCATAATATGTATTACTTTATTATATTTTATTCCCTTAATGGGATTTATATCTCACCCCTTTATTTTTTATGTCCCCAGGTTATCATGTTCTATTTAGAAACCATGGGATTTTAGAAGCATGTTAAAGATGTTTTCAATAATGTTATTTTACCCATGTTCAAGATATTATTCTATCTACCAAATTCCCAAATACACAGGGCTTATTGATCTTTGAGGCTTTATTAAGTGTAATTTTATGTAATAAATTATGTATAAATGTGAGATAAATTGAAGGTTTGTTAAAGCCAATATTAGAGAAAAAAAATTTTTATTTTTGGGATTATGATTAGAAAAATTTAGAAAATTACTTAGAAATAAGACTAAGTATAAGAAAACACCGTTATATTTTGGTAATTTTAGAGTTATTTTTTTATCAATAAAATACATCCAAGTATAAATAATATAATTGTACATGGTTCTAGATAATATATACCTAGTGGTAACAACTCCTACATGGTTTGTCAGGCTGACTCTGCGTAACCTAGTACAGGACAACATGCCTCAATGCACACCTAATTTTACACTCCTAGGTATATTCTTTGGTAAATTCATAAGCTTGTTATGAATAGTTTTCAATAGAAAAAAAAACTCCCATAAGAATATATGTTAGGAAATAGATCATGGATAAAATTGAATGAAACATATAAATTCATAAGTTAAGGAAATAAATGAAATTTTTGAGTTATCCCTTTAATGTCATTGGATTCCATTTTATGTGTCTAATAGTTTAAAAATACTCATCCCCAATTTTTTTTATTATATAAAGAATTCCAGAAATAGGAGGAATCAAGAAAACAATCAATGCAATAGGCAATGTTAAGACTTTCCCAATTATATGACCAACCCAATAAGAGAGAGAATTGAAAACATTACGATTATACTCTCTTAGATAACATAGGTTCTGAATATAACCCTTGATTAGATTGATAATCCAAATCACCCTATGAAATAACATTCTTATATGTAGTACTTTTTTTGATAAATGCCTCTGGTTTTCAATGAATCATTTTATCTCTTAGTCATGGAATAATGGATATACTCTATTATAAATATCTTCCCCATCCTTTAATGTTCTGAAAAATATAATGTTATACATATTTTTTATTATATGGATAGAGAATCTGATCAATGGTGTGCATTGATAAACATTACAATTTATGGGGAAGAGATCAAATTTATGGGGTGGAATGAATTTTGGAAAAAAAATCAATAAATATTTTCGTTACACTATCCATCTGAAAATGGAAATGGACTTCCTTTCCATCAAGCCTGAAGATAATGAATCTATCAAGGAGTATGAGGAAAACATCCCAAAAATTACATAATATGACTTTGGATTTATTATTACCCCTAATGCATGGTTTACTATTTCATTGGTGGGATAAAACATATTCTATTAAGATCCCTAGGAATCTGATACATTGATAGCTTTGAGGAAATTTTATGTTGTGACCTCAAAGATGAAAAGGATATTGGAGAATCTCAAGGGAATCATGGGGGTAAGAAGTGGAAATTGGAGTTTATTTTTTTTTGGTATGATGGATAAATTTAATAGTCCAAAGAAATTTCAATTTCCCACTTGTCAAAGGTGTGAAAAAACGCACCCTAGAAATTGGATAAGGGTGATGAGGAAATACCTTAGGTGAGGGAAGGAAGGACACCTAGCAAAATATTTTCAACATGATAAACCAACTACTTCATTGGAGGAGAGAAATTCTATTCTCAACCCTCATCGCATTGTTCATTTATTCAACTTCAAGTAACAGAATAAATTTTCAAAATAATTCACTAAGCCAATGGTTTTTGGAGATAAAAAATAACCTCCAAGGAAGCAAGGGAGATCTTTTTCCATCATAGCCACTATGGTTGTTCTTGACAAGAATTTGGGGATAGGTATGCTAGTTATTCCATCAAGGATTGTGAACATACATTTTGATTATGGTTCTATGCATTCCGTAATATCATAAAATATTTGTAGAACTATTCAAACACCACAAAAAAGAATGGAAGTTTAGTTATCGATGAAAATGGAAAATAGGGAAATTATTGTATTTGGAGTATATAAGTCCTCATCAGTCATAATTTTTCAGCTGAAATTTACATAAAATCTTTTTATACTCTATTTGGTGTAATTTTGTACAACTATGGATATGAATTTTATTTCCCTATATAGAATCAACATATATTTCCATGAGAGGGGAATTACTCTCTGTATCGTGAATCAACCCCCAATTCATTACAAATTAATGAAGGAGGAGAAATATTCTTTTTCATGAACATATGAATAATTGGTATTGTTACCCTATGAGAAAGTGTATCAAGATAAAATGATTGAGTATAAGGAAATAACCATCCAAAAATACATGCCTATTTTGAAGAAATATGCTGATGTGTTTCTGGAGGAACTTCCTGTTCTTCTTCATAGCCAAGATGATGTATTTTCAATCGAGATTAAACCTTAGTTGTTACCATTATCCAAGACTCTGTATAGAATGGGTTTTTTGGAACTATATTATTTTAATAAAAAAAACTATAGGATAATCTAAATAAAGCGGTAAAATACCCAAGTGCTTCTCCATGGTGTGCACAAGTCCTCTTCATCATAATGAAGGACATTTTAATGCGCCTTCTCATTTATTATTATGATCTAAATGAGATCATGATAAATAATAAGTATCCTCTTCCAAAAATTGATGAATTGTTTAATTATCTATGTGTATCACAATACTTATCCAAGGAGGATATATGTTCAAGATATTAGTATGTTAGGGTGAAGAAGGTGGATATCCACAGGACTACTTTTTGTACATGGTATGGGAACTCTATGTTCATAGTAATGCCGTTTTGACTCGGTAATTCTCTAGAAATATTCATTGACATGATACATAGATTCTATAGAGATTACCTTGACAACTACGTGGTATTATTTCTTGATGATATTCCAATATAATCCATAATAAAGGATGATCATGAGGAGCATCTGAGTACTATGCTAAAGAACTTTGAAAAGAGAATATTTATGAAAAGTACAACATATGTGATTTATTCTTGAAGGAAGTCTCAATATAGGGAAATTTCATTACAAGAAATGGGATATATATGGAACCTTCAATGATAGAAGAAATTAAAAGAAGGTTGATTCCAAAATATGTAATAGATATTCATAGTTTCCATGGATTAGTTGTGTATTATTGCCAGTTTGTTAGAAATTTCTCATGATTTTCAAACCCTCTAACCAAGATAACTCATAAGGGAGTTAGGTTTTCATTCAATGATGAATGTGGAAAGAGCTTCATGGATTTGAAAATGAGGATTTTTACCCCCCCCCCCCCCCGAGAATTACACTACCCACTATTTTTCAAATTTTTAGGGTATTTAGTGATTATTTAAAGAAAGGATTGGGATATGTGTAAATGTAGAATGACAGTCATAGCCTATGACTCAAGGTAATTGAAAGTTCACAAAAAGAACTGTATAACACATGATCTAGAGTCTTTTGTAGTAATATTATTTTTGAAAATATCATGGAATTATCATTTTAGGGATATGTGTGAAATATATATGGATCACCAAAGCCTCAAGTATATATTCACACAGAAAGAGCTAGATATGGGCCAAAAAGGATAGTCATAGTTGATCAAGGACTATGAATTATCAATCCATTACCATATTAGGAACAAAAATAATGTGGTGGACTCTCAAAGTAGATAGTCTCTATCAATTATATCATTAATGATATTTGATATGGATCTGATCTTCTGGGATTTGGAAAGGATAGATATGGGAATCACAATAGAAGGAACATCATAAATCCTTTCACAAATTATTTCTCAATCGTTCCTTAAGGAAAATATAATGGATTCTTAGAGAAATGATGTGGGAATTTATAAGAAAGTTAAATATATAAGGAATGAAAAATCTTCAAAGATCAAATTTAATGAATAATGATTATTGATATTTGGGTCAACACTTTGTGCACCATCAAATCCCGATTTAAAGACAGAGTTGTTGGAAGATGCACATAGCTCAACCTTTTCCATCCACCTAATAAGCATAAAGATGTATCGAGATATCTAATAACTCTAATGGTGGGACAATATGAAGAATGTTATTAAATAATATAGTTCATGATGTATTATATGTCATTAATTGAATGAAAAAAAATGAATAAAATCTAAGGGGATGTTGCAACCATTACCCATAGCTATATGGACATGGGAAAACATCACCATGAAATTATCCTCCATCCTTCCAAATACATCCAGAGGTAATATTTCTATATGGGTTATGGTGGAACATCCTATAAATACTATTCACATCATTGGGATTCTATAGTATTTCTCACTTGATCAACTTGAAAGTATATACATTAGAGAAGTGGTGAGGATGCGTGGAACACCACTATTGATTATATCTGACTGAGATCCAAGATTCACCGTTATGTTCTGCAAGAGCCTCTAACATTCTCTAAATATAGAGTTGAACTTCGTCATGACATATCATCATAAAAAGGATGTCTAGTCTGA
Organism: Viscum album; assembly: GCA_963277665.1. NCBI lineage: Eukaryota > Viridiplantae > Streptophyta > Magnoliopsida > Santalales > Viscaceae > Viscum > Viscum album. The sequence continues at coordinate 193,193,877 of OY728146.1, read as the reverse complement.
GTGGAATATCAAGACACTTGAGGAAAAGTTGAGATAATGCTAAATTGACTTAAAAGGAGGATGGGACTAACATCTTCCTCTAGACGAGTTCTCTTATAACAACAGTTTCCACTCAAGAATCAAAATAGATCCCTATAAAGACCTATATGGAAATAGATTTAAAACATCATCATGTTAGGATGAATTTTGGGATTGAAAACTGATATTTCTTGAAATGGTCGATGAAATTTTAGATAATGTTAGGATGATTCAGCAGTACATCAAGGATTCTCATAGTTGACGAAATAGTTATGTTGTTAATCATCGATGAGACCAAGAGTTTGATGTTCGAGACATGGTTTTCATCCTCATATATCCATGGAATAAAATTAGGATATTTGGGAATAAGGTAAAGTGTAGTCCAAGATACACCGTCCCCTTTGAGATCCTTGCTCACAACAGAGTGGTGTCCAATCAACTAGAACTCTTACTAAACCAATATCAAGTACTTAATGTATTCCATGTATTCCACTTGAGAATGTACATACCAAAACTCTCACATGTAATAAATCCATATTTGGTGCTTTTGGATAATGATATTTCTTATGAGGAGAAGACAATGAAAATCATAGATCATAGAGACAATGTTCTACAAAATAAGACAATAAAACTTCCCACAGTGATGCAGAGAAACCACAAGTTTTGAGAAGTAATATTGGTACTAGATAAGGTGATAAAGGACAGTTACCCTCAACTGTTTTAGTGTGGGAAAAAATGGAGATCATAATTTCTTAAGTGGGAAGATTTTAACGACCCAAACTGTTATAAACAAAATTACCCTAATGATTTAATTAAATTAAACAATATTTAATATGGTTATAGAAAACACATGAACTTATTTGGTTTTATTATATAAATTTGTATTTAAATTAATGTTCTGAATCTCTAACATTGATAAAATAGTTGTTGAATAGTGGTCACATGATTAGTATAAGTATAGTTTTTTTAATAAGTGTAATTGACACAGAAAATGTAAGTGATGGCCTCAACCAGTAAGATAGTACCCTATGAATCACATATAACAGAGCTTAAAAGGGTCATAGAATCACTGAGCTTTCCCCTTGACCATCCTGAATCTTATATCCAATAACTTAATGATGATATAAACTAGACACGGGGTAAGTTCAAGCTCATCGAAATCATAGCTCTAACCTTGTACGCCAAACTACCCCCCTGAAAGTCTCCCGATCACACACCATACTCAAAGGGTGTTTGTTGATTTATTAAAGGGGACTATATTAAGACACTATAAATATTAGTATGTAAATTTTTTTATAGAATAATTAATAAATTTTCTTCTTATTATTGTGACTTTATAAATTATTTTTACTTTGATAGAATCAAACACAAACAGTATTTTTGGGAAATTTTCAAATTCAGTTAATGACTTTATTTTTATGAAATAATGTGTTTTTCAAATAAATAATATTTTAATAATTTAATATTATTAATGAATTTTTATTAAATATGAACGATCATATAATTTTTATGAATTCAAATTTAATTTTTATAAGGATCCCAAAACTGTTATTGTCAAAAAAAATCACCATTTCTTAATAATTGTCGATTTCTTTTTAAAATTGAAAATTCAAATATTTATAAAATTATTTATATAAAATGAATATTATTTTTTTAATAATAATGTCGAAATTTTCCAATAGTGAGTTTTTCAAAATTTCTTGAGATAGCCGAATCTCCAAGTAAAAATTAAATACCATATAAATATACATTGTGTATTATAACATCATAATGACCCAAAAGTGACGTCATAAATACTATAAATGGGATACATGACCAAATATATTTTACCCCTTTAAATTAAATATTTTTTATGCTTATTTTAGTAAATTTATAAAGCCATTATAAATCCTCCAAAAACATTAATATATTTTATGGTTTTAAAATCCTTTCTTTAAGAGTATGAATCCCCTCCACATAATCAAGGGTATTATTTTTTATATTCAGACCATGGTGTTTTAAAATAATATAAAATAATCTCATTTTATAGAAACCATGGAAAAACAATATATTAATGTATTTGGTTTTGGTTATTTTATTATATAAAGTAAAAAACCCAAGTTTGAAAAATAATAAGGAAATGATGACTCATTTAACATATAAAATCACCCAATATCACATTTACCTCCCCTCCAAATTCATATTGAACGTCCTTAATCTAACTCCCCATCTCTAGAATCCTCCCAAGGTTCCCCTAATAATTCATTTATCTCCTTCTAAACAATTAGAGTCATATACTTAAGTAAGTGATTTCTCTCTTCTCAATTTCATCACATATTTTATGTTATGCATCTAAATTTTATTTTGTTAACTTAGAGATATGTTCTTCAAAATACCCCTTAATTTCCATTTTATTAATAAATTATGATATACCCCTTTCACTATAATTAATATCATCACTGAACCTTTATGTACAATTGTTACCTTGCCAAAATTTAGTAATACATCCTCTTGTTCTCCTATTATTTAAAGTTCCTTTATTATCTTATGCCTAATATTTACAATTCCTAATGTTGGGATATTCCATTACATGTCCATGTTTCTTACTATTTTATTTCAAAATTATGATAGACCCTTTTCTCTCTCCTAAACAATTTTTAGTAATTTTTATGTAACATCATTTTGCTACCGAAATTTTATCATGATTTTTCGAACCAAAAAAATCATATAAGGAATACCATACCCAATTTATATCAAGTATATTCAAATTTATAAACATATAATTATTTGAAATGGTAAATATATATATATATATATATATATATATATGTATTCCACCCTTTGTGATCATGTAATAAAATAAGATAATGAATGAATCCTTGTTTTATGATATATGTGACACACTTAATAATGAGAATGAAATGAATGTGACAGGTTCACATAGAATTATATAAAGCTGTAATGAATTGAGTAATATTTATTATCATGAGACATAATTTTTGGATAGGGAGTGAACTTAATTCCTTTATTTGTATTTTTTTACTATGTTCGCTTGGCAGTTATCCATGACTAATATTTATGATGCGGTGTTTTATGTTGTTTCCACATTTCCCATGTTACCTTTATTAATATAATGTTATAACATGTCTCATTCATCATTTTTATGATTCATACTCTTTTTATGAGACAATGATATGCCTATTGTATAAAATTTTTTTCCATATGCCATTTTATTCCCCTGACGGGATTTATAGCTTACCCCTTTCTTATGTATGTCCCTAGTTTATCCTGTGTAGTTTTAAAGTCCATGGAATTTTTGAAGCCTACTAAAGAAATTTTCAATAATGTTGTTGTATCACATGTTCAAGAGATTATTCTAAATACCCAATTCCAGAATACAGGGTAATTATTGATCATTTGGGTTATATTAATTGTAATCTAATGTAATAAAAAAATTAAATGTGAAAAAAAGTTCATTGTTTTTATAATAATCATAGTTGAGTTCTAACAATATCATTATGATATAGACCCTTGTTATCAAAGTAATAGATGGTCTTAATCCATCTAATGGTCTGATAATACTAAAAGGAAAATTTTGGTAGGGCCCCCCATAGAGGGATTTATACCCATTTTTAAATTAATATAGGATTTAAAGGGTGCGTGATTATTTTTATAGACCATTAAATTATCTAATGAGGTAGTAGACGGAGCCTAAGTAAATAAGAATCCATGGTGTGTGGAATGGGTAAATTGGTTCCCAAATATAGGACCTAGGTGAAGTGGTCCCCATGTAGGAGGCCTTGGAATATAGGCACCTAAGTATGAGAATTGGGTGAATTGAAAACCAATTATGTTACATGGGTTAATAGACACCTAGGTAAGTAATCAAATTGAATGGGGGAACCCGGATTGGTGACCAGGGTGAATGAGACCCTAGGTGTGTGAGTTGAGAATATCCCTTTTGGAAGGAAATGTTTGTAGATCCTTCTATGGAGAATGGGGAACATTTTATATGGGTAAAAGATCTAATGACACCCTAACCTAGAAGCAAGAGTGAACAGGTATTCAATTGGGTTTCCTCAATGAGTTTAGTTAGTTCCTTTGAGTAAATAGTGGGCATGACCATTTTCTAGGGAGTTATTCACTAAGGTGGAACACCCTAGTTTTTTTGGAGAAACTCTTAGGTAGGTTGATTCACCTTGATCCAAGTCATGGATTAGTAAAATTCGTTATTTATATTCATATTTAATTTAAATATACAATTAACATTGGATTCCTTTTCCCCCTTAGTTTGAAGTCAAATCCTCTAGAATGGAAGTTTGAAGGAGATATGTGTGGATTTATAGGATCTCAATTGTTACTGGTTGTCCTCCTTCCATATAATTTCTCTATCCCTCTCACTTTATGTCACTTAATATATGAAATTTTGTGGTATAGGGGTCGTTATATAGGCATCAAGGGTTGACCACCCTAAAAAATTTAGTCACCACCATAGAAACACAGTGCATTTAAGTGGGGAATACATAATTATCATAGATAAAATTTGATCATGAAACACAGTGAATAGTTAAATATAACTAGGTGTATGGTATATGTGGATTTCATAATGAGTTGGGTGATTAGCTTTATTCCCACCCCTTTTAAAATTTACACCCTTACAAGGAGTGTATAATTCCTCATTTTCCAAAATATGATTGCCAAAAAAATCCCCACACCCCTCATAATTAGATCTAATGATCATGATGTGGATAAAATTCTAAGGTAATTATATAACATAATCATTAATTGGGTTTAGAGTATGTGCTCATGTAAAATATTACTTACACGATCTATCTAGAACATGTTATTCAACATGAATTTCTCATCATAGTCAACCAAATATAAATTTTGGGGACCCCTTCCATGAACATGCATCATTCATTCTAGGAAAAACTTGAATATTATGGGCTCTCTTTTTTCTCAATTCTTGTGTTGAACATTGTATGAATTTAGTTCCAGAATATTTTTTTGTATAGGGACTGAGTAAGAAAGAACAATAATAGAGCATGAGTGATAATGGATGAATTGTTGAGTATGTGAAGCCTATGTGATAAATATAGGAATGGATAGTTTCACCAAATGACCTAGGTGGATGGTCATGAGAATGATCATCTAGGAATGTTGAGATAAGCACTATCATCTGAGAATCATGATATAAGTGCATGTAGATGGGTTAATTTTCCTTCTTAGTGAAGTTTTTACCCACTTTTTTATGCTTTCTCATTAAAAATCAAACCCACATTCCTTTTGTATAATTTCAATTTCACTATGATTCTAATTTTATGAAATTATCTCATAGCAAATGATTATATCATGAAATTCCATCTCTACTGACATAGTGGATGCTCTCATTCTGAAAATTATTGATATAAATGATCTTTTTTCACAACGTCCTACCATGCCTTACCATTAGGAACTTGAAAATATTATAAATAGAAATATAATCAACTATCCATAATCAGATATATTTTCTCTATACAGGTTTTGATGTTCAAATAATTTACTAATTATGATGTCATTTTTCAACCTTCCCATCACATGAATCATGTCACTAAGAGGCATTACATGGAAAAATAAATCTCACAATAGAAAAATAATCTAAAAGGGTAGTGATAAGGAGTCATAATTCATGTCTCATTATCATATAATAGTGATAAATGAGCCTTAAGTTTATTCAACCATTAATAGATCCTCTCTATAGAGCTAAAAAAGAGGATATAGACTTTAATGGGAGCCCTAACCTTAGGGAAATTTCATTAATGAATTTTCATGGCCCTACTAGGTGAACTGTATATACACTAGGTTCGATGTCTATTTAGTAGAGGTTTGATTTGTGAGACTATCTAGAATTCATAACCCTTAATTAACCCCTATCCTAACATAATTTTTGTTTTCTTCAGTAAGTGGTTAACTAAGACCATATCCTTCGACCTATCACATGAGGAAATGGTTATAAGTATCTAGGATATTCAAAAGATCAATAGAGTCCCTATTCTTAGAGAAATGTATGATTATTTTCTACATAACAACAATTCTTGAGATAATGGTGAGTGAAATCACATTTTATTGACTGATTTGTTTGAATCTAGATGAATAAAATATAAAGATACAAGTTTATTAATCTCTTAATATCCCATTAAATTTCAAGATAAATGTACATATAGTCCTCTGAAAACTGAGTATAAGGACCCATCCTTAAAACATTACATAATATTTAATTAAATGGATAATTCACATTGAGAATCTTCTTAGGTTTAGAGTTTTAGAGAATTAGGCCATAACTATTACAATACATCTCAAAATTTACAAATTTGACACTTCTACTCAGTTTCCATTTTATTCGTAAAATAAAAACACTTGAAAAAAAGGGTCATGTCTAGTTCAATGTTTTAGACAACAAGACTTTTCATTGATCCCATCCTTGACCCTATTCATATTTAAGTCCTGTGAAAAACATTTCAAAATTTGGGTTGAGCATAAAAAGCTCAGTAAGGGTTATAAAACAAAGAGAGAAATATTAGTTCATAAATACATACATAACATATGCTCTTTAACATACATCATAAAATCATAAGATTTATGAAAATCACAAAGTAATCACAAATCATAAAGATAAATTGTGGAAACTATAACATACTTACGTTGAAGCTTTCACAGCCACATAGGGAGTTACATTTGGAACTCCCATAATAGTATATTCTCTAAATCTCTAAGGATAAATTTAAACATTTACCCCCATAATATTACCCAATTAATTGGAAAGATATCTTGGGATCAGCCTCCCTAGTTTTATCCTAGTACCACCAGTAGATGTAAACAAGGTCCAAGAACCATAACATATTCACAACACATAAAATAAACATAAAGGAAAGATAACACTTCCACATTTCAATAACAATATATAATTTAAATATATTGACATAATCAATCCATTATCAAAACCATTTTAAATAAAAAAAATATGTAATAGAGTATATGGTATCTATTTTCTTTTTAATAACATTACAGCTTGTTAAGGAAGCCATAGATCAAATAAAACTTGCGTCGGTGGAAAAGGTCATTGTCACCGCTTACGTTGAAAAAACATTATTTTTTTAATTTATTAAAACTCCTCATAGAAAAATATCCACATTTAATAAAATAAAAATTCAAAGGTTTTTATGCAACATATAAAAATAGTCATGTATAAAACAAAATATGCCTCAATGATTGGAGATTGAGACGAAGTCCCTTACCTCGTGTCTGACATGACCCGTTCATTCTTTAATCTCCTGAATAATAAACTAAAGATAATTTATAATTTCTTAAGAACATTTTTAAAGTTTATTATTCCTTTTATATCACTTATTACCATGTTATAAACATTATGTAATCATTTAAGTTAATAATGGTCATTTTGTTTATATTTGGTACTTGAGACAAAAATGAACTCCTTATAATTACAAGTTGTCCAAGTGGTCAAAAATAAAGTATCTCCAGAATGATATTTATGATTTAGATATCATATATATCATATATATCCTGTATATATTTGTATTTATAATAGTACAAAACATTTGGAGATAAGAAATGAAATACCCCGTTCATGGAGACGGTAAGCCGTACGTACGCATGAACGCTACTTTAATTTATATTTCATATTTCATGGAATGAAAACATAATTATACAAAGGTATATTATAATTCCAGTATAATATCATATATAATTTCATTAACTCCATCATTTATACATTCTACATATGGAATGAATGAGTCATATCACTTTTAGGGCGCGGTAGTCCGTACTTCCAAAAATGAAATTATCATATTTACCCACTATGAAAACCATAAAAGTATTCTATAAATGAAAAATAGAGAAGCATAAATATAATATATATCACATATAAATTCAGTTCTATATAAATGGCCACCATAAGAGGTGGTTGGAGAAGATTTAATAGTCATCATTTCGTGATATAGTAGTTCATTGTCCATAGAGACAATATGTTCTTTACCCATTAGATGGAGGTGTGTGTAAGTGTAGTTCGAATACATCTCATAACAACATCCTAGTATATTTAATATAGTGGTGTTATTATAAAATAAATATTTAATTAATTATAGGGGTTCTAGAAGCAAAATAAAAGAAATTAACTTAATAGAAGATGTTACCTTTAAATCGTGTAACTCTCCTTGGTTTGAACCAAAAGGATTTATTGAAGTTCCTTCCGCCTAAGGTAATACTTCTAGGTTTAAGAGAGGGACATAGAGAGATTAATTGGTTAGAGTTTGGACGATCCAAGAGGATTAAGAGGTGTGATTAATGGGTTATATGTGAGGCCTTTTTATAAGGGGGAGGAGGGGCTCTTTATGAATGTTTGAAAATATATATAATTATTTAATTATTTTCCATATCTAAAGGTCAAAAACTCATTAAAGTCAAATATAAGATGAATAATGTATTAAATAAAATAATCCAATAATAATTGGATAGGTTTTGGATATTGTTTTAATTTTGATAATCTTATTTATTTAAAACATTCATTAATTAGGTAAACACTCCATCATTATTATGTCATTGATAATTTTATTTATTTGATGTCTAAAAATTATAAAAAATATCATGATGTAGGAAATATTGTTATATTTCAAATGAATATTTATAGATGAAGATATAACTTATATAACCACATGTAATAAATGATTTACTAAAAGATATATGTTTATGTCATTTTTGTCCGTTAAATTAATTATTATAAAGTGTCATTATCACTCCCAATTGGCTCCATGGGGTCCCAAAATAGACCCAAGGATTTTCATGGTTGGAATTGTATCAGTAAAAAGGATTATAACACATATTATGGTAATTTAATATTATTATAATATTATTTTGTACCCTTATTTCCTAGATTTCCCATTTAACACTGGTAAATAAAGTATTTACTAAAGTAAATATTCCTAATTTATAAAAATAAAAATACCTATATACAAAATTTGGACCTCTTGATTCCAAATATGGAATCCATTTTTTTAAATTCAAAACATAGAAGTGGCAGAATTTAATTTGAAATTTATTCTTGCTATCAAAATAAAAAAGTGTGTTTTTAAGAAATAATAACTATCAAAAGATTGACACTTGTTTATGTCCAATTTCAAAGTGAAATTACTTCCAATGACCAAGATTGGATTAAATGGTAATAAAATAATATAATTAGAGTTTAAAAGCAATTATAAAGATAATATAACCATATAATTAAATTAAATTAAAATTTAGTTTTGAATTAAAATACAGTATTTTTTCACATTTCATTAAAAAATGAATTTTATCAAAAAAATACCAAAAAAATTACCCAATGTAAATTTTGATCTCCTAATTCTAAAAAAGAATTTTATTTTGTAAAATATAACATATAAAACAGACCAAACTATATTTAAAGAGGTTTCTCCATCAAATGTAGGTAAATTGACCTTTTAATTTATATTTGAGTATTTATGCTTAAAATCGGATTCTTTATTTTTTTAAGATGCTAAAATTTATTGGATAAATGTAGAAACATTTAACCAACATGTATATTAATATTGTAGTTAGTTATTTCCATTCTCACCAATAAAATGACTAGGTGTTAACTACCATTTAAAATAATATTATATTATTATATTTCTGTATGACCGAACATTGTGCGCAACGTAAGATTACAAGGAAACCTGTTGTTGCGTATCGGGTACTCCATCAAACATAGAATTCCATTTAAAGTAAAATTAATATTTAATTCAAAAATATTAATAAATATTAAAATGTTATATTATTTATTTACCTGGGATGTTATATCCTTCCCCCCTTTTGGGAATTTTCCCCCCGCAATTCTATTCACTTATAAAATAAGTGGGGATATTTATCTCTCATAGCATTTTCATATTACCACGTTGTCTCTTAAACCATATTGTTTTTACACAAAACTATAACCTAATGAATTAACATATTCTATAACACTTGATCTCTTTGGTCAATAATATGGACTGGTTGTTCCTCATAAGAGAGATTCACTTCCAACTGAACTACCTCTGGGCTCAAAACATGAGATAGATCTGTCATATACTTTCTCAACATTGAAACATGAAAAACATTGTGTACCTAGGATAAACATGGAGGAAAATCCACTCTGTATGCAACTGATCCATTATTCTTTAGGATTTCATAAGGTCTAATGATCCTCAAACTCAACTTTCCCATCTTAACAAAACGCATCATACATTTCCATAGAGAAACTTTGAGAAAGATGTGATCTCATACCTCAAAATAAAGACCCTTCCTATAGTTATCTGCATAACTTTTCTACATGATCTGAGTTGTTATCGTGTGCTTATGAATCAACTGAATTGTCTTTGTTCTCTCTTCTGATAATTCTAGTCCCATCAGCTTCCTTTCACCTACTTCATCCAAAAAATTTGGTGTTCTAAAAAATTTCCCATATAATGCTTCAAATAGAGCCATCTGTATATTGGAATGAAAACTATTATTATAAGAAAATTTAAATAATGAAATTTGTTGGTCCTAACTTCCCTAATATACCACTGAACAAGCACGTAACATAACTTCTAATGTATGAATTGTTTATTCTGACTACCCATCTGATTGAGGATAAAGAGTTTTACTAAAATTTAATTTAGTACCCAATGACTTCTGAATGCCTTTTTAGAAGTTAGAAGTAAATCTAGGATCATGATTAGATAAAATCAAGAGGGGAACTCCATGAAACCTAACTATCTCTTTAAAATACAACAAAGAAATTCGATCTAGAGAAAAATTATCTCCAATAGGAAGAAAATGAGCATATTTAGTTAATAGATCAACAATAACCCAGATTGCATTATTATCCTGTTGACAAGTCAAACACTTCATAGTAAAATAAGAAATATCTCTTTTCATTCCATACCACCAATAATACTCCGGAATATCTCTGTATATCTTAGAAATTCCAGGACGAAATGAAAACATAGAACTATGAGCATCACATAACGACTCATTATTCAACTTTGAATCACAAGGCATGAAAAATCTCTTCCCAAATGTCAAAACACAATCATTATCAATGTTAAAATTAGGAAACTTACCCTTCTGAACCAACTCTACCCTTTTCAGTAACTCCCTATCTTCCTTTTGTGCTTTTTTAATTCTGTCTAATAGAGATGATTTCACTGACACCTAAAACAAAACAGAGGAATTTATTGCACCAACAACTTCTATGCCAAAGTTCATCAAATCATTAATCAAAGGATCTTGTTCAAAACTTAACACGGTTAATTTAGCATTATTTTTTTGACTCAAAGGATCATCCAATTTATTTTTTTACAAATGGTAATTGATTTTACAATAATAATCCTTGATTAATTCCAACCATCTCATTTGTCTCATGTTTAATTTTCCAATGTGAATATATACTTTAAAAAAATTGTCAGTAAATATTTCACATTTTACTCCATAAAGATGATGCCATAAAATTTTTAAGGCAACAACAATAGTAGCTAATTCCAAATCATGTGTAGGGTAATTTAACTCATGAGGATTCAACTAATGTGAAGCATAAGAAATTACCTGATCATTCTGAAATAGGACACAACCAAGTCCTTTCTTGAAGCATCACTGTAGATAACAAACTCACCATTTCTAGAACGCAGTTCCAAAATTGGAGCATTCACCAATCATATTTTCAATTCCTAAAAACAATCATCACATTATTTTCTATAGATTAACATAACATCTTTTTGAGTTAACTTAGTTAGTGGGCTAGATAACCTTAAAAAAAATTCAACAACACTCCAGAAATAACCTTCCAAACCAATAAAACTGCAAATCTCAGTTATATTTTAGGGTCTCTTCTATTATTTAACATCTTTTGTTTTATCAGGATCAACATTTATTCTATTTTTTTAGACAATGTGACTAGGGAAAGAAATTTTTTGTAACCAAAACTCACACTTGATGAATTTTCTATATAGTTTATTTTATTTTAATGTTTTCAATAAAACCCTTAAATGATTATCATGGTTAACTTTACTTTTAGAATAAACCAAAATATCTTCAATAAACAAAAACACCATTTATCACCTGTGTCAACTTAACCATCACTACAATAAACTATTCAATTCTAATTCTGATTAGGATGATGATTTGGAAGGTAATTTCCCTCTGTATGCCTTCTTATCATAGCTACCCAGTTTCGTCTATGAAAAACCATTATAAATAAACATATCTTTGAAGAAGCAACACGGTAATCTTCAAATGCTATATTATTTCAATATTACCATAAATTAAAAATAATTTATGGATATTAATAAAACAATATCCTAACTTCTAAAGCTATATAACCGACATTTGATACCAACTATAAGGACCCAGCCTTAAAACATTACATAATATTGGATTAAATGGATAATTCACATTGAAAATATTTTCAGGTTTAGAGTTTTAGAGAATTAGTCTATAACTATTACATTACATCTCAAAAATTAGAAATTGGACACTTTTACTCAGTTTCCATTTTTTCATAAAATAAAAACTCTTGATAAAAAGAGTTATGTCTATATCCATGTTTTAGACAGCATAACTTTTCCTTGATACCATCCTTGACCCAATACATCTTTATGTCCTGTGAAAAACATTTCAAAACCTGGGATGAGCATAAAAATCTCTGTAAGGTTTATAAAACAGAGAGAAAAAACATTAGTTCATCAATATATACATAACATAAGCTCTTTAACATAGCTAATGAAATAATAATACTTATGAATATCATATAGTAATCATAAATCATAAAGTTAACTTATAGAATCCATAAAATACTTATGTTGTAGCATTCATAGCCACATAGGGAGTTACATCTGGAATAATCATCATAGTATATTACCTAAATCTCTTAGGAGAAACTTTATCGTTTACCTCTGTCACGTTACCCAGTGCATTGGAGAGATATCTCGGGCTCACTCACCCTAGGTTTATCACAGAACCACCTGTATACGTAAACAATTCCCAAGAACCATCACATATACATAACACATAAAAAATATAAATAAAAGATAAAACATCTAGATTTCAAAAAATATATATCATTTAAATATATTGACATTATAAATCCATTATCAAAACCATTTTCAATACCAAAATATGTAATAGAGTATATGGTATTTATTTTCGTTTTAAAAATATTACGGCTTGTTAAGAAATTCATAGATCAAATAATACTTGCAGTGGTGGAAAAGGTCTTTGTTACCGCGTATATTAAAAGTGACATTTTTTGTCATTTTGTAAGATACCTTGTAGAAAAAAAATTCCCTTGGAATTAAATGAAAATTCAATGGTTTTTATACATCGTATAAAATAATGTCATGTATAAATCAAAATATGCCTCAATGAAATGAGATTGAGATGAAGTTCCTTACCTCATGTCAAATATGACTCTTTCATTCTTTAATTTCCTGAATAATAAACTAAAGATAATTTAGACTTGATTAAGAACATTTTTCAAGTTTATTATTCCTTTTATATCACATATTACCATGTTATAAACATTATGTAATCATTTAGGTTAATAATGGTAGTTTTGTCGATATTTGGTACTTGAGTCAAAAATGAACTCTGTATAATTACATGTTCTCCATGTGGTCAAAATTCCATTATCTCTATAATTATATTCATAATTTAGATATATATATATATCATATATATCATGTATATATATGTATTTATAATAGTACATAATATTTTGAGATAAGAAATGAAATGCACCGTTCATGGAGACGGTAAGTCGTATGTACGCATGAACGCTACTATCATTTCTATTTCATATTTGATGGAATAAAAAAAATAAAACATATTTATATTATAATTCAATTACAACAACTTATATAATTTCATTAACTCTATCCTTTATACATTCTATGTATGGCATGAATGAGTCATATCACTTTGAGGGGGCAGTAGTCCGTACGTCCTCAAATACAATTATCGTATTTACCCACTATAGAAACCATAAAAGTATTTTATAATTGAAAAATAAATAATCATAAATATTATATATATCACATATAAATATAGTTCCATATTAATGTCCACCATAATAGGTGGTAGGAGAATATTGGGCAATCATCATTTCATGATGCAGTAGTTCGTCGTCCACAGAAACAGTATGTTCTTTACCCATTAGATGGAAGTTTGTGTAAATGTTGTTTGAATACTTCACATAGAAACATCCTAGTATATTAATGATACAATTTGTTATTAAATAATTAAATAAAAAGAGTTTAGGGTATAGAGAAGTAAAATAAAAAATAACTTAAGAGAAGATGTAACCTTTAAATCGGGTAACTTCCATTGGTTTGAACCAAAAGAATTTATTGAAGTGACTTCTGCCAAAGGAAAGGCTTATAGGTGTAAGAGAGGTATGTAGGGAGATTAATTGGGAAGAGGATGGATGAGACAAGGGGATTGAGAGGTTTTAGTAACGGGTTAGAGGTGAGGGATTTTTATAAGGGGGTGGAGGGGTGCTTCAGGAAAGTTTGAAAATATTATTTTATTGTATAATGATTTTCAGTTTATAAAGGTCTGAAGAACATTAAAGTAGAAGATACAATGACTAATTTTATAAATAAAATCATCCAATAATAGATGTATAGGTTTTACACTTTGTTTTAATTTTTACATTCTTATTTATTTAAATCATTCATTAATGAGGTTAACACTCCATCATTATTGTGACATAAATAATTTTATTTATTTGATGTCTAAAAATTATAAAGAAATTATCAACATATAGGAAATCCTTTTAGATTTCAAATGAATATTTATAGTCAAATATATAACTTATATAACCCTATGTAATAATTTATTTACTAAATAATATGTGTTTACATCTTTTTTGTCTTTAAATTAATTAATATAAAGTGTCATTACCACTCCAAATTGGCTCCATGGTGTCCCCAAATCGACCCAATGATTATGATGGTCAGAAATGTATCATAAAATAGGATTATGACACATATTATAGTAATTTAATATTATTATAATATTATTTTTTACCCATATTTACCAGATTTACTATTTAACCATGGTAAATAAAATATTTACTGAAGTAAATATTCATAATGTATAAAAGTAAAATTTACCTATTTACACAATTTGGAACTCTTGATTCCAAATATGGAATATATTTTTTCAAATTCAAAACACATAAGTGGCAGAAATTAATTTAAAATTAATTCTCGTTGTCAAAAAAGTGTTTTTTTAAAAAATAACTATCAAAAGATTGACACTTGTTTATGTCCAATTTCAAAGTAAAATTACCTCCAATGACCAAAATTGGATTATATGGTAAAAAATCAATATAATTACACTAAAAAACGAATTAATAAGATAATCTAACCATATAAATAAACTCCATTAAAAGGCAGTTTTGAATTAAAATACATTATTTTTCAGTATTCCTTAAAAATGAATATTATCAGAAAAATACCAAAAAATTACCCGAAGTAAACTTGGATTTCCCAATTATAAAGAAAAATTTTATTTTGTCCAATATAATATATAAAAGTGAAAAAAACATGATTTAATGATGGTTCTCCATCCAAAGGTGGTAAATTGACCTTTTAATGAATATTAGAATATTTATGATTAAAATCTGATACTTTCTTATTTTAAGCCGGAAAAATTTATTGGATAAATGTAAAAACATTTAACAAACATTTATATTCATATTTTAGTTATTTATGTCTATTATTGGCAATAAAATGGCTAGGCATTAACTATCATTTAAAATAATATTATCTTATTATTTTTTTAGTATGACCCAACGTTGTGTGCAACGTAAGATTTCAAAGAAAGTCGTTGTTGTGTATCTGGTATGCCATCGAACATAGAATCCACATTAATATAAAATTAATATTTAATTCACAAATATTAATAAATATAAAACTGTTATATTTTTTATTTACATGGGATTTTACACTGAGTCCCAAAGAAAAGTGACAATGTATCTTACGAAACCATAACACGTTTGGGGCTTAGAATACCTATTAGTGCAATCTTAATGAGAATAAATACATTTTGTGGGGTTATCAAGTCATGTTAGAGTTGCGACATTGATATTCATTTGGAATGATATCTTTTGATGTTTCTCAATGGGTTTCTACATCAATATTATGATTCTTGTATTTTGGTGATATCTTCCACCATTATGAAGGTAGAGCATATATTATCAAGAAGGAAAGAAAATATTGTTGTTAAAACCATGGAGAGACTCTACCAGTTTTTGGTTAATGTTTAGTGGGGAGAAAATCTACATAGAAACTATAGTTGAATGTACTTCCTTCATGCTTGGATAATGACACATCTTGGAGGCTACACCTCAAGGAACACTATTTTAGACATGTGGTTTTCCTATAGGAACATATTTTTGAAATTGAAAGTATGAGGATAATAAATATTTATGACCAATATCTTGATAATATAATTATGATATATTAACAATTAATGTAAACTTTTTATTAGTATCCATATTTAAAATTATTATATGTCACTGACTCCATGGGTAACCTCTTGTATTGAATCTTGTTGTAAGAGGGATTATCCAAAAATAGGGTTAATGGGGTATTCATATGTGAACCATACATGACATCCATATTTAGAAACCAATTTTAGTGAGTAAAAAATATGATCATACCTCCCTATCATGGGGTACATGGTGAACCATTACCTATGATTTTGTGCTACCCAAGCATTCAGGCCACCCAAGCCTTTGGGTAAGTAAGGCCTTCAGGCCACCTCAAGGACTTCAGACCACCTTAAGTGCGAATGTTAACCAGAAACCTATAAGGAACAAGATCTATAGGAGGATAAGCATGGATGTTTCACCACAGGAGAAGCTACACGAATTGCAAGAATGAGAGGGTATGACACCTTCCATCGGGACAAGTCTATGCATGCATGGGATATCCTAGTCAAACATCCATGCGAAGG
The DNA here is from genome assembly GCA_963277665.1 of Viscum album. Classification (NCBI taxonomy): domain Eukaryota; kingdom Viridiplantae; phylum Streptophyta; class Magnoliopsida; order Santalales; family Viscaceae; genus Viscum; species Viscum album. The sequence goes on along the minus strand of OY728146.1, from coordinate 193,176,855 downwards.
TGTAGAGATGATTTCACAATAAAGATGCTAGAGAGAAGATTTTACAAGTAGTTAGTCTAGGTTTTATGTAATTTTTGAAGCCTATGGGCAATGAATTCCTCTAAAGTCGTTGGGCCATGTAAAACTTACACCTACATCCCTTGTAAGGGTTCCACCTCACCCCTTGAAAGGTGGATTATAAAAATAAGTAAAACAAATGAAGGCCTTTGGGCCATTGGATGGATGGTGATGATATGGGGAGTCACCTCATAGAAACATTGACCATTAATCTCAAATAAGATAGAAGTATGGGAGAATCCAATGTGTGAGGATGATATAATCAAATTGGGCTCCATCATTAATGATGGGTAAATATCCACTTTTGAATGTGGTATTGTGGTCTTTGGTCCTTTAGATTAACATTCCCATGAAACATTCTTGAAGGTATTTGTTTGAATAAACCATTTTTCTATATATCCTTAGAGAAATCCCATTTTAAAATGAAATCTCTGATTTAATTGTGATTACATATATTTACACAGCACATACTATTCAAAAAGGTGACTTAATCCCTGAGTACATTCCATTTCTATAAGATTTAGTTATCAATTATTCCCATTTCACTTCTATATTCTAAGTGACACGTGAAATTAAATTGAAAAACATCCATCTTTGGATCACAGAAACTCCCAGAGTTCAAATGGGGAGAAATGAAGTCACCTTCACTAGATCTTCATGGTCATGGGAATTTTTTTATTTGATTACAAAGAGTATTTATTCATTATAAAGAAGAAATTATATATATATATATAGGAAAATTTTGATGTTAAATAGATATATTTTTATGTATTTGAAACTATTAACTTTTATAAAGAATCCATGGAATACGCCACCCATGAGATAGCTAAAAAATATGTCAAGGAATCACAAATCCTAGATTTTTGGACCCATTTACTATAGGAATATAAGAACATGAGGAATAAATAGAGAAATTGATATAAAAATTATCAAATATGGTGATCATACTTGAGATCATATAATTGATAAATTATGAATTAGTTTCTCGAGTTGAACAGATGTGTCCACTAACAGAATCTAACGTAACTAAATAAGAATGTTTTTGGAAATCAGCCATTTTTCTCATTATAAGTTGTGTGATTTATAGTGTTTGAACTCCTATATCCTAAAATATATTCTTTTTCATTATACTATTAAATTAATTATATCTTATTATGGAAGATTTTCACCTTGTGGGTATTCCTCCCTCTTTTTCTTGAATGTGAAATGAGGATTCAAATTTATGGATGTTCCCATTATTTTTATTTGATGAATTAATAAAAAAATTCTCTTGAACAACTATTATTTTATTTTCTTTTATATCATATCAAATATCAATTTTTGATAATATATGAAACATATAAATAGAAATATTATACAACCTAAATCAACTAAAAAATTATATAAGAATTGATTAGGTAAATCATAACTCTAAAACACTTGAGTTAAAGATGAAAAGTATGATTCCATCCAATGTCTTTTAAACATGTTCCCTTAGATAGATATAAGTGGTCTAGATATAGAGTTATATGTACTAACACCATACGTTGAAAACTTTTCACAAAAAAAAGTACTTGGGCTATAGTATCCTCTTGAGAATGTGCACTTATATGGATATATGTGGGATGAATATGGAAATAAATATATCATAACCACATGTTATGTTATCCCATTTAGATGTGGGACTCCTTAATAACTTAGTATAACCAGAATCATTTAAGGTATTTTTGAATAAGGATTCCAATGTTAAAAAGGGTTCAAGAACCCTAAGATTACAACTTCATGCATTTTCAAAAACCATCTAAACCAATATGATTGGAACATATGGGTGATCCAAATTTTTCATCACTCAAGGAACCTAGTAATCATGGATTTACTTTTTCTTGGTTCATATGGTGGATCCCACATCATTTGTGCCCTTATATTTTATTTTTTACCTAACATTGTTTTAATTTGTGTATAGATATTCTTATAATAAATTAAATAATATTTTACATAGGCCTCCCATTTTGGGTTTTAAACTTGAAAAATTTTATTTTTTTTTATTTTTTATATGAAAAAATGTTTCGTAAGTATTGAAATGTGAAATATTAGAGAATAGATACTCAACTTTTTCATAGGATTCCATTTTTAGCTTTTCAACCGAGAAATAAATATGTCTTACATTTTTCATTTTATGTTATTTCAAGTTGGACCATGAGTCATGTGGCTTAGGGTCACATGAGGAGGAATATATACCTAATTGGAACTTTTCTGGAGGAGAATTTCCAATCATGTATTTTGGATTTCCAAGAGTAGAATATAGACTCATTACTTTTCTCACTTCACCATGATATGAATGGGTGTACAAATTGGATGTCATAATACCTTTATAAAAGTATCCATAGTACACAAATGATTATCTTAAAAGGTAAATTAATCTACATGAAGTGTTGGATTGTGTAATATGTAAATCGTAATAGGAGAATATTTTATTAAATAGTAAATAGAGACATGTGGAAATAATTCAGCCATTAGTAATTGAGTTAATACCACTAAAATGTCCATAAATAAAACATAGGGTTAATGGGGACCTTTTTTCCATGACTAAAATAAGCCTTATGGGTTACCTAGTGACTCAATTTAAACTATGTTACTCACAATATATTCTTAATAGATTCTGTTTAAATCATTCAATCAAAATGTTTCTGATTTTTTTGAATGGGAAAAACAAGAGGTTATAATCATGGATTATGGGATTCCAAAAGGAAAATCTAGTGTTAATTCATTATGATACAAATGACTTGGAAATCTGATGTAATAATTGGGTTCATAGAGAAAAAGATATTATGGAATAGTTTGATCTCCCTATATGTTACACCACCATATATTAAAAGCACTCTTAGGGAAAACAAATATGAAATGAAATCTCATGAGTACATTATCATCAAAAATTTTGGGTCTACTCAATGTGAATAATTATCCTTATTTTAAATATAAATATAACAATACAATAGTTTAATCTTTTTTATTGGAGGTATGGAATATCAAATATAACTTTTTTTAGAATAGTGGGACTAGTGAGCATAGCTTTACATTATCAAGAGCCATGTTTTATCCCCTAAAAGCAATTTGGATTTTTTATTTTTCACTCCAACATGACTAAGACATGAAAGAAAATAGATTCGTGATTTGATACTTAACTTCTTCTCATACTTGCCTTTTCAATTTATAAACCTTACATGTTTTTTCTCTCTTTTATTCACAATTTAATGTACTTTTAATTTGTAAAATTGAATGACAAATCTTATCTTCATATACATGTGACCAATATTACCTTATGTTAAATGGCATATAGGTTTGACTAAAAGATGATATGATTTATACAACAGGGACACAATGAAAACTATAATGAGAAGGATCAATATTTTAATATGAACAATATTAATGATGGACTATGGAGACCAAGATATTTTTAAAAGTTATTAAACACTTGAATAGTCTTTTATGACATATAATTTCCACTATAATATAGAAATTCTATAAAGAACATGTTTTGAATAAGTTTAAAGTGGACATGATCTTTTAAGTTGACTTTTTTATTAATCTGTAAATTATATTCAAACATGCATGATATAATGTGTGGGGATATTTTTTGATGTTTTTTGGTGTAATGAATAATGTTGGAGCTATTTAGGGATTATTTTGAGTGAAAATAGTAAAAATCAATTTGTCTATATTTTATGTAATATTAGTCACACATAAGGGGTTTTAGAACCATGTATGGGAAATCCATATAAAGGCTTCCACATCAATGATCAACGTAAAATGATATTCACCACATAAGGGGATCCAAGGCACATATATAGAACTATATAAGAGTTTTTGATGATGTATGTGTATCCATTAAATGGTGAAACATGATGTAATTGGATTAAAATTATTTACAGGGATCCAAATTTGGATACCCATGTAAAGATATTCATATTATAACATCCTTGATGAAAAATATTAATTTTCTCGGATTAAATATTTCAAATAGAGAAAATCATTAAGATTATGAAAACAAATTTGATAATGGATAAAACAATTCAAAATTGGATTTTGAATCCAGAAAAGGAACATGATGGTTCAATATTTAACTAAAGTGCTGTTGAAAAAGGAATAAAAAGATTTTATGCTGCAAGACCTAGAAATGATTAAAATTAATGAATAATTATAATTTTTAAAAAGAAAAAGGGGTTCAGAAACAATTTAGGGAAGTTACTTGTTTTAATTTAAATTCCAAATTCAAATTCAAACATATATTTCTATTTCATGTGTTTTATAAAGTATAGTATTTCATTCCTAAAAAATAAATGGATTGGAATAAAACACTCTAGAGATTTTATTGTAATTTTTTAGAGATAAAATAAGAAAATTTTATTGTATATTATTCACAAATAGAAGAAGAAACTTGCAAGTCTTCATAAATTAAGAGGGAGAGGGTTTGAGAGTTCTATTTCAATGGCATCTTTGGTATCTTGGTTGGTTAGCGCCACTTGAATATGGTGTTTCCTAATTTTCATTACTATGTTCTTATAAAAAGAGATTAGATTGCTAAATGTAGTCATTTTTCGGTTAATGTGGGATTCTGTAAACCTCGACCTAGGGTGACCAGATCGATTGAGACCACCAGATATTTCCATCCCGCAATAGTTGAGACAAGAGATGATTGGCAGAGCACAGAGATAGTCAAAGAGAATGGTGAATGTAGATCTCTGGTGGTAGCAACAATTAGGAAAAAAAATTATCTATATGTAGTGTTTGAGTTAAATGGAACTTTGAGGACCGTAATGGGGATGGTTGAGGTGAACAGTCAGTATATATCCTCATTAGTAAAGTTAAATATTAATGATCTATGTCACACTTCATCAAAAGAGATATATTTGAGTGGATCTCATCGATTAGAGGTAGTGGTGGTAACCTCATTTGATGTTCTCCATTCTCCAATGGTTTCTTTGGAATATGAGGCTCGTGGGATTCATCAAACTAGTGCTAAATTAGTAGCAGCGGGGGAAATTCAATCTCCTACTAATATATATACATTAATTTGAATATTACTGCGAGTAATTTTACTCTCCCGGAAGATTAAATAGATTCAAATAGAATAAATTTTTTGAAAATGAAGTATTTTATTCCATATCATATTATTAAGAAGGGTGAAAATTTTCTTATGATTACTAAAAAGAAGTCTATATTTGATATATTTAATATTTGAAATTAATCCATTATTTTTAGGTTTCTTTTCCTATTCGTGGAAAGCTTTTTAAATTTAATGATTTATTTCAAAACATAGCTTCTGTCTAGAATTATTCTGATTATAGATGTATAACTATGGGTAGGGCCTTATTCTATATCATTTTCCCATCAATGGAAATGAATCTCAAGTCTATTATGATCAAATCAATTTATTTAAATCCATGTATGATTTTCATTCATGAATGGGATTTTCAGTTCAATCCATTTACTTTAAAAAATACTAGGTCTCAATATTGGATTAAAATTTTTGTTATTAACTGGATCCTATAGAATCCTAAGATCATATTTGATATAGCCTATGATGTTGGTCTTCTAATAAAAATGGATAGATCCATTAAGGAAACCATGTTCAGGAAATTTTCTTAGGTCCTTATGGAGGTTTACATAATAATTTTCTTAATTAATAATATAGTTCTGTCATCATTTCATGATAAAATCCATTTAAATGTTTAATATGAAATAATTGTACACTTTTGTTCAGACTATTAGACAATTATACAATTCAAATAAATGTTCCATAAAAATATGGTTTTATCATATTTATCTTTAAAAGGGTATCATGAGAAATATAGAAGTAAGAAATTGAAGAGGTAGATAGTGTAGAATAATGTGTACCCTATTGGTCAGAGACATGCATCTAGGAAGAAACCTATGTTTGAGGCTGTGGTTGATGTTTTGAAGGGGAAGGCCACTTCCTCAATTATGATGCATGGTTATGAGTTTATAATTGGCTTGGTCAATACAAAACATGTCATAAATTCTAGTATAAAGGTAGTCTCGCATCATAGTAGTATGGTTTATCAAACATATAATAGTCTTGTATTGTATGGGAATGTGTAGGTCGATACATCTGCTACTGAATTGGGTGGGTATGTTATGTAGCAGGAGGTGGTAGTTGGATATAATGTCTAGACCCATTAGAATATTTTAGAGGATATCTCTGCATAGACTCATTTGGGGAAGGACATGAATCATATGGATTCTAATATTTCATCTATACAGGATGATGGTTTCAATCAAAATTATACACAACAACACATTGATATTCATTAGAAGATATAGAAAATATTTAATCCTTCTATAATATATGAGAAGTGTGGAAACATCTCTAATGATGATGGGGTTAATAGAAGTATCCCCTTGAAGTCATCAAGCGGTGTCGTTCATGCATCTTTTAAAGATTCAATTATAAATTTAAAGTAAAAGGTGGTTGACAGTGATGGTTTTACTAATTTTACATTGAAGAGAAGGCCATAGAGGGATTGGTCTAACCTACCATAGACTGGGTCAACAAGATATTCTTTTGAGGTGTAAAATAAATCCAATGTATAAATCCTTAGTATTTTGAATCAAATCATGTGTCAAATTGTGTGTGAAACTACTCATGATTTTTAATAAGAAAATGGAATTTCTTATTATGATATTTAAATATATTGTTTGATTGATGAGGGAAAGTCCCTTTGTTTGACCCATCCTATTCCTTATGTACTTTTTCTTTAATTCTTAAAAAATTCTCAGAATCATTTATTCTGGATGGGATTTTTTGGTAGAAGAAGAAACATTTGAAAGTACATGGTGAGGAAAAATAGGAAAAAGAAGCACTGTAATAACTTAAATGGAATTCCAATTTCGTATGATACATTATTTTTTTTTTAAAAATCAAATCAATTATCTTTCTAATAGTTTAGAAAGTACTCAAACATAGTTGTGAGATGTATATTATTAATACAAGGACAATAATTTCACATTTTAACCTATATATTGATACTAGTGGGTTATATGGTTTTAGTGAAATCTAGATCATGCTAAGGATTATCCTTTATGTAAGGTGAACCTAATAAATCTATTTTGACATTTTTGTCTGTTATTGGATATTTTGATAGTGAATAGACTTAAGATATTCATAGGTGTTGAGGGTTATTTATTAAGGAAACATAAAAATTAATTTATAAACATTGATTTTCCTCAACCTCCTCTCATTTATTACACTAATAGTGTGGGTTTTTTCAAGTGGTATTAGAGTGATAAGTTCCCTTTATTTTTGTTTTATAGTTAGGAGTTTGGAGAAATTAATTTTATCACTATTTAGAGTATCAGTAACTAGTTTATTTTATCTAAAATGGATAATATAAATTCTAGGAATAATAAGGGGATACAAAAATTTTATGGGAAGTTTTATCATATTTGGAAGGAAGGAATTTTACACTACCTATTATTTATCATATTTTAATTAATGGAAGTTACAACTTATGGATTTATTCCCCATGATAAAGGTTCTTTCATGATAGTGGAATGTAAGAAAATTATGGATAATAAATGATGTTCCATGAATTCTATTTTGACTTCCTATTTATATATTTAATCATTAAATATCAAAGGAATCAAAAAAGTCAAAAGGTATATGGGATAAGATTGATAATATATATGAACATAAAACCAAAGTGAAGTTAGAAAATCATTATATTTAGAGTTTAACATGTAAATACCTCAAGATGCATAATGGTAGAACCATGGATAAACTCTTCACAAGGGGTAATGATATTATGATCATGATCGAAGGCTATGGTGAGAAGTTAAAAAACAATATAGTGGGAGAAATGATTTATCACATCCTACATGAAAATTTTGATAATGAATTCTTGACTTTTGATGATAAAGATCTACAGTCACTCCCTCTAGATGAATTATATAGTATTATAATCACATATGAGATGAGACGTGATAATTGTTCAATTATAATGATAATGTTGAAATGGAAATAACATTTAAATCATCAAAACAAGAGTAGTATAATAATAAGGATGATGGGGTTTTGATATTCTATACATATTTAGACTTATATGTGGATTTGAAGTTTGATAAAATGATGTAACTAACTTCTATAAATGTGATAATAGGTTCTAGAAATTTAATGACTTTACTTTTTATGCATAAGAATCTTGAATATTCCAAGGAATATTTCTTGAGTATGGTCGAGAGTCAGCATGGAATTTAGGGGTCTAAAGAGCATTCTTGCGATGATATTAAAAATATTAAATATATTATATCACGAGCATATAGTGTTTTAGAAATAATAGCATAACTCCTGAAATGAGTCATAGATCAAAAATTTAAGACCTCAATATAATAATTAATTTGGGTTTTATCCTAGGTTTATATATAAAATTTTTATTCATCTGGTGTTCAGTGGAGGGAAATTGTTGGCAGATGTAATTATTAATTAACTATTTTATCTTATTTTATTAATTTTAATGGGGTATAATACCCCCCCTAACATTGGTTACCATGCATGATAGAGGGGTAGATATTCCCCATGTGTAATAGGTGAACCGAGGGAGATACGAGGTGCTACCGTACATCATCCTTGACGAAGATTGAGAGTGGATCACGGTGCAGTGACTTTAGGATGTGGATTTGAACCCAATGATTCATCGATTCACAATGTGATAGGTATATTTATGAGTTATTTGTATTGAACCCTATATATATATATGTGTTATGAGTTTTAAAATCTCTTTATGAATTATAGTGATCCCTTTTGGGTCGGTCTGTGTTTAATTTGTGAAAAATATTGGTATGGTAGGTTTGTAGGGATTTACAATTTATAAATCCTGATCACACATTTTGTAGTGAAGTAATTAATGTCAAGTGTTATTTTTTTTCTGGATGGATGAGTTTTAGGAATTATAAATCATGTACTATGAGTAAACATTTTTTAGTGGCACACTTCCAAGTGTTCATGAACATAGGGAGACATTCCATATTAAGAGGACATGGTTTTTAGTAGCACATGGACAGAGATAGAGGCACGAGCTGATGTACACTAGCATGGGCCAGAGAAAATAAACATACACCTAATATAAAATTACATTTCATGTAATTATTTTACATATTGTGAATATTAACATGGCCTGTAAATCCATGAATAGATAAGGACATGACCAGGTGTCCTAGTGAGGTTACACACCATATAACTCCATGTACAGATCTTGTACTTCTCCTATACACACTAAGTACCGTGGGGGTCATAGTCAAGGTTCAACCTCACTAGGAACATTGTGCACCCTAATAGGATATGCCATTCATCCCTCTCAGATAATTATTCCTCACATGTCACTTTATTTAGGACTCAGATTGGGGGCCATGAATATATTATCTTTGATGGTTATTCTCATAGAACATGTCAATGGAATTTTTTTTGTCATTAGAGATTCAATGTGAGGTTATTCTAGAAATATAATTCTTTTAGTGATTTGTGTTTCTGTATCAGTTGGGTGTGATCCCTTAGCATATCCCTATGAGGGTATTGCATGTTGTTACATCTGTATATTAGTATTCTGATCTCCTCTGTGGGATTGTTTTGGAAATTATATGTTTGAATCTCTCTAGGGGTCCTAGGGTGGGATCTTATATTGTATCATCTTCCTTGGGTGCAGTTTGAAAAATGTTCCTGAATAATTTTCATGGTCATACAATCTCCTACTTTTAGGGATATTCCATATATGGTTTTTATGTCTCTCAATGGTCAAGGGTGTAATCCCCTATTTGTGTATTGGGATCTTTAGAGTTCTATATTTGTTTTAAGGTGTCCCCCAATAGTCTTGTGTGAGATCACCTATCTATGAATAAAGATATTTAAAGTTATTTTGAGTACTTATTCAATGAGTTATATTGAGAAAAATATCTTGAATGAGTTACATCAGTGATAGAATGACTCATGGAGTGAGATCTCCCATGTGAGAGATTCCATGAATCCTAAAGTATAATCATGTGCCTGAAAGTATGGTTGATACAAGTTTGATACTTAGATTTTTTTATGAGTATATTTGGGTTTTTTTGGGTATTATTGTTTTAATGTATCATATATTTGTTGGAATAGAACAGTTATACTAAGATGAATCATCATTTTTAGCAGATTTTTTGGGATATACATTCCCTTTTTCTCTCACTTAGTTTTTCTATACAATCTTGATTTTGGGATATGATGGCTATTTCTATAGATCCATTTTTTCATTTATTGTGGTTCCTATTAGGTATATGTATACTCACTCATATATGGTTTATTCCAATACATGTCATGTTGTATATAGATTATAGGTCATTAAATGGATTCCAAGGAGGGACATGAGTTGGTAGAGCCTATTTGTGCTAGACAGGACATGATTTTTACTAGATTTTTCATTTGACAAAATATACATCCTTGATAGTATGTTAAACTCTTTTTTTACTTAGGGTTTGATTTTATTTTAACATTTATTTTTTCTAGTTATTTTTTTATACTTTTTTTGTGGGATATAGATGTATGGATGTGTTTTTTATCATTTACAAAATAAATTTTATCACTATATAGGTATTTAGAATTGTGTGTATGTTTACATGTACCATTTTCCAATGCCTACAATGTGTGTGATATGCCTACATGGAAGTGGTCTCAAACCCATGACCTATAAGTGGTAGGATTTGGGTGTCACACTCACCTTACCACTGACTAGGATGGACATTGTGGGTCGATTCATGATAGAGTGGAATCAGAGGTGGGTTATATTTTTGGATTTGATTTTTAAGATTTTATAGTTGTGAGGTTTTTCTTGAGAACTAGGGAAATAGTGTCAAGTGATTTAATTTTCAATATCAGGTTAGGGACATTATTTTTTATGTAGAAATTGAAATATCCATTCATTGGTACTCTGGACACCTACTTATTGAATTGTTGCATTTAGAAACATGTTGTAGGGAAAACATTTTTACAAGCATCATATAGGAATAGGTTGTGGTTTTTGTATCCTTCTTAAACCAGTTCCCTATATATACTCTTTTACCATGGTATATATTTATTATTTTAGGATTCCTCTTTAATGACTTTAAACCATGATTCCACAATAGGATCATTATGATGATCCTCTTAGTGAAGATTCTTTAGTGCAACAGTATGTATAAGGAGTGGTATCACCAGTTGTTTTTGATGTCTTTAGACTAGAATTTGAGCCACATGATTCACTAATAGTACACGATGATGATGTTATTATTATGATCCCACATCTTAGGTATCAAAGGTAGAGAACTCTATGGTTTTAGGATGTACCAGACTCACAAGTAGTTAGGGACTAGATTGATGGAGCTACTCCTGTCCTCCACCTTATGTGGAAACCTCCAGATCAAATGTTGATCCTAGAGGTGAGTCTTATTTTGGGATATATTTGGAGATAGTGGATATTAGGGACTCAAAAATGAAATGAGACATATCTCCCTTGTACAAGGTTTTATTGTATCTTCAAGGAGTAATTTTATCCACCCATGTTGTGAGTGGTGAAAATCAAGGATCTTCTATAGCTTTAGTGGGGTATCATGGCCCGGGAAGAGTATTCTTAGAGGTTCACCAACCTATCATGATTTTATCTAGATATGTTTCATGATTTTTTATTCTAAGAACATACCATTGAGAAGGACTTACACCAATATATGATTGGTTGAATTAAAACTATGTACATCATCACCTATGATGGGTTGCATTAGTGGGATTTTGTAGTAGAGATGATTTTAACTAAGAAGATACCAACAGTTGATGTTGGTTGTGGGAACATAAGAGTTCAGACCTAACACATTGGTATTAAATTTTAGGAATATTTATTCGTGTGTAAAAGAAGCTTTAGGTGATATAATCTAGATAGAGGTTCAACAGTTCAAGGATTTTATTATGGTTCTATTCAGCTGAGAGATGTGTGTTTCTCTGGATGCGGTTGGGGAAATATCGTAAGGGATTTTATGAACTCCCACGAAGCAAATAGGTAGATTTTTGATGGATTTCCATTTTAAATAATGAAACTAGAGAAAAAATTCTAGTAGGATGGTAGATAAGGAAAATGAGTAGAGAGAGTATCAAGGGTGGTAGATGGTTTCACATGTTGTAACTACCACCCCCTGTGGTCCGTGCTAGTCTTAGGGTGCTGCTGGATATGGGTGAGGATAGTTGTAGACCATATGGGACTAGGACCCAATGTATATAAGGATGATTAAAGGTAAAAACTATGTATTCTATACATTATCTATAGTACTAATTGGCATTGTTGTGATCCACTCTTTTCTTTTCACTTCTTATGTTTGAGACTTAGAGATTTTAGTTGAGCCCATTGCTCAACAATAGAGTTTAGAGACCCTGGTCAGAGGAGTTTCAATTATCACACACATTTTCTAATGGTGTGACCTGACTCTTTGTGGGCGGGATCTTTTTATGGGATATCATTGTAGTAATAATAAGGCCTTATGATGCCATCTAATCTATGCACTGACTATTTTTTGTTCAAATGTAGATTAACTATTTCATATAGAGGATACAATGTGTCCACTATGATGGAACAATGTTTTCTTTCTTGGGATATATGGAGACCCATGAAGACTAGTATCAGATTGTATGGAGGAGGATACAACCAATTACTCATTAATTGTAAAATATTACTCTTAGAGTATAGGATTTTATGGGATTTCATCTTCCTGCAATGTTAAAAGAGTATGAGGACATCTTTCCTAAGGATATCCTTGGCTTACCTCCTTGATGAGAGATATATTTCTATATAGAAACTTGTACATGGACTACCAAAATATATGTTCTATCATATCATATGTATGTTGTGGAGCTCTATAAGAATATTTTTTTCAGTGGATTTATAGATATAGTTATTTTTCAAATCTAGTGTGTCACATGTACTTCCATGTGTTGTTCTCATAGAAAGAAAATGATATCGTGAGGTTATTTGTGGATTTACACCACCTAAAATAGGTGACCATAAGATAGGAGTACATACCCCAATAATAAATGAATTCTTGGACTAGTGTTTAGGTGGAAAGTGGTTCTCAGTGTTTAGCCTTATGAAAGGTTATCACCTTATCTAGGTTTAAGAGGAAGATATACCGAAGATGGATTTATAAATTCATTACTATTTATTTGAGTTCATGGTGATACCCTTTAGGGGTTTGGATTCCCTATTATAATTAGAGACATATTAACTCGGTCCTTTGAAATATCATTTTATTGTTTCTTTTTATTCTTTTTTGACAGTACCCCTGTAAACCTGATGTCAAGGTTAGAGCACATGACACACTTGAGGATGGTTCATTACATACTCTAAGATTACAAACATTAGTGGAATCTCTCATAGAGACAGTTATATATTCAAGAGGTCCACTTCATTTAATATGCCTTCTAAAATATGGGATTGAGTGGACCCAAAAAAGGTTTAGTTAGCATTATTCTAAGATCCGCCCAAGGGTGTGACCATGATAGTAAATTATTACTATGAAATTTTTTGTCCATAGAGTTTCAGTGAGGTAACAAAGTAATTTTCCTATTTAAATTTATCCACTGAGGGAGTGGATAGTGTAGTGTGCCTCCATTCGAGGTTTTTTATCCCTACACTTCTCCATAAATCCAAGGAAGAACACCTTGTGGATATTTATAGCAAGGTATTGCATGACCATATATCCATTGGGTATGTTCTTGATGGATTTTATGAATGTTGGGAGTATATCATTGTTTATGGATAGATTATTGAACCAGAAAAACTTTTATAGGATGTGTTGAAGAGTATTATTTCCCTTAGTAGTACACATAGGAGATGTGTGGATGTACCAAGACCCTTTAGCATTAGGTTTGGTGAACATGGATGTTGTAGCTTATTGATATGTTTAACTATTGATGTCTCACCTATTAGTAAGTGAAAACTGAGTTTCCTAGATTCAAGTGTAAAAGTGGTATTGGATTTATGTTTTCATGGGGGGGATTAAAAAATTAGCGAGAGGCCAAGAGATTTTTTAAGTTATATTTAACTGAATCATCATGTTGGAATACCTTTAAACCATATGAGGGAATATCATAGAAGAGAGATTGGTATTCCTATTTGTGAAGGAGGTAGATCAGCTTCATATAATTCCCATTATTATTTTTAAAAACCATTATTCATGATTAAAATTATGATTATGGAGATTATACAAGAGGATTTTTGAATCATTTTTGGTTGAGTGTGACTTTTCTTCCCCAAACTAATGGCCAAGTAAAGTATATAATTCATGTTCAGAAGAACAGAATTTGGGTAGCATTTTAATTTCTATCCATAGCTTAGAGGATCACCTTACCTTGGTGTATTTTACATGTCACATTAGTTACCACTCCACTATAGGTTTAGTGACATTGAATCCTGGTATAGGAAATCTTATAGGTCATCACTGTATTGGTCAAATCTAGTGAGAGATTGATCTTTTGGACCTTGTGTTAGTTCTTGATATTGTTTTAGATAGTTGGATTTGGTGATATAAATGACTGTATAGGGTTGATTAAATCTAGAGGAATATGAGGACTTTAAAAATATGTTAGGAGTATAATGTGGACTGAAAACAGTGGCCTTTTGTGTTTTATGAGGAGAGATTGTGTTCTAAGTGAACTCTCCTCAATGAGAATTCTAGGAATTTGGTCAGGATGTCCATATTTCAAGGGATTTCATAGGACCTTTTCCTTTGTACTCTATTGGGTTTGTGATGTGGTATATTTCCTGTGCTTGTGACCATAGATAGATCAGGTGTTTAGAGTTTTCCACATGTCACAACTGAGATGACATGTGCACAAATCATTGGATGATGTTGACCTAGATGAGATATACATTTAGAGTGGAGTTTCCTTTTCAAGGTTCCTGGTAGCAATTGATAATACACAAGGAAAGAACGTTTTTTGGAAATTATTTCCCATGGGTTCATGTTTTTTGACATCAAAGGGACCTATAAGAGAGCTCGTGGGAATGGGAAACCTCGATAAGAGCTATTTATCCTCACTTTTCAGCAGGTTTTTCTCTTTGGGATGAAGAACCTTGATGTTTGGGATAGTTTAGTGAAAAAAAATTTATATTTAAGACTTTTGAATATATCTATGAATATTTCTAGATATTTCTGTGAATTCAACATGGAATTATGGTGATAAGAGATCCTTGGTGTGCTGATATTAAAAATATTAAAATATTATATCTTATAGGAATAGTTTTTTGGATATAAAGACAAAATATATAATGGACTCTTGAATTATAAATATATACCATCATTTAATATGGAATTTTCATTTTACCTTAAGTGTGATATAAATTTGTTTTATGCCAGGAATTCAGAGGATGGTGACTGTTGGTGAATGTGAGAGATAATAAAATAATTTATCATATATAATTAATTACATAGGTATTATAATAACCATTCCTTTTGGTTTCCATGAATTATAGAGGGTGAGATATTACCCTTGAATGACATATGAACTGAGGGGTAGAGGAGGCACCTCTAGACTTTTTCCTTGATAATGATCAAGGCCTAATTGTCGTACAACATCTTCAGGGCTTGGATCTAGACCCGAAGGTTTGTATTTTCATATTGAGGTACGTCAATTTATTATTTTAATGTCCTGATATCCAAATATTCATTGATTAAGAGTTTTTAATCCATTTCATGATTGCAAGGGATCCCCTGGGAGCTGATCTATGTGTTATTGGGGAAAGGGTGTTAGGAGGTTCATAGTGATTTATTATTTTCAAATCCTAATCAAAAAACATTTAGTGTAGGATAAAATTTAATGTGTTATTAATGTTGGTGGAAGGATGAGTTTTTGGAACTACACACCATGTACTGGGTGTACACGCCTTGTAGTGGGACTTGGCCATGTGGCCATGAACATGGGATGTCATGCCATGTTAATAAGAAAACTTCATTTAGTAACACACAGTCAGAGACATGGGAATAAGAATACATACATGGGAATAGGTTAGAAGACATATCCATATTCTCTAGCTACAAGTAAACACTATATACACCATGTATATATCATGTATAGTAACACGGACAGTCCAAAAAAGTGCATGTGAGGAAATACCCTATAGTTCAGGCAAGGTTACACACTATGTAAACATATGAACATGTGTTTTTATTTTCTTATAAATGTTGAATTCTGTGAGGGTAAATGACCGTGGTTTATCCTCATAAGGCATGATTTGTACACTAGGATGACACATTGTGTACTCCCTTTAGAGACTTATTCTTCATGCACCTCTTTCTTCAAGACTTGGATTGGGGCACGTGAGTAGCCTATATTGAGTGGTTCTTCACATATAATTCAACAGGGGCCAAAATTTTGTATTTATAAATGTGATGCAAGGTGATTCTATAAGTTTCATCTTTCAGTGACACATGGTCCAATATCATTTTTGTGTGATCCCTTTGTCCATCACTACAAGGTTACATTGAAAAATTACATATTGAGATTAGGATTTTGATCACCTCTATTGGATTATTTTAGATATAGTTTGTAAGAATCCATCCAATAGGCCTAGGGAGGGATCCTCTATTGTAACTTCTTCCCAGGGTGGGGTTTGAATAATCATCATAACCAACTTATGTGGGAATATGATCCCCTACATAGATGGATATTCTGTATTTGGTTTGTGATGCCCCCTAGTGGTCCTAGGTGTGATCCCCTATCTATGAATTGAGATAAACATTATTATAGATTTGGTTTTAGGGGTACCTCAATAATCCTATGTGGGATTCCCATTCTATGTATCAATATATTCAAAAACAAATCCATGTACTTATTTGGAGAGGCATAATAAGACTGAATTCTCATATAAGTGCCATCAGTGATAGCTTGAATCATGCAGTGAGATCTTTGGGATGAGTTTTTTCATGATGCCTTGAGTAGGATCATATGGATGGATGTATGTTTGAGAACACTTTGGTACTTGTATTATATTATGAATTTATATGGATTATTCTAGGTATTTTTTTATTATGTCTCGTATCCTTATTTACATGCCTTAGTGATAATGAGACGACTCATCATTCTTAGTTCAGTTATAGAGATGTATATTACCTTTCTCTCTAACTTATGTTTGTTTACCCTCATTATTATTGGTAGATATAACTATTCACATATCTCAATTTTTGGTATTTTAGGGTGCCTGCTAAGTTTTTATAAATTCACCCTTGTATGGTCTCTTCCCACACATGTTATGTCTTATGTAGACAATATGTTTTTTTATAGAGTTCTTGGAGGACTCAGATCAGGTGGATCATAGTTGAACTAGATAGATTGTGGTTTATAATAGGTGTTTCATTTTATAATAGTCTCCTCCTTGGCATGTTCAAATCTTTTATTAGTTTTAGGTGATATTTTTCTAGTTATTCTTTCCAAAAAAATCTTACCCTAATATGGGATAAATATGTATGCCTGTATTTTTTATTAGTTTCACATTACGTTTATGAAGTTTATTGGTTTTTTTAGATGTGTGTATGTGTTTACATGTTTTTTTATAGGTCAATTACTCTATGGCCTCACATGTGTGTGATATGACTACTCAGTGTTGGTAGCTAGATCCTGGACTATTGGAGATAAGATTCGAGGGGTCACACTCAGCTTACTATTATCCAAGTGGACCCTAGTGTGTTAAGTCATGAAAAGAAGGTTTAAGCTATATATTCCACAAAAATATTTTATATGTGGGTAAAACAATGATTTTTTGTAAAATGTCCAAAGATGATTTAAGATTAATCCATTTAGTTGAAGAAGAAATATTAAGAAGAATTTTCTAGAATAAAAAAAGAAAATCTAAAAATTATATGTTTTTTTCTAAAGAGAAGGAAATAATATCTCCAAATAAAAAAATAGAAACATTTTATCCATGTGTGAAAATGGTGAATGGGGTGATTAATAAAATGAAATTGAAACTACTAGTTACATTTATAAAATATTTTAATTTCTATGGTGAATAAAGAAGAATTAATTTTTGATAAAAGTATAAATTTTAGATGTGAAGAATAAAAAAATCATGTGGAGGTTCTTTTTAAAGAAATAATTGAAGGAATATTTTTAAAAGATCTTAAATTTGGGTAAAGATATCATAATTTAGAAGAAAAATATTCAATATTCTATAAGTAATGGATTTGTCCACGAAGAAGAAAAAAAATTATTATTAAAAAAATTGAAATTTTAAAGATTATTCTAAATGATGATAAAACTATAAACATAAATATTGAATAAAATTAAATTTATAAAGATAGATACCTTGACCATATTCAAAATAAATCTTTAAAAAAATAATAACTCAAAAATTCTAAATTAGACTTACATTTTTCTACTTTATAGGTTAGGTAATTTTAAATGATGTATGAGTCTTTTGAAGATGAGAAAAATCAGCCACTGAGTTAGAAAAAAAATTGATAGATATAAAAATAATAATCAAGTGAAGAAGACCAATATTGTGGAAAGTTCTAGCGAATCATAGAAATCTATAAATTTTGGAACTCTAAATTTAATTCAAAAAACTACTATAAGTTGGGCCTTAAAAATGGATTATAAGGTTAATAATATGAATAACATAATGTCAAGTGTTCACAATAATTTTGGTTAATAAAAGGGATCTAATATTGATGAATTAAATAATGATGTAAGATATGTGTCGATAATTGAACATTGTTCTGTCTATAGTGTAAATTAAGAATTCTTTGTGTATTTAAGGTACTAATATGGCATAAATAATAAGTAAAATATGTGTTTGTTTATTTAAAAATAACATAATGATCATATTCTATTTGAGAGGAAAAGTTTGAGAGGGAATCATCCTTCTCAAAATAACAATGTTCAGAAACTTGTTGTCAATTATAGAAATAATACACTGAATGCGTTTGATGTTTTTAAAGATGTCTATGTAAAATTTAACCAACATGTTCACAAGGAAAATCAATTCCTAATCCTTATAACATCCTATAAAAATATGAGTTACATCAGTCAATACCCTTATAATAATATAAAATGTAATAATAAATCCTTATTTGTTGAGGTGACCCTAAAAGCATTAAAAGGAGAATATATGTGGATTTTTCTGCAGTGGATGTCACTCTCATATTATAGGATATTTAAATCTTATAAAATGTGTTTCAAATTTCAACGAAGGATCTATGGACTTCAAAAAGTATGAATCACTCAAAATAAAAGGTTTTCGATCAATAGTGATTAGGAAAGATCAATAGTAATCCAAGGACTCTATTTGTTAAAGGACTAAAATATTATTCTCAATGGGTCCCAATCATGTGACCAAGCTAATGAAGTGATCTTTCAAAAGGATATATTTATAGTGAATATCTTTAATTATGGATTAATTTTATAATAGGGATGTAAATAGTATGTAATTAGTTTTATGTTGGTAATGATGAAAATTCATTATATTTAAGCATGAAAGAAGAAAATGATTTGTGGAATCAAAGGCTTGGTCATCTAGGACAAAATAATATGATTAATATTACAAGATAATATAAATTGTTTGATTTTCCTAAGTTGAAAATATAATGTAATTATATTTTTTCAATATTATAAAAGTGAAAAATTGTTAACTCGTTACACAAAAAGGTGTAGAATTAGTTTACTCAACCCATGGATCTCATTAATTCAGATATTTGAGGACATAAGAAGAAGAAATCACAAAATAGAGATAAGTATTTTTTTTCCTTTATTAATTTATTCAATTGGATTACATGTTTTTTGTTTATGATGTATTAATCAAATTCTATAAAGATGTTTAAAATTTTCAGAAAATGTATAGAGAAGGAGTTTGGTTTATAATTAAATGAGATTCAAATAAATAATGGTTTTGAATACATAAGTGTATTATTTTTTATTTATATTGAGAATCATGGAATTCACCATTAAATTTGTGAATTATATACAATATAAAAAATTGTGTTGTCGAATATAAGAATAGAATTTTAGTGAAAATGGATTAAAAAATTCTTATAGTACATGATACCTATTTTAATTTTTGGAGAAAATATATTGGTGTAGTGGTTTGCATTCAAAATCAGTGACTGTATAAGAAAATTTAGATATGCCCCTATTCTATATGTATTATAGGAAGGCCATGTTTAAATCATCTAAGGCTATTTGGCAGCCCTTTTGTAATACAGGTTAAAGGTGAAAATCATCCAATGTTTGAGTAGATAGGTGTAGATGGAACCTTTCTTGGTTAAACCTTGAATGGAAGTGATACAATTTTTACAATAAAGTGACATTGAATATTTTTGACCCCACTGATTTGATGTTTTTTTGGAGTACACAAGGAATGAAAGAACATGTGGAGAATCATGTTCAATAAGTTACAAAGATGCAATATTTTTTTCAAACATCCTAATGATGTTTCAAAAAAAATGATGTGTGGAATATTTGAAAAATGGATAAGTAGAATCAGTTATTCCATGTGATGTGTAACAACCTCATTTATATCTTACAAGGCCAAGAATTATTTTCAAGTGAAAACTATCATAAGAGATTAGGGAAAATGGTTTTAAATAATAAATTTTTGGACAACACCACATACCCCAATATTCTCTCATCTAGAACCAAGGGATATATAAAAATATTATAACTATAAAGAGAGGTTTTATTCCATAAATAAATATTTAATTCATACAGTGAAAAATGAAACTTCGTAGTTTGTACCCAAGACAAAAAACAAAAATGTCAACTAAACTAAATTGGTATTTCAGAAAAAGGTAGATAAAAAGGGTTAAGTTTTGATAAATAATTTAATAACCTGAGATTTTATGAAATTACTTTTTCAATTAAATTTAATTTATTCAATATCTTGCATTATATAGAACATTGAGTTTAAAAACCACAATATAATATTATAATAATATCTAATGTGACATTTATAGCCTATCTATTAAATTTAAAGGTATGAATATGATTAAATAATTTATTAAATATATAAAATGTATTAATAAATTTAAATTTATGAACTAATTAATATTAAATAACCACTTAAGTTTTAGTAAATTCATTATATTCTTGAAGAATAGTTTTTATTCATAAAAGTTTTTTAATTATTTTGTGAGATAATATTATGAATTTTTTTTAATATTATAAATTTTATAAAATGATCATTGTTTTTTAAATAATAATATTAAAATTATCATATAATGAATTTTTGATAATTTTATGAAAATATTTGTTTTCCAATGAATAGTGAAAAATAATGATTTATATTGAAAACTGTATTTTTATTTCAAGAATTTAAAAAGTCAAATTTTGTTTTAAAATTGTCTCAAAGTTATATATATTCTCTTATATTTTAAAAAAAATACAATTATGATTATTTGAAGAAATTTTATATTTTAATTTATTATAGGTACGCTTTTTACATGTAAAGTTTTATCTTCCAGAAAAAAACAGTTTTTATGTATACAATGTATTTTTTCATAATAAATTAAAATTATATCTATTTTTCAATAGTTTTAATTAAATTTATATATTATATTCTCAATAAAATATTTTATAATTCATCTAATATTTTATTATGCATTGGATAACAATAAATCATGTTTTATGCTTTGAAATTGTATTATTCTAAAAGCTTTTTTAATTGTGTTTTGCATATTTTTTTAAAATTAATTTTTTCAAATTATATGTGTTTAATTTAATAATATTGCTTAAATATTTGGAATTTATAGGTTAAAATTTGGTAAATAGGCCCCTTTAATTTTTTTTGTCAATATGAATAGTAACATGGTAAAGTTTATCACTTCAATAAAGTTTGAATTGGGTTAATCTACATTATAACTAAGTCATAAAGAAATAATTGTTAATAATAAATCTTATTGGATGATGGTGATTAGATAATTATCACATTAGTCTTGAAATTTTGTAGTTTCATAGACACTTTTCAATGAAAATGACCAATATAATATTTTATGAAATGAGAGTTAAAAAATATCACTCTCTTAGTTTTAAATATATCTTATATGTCCCATAAAGAAAAAAATAATGATATGAATGAATATAAAGGTATATTTTTTGTTTAATTAAATTATTTACAAGATGTAAATATATTTATAATTTTTATAAAACATATAATTACCTTTAATTATTGTGCAATGATAATAAGTAATTTGTCAATTGATAGAAAAATAAAATAATTGATATTAAAAATATTAAAGAATATCTGATTTGAATAATTTAATATTACCCCTAAATTTTATAGATACATATGACATATTATCGATGTATGAAATATTTATATGAATGGAGAAGCTATATTCAATCACAGAGTTGTTATCTATACCATCCTACTTGCAGTTCAACAAGCCAACACTTTACAAGATGAATTTTCTGAAAACATGGTCTCAGTCTGTTTCGTCATGAGGATTCTCTACATTCAAGGATATTTAGCTAAACCTTTTGTATCATTTGATGTTTTTGGGTTACCCCCATTTGCAGGCTGGATAAAATGTAATACGAATGGAGCTTCAAGGGTTAACACAGGACCCAATGGATATAGAATTACATTTAGAGTTCAAAATGGTAATTTTTTAGAGGGGGAATGATACATGTGGACATTCCATAGATCTTAATGAAAAAATGCCAGGACTCGTCAAATCAGTAGAAATTTCATGTCAAAGAAACTAGAACTCTGTCCAGTTCGAATGTGACTCAACTATAATTCTTCAAGCAGTTAGAATGGGTAAGCTTCATCTTTGATGGAAGATCACAAAAAAATGGAACTCCTATCTAGGCACTCTTGCTTCAATGAAATACATCATCACACACCTATATCATGAAAAAAATCAATTTTCTCACTGTCTTTCAAACAAAGATGTCTCTAAAATAAATTTCATTCACTACTCAAGCATACCCGCTGAGTTGGTTCATATTGTTCAACGTGATAGATATAAATTTCTTTTCATATGACACTTGTAACTCTGTTATTAATTATATTAAGTCTCACCTATTTATTTTCTAAAAAAATAATTATATTCTAAATCCCCATTTTTTTTCTTAATGTTTTTAATGTGAAATTAAATAAATAGTTTTAAAAATTAAATTAAGGATATTTTATAAAAATAATATATTATTAATTGATATAAAATAAATAAATAAAAATTAGTTATCTAAATTAATTTTTTTTAGTTTTAAATTTAAACTATAGTCTATTTATAGGACCTTAGTAACATTATTAACCCTTAAATGATAAAAAAACTTTAGTATTGTAGTAATTGTAAAAATAGTTAACGAAGGGTTAAAAAATAGAAAAGGGTAATAATGTGGCCAATCTTTTCCAAATTTCATTGGATGGGAAAATTTTAATTCATAATAATATTAATTTCTAATATTATCAGTTTTTATTCATTTGGATATCAATATTAAATTACATAAATTTAATATTTTAAAAAATAAAATGATCGCCCCTCCCCTTAATTATAAAAGGTCACCCATTCTTTCTATTATTAACATCAAATTGAGTTTTTTATTTCCACCAAATAATAAAAATTTCACTTTTAAACTCATCTATAAATATTCAATAGGTTCTGGTATTCCAAAAATACTAACCATAGATCCCTTAAGAGGATATCTAAAGGAGTTATTTCAATGAATAGGTAACCGCCTTAGCCGATCACATTCTTTTTAATTATTATTTTAACTCTTCTAAATATATTATATTCTTCATAAAATAAATTATTAAGATTAATAAATATAATAAAATAAATTTATTATTAAATAAAATTTAATCACCTTCTTTTCATGAAATGGAAAGTTAAAATACCTCTCATGCTTACGTACAACTTACCGTCTCTACATAGCAATACAATTCATTTTTCATCACCTTATTTTATGGATGAGTATTATAATTCATTTATTTTAGATATTTTATAATTATAAAATAATTATACTCTTTAAATTATTATATATTCTCTACCTTTTTAACTTCTAAGCCATTGGAAAATGATAACATCGGTCATGTGCATGTGTAGACTACCACCTCCACGAAGCGATATGATTCATTTTTCATTTTATTTTTAATTGGATGGTAATAAGGATGGATTTAATGAATATATATAATATATATGATATAAAAAATATTCCTTAAATTTGATTCATTATTTACTTTACTTCCATTCCATCCATCACAAAAATGAAAACAATGTTTATGCATACGTACAGCCTACCATCTCCAAAAAAAATATAATTCATTTTTCAATATTTGTCTATTATGAATGACTATAAAAAAACAAATTAATATATATGATATTTTTATATATACAAATAAAATTTAAAGATATGTAATCATGGTCACAATACATGTATAAAAACTAACGAAGCCTAACATACAAGAAAAATGAAGCATATATCATTTGGAATAGTGATTTTAATAAAGAAGTGTTAAAAACATGTGATAAAAGGTTATAAGTAAATAATATATGGTGTGATATATATTATTATAGTTATTTATTGTATATATAATAAATATATATTTATTTTATAGGAGGTTTCATAATGTGTGAAGGAAGTCAGGCCTATGGTAAGGGATTTCTAGTCTCTCTTTTATTTCTGGGAGACATATTCTATATTCTCCACTATTTTATTTTGTGTGGTGTATATACTTCCCCTTACACATGTTATATAATGAATATACATATTTTAATAATATATAAATTTTCATTTTTTTTTATTATTTAATTTTTCTTATCATTCAAAAGTTTCCCAAAGCAGTAAGCGATTTTCATCTCACTAATATTTATGTCGGACACATGTCTTACACAATAATTGTTTCTTTTGTCTGTTGTATATATTACCCATGGAGGTATTTTTTTATTTTCATCAATAAAATTTTTTCTTAAACATATCTATATAAGTTTATTTCTTTCATGTGGCTTATGATTCAAAAGTCTCCAAACTGGTATAGATTTTATGTTATAATCTCATTATTTATCGTTATTATATAAGATTATGTTTATAATAATGAAATATTATGATCTACCTATCAAGAAAATAATTAATTTTATTATCCTATGATAATATCTTGAAAATTAATATTTTCATTTAATTTTACTCACCTGAATTTCTTAAGAAACCAAAAATATGTTTTTAAGTAAAACCGACTTTATTTCTCCCTTTGGTTGCAAAAACATTTTCATCTATTTAAATATTTTCTAAAAATATAATAAAGAAGGTTTTTACTATTCTTTTATGATTGTTTGATGTCATTTTTACTCATGTTTTACTTTTAAAAAAATATTTCAAATGGAATATTCTTGCCTTTTTCAAAATTAGGATCATTTTTATTTTTACTTTTTAAAAAGAGTAAAAGGAATGTTTTCTTTTAAATTAAAAAGAATTTTAAATCATCATGAATGATCAATTAATTGAAGATTCCTTTAAATTTTTAATGGTTATTTTAAGAGAAATTTTTACCTTAATAATTTCATAAAATTTAGATTTTAAATAATTCATTTCAAAATTGAACGGTTATTTTACTCAGGAACATTTTCATGATATTATGGTATTTTTATTCATCTAATAAAAAAACCATTGAATTAAATTATTATTTGAGGATATTATCAAAATATATCATCCTTATTATATATTTACATATTTTATTTTTAAGAAGATATGATTTTAATTAAACATATTCCTTTTACCTTGGTTATGTTATGATTAAATGAGAAAATTTTTATAAAACCTGCTTCTTTTGTATCAATTTCTAAAATGTAAGATGATTTTTTATCGATTTCGATGTTATTGAAGTTATAAAGAAAATCATGAACCATGCTAATCTTGTAAAAGGGTTGAGGTTATATAATGTTACTTAATAGATAGGGATGATTCTATCAGACAGATAAATGAAATAAGTCAATGTTATTAAGTATCTAAGCTTTTATACAAAGAAATAGAAGTAAGAATTTTGATGTTAAATATTTTTACTATAAGAACGATATTTTTTCTTACCAAATAGACCAAATATGATTTTAAAATATAGATATTTTCATGTTATATCAATTGCTACGTTTTTACATTTAATAAAATAGGATAGAATACCCTAAATAATATCAAAGTTTGATCTATGAGGTTTGATTTTTTGATGGAACATGTTAAAACTATTATGTAGTATAGATTGTAATAGTGATAAGACAAATAGGTTTAAAGGAAAATGGTATTAGTGTACCAGGAAAACAGTTATCATAATGTTTCCAAGTAGATGAATATTATGTTTCAAGATATATGAAGTGTGATATAGTGAAGTCAAAGAGTTTGTTTCTAAAGGAGGGAAATCAGATCACGTTCATTGTAAGATGATCCATCAGATTGATTTTTGTTTAATAATTAATTTTTTACTTATTCTAAAGAAGATAGCTTTTATATATTTACAAATATTGTGAGTTGGACAAGTTCTGATTTCATCATACTGGCATGTATGAGGAGAAACAGTTGGATTTCATAATGGATCGAAGAAGATAGAGTGAAAATTTTATTGGTTAAACATTTTATAATGATTCATTAGATGGATAATATAGTAGTAAATTCATGGGTTAGAGTAATGTTATAATAAAGTTTTGTTTATTGGATGAAGTTTAATTAGATGAATGAGCAGCGATCCAAAAAAAATTGATGTCATCATATAGAGGATTCAATGAATTTGAACCAAACTAAGTTATTGTGAACTATTTATGATGTTTTAGCTGATTCGGGATGGATTAGATAGATATATTCTAAATCATAATACAAACAATGTCAGATGAACATTTGTGAGTGCATCGGTTAGTGAAAGCACATAAAGATCATCAATTGAATAAATATTGAATCTATTAGACCAAGTCAATTTATTATGGTAGATTGGATAGAATAGAGTAAATTGGAGAATATATGGATGGATTAGTTCTTATGAAGTCATCATTTAAAAAATCCTGAGATAGAGTTTTGAGAATATTTAAAAATATTTTTAAATTCATTAACAATGTTGATGTTTAAGATATTTTTTCAATTTTAGTTTATCTTTCTTTGGTTAAGGATGTTTGGATATATTTCATAATATTGATTTCAAGTATGTTCAAAGAGTTTGATTAATTGATGATTTATTAAGAAGATTCATTAAGGTTTTAGAATATTGTATAGGATACTTGTGAGGTTTGGTTAAGAGGGAGTTTCAGGATTCTATTTTTAGTTGATTGAGAAAACGTGTTTGAGTTCCTACCCTTTTACCCTGAGTGTGAACGTATATAAAGGGTTGTATGTACAATTTATACTAAAAATATTCAGATATGTAAAAATGATACGTTCTAAATAATTTTGAACAGGACGAGTTTCCAACCAATGGAACACCCAGATGATGTCTAAGTACACCAGAAAGAGGTGTAGTTTGAATTGGTATCAGAAAGAGGTAACGATCAGAGACATTGTACATAGTCATCAATCAGAGAAACCAAACAGAGGATGTATCTTATAGATATTTCAAATAGTTTAAGAGGTTTCATTTTTTTCATTGGGCGGAGCATATATTAGAGGTACAGTGAAGTGAGGAGCATAGGACGGAGTATACTATAAAATGGTAGAAGTTGAACCATATGGATATACAAAATTAAGGATTCAGACATAGAAATTATTAATGAACATAAATTAGTTGACAAGAAATTTTTTTATCATGCTTGGGATCAGTTTTATAAGAAATCATTATAGATGATAGGAGTCGGTATACTTTATTTTTGGGATATAGAAGGAGTCTAATGGGAGTAGGATTAATTTTTATTCACATGATATTATTGTGGATTTCCCTAGACCAATTATAGTCACCATGGAAAGGATGTAGTCACCCATATTGGGGGTGAACCATTAAAATATTGAGTGTTCTAATTTAATTTTTTAACATAGAGTAAAAAGTAAGGTTGAGTTTTATAATATAGAAAAAGATATAAAACTTGATTAAATTGTAGATGTTAATTTCAAATAGGGAATAAATTGAAAAAAAAATACCGCTGAATCAACACCCCCTAGTGGTTCTTATGATCCCAAGTAACTTCACAAGTAAAGGTAAAGAAATACCTTTATAAAAGTGTAGCTAAATTTATGTAAAGGTATCAAGAATAATATTAGAGATATGTAAGGGATAACAAACTATTGTGTGAAGGTGAACATATCAAAACCATACCTACTTAAAGGTATGATAATGTCTACATAAATTTCATTTAAAGTCATTTAAAGATATATAAAGGAAGAATTAATTTCAAAAAATTTAGGGAAAACAATAAAATATAAAATGAATGTGACGTAAATTAATTAACAAAACACAAGAGAAATATTTATAAAATAATTATTTAACCAAGTGAAGTCATTAAAAATCACCCCAAGTTAAAACCTTAACAAGTTCCATGTTTTCATAAATTAAAAAATAGAAAATTAAAATTTATTTAATGCATGTAGAAATTATCAAAAAATTATCATTTTAAATTTATCTCCCCCTTTTTTAAATTAATAAAAGATTTAACAAAAAATTATCATTTTAAAAAAATTCACCCAAGCATAATGAAAAATAATTTATTATGCTAAAAACATAGAATATTTAAGAACCATAGTCATGCATAAATAGTTATGAAAATAATAGTATTTAATCACCTCCTAAATCTATTCACATAAAATTTTAAAGTTTAGTAATGAATGTTCTAGAATTTCTTCAATATGCACAATCAGTTCCTATATATAGATTTCTTAAAAAAACAAAAACAATGAAAAATAAAAATTCATGTCTATATAGAAAATCTAATATCACTTTTAAATTTTAAATAAGAAAAAAATAAAAAATTCATTTAAAATATTCTTCATAAA
Organism: Viscum album; assembly: GCA_963277665.1. Lineage (NCBI taxonomy): Eukaryota > Viridiplantae > Streptophyta > Magnoliopsida > Santalales > Viscaceae > Viscum > Viscum album. The sequence goes on along the minus strand of OY728146.1, from coordinate 193,147,880 downwards.
AAGTTTAATATTTATATTCTTGAACATCTCAAAATCTACTAGTTTAGAAAACATATCAAAAAAATATTTTATACTGAAAAACATTATAAATCAATACCAAATTTTTTTAATTAATCACTTAGAGAATAAAATAAAAATTATATTTTTTTTACCAAGAATTCTTTAAAGAATTTTTTGAAATTAAAATTACATATGTGTTATTCTAATATATAGGTAGTTAATCAAAAAAAATTGAAATCAGATAATTTTTATTTTATCAATAAATTTTTTCTATAATAACCAGTAAGTAATAATATACTAAAACTCATTTATAGATAATGAAACACATAATTACTTCTTACAACATCATGAGATTAAACTTTTATATTTAAATTACACATGCCTAATTTTATTTTTCTATCATGCCTACAAAATCTAAAATTATAATCAAAATAAGATAATAAGTTAAAAAAATATTATTTAAGTTAAATAAACATGTATTAAAACTTTATTTAATATATCTAATAATTATTTTAACGTCCTTTAGGTGAATTTTTTTTTATTATATTAAAATCATAAAAACATGAAATCTAAAAATATAATATCATTCCATGATGTATTCAAATAAATAAAACATCTTATCATGACACTATACAATTTAACATCAAAAAAGTTTATAGATTTATCTATATCAAATTTCAAAATATTACTCATATTTTTTTTAAAATTTTTAAAAAAATATCCATACCAATATTTTTAACAAGTTAATTATAAAATTTATATTAGTTTAGAAATATAAACTATTTTATTTAATGAATTTGAATACCTACAATAATTTTAGTTCTCCCATTAAACTTATATCAAATTCATTTGTCATAAAATTATAAAATGCATTTCAAAAACATATTTTGTAGGAGAAAATAATATCATTAACATATATTTTCCTAATTAAAATATCATTTGAATCATTATTTATAAACAAAGCTAGATAAAATTTCCATTTATTAAAATCATTTTGTAGTAAACAAATAATCTATCATAACAAGTTCTTGGAGCTTGTTTAATACCATAAAAATCATTTGATAGTTTAAAAACATGATTTGAAAATTTTTCATTTTCATATCTAGGTTCTTGAATAACATACACCTCTTTATAAATTAAACAATTTAAAATTTTACTTTCTAAATCCATTTGGAATGGTTTAAAATTTTTAAAACAAGAATAATCTCATAGAATAAGAATGGATTCTATTCTATAAATTAGTGAAAATGATTCATTAAAATTAAAACTATGTGAGTATCCATGGGAAACTACCCTAGCCATATTAAAAACTATATTTCTATATCCATCCATTTTATTTTAAAAAATCCAAATACTTCCTTTAAATTTTTTTCTTCAAAAAGTTAAATCAGATTCCAAAACTAATTTATCTCAAATTTATTGAGTTCATCATGAATAGAATTTTTCCAATATGAAACATTAATATTATCATTAATATTATTTAGAAAATAATCTGTTACTAATAAAATTTTATCACAAAAAATTAAAACACATTTTCTTTTTCGAATTCCGTACTCAAAATTTCCAATTACTTTTTCAAGAGGATAATATTTAAGAGTTATAGTTTTTAGGATAAAATTAAGAAGAGGTTTATTATCCCTCAACTAATGCATTACTATTATTATATTGGGGATAATATTCACCAATGTTAAATTATATAAATTATTTTTGTTATTATATAAATATAATATCAAATTTTCAAATTATTTTAATGAAACATAACAGTTATAGATTCTTCAATATATTATTATATTTTATAGAAAACTAAATAGTATTTAAAAGATTTAACGTGTCATAAAAATATTTATTCATCACATTTAGAATCAAAATCATATATATTATATTTTTTGTTTAAGATAAAGTCTCCAAAACCAAACTCCCTAAAGTATCCAATTTTGGGTTTCAACCCTCTAAACAATTTATAAGTGGTTTTCCTTAAATTTGGATGAATTAGAACTCTATTTAAAATATGAATGCATGTATTAACATCTTTGGCCTAAATATGTTTAGGCAGGTTAAATTATTTTAACATAATCTTATCCATTTGTAATTGATTTATTCCTTCTTTCTATCATTCCATTTATTAGTGGTGTCCAAGGGACTAAAAAAATAGTATTGATATCCATTATATTCACACAAAAAATCAAACTATAATTTAAAAAAAAATATACCACATCTATCACACCTGATAATGATTATCAAATAAACGTTATTATCTTGAATTAATTTTTAAAAAGGTTATGAACTAATTTAAAGTTTCACTTTTATGAATTAAGGAAAAATTATAGGTTAATCAACTATAATCAACCAAAATTACAAATATATATTTAGTTCCTCTTAAACTAATATATTTTATAGGACCAAATAAACTATGGTGAAACAATTCAAGAGTTCAAGAAATTTTAACATCTTTAATAGATTTAAAACATTCCTTGTGTTTCTTACCTTTAGAATAAGAATCACAAACAAATTATTTACTTACATTCAGTTCAGGTAAGTCTTGTACCTATCCTAGATTTGAAAATTTATATAGCAGCTAAATATTAGCATATCCTAGACTTATATGATAGAAACATTCATCAAAATATAGGTAATTTAAACACTTATCATTCTTTTGAGTTAGTTAAGATAAATCAATTGAGTATATATAATCATTTTTATTCATTTTAAACAAAACAGTATAATTCATAAAGACTATACATATATAATTATCAAATTTTACATTTATTACATCATTTCATAGTTGATATATAATTAATAATTTGTGTTTTAAACCCTCTATAAATAGAACTTTAAAAATAATAATAGTTTTCTAAAAAACTCACTTCACCAAAACCTTTAATCTATCCTTTAAAACTATCTCTAATAGTAAACACTCCTCCATCAAATTAATTAAAATTTAGAAAATTATAATTATCACATGTCATGTATTTTAGGAACTATTTTATCATATACCATAAATATTTTTAGAATCCTAATTCATATTTCTTAAAATCAATCAGGTAAAATATTTTCTTGGAGCCCATTATATCTTGTGTATAATTGGATTAGCAGTAGAAAATTTGGGCATCCAAAAAGATTTGATACATCTATTTATGGGATATCTAGAAAATAATTTCTCATAGATAAATATTCTTGTAAGAAAAAATGATTAATTTAATATTAAGTAATATTAATTGGCATAATCCCCATGTATTATACACTTAAAATATTATATACTTGAAATTTGTTCTATTGAAATATTTATGAACCACATTATCTTCATTCTTGGTAGTAGATTGTTAAAAACAAAAACATTAATGTTTTTATTTAATTTCATCATAGACATGATCTTATTATATTTTTATTTACCTTGAATAAAAATATTTTAGGCCTTTTCAAACTAACAAATTTATCTTTTTATTTCTATTTTTATTTGGTATATCTTCTAAATCATCACTGAATTTAACATTTAAACATGTAGTTGTATTTATAAAAAAACGTTTTCTTACATGAGCTTCTAAAATTCATTTTTAATTTTAGTAAAATCATCACATACTAAGTTAAATTTCCTCTGTTGATATTCATAATTTTTAGATAATAGATATTAAATTATTTAATGTTTATCTTCTATTTTTAATATTTTTGAATAATCAAACCTTTTATCTTCTTCATTTTTAGATATAATTACTTTCATATTTTCACTTTATTATTTAAAATTATTATTTTAATTGACCATTTTCTTATCTTTACTATGTAATTACATTGATATTAAAATTACTTTCATACCATATTAATGTAATTTCTTATTATCTTCATATATTTTTTTAAATTAAATTTTTTTTATTAGAAATAGAGCATGAACTTGAATCAGAATCAGTTTCTTCTTCAGTACTAACATCTTAAAAAATAATAGAAGGTTATAATAACTATTTAATAATGATATAATTACCTCAAAAGACTTATCCTTTAATTAAAATTTCCTGGTATCTATTTCACTTTCTAATTCACTTCCTAAATTGGAATCATGTGTATAATTGTAGCCTCTAAATATTGTTTGCTTCTCTTTTTTACTTTTTTCATTATCCTTATTTGAATACATAATTTTAGGAAAGTTTTTTCCAATGTATCATTTCATTATAAACCAATATAAATTTAGGCTTCAAAAATCATTATTGTTTAAAAATTTATCTTTATTTACTTCCTTTTTATTCTTATTTTTGAACTCTCTTTTGGCTCCATTATTTTCATAAATTTGTAAAAATATTATAAAAAATGGAATAGCTCCTTATCACTTCCCTAGAACTCATATCCATTAGAGTTAGAAGAATAATTTATATTATATTTTAAAAATATACATTTCTTCTTTGAGACTTCCTTATTCATTATATTCTTTAACTCCAGTTCATACTGCAGTAAAGAACTAATTTTTTCATCTAAAGTGTACTATTTAAAATTATTAATTTCATAAATTCTAAATTTCATTTACTTCAACCTATAATGTAGTGATCTCATTACTCTTTAAAAAATTTATATATTATCCAAATTCTCTCTAGGTTTATTCATCACATTGATGATACATCTGAATCAAAGGAACATATAGTTCATAAATTTAACTTCTCCCATCTTAAATTTCTAGTACTTTGCATATCGTATTCCCAATTTTTTCTTTTCAGTTTTTCTAAGAAAATATTATATAATTTTATAATCCTTTGAATGTCTTGAGATATCATATAGTCTGAGATATGGCTAAACACACTTCATCAAATGGTACAGTAAGATATATTCATTACATTATAGTTTAAACATACTTAACTCTATCCTTTCAAAGAAGTGCATATGGATCATATTAAATTTTCATATATGATTACACCATAATCATCTAATCATCAAAACTTAGATGTTTTAGGATTTCTTCTATTCTATATTTCTAACAACCAAAGTTGTTTTTATAAAATATTGAGTATTTTTTGTATAAAACTCTCAATTTAATTTATTCCAACCATATTTCAAAGATATATTTCCTTAAACTATTTGTTCTACAATAATCAGGTTAGAATATAAAATACTGTATAATTATAAAAAAAATATATCTAAGAGTACTTAGATTTGATACCAATTTTTGGCATGGTTAAGTTGAAAATAGTGGTTTAGATGAGAGGAAATGGTCCTTTTAAAATATTTAGATTAATCCACGGAAGAAAAAAAAACTTCTAATGTAATCAGATTAATTTTAACATGTATGAGAAACTTGGAAAATAATGAAAATAATAAATACTAATAGTGTTGAACAATAATATTCAAAATAAAATGTCACAAAAATAAAATAGTTGAATACAATATTTTTATAGTACTCTTTATCACCAAGATCGTATATCTACTAACCACTAATATATAAATTGTGATAAGAATGGTATCCAATACAATATTCTATTTTGAAAGGTATTATAACCTTTTTATAGACATTTCATTTTACTTACCTGAAGACACAACCCCACCTATACAATGTTCCCATCTATGAAACAAAGCACAACCAACAGCAATACTTTTATTTAATATTTAAAACATGAAGAGATACATTTTTATTGGGTTGTATAACTACTAAGACCATGAATTTTACTAGGAGGTATAAAAGATTATATTTTTAATGAAAAATATTAAACTGAATTTTACAACACAAATAGGAATAAAGAAAATATGCAATGTTGAAAATGAGTAAAAAACTATATAGAGTATAAAAGTGAAATATTAGAATATTTCTTGATCTATTTTATCACTTTAGAAAAATAATCAACATTTAAGTTCCATCATGATCATAAATAAATGGAAAAATGGTCAAAAATCTCCAAAACAAATATCTCTAAAATTATCTTTCTTGGCTAATATAGAAGTATATTGTTTTTTCTCGTTTTAATTTAAATGATTTAAGTCAATATTTTCAATCAATTTTTTATAATCAAATAAATGGTAAGATCTTATTCATTAACTCTTGATAATGTGTGTGTTTCTAGATAATATATTATAGGAATCGATGGATTAAAAAAATAAAAACAAGGAAACATCATCCGCCTTTATTTTGAAATATCATGTGCATAATCCTTGCTTAAATTTTTGGAAACAAATTCCTATAGATTCTTTAGAAATTAATTTTGTTTTAAAAAATGTTAAAATATTTAGAATAAATCACACCAACATGCAGTGATTCAATGTATGAAAATAATACTGAAAGTGAGTACTTAATTTCTCTTTTAAAGAAAAAAGTAACTTTCATATGACTTTAAGAAACTTTTTAAGACTTTTTAATTATAAGACCACAAATATCGTAATAATTCAAAATAACCATACGACCTTAAATTATAATTATTTGAATATTTAATGACATTTAAATCATAGCTATTTTAAATTTTAGGACATAAAAAATGTAAGTCTTTCAATATCATATGAATTTAAAAAAACTGAATATATTTGTAAAAATCAGTATTGTATGAATTTTAAAATTATCCTAAGACTTTATTTTAAATATATGAATTTTTTGAATATAAATTTTATATTACATTTGTAAAATCGGTTTTTTATGAATTTTCAATATTCATAAATATTTTTACATTTTTAAAAATAATAATTCTTTAAGAGTTTTGTAGCACATTCAAATTCAGTGTAAGGGTAATCTTGTGTGATGGTAGTATAGAACCATATAAAGATAGTTTGATACATGTATAAAGGTAAAAAATATATATAATATCTATATAAAAAATAAAAAATTTCATTTAAAGGTAATATTTGAATTTTTTCTCTAAGTAAACGTATGTTTCATTCTGTGTAATGTTTAATAAATATATTTGATATCTATATAATGGTCAAACAAAAATCGACATGCTATTTAAAGGTTTTTTATAATGCTATGTAAAGGTAGTATTCAACCTTTGTAATGGTAATAGATTAAAACTAGTACCAATATAATGGTAAAACATACATATATAAAGGTGTAACATAGTTTACATATAGGTAAAAAAATAGAATATATGAGCTTTTTTAGGGTTAATACACTTCTTTGTGAACATAAACATAACTTAAAAACCTATGTGAGGGTAAGATAAATTCAAAAAATATTTCATGAAATTTTATTTTAATAAACACACAAGTTAAATTAATTTATATCATTTTATAAAGATTGATAAAATATAAAATTATTGTATAGTAAAATAATTAGCAACATATAAAAATAACAATAAACTAAAAATTTAACCAAGTTCAATCATTAACAGTCCCCCAAGTTCAAACACTAATAATATCCCCCTTTTAGTAAATTAAAAAAGTGAAAATTTAAAGATATTTAAAACATTTATAAATTCTCCCAAAATTACCTTTATAAATTTATCTCTGTCTTTTTGAAATTTATCAAAAATTTAACATAAAATAATAATATTTTAGAAAACTATCCCCAACCAAATGAGAACAAATTTATTATGCTTAATATTTAGAATATTTTAAAATAAAATTAATAATTAAAGAGTTATGAACATAATAATATCTAATCTCCCATTAAATATCGGTATATAATTCTTTAAATATATATAAAAATTATAATAAAATTTCATTAATCTATATAATCTTTTCATGTTCACATATTTTTAAAATATGAAAAAACCTATGAGTAATAATAATCCAAGTTTGTACATCAAATCTATTATAATTTTTAAAGTAGCTAAAATTATAAAAAAATATATAATAATTCAAGGTATGTTTCCATAATACATATTTTAAACTTCAGTTTCTTGAAATTATCATAATATAATGGGTGAGTAAAAATATCAACAAATTTATTTTATATTGAAATAAATTCAAAAATAATGTCTCCATTATTAGCATGATCTCATAGAAAGTTAAATCTAAAATCTATATGTTTTGACCTAGATCGCTAAAATGGATTTTAAGAAATTGAAATTGCATATTTTTTATTATGATATATGGGAATCTTATCAGAATCAGCATTGAAATAAAATAATGTTTGTTCTATCCATGAAATTTGTATATACTAACTAGAAAATGTAATATACTCAACTTCATATATAAATAATACATATGATAATTTCTTTTTATAACTCCTTGAGATTAAACTTTTATCAAATAAATGACACATACCTAATATGTTTTTTCTATCAATCTCATAGATGAACAAAAATAGAATCATAATAAGAAAAAAAAATTAAAATGGTAATTGGAGTAAAATAAACCAGTATTTATGATTCCTTTAACATATCTAATTATAATATAAATTTCCTTTAGGTGGAATTATTTTTTATTATATTGAAATATTTCGCACATGAAAACTAAAAATATAATATCAAACTTTATGAAATAAAATAAATAAAACATCAAATTTTGATTTATTACTCATAATTGTTTTAAAAGCTTTACAAGAACCCAAACCAAACCTTTTAACATTTTCTTTAGAATATTAATATCAGTTTATAATTATACCACCATTTCATTGAATAATTTTAGTTCCTGAAATGAAATTTAGTCCCCCCTTTAAACTCATATCAAATTCATTTCTCATTAAATTACAAAATTAATTACTAGTAAAATCTATTATATAATAAATAAAATGTTATCAACATATAATTGAAAATGAAAAATATCATTTGAATAATTGTTTATAAAAAACTTTGAATCAAAATTTATTTTATTAAAATACTTTTTCAACAAAAAAAAATTTATTCTATCATTCCAAGACCTAGAATATTTCATTAGACCATGCAAATATTTTGATAGTTTAAAAAATCAGAAACATTCATTTTCAAATCAAGGTGATTGATTAACATAAAACTCTTTAGAAATTACACCATTTAAAAATTAACTTTTCAAACCTATTTTAAATTATATAAAAATTTTAAAATAAGAAAAAAAACTAATAGATTCATAATGATTTATATTATAGAAAATTGTGAAAATGAATCATTAGAATGAATATTTTTTCCGCTTTTTTATCCCTAGACAACTACCCTATACTTATTTTTAACTATATTACCATGTTCCTAAAAAATCTATTTAATATATATAGTTCCGTTAACATTAATTAGTTCAACCAAATTCCAAATGTTATTTCCTTAAAATTGATTGAGTTCATTTGGAATATAATTTATCCATTATGAATTATTCAAAGCATCCTTTATATTACAATGAATAAAATTGTCAAAAAATGAAAAATTAACACAAAAATATAAAATAGAATTTCTTTTTATAATTCCATATTCAAAATTTTTATTTACTTTATCAGTAGGATCATATTTATGTGTATTTTGGTTTTTAGGATCAAATTATGAAAAAAATTTGTCCACCACCCCCCCCCCCAAACTAAGAAATTATAATTTTTGTCTTGAGGATTATCTTCACCGATGTTAAATTATATTAATAATTCAATAACATTATCTAAATCTAAAATTTATTTTTGAAATTTATTTTCATGAAAATTAGCATGTAAAAATTATTCCACAACTAAAGTCATCTTATTGAAGACTCTATAGTGTTTACTAAAATTAGAGTATCTGCGAAATATTCCTTTATCACGTTTAGAGTCAAATTTGTCTATATTGTATTTTGTGTTTATGATAAATACTTCATAACCAAATACATTAAAATGTCCAATTTTAGGAATCAATCATCTAAATAATTTATAAAAAAATTTATTAAAAATTGGCCTAATTAGAACTCAATTTTTAATTTGAAAACATTTATTAATTTCTTAAGACCAAAAATATTTATAAATATTAAATTCATTAAGTATAGTCATAGAAGTTTTGTGTATTGATTCTTTATTTCTTTTACATACAATTTTATTATGTTGTCCTAGAAGATGAAAAAAATATATTTATATCTATTATATTCAAAAAATAAAATTATAAATTATAAAATTCACCATTTCTAGTAGAAATTATCAAATAACCTTTATTATTCATAATAATATCAGAAAAGAAAAAAAATATTTAAATTTTTACATTTATGAATTAAGAAACAAGTCTTGGATAATCTGTTATAATCATCAAAAATTAATATCACATATTTCCCTACTCCTAAAATAGTAGGTTTCATAGGACCAAATAAATCGAAGTGAAATAATTCAAGTGGTCTTTATATTTTAACAAATTTAACATATTTAAAACATTCCTTATATTTATTATATTTAATACATGAATCATAAAAAAAGTATTTACATACTTTCCTTTATGGAAAATCATGTACATGTCTATGCTTAGAAAATTTATTTTGGATTTAAAGTTTAGTATTCCCAAGTATTATATGCTAAAAAATGTCATTAATTCCTATATAAATTAAACACTTACACTTTTTTGAGTAAATTAATATAAATGAATATAATATATGTTATATTTTATATTTTCTAAAAACAAAACAAAATTATTCTTAATAACTGTGACATTATCATTTAAAAATTTTATATTCATTAAATTCTCTTAAATTTCATATATATTTATTAAGTTATTTTTAAAAACTATATAAAATGACCTTTAAAAATAATATATTTTTTCAAAAACCAACTTCACCATAAACATTAATCTGACCTTTAAAATTACCTCCAAAAGTAACCAGGCCTCCATCAAAATAATTAAAATATTAGAAATTAAAAATATCACCAGTCATGTATTTAGAACACACTATGTAAGTATAACATGAATCTTGGAGACTTATAAGGTATATTTCTTGTAATAAATCATGTAAAATATTGTTTTAGTACTCATTCCATCTTAGTTAAAATTAGATTAGTAGTTGATCATTTAGGCACTCAAATAGATTTAAAACAACTATTTCTAGTACTTATGGAAAATAAATTCATAGATATAAATTTTTTGTATAAAAAATGGTTTATTAAATATTAAGGAATTTTTATTCACATAATACCCTTTCTTTATACAATTAAAACATATACGTGTGAGGTATTTTAATTTCAACGCGTTATAAACAGCATTTTATTCATTCATTATAGTTTATTATTATAATAAAAATCAATTATGTTTTTATTGGGCTTCGTCAAAGATATCATCTTATCATATTTTTAATTTCCTTGAACAAAAAAAATAATTCCTTTTTTAAACTAACAATCTCAACTATTAATTTATCTTTTACCTTATATATAAATTTCAAATCATAATTATCTTTAAAATTTGAACACGAAAATGTATTTATAAAATTTTTATTTTCATACTTGATATTCATACAAACCCTTTCAATTTTAGTTAAATTATTAGATATTAAGGTAAAAATAATTTCATAATATTAATCATTTTTAAGGAACAAATATTTAATTATTTCATTTTCATATTTATGTTTTAATTTTTTAAAAACAGAAACACTTTTGTATTATTCATTTTTAGATATATGTACTTTCATTGTTTTTATTTTTTCCTTAAAATTATTATTTTATTTGACTAATTTATTATTTTTACTATGTAAGACTTTACATTTCTCAATAATTCCAAACCCATATTTATGTAATTTATTATTTTCATTCTATTGTTGTTTAACATGAAAATTAGTGTCAAAAATATAACTTGAACTTTAATTTGAATCAGTATATTCTTTAGTACAAGTATATTAACAAATATTTAAATATTTTCATAACTTGGTAAAGGGGGATTTAGGTACCTTAGAATAATAATCCCTTAATTTAATGTTTACTATATCAACATCACTTTCTGAATCACTACTTGAATCTAAATCTTCAGTATAAGTCCAACCTCCAAACAAATATTTCTTATCCTCTTTACTTTTATCCCTATCTTACTTTGAATTCTTGATTTTCAAAAAATATGTCTTAATGTATCCATTTATTCTATGCTCATAGAAATTTAGGCATGAAACATTATTAAGTTTTTAGAAATTTATATTCCTTACTTTATTTTTTCAGTCTACACTTTATTTTGGCTCCTTTTTTATTAATTTTTAATAATATTTCGAAAATTGGTCTAGATCCCTAAAACTCATATTCAAATGGGTTAAATTATTATTTTATTTTAAAATTTAATGATATTTCATTCTTCTTTGAAATTTACTCATCTACAATATTCTTCTACTCTAGTTAATATTTCAGTAATGAATCTATTATCTTATCAAAAGTGTATTCTTTAAAAAAATTATTTTCATCAACATCCACTTTATTTGTATGTAACTTCTTAGATAGTGATCTTAAAACTCTTTTAACAAAATCTATTATGTCCAAATATTCTCTTATTTTATTCATATTATTAATGGTACTTATGAATTGATGGAATCTATCATTCACTTATTCATCTTCTCTCATCATAAAATCCTAGTACTTAAAATGTAGAATTCTCTTTTTTATTCTTTTAAATTTGTTTGATCAGTAATTCATAACTTATAAAATTCTCTAAATGTATTTATATTTTTTATAATATGATATATGGATAAAACATTGAATAATAAAACAATAAAGTATATTCATTAAATTATAGTTCAAAACATACTTTACAATATCATTACCTATAAGTGCACTAAGATCTACTTTAGGTGGCTCATATGGTTTCACCATGACCATCAAATGGTCAAAACTTAATTTTTAAATTATTATTTTGTTCTTTATTTCTAGTACCATAGTTATTTTTATCAAATAATAAATTATATTTTTGTATACAACCATTAGTTTCCTTCATCCCTTCCATCTTTCAAAGATAGTTTTCATTTTATTGTTAGTTCTGGGATATTCAGCATAGCATAAAAAATATTAGTAAAATATATATATTTCATTAATAATAATTTATATGAGTTTTTAGCCAAGTTATGATGGCATCAGTGGTCAATAGCGGGTTTATATAACTTCTAAAATTTTATAAAACCCTTTAAAGAATAAAAACTTATTATTTAATCAGAGTAATTTTAACATGCATGATGAACATAAAAAATCATTAATAGCATAAATAGTGTAGCTTTATTACAGTAGTTATAAAAATAAAATTTCATATAAATAAAATATATGAAAATAATATTTTTATATTAATTCAGACCACTAAGATCCTATATCTACTCTTTACTCTTCTCATATCATCAAGAGAAATGGTATCCATTATAAACTAAACATTTTAATGGTTTGATAATATTTTATAAACATTTTTTTAATTACTTGTAGGAAAAAAACTTTCTATCTCACATTCCTTTCTATAGAAAAATTAAAAAACAATAACCTTAATTTTGTTTTAGAGTCACAACTGAAGGACCTATCTTTTGATTGTATGGCATAACCAACATGACTGACCTTTTTGTTATGAGGTATAAGCAATGATATTTTGAATAAAAATATTAAAATAACTTTTACAATAACTAAAAATAATGAAATGATACAATGTTTCGTGTACCTCTCGTACCCCTAGTGGTTTAATTTTCATGATCACAATCACTCTCTTATTTATCTAACATTGTTTTAAGTGTTTTTGGTTGATAGGCATAATTTCAGATTGCCAAGGAATTGGGGCAAGAAGGCTAAAAGCAAAAATGGACAGTTTTTCAGTCCACCGGCCAACCGGTGGATGTCCACTGGCTCGCCGATAGAGGCCTGGACAGAAGGCATCCCTCTGTCCAGACCACCAGCCAACCGGTGGAAGTCCACCGGCCAGCCGATAGAGGCCTGGACAGAAGGCATCCCTCTGTCCAGACCACCGGCCAACCGATAGAGGCCTGGACAGAAGGCATCCCTCTGTCCAGACCACCGGCCAGCCGATGGAACCCAGACAGAAGGCTGAGCCACTGCCTCAGCACCGGCCAGCCGGTGGCCTCCTGAGCCCGAGCCTTCTCCATTTTCCAAACACCGGCCAACCGGTGGCACTGCACCGGTCAGCCGGTGGAGCCAGTCAAACTAGCCGTTGGGCTTTGACCAGGCTTGTCCACTTGACCCCCAACGGCTCCGAAGGCCTCTCCAATGGCTCCGAAGACCCCCAAAGGCCATTTGACGGTTCCCCCTCTATAAATAAAGGACTAGGAAGCCCCGGAACACTAGAGAAACATACGGAAGCCCACGAGAACATTTTTGATCATTTGGCGAACCTCTGGCGCATTCCTCCAAGGAATCCTCCAATTGCTCCAACTCAATTCCACATCCAAGGAGCACCACCAAAGAAGCTTGGGAGCGCCCTTCATCAACTCCTTCAATCCATTGGCGCCCAAGACTTCCCCATTACGGTTTTTCATTGTTTTATTATTTTGAGCATCAATTTGGGTTTGTGCCTACAAACCCCATCTCTTTCCTTCATTCTTCCATTTGGGTTTTCACACCACCTTCAATGTGTGAAGAGGTTGGTCAAGCCTTTCCTTTAAAAGGCTTGAGACATAGGTGAGCTACCCTTCACCTGTAAGAAGGCTAGTGGGTTCTTGCATAACCATTAAAAGAAAGCTGTAATAGGTTCTAGAGTAACCTTAAAGTCTAGTGGGTTTCTTGCTAAAACCATTGAAAATAAAGCGGTAGTAAATCTCTCAACGGTTGAGTTGGGAGCGGAGATGTAGGCTTGGGTTTAAGCCGAACTCCGTTATCAATTTTGTGTCTTGCCTCTTTTATTTCCGCTGCACTTTTACTTTGATTTTAAATTGTTAATTTTTTTTTAAAAGGCAATTCACCCCCCCTCTTGCCATCACTTCCTTTTCTTCTCCTCCCAACAATTGGTATCAGAGGCAAAATTTGAGTAATACCCTAACCGGTTTCAAATTTAAGATCCATTGTGATGGCTTCAACTTCTTTCTCCCCCGAAGGCTATTCATTGGGTCGTGCTCCATTCTTTGATGGAACCGACTATACATATTGGAAAACCTGCATGACCACTTTTCTTAGAAGCATAGGTTATTCTGTTTATAAAATTGTCATGCATGGTTACACTCTCTCTTCTCCCGATGAATCCAAATGGACTCAAGCCGATGTTAAAAATTTCGAGTTTGATGGCAAAGCCATGAACGCTCTACATTGCGGCCTTGATCGTAATGAATTCAATCGAGTATCCACATGCACCTCATCACATGAAATCTGGAAACTATTAGAGGTTACCCATGAGGGGACCAACAAAGTCAAGGATACTCGATTGGATATGTTCCGTCAAGATTTTGAGTCTTTTTCCATGCATCCATCCGAATCTATTTCTGAAATGTTTACACGCTTTACTGACGTTTGCAATGGTAGAAAATCTCTTGGAGATAATATTTCTGCAGAAACAATGGTCAAGAAGATCCTATGGATCCTACAAATCTCATGGGCTCCGAAAGACACGGCAATCCAAGAAGCAAAAGACATCAAGAACATGCCGGTAGAAGAGCTCATCGGATCCCTCATGACTTATGAGATCACCATGAGGAGGCAAGCTGAAAAGGAAGGAAAACCGATCAAAACTCCAAAGAACATCGCCTTCAAAGTTCAACAAGAAGAAATCTCCTCCTCCTCATCATCTTCCACTTCAAGCGGCGATTCCGAAATGGAGAACCTTGCCCGCAAAATGAACAATTTCATGAAGAAGCACAAGAGGAAGAAATCACGCAAGGCTCGAAAGGAAAAACACGACGAAAAATCCGAGCCCGAGGTAACATGTTACGGGTGTGGCAAGAAAGGCCATTACAAGGCCGATTGTCCACTCAACAAGAAAAAGGCCAAGCAAAAGGAAAAGAAGAAGGCATTCAAGGCCACATGGAGTGATAGCTCCACATCCTCCTCCTCCTCAAGTGACAAAGGTAACAAATGCCTAATGGAATTTCATGAGGTAACCTCTTCCGACTCCTCTTCCTCTAGTTCTTCAAATTCAAATTCTTTCAATCATTTATCCTACGAGGATCTCCAATATGCAAGAGATCAATTGGAAGAAGGTTTTCACGAACTTTATTCCAAATTTGTTTCTTTAAAAAAGAATTTCAAAAAACTTTCTTCCGAAAAGGAGAAACTTCTCAAAGAGAAGGAGGAGTGGTCCCTCAAGGTCCAAAACCTTCCCGATGTTGATTATATGGAATTAACAATCAAGGATTTAAGGGAATCCCTAGCTAAGTTCACCCAAGGGGAACAAAATTTAACCAAACTCCTAGGTTCCCAACGCATATCTAGAACCACCCAAGGGCTTGGCTATTCCAAGCAAGCTTCCTCTTCCCATGATCCAACTATTTTTGTAAGGGGGAGCTCCCAATTTAAATTTTGCAACTATTGCAAAAAACCCGGGCACTTAATTTATGAGTGCGATTTCAAAAATGCCCGGTATGGTAGGCCCAAAACTATTTTCTTTAATGATGAATTTCATAGGAAAAGACCCGCCACTAGACAAGTATGGATTGAAAAATCCCTTTTAGCGAGTCTTACCGGACCAAAATTTGTCTCGGTTTCAAAAACCTCTACCCGGTGATTTGTTGTTTTTATTTAGGGGGAGTTAAGTTTGTTTAAGTTTTTTTTTTCAAACTTTCAATTCAAACTGTTATTCAATTTTTCATTTCAAACTTTCAATTCAAACTGTTATTCATTTTTCATTTCAAACTTTCAATTCAAACTATTATTCAATTTTTCATTTCAAAACTTTCAAATCAAATTTCAAAAATTTCAATTGGTTTAAAAATCTCAATCTTGTTTTTCAATCCGTTTCCCTCAATCAAGTTTTATGCCCCGTGCTATTTTGATAATCACAAAGGGGGAGAAATTCTTGGTTGATTGGGGGAAAAATCTTTTACTCATGCTTTGCTTTACTTTTCAATTTATTAAAGCATGCCTCTCATTTCAATATTTTACATTGTTTGTTTTGGTGATTGTGATCATCAAAATAGGGGGAGATTGTTGTACCTCTCGTACCCCTAGTGGTTTAATTTTCATGATCACAATCACTCTATTATTTAACTAATATTGTTTTATGTGTTGTTGGTTGATAGGCATAATTTCAGATTGCCAAGGAATTGGGGCAAGAAGGCTGAAAGAAAAAATGGACTGTTTTTCAGTCCACCGGCCAACCGGTGGAAGTCCACCGGAAGCAAAAATAGACTTTTTTTCAGTCCACCGGCCAACCGGTGGAAGTCCACCGGCCAGCCGATAGAGGCCTGGACAGAAGGCATCCCTCTGTCCAGACCACCGGCCAACCGGTGGCTTCACCACCGGCCAGCCGATGGAACCCAGACAGAAGGCTGAGCCACTGCCTCAGCACCGGCCAGCCGGTGGCACCCATCCAGAACAGTGTCAGCCACTGCCTCAGCACCGGCCAACCGGTGGCCTCCTCACTGGCCATCCGGTGGTTCCTGATCCCGAGCCTTCTCCATTTTCCAAACACTGGCCAACCGGTGGCACTGCACCGGTCAGCCGGTGGTGCCAGTCAAACTAGTCGTTGGGCTTTGACCAGGCTTGTCCACTTGACCCCCAACGGCTCCGAAGGCCTCTCCAACGGCTCCGAAGACCCCCAAAGGCCATTTTAGGGTTCCCCCTCTATAAATAAAGGACTAGGAAGCCCCGGAACACTAGTGAAACATACGGAAGCCCACGAGAACATTTTTGATCATTTGGTGAACCTCCGGCGCATTCCTCCAAGGAATCCTCCAATTGCTCCAACTCAATTCCACATCCAAGGAGCACCACCAAAGAAGCTTGGGAGTGCCCTTCATCAACTCCTTCAATCCATTGGCGCCCAAGACTTCCCCATTACGGTTTTTCATTGTTTTATTATTTTGAGCATCAATTTGGGTTTGTGCCTACAAACCCCATCTCTTTCCTTCATTCTTCCATTTGGGTTTTCACACCACCTTCAAGGTGTGAAGAGGTTGGTCAAGCCTTTCCTTTAAAAGGCTTGAGACATAGGTGAGCTAGCCTTCACCTGTAAGAAGGCTAGTGGGTTCTTGCATAAACATTTAAAGAAAGCTGTAATAGGTTCTAGACTAACCTTAAAGTCTAGTGGGTTTCTTGCTAAAACCATTGAAAAGCAAGCGGTAGTAAATCTCTCAACGGTTGAGTTGGGAGCGGAGACGTAGGCTTGGGTTTAAGCCGAACTCCGTTATCAATTTTGTGTCTTGCCTCTTTTATTTCCGCTTCACTTTTACTTTGATTTTAAATTGTTAATTTTTTTTTAAAAGGCAATTCACCCCCCCTCTTGCCATCACTTCCTTTTCTTCTCCGCCCAACAATGTTGAATGAAATTGACCCTGTGAAGATTAGAAGTGGGAAATATCATAGTGTTGATGTATCTCTTTGATCATTTTAGAAAAAAAGTGGATATTTTAGTTCCTTCATGATTGAAAAACTATGCAATAGTAGTCATAAATCTATAGAAAAAATTGTATCTCTATTTTATTCTCTCCCTCGAATAATCTATAACTATATCATATATTTGCATTATTATTATAATGATCTTCGTTAATCTTATTAATAAGGTACGAATAATCAAATAAATAGTGAGTTCCCCTACATTAACTCTTTAGCATGTGGGTGTCTCTTAATATCAAATCACAGAATCCATAGATTATAAATAATAATAGCATTAAAAATTATATACCTATGTTTTTAATTGTCTTGTTCTTAATCCATTCCGAAAATATTCAACAACCCTTATACCAATTTCATTAGAAATCATATGTTTTTTATATAATAATGAAACAATTAGAATAAATCATATAAATATATAGTGATTCAAAATATAAAACTATTAAACACGGTATAAAATTACTCTTTAAAATGAAAAGGTAAATTTTGTATTAATTTAATAAACATCATAAGTAATTCAAACCATAAGAATTAAAGATCATAAGACATCAAAATGATTGTAAGAATTTAAATTGTGTTTCTTTGGATATCAAATTAATTTGGAATGTTATGTCTTATAAATTGTAAAACTTCAAAAACATAAGTATTTAAATATGGTATGACTTCAAAAATCATTTTCAAATGAATTTTTTAAAATCAATTTCATATGAATTTTATGGAAGATCAATTTTTATGAGTTTTTAGAAAAACAATTTTTTATGAATTTTTTAAAAATTGTATTCCTATGAATTTTGTGAGAAAAAGTTTATGATTAATTTTTTATTTTCCTAATTATTTTTACTTTATCAAAAATTGTAATCCATTGATATTTTTGTAGTTATTTTATAATTAACATAAGGTTATTCTTTCACAAAAGTTCTAAAAACTCACATAAGGGTGGAATGTTATTTTTATAATGATAAAAAACATAATGTATGTGACATTTGAAGGTAAAAAAATTTCCCATAAAGTTAATATATTAATTTTTTTATGTGTAAAGTTTTATTCCATTCTACTAGAAGGATAATGGATAACATTGATATCTATATAAAGGTAAAATATAAATCTATTTTCTACATAAAATTAATATTTAATTCTACATAATGGTAGTATTTATCCATTGTAAAGTTAATTCATTAAAACTAGTATCTCCATAAAGGTAAATCATAATTTCAAAAAAATTTAACCCAATTTATATATAGGTAATAAGTAGAATATATTAGTTTTATAAGGGTTAATACAATGTAGTGAAAAGTTAACGTTATTGAATCCTAACCTACATAAACATAAGATGAAATCTATTTAAGGTTCATTTATTTTTATTTAAATATACATATATGTAATAATAATTACTAACATTTTAGAACTAGTGATAAAAAAATGATAATGACAAAGAATAATTAACCAATCATTGAAAAAAATTAACTAAAAATTTGACAAAGTAAAATCATTAAAAATATCCTCATGTTCAAACAATTACAATATCACCCTTTTTTAAATTACTGAACCAAACATTTTTAGATATTTAAAACAATTATAAATTATCATAAAATTGTAATACTAAATTTCAATACCTTCTTTTGAAATTTACCAAAAAGTTAACATGAAATTCTCATTTAAAAAACTCTATATGATATAATGAAAAATAGTATTTGATGATGGATATTTAAAATATTTATGAACCACATTTTAGATTAAATAGTTATTAAAACAATAACATTTAAGATCCACCTGAACTGTTTCATATGAAACTTTAAATATTAGTAAAGAATTTACCATATTGTGTTTAATATACATAATTTTTTCATGTGCACAATTTTATTTAATAATTTCAAACCTGTGAGTAATAATAAGCCATGTCTATAAAACAGAATTGATATCACTTTTAAAGGATTAATAAGGATAAAAAAATTAAAAATTTCAGGTAAATATCCATTATTTTAATTTAAAAATAATATTTTCTAAAAATAATCGGAATCAAATGGTTTAGTAAAAATACCAACAAGTTCATTTTCTATTAAAGAAAAATCTAAAACACTATCTATTTTATTATCATGATCTCTTAGAAAATTAAATCTAACACATATATGTTTTTTCTATAATAATTTAAAGGATTTTTATAAATTGAAATTAAATATGTGTTATCATGTTATATGGGTTGTTTATAAAAATAAACACTAAAAAAAATTAATTTTTTATCCATAAACATTGTACATGGAAAATAGAAGCAGAAACATACTCATCCTCAGTTGTGTATAATGAATCTAATAATTTATTTATCAAACTCCATGGGATTAAAAATTTAATAATTAAATAACACATACCAGATGTTCTTTTTTTGATCAATCCTATAGCCTCAAAAATCAAAATTATAATAATATAACAAGTCAAAAAAGTTCTAATTAGAGTAAAATGAACTAATATTTACACTTCCTTTAACAAATCTAATTATTCCTTTAATATCCTCTAGGTGGATTTATTTTATATTATATAAAAATCAAGAACACATGAAAACTAAAAACATAATATTTGGCCTTGATATAATCAAATAAAGAAAAGATCATATAATTACTCTATACAATTTAACATCAACACATTTTCTAAATTCATCTACATCATATTTTAAATTGATACTCAAAGGTGTTTTAAAATTTTTACAAGAATCCATACCAAACCTTTTAAAAAAAATTATCATGTTTATATTGGTTTATAAATATACCATTTTTTCTTTGCAGAATTTGATCACCTAAAAAAATTACCCCAGAAACTCATATCAAATTCATTTTTCACCAAATAAGGAAATTCATTTCTATGAAATCATTTTTAAAACCAAATATAATTTCATAAACATATAAGGAACAATTAAAATATCATTATAAACATTCTTTATAACCAAATTTGGATTAACTTTTCAATTATTAAAATTATTTTTGCAGTAAAAACTATTTTACTCAATCATACCAAGCTCTAAGAGCATTCCTAAGATCATTCAAATCTTTTAAAAGTTTAAAAACGTGATATAGATAATTTTATTTTCAATACTAAGTGGTTGATTAATATATAGATCTTTAGAAAATACACTATTTAAAAATATAATTTTCATATCGATTTTTAATATTATAAAATTATGAAAAAAAGAAAATTATAATAGAATATAAATAGATTATATTTAAGAAATTGGTGAAAATGAACCTTTAGAATCAACACCTTATTCTTTTGAATATCCTTGGGAAATTGTCTTTGCCTAATTTTTTACTATATTACTAAATTCATCCATTTTATTTTGAAAAATAAATTTAATTTCAATAATTATTTTATCTTTAGGCATTACAAACAAATATAAAACATTATTTCATTCAAATTGATTAACTTCATCATAAATAGAATTTACACAACATGAATTATTTAAATAATCATTAAAATTACGAAGAAAAATTAAGTAAAAAATATAGAATTTGTACAAAAATTTAAAATTATTTGCTTGTTCTAGTTTAGGATTCAACATTTCTAATTACATTTTTAGGAGGTTAATATTTAAGATTCTTTTGGTTTTAAAGATTAAATTGAGAAGATATTTCTTCCCCCTAAACTGATGCATTATAATTATTATCTTTAGGGTCATCTTTACAAAATTTAAATTATCTAAATTAGTCATTAATTAGGGGATTTATTCAAAATTGAATTAATTTTAACTCTATTTAAAATATGACTATTTTTATTATCATATTTATCCCAAAAATATTTTGGAGGATTAAAATCATTAAGTATAGTCCTAACCATTTCTAAAATTTATCTATTCTTTATTTATACTAAAATATTTCTTTGTGTTGTCCTAAGGGATGATAAATAATGTTAATATCCATTATGTTAAAAAAAATAAAAATTTAAAATAAAAATTTCACCACCTCTATCACTTCTAATAGATATTATCAAATATCCATTATTATTCTAAATTAATTTGAAAAATGTATCAAACTTATTTAAAGTTTCATGTTTATTTATTAAGAAATAATTCTTGGTGAATCTATTGTAATCATAAATAATTATAAGAACATATTTCTTCTCTCCTAAATTATAAGGTTGAATGAGACCAAATAAAACACTGTGTAATAATTCAACAAGTCTAATTGCTCTAACATCATTAACAGATTTCAAACGTTCATTATGTTTCTTACCTTTAAAACAAGAATCACAAAAAAATTACATAATTTCAGTTTTGGTAAATCTTATACCTATCCTTTATTTTCCAATTTATACAATATTTTAATCTTATCATAGTTTTGACCCAGGGCACATCATTGTACCTAATTATAGAAATGGTCCATTAGAGACTAGGGAGGTATATTCTTTTTATATTACGAAGGATGTGTCGTAGTTGAGTGGTCTTGGTGGATGATTGCAGGGGGGAAAGTGTATGTTCAATCCCTCCACATCGAGTACAAAATCTATATATGGTCTCTAATGGGTTATTAATAGAGCTAGAAATACCTAACTGTCCTGTTATATATGATTCATAGACATTATTTCCAAAACCAAGTGCTCGTTAGATAATGATTTGTCCAAAAACACTTAAGGACTCACATTTATTGAGATGATGGAAACTCGGGGTCATCATAACATGTTGGGGGGAATTATTTGTTGAGTAAATAAGGTTTTCCTTATGAGTTTTCCATTCCTTCTTGTTTTGAAAATCACAAACACCTTATACTTATGCAAATCTATATTTTACTTTCCTAAAGAAATTTTCCTTCCTTAAAGGAAATTTACCCTAACCTAGATTTTCTTATACATATCAATATTTTTCTAAAGTATAAAAATCTGGTTCAAACTCAAAACCTCGGAATCATATAATGCTAAGATATGAAGCATTCTGTTTAGGATCTGAATTCTAGATATGAACTGTAATGAAGTTCGACTACGAAATCTGGATATGAACTCTCATATAGTTCCACTCCAAATTCTGGACTCCGAACTTTTACTAGTTTGACTCTAAACTTTTATTAGTTCGACTCTGAACTTTTATTAGTTAGACTCTGAACATTTATTAGTTAGTCTCCGAACTTTTATTATTTTTACTCCAAACTTTTATTAGTTCAAATCTGAACTTTTTATTAGTTCGACTCCGAACATTTATTAGTTCAACTCTGAACTTTTATTGGTTCGACTATGAACTTTTATTAGTTCAACTCCGAACATTTATTTGTTCGACTCCGAACTTTTATTAGTTTGACTCTGAACTTTTACAAGTTCGACTCTGAACATTGTAAGTTTATATTCTAAATACTAGTGAAACTAGAATCCAAATTTCCTTATAAAATTCAAACTCTGGATTTCTACAGAATTCAGATTCTGAATTCCTATAAAACAGAATCTAAATATCTCTTTGTTATAGATTATGAATTCCAATTTTGGCTAGACTCTAATATTTTATTTGCCTACATTCTGAACTTTAGTTTTGCATATACTTACACTTGTTTCATTATAAAATGATGTCTTGCTTTCAGTTACAGTTGTTTTGTTATAAAACAATGTCGTTCATTCTGTTTCTAACTAACCATTGGTTGAGTGACACATGTACAGGTCCCTCCGAATTTTAAGGAAAATATGACCGTTGGAGGAGGGAGTCGACCGTTCCAACTGAGCCTATAAATAGGAGCTCATTTGAACGAGCTCACAACTGATCTTTGACATCTGTGCATACATATTGTTGAAGTGATTTCTACAGAGAGAGGCTCTTATCAACTCTCAATGCTTCGTGCAGAAAGTTTGAACATCTTGTTCAAAATTTTCCTTGTGCAGACTTGCTTTGTGCGACTCCGAATGTTGGTGATTAAATTCGAGGGCTTCCGGAGATAGGAAGACAGAGGTTCCAACACCTTGATGTTCAGGGCTTCCTTGTAGAGAAAGACAGAGGTTCTAACTACCTTGAAGTTGAGGGCTTGCAGGGATAGCAAGACAGAGACTTTGATCATCGTATCGAGGGCTTACCCTGGTGTGGGTAAGAAATACTTTCTTGAAAGTATAAATCAAGGGGCCTTTATCTAAGGTTTTTGGATACCCTACTCTTTGGGTTAAAAGATTTATATCTTGTTACTTGTTTTTTGTTACAAGTTTTTCCACTGCATATTGTATTGTAAGGAATGTATAATCTTATTATATTTCCTTACACTTGTACTCTGACTTTGTTAGATTCTATACGCTTTAAGGTAGAATATCATATTGTAAACTTTGGTTAAGTTTAATTTTTCGGATCCATATTTTTGGAACTTGTTTTTCGAAATCACTTTCCAGATTTAAGTAAGTGCATAGAACTAGAAGTTGGTAACTTCATACTCTATACCAATCCTACAATTGGTGTAAGAGGTGTTGTGAATTTTCTTAGTTTAACTTTGTTAAACTTAGATCTTTCCTTGTTTTAAGAAATTTTTAAAGTGTACAATTCACCCCCCCCCCCTCTTGTATATTGAGCATCTACATCGTTATTTAGATCCTACATTATTTCCTATTCTGATAATCTAGTATTGATTTAAGAAATATTCATATGTTCATGAAACCTTGGATCTTTCCAAAATATGTGTCCACGGATTAATCCAGGGTTACAAGATCAATCATAAATTACATGTGGGCCTAGAATTATCTATACATATCTGAGGTTCTCCATTAATGAAGATATCTTTATGTATCCAAGGTTCTTCATCAATGTTACCCTTTTTTGGAAAGATTATGAATTCCTTCATTGTTTACTAAGACAATGTAATTTTAAGCCATATGATGAGGTGCTCTTGATTTTATCATCATCCAGGGGGAGGTAATTGTTCTGATGTCGTGGTCGAACCCATAATATGGGCTTCCCATGTTTCCTCAAGAGTGTAATCATAGCCCATGTATTTCGGTTCCACTTAACTGGAAACATCATCTTTTACAGTCGTGTGACGAGGACCCATCCATGCAATTAAATTCCATGTAGAAAGGATGCCTAAGAAGAATATGCCTAGTCAAGATTTGATGTGGTCCTTATGTATAGGTAGCCCAAGGTACTCATAAGTGACATATTATTCAGAGCGAAGGTGACCCTACAAGGGATATGGCTCAGAAAACATGAGGGTGAGTCTCATGTTGGGTTTGGACCATAAAGAGGCTTCCTACATATCCTAGTTGATTAGGAATCAAATCCCCCATAGTGTAAGGAAGATGCACATGAATAAGGAATGATTTGTGTCTTATATCAGTGGATATTCCCCTTTTTTAGTCAGAGTTCAGACTTATACTTGAAGGAGGAATTGATAAATTGGGGGTCTTGATTGGTTTTAACCCTTGAGAAGGATACCCTTTGAGCTTGGGCCCAAAATAGACATCATATGTATCCTATTTGGGGAAGGAATCAGAGTTATCTTAGTTCGTTATTTTCAATGGTGTGGATTTCTTGATCATAGTTAACCTATATGTCCACATGAGTCATGATCGGTGTGAGAAACAAGAGGATGTGGTAGATATGTCAAACCACATGCTTTCCCTTATCTGCTGATGGAAAAAAAGGATAACAACAGTGGAAGAGTATGGGATAAGAGAACAACATCCTACAATGAAATGGGGTTTACTCCAGTGGGGATTCCAAAATATTTCTTTGGTAAAAGGGAAGGAGGTTCGTTAATCATTAAAAGGAAATGAAAGTGTGTTCTCCTTTATTTATCACTCGATCTTATGGAAGGTAAAATCCGTTGATTTTCCTTAATTCATAGAATGTGTAGGTTCACGTTGGTATACCAAGTTTGGACCCTGGGTTACAATGGGAGTGTAAAATTATAGACAATGCGAGGGTCCTCACCATTTTGGGGATGACCCACCTCACTCTGATTACCATGAGTATGTAAACACGAAATGGCACATTGATTTTCCTGATTGTTCTATCATATGGTTCTGCTGGCTTTGGAAGGGGATTTGGATAAATTCCATTGAACTGGTTTGAGAAGGAGCTATGGGTGATGTGTTGGAAATTAAAGGAAATTATTAGATTCGTGGGATGGAACGCACAAGAATACCCACTCTATATACCATTTTCTCATGTGGGATGTGGTTTCCCCTGCATAGAATATTTCTTTTCCAGTGGGGGAGTTGTCTGTATATGAGGATGATACGCAGTCCTTGATACGGTCTACATATTTTTCCACTATACAGAACTAGGTTCTACCCATGTAGTGATTTTCTACATGGGGATGAGTCCAGCCACAAACCATGGTGGTACATGGGATGGAGTTATGTTTGCGTACCATGGTGGTATGTGGGGCTGAGTTCCATATGTGTATAAATTTTCTATGTACTGTAGGTTTCCTTTCACATAGTATTTTTCAATTCCTTCCACTAACTTGAATAAGTGAAAATTATCTCTCACTTCAAAGGAAATTCATCAATAAAAATTTTTAATTGCACAGTCATCCAATTATTATTATATTTTCTTCTTTCATGGTACACATTGTGATTTACCTATAGAGAATTGTCAAAATAGACTATCTTTTGCTGAGATCTTCTTCTTTTTTACCTTTGAAGCTCTGAAATCTATTCTCCTAAAGTTTCACAGTCTTTAACCCACTTCTACATTCCCCCTCAGGGTCCTTTTATAGAAGAAGAAAAAGGATGGGTCAGTGGGTCGCATGACACTTTTTGTGGAAGCCCAATGAAGAATCATGCAACCCATGAATGACATGGTTTGAAGAGGCTCGTAGAGTTTGTAGTTCTCGGAGGTGGAAATCACTGTGTTAGTCCCATGAACGACATTGTTCACAAGTCTTCACTCACTTTTTATCACCCATGAGATGTCCAGGATTGAAAAAAAGGGTTTGTGAGGTGAGTTTCTCCACCTATGTTTCTTGAACGACATCATTCGTGGTGGATCGGTGTCATTATCTACTTCTCACAAGACATTAGGTTCCTAGATGTTTTTATGATGGTTCATGGCGTGGACCTACATAAATGGTGGCAT
This sequence comes from Viscum album, assembly GCA_963277665.1. Classification (NCBI taxonomy): domain Eukaryota; kingdom Viridiplantae; phylum Streptophyta; class Magnoliopsida; order Santalales; family Viscaceae; genus Viscum; species Viscum album. The sequence goes on along the minus strand of OY728146.1, from coordinate 193,120,632 downwards.
TATGTGAAGAATATTTTATCTTCATGGTCCAAACATTTTTACTTTTTCAATTTTTCTCTATTAAATATTTTTCATCAAGTATTTAATTAGTTTTCTTCCCTTACTTTTCAAAACTTATGGGAGTATTTGACTTTCCATTTTCCAAATTTTCAAGACCCAGAAAATGCCCTGCATTAGAATGGGTTTCGATCAGGATGAAGATGAGGTTTTTCTAATGTAGATAGAGGTCATAAAATAATTCAGTTTTTGGCATAAGGGTATACCCATAGAAGGGGACCACACCTATATAATGGGGGCCCAGATCATTTGTATTTCATTTTCATTTCCGGTGACTTCAAAACTCTCACAGTTCTCTTGGATTCCTAGCCTTTACAAACTATCTCCTTTGTGGACACCCTTTTCCTACAAAATGATCCTTGCTTTTTGTGAATGGGACATCTTCATCTATGAACAGTGAGTTCGGGTTTCTGTGTAGCATGGATTTGTACATTGTTCATTGTTCCCTAAAACATTGATTCACTAGCCAACGCTTCATATTCCAACACCTCATAATATTCTGTGAACTATCATTTCATTGATGATACCTTCAACGAACCGTTTACAGTAATCTAGTGCATCGACTACTTTTAGTCCTTTGCTAAAAAAATTGGACTAACTCTCTTTTTTCAAGTATTTTGAAGATTGAAATGGATCATTCACAAGTCACTGTTGAGATTTTTTGTTGATGCTACTACCCCTACCCTTTTATGTAATGATGAAAGGAGGAGGGATAAGATATATATTGTGGAAAATAAGTTCACTATTGTACCATTGCATCAATATTTAGCTAAAATCCCCTGTGTGGGTCAAAGAGAATATCTGACTTCAGTTAAATTTCCCATTTATGGATTTGGTTTACTATCTGATGCAGAATTCCATAACTTCACCCAGCTATCCAACCCGAGGCTTGGATAATCAATAGTATTATTCTTAAGTCCTTCATTTCTTCAGGAGGATGGTTTATATAGAAGGATACCATTTTTGGGTCCTTATTGAACTATTCCCCTTGATCACTGGAGGATGCATGATGAGGGACAAAAGAAAAGTCCCACTGCTACCGTACCATTTCATGGAGGGCTACAACAAATTAGTATCATGGTTGGTTGTCAAAATGGGACATTTTTTCAGGATGTTCATTTGGTTTGAATTGGGGGTGGCCTTTCTGGGTTCGTCAAGGATGTAAGGAATTCCAGGCTGAATTGAAGACTGTGGGGCTGTATGAGGACGTCTAGGAATCCCAAACATACACTCCTCAAAATAGCTCCCTAATTTCTCATCTTTTGAGTAGATGGAGCAAAGATACCAACATCTTTCATCTGGTCCATGGGGAGGTTAGTATTAGCCTTTGGGATATTCAGTTGATTTTAGGAGTCCCCATAATCAGGGATATGTATGATGAATTACTACCTCCCTCCTCTGCTTGGGATGATTTAGAGCGGACTCCTCCTCTAGATAAGAAACTTATTTACAAATTCAAACCTATTTAAAAAAATAGTGACCCTTTCCTGATGAAAGGAATATCATTTTCTAACTGGATTAATCCCTTTGTTAAGAGAAATGGTTTAGGGCCCCATGTGTGCAGACCCATGTCCTATGCAACCAGATACACCCAAAGATGAGTAGATTCCTATTGTCCACTCTTAAAGGAGGTTCAGTTCTATGAATGATTATAGTAAATTGTTCCCAATTTTGATTGTTTGTTTCAGATGATGACCTTCATCAACATGTTTCTAAGTGGCTAGATCTTACCAATGCGTGGATTTGGTAGCGTAAGAGACACAACTATTATCATGGAGGCTCAACTGGACATTCGAAAATGTATCAACCTGGATATTTCGATATTGGTGAAAATCTATCACTTGTTGGGCCAGATCAGTGAGGGGAATGAACCTCACTGGCTGGTAGGTCCTTTCCAAATCCTTTAGGGCTATATAGAATCCCATAAATGTCTTATATATTTATAAATCCTATATCGATACTTGGATTTTTACTTTGGAAATATCTTTATATTACTAACGAGGTCAAACTAGCGGGATGGACTATGTGGGATAAGCAATAAGAGTGGAATGAAAGGAATGAATAATAATTGATGTCTCTAATTAACTATCATGACTTCTCTACTTGTATTCCTTATGCCTCCCCTACCATTAAATTAATGAATGATGAATCATCGTACTTTATTAACCAAGGATGCCTATTTTTTTGATAGAGGGTATCTTTTTTTCCTGTATTGACAGGGATCTCATCATAGAGGGACATGCCCCCTGCATATTTGGTTGTCAATTCAACTGTGTTCAGATGTTTTTTCCTCCTTCCCTTAGAAGTACATGTCAAGAAAAACATTTTTTAATATCTTGGAAACTTTGGATGATATTTACCTAGGAAGAAACATAGTGAAACATTAATCTTTTAGATCCTATTGGTTTGGAACTAGCCATCACAAATAGTTATTCTGACACCAAGATTCAATCATACTTGAAAAACTAGCTGGTATAGTCAGTTCCCATTATCATAGCCTATAAATTGTTTGGGGAAAAATAAAGAAAAATAAAACCACTGAGCACTCCCAACCAAGAAAATTTCATTATAAGTATCTCATTTATGAGCCTCTAAAGAAGGATTTTAATTCTTGAGTATTAATATATCATGATGTCAGTGATAATTATGAGGGATGACCACCCATCCCCTCTAATGCAGTCTTTCTTGTGACTTGGAGGTGGTGGGATTTTCTAATGGGTGGTCACTCCTTTCATGATCAAACCCCCTGTGTCTTTTTGAAATTTCATCAGGAGATGGAGATCTCTCTTACTGATCTCAATCATGTGTCATCATCATGCGACATTTCCTATGATGATGAATCTAAAAGGGTGACTCATTACCTTCAATATTTTTAATCCCTAGTTCATGATCAGAAAAATCATTGCAAATACTCTCATCGAGTACTTTCCATGATGAGGCTTGAGGTTAATGAGGATGATGATGGTGATCATAATCATGCCTCCAGGGGTGAAAATATTGTCCATTTTCTTAATGTGACCAAAGTGGGTGAAATTCATTACCTGCATCTATAATCTCATAAGAACCCATCCCCTAAGAGTTAAAGGGATTTGGAGGCACCTAGGATGAAGTAGCATCTAATATTACTTACCTCAATTCCTTGAGAAAATCTTCCTAGCACAGGTTATCCCTATTATGGCTACCTTTCTGAAAGATTTAAGGGTCTAAGATGGCCTAAGGGAGAGCGCTTCCGATAAGGACATCTAGAAGCTTCTTCCAAAAGAATTCTTTAACCTTCTAGGTTTTGGAGCTTCGATTTCTCCTTATGGTATATCTACTAAGTGAAATCCATATAAAGTATCCATGTATCTGGATGAGATAAGAACCTGCCTTCATTCTTCAAAATATAGACCTTACTGATCTAATCGTGTGGCATGGATGGTGATAATATCAGAAATGGACAATACAGAAAGAGAGATAGTTATATTTTCTAACCCCAACTTTACCTTCTCTTGGTGTAAGGATTCTTGACATTATACCCTACTTTTGTAGGAATATAGGGAGGTCTAGGAGGTGTCACATTCTCTGGTTTATACCCCCAAAGGTACTACATATGGGGAACATGGCCTTCATATGTGGGGGTTACTGTGGAGGGATCCCCCGGAGCTAGAGAACATAAAAAGGAAGTCATTTCAAACCCCATCAGGTTATTATCACCTCCAGTTTTTTCTATTACTCCTACTAAAGGTTCGTCCCCCTAGAAGACCAAAAAACGTCGACATTCCTCAAATATATTGATACATATAAATTCAAGTATCATAGGTAAATTCAATATCCTTTTACTTTTACAAGGATTCCATATTAAATGTTTCCATTTTTTACCCAATCATTATATATTCATTTCATTGTTGGTAAGGTAAGTAACAAGGTGGAAAATATCTGAGCATTTATAGTGCTTTTCCCTTCTGAGGTACATGGGATATAGGATGTACCACCAACGGCTGCAGTTGAGAAGGAAAAATAAGTCAAGCCAAAAAAGGAATTTTAGGACATCCCTATACCATTAGTAGATTTAGTTCAAGATAAAAAAATTCCCCCTTTCAATAGGGATACAAACTTTGGAGGTTTATACTTCAACTACATGTGGTGATCCCACTCCTTTAGAGACAATTGAGACAACTTTACCGGTGGCGGTGGAGCTGGATAGGGAGCCTCAATTAATGGATGACATGAGGGATATTATGATCCCTAAGAGAGATCCCTCTCCAAAATAATGGATTTTAACGTTGCGGAAGAGATATCCTTAGGAGTCAATACACCCACTGAGCATAAGGATATTACACCTCTGGGGGATAGATCCACCGAAGAGGGGGTTGTTTTGACTTAGAGAAATCTAGAACTAGCCATAATTCCTAACTTCATGATAGTTATTCTTGTGGTCATAGTATCGATGATTTCACTTTTTTGTTTAATATTACGGTTGATCTTGTTTCATCTCTATAGTTATCTTTGAGAAATCTCAAGGCCCATTCGCATATTGAGGGTGCAGCACCCACTTTTTTGGGTTGTGATTCAATAATGAATGACAGATACATTGGGACTTTGATAAGTGGATGTTATTTTTCTACTTATTTAACCATTTATTCTTTCTCATAGGGTTCCAACATTTTTTTTAACATTAACCCTTTATTTTAGGTCACAACCACAGGAACTTGTGTCTTTGGCTAATGCTTTCATCCTGCCTCTTGTTGATACTACCGGTGAAGCGGTGTCTAGGGTTAAAATTGTACTGAGTCCAATGAATCGATACCTTATCTAGTGGTTCTAATTCTTTATTACATTTTACCCAATGAGATTGATTCTAAAGTTGATCAAGAGGACTCGGTCATCCTCTGTTCCATTCACCAGAAAGTGTGGTGGAATATTTGGAGGTTTATTTTGTAAAACCCCCTTACATACATACTGACCAAGATTCCCAATTTACACTGTATGTTTTTTGTCCTTGGGTATGAGGGTTCAATTTTCATGGTATACATGACATATTAAAGTATTTGGTTACTAATAGAGAGGAAACAAGAAATCTTTAGTCTATTCATAACACTACACACTCCATGGATCATCTTGAAAATGCCATAAAATCCTTATAAATGAATCTACAAAGAAAGTTGGGGTAGTCATGCAGCTATATAGTTTAACTCACAAATAAGAGTTACATAGAAGAGTATCTTGATCGATAGGTGGAGAGGTGGAGAAAATAACTAGAGCATCTTAAATAAGAATGGGTTTGCATTATGGTCGAAGTTAATGAGGGGGAGTGGCTAGTAAAAGATGGGAAAATGGCTAGACTTAATGCAGTGAGGGAGGCTAAGGAATTATGGGCTAGTGTGGAGTCTAATTCTATAAATTTGTTAGATCTATACTATGACATAAAATAATCGAATCAGGAACTGATACAATTTTCTGAATCCACTGAACATATTCTATAATTACCATATCCTTCTCATATTGAGAGGCTATATATTGTGAATTCCCTTTTTGTATTCATTTGAATGAATGAAAAAGTTTTTATTTACAGTACTTTCCCCTTCAAATTTTCCTGCAATGTCAATCAATTAGGATCAACTATATTTGAAACAATAATGACAACTATATTCCAATTTGGGTAATAATCTATGATTAATCAAATTGAAATAACCAAAATATGATATAATTTTTTTCTAATCTGGGGGGCTTAGTGAACATAAAAAAACTATTTATATGGTCATGTGGGAGACCCTATATGTTTTATTCCTTTTTCTATTATATCCCTAATTTTTTCCTTATCCCATTATGATGTGTGCTAAGCAAGTATAACTTGAATTTTTATTAGGCTTACCCTATAGTTTTTTGACCAAAGTAGCTTTGTGTCTCTATTGATTTCTCAATATTTTTCCTAAAACTTATGTATCATAGGATTATCAAGCCAGTACTCAACAATTTTCTAGGGTTCCATTTGCAGTTTTTCATCTTGGCAGGTTTCGTGTCTCTTTTGATGGGTAGTTTAAAGTCTTGTGAACTGGACTATCATTACTGATGTTTTGGGTCGAATAGATTTGACCATGACTTTTGGGGAAAAGGACCCAATTATGGTTTATGAACCAAGGATGTCCCAATACTCTTTGAACATGTATTAGGGATTTTTCTTGACTCTAATATTGTAGTTTTTGGATATAAGACTTGGATATTAGACATGATATGGGGCATGGGATCCATGGGGTGTATGGAAGCTGTAAAATCTTCTCCTGAGGATAAATTTTACCTCAATTGATTGTCCTTTCTTGTGGGAAACCTATACAGAGCCATCAGAGAATTTTTTTCACAGTCAAAAAAAGTTGTTTATAGGACAATGGCCTTCAAGATTCGATGGACAGGTGATTTAATGGAAATATGGATATCTCAAAACCACCAATGGTGGCTTGTCGAAGGAGTGGTGTATAAAAAGTATGAAAGAATTTGTATCAATGATGAACACGAATGAAAGACCACTCTTACATGTATTTGAACTATGTATTGTATGGTTAACGTATGGTGTAGTTTAACATCATGAAATTAGGAAATTTGAGACTTATAATTTAAATTAATTTGCTCTAACCAACGGGATAAATTGTCAATGATTTTTTTCAATGGTAGTATAAAGAAGAATGTTCTGTCATTTTCAGGTATAAAAGTGGATAAAAGTTGTAAACGATCGTCCATGTAGTTTTCTAAACTAGGGATATAGGTGGTATGTAAACATCATAGAGGCATACAGAAGTAGGATAATCCTCTACTGATAATGATTTTTCCTTTGGTTGGAAGGACCTTTTGTGGGCAACGTATACAGAATCGTCGGGGCATTATGTGCATAGTCAAACAAAGGTGTTCGTAGGACACTAAAATTCCATTTCTGATGGCCATGGATGATTATGGGGATTTAGAACTTTCTGTATAAAGAGTATGGTTTGTGAAAATAGGGTTACTAAATAGAAAATAGTTCATTTCAAGTTGAAATTTCTCAGAAGTGGGTACCAACGCTCTCCCCACATAGATGTTAAGAGGCTCCCTGAACAGGTCTGACCCATGTGAGGGGGAGAGGGGGAAATTTTATTTCACGGCTGGACTTTAGATATAAGGTTAATTTTTTAATACATATCCAATGTCAATAGGAATCAAGATGGATATAGTTTTCTTAAGGTATCTCTTTATGAGTATTTGATTCATACATAGGGATGAAGGATTTTTGTCTTATAGACGAGATCACCCATGAGACCAGGATCAAATAAAATTTTCCTGTGCAGATTTATTTCATACATTGGATCATGGGAGATATACCCTTTTAACTATCTGGACCAAAGGGTAAACATTTTGTGTCATGCATCGTGTATTTTTAATGTTGTTAAATTATGACATTGATGTAAAATCCCCAAATAACATGGAGGATAACCAGGTTGGGAAGTCCTGACATGTCCAAGATGTGACTGGGAAGGAAAGTGCAAACCATGTCCCTAAGGGATCTTGGATCAAGAGAAATAATATAGGGATTAAGAGATATTGATCATACAAAAATAGGAAAATCCTCTCCTAAGGATTAATTTTCCTTTGGTTTATAGGCCCTTTTTTCTAGGCAACTTATGCAGATCCACCATCGAATTGTGTACATAGTCAAAGAAAGGTGTCTGTAAGACACTGGCCTTCCATTTTAGATGGTCATGGATGATTATGAAGATCCAAAATTTCTCAAATAATGGAGTTTTATGGATGGAAAGAATGTGTTTCAACATATTAGAAACATTCAAGTTTTGGATACCCATGGAATTAGGAACCTCCCTAGATAGATATTATGCATATGTAGGGTGGGGTATTGTGATTTCTTTTGTTGGAGATAGACCCGGATTTCATGATTTGGGTGTCCATAAATTAAATTCCCTACATAGGTTTGGTTTGTATGTTGGGTGGGGGAATCTTAGTCATTTTTTTCTTTTTAGGGATGGTTGAGTTTGGAATTTTTTATCCCGACATTACTACATATCCTGTGTGTATAGGAATAAATCTTGATGTAGTTCATGAAATACCTTCTAGTTTAATATCATGTGGCTAGGACCTTGGTCTCACAATTGTGAAGGGGAGAATCTTGGCTTTAATTTTAGGGTTATTCCTTTAGGTCGAACCATTTTGTATTGAGTCACCATGGTTTCATGGGGAATCCCTTACTAAGGTACCTAATCCCATGTAAGATATGCTAAGAGTGGTAAAAAAGGGGAGGGAAGGGTTAAATCCCACAACTAGGAATAGTGTAATCAAAAAAAGGGGAATTTTATACTTGGAGTGATGTTTTGTAGATTAACATTTTACAAAAAGGATACTTTATCATGAATTTTAATTTCATACAATTAGTAAAATCCATATATAGTTTAGAAACATGTGTAAAAGATATGGATTCCATGCAGTTTATTTTTATGTTGTGAGGGCATTGATGGCCTGATGTGAAAATGGTACATTAGATTACTCCTGATATAGTCTCAAAAATGGAGCCTATTGGGGATTCCCTATTCAGACTTACAGGAGGATATATTTATGTTTTTTTTGATGGGTCCAGATCATAGGATCCAGGTGTCACTACATATCCCATCTAAGTAGGAATCAAGATGAATGTTTTTCTTTTAAAGAGAGCTTCCTCTGGTGTAGGTCTAGCCCATACACAAGGGTGAAGTCATTTTTAACATCAAGTTGGCCGAACCATGATGAATTTTTGGGCATCTATATGTATCTTATAAGGGCCAAAATCAAGCCATATGTATTTCTAGATAGACCATGGAGTTATAATGTCATTCAGAAAGGATGTTGGTGACTCAATGTGAATAGATATGGATGTTATGGATCCCTATAGTTTTATGTATTATTGAAAGAAAATTGGCAGCATAGATTATCATTATATAGTAGGGATGAATTTTCATAGAAATAATGATTAAATATAGGCTAATAAGTTTAGGATATTTTGGAATACCCCAGGCGTGAGGGGGGTTAAGGTGTAAATGATGACTATGGGATCTCTTGGATCAGGAGAATTGATATGGTTAGTGGAATCTGTTGGGCATACTGAAGTAGTAAAATCCTCACTTTAGGGTAAATTTGTCATTGGTTTATTGGTATTTTTTATTAAAAACATATGTAGAGCCACTAGGGCATTGTGTACATTGTCATGCAAAGGTGTCCTCAAGTTGCTGACCTAATATCATTGAAAGCTATGGATGATTATGAGGATCCATGATTTCCCAGGTTATGGAGTTTTGTGGATGGAAAAGAGCCATCTGGGTATGCATGGAATATTTAGACCATGATTAGTTGTGAGATATTGATTCCCCTACATGGATATTACTCGTATGTGGGTGGTATGATCCATGAAAAATCCTTGTTATAAGAATCAAGATCTATAATATCCCACATATATCTGCATTTATGTGTAAGAGACTAGGTACATTTTTCTATTTTTTCATTTTGCACGACTAGGATCAAGATATGAGATTAAAGCCTTGCAATGTATCCTATAATAATAGGAATAAATCCAAATATAGTTCTAGCAATTGGTATCCTTGTATAGGCTTAGTCCTTATTCAGGGAGAGGGGAATTTTTTACGGTGGTTGGACGAGGACGTAGGATCTGGGAGTCACTACGTAACCTGTGAGGTAATGCATCAAGCCACACATAGTTCTAGAGTTACCATATAGATTAATGTCGTTTGGTTATGAATTTTTTTTTTTTTTGGGGGGGGGGGGGGGTTCTACGTTTTGTTCTTATATTGTAGAAGGGTCCAAATTTGGAGATCTGGGTTCCACTAAACCTCCTTGTACGGATGATAATCAGACACAATTCTATGCTTTCCCCATGACCTAGTCTCACCCATACATAGGGGGAATTTTTTTGGATGACGGCTAGAATAGGATGAAAGTTTGGGTGCCACTACATATCCTGTGAGGGTAGGAATGAATACACGCATAGATCTCAAGAAAAAATCCATGTACCATTCTGGCTCATGCATAGATAAGGGGAATTTTTAAATCATTATTTTTAAGTGATGGTCCTATCATGTAACTTTACTCTCTATTTGTGCGGGGGAATTCTTACTACCATTCCCAAGCTCATGTGATCCAATCTCAGTGTGATAAACAAAGAATAAAAAGGATTATTTCACAATATAGAGTTATTTGAGGGTATAAAAAATAATTTATATCATGTGGTGGTTGGAGGAAGACATAGGTTAAAGGAATCTCTACTTATCCCATTGAAAAATGGTAATCATGTTGTATGTAGATTTGTGGGAAAATCATTCCCATGTGGATCTGTCTCTCATATAGGCACAGGGGCACTTTTTCTTTCTCCCACACATATCTAACTCATATTTTATGAATCATTGGTCAAGACACAATGATCACCATGTAGTTTAACATCATTTGGTTAGGATGATTTACCACGAATTTTAATGTAATGTTGTGAGGACACTTATTCTAAGAAGTTTAGCATCGTACAGCATGGACACATATGGTGCTTTGTTGTTTATCATCTTACAGCTAAGATGAACTTTATATAATTACACACAGTATTTCTTCAAGAACCTTGAATTGGTGGTAGTTATGGTGATCTAGATATTCATTTAAATTACCAAATATTCTCCATTAGATTATACCTTTTGTGTGACGTGTGGTCCTTCCAATTTTGGTTCTAGTTTTAGAGGTTTCATTCTGAGTAAAATTGGGGTTCTGAGGACGAAAAACATTTCTTCTTCAAGGAAATATTAGAGGCAAACTTTTTTGTTGAAGGCTCATGCAATCTTTTTTTGGTAAACTTCCAAATGGCGCAGGGTGTGAAATATTTTCTCAACCAAGTGCTCAAACTCATCGAGTCTTTTTCATATGGCTCATATGTGGACATTTGATCACATAAGATAATTTGGGGCAAGGGTAGTTAGACTTCATTAGGCATAACCGATTTTGTCCCATATAGCAACGAATATGGGGTTTCTTTAGTGGTGGAATGGTTCATGGTCCGATATGCCCATAGAGCATATTGGAGCTTGTCTGGCCATGATTTATCATCCTTTTCAACCAAATTATAGAGTATATTGGATTGAGTAATATTGAAGGACTATATCTATCTGGTGGCCACTGCATGGTAGTGGGAAGAATAGTTGGTCTTAGTACTATACTCCTAATATAATTTCACCATTTTAGTATAGTATAAATTGGTTCGATTTTCTATCAGTATTTCATGAAGGGCAAAAAATATTGTGATAATATGGATTTCACAAAGCTGAAAATGCTTCATGCTCCAACCTCCTTGAGGGGTGGGGCTTCTGCCCATTTGGAAAATAAGTTTTTCATTTTGAGAATATACAAGAATTTCTTGTCCATATCCAGAGGATAGGTTATCATGATTTCCATTCCTCATATGTAAAATGGCTAGAAGTACTTAGATGTGTGAAGTATCTTTGGGGACTGGTGGATGAAATTTGCTTGAACTTGATAGGAGTGGAACTTCTTTGTAATTATGACATGGTCCTGCATCATAGTGGGCCAATAGTATCATATACTTTGAATTTTATAGGAAATATTGGATCTTGATTAATGTGCAACACAGAATTTGGAATGAACTTTTTTTATGATGGCATTAGCCTCTTCTCCATCAATGCATCTAAGAAGGATATCATCAAGGCCTCTCTTATAAAGGACTTTTACTATTTTTTGAAATTGTTCATAATGAAGTTGATTTCCCATCTTTGTATTTTCTCCCTTCCATCCCTATCTAGTGAGAGTTCTCTCTTTTGAAGGTAATTTTCAATGGGAGTCATCCAACCGGTGGTGGAAGTATACGGCTTAGTGATAGGGATAATCTCATTGATTTTTTTCCATCTTGGTCTGGATGAATGGTAAGGCCATACGATGATGGAAATGATGATGATCATCTCATCCCAGTTTAGGTCATCCAGGGTTGTGGCTACATTTTCCAATGCATCGGCATACACATTTTGTGACCAAGGAACATGAGTCAATGTAATCTCTGACAGTAACTCTTCCATCAGTTCTCTAACATGGTTCATCAAAGGGATAATATCCTTATTCTTGATAGCGTAGTCACAATTGAAATTCTTTATTACTATATTTGAGACACCTTGTATCTTTAAGTGTTCTTCTTACACTTGAAGTGTGAAATCTAGGCCTGTGATGAGAGCCTGATACTCTGCTTCATTGTTTGTACACCCCTATGATAGTAAGGAGTAAGTCAAGACTTCTTTTTCCCAAGTCATGAGTATGACTCCCAACCCTACTTTTTTGATCTTGGGGTCTTCCATCCTTTTTCTTATTGTAATTTTGGATGCACCGTAAAAATTCATCTCCCAAATTTGGGGTACCTTATGACTGAAAATATTTTTTCATCTAGTAGTTCAGCATCTAATTGGGTTGTATCTAATGAGGTGAGTTCTTCCAAGAAAAATTCTAATGTATGGCCTTTCATGGCTTTCTGAGGTATTAATCATATGTAAAATTGGTGCAGGATGACCACCCACTATGACTGGCATCCAATCAATATTGGACGAATGGGAATATAATTAATCGGGTTACATAGAGAGGCCAAATAGACCTAATGGTGCTATAGATAATTTCACAACTTTTGGAATGAAATGATCAAGTATAGCCACCTATTCTAGATATTTGAATATTGAGTCTCAACATCGATCATGGTCCGTCTTAGATAATAAAAAATATTTTTAGTACTGACATCATTCTTTTGTGTAAGGAAGGCACCTAATGACTATTCTAAAGTAGTCACATACACAATGAGTAGTCTTACTTCAAGATTTTTCATTAGCACAAGTATTATTAGAAGATATTTCTTGATATTGTTGAATTCTCATGGATAGTCATCAATCCATTGGTATGAAACCCATTTTTTCATCACCCTAGTGAATGGGAAAAAAATCTTATAAAGTTGGCTATGAAGCACCGAATATAGGATAGATTCCCTTTAATTCCTCTCAAATCAGTGATTCTATGATGATGTTACATTACAAGAATATAATTTGTCTTCTTTGGGTCATCTTTGATGCCACAGTTATGTACAATGAAGCTGAGGAACATCCCTAAGGTGACATCAAATGTATATTTTAGAGGGTTAATTTTCAAACTGTTTTGTCACAATTTGAAGAATATTGATTCAATATATTATAGGTGGTCTAAAAATTTTCATGATTTAACCACCAGATCATTAACATGGAATTTGACAAAAAAAACCTATAAATGTTTTCAAAATGAAATTCATGGTGTGTTGGATTGTGGTGTTGAAATTTTTCAACCCAAAGCGAATTATCTTGTATAAAAAAAATCCTTTTTGGGATCTGAAGGTGTTGAATTTCTTATATTCTTAGGCCATTTGGATTTGATTATATCTTGAATATTCATCCATGAAAGAGAGATCCTTATATCCATTCATTTCATTGTTTATAAATTTCTTGATTGGGACTTAGAAAACTTGTTTTTGTAAGTGCTTATTGAGATCCCTAAAATCGATACAGTCTCTAACTTTCCAATTATTCTTATTAATGTGGATAATTCTATCCATATATATGTAATTTTTAACCTCCCAAATTAAGTTTTATTTGATAATCGGGTCAACTACAGCCTCTATTTTCGAATCGTGTGTTGGATGTGTCCTTTTGGCAGTTGTATTGTAACCAAGATGGTCTTCTGGTAGGCCTAGGTGGTGCGTGGACACCTCAAGATTGAGTCCTAGAATTTCTGTATAATTCTAGGTTATATAATCTTGATTTTTCTTTAGGAAGTAGGTATATACCTCTTGATCTTTATCAGATGTGGTTGTGCTAATCGGAGTGGGCCGCGGATCATCTTTGACACCCAGGATTGTTTCCCTAAGTTCCTTACTGGTTATCTATACACCCTCTACAAATTCTAGAGGGGAATCCCTAAGGTATAATTCTTCTTCCTATTTCGTATCCTCATCATCTTTCTATTCTCCTGATGGGGAAACAATTCTTGAGAAGAGCTCTTTAGTGTTGAGGGAAGAGTTCCCATTTTGGCATTCAAAGGCCGAGGTGACTTCTTCTGGACCGACTAGTGGTGATGACCTTTCTGGATGGGATGGAGTGAAAGGTGGAAGGTTTATTTCTTCCACTTTCAACCCAGAGGGTGAGGTAGGGACTTTATTAAGCACTGAGGATGTTCCAAGGTAATTTTTATTCGATCATTCACCCCCGTTTTTGGGATCATTGAATTTTCATCATTGTTAGGCTTGGTGTCCATGATCGAAATCATATGGAATGTGGAACATGTGACCAAATATAGAAATTTTCACTTGAATTTATTGATAGTAAGTATGTATTCTTCACTTATCTACATTAAGGGTCCATTAGGAACAATTTCCAAACCATTTGGGGCAGCAACCCAATCAATTCCATCAACTGATAATTTCTTCCCCTTCAAATCATAGAACCCTACAACAATATAGTGTGACTTGAATGAATCTAATGGGGATTTATTAGTGTGTAATTTCTCACTCTTCTTACTAATGAAATATTTGATTCACTGGTGGTAAGATGATGGAGGTTTTGCATGATGATGTAGTCAGGGCCTTCCTAAAAAGACATTGGAGGGTGTGTTTTTTCAGACTACCAGGAATGTTGAGTCATCAATGAGGTCTCCAAACTTGTTTTTGATCTTGATTTGTCCCAATAGATTCTTCTCACTCTTTTCATAGAAAAAAATAGTTCTGGTATAGGTATTTAGGTTATCTTTAGTGCATCAAAGTCAATGAAGTGTGTGTAGTGGGATGAGATTAACTCCAAATCCATTATCAATGAATACTTTACTGACATCAATATTATTTATCATGTTAGACACATATAAGGGTTTGATGTGTCCCTACATAATGGTGTATTCTTATTCATCTGTGAAGGTGATAATCTTCTGGAATTCTATAGGATAGGTCTATGTCTGATAGACTTTAGTGGTATCCACTTCAGCTTCAAACTCCTTAGGTCTTAGCAATGCTTCTATGAGTTCTTCCATAAGATCTGCTGACAGATTCAGTACATGCAGAAATGATGGATTTAATGGTACTGAGGCTAACTAATTCAGAATATAATATTTCTAATATAAATGTTAGAGCTTCCCAACTATGGGATTCTCTTTCACAGACGCTTTAGGGGCCTGAACACTAGAAGAGGATGGGTCTGTTCCTGGGATAGGAGCTGGTGAGGCTTCTATATTTTGTGAATTTGGTCGAGATCAGATGTCTGTATTCCATAGTAAAATAGGAATATTATCCTCTTTTGATGGATACTCTAGGATAATCAGGCTTTAATTTCTTCTGATTGGGGTTAAATAATTTTCATGTCCATGTTGGGTCCATTGAAGGGTTCTTCCACAGGTTTCAGTAATTTTCATAGTTTGAGCTGGAGAATGACCATAAGCTTGATATCTACCATGGATATATCTTCAAAGGATTCCCTGTATCCAGTGGCCTCTTCCTACAATTTTTTGATTGGGTTTGGGGAACTCTGGTTCATGACCATATTCTACATTGGACAAAGGATCCATTAATTGTATGACATTAATAGAATCGAATATCAGTTCCACATCTGATTATAACTCTTCTCGATTAACTTTTTATGGTGGTTTAGTGTGTTTCGGTGGTTCCCATGGTGTAATTTAATAGGGTGGTCCCATATCTTCAGATTTATTAGAATGAAATTTGAGAGTGTCAAATGCATCTTTCTATTTGGTGTAGGGTATGCTTATTTCACATGATCCTCCCAACCCCAAGATGGTTATGGGGATAAGGATGTTGGATGTGTTTCATTAGGAGATGTTGGGGAATATTAAGTTGTTTCAACTATGCTTGGTGTATTCCATGAGCTCATTTTATTGTTCTGTGATTCATAAAACTATCAAAATTCTAGTCCTTTTTTCTAATGACTGCTTTCCACTCTCCTTCTTCAACTAGGTCGGTGGTGGAAACATATGCAACTTGTGATGGTGGTGGTCCTAGATTGACTTTCCCAGAATTATTCATTACCTACATGAGTTATTTGAAGAAAAAACACTCTTGAATGGTGTTTCCTAGTATCTAATGAAAGTTATAATAATCTTTCAGGTCATCGAGACCTACTTCATCATCCCTCTTTGGTTTTGGTATCAGGGGCAAGTTGCAATTCACAGAATATATGAAGTATCTATGGACTTGATCATCTAAAAATGAGTATAATTTATTAATTTTCTCCTAAAATTGAATTATTTTGGTCCCCCTTCACTCATATTGTTGAGTTGGGGTGGTTTTTTACATCAAAGTGGTCATGCACGAATCGGTTCAAGCGTTAGAGCTAGGGCTGGTGCGGGGGTGGCTTAAGCATAACGGAATCTACTCCAACTCTTCCCACTCCTTTTCATAGGGTCTATGGGGCTTCCTAGGTCTTTAGATTTGTCTATTATAAGGAATCATCTATTATATGGGAAATGGTAGAGAAATCCTATAATCCACATGTATATTTCACCGGGAAGAGTGGTGTTCATATCTTATCGTGGAGATTGTTGATGCATAAGTAAAGAATCTCATCCTGGGGGAGTCAGTGGTTCATAGTGTAGTTCAAACCTTTATATCAAGAGATGATGTACTAAACTCATTAATTCTACCACTTTTTTCATTTCATAAGGTTGTTGAATATTGTTTTTGGAAAAGATGAATCAAACTAGAAGAGAAATTTCCACTGGATTTCTTCATATCCTATTATCAAATTAGATGGAAAACTAGTATACCATAGGAAGGATAAAACTTGAAGGATTTTTACAAAGTATTTGAGTTTCACTACTTCTTGTTTCTCTAGGTTCTCTATCATGGGTTCACGGTAAGAGGATTAGTGCATCACATGTTGCCTCAGGTACCCTAAGCCGTTGAACACTGGGAATACGGGGTTTTGTAAATTTGTAAATGGTGGGACATTCCTTACCTAGTTAGGATATGTTTTTATTTAGGTTTTATTGGTACATGTCACCCTTTCACAGCTTCCAATAAATCTTACAATGACTTTATGGTATTCATGATCCCTTGATGTGTGGATTGTTGGACTTGATCTTGGGAGAGCACAGCCGAGGGTAGGATTGGTCAGACCGGCACTGCTGGCATTTGAGGTGGATACTCGACCAGAGGAATCCTTTTTGGATTTTTTTGATTTTTTTCTGATTTTTTCCTCAATGGAAGGAAATTATGGTATCCTGTTAAGAGTGGGTTTAGGTAGCCTGACAGCCATGGTTCTTCCTTGAATGGTATTTTCATCCCTTCTTCATTCACTGGGATGCTCCCTTATGGCATAGGAACCTCCTTTAGGAGTGTTTTTTGACTCTCTTCCTAAAGAACATATCCATTTGGGTGGATATCTTAGAGTATTTCAACATTTATTTACCTTAGATCATTCATTTCTTCCTCATTTTGATTTAATCACTCCTCAAGAATAAGGGATGCGGTTTCATGTGGAGGAGGAGGTGGGTCATATATGACATTGATTTTGTTTTTCTAGTAATTGGGAATTCAAAGGGGAGGTAGTTATGGATTGGATAAGGGAGCACCCAAATTTAGGGAGGATCATTGGTTCTGGTAATGCATACCTTCGGGCTCATTGTTGACCATCTCCAGGAGAGAACAATCTTCTCTCACATCATCATAAACATTATTATTTTTAGTTATGTCTATTTGGTTGAAATAAAAAACATTTATTAATGAATACCACATTGTCGGTGGTGTACCAGGTGGTATATGGTAGGAGAGAATCTTGTGTCCTTTTTTGGATCTTCTCCTTCCATTATGAGGTCCTCTTCATGTTTCTTGATGAAGGGTAAATCTATGGGGACCTTGACATGACCAGGTCATACATCTCCTTTCTGGGGGACATGAGTTGTGAGATTGGACAAATGGGTAACCTCTCTATTCACTATTCTCCCCAACCAAGAAAAGACAGACATTTTTTTTCATGCGGTCGATGTAAATGCCTCGATACCTACGGTTTTTGGTTTCTAACATTATTTTTACATTATACCTCAGTCCATATTTGATGGTCTTAAGGGGTCATTTTGTTTTAAAAATTCCCCCAGCCTCATGGGTTGGGGTTGATCCTATACGTGGTTAGTTTATTCTTCTATTATTGCTTTCTTTATCTCACACATTCCCACTTGAGCATGAGTTGAACATGGTGTCGAGTCTTCATGTGAATAATTTTCTTTGTAGGACATGATCCTTACTTTATGATTTTCTTTCCTAATGTGAGAAGCCTACTGAATGTTCTTAGTGTCCAAGTTCAGGATCTTTTGAATGAATTGTTCTCATCGGTCTTGACACTTTTGATACTTACACATGGTCAGTTCTTGTCGAGCATTCCATCCTTCCTGAATAGGTTTTTCATTTGGATGATGTTTTGGGATGATGAAATTACAAGATTCCATTTCCAGTGGGCTCTGTGATATGGGAAGTGGGGTGAATTTCAATACTCC
Organism: Viscum album; assembly: GCA_963277665.1. Lineage (NCBI taxonomy): Eukaryota > Viridiplantae > Streptophyta > Magnoliopsida > Santalales > Viscaceae > Viscum > Viscum album. The sequence goes on along the minus strand of OY728146.1, from coordinate 193,102,032 downwards.
ATACGCTCCCCAACCACGAATATGAACACCAGATGGCGTGTTGCTGATAAGGAAATGCAACTTTTTTAGCAATAGGAGGTAGACCAATTCATGATATTTCTTCCATCTCTCATATTGTAGTATCCATGCAGACAGAATAGCTTCTAGGTCAATTTGGCAGTGAAGATCCCACAATATATAGACAGGGTTTTCATACCCATAATAGGGGAAATAATTTGGTTTCATATGAAGGAGATTTTTCCAAAATATTGAGATGATCTTCTGGTATGTATTCCTCAAACAACTCTCTTAGTTGGTGGAACTGAGATCTGATTATGGTCCAAAACATAACTAGTATGCCATCCTTCGCTAGTTGTCTTTTTATAAGAAACATGTATTTTTTTCTCTTCCTCCAGGTATTTCTCTACTAGGTGTGCCAAACATGGATTATTTTTTATTATTTCATCCTGGGTAGTGAGGTTAGTAGGGATTTCATTAATATGTGAGTCGTGCAGAGGTGGATCGAAAGATGAGAATGGCCCCAAGCTACCTTATAGATGAGAAAGGATGTAGGTTTTTATTGACATTTTTTCTATCATTTTTTACCCCATCCTTCCAAGTACTTCTGAGTATGATTTCTTTCTTGTATTTGATATAGTAATAGGATTACCTTCTTATCAGTGTGATTTTTGACTGCGAGGGGAACATTAACAGTCCATTTTGTGGTTGTGATGACTACCATCGCAGCTTAGTTTCTGACCACAAAGATATTTTCTATGGAATGTTCTATAAGAATTAATTTTAGGGTGGACTACAGCAAGGGGAGGACCTTCTTTTTATTACTTTTTGAAATTGTAGGGAGGACCTTCATGAAGACCGCCATCATGGTGAGGACTGCCATCATTACTTGATATTCAGTTGTAGGGAGAATATTTTTATTGTGCATCCTAATGAGGTCCTTTAGGATGTATTGTGATAAGGGGAGGACCATATTTTTGATTGATGTCACTGTGGGGAGGGCCTTTTCAGTGAATATCATTATGTCGAGGACTACTATCATAGCTTGGTGTCTGATTACAGGGAGAATATTTGTAGTCTATACCCTAGGGAGGACCATCTAGGTGGATGAAAAAATGGGAGGAACTTCTTTTCGTATGATCTTCTGGTCAAGGGGAGTTCTACCATGACACTCATAAAGATATAGGCTCTTATGATTGATCATTTCATTCCCATGAAGTAATCCATTGTTGGTACACTAAGGAAGACCTTCAGAGCTACTGGTAAAAAAATTGTGGGGAGGACCTTCACAAATACTAATGAAACTTCCATAATTTGTTAATTTATCAATATGATCTTGGACCTCTATCGATAATCTATTTATGGAATCAAGAACTCTAACTTTCAGCAGAGAAAAATCATGAATGTGCTCTTCATTTTTCATCTTCATTTGGTGCACTTTATTTTTGGGCACTCTCTTATGGGAAACTGGGGACACCTGCTATTGGTACTAGCCTTCATGTATGGGTTCCTATTTGAGTGGTTCCTGTTACACCGTCGGGATACGCTAATGGATATCTTGAAATATGGAAGGGATATATGCCTTCCCTAAATCATACACTACATTGGACCAGTGTCCCCTAGTTGGAATGGGTATTTGTTCGTGATTTAGTTGTCCTTGTATCACAGAATATGGTCATCGACCCTCCACGACTAAAATAAGGATATAGGTCTACTGTAGAGTGACAATATTATTTTGTGGTTAAGTGTCCCCTCTTGGGGAGATGGGGTCATGGGCTTGACTACTTTCTTCTATTGCAAAACTAATTACTTCTTGAAAAACCTAGAGGATATGATATGGTATTGATGTTTGATCCTTAATCAATTATAGAATGTGTTGGGATACTTTTTTGGCTATAATGGATATAAATACCCATTCTGATGTTATAGAATGTGTTTGTTCCTTCTTTTCCCCTCCATGTGTTTCCAATGGGTATTGGTAGTTCTCATGTGTAAGGGTAGAGGAATGAGTCTGCCCCTGGTTTATATTAGGGATATTCTTGATATTTTCTTTGGTTTCTATCTTATTTGGATGATAGGATTCATATTTTTGAGCATGAATTTTTATCGTCTCATTGTCCACTGTATTTGTCTCACGGGCTTGATATGAATGTGTAGCAATTTCACTCTTCTTATATTTTCTTTCCACCATATTTTACTGGTGGGATTCCTTATGGTATGTGGGAATTTTCATTTTCTCATTGATTTCCATAGTATTTGAAAGGTGGGATTGATATGAGGAGGTAGAAATTTGACTCTTTCCATGCTTGATTGCCACCGTATTTGAATGGTGGGGTTCATATTCATCGACATGGATGTCTGCCTGCCTGTAGTTGGCCTCTCTATTTGGATGATGTTATTGGTATGCATTAGCAGTAATTTAAATCTACTCATTGTTGATTACCAATATATTTGACAGTTGGTATTCATGTACATTGTTAGTGATTTGCATCTGCCTGAAGTTCTCCACTATATTTTTTTGGTGACACCAGAGATCATTGGGGGTAGTTTTTGCATGCTCTTAATGTTCCATCATATATCTATGGTGGGCTTCAAAAGAGGGGGTAGGATTGTGTACCTTTCCATAGAATTCCATCATGTCTGTATAGTGGATCTCCTCCTTAGGAATCTGCTTGATGACCTACTCTTAATTATATGTTTTCTTCCCTTAGTAGGCTGCCAGAGTGGAATGTTTCCATTGGACATTAATAGGGTCATTCTTTGCGGTATCCTCTTCAGAATGAGGTTACTGGGTCGCACGTTGTTTATGGTGATGTCTTCTCGCAGGGGATCTAACATAAGACCCCTGAGATTATGGGACGAAGTCATCAAGTTCAATTTCATCTACCTCCCTATGATAATGGATATACTCATTATCACATTCTGGGGATTGTCTCCTGAAATGGTAGTTGACGGTAATTGGGTCCGACCAGTTCTGAATCACTGATCATTATTTCATGGGTAACTGGTGGCCCTAAATATCCAAGAGGGCTTGATTTATTTCCATTATAGTGGGGAAAGTACTGTTTTTATGGTTCTCCTTGATCAGAACATTTTAAACCCATCATTGAAGACGTTGGGTGGGAGATGGTGTCATGTTCTTCATTGAGGACCCATTTTCCCATGTAGTTTTGAATGCATGTTTCTAAAAAACTATTGGGATGCCATTGGATTGAAGTTTGATCTATGAATTAACTACAATATATATGAAAAATACAAACAAAATAACCTCACCAAAGTATCATATCATGCATTATTGATGATCTAGATTGTCCCTCTTCCTTTTGGATGCGAAAGGTCTTGAGAGAAATATGTTGTATTGTAGCAGGTACTATATAAGGAACTATATTAGGCACTGTTTGGCACTATAGAAGCCGAGAATATTCCCCTGTTTGGGCCTTTGGGCCACCAATTTGGTCTTTGAGTCCTTTAAGGCCTTCAGGCCACCCAGGCCTTTAGGTCAGTAAGGCCCTCGGGTCACCTCAAGGTCTTCAGGCCACCTTAAGTGCAGATGTGAACCAGACAAACTACAAGGAACAAGCTTTAGAAGGAAAATGATCAAGGATCTTTCACCATAGTAGAAGCTAAATGGATTGAAATAATGAAAGGGTATGACACCTGCCATCAGGACAAGCCTATGCATACATGGGAAAGCCTAGCAGAATAGTCATGCGAAGGTGGAGATCTGATTTCATGATGAATATACTGGGGAGGAGTAGTTCCAGGTAGTTAGTATGTGTTTTATATAATGTTTGAAGCCTATGGGCATTGAATTCCTCTAAGGCCTATGGTCCATGTAATACTTACGCCTATGGGACTTGTAAGGGTTCCACCTCACCCCTTGAAAGTTGTATTATCAAAATTATTAGAAAATAAAGGCCTTCGGGCCATTGGAGGAGGAAAGGGGCTTGAGGTGGGGTAACCTTCCACCATAGTTAAGGATTTATGTTGGGTTCATAATTTTTGTTTCGTCCCAGGGTGAATCATTGTACATAAGGATGAAAATGGTCCATCAAGGACTAGAACAGTGTATCCTTTTTAATTATGAAGGAGGTGTCAGAGTTGAGTGGTCATGGTGGGTGATTAAAGGGGGATAAGTGTTTGTGCAATTGCTCCACATTAGGTACAAGGACATCATATGGTCTCTGATGGGTTTATTTTTAGATCCAAAAAACATCCAACATCCCTGTTATCCATGATTCATGGACCTTCTTTCAAAAGGTAGATTTTCATTGGACTATGATTTGGATAATGACATTGAAGGGCTCACATATTTTGAGAGGATGGGAACTCGGGAACATCACACCCTTTTGGGGGGAATTATTTCCAATTATAGGGATATCTTATATATTTAAGCAATTTTCATATGTTCATTAATCCTTGGTTCTTTCCCAAGAATGTGTCCATGGATTAATCATAGGTTACAAGATCAATTGTAAATACATGTTGGTATGGAATCATCTATATGTATACAAGGTTATCTATTAATGAAGATATATGTATGTATCCAAGGTTCTTCATCAATGTCACCCTTTTGTGGATGGATCAATAATTTATTCATTTTTTACTAAGACAACATGGGTTTAATCCATATGATGAGGTTCTCAAGAGTTTATCATCATCCAGGGGTGGGAATTATTTGAATTTTGTGTTTGAACTCATAATATGGGCTTCCTAAGTATCCTCATGAGAGGAATCTGATCCCACGCAGTTTGGTGCCACATAACCAGACATGTAACTTATTAAGGACATGTGGCAAGGACCTGTCCATGTAGTTTAATGTCATGTTGCAAGGACACCTAGGTGGATGATTCCTAGTCAAGATTTGATATGGGATTTATGCTGAGGTAGCCCAAGGTACCCAGAAGTGATGTAGTATTTGGAGTGAAGGTGACCCTACCGAGGATATGGCTTGTAAAATATTAGGGTGGTAAGGGTTTCATGTTTGGACCTCAAAGAGGTTTCCTACGTATACTAGTTAATTGGGAATAAAAGACCATGTTGTTTTGTAATATGGGGCCTACACCAGGATTCTACCCATTAATGAGGTGTTATTTAGGGATTATATCAGTGGATAAGGCCCAATTGGACTTGACGTTGGGACTTATACCATAAAGGATACCTTGATGAATTGGGGGTCATGATTGTGGTTCACCCTTGACAAGGACACACTTTGATATAGAGCCTTAAATAGTCATCCTATATATCATGTTTGGGGTATGAATTAGAGTTCTATTAGTTCATTATTTTCAATGTTTTGGATTCCATGATCATCATTAACCTCTAATACCATGTGATTCATTCTCAGTGTGAGAAACAAGAAGAATCAATAGATTCAACAAACCACACACTTTACCTTCTCCGCTAATGGAAAGGGGGAATAATTATAGAAGAAGAGGTCAGGATGAGAGAACAATCTCCTACCATCAAAGGGGGGTTACTCTATGAGGGATGCCCTTATATCAGTTTGGGGAAAGGGGAGTATTTTCATTCCTCGTCAAAATAAAACACAAGCATGATCTCCCTCATTTATCAGTGTCTCTCATAGAAGTGAAAAGATAGTGATTACCTTTGATCCCTATAAAGGGGAGGTTCACATTGGTATCCCATTTTTAGACCCTAGGTAACCATAGGAATGAAAACATGGGGAGATTCTAGGGATCTACACCATTAAGGGGTTTACCTTCATGACTCCTCTTAACATGGGTATGTAAACTCTGAAGCGTGCACTGATGCACCTGATGGTTCTATCATATAGGTTTTGTGGCATTGGAAGGGGATTTATCCTAATTCCAATGGATTTGTTTGTGGAGGGGATATGGGTGATGGGATTAAAATGGAAGGAAATGATTGGAGTGGGAGGATGGAAAGCCTAAGAATACCCCATTTTGTCTACCATTTTCTCATACAGGATGGGTTTTCCCTTATATAGCATATTGGTATACATATAGGGGAGTCGGACATGTACTGTGATGGTATGCAGACCCAGATGCGGTCCATATAGCATTTCACTATTAAAAACCAAGTTCCACCTATGTAACTATTTGCTACGTAGGGTTGAGTTCCAGCTTCATATTATGGTGGTACATAGGACAGAGTTTTGGACACGTACTATCATGGAATGTGAGACTAAGTTCCATCTACGTTGTGATTTTCTATGTAGTACAGGGTTCCTTCCACATAATATTTTTCTATGCAGTGCACTGACTTAAAGAAGGGGAACTGGTCTGATGCTTCACAATAAATTCACCCACAAAGTAATTTAGGTTCTTGTTTTACCAATTATTTTTATATTTTCTTCTTTCATGGTACGTGGTGGGCTTTACCTGTATAGAATCGTCAAAAGAGTTCATCTTTTGAGGTGATATTCCTCTTCCATAACTTTGAAACTATGAAATATATTCTCCCAAAGTGTCAAAGTCTTCAACCCCTTCTTTAGTCACCCTCAAGGTCCTTTTATAGAAGAACAAAAGGGATGGCTCGGTGGGTCACACGCCACCTTTTGTGGAAAAACATAGAAGAATCACCCGACCCACATATGACTTGGTCAATAGATTCTTTTAGGGGTTACAGTTTCTCGAGGTGGAAATCACCAACTAGTTTATGTGAACAACATCATTCATGGGACTCCAATCAATTTACCCCGCCTGTTGGTTGTATCGGTTCATGGAAAATGGTATGCAAGGTGAGTTTCTCCACCTCTGTTTCGTGAATAACATAGTTTGCAGGGGACCAGTGTCATCATCTATTTCCAGTGAACCATTTGGTTCATGGATGGTTCGTTGATAGTTTATTTCATGGACCTCTATGCAAATTGGTGGTCTGTGAAGGATGTTTTTTCTTCAGGGTCTAGCCTTTTTTCCATTTTCTATTTCATCTCTATTAAATATTTGTCTTCAAGTGTTTAATCTATTTTTTCCCTTCCTTTTCCAAATTTATGTGAGTATTAGAATAACCTTTTCCAATTTTTTAGGAACCAAAAATCATGTCCTAAACTTATATTCCATCAAATTTAATCATTTTCTATAGAACTTAATCACATAAACTTCTGTTGAGTTAGTTCAAATAAATCAATAAAGTATATGTCATCTTCTCTATTTGTAGTAAACAAAACATAAACATTATTAAAACTATACATTTATAATTTTAGTTTATACAATCATTCCATCATCACATTGTTGAGATATACATAATAATTTTTATCTTAAAGCCTCTATAAGTTGTACTTTCAAAATAAAAAAAAATTAAAATACCTAATTCACTATTACCTTTAATCTAACCTCTATAATTATCTCCAAAAGTAATCAGACCACTGTAACATGAATTAAAATAAATAAAATTAAAAATATCAATGTTCATGTGTCTATAACACCCACTATCCATATTCCATGAATCCTGGAGACTTATAAGGCATATTTTATGAAATAAAATAAGTAAAATATTATTTTTGTACCCATTCCATCTTGGATCTAATTTAATTAGTATTAGAACATTATGACATGAAAATAGATTTGAAGTATCTATTTGTATGTTGTCCAAAAATAATTCTTAGATATAAAATATTTGTATGACCAAATTATTGTATAAATATAAAATAAAATTACTTAGAGTAATTCACTTTCATTCCACACTTTAAATATCTTATACATTAAATATTTCTATTGGAACTCTTTTTATAAAAAGTTTTTCCCATTCTTGGTAGTTGACTATTATAAAAAATATATAATTTCTCTTTTTATTGGGTTTTATCCAAGACACCATCTTTTCATATTTTTGTTTACCTTTAATAAAAATAGATAATTTTTTTTAAACTAATAATTTTACTTTACATTAATTATTTTTCTTTATTATAACATTTAAATCATCACTCAAGTTAAAATTTGAACATGAATCTGTATTTATTAAAAAAAAATTCTTTACTTGAGATTATTACATTTATTTTCAATTTTCAGTGAAATAATCACATACTAATGTAAACCTCATTTCATGATATTCATCAATTTCATAGAATATATATTTAATTATTTTATTTTCAACTTTTATTTTTATTATTTTTTAATCAGTTACCCTTTTTTATTCTTTATTTTTAGGGATAAATACTTACATATTTTCATTTCCTTATTCAAAATTATTATTTTCATTAACTAGTTAGTTTATTTTACTATATAAGTATTTGTGAAGCAAAATTATTTTCAAACCATCATTATATTATTTATAATTTTATTCATACATTTGTTTGACATCATAATGTTTTATATTTGAAATATAACTTGAACTTGAATCTGAATCAGTTTCTTATTCAGTACTAGCATCTTAACAAACATTAGAACGTTTTTATAACTGGGTAAATAGTGATTCATGTACCTTATAAAACATATCTATTAATTCAAGGGTCCTGGTAACCACTAAACTTTCTTATTCACTTCTTGAATTTTAATCATCAGTGTAAGTCCATCCTCTAAAAAGTTATTTCTTATCATTTTTCCTTTTACCCATGACTTTATTTGAACAATTTAGTTTAAGAAAATATAACAATATGTTTCATTTATTTATATACTCCTAAAACACTTAGGATTAAAATATAATCTTTTTAGGAAAAATTAATTTTTTATCCTCATTTTTATTCTTATTTATAAGATCTATTTTGCCTTATTTTTTTCACAAACTTGTAAAAAAACATGCAAAATGGGCTATCTTTATACAACTCAGATTCATAAGAAATGTAGGAATAATTTATATTATATTTAAAATTTAAACCGTTATTCTTTTAAAATTTATCATATGTGATATTATTTAACCTCGGTTTATACTATTAAAAAGAACATATCAGTTCATATAAATTTTACCCTTTAAATTTTTTTGCATTCATTCATTGACACTTTATTTACATGTCACTTATTTAGTAGTGATCTTAGAACTCTTTCCAAAGTAGTAATTTTCATTAAATGCACTTCAAGTCTATTCATATCATGGATTATACATGTGAATCAATAGAACATCAACTTCACATATTCATATTCTTCCATATTAAAATTTGGGTACTTTGCATGTATAATTCCCCATTTTTTTCTATTATGTTTGTGTGATCCATAATGTGTGGCTTAGAGAATCCTTGAAATTTCTTGATCTATCTTGCGAGATGATATATATAGAAACACACTTTGGCTAAAATTATATTATGTGATATTCATTGCTTTATTTTTTAATAATAATTTACCATATCTTTACCAACATGTGCATATAAATTAGCTTCAGGTAGGTTATTTGGTTTCACTATAATCATCCAATGATCAAAAATTAATTATTTCAATTATATTTCCATTCTATATTGATAATAACTATGTTCATTTCCATCAAAGAATGGAGGATTTTTTACTATTGAACTATCATTTTCATTCATTCCTACCATCTTTTAATGATCTATTTTATTAGATTGTTATCTCTATCATATTATTGTTAGCATGGAAAAAATATATCTAGTAGAACATATATATAAGACAAATAAGCATTGATGCCAATTTTTGGCCCATTTAAGTTAATAAATTGGTCTAGATGGGTTTAATTAGCATTTTTATAAATTTAGACAAATTATTTGAAGAATTGAAAATTCTTTTTTAATCATAATATTTTTAACATTCTCAATCATCTGATAAAATCATGCACATTAGAAACAATGCATGTGCAGTGTAGTTGTGTACAAAATATAATGAAACAAAAATAAAAGAGATGAACACAATAGTGGGTGAATAGAAATTTTAAAAATTTATCAAAATATTTTGAATAATTAAAAATTCTTATTTAATCAGATTAATCTTATTATGCATAAAGAACTAAGAAAATAATGCATAGTGGAAACAATGTACATGTTTAGTGCAGTGGTGTTCAAAGTAAAATTAAATGGAAATAAATGAGATGAATATATGTTTTTTTATAGTAGTTCAAATCACAAAGATCTTACATCAACTCTTAACTTTTCTCTATTTAGTGAGAATAATGGTATCCAATAGAAAACTTCACTTTTAAAATGGGTAACAAATTTTTACATAAACTATATTTTTCTTACCAAAAGACTTAACTTATCTAATATAAATTTATATGGAACAAAGCCCAACCAATAACATAACTTTTGTTCAAGATTCATAAAAAAATTACATACCTTCTGATTATGTATTATAATAAAAATGACCTACCTTTTGGTTGTTAAAAATAATATATGTTCTTTTGAAATAAAAAAACAAACTAACTTTTATTTCACAAAAAAATTAAAAAAAATATATAGCATTGAAAAATAGTATGAAACTATATGGAGTGTAAAAGTGAAATATCATAATGTTGATTTAGCTATTTGATCACTTAATTAAGGAATAAAAGTTGAAGTTCCTTTATGATCACATAGTAATAGTACAGTAGTCATAGATCTCTTGAAAAATTCATATCTCTCTTATATTCTCCCTCTTAAATAGTCTAGAACTATATTGTGTGTCCTCATTATTATTCAAATTGTTTTTTTCAATATTCTTAATCATGTTCTTATAATCATATTAATATTAATTTTCTATTAATTAACTCTTAATAATGTATGTATTTCTTGATATAATATCATGGAAAGCAATATATTATAAAAAATAATAAAAAGGAAATATCATTTACCTATATTTTGAATTTTCTTGAGAATAATATTTGTTTAAAATTTTTAAAAATACTTCCATATAAATCATTATAAATTATAGGTATTTTACAAAATAATAAATTTCATGAACCACTTTCCTCTAATGGTACCCATCCTAGGCTAGAAATCAGATAAGGGAGATAATGACAACTAAATCCCACCTCCAAGGGGTCATAGGTTGGTGATGAACACTGAGGGTATATCAAACACATGGATCAAAGAGACTACCCTCTAAGATATGATAAATGAGAGATATGATATAAAAACCCAATAACTTCTGCTCAATATAAAAAAATATCCCATGTATATATATTTAATTTCCTATAGAATTAAACAACCTTAAAGTAAACTAAAAGTGCCAAAAGATAAAGTCGACAATGACCATAGATCCCAACAACTCTTAAATAACTCCTAGGCAAGTAGTATCCAACCAGATCTTCAACTTTATCCTAATGACTGGAAAAAAAATTATTTGTGGGGTGATTATAATAGGAATACTCAATAGTATACTCTTAGGTTCCTACCATGAAAAAGAAAAATAAGGTGTGGTAAAGATAAATTAATAAAAAGTGAATCTAACTCATTACCTAAATATGTATGATATGTTCATTCCATCACCATTGATTTATCTCACCAAGTAACAAATACAATAGATCATATGATATTATAATAAATAGGGTTCCTCACTACTACTTCCCCATTGGTGTGCCCCTCTAATCCCAACATTTAATATCCTAACCCATCTCTCTCCAAACTTATTCCACACTAGTAGAAATATAGGATTTAACATCACAGTTAAAACATTGGTTTCTAATAACCCAACCTTAAAAGTTATATGGAATCCTTTTAACATTGTTTTTGGAATAAAATTACATTAAAAGTTATTTTGGTTAATTTTTAACACCAATTTTATGTAAAAATAATGTTAAAGGTCACATAGATTAACTTTTACCGTTACTTTCTTCCAAAACTGATGTTGAAAGTAAAAAAAAACATTTCCTATTAAATTTATTCAAAAAATTACATAATGTTTGAATTTAAAAAATGTTTCAATGTTTGTTTTTTTTTTATTTTCTTTGATACCCTTTAAAAGAAATAAAAATAGAACCCCTTATTCTATATTCTTGAAATTTATTTTCTCTCGACCTAAAAAGGCACTAAATGCCACTGACCGAATTTATAACATAATTTTATTTTGTTTTAATCATTTTTAATCATGTTTTCAAGATCATTGATCCTTTATCTATCATCTGTTATCATTTTTTCACTATCCATGGAAATTATTATTTCTTGAAAACCTTATTCTGGTCTTCACGAAATAGTTGTCCACCTGAAGATAATTGAATGAAATTTTAGTCCATTTTAATTATATTTTCATGATCATTGATCCTTAATCATTCATACTTCATCCTTGGTTCATGATCCACAATGATATTTAGTTCCTAATAACCCTTTTTTGGTTGACTGACAACCATGGTTAAAGGTTTTTTTGTTCATTTTTCTTGTTTGTTTTTTTCAAATATTTTTATTCAATCTTGCAGTGTTCACCCAACCAATGACTTTAATGGAGTACATTTATATCTAGAATCAATTTTGAAATATTGAACTCTGAATTTTTTAAGTTATTTTTTTAATTTGTAATATAAATTATTTTTATATTAGTTTTAAATTTTATTTATGATTTCATTTGTCTTATTCATTTTATTATTAATTTTAATTATTTAGATAATGTTTTTTTAATTTATATTTTTTATGTTATTAAATTATCAAATTTTTTTCCCAAAAATGATATATATATATATATATATATATCATTTAAAACTTGTATCCATGGTCTTTTTCATTTTTTATTCTAATCAATTTATATATTCTTGGATCAGTGTGAAAAAACATCATTAATATATAGTCATACATGACAAAACATAATTATTAAAATTTAATAAATGTTTATAACTTAATACATCACATTTTTTTCATTTCAAAAAAAATAATTAATAGATGATATTGATAACTATTTCAACCCAAAGCACATTGTAACTGGAACAATATGGTCTGATGGGTACAGGGTAGTGTATCATTTTTATATTACGAAGGAGGTGCCACAGTTAAGTGTTTCACGTCATTTTCACTCTTTTTATTTCAACTCGAAGAAATTTGGTCCCAATTAGTGATTGTAGGTGTTAAGTTTCTGTACAATCGATCCACATCGAGTACAATGTCCTCGGATGGTCTCCAATGGGTTTTTCTTATGGAGCCAGAAACACCCAGTGTCTCCCGCATCACTAATTCATGGACTTTCTTTCCAAATGTGGGAATTCATTGGATGATTTGGAGAATGACACTTAAGAACTCACATTGGTAGAGATGATTGGAAATCAGGCTCATCTCACCCTTTTGCGGGAAACTATAACCTATTAGGGGACTCTCTTGTAGATATAAGTTATATTCATATATTTGTGAATCCTTGGTTCATTCCCAAACATGTGTCCATGTCTTACCCCTTAGTAAGATCATTTATAATTATACATGGGTTAGGAATTATTAGTATGTATCTGAGGTTATCCATTAATTAAGATATTTGTATGTATATGAGGTTCTTCATCAATGTTACCCTTTTTCAGATAGATTAGGGCTTCCTTAGTCTTTCACTAAGACAATGCTGGTCTGATCCATGTGATGAGGCACTCTGGAGTTTATCATCATCCAGGTGGGACAATAAGTGTATCAATTTTATGATGGAACCTGTAAGATGGGCTTCCTACATATCCTCGTGAGAGGAATCATAACCCATATTGTTTGGTGACCCATACAATAAAACATCATATGGTCAAGATTAAAGTGGACCAATGTGAACAAATACGGTGTTGGGCATGAACCTCAAGGTGGTTTCCTATGTCTTCTAGTTAATTTGGAATCAAATACCATGTACTTCTTAAAGGGGGCATTGGGACTTACACCTAAAGAGGTAGACAATATGGGGAATTTGTTTGAGGCTTACAAGTTCTAGGATGCCCATACTTTTTGGGTCATGGAGATGTCATTATTGATGCCAACCTCTAAGATCATTTGTCACATGCTCGGTATGATAAACAAGAGGAGGCAGTGGATCTGAATATCACACATTTAACTTCATCTGTTGATAGATGGTACTAGATCCCAAATGGAGGAAGATAGTGGGTGTTGAATATGCCCATTTAACCTCTTGTTTTCCTATCCTAGATACTCATATTTTGAAATATATCTAAATATGACCTGAGATTAGGTGATGAAGAGCAGGAGGGATGCCTCCTACAAGAAAATATAAGAGCTTACCTTAGTAGGAGTGCCCTGTCATTGGTTCTAAGGAATAGGGGAGAACATTCAGCACTGAATCTCATCAAAGGAAAAGCCTAGTGGTTAACTTAATCCCTAGTAAAAGGAGGTTCATGTGATAAACATAATGTTAGAACCCTCATTACCATGAGAATGTAAACAAAGGGAAATTCAGAGGGTTTTCCTTATTGCAGGTATTACCCACATGACTCTTCTTACCATGGATATGTAAACTTAATAGGGCACGCGGGCGTGCCCTATGATTATATAATAGATTTCTGGTTTCTTTCAAAGATTCCTTAGCCAAATTCTAGTAGACTGGCTCATAGAGGGACTATGAATGATATGACAAAAATAGAAGTAAATGATTGAATTTATAGAGTGGAACACCCAAAGATACCCTATTCTACCAAAAATTTCGTTATCTGGGATGGGGTTTTTTATACATATCATTTTTTTAATTGGGAGAGGGAAATATCCACATACCATAGTGGTATGAGAAGAAATTTTTGGTCTACCTTGAGTTTTTCTATGGTATTCTAGGTTCCATCTATGTAGTGATTCACTACATGGTGTCGGGTTCCACCCACAAAGATATTTTCTATGCAGTACTGAGTTCTGTCTGTATAATGATTTACTACGCAGCATAGAGTTCCACCTACATAGATATTTTCTATGTCAGATTCTTTATTTAAAAATACTTATTGATTTTACACCTCTTGGTAAATCCATCCACAAAGGACGTTGTGTTCACAATTAACCAATTAGTTTAGTTTTTCCTCCATTAATTTTATGCAGTGGGTCTTACCTGTAGAAAATCATTGAAAGAGTCTATATTTTTTGGTTTTATCCTTTTATGCGCCTTCATCGATCGATCCTTCAAAAAGTGTCCTCATTTTAATTCCTCCCCGCAGGTTCCTTTTATAAAGAGGTGGAAGAACTATGTTTCTAATTCACGGGCATCCTTTATGAAATCTTACAAAAAGCACACTAGACCATGAACGACTTAGTCAGTAGGCGAATGGGGTCTTCAGACATAGAATCAAGAATTAATTCCTTGGTCTGATAAAAAGACTTGTTTCATTCATGGCAGTCCATCGACATCACCTTTCCCACGAACCATTTGAGTTCACTGGATATATCATATGCGGGGTGGATTTTGAGGCCTTTCTCCCGCAAATGATTGTGTTTGTGGGGGAACAACATCACCTTCTTCATCCCATGAACTAGTTAGTTTGTGGATTCCTTAAGAAGGGGGATGTTATTTGAAGCAGTGGTCGATGAAGTATTACACTTTATTCCCCTCTTTCCTTTGACAATTTTTTTCCATCTTAAACAGTTATTCTTAAATTATAATTTACATTTTTCATTCTTTTTCTATATCCATGGGAATACATCGATTAACTTTGAAAAGTTTTTGGGACCCAATAAATTCCCCCATTAGAATGGGCTCCGATCGGGGCCACGAGGAGTCTATTAAAATGTAGAAAGTGGTCCTGAATTGAACAGTTATGAGGTATAAGAGTAGACACATAGGATGGTACCACACCTATAAATAGGGTTCACAAGTAACTTGTATTTTACCATTTTCCCTAGTGAACCCTGTGCTCCCACAAATTCTCTTGATTACTTGATGCGGAAAACTACATACCTTTGTGAATACCTTCATCTATAAACCAAACTTCAATTTTGTGAACTGAAGCTTTGAATCCTATAATGTAAATTTAGGACTTCTGAATAGCATGGTCTTGTATGCAGTTTTATTTTTTCGTGAACTATCAATTCACAGGTCAATTATTTGTGGGCCAGCACATCACGAGCTTCCACAAACATTCATGAACTGTTATCTGGTTGATTAGTGGCTTCTATAGATGATTAGTTCAGGGAAATTTCAACATTTAGCCTAATTTTAGTCCTTTTCCATATTTTTATTATACTAACCCTTTTTATGATCTTTTCATGCAGATCTTGATGGATCCTTTATAGGTTCCTTCTATTTTTTTCTTTCTTTTCTCTCCCTATTCAACTACTAATGAAAGGTGAAAGGACATGATAGAATCTACCAACAACAAGATCCCCATCATGTCATTGCATAAATATTTATCTAAACTACTTAGTACGGTTCAAAAAAATACCCATCTCTGAACATATTTCCCATATACATATTTGGTCTACCATTTCATGCGGTGATTTCAACCCCACGTCAGTCTAGCCAACCTGTATCTTAGATAATTGATAACAACACAATTCATCAAGATTGTATTTCGTCTAAGGGATGATTCATATGGAAAGACATTTTTGTTGTGTCTCTATTGAATTACACCCTTGATCAATAGAAAATGTGCTTCGAGTGCTGGATGGTAAGGCCCATTTCTACCATATCATTGTATAAAATGCCACAGTGAATGAACAACATGGTTGATCATTGAAATGGGACCTTCGTTCTAGAGGTTCTTTTGTTTTGTATTGGGGTGGCCTTTCTATGTTCACCAGAGATATGAGGAATTCCAAACTGAATTGCAGACCATGGGGATATATGAAGCAGTTTGGGTATCCCAAACCTATGCTCATCAAAACCACTCTCTCCTTCCATAGAACCTAAGTATATGAAGCCTAGATACCAACACCTTTAATTTGGTCTATGGGGTGCTCAATATTAGTCTCTAGGATATATGACGGATTTTTGGAGTTCCCGTTGTTGGAGACATGTATTATGAATTTCTATCACCCCCTTTTTCTTGGTATTATGAGGATAGGACTCCTCCCCTTTCCAAGAAACATACTGACAATGAAAAATCCCTTTTAAATGATATACAGCCTCACCCTAAGAAATACATACCATTTTCTGATTGGATTAATGTATTTTATACACAATGTGGTCAACAGACTCTTGCGAGTAGACCAAGGTCCTACCCAACCATTAACACCTGAAGGCAAGAAGGTTCATGTGGTCCTATCTTAGAGGAGGGTAAGTTTCCTGAATGGTATGGTAACTTGTTCTTGATTTCGATAGGTTATTTCTATTGGTGGCCTTCCTATCCATGTTTTTTAGTATTTTTATTCTACCATTACATTATTCCAGTACCTGGGTCCGAGATACAGCATTCATCATAGTGGCTCAACTGGCCATTGTTGGATGCATCAACCTAGCCTTTCTGGTATTGGAAACAATCTATCACTTGTTGGGTCAGGTCAATGAGGGTAAACCAACTCACTGATTGGTTGGTACTTTCCAAATCCTCTAGTGTTTGATGGGATCCCATATGGGATATTATACATTTATCAATCCTCAACCAATTCTAGTTTCTAGATCTAGCCATATCTTCATAGCATAAATGGGGTCATTCCTATGGAATGGACCATATAGGATAAGCAGGATGAGAACGGTGAACATGATAAACCGAATGAACAGGAATTGATGGCCTAAATAAATTTTCATGACCACTTTACTTATAATCTGTACTCTTCCCCCACCATTGTTTTGGTGAATGATGAATCAGAGGACTTTGTTAAGTGAGGCTATCTCTTTTCCTTGAGGGAGGGTGTCCTGGTTTCCCGAATAGAGTGGGAACTTATCTGTGAAATATATACGCCTTTTAGATTTGGTATTCAATTATATTATGTCTAGATGTTGTGCCATATTTATCTTAATAGTTCAAACTAGGAAAAATATTCATGATATCTGGTAAATTATGGCTAATGTTTACCCGAGAATATACACAGTGAAGGATTAAGCTTCTAGATTCTGTGGGTTTTCACCCACCCTCCCAAAAGGTTATATCGATATTTGGATTCTATCATACCCAAGTGGATAGTTGGAAAATCTTTTTCTCATTGTCACACTCCTTAAAGCATCTAGGGATAAAGGTAAATAAAATAAAACCATTGGGAATGATAGGCCTAGGAAACAGCTAGATAAGTCTCTTGTTTTTGAACCTTCGAGGAGGGATTTGAGAGCATGGAGTTCGACTTCATAATCTATCAGTTTGGCTATTGAGGTCAAACACCCATCGCATCTGATGCCACATTTCTTGTGGCCTGGATACAATGGAATTCTCTAAGGGGTGGTAAATCTTCTTGTGCTCAATCCCCTCTAACTTTGTGTCATTTTATTCAACATAAGGAGATTATTCTTACCAATTTGGCTATGAGATAGTGCCTGCTAACATTACTTATGATGATGATCCTAAAAAGGTGAATCATTACTTTCAGGATATCAAAACCTTGAATTGTTATAAATACTCATGTCGAGTACTCTCCATGGTGATAATAGTTTTTAATGAAGATGATGATGATTATGGTCACTCTTTAGGGGTGATGATGCTACCAATTTTCATATTGTAACTAGAATAAGCTAAATTCCTTATATTCATCTAGATCCCCACAATCGTTCAACCCCTGAGAGTTCATCGGCCATGGAGGTTCCCATGAAATAGATATGGATAATCATAACGGCTTCACTTCCCCACGAATATCCCCCCATATTATTAATTCCTATCACGGTTGTATTCCTGGAGACATGTAAGGTCAGGGATGACTTAAGGGAAAATGAATCTAATGAGGATATCTAAGAGCTAATATAAGAAGAACCCATTGATCTTTCGGTATTTGAATCATCCATTACCACCAACTATATTTCTACTCACGAGAATCCACATGAATTAGTGGTGTGTTTGAATGATATAGGAAACTGTCTTAATTCTTTTAAGTGCATGCCTTATTGGTTTGATCAGGTAGGATATGTGGAGGTGATCAGTGATCCGGATGATATCAAGGGATAAGTATTTATATTTTCTAATCTCAACCTTACATTCCTTTGTTTTTAGGATAGTAATATTTATCCCTTACTCTTGCAGGATTCTGAGGAGGCTCAGGAGGAGATATTTTCTCCAATGTATACCCCCAAAAGTACTACAGCTGGGGAACGTGCTCCCTTGGATGTGGGGGCTGCTACGGAGGGTTACCTTGGATCTACTGATCACATGGAGGTAGTCCTTACAAATCCTATTGGGTAATCTCTTCCTCCAGTATCACTTGTTTCACCTTCCAAAGATCTATCCATGTGGCATACCAGGAAACGTCCATAGGAACCACATTTTTCGATACACAAAGAATTGGGGATTATAAGTAATTTCCATATCTGTCTATCCAATTTTCATACTATATTTTTTCATTTTATGACCAATTATCATGATCATTTTTTGATGAAAGACTAAAAAGTAACAGAGAAGAAAATAATCATACATCTATAGCTCTTACCCCTTTAAAAGTACATGAGATACCATTGGTGGTGAGAGATGAATAGTTCAGGGAAGCCAAGCCAAATGAGAATATTGGGGGAATTCCCAATCCTTGAAGAGAACCCATTATAGATCAGATGACCCCAGACCAAATAGTGGTGAAGTCTTTAAAAGTTGAAAATTTAACT
The DNA here is from genome assembly GCA_963277665.1 of Viscum album. NCBI lineage: Eukaryota > Viridiplantae > Streptophyta > Magnoliopsida > Santalales > Viscaceae > Viscum > Viscum album. Next base: position 193,082,587 of record OY728146.1, on the reverse strand, counting down.
GAGCATGTTAATCCCACTCTTTTAGAGAAGGATGGGATAACCTTGATGGTGACATCTAAGATGGATAGGTGGCCCCAATCATCATAGAACCTTGGTAGGATTCCACGTCCTAAGAGATTTTCCATTCAGAACTATATGAATCCTTTCCTAATATAGGGGTTTTTCAATGGGAGATAATGCCCCTTTTTAGCACTTTGATCCCACTTCCCTATGGAATAAAACCACAGAGGATGTAGCAGCTTCTTCTCTGAGAGGTTTATAACTGAACATCATTCCTAATTCTATGACGGTTATCCCTATTGGTATAATAGCTATGAGTGACCTTCTAAAAGGTTCCAACCTAGTCGAGAATGGCCTCGAGCCATGTGTACCTTTGGACAATCCTGAAATTCAATCGAAGGTTAAGGATGATGCACCAACTTTACTGGGTTGTGAATCCATAATGGAGGTTTGAGGTATTTATTCTCTAATAGGTTTAGTTTAGTTTCCAACCCTTACATCTATTTCTCTACCTCTATTTTTTTTATTACCTTTAGGAGTTTCAATTGTTCACTTGTTTTACTCTTGATTTCAGTATCCCAACTACAAACAATTGTAGTTTCAATTTATACCTCAATCCTACCTTCTACCGATACTTCCAGGATGCGGATGAGGAGGTATTGAGTCACAGTTAGGTTATTGGATCAAGACCTTCTCTGGTAGTAGTTATTCCTGAATATGTTTAACCTTATGAGAGTGAATCTGAAGTAGATCTGGAGTACTTAAATGACCTTCTCTCTACCCATAAAAACTATGGGAGGACATTTGGAAGCTGATTTATCATACTACCCTCACAACCATTCCTTTAAAACATCCATAATTTCATAAAAAAAATTCCTTGGGTATGGGGGGTTTGAATATCATGGAATTCATGATATATTGTAGAAATTGGTCACTTCCAGGAAGAGAATCGGCATTCTTGACTCTCATATTTTTGTTTTAGAGTCCATGGATCATTTCTCCACAACCAGATGAATCCTTATGAATGAATATGCAGAGCATGCTGGTGCAGCCAGGAGGTGACAAGGTGAACTTACAAGGAAATGGTCCTTAGTGGAGTAGTTTGGTCATGAAATAAAGCATTGGTTCCAAGAATTGGAGAAACTCAAGAAATAATGGGTGAATGACACTACGGAAGTCAATGAGGGGTAGTGGCTAGTAGAGGAGGAGGAGGAGGAGGTCGGGCTTGATGCAGTGAAGGAGGTGGAGGAATTACGGTATGGTGTGGAGGCTAACAATCCATCTTTTTTGAAGCTCTACTGATCCATCTAATAATCGAATCAGATGTCGATATACATTTATAAATCTACTAAAAAACTTTGATAATTTTCTTGCCCCACTTATATAGAGATATTCCATGTTCTGTATGTTCCTCCATTACTCCTTAATTGAATAAAAACATTCTTTCTCTCCATGATCCTCCTTTATCTTTTACTATAATTCCAATCAATCATAATAGATTGTACTTTGAATGGTAATTTCCATGGTATGTAGATCTAAATTAGGATCTAACATAATTAAATTGAAATAATAAAATTAATCTCTAATTTTTTTTCTTTAATTGATGGATCTAGTGAGCGAAGTTAAACTATTTTTAGGGATTTATGGAAAACCCTACAAACATTATGTCTTCTTTTTTATTACCCTAATTGTTTTTTCTAATCCTATTATGATGTGATATTATCAGGAAAAACATGAATTTTTCTTAGGCCTCCCTTTATGGGTTTTTGACCTATCAATCTTTGTGTCTCTTTAATTCTTGATTTCTAGATATTTTGCCTAATAATTATAATGTGTTGGTCTAGTGAGCTGATACTCGACTTTTTATCCAAGGTGACCTTTACAAGTTTTCAAATTATAGAGTTTCATATCTCTTCACATGGGTAGTTTAGATACTTTCAAACCAAACTATCATGTTGATGTTCTAGGTTGAATGGCTTTTCCCGTTAATTATGGGGAACGTTCCCCAAAATAGGGTTTGTTAACTAAGAATGTCCCAACATTCTTTATACATTCATGTGGGATTTTTCATGACCCTAATTTTTGATTTAAGGATGTAATACCTGACAGAAGCCATGAGATCCATTAGGGCATGAAAAATTAGGAAAGGAATCTCATAAAGATAAATTTTCCTTTGGTTTATAAACCTTTTTTTGTGGGAAAATTATGGAGATCCACCGAGGTATATTGTGCATAGTCATAACAAGGTTTCCATAGGACACTGACCTTCCACTTCAGATGTCCAAGTAATTTTATGGGAATTTGAATTTATCAATACCACCAAGGTGTGGCTTGTCAGAGGAGTGTTTTTTGAAAATTATGAGGTAATTTGTGTCAATTATGATCAGGAATAAGAGACCACTCCTACAAGTATTTTTCTTGTGTAAAGGAGGGTTAAAGCATGGTGCAGTTTAACATCATGAAACAAGGATATTTGAGACTTATTATTAAAATTATTTTTTCTCTAACTAATTTGGGGAAAATTTTCCTTTTTCATAATAGTATAAAGATGATTGTTCCATAATTTTAGGAATGAAAGGGGGGAAAAATGTGAACTGTAATCCAAGGGTTTTCTAAAACCAAGTGAGTGGGATATGATGTAAACATCATAGGGGTGTATGAAGGTAAGATAAAGGCTCTCTTGAGGAAACATTTTCCTATGGTTGACATACCTTTTTTTCAGAACTGTATGCAGAGCCACCAGGGAATATTGTGCATTGTCAAACAAAGGTGCCCTCAAGAAACTGAAATTCCATTTATGATGGTTAGGGATAGTAATGGGTATTTGTACCTTTACAGAAACAGAGTATGGTTTGTGGGAAGGGGGTTCCTAAACATGAAATAGGCATTTCAAGATGAAATTTACCCTGAATATTTAGATACATTCTCCCAATATATGTATAAAGAGGTTCCCTATGTTGGTATAACCCAAGAGCAGGAGAAGAGGGGACAATTTTGTTTTATGGTTGTAACCAAGGTATGATATTCAGGTGTCACTGCATATCTTTTGGTAATAAGAATCATGCTTGATGTAGTTATTTTAAGGTTTATCCATATGCATATATAGTTCACTCATAGGAAGGGACATTTTTATCTTTTATATTATCTCACCAATGAGGTTGGGCTCATATAAATATTTTCCTCAGCATATTTATTTCATGTATAGTAATATATGGGATTATCCTTTTCTTTGTCTATAAATTTCTCATGATGTTCTGATCCATACATCAAGAGGTGGTATTTCCAATCTTTGATATAGCTGGGCCCATAGGTGAAAATCGAGTATTAACCATCATGAATTCTTAATGTCATATGATTAGGACATTGATATAGTTTCCCTAATTAACTAGAGGATAACTAGGCCCAGTCGTCCTAACATACCCAAGATGTGAATGGGGAGAGTGTAAACCATTTTTTAGAAATTTTTGGATCGAGAGATATGCTACGGGGCTTGGAAGACATTAATCATATGAAGTTAGTAAAATTTTCTCCTAATGATGAATTTGTCTCTAGTTAATAGTAATGTTTTGTGGGAAACTTGTATAGATAAACTAGGGCATATTTTTCATATTCAAACAAAGGTGTTCTCAAGATACTGACCTTCTAGTTTCAAAGGTCATGGATGTTTATGAATATCCAAGATTTCTTAAATCATGGAGTTTGATAAATGGAAAGGGTGTGTTTGGACATAGTAGAAACATTTAGGTCACGATAACCCATGGATTTGGGACTTTCCCTACATAGATCTGACTCGTACATAGGGTGGGTCATTTTGATTCCTTTTTGGGAGATGGACTTGGGTTTTAGGATTGGAGTGTCCTAAAATTAGACTTCATGCATGGGTTCGGTCTATATTCTAGGAGAGGGGCATTGTTTACATTTCCACAGTTCCATGGGGAATCCCTTATCAAGGTCCCTAATTCCACATGAGATATAGATTTTGTGATAAATAAGGGGTGGAAAATGGTTCCTCCACCACCTAGGGATGGTATAAACAATGGTAGGAGAATTTTTTATTTGAGGTGGCTAGACTAGTATGAAAATTTGGGTGTCAATACATATCCTCCTCAGGCAGGAATCAAACCAGACAACGTTCTATAGAACGGCATGATAGGTGATCAATACCATAGGCAATGTCCTCTTAGGTGAGGACATCATGGTGTTATGTAGTTTAACATCATTCAATAAAAAAATTCTATATTTTAGTTTAGTTTCATATAATTAGGAAGATTTTTGTGCAGTTTAGTGCCTTGTGGAAAGGATGTAGATGACCCTACGTGAAAGAGGGTAAATGTGTGTATCTTTGAAATGATCCTAAAATAGGGCCCATTTGGGAGTCCCCTACTTTTACTTGTTTTTCATGTAGGGGAGGGAAAAAATTTCTTTTCTTCTATGTATGGTCCTAGGTTATAGGATTTGAGAATCACTACATACCCCATGGGATGGGAATCAATCCATACAGATTTATGTAATGAAAGATCCCAGTGTAGGTTTAGTCTATATATGGGGGGCATATTTCACTTCTGGGATGGATGAACCAGGATGAAGATCTGAGTGTCACTACGTATCCTTCTTGCGAAATAATCAAGCCATACATAGTTCTTAAAGTTCTCATTGCAGGTATGTCCCATATATAGGGAAGGAGTATTTTTTTTTTTGGGAGGTGGATGGACCCTGATGAAAGTTCTGGTGTAACTATGTATTCTACATGGGAAGGAATCAAGCCGTATTTATTTCTATGACACAACATAGTAGGTGAACAATGCTAGAGGAAATACCCTCTCAGGTGAAAACATTGTGATACTATGTAGTTTAACATCATACATCAAGAGATTTTTGTCATGAAGGGATTATTTTTCAAATAAATCATAAGTGAGTAGGGTCTAATAACGTGAGGATATTCTATCATATTCTATATGTGAATGGGAAAGGTGATGTAAAACATGGTTTCATGAATTCTTAGATTAATAGAAATGATAAGGGGCTTGGAAGCCATTGACCATACATAGGTAGGAAAATCATCTCTTGAGGATGAATTTGTCTCTGTTTGATAGACCTTTTTGTGGAAAACTTATGAAGAGTCATTGGGGAATATTTTTCATAGTCAAAAAAATGTGTTCTCATGATACTAATCTTTCAATTAAGATGGCCATAGAGTTTTATGAAGATTTGAGATTTCCCAAAGCATGGATTTTAATAAATGGAAAGGATATATCCAAACACAAAAGAAATTTTTAGACCATGATTGGTCGTGACATATGGAATTACATAAAAAGATATCATTCATATGTAGGGTATGAATGATTCTTTTCCATATCCTGAATGTGGGATCTAGGGTGTGTAATCTCCTTGATATTTTTACATCTGTGTACAGGAGATGGGGGAATTTTACCTTTGATCATTTTTTAGAACTGGGCCTAGGTTTTGACATCTGGGTGTCACCACTTCTCTTCTTGGGATAAGAATAAACCTGAGCATAGTCCTATGAATTTTTCTACTCAATTATGACCCATACGTAGGTAGGGGAAATTTTTCTCTTTTTTTATGGCGGTTGATCTAGGATGTAAAATCCAGGCATCATTAGGTATCCTGCAAGGGTAGGAATCAATCCACATGTAGTTCTAGAAGTTCCATGTATAGGTATAAGCCATTTGTAGGGAAAGAGCCATTTTTTGGGTGCGACTAGACCAAGATGTAAAATCTAGGCATCACTACCTATCATGCTTTGGTAGGAATCAAGCCACATGTAGTTCTCTTAACGTATGATCCCTATACCGTTCTATCTAATGCATGGGTCGGGGCATGTTTAACCACTATTTGGAGATGATGAATCGTGTATGTTTTATCTTTATTCATAAAGGGGATTCCCTTATTACAATTCCTAATCTCATGTGAGAAACGTTTAGTTTGAGAAATAAGGAATAGCAGGGGTTTTTATCTCCATAAATAGGAATATGAGGGTACATTAGTGGAATTTTGTAGCATGTGGTAGCCAGACCTGGATGTAGAATTTGAGGCACCTCTACGTATCTCATTAGAAATGAGAATCAAACCATATTTATTTCTATTAAGAAACTTCCCCACATCAATTTGGACCATACACAAGGAGGGGGGAAACAATTTTTGATGGTAGTAGTTGGACCCAGGACATAGGTTCTAGAATTCAATATGTATCTCACAATGGAGGGAATCCAGACACACATATTTCTAGAGAAAGGGATCTCCCCAATGGATCTTACTCTCACATAAGAGTAGGGTCATTTTATCTTTCTCCCACATAGATATAACTCATGTGTGAACAATCATTGATTAGAACAATGACCTCCATACAATTTAATTCCATGTCATTAGGATGAAAAATTCCTAGTTTAAGTTCATAGATCATGGACCATACATATAGTTTATCATTGGGTGGTGAGGATGGATTCCATAAAGTTTAACATCATGTGGTAATGACGCATATGCTATGTAGTTTATCATCATATAGCAAGTACATTTTATATTGTAGTTTAAGGTCATGAGATCAAGATGTTCATCGTGAATTTTAACATCATGTGATCAGGATGGATTCCATACAATTTAACATCATATTGTAATGAATCATAATCTATAAAGTTTAGCATCATACAATAAGTACTTTTTATCATGCAGCTTAATGTCATGTGATCCGGATGTTCATCATGAAGTTTAACATCATGAGATCAGGATAGATTGCATACAGTTTAATTTCATGTGGTAAGGACACATATTCTATGAAGTTTATCATCATATAGTGAGGAATTTTTATCATAGAGTTTAAATTCATGCAATCAGAACATTCATCATGCAGTTTAATGTCATGTGATCAGTACGTTAATCATGCAGTTTAACATCATTCAATTGGGATAAATAACTTTTGTCTATATGAAATATTTCTTTAATAACCTTGCATTTGTAGGAGTTTTAATTAGCTTCTAATACATTAATGTTATGTAATATTCTCCATTACAGTAGAACTTGTGTATTATATATGGTCCCTCCCACTTCATTTCCAATTTTGGGGGTTTCTTTTCAAGTATCACAGGAGTTCTAAGGACCAACACCAATTCTCGTTTGAGGAAATACCAAAGGTGACCCTTTTTTTTAAGGATCATGAAATCTAGTTTTGGTAAACTTTTAAATGTTGAAAGGTATGAAATATTCTCTCATCCAGTTTCTCCAACTCATCAAGTCATTTTAGGGATTTCTCATTTATGGATAGTTGATCACATATGGAAAATTAGATTGAGGGTAATTGAACTTCTATGGGTAGAACCGCCTTTTTCTCGTATTCTAACGAGTATGGGGTTTCCTCAGTGGTGGTTTGAGTTATAGTCTGGTAAGCCCAAAGAGTATGGAGGATTTCATCTAAACATGATTTTTTTTTCTTGTTTACCATATTCTAGTGTATATTGGATAGGTTCATCTTAAAGGAAATTATCTGTATGTTGTTCATCGCATGGTAGCAGGATGAATTGTTGGTCTTGATACCATAATCCTGATATAATTTCTCCAATTCAACAGAAAATAAATTAGTACCATTTTCTATTAGTATTTTATGATGGACATCAAATCTTTTGATGATATTAAATTTTACAAAGATGAAAATGCTTCATTCCCTGACCTCTTTGAGGGGTATAGCTTCTACCCATTTGGAAAATAAGATGGTCATTGTGAGGATATACTTGAATTTCATAGCCATAGCAGGAGTATATGGTCCCACAACATTGATTTCCCATATGGAAAATGTCTTGAATTACATAGCTATGTGGAGTTATTCTGAGGGGTTGGTGGATGAAGTTGGTGTGAATTTGACAAGAATATAACTTCTTGGTAAATTTAATGAAATCTTGTGTTATAGTGGGGTAGTATTATACAAGTATTCAAATATGATGAGAGAGATTGGATCCTAATTGGTGTGCCCCATAATCTCTGGAATTCAATTCCTTAATAATGTGTATGGTCTCTTATCTATCAATGCATCAGAGAAGGATAACATCATGGTGCCTCTTATAAAGGTCCTTTTATTGATTCATGCCATCATACAGAACAAAATTAATTGCTCATATTTAGATTTTCTCCCTTTTATATATTTCAAGTCTGATTTATCCCTTTTTAAGGTAATCAATAATGGGATTCATCCATCCAGTGGTAGAACCATATATCTTAGGGATGTGATTGATCTCATTAATTATTTCTTTGTTGGCATGAATGAATGGTAAAACCATCTGACCTTGGGAAATGTTGATGACTGTCTCATCCTAGTATTGCTTATCTAGAACAGTGGCTTCATTTTCTAATGCATTATACTATGCATTTTGTAAAAGGGGGACATTATTTAATGTCATATCTAAGGATAATTCATCCATTGACCCTCTGATGTTGTCAAATAATGGGATTATCTTTTCCTTTTTGATAGCATAATTTTCATTGACTTTCTTTATGACTAGTTCAGAGTCACCTATTATCTTAAAGTGTTTTACTCGTTCTTGAAGTGCTAGATCTAGGCCTGTAATGAGATCTTGATACTATGTCTCATTTTTTGTGTACACCTATGATAGCAGGAATGTGTAAGGCAGGACTACCTTTTCTAGAGATATGAGTAAGACTCCCAGCCCCTCTTTGTTGAGCTTGGGGTCTTCCATGATTTTTCATTTAGGTCTTCTAGATTTACCATCAAAATGAATATCCCATGTTTGGGAGTCCTATTGAATAGAGAAAACCTCATCATTAGGTAATTAGACATCCAATGGATTAATTTCTACTAAGGGGTGTTCTTCTAGAAAATATTCTAGTGCTCGGCCTTTGATGGATTTATGTGAAATGAACCATTTGTCAAACTGTTTTAGGATGACCACCCACCATGAAAGACATCTAGTCATATTTTGATGACAAATAATATACTTTATCGGGTTTCTCTAGGAGACCAAATGGACCTCATGGTACTTTATGCCATGTATTGTTATATAGACTATGAAGATTACTATCATAAAGATCTTCTCGATATTTTGTTAATAAGTCTCATAATATATCACGGTTTGGCTGTGATTGTATAGGCTATTTTCACTACTGACATCATTTTTCTATGCAAGGAAGGTGCCTAGGTATTTTTCCAAGGCAGTCACATGCAAAATTAGTGGTCTTTCTTTGACGGGTGGCATTAGCACTAGAAAAAACTAAGATAAATATCTTGAATATTTCAAGTGAGTCTTGGAAATCATTAGTCAATTGATATTCAACCTCCTTTTTCATCAACCTGGGGAAGGGAAAACATTTTTCTGTAATGTTGGCTATGAATCACTAAATGTTGGCCAGATTTCCTTAAATTCCTTTTAACTCTATGAGGTTGTGAGAAGGTGACATACCTATTATTTCCTTCATCTTATTGGGGTCTTCTTCTATTCCATGATGGCATATGATGAAGTTGATGAATTTCCCTAAGATAACACCGAAAGCATATTTCAAGGAGTTTATTTTCAGTTTGTGTTGTCATATTTTTCAAAATATGACTTCATGATCTAATAGGTTGTTTTATTTTTTTTCATTATTTAACCACCAAGTCATAAACATATAATTAAATGGACTTTCACAGGAAGGTACTGAATATGAAATTCATGGAGCATTGATATGTGGTGCCAATATTTTTTTAGATTGAATGGAATTACCTTGTAGAAAAATTATCCATGGGGGGCCTCAAGGTGGTGGATTATTCTTCTTTTAAGAACATTCAGATTCGTTTTTATCTTAAATATCCATCCCTAACATAGTGGTCCTAGTATCTAGAATTTTTATTGGTTAGTAATTCTGTGATCGGGACTGGGAAGTCATCTTTCAGGAAGTGCCTATTGAGATCCCTAAAATCAATGAAAACATTGATTTTTCAATTATTCTTTTTAATGGGGGACAATATTGGCCAACCATATGGGATATTAGACCTCCTAAATGATATTTTCTCTGATGATCTTGTTGACTTCATCCTCAATTTTGGCAGTATTTGTGAGATGCATCCTTCTGGATTCCTACTTGTACCCACAGTGATCTTTTGGAAGGCCCAAGTGGTGAGTGGACACTTCATGATTATTTAATATAATTTTTCTATAGTTCCAAGTGAAAAAATATCAATTATTTCTTATTAAGGTGCTATATACCTATTTCCCATTTGAATACATGGTTTCACTAATCAGTTCAAGTCGCAGGTGTTCTTCTGTATGCAGGATTATTTCTCTAAGTTCATCAATGGTGGTAGAGACACCCTCCTCAAATGCTAGTGGGGAAACCCTAAGGTATTATTCCTCTTCTTTTCACATCTCATAATCTTATTCCTCTTCTTTTTATGTGGAAACAATCCTCGAGATTATCTTTTCAAGATTGATTTAAGATTCATAATTTTGGAATTCAGAGACTGAGGTGACTTATTCTACCCGACTGCCAATAGGAAATTTCTTATAGAGGATGGAGTGAGGGATGGAGGAATTTTTTCTTTCTCTTCTTCCTTAATAGGAAAGTCCTGGATTATATAGATCTCTAGGGATGGATTGAGAGAATTCCTATTTGGGTATTCAGTATTATTTTGTGGACATGTTTTTTTATATACACTATTAGGATCAGTGTTTATGACTGAAATCCTGAGAACTATTGAATACATGTCTGAATTTGGACTCGTACACTCTTCTAGATTGATGAGAAGTATGTATTCTTTATCATGCTACTTGAAGGGGTCAGTGGGGACCATATCCAAACTATTTGGGGTGGTGACCCAATCAATACCATCGATTGAGGGTCACTTCCCTTTCTTCTCAGGGAATCCTACATCTATGTATTGTGACCCATATGAATAGAATATGGCCTTATTAGCATATAACGTCCCATTTTGTCCATTAGTGAAATATTTGATGCTCTGGTGGTATGATGAAGGATTAACCACATATTGGTGCAACCAAGGCCTTCCTAGTAACTTTGAAGGCTATGTTTTTTCAAACCACTAGAAATTCTGTGTTAGCTACAAGTTCACCAAAGAAAGTTTTGAGAATTATTTGGATCAATGGTTTGTGCTCACTTTTTTCATATCCGGATAGGGTTGTGGCTTAATGAACCAGGTTATCTTCATTGTATCCCAGCTGATGAAGTGTTCGCATTGGGAGGATATTAACTCCAGATCCATTATCAATGAATAATTTTTAAACATCAATACTTTTTATCATGTCGGACACCTATAGTGTTTTGATGTGTCCCTAAATAATGGTGTCTTCATATTGATCTATAAAGGAGATAACTACATGTAATTCTATAGGATCGTTCTATGTCTAATAGAAATCAGTGGAAGACACTTCAGCTTCAAACTCTTGGGGACTTACCAATGATTCTGTAAATGCTTCCCTGAGATCATTTTACAAACTCAGAGTATCCAAGATTGATATTTTGGATGTTACTGATGCCAATTTTTTTAGAATATCATATTTCTTGTCTAAAGGTTAGTGTTTTCTAACTTGTAGATACTCTTTCATAGGTGATTTAGGGACTTGTTTATCAGATGATAATGGACCATCTCCTAAGACAGGATATGGTGATGCTTAAGTACCTTGTTGTTTTGGCTAAGCAGGTCTTCCTACACACTATAGGTGATTAGAAATTTATTACTCTTCTAATGGAAATTCTAGGATTATTATACCAGAGTGTCCTCTGTATGGGGTAGGGGAATCTTCATGTTCCTGTTGGGTTTTCTGAAGGTCTCTTCCATGATTCTCTACATCATTGACGATTACATACCTAGTGTGGCTAAAAATTTGGTTTCTACCACAACTACATCATCTTGGGTATCCTTGGCTTCTAAAGCCTCTTCCCCTAGTTTCCTAATTAGTTGCAGGGGAATCAGGTTCATATCCATACTCTTCATCAGATAAGTGATCCACTAAGTGAATGACATTAATAGATCCAAATATTAGTTCCTAATTTGATGATGAGTCTTCGTGATTGACTTATTCTGGTGGTTCAATTTTGTGGGGTAATGACCACGCTTTCAGGTCCAATGGCATAAAATCTGAGTGTCAAAGTTAACTTTGTCCTTGACATGGGTTCATCTTCTTTCACTTCCTCTCCACCTTTCTGGTTGAACTAATGTTTTGATTCTCATCCCTTAGAGGGTTGTGGGTAGGAGGATTTTGGATGAATTTCATTAGGATTTGTTGGGATAATGGTCAATTGCTTCTAATTCTCTTAGAGTATTCCATGAGATCAGTTGATCATTTTCTAATTCATGAAACTACTGAACTTATACTCCCTTGTGATAAATTGTTTTTTAACTCCTCTTATTACTTTGGGTCAGTATTGGAAGAATATTCTACTTTTTCTAGAAGTGTCCCTAGTTTGACTTTTCTGGAATCTCTCATTCTTTGTATGATTTATTTCAATATGAAACACTCTTGGATGGTGTGTCTCAATATGTGGTGGAAGGCACAGTAATATGTCTGGTCATCGAGACAAACTTCATCAGACTTCTTTGACTCTATTAGATGGAGAATGTTATTGTTCATGGAAGTTACAAAGTAGCCACATACATGGTCATCTCAGAATGAATAAACATTATTTATCCATTCCTAAAATTGATTTCTCCTAGGTCCTCTTCACTCTCCTTGTTGAGTTTGGGGTGTCTATTGATGTCCAAGGGACCCTCATGATTCGGTACAGGCCTAGGAATTAGTTCCATTGTAGGGGGTGGCTTAAGTATAACAGGGGTTTCTTTAGCTCTTCCCACCCTTTTTCTTGGGTCCTATGGGGATACTTGAGACTTGAGGTTCATCTGTTGTAATGAATCTTCTATTATTTGGGAAATTAAAGATAAATCTTGAAACCCACTCGTATATTTCATCGAGATGAGTGTTTTTATCAGCTCTTCATAGAGGTTATTGATGAACATAGTAAGAATCTGATATTGAGGGAGTGGATAGTTCGAATAGTTGGCTGTAACATTCTATATAGTAATGAAATATGAGACACTCTCATTCTCCCATTTTTTATAGTTCATGAGGTCACTAAATTTTTTCTTTGGAAATATTGTGCTAAACTAAAAAAGGAACTATCACTAGAGATCCTCCCAACCTATTATTGACTGAGATGGAAAATTGGAATACCATACAATGGCTGAACCTTGTAGAGTTCACATGAAGCATTTGAGTTTCACTACTTCTTGTTCCTCAAGAGTTCCCATAATGGGATCAAAATAAGATTCATAATGCATCAGATATTTTTCCAGGTCACTTAAGACATTGAATATTGGGAATATATGATTCTCGAAATTTAGTGGTTGTGGAACGTTACTCACCTATTTGGGGTAAGGTTTCTGTTCCATTTGTATTATATTTTTTCATCCTTAAATGGATTATAATAGTTCTATCAATGAATTGATGGTATTAATTATCTCTTGATGAATGACTTGTTGAAATTGAATAAGGTAGGTGTAACAGGGGGGAAATTGGTCATGCTGGAAGTGCTAGTACTTGATATGGAAACCCAAACGGGGGGGTCCTTTGTGGATTTTCTTGAATATTATCCTATTTATTCCTTAATGGGTAGAAATCATGATACCCTTATGGTATTGGATCTAGATACATTGATGCTCCTATTGCTATCATAGATGATCATTCTATCCTTGATTCATTCATCGAGATAAACCCTTGTGGATGAGGTACACTTTCTGGAAGTGTACATTGAGGCTCTGCTAGAGGAACCTAAGGATCATATTCTATAGGACGAGTTCCTTGGTGAATCTCTACTTTGATTCACCTTAACTCCTTCTTTTATTCCTCCTACTGATCGAATCTCTCCAAGAGTGATAGGGGATCATTATCATGAGACAATGGAGGAGGCCCATGCGTGACCTTGTTTTTATTCTTCTCTTGGTTGTCAATTCAAAAGGTAGGTTATCATGGATTGGGTGAGGGTGTGCCAAAATTTAGGGTGGCCCTATGGTTCGGGGTATGCACACCTCTGGGTTCGATGTGGATCAGATTTTGAGTGGAACCATTTTCTCCATATTTTTCTGTATTTTCAACATTTTCGGTGTGCTCTATAAGATTGAAATCCATAGCATTCACTAATGCATAACTCATTGTTGGTGTCATACCAGGTGTTAAGTGGTAGGAGATATTTTTATGACCCTCATTGGGTCTCTTCCTTCCATTTTGGGGTCCTCTTCGAGTTTCTTGACAAAGGTTAACTTGTAGGGGAACCTTTATATGGATTTTCCATATGCCTCCCTTTTGGGGGACATGAATCATGAGATAGGATGGAATGGGGGACTTCCTTACTCATCATCCTCCCCAATCAGAAAAAGATAGATGTTAGTTGGGTGGGTGGTTTAGGTAAAAATTTCCCGATCCCTCTGGGATGGGGTAGCTCTCTCTCCCTTGTTATGATGCCTCAGCCCATATTGTTGGGTCTTATTGGGGAATTTTGTGTTAAAAATTATCCCAACCTTGTCGGATAAGTATCTACCCATTTTGAGGTATTTTCTACTATTATTATCACTTTCTTGATCCTATGCATTCCCATTCAAGTGTGAGATGGATATGGTATTAGGTTTTTATTTGAATTACCTATCTCTAAGGACATAAGTAATGCTTTATAATTGAATTCTCTTAGTTGATAAGATGGATAAATGTTCTCAGTTATCTGATTTAGGATTTTTTCAATGGCCAGCACTCATAAAGCCTAATGCTTTTGAGATTTATTCAAGGCTAGTTCTTGTCGAGCATGCTTCATTTCCTAAACATGGAGTTCATTTGATCATCATCTTAGGATAATGACATTGCAGGATTTCATTTCCAATTGGTTTTTCTATATGAAATGTTGGATGAATTACAATTATTCATTCTCTCCCCAACCATTAATATGTACACTAGATGGGGAGTTGCTAATAATGAAACACAACTTGTGTAGTTCATGGAGACTGGTCAGTTCAAGATCTTACTTTCACCTCTTTTATTGTAGTCATTATGTAGATGGAAGGTCTTCTAAGTCAAATTTTTAGTGAAGATCTACCGCTATTTTAACATGGTCAGCATACCCATCATAGATAAATAATCTTTCTTGGAGATAGTGAGAGATTTTCCAAATATTGAGATAAATTGTATGTATTCATTTATTTACCAATTCTATTGGTATGTCAAACTTAGGAGTGGTTGTGGGCCAAAACAAAACTGGTATTTTTTTCCTTGTCTAATTGTCTTCTCACGAGAAACATATACATTTTTTCTTTCTCTAGATATTCCTCTACTTGATCTACCCAACATGGACATTTCTTGATGACTTTCTTCTAAGAATCAGGGATAGTGGGAGTCTCATTTACTTACTGAATGGCCCGAAGGCCAAAATTTTTATTGATTTTAGATAAACCCCATTTTAAGAAAAGATATTTCTTGTTTTGGAAAGTTGAATGACATACATAACCCCAATATTATAAGATCCTCAGCTTACAAGGGATTTCATGTATTTCATTCAGTATGGGGAGGACCTTCTTACTGATATGGAACTTGACTATGGGGATCACCTTCGTAGTTTGTGCTACAATGTTGAGGAACACCATCATAGTTTTATGTATGAATGATAAGAAAACTTTCACAATGTATACCCTATGGAGGAACATCGGGGTGGATGTTATCGAGGGTAGGTCCTTCTTGCTGAATCGAGACGTCACCGCAGGGAGGACCTTCACAGTTGATGGAATTATGGTGAGGGATACCATTACGGATTGGTATCCATCCATCGGGAGAATATTTGTGGTTTGAATCCTAAGGAGGACCTTCAAGATGAACTATAATAAGGGGAGGACCTTCTTTATCTTTTATTTCATTGTGGGGAGTAATTTCACAGTGGTTTCCATCATAGAAAGGACTACCATTATAGCTTGATTTCCGGCTACAGGGATGATTTATGTAGTGTATACCCTAGGAAGGACTATCAGGGTAGATGAAAGAAAGGGGAGGACCTTATTTTTATCCAATATTCTCACCATGAGGAGGGTTATTGGGATGCTAATAAAGTGATAGGATCTCATGATCGATCATTTATTTCCCACAAAGTAAGCCTTTATAGGTGGTCTGAGGAGCGCCTTCAAAGATACAATTAACAATATTGCTAGGGGGCTTTGAAAATGATACTACCACTTCCATAATTTGCTAATGGATTAACAGGATCCTAATCCACTATTAATAGGTGTTTAATGGCATCAATATCTTCATCTTCCAGTAGAGCAGGGTTATAAATATGCTCATCGTCTTCTATTTTCCTTTGTGCAATTTATTTTTGGGTGCTCTCTTTGGGTGACTAGGGTTGTATGCTATTGGTAAGGGACTTCAAAATGTGTTCATGTTTGAGTGGTTCCCATGATGAAACTAAGATATGTCGATGAGAATATTGATTTTTTGAAGGGATATGTGTATTCCCTTGAGAAACCACTATGGTGGACCGATGTCCCCTGGTTGGAATGTGTATTTGTTCCCGATCTGGTTGTCCATTTATTTTGGAATATAGCTGATGACCCTCTAGGTATAGAGTAGTGATGAAGGTATGCCCATGAGTGACCCTCATATTTTTTGGATCAGTCACACCACTGGGGGAGAGAGGGTTGTGGGATCAGCTCCTTTTTATTTCCATGGATGTGATTATGTCTTAATAGGTTTGGAGGATATGGTCATAAATTGATGTCTGCTCCTACATAATTTCCATGATTTGTTAAGATATTTCTTTGTTTATAATGAGTATATATTCCCATTCCAATGTCAGGGCATGAGTTTGTGCCTACTCCGATCCTCCATCTTTTTCTAGTGGGTACTCGTGGTTCTCTTATGTCATGGAAGAGGAATGAGTATGCCCCTAATTTATAGTTTGGAAATGCCAGCTGTTTTCTCCAGTTTCCATGATATTTGACTAAGTAAAATTATATTTGTGATCAGGTATTTTCATTTTCCCTTTTTCTATTGTGTTTTTTTGGAAAGCTTGATATGAATCCTCATAAATTTGACTCTAGATGTTTTTGATTGCCACCATATTTGACTAGTGGGATTCATTTTCTATGGTAGGGTTATATAAATTCCTTTAGGTTTACTTTCTATTTGGATGATGGGATTAATATGAATTAGCAAGTATTTGAATTTTCTTATAGTTGGACTACACCTTATTTGGATGATAGACTTCATTCACATTGGTAGGGATTTTCATCTGCCAATAATTCGCTGCCCATTTTTCCCAGTGACTTTGGGGAGCATTGGAATGAGTTTTCACATGCTCATAATTTTCCACCATATTTCATGGTTATTTTCAGAAGAGGTCCCAGGAATGTATGTCTTTCCATTGTTTTTCGTGGTATTTTCATGGTGGATCTCTTTCTCAAGAACCAAGGCGATGACATGTTCCTAATTATATGGTCTTCACCCTTGGTTGGAAGTATGGGGGATCTATTTTTATTGACCATCAACGGTATACCTTGGTGTGATATCCTCTTCATAATGAGGATATTGGTCCATGTGGTGTTGGTGGAAAAATCTTTCAGTAGGGGCCCTTGAGTGGGACCCATGTACATCACGAACAAAATCATTAAAGATAGATTCATCCTACTCTATAAGATAAGAGAGGTACTCATTATCACATTCTGAGGATATGATCACAAAACAATTAGAGGCATCTAATGGATCCACCTAGTTTTGGGCCACCGAATACTATTGAGTGGATGACTGGTGGGATTTCATCGATTATAGGGCATATATTGTTGTTTCCAGTGTTGGGATAGTACCATTATAGTGGTACTCTTGGATCAGTGCATTTGAGACCCAGTGTTGGAGATTCTGGGTGGGTGATAAATTCCTATGCTTTGTGGAGTACTCAACTAGTCAGTTGGTTGACATGTTTGTCTTCGAGAACTTTTGGGATACCGTTGGATAGAAGGAAGCTCTGAATAATTACTATAATATATGTGAAAAGTACATAAAACAACACCCTATAAAATAATAATCTCCTAACCATATGCATAATTGATGATATTTCTTGGCACTCCTCCCCTTTGGATGTGAAAGGGGATTGAGGTGGGGTAACACTGCCACCTTGGTTAAGGATTCATGTCAGGTTCTCCATTTTTATTTTGACCTATAGTGCATTGTACTAGGAACAAAATGGTCTCATGGGGATAGGGTAGTGTATCATTTTTATATTATGATGGTTCTTCCAAAGTTAAGTGGTTCACATCAGTTTCACCCTTTTTTATTGACCATAAGTGCATTGAACCGATAAAAAATTGGACTAATAGGGATTGGGTAGTGTATCATTTATATATTATAAAGGAGGTTCCATAATTAAGTGTTTCACATCATTTTCACCATTATCTTTCTACCCAAAGATATTTGGGTCTGAAGATTGATTTCAAGGGGATATGTTTTTTTGAAATCAATCCACATCAAGTATAATGTATTTAGATGGTTTCTAATGTATTTTTTCATAGATCCAAAAACACCCAACGGCTCCCACATCCATGATTCATGGACCTGCTTTCCAAACGTAGGAGTTCGTTGGATGTTTTGTACAATGAAACTTAAGAACTCACATTTGTCAGAGGGATGGGAACTTTATCTAATCTAACTGTTTTGGGGGAAACTATCACCTATTCTGGGGAACTCTTATAGACTTAAACTATGTTCATATGTTCATGAATCCTTATCTCATTCCCAAGCATGTGTTCATAGCTTAACCCTAAGTATGATCTATTATAAATACTCATGGGTTCAGAATTATCTGTATGTATCTAAGGTTCTCCATTAATGAAGAAATTCATATGTTGTTGAGATTTTTCATCAATGTTACCCTTTTAGGACAGATTAGTGACTCCTTAGTCATTCACTAAGACAATTCTAGTTCGATCCATGTGATGATGTGATCTAGACATTATCATCACCTTAGGAGATATAAATTGTTTCAATGTTGGGATTGATCCCATGAGATAGTCTTTCAATATATCCTCATGAGAGGAATCAGAACCCACATAGTTCAGTGACCCATACAGTTTAACATCATGGAGTTAGGATGAGAGTGGACCAATGTGAAAATGATGGTGTAGGGGTTAAACCTCGGGGATACTTCCTACTTATCCTAGTTAATTGGTAATCAAAGTCTATTTAGTTCTAAAATGGGGGAATTGAGACATAAACCGAAATAGGCAGTCCATTTGGGGATTTTGATTGGGGAATACACCTTCTAAGAGGCCCATATATTTGGGGTAAAGCAGATGTCATAATATGCACCAACCTCTAAGCTCACATGATTCATGAACGGTGAGAGAAACAATGGGAGGCATTGGATATTAAGATTTCACATCCTACTTCATCTAGTGATAGATGGTATTGGATCCCAAAAGGAAGAAGTGATAGGAAGTTGAATATACCCATTTCCCCCCTTGTTTTCCTATCCTGGATAGTCATATTTGGTGATCTATCTAAATATTTCATGGTCATAGATGAATAGGATAAGTATTTCTACCTCATGTAAGAAATGATAGGGGCTTACCTCATTGGGATTTCCCTATGATTGGTTTCGGGGAACAGGGGAGAACTTTCATCATCGGACCTTATCAAAGGGAAAGGCTTGTGGTTTCACTTAATCCCTAGAACAGGGAGATACATGTGAGCATATTAATTTTTTAACCCTCATTACCATGATAATGTAAACATAGGTACATTCAATTTTTCCACCATATTGTGAGGATTACCCACATCACTCTACTTACCATGGGTATATAAACTCAATAGGGAAAACTATTGCACCCTATGATTTTATCATAGATGTATGGTGGATTTGGAAGAGTCCTTGCACTGATGCTGAGAGATTGTCTCATGGATGGACTACTGATGATGAGAAGGAAATGGAAGGAAATGATTGAAGCCAGATGGTGGAACGCCTGTAGATACCCCATTTTGAAAGCATTTCCTTATGCAGTATGGGGTTTCATCCACATATCATGTTGCTATATAGGTGAGGGAACTATATCAATACTATAGTGGTATAAGGAATAGAGTTTGTTCTACATAGTGTTTTTCTACGTAGGGCCAGGTTTCGTCCGTCTAGTGATTCACTACGTTGCATAGGGTTCCACCCGAATAGCGATTTGCTATGTAGTGTTGAGTTCTGTCGACATAGTGATTCACTATACAGGATAAGGTTCCACCAGCATAGTGATTTTCTATACAAGATTCTAGATTGAATAAGGGGTATCAATTCTATGCCTCATAGGAAATTCATCAACAAAGGATGTTGGGTTTACGGTTAACTAATTATTATAGTTTTTCCTCCTTTAATGTTTTGTGGAAGGTTTTAACTGTAGGAAAAAATTAAAAGTTTCTGTATTTTATGGTTCTCTGTTATTCCATTCCTTCATTGATCGATCTCTCCAAAATATTCCACCTTTTAAGTCCTCCCCTCAGGGTCTTTTTATAGATAGGTTAAGGCACTGGTTTTCTAGGATGTGAGTATCCTTTGTAGAGGCCCAAGAAATCAACTCATCTCATGAATGAATTAGTCAACGGGGGCAAGAGTTCATCATCTATAGTGATGATAATTAATACCTAGGTCCCATGAATAACCTAATTTCATTAACAGTAATTCATTGACTTTGACTTACCTATGAACCATTTGAGTTCACAGGAGATATAATGTACGGGGTGGATTTCTTTGCCTTTTCCCAAAAACTATTGGGTTTTTGTTGGATTGACACCGCCATTTTAATCCTACGAATTGGTTAGTTCGAGGATGCCTTGAAAAGTGGGCTACTGCAGAGAAGTGTTCTAAAAAGGATTATGCTTCATAACACCCCCCCCCCTCATTTTCTATATTTTTTTCTTATTCAACCATTCTTCTCCAATTTTCCCTTTGATTTGTTTTCCTTCCTTTTCCATATCCATTGGAATAATTCGATTTCCTTTGAAAATTTTTCATGACCCAACAATAACCACTCTAATTTTTAATCTTAATAACTTTTTTTTTCCTTGGGATTTATAGTAATTACCTTACACTAGTTTTTTTGTAAGTAAATAATAAGTAATCAAAAAATATATGGATATTAAATCAAATTTTTACATGTTGAATGCTTATTTTAATCATATATTGAAATTTTGGAAAACCATATTACCGTATCATAATAGTTTTCCAAAATATTATTAAAAAAAATAATTTGGATAAATTATGGGATTAATATATTATAAGAGCCATTTTTTATAAGTTATTTCATATAATGTTTTGATTAAAATGAATGCTTAATTGATTTCCCTCCCATGATACCATATTGTGGTTGGGGATTTCAATCAATGACTTATTTCTATATTCTTATTATTAAAGTCAATACTTCATTTGACCTAGATTTTTTACCCTAATAAATTTACATTTTTTATTTATAATGAAAATTTTGAATTTATTTTTAATGATAATTATTCTAGGTTAACTAAAGAGGATTATGGAAGACTATATTTAAGGATCTAGATAATATAGAAGTTGGGTTGTGTGAAATTATTTTAAAAAAATCTATCTAGACTTAAAAAAAGTATACATATTTCTTTTCTAAAATCTTTAAAAATTATTTATAATTAATTATTTAACCAAAATAAATTCTTAGAGTAATTTTTTTTTATTTTATTCCTAATTATCTTAGATATTTCCCACCTGATCTCCAATCATTTTAATCTTATGTTTTTATGTTTAACTTTTATTTGTTTAAATTTTTTTAAAAATGTTTATATGTTTTAGTACATTAATTTTTTATATTGTTATCTTATATATTTAAGGGACCATAATTCGATAAATTTACAAAGAATAACTAATGAATACGAAAAGGTAGTTGGTGATTTCTTGGAATTTTCTAAATGAAATATTCCAAAAAAAAGATTTGATTTTATGTCAACAAGTGAACTATTTGAATATAAGAAAGTTAAATTCTATAGAAATTGAGGATAATCTCATTCATTATGTATTTATACATAATTATACATGTTAGATCTAGCATGGTTAAAGAATAAAAAATTAAACATCTAATGTTGATGAAAATATTTAGAATGATACAGAGGATCATATTGAATAATTAATCCATGATATAAGTGTTGAAATCTTTGAAAAACGGAAATTGTAGAACAATTGTATATATATTATAAGAAACCATTATTCTCATGTTATACTAAATATACAATTTTATCAGCAGTTCTAATATTTTTTAACTTTAAATAAAGAAATGGGTGGAGTGAAAAAAGTTTCTTTGAGTTTATTGAACATTTAAAATAGATACTACTAGAAGTAAATGGGATTCCATATTCCAATTATGAAGAAAATAATATATTATTCCCAATGGTATTGGAGTATAAAAACATACATGATTTCTACAATTATTGTTTATTGTATTGGAAAGAATTTGAATCTTTATCAAAATTTCTTAAATATAGAACATTATGCTATAAGTTGGATGAAAATTAAACTCTGATTTATTCTTTGGTACTGGCATAAAATATCCTTCTAAATAAAATTGGTACCTTCCAATAATTTCTTCAAATAGGTCCTCCTAATAACTCTAATAATTCAGCTATGATTCATTCTCAAGTAATAGAATCAAACTTCCTACTAAAGTAATTTAGTACCTTCCAATAATTCCCCATTTAAAGCATCTATTTGAAAATATAGTCGATGTAAAAAATATTAAGACAGAATATGGGTGATCACATGTTTAATGGTAATGTACACCACCCTGGTGATTCACCACAATGAAATAGAATTGATAAAAAAACTTATTTTAGTAGTGAGGCTTGAAATCTCATAAGGGACTATGAATAATTGGAATGAATCCACATCAAAGCCTAAGTAGACAACATAATTCTTGCCTAGTTTTGTAGGTAGTTTAAAACTTGTCCCTACATATATTTATAAAGAGAATATAAGAAATGTTGAGCTTGGTTATTTATGGACCAAATTAGTCGGGAAATGATATTTATGTATATCTTTCACCATTGATTGATAATTTGAAGCTTCTATGGTATACAGGTGTTACAGTTTTTAATGCATAAAATATAGATTATCTTATTTTTCATTATATGATAATTTTCACTATAAATTACTTTCATACATATAGAAACTTATATAGATACATTGTTAATGGATATAAAACATGTCCAATATGTGAATAAGAGACTTCATGTTATCAATTTCACAATGGAATAAAGATAGTATACATGGGGTATTAAATATTTTTTCTAATTGGTCTTATATATCATAGATTTAGAAAGGAATTTAATAGTTTATAGGAATATAATATTCCCCAAAAACAATTTTTATTTGAATAATAATATGACAGAGAGAAAAATATTAATTTTTGATTTGGAAAAAAAGGAAGTGTTGGTTGTCAAAAAAATATAGAGAAGAAATAGAATATCTTTTTCAAACCTTATTATTTTATTTTTCTAGAGATAAAACATAACATTGATATTATGAATTTTGAGAAAAACATATGTGATAGTTTAATTGGAAATTTTTCAGTAATAAAATGAAATTGAAAGGACTCATTGTGTGATAGATTTTACATGATATACATGGTAATATTTTTGGAGTTATCCCCCACTATGAAAGGAAACATAAAAAATTTAAATCCATCATTCCACACATTAAGAAAGTGTGAGAATATGATTTTTTTTAGTGTTTTCATGGTATTACAGTACCCAATGGTTATTCATAAAATATTAAAAATTCGATTTCATTGGAGTATTGTAAATTAATAGGTTTGAAATCTCTTGATTTTAATGTATTGATGCAACAATTCCTATCAATCATACTATGTGGTATATTACTGACACCTATCAGAATGACTATAAACAAGTTATGTAATTTTTTCAAATCCATTTGTATAAATGTTGTTGAAAAAAATTTGTTAGCTTTTCTAGAGAATAAAGTTTATATTATAATTTTTTAACTAGAAATATATTTCATGGCAATGTTTTTTGAAATATTGGTTCATCTGCTGATTCATATGGTGCATGAGACAAGAATGTGTGGGAATATTTATTTATGTTGGATGTATCTTTTTAAAATATATATGAAGAATTAAAAGGGATATGTTAAAAATACTCATCGATTAGAGGCCTATATTGTTCAAAAATATTTATCAGGAGAGTTTATTGATTACTATACTGATTAATTATATGAAGTAGAGCATATTGGTCTTCATATATTTCTGCATATGATAGTTGATAGTGGAGGTAAAGGGATTTGAGGCATAAATGTAAAGTTAATTCCACATGATGAAGTGATGTAAGCACATTTATGCATTTTTAACAGCATGAATGAGGTTTAACCATATATATAATCACAAATTATAGGATTAAATTTATGATATTTGAAAAGAAATAAAAATTGGTTGATGATTGAGAATAAAAAGACATTGGTTTCATGGTTTAAAGAGAAATTTTTCATAGATATATCTGCATTAGAAAAATTGTAATGGTTAGTGGGAGGACCGTCTATTAATGTGATGACATGGTATGGTTTTTTATATTAATGGGTAAAATTTTGAGCAAAAATATAGGATGATAAGAGTACCGTTCAAAATATTGGGGTAATGGTCATCATTGAAGCATTTTAT
Organism: Viscum album; assembly: GCA_963277665.1. Classification (NCBI taxonomy): domain Eukaryota; kingdom Viridiplantae; phylum Streptophyta; class Magnoliopsida; order Santalales; family Viscaceae; genus Viscum; species Viscum album. Next base: position 193,057,887 of record OY728146.1, on the reverse strand, counting down.
TTTTTATTGAAATAGATAAAAACCCAATTTTTGTATCAAAGACATATTTTAGAGTTCTTAAGGATATATTAGAAATTAATTATAAAAAATTTTAAGTTACATTGTTTATGTCTAACTTGATAGATAGTAATAGTGGTGTGAAACATGATGATTATGGGTTTACGTATGTTGATTTGAAAAGAATTAGTTGCAAAGAGTAACCATTTTTCATAGAGGAACATTTAAAGAAAATATTTTATGTCATTAATCCATCGAAGGACTAGTTTTCTATCATTTTTTATTGGAAAATAATTCATTTGGTTAATGAGGATGATGATGGATTTTTGGATTTATATGAGGTTTATTATTCTATTATGTGATTTCTGGATGAAATTGATCAATCTCAGGAAGATAGAGATTGATTTATTAGACAGAGTCTGACACCAATAAAATTCATCGAACAATAAACTTCATTTGATAGAGGATCATCGGACTGAGGAATGTAAGAAAAGATAAATTATTACAAGAAGATACAAAATTTTTTTCATGTGGGATTTTAAAAGGTTGTTTGAAGAGTTTGGCGGAATTGTTTTTTTTTAAAGAAGTTTCAAAGCTTATGTTGAAGTACTACTGATAAGTGTTGATATACTTAGATGTTTTGACTATTTTTATTGAATAATTATTTCAAATGTTTTTTATACATTAATTGGTACTGAGAATTGTAATGATATGTCATCTATTTTAAAATCATCACTTGATATGGAGTAATATAATAAATAATCTTTTGTTCTACATATATCTTCATCATAATGAAGAAAATGGAATGATAATCATAATCAAAAGGGATAATTTTTATAAATTCTGAAGCAATATGAAGATGTAAGAATATTAGAGAAGGTTCGAGAAGAATTAAGAAGTGTTGATAAGAACTAAAAATTCAAAAATGTATTAAAAATGTGAATGAAATTAAATAATAAATAAATTCGGTTAGGTGGTAAAATTTATATATTACCACCTAAACCACATTTTTCTCACTTGTAAATTGTAGTAAGTACATTGTACTTTACAATTAAAGTATTGTTCATGGGTGAAGGGAGAGAAAGAAAAAGTATGAAAGATATTAAGAGAGAAGGAGTTTCCAATTTGAGCATTCCTGAGGAAGTTTTCTATACTATAGAAGAAGAATAAGGAAGATCGTATTCGGTGGTTTCTAGAATCATACTGAGTAATCATACTAGGATTTATGGCCTGAGGATGAAGTAATTCAGAATTATTTCAGCAGTATTCTAGTAGAGTTATATTTATAGACTAAAAAATAGGACTAGAAAATCAGACTGAGTATCATTATAAAGTCCAAAGAATTTCTTACCAGCTCCTGGGTTGGAAAGTGAATTTTTTTTAAGGAATATATTTTTGAAATATGACAAGTCAGCACAGTAACATGGTTTGAAGAAACTATTAAATGTTTCTTAACTTGTTACAAAAATCGTGTTACATCATTTTGTGCTACTTGAAGTACGTGAATTGTCCTATTGAAAATTGTGTTACACAAGTGTAATATAATATCCTAATTGTTTTATCCACAAAAAATGGTCATTTTCTATTTTATTGTGTGGTATTCTATTGTTTACAAACCATAAAATGGAAATAGCTACTCTTTTCTAATAATGAACCTTATAAATATTTGTGTTCCAATGGTTGTGTAATTGTTTTATTTTTAGAAAATTGATAATTCCTTAATTGGTGGTAAAGGTTGTTTTATAATAAATGAAACATAAAATAAAAATATATTATTGATTCACCCCTACCCCCTCTTAGTGATAAATTTATCCTGACTGGGAAATATCATTTTCTATTATATCTGAGGTTCCCTTTTTTTACTCTTTTCAGAAGTTTTTTAAGAAAAGTTGTGATGGAGAATCTTAATTGTGTAATAGTAAGGGGACTCTATTCTTCGATGGTAATAACTATCATATCTATGAATATTGAATGTTTTTTAATCTTATGAATCTTGGGTATGATTTTCTTGAATCTGTAATAGATGGATTTCCTCATATTGATGAAAAAATTCCTCTTACATCTGATAATAATAATAATCTTGAGAATGATGGAAGAGCCATGAATGCTTTACTCTCATCACTTTCTAAAAGTGAGTTTCTAAGAGTAAAGGGTGTTTACACTACAAAAGGTATATGGTATAAGATTAAGAACAATTATAAAGGTAATACAAAAGTGAAGAAGGAAAATTTAAAAATCTGGAGGCTGAAGTATGAAGATATCAACGTCGGTGAGCATGAATCTATTGGCATCTTATTTAACAGGGTGAATGATATTTTCATCACTATTATATTTATTGGTAAAAAGTTGGAAGACTCTTATATTGTTGAAAATATCTTTATAATTCTTCCTGAAAATTTCAATGCCAAAGTCTTCATGTTGAAAGATATAAATCCAAAAACATTATCTATGGATGATTTTCATAGTACTCTCATTACATATGAAATGATGAGGGATAAATTTATTAAAGGAAAAAAATTGATAGAAAAATTTCTTTTATGGTTGACAAGAAGGAAAATATTAAGAAGATTATTGAATAAGTATATGGATGTGGAGATTCTGATTCTAAGAGTTAGGTTTGTAAAATCCTTGATGAAATTTTTTCCTTATTTTACAAAACTGTGAAATGAGTTATAGGAAATTATAAAGGAAAACTTCCCTTAATATAATTTGAATGTAGAGATATTGGGAACTTTATTGTGAATTTTCCCTAAATAAATAATGAATAAAATAATTATGAATATGATAGAAGGAAATAGAGATAATGGAAGAAATTGGGTGATAAGGAAAAAACTTATTCAAAAGGGAAAGATAAAAATTTCTCCAAATCCAAAATGAGATGTTCTTTTAAAAATATAGTGATGAAGAAGATAATGAAGCTAAATCTGAAAAGTACATCAAGAATGATAGAGAAAATACTTTCATTTCAATAATGAACAATGAATAATTCGAAAGTATTAGTTTTGAAGAAGAATAATAAGAAACTCGATTATAATTTCATCTAAAATAAGAATTTAAAAAGTTCTTGAGAAAGATTAGAAGGATTGAGAAATAAATTAGGAAGTTAAAAAATAAAAATTATTCAAAAAAATCAATAATTGTTTCTTGATGATAAATTTAAGCTACTAGAAGATATTGATGATTTTAATAAATCTATTGAGAAATAAAATAATCTGAATGAACATATGGAAGTAAAGTTGAAGGAAAAATAAGAAGAGTTAGAAAATTTACAAAAAAACTTCTAAAGATAAGAATAGGATTATATGTTTTAAAAACTCTATCTAAGAATTTTGTAAATGTTCTAGAAATGGTAAACCTGAGAAGGATCAAAAGATACCTTCAAAGGATAAGAAGAAAGCTGGAATTTTTTCTAAGAAGAATAAATTTGGGAAGGTTATGTATGTGTCCAAGACCAAAAAAGTAGAGAAGTAAGAAATCTCTAAACATTCTGAGTCCAAAAAAGTTCCTATAACTTTAGGTTTCGATAAGTATGAAAAATAAAACTAAGTTGAAGAAGAAGGTTTTAATTGATAATAAAAAGGTTGGTGGTCAACAAATTTTTGATGTAAAATGTAATAATATTTCTAAGAAAGATGCTCAAAAATCTGAATAGTATGGATGTTATAGAGGAAAATTCACTTTTTATGGGTACTGTTGGTATTGTGGTATAATTTTATATATAATAAAATATGTGATTGTTTAATCAAAAACATTATAATTATTCCACAAATTATAGAAGTAAAAGTTTGAGGGGTGTCAATCCTCTCAAATGAAGAATTTTGAGAAGAATATTTTGAATAAATCTAATAAGTTTAGTGTAAAAGTTGAAAATAGGTTCCAACCTCTAGAAACTATATGATAAAGATTTGAGAAACCTAAACATCTCAAAAAAAAGGATATATTCTTCAGTTACCATAAAAAATATAGAACTCACTGAAGTCAGATGTGAAGAAAGAAAAAGGTAATAAAACTCTTTATGTTGAAACATTCTCTAATATATAAAAGTAGAATGATCCCATATCTTAGATAATGGGTGTTTTTCTCATTTGATAGGCGACATAAAACTTTTTATGAAAGAAAAAGACTTTAAATAAGGAACTATGAAATTCGGAACTTATAAATCTATTATAATCAAATGTGTTGGATCATCCATAATTGGGGAATAAAAATTGAAATCGAATAAATTTTAGTTTTTTATGGGTTTAAACATAGTTTTCTAAGTGTTTCATATCTTTTTGGTAAAATAAACAAAGTTATTTTCAAAACAAAATTGGGTTTTTAGTGAAAATAGAGGAATTTAGAAAGATAGTCACAGGAGTCCAACATATAAAAGGAAACTTGTTCAAGTTGGTGAGTTTTAAAACTCATGTTGCTTGAGTATGATAGAAGATAATCATTTATGGCATAAACTTTTGGGACACATGTTTCAGAGAAAAATGATCAAGTAATCAAAGTGACATAGTGTTTGTGGTTTTTCCAATATGTTAGTAAGATGATATTGATGTTAGAAAATTTGTTAGGAAGGAAATATTAAGAAAAATTGATGAGGAAGAATCTAAAAAATCTCATCCTAGGATGAGGAAGAAATAGTAATCTCAAAACATAATTAGTGATAAACATCAAATGGTTCAAATAAGAAGAAAATAAAAATATATTACACATAATTCCTTATATTTAAAAGTAGAGCATACATATGTAAATGAATCTTTTTAAAATCCAAAATGGTTTCAAGATATGAATGAATATTTGGATCAAATTGAGAATAATGATACATGGGAACTCGTACCTAAGAAAAATAAAAAAACATTATTGGTACAAAGTGGATTTTCTAGAACAAGATGAATGAAGACGGTTAAGTGATAAGAAACAAATCAATATTAGTGTAAAAAGGTTACCCACATATTGATGTTATTGATTTTGATGAGACTTTAGTCTAGTGGAATGTTTATAAATAACCGGAATCTTTATTTCTATTCCTATACAATGAAGCTACAAAATTTTCTATATGGATGTGAAATTAAAATTTTTGAATGGTGAACTTTATGAGGAAGTTTATATTGAAAAATCATGTGGATTTTTTGTTGTATAGGATGTAATTTATGTTTGTATGTTGAATAAATCCTTATATGGGACAAAACAATCCCTAATGGAATGGTATTACAAATTGGAATCCTGCTTAAGAAAAATGAGTTTTAAGAAAGAAAGAGTTGATAGTAATCTATATATCAAAGAAAGTTATGATTTTTCCCTCATTATAATTGTTTATATTGATGAAATTATAATTTATGATCATGATGAAATAAATTGTGAGATATTTTCTAAAAATATGAATTTTTTTAAAAAAAATTCCATGCTTGGTGAAATGAAATACTGTCTTGGGTTAAAAATATCATAAAATAATAAATAGATTTTATTTCTAGAGAAAATTATGCTTAGTAACTTCTTAAGTAGTTAAACATGGAAAATTAAAAACCATTTTCCACACCAATTTTAGTGGGAACCATGTTGACTAATTATGATGAAGGTAAAAAAGTTAGTTATAATGAATTTTGGAAGATAATTAGAAGTTCATTGCATTTGACTACCTCAAAACCTGAATTTATTTATTTTTTTACCTTGTGTGAAATATTACATAGTGATACAAAATGATCACATATGTTGGCTATAAAAATAATCTCAAATATATCAAAGTCACACAAAATATTCAGAAACATGTAGGATAGCTCAAAAAGTATTTAATTTTTTCGGTATTCAGATACTAATTGGGCAGGAAATGTTGATGATAGAATATCCACATCTGGTGGAGTTTTATTTCTAGGGAAAAGTTGTGTTAGTTGGGATGGAAATAAAAAAATCCATTAATTCTTATCATGGATGGATTTAAGTATGTTTCTTCCACTCAATATTCTACCAAAATTATATAGATTAATACTCAGTTAGAAGACTAACTTGTTGATATAATTTTTCCCTTACTCTTGGGGTGTGATAATCAATGTACCATTAACCTTAAAAGGAATATAGAATGATATTATTATTAAAAACATATTGACATAAAAAAATCTAAATCAAAGATCATGTGGAGAATAATGAATTGAAGATATAGTATATTTCTACATTGTAATAAGTTAATGAAATTTTCACAAACCTTTACTAAAGGAATAATTTCTCTAATATATGTTGAATGTCTGGTTTTAATCTCCTTCTCATCAAGGTTAAGGTATGTGTTTTTATCCCCTATCTTATATATTATTTGGATAGTGTTGTCAAGGGTCATAATTTTTTCAAAAATATATCCATTGATATGTTTTTAACCTTTTAAGGAGGTGTGTATATAGGGGGAGTTGTAGGTAAGTTGTGAACTCAACATGTAAGTGTATGAACCATTCTAACAGTTTTTTGGATTATTTTTTACAATAAATTGTTTATAAGTAATTGTAAGAATTGAAGAAAGGTGTAAATAAAAGATGAATAGGTTTCATGAGTTTCTACATTTTGATATCATGGTTTTGCCTTAAATGATTTTTGTTTCCCACAATAATATGGTTCACATAGTCTTAGAATTCATTAGTAAATAATTTTTAGCTTGAGGTTTCAAGGATTAGTCATTTATGAACTACGGTTGATAAAAAAAATATAAAGGTTGTATTTTGTGTCCAAGTTGTCCGGAATTTTGTTTTGAATGTGTTGTCTTTTTTTGTTAAATAATAATGAAATAATCTCAATTATTAAATGTTGGTGAGTAGACACAAAATCATAATCAGGAAATTGGACTCAAAATTATGAAGAAAGTTCGCCAGCTTAATAAAAAGTTTTCTAGCTGAAAATTTTCATAAAAATCACATTGGTTTTGAAATGGAATTTCAATCATAATGACGATCAAAGTCTGAATGGATATGATAAATATTTTACATTTCTTTTATAACCATGAAGTTCTCATAAATCAAATGTAATCTGTGAATCTTGTGATAAAAGGATTATAAATTTAATGGGGTACATATATTATCAATCATATTAAGGTTTGGTTGGAAATAAAGAGTCACTAGAAGGATGGTAAGTTATAATATTTCTCATTTAAATTCAAATGATTCTATGTTGATCCTAAATGTTCTCAAAGTTAGTAGGAAGTCGTGATATAATTAGAAGATTGTGAAATAATGATGTTTCTAAAGTCAAAGATTTATGTTCTAGGTTTATTGGTGTGAGAGAACTAGATATGGAGTTGTTTGAAGACTATGAAGTTTATTTCGGAACGTAAGAAGATGAAGATTCTAGTTTTCAGTCAGTCCAATAAACCCAGAAATATAAATCTATAGAGAAAGAAGATGGAAGTTTATGGAGTTGAAGCTTCTAACACTAGTTCATCATATGTTGTGTGCCACTAATCATCAGAGTGACTCTAAAATTGATCGTCGGATGGAATTATGGTTATAAAATGGAATCAAAGGTATAATTGTTTTATTAGGAGTTGTTGGGACCAATGAAAAAAGAAAATATTTAGAGTTTTTGAACCAATGCATAGAGTAATGTCATAGACTAATCAACAATGTAGTCAACCATTTTAATCAAGTTTAATTGTTTGAAAATTAAGTCAAGAGAAAGGGAATATAATTGTTGATTGATTTCATCAAATGGGTCGAGATTCATCAGATAAGAAGTGATTCCAACTACCAGACTAGAGGTGACATTGGTTGATCAGAGGAAAAAAGAAGATGATTCATTATACACAGGCTAACATAGATAAAATCCATTAGATGATGAACTTCATCAGATATAGGATCATCACTATGAGGAAAAGAATAAAATAATATTTTTTTCTAAAGCTAAAAAATTGTTGTCAAGGGGTATTTTGAAAGGTTGATTGAAGAGTTTAGCAGATGTTTTTTTGAAGAAGTTTTGAAGATGATGTTGATGTACTGCGGATAAGTATTGATATCTTTAGAAGTATTGACTATTATTATGGAAGAATGGTTTCAAAGATTGTTTATCTTTTAATTTGTACTGGGAATCATAATGATATTTCATCTATATTCATATCATATGTTTGTACAGAGAAATGTAATGAAGAATATGTTGGTGTACATATGTCTTTATCATAATAATGAAATAAGAATGACAATCATAATTAGAATGAATAATTAATTTAAATTATGATGTAAGCTAAATATGTGAGAATATTTGAGAATTTATGAGAATAAACAATAAGATTTGAGAAACAAAAAAGAATTCAAAGATGTATTCAAAATGGGAATAAAATTCAAATATAAATAAATTTCATTAAGAGAAAAAAAAATTAGATTCTCACTTAAACCTCATTTGTCTCACCTATAAATATGAGTAATTACATTGTAATTTCTAATTTAAGTGATATTCACAAGTAAAGAGATAGAAGGAAAATCGATGAAGATTTTAAGAGATAAGTAGTTTCCAATTTGATCTTCCTGAGAATGCTGTTCCTAACTAAAGAAGAAGAATAAAAAAAGATCATATTCGGTGGTTTCTAAAACTAGACCAAACAATTGGACTGAGATTTTTAGACTAAGGAAGAATTCGTTCATAATTGCTTCAATGGTATTCTAGAGGAGTTATATTTTTGGACTGAAAAATCAAATTAGAAAATTAAACTGGGGAATCAGACTGGGTATCATTATAGAGACCCAATAAGTTATTACCTACTACTAGGTAGGAATGTGAATAATTTTTTTGAAGATCATATATGTAAAAGATGAAAAGGAATCACATTAACATGTTTTAAATCAACTGTTGAATGTTTATCAACTTTTTTAAAAAAAATTATTACATCATTTTTTCTTCTTGAGTTACATGCACTGTTGTAAGGAATATAGTGATACATAAGTATAAGGGAATATCATATTTATTGTATCTACATAAAAGAACTGATTTCAACTGGATTTTTTGGTATTTTATTGTTTCCAACCCATACCAAGGATGTAGATACATTTGTTCATATGGTATTGTTATTGTTTTGGTTTCAAAAAAGTGATAATTCCGTAACAGGAGGTAAAGGATGTTTCAAAAGATAGGATACATAAAAGAAAAATATAACACTAATTCACCCATGCCCCCTCTTAATGATACATTGATCCTGATGGGTAAATCTCAAAAATGTAGACATATTTGATACTGTATAGAATGATCGTTCTGAAGTGATATTAGAAACACAATATTAATCTCCAGATTATTTAGGTAAATATTTATATATTATTTATTTTTTGAAATTTACATGTGTAAAATATATTTTTCATTTATTATTATATGTTTAATTATATATATTTGATTATTTATATGTTTTTTTGTTACATTTTATATTCAACAGTTATGGAAAAACATTGATTAGAAGACTCAATATACATCATTATGTTTTGGTAAAATTTATACATATAAAAAACTTTTCTCTAAATGTGACATTTAAATTTACAAAAATATTATCATTTCAGAATTAATGTTTATATATAATACTTTATCTTGTATATATTTTTCTTAAGAATCATGAAATAATTATTATTTTTGAAACTTACACATGTGTTACATTATTTATTTTCTTACATATTTTTGTGATCATTTTTTTTTAAAATATTCACCTTTTTAATAATATGAAATTACACATAATTTCATTACATTTTACTATTTCAATGAAAAACATAGAGGAAGAGGAATATTTACTAAGGTATATGTCTAGTTTAATATTATTAAATATTCATTAAAATAATTATTTAATGAAAGAAATATTTAAACTTACAAAACATAATTGGTGGAATATAGATGTGTCTGCTACTAATGTGCCTACTACGGAGGAGTCTTCTCCTTATTCTATAAAGAAATCAATTTCTAGATTTGGTAAAGGTGGGTTTTCAGATTTACAAAAAATGTAAATTTCCCATCGATAATAGGAAATAAAAATTAATTTTGATGATAATAATAGCCCAACTGACCCGAATTCTACACAGTTTACCAGTTAAATGCTCATAAAGAGACATTCTAGGATTAGCGTTTTATATTTTTATTGGAAGTTCATCAAAAAGATGGCGAAAGGGAAACTATGGGATCCTACAATAGTAAAATGTCTCAATTGATTTTTTTATCTCATTTTTTGAATATTAAATATTTTAAATGACTAATATTTAATTTATTTATTTAGATATGACATACAATTTTGAGTAAATGAGATAAATTAAGAAAATATTTTTACCTTTAGTTGCGGTTCAATGGAAATATTTCAAAAAAATTGAAAAAAAAATATTCTTTTTTTAATTTACATAATGAAAACTCATGCATCATGTATAGGTTTTTAGATGAAGATACATAAAAAAATCCAATTGTCATGATGAAGAATTTATGGTATGATAATTATTTTATATTTTAAAAAATATTGTATATTACCTGATTAATTATTAGTTTATTTTTTGGTAACTAGACTCTAGGACATATCATCATGAGATCCATATATATAAAGTATACCTTCAAACATTATCATGTAGAGGGTATCATTTTTTTGGAGGAGAATGTGGTTTTATAAAATATTGATGCATTGAGAGCTCAATCTACTGGTGGTTTAGAAGTGGTTATGTTAGGTCCTCTATCTCCCCCCACATTCCATTAAAAATGGAATGAGTTTGAAAAAAATGGAAATTATCTTACAAATAAGTCTAAGGATGTGCTACCAAAATTCTAATAAATTTATTTTTATTTTCCATGAAAGTTTTTATTTTTTAAATTAAAAACACTAATATATAATTTTAATTTTTTATTTTAAGATGAAATTCAAGAGAAAACAATAGAAGAGACTTTTATCCCTGAGGGTAGGATAGAAATCCTAGCTACTGCTTTAAGAAATCTATAGAACCCCAATCGCATCAGAGGTTATAAGTTGTGTTTTCATGTTAGGAAATTTTTGGTCATAAAAATAAGAAATCAAGAGACCGAGAAATTGATACCTTAAAAGATGAGATGAAAGACCTGAAATATTTCATGGATGATAAAATTCAATGGATTATATAGGCTATGTTTTAACAATTGATCATGCAATCATATCCTACATAGCCTGGTCAACTTGAAGAGTCTACACATCCTACCTAGCATGCCTACTCAAATCCTCCACCTCCTTATTCGTACCAAACCTCATACTTTGAGTTTTATGATAGAAATTTCCATGTACATATTATAGTATATTGAGCTGTATATATTTTTAGGGATTATATACATCACTAGATTATGCAGTTGGGTTAGGTAAGAATATATATACATGATATTATTGATCTAACCAGTCTACTACCAGTACCTACTGAGGAGGTTAATAAATTTTGATATTTTTTGGGTTATTTTTTTCTTTTTCCCACTAACCTTATTCAATATCTAACATATGATGTATGCATTTTTTTTTAAAATATTATTTACATTTGATTAAAAATTACCTATAGTGTTTTCTGACATTTAATTTATATAGTATTATCTAATATCAAAATAATTAGTAAAAAATAAAAAAAGGATCAGCAACCAAGAACTTTAGATACTTATGATATTTCTGATTATCTAAAAATATTATCCCAGGTTTCTTCTTCCTTGGATAATATTTATCTATTTTGAATGATGTATGATATATGTGAAAGAGACTATACTTTTAGAATATTCTCAAAATATATCAAGGATCTGGTTTTTTTAGATCGGCATGCCTGTGTTGCAGTTTTTTTCATGTAAGTTAATTTATGTTTCCATTTTTCTTTCATTAAATAAATATGATTTCAATTGACTTACTATATTACTTTTTTAATTAAGTATCTATGTATTATTCGTATTCAAAATGATACCACTATTGTTTATCGTCTTATAGATCCATAATTCCTTTCAATGGTTATGAAATATTTGAATACTGCTTCTAGAGTTGCATATATATATCTAAGAGATTATAAAATACGGAGATTGGGTGCTATTTTTTCAATTACATGATCGGTAAGAACACTAAGATATTTATGAAGTAATATTAATTATAATTCCCTTAATTGTGTATTTTTTATATTTTAGAGGTCATTGGATGTTAGTAGTATTCTAATAAATGAATATTATATTGGTTTTTCTCTTTAATAGGTGGATTTCATAAAACAATTGCAACATGTTAGATAAGTAAGATAAATTTCTTTTTTATTAGTTTGTTATTTTTAATTCTTATTTTTTATACAAGTTTTTTTGGTTGATATATATGAAAATTCAGGTCATGGAAAAAATTTAACAAAGATTACTTGTCAATAAAGCATCCAAATACAATCCAATACATGACAGTAATGGTAAATATATATTTTATATTATAAAATATTTGTTTTTTGTTATATATATATATATATTGTATTTTATTTTCAATTTAATTTCTTTTAACTGTAGTGCCATTGTTAAAAAGGAAGGGTGGAATGTGATTATTATGTTTTAAGATTCACATATAAGATAATTAAAACTGGTTTAGTGACCGAATTTTATAGGGTTAATTATATTAATTATTTTATATTGACATCAAAATATTCTATTTTTTGTCTTATAACATTCATTATTAGTATAGATTTTCAATGATATCGAGTCATATATGAATGATTAACTTACCCATCTTTACATGTTTTTTTCAAAATATTTGTTAAGTATGATTCTGATTTAAATTATCAGGTATGTTTCATTTAATTAAAGATAAAAAATGAGTATTTAGTTAATTATTTTTTTCTTTAAGATGGTATATTCTGTTTTTTATAGATTTTTCATCTATTATATAATGGGTTATGGATTTATAAAAAAACCACACTAAACATGATTTTAAATTTTTAAGACTATCACTTTGAGTTAAAGTCTAAAAAATGAGTAATTATACAATTTTTTTAATTAAATTTTTTATATTCTATATGTTTTTACAGATTTCAGATGTTTCAGGAATATAACTTTTAATTAGAGTTTAAAAACTGGGAATTTATATAAATTTTATCTACTATTACTTGGTATATTCTTTTTTATTTTATAGGTTTGTTTTTTTCCTTAAGTTAATGTATTTGGTGGATTATGTTAATATTTAGAAAATTGTTAAATTTATTAGTTTTATTATTTTTTATAAGTCATTTATTATTAATTAATATTGTTTATATGTGTTTTGATAATTTATATATTAAAATTAAGGTCATGAAATAGTTTTAATAATGATCAATTATTGATAAAGAAGCTAGTTAAATTCAACTACATGAAATTATAGGTAAATATATTTTATATAATATAATATATGTTTTTTCTAATATATATATAAGTTAATATTTCATAATTGAAGTTTCATCATACATGTCCAATCGAAGTGTAGCTCATCATTTTCAACTTTAATCATTCATATCAATCTATGGCTTCTTATATAATTCTTTTTCTTTTATAACCCTAATATTATGTCCCTATTTTTATTCTAATTCTATGTTCAATGTAACTTTCCTTTGTGTGTTACAAGTTCATTATTTCAATGATTATATTAGGATGAATCACTGAAAATTTATAATTATTATTCATTTTATTTCCTTTAATGTTTATGAAAAATAACTTTTAATAATTTATTTTCATTGGAATCTTCTCTAAAAATGCATTGTTAACATTTATTTTTTAATTTTTGGTAATCAGAACCATATTGGTTACATATAATACTGAATTCATCTCTATTTATATCATGTGCGATGTGGAAATTTTTTATCAACTACACTTTTTATATTCTGGTGATTTTATGACTTGATTGGTTTTATGTTTGACCTATATTTTTTAACAAACACTTAAAACCATTTCGATACATCTTAATTATAAATTAAATTATTATTTCTTTATATTATTATTTCTCTTTAAATATATAGTTATTTATTTTGTGTTTGAAGATACTATGTATTGAATAAATGTTCCCCAATAAGGTCCATTACGCATGAAGATAGGTGAAATTTGTTTGAAACTCTTCCTATTTATGTCATATAATGATATAGATTTATTAAAAATTCATGTATTTATTTATACTTACAATTATAAACCCTCTAATGTAATATTCTTAGTCACACTAGGTTCAAGGAGTGTTATTTATATTGTTTATGAATAAACACTTCTTGTTGGTAGTATTCAAAGTGGTTTATCAATTATAAGAAGGTTATAATTATTTGACTTTAATACATCTCATAAAATTACTAAATGCTGATGATTTTAAGTTGATGAGTAATATTTCTTATATGATGGAGGAATAGGCTCCCAAAACCCACTATAATGAAAGTAATTATGTAAATATCATGTTGTTTTATTTTGTTATAATAGGTGTTTGATAACATTGAATTAACTATTTTAATGAAATGGTTTTTGTTTTAAATGTTTCTTTACTTCTTTGTTGAATTAAATGATTTTATAATGAAATTATAAAGAGAAATAAAATAAATTTTCAATTATAAATTTTTATTTAGTGGGTTAATATGTGTTTTTTCATACATGTTCAATTTGTTTAGTTTAAAATGGTATATATTATGTAAATCCCATAGACACTATTACTTTAATTGATGTGAGTATTCACTTTTGAGAGTTGAAGTCTCTTGATGGTTCCAATTGATTCTTCACTCTCAAACCTTTCATGTGCACATTATTTGACATAAAAATTCACATATATATTTACATGTAAATGAAAAGAAATGAGGATACCTATTTAGATGATTGATGATGTATCTGGGTGTTTTTGTTTTAAGAAGTTCACTAGCAACCGCTGGTGTGAGAGAGGATAGAATTAGTAATAGGATTCATAAAACATATATTATGTGATAATTACAGGGAGGTATTAGGATAGAAGTATGAATGATTATATGAGTCTTCACAGAGGTACAAGGAAAATTTATAATGGAAAAGATGGACAAAATTAGAAAAATGGTAGTTAGTTTTATTTTATCTACTATATATTTTGTTTATAGGATTTTAAATTTGTGGAAATGTAATGTAATTAATTATTTTTTTTAAAAAAATATTCAAATTTTAATGTCATTTATTTTCTAAACTGATGTGAAATCGAATCGACAATGATTATTCTTAAAAACTGATGTTGAAATTTAAACTTGAAAAAACATTAAATGTCATTTTTTTATAAATAAGTGAAATTGATAGACACTTTCAATGTCAATTTTTTTAAATCGATTTTGAAATCCTTAATCAATTTTCTAGTTGTACTTTCAATGTTGGGTTTCTTTTAAGACTAATGTTGAAAGAATCTTCAACAAAATTTTTTTTTGAAAACTGATGCTGAAAGTTTGAAGTGAATTTTACATTTTTAAAATAATATAACTTTCAAATATTTTCTATATAAAAACCGATGTTGAAATAACAATGGGATAGTTTTCACATCATTTTATAAAAAAAATTACCTTGAGAAACCCATTTAGTTCTTTTTTTGGTAATGTTAAGACCTTATTTTTATTAAAACTAACGTCAAAAAAAATATTTATAATGTATCTTGAATAATTTTTGGTTAAGAACCGATGATAAAAAACAAAAAAACACATGTACATATTTTTTCACTTGTGATAGCCTAAAAAACATATAATAAAGTATCATATCATGTACCCTACTCATTGCAGTATCTCACCATCTCATCCACATCTCCAAATAGTAATTGAGTTGTTTCTAGGAGCCACCAAAACCTGTATGTCATGTATTATACCTCAATAAATCACATCCTATACACAATAAACCTATAATAACCATTAGAATAAAATATCCATAGATACATGTGTGTGAAAGAACCACAATCCATTATAACCCTCTACACACATATATAGGGAAAGATAACCATAGTACATACCAAGAAAAAATAATTCTAGGAGAAGAGTGTGGTCTTAGTAAGGTTATTCATCCATCTATTCCTCACCAACCAATATATTTGGGAAAACACCCTCCCAAAACCCATTAGGTGTCAATCTTTCTGCTAACATTGGTGGGGAAGTGTATAATAACAAAAAAAATTCAGATATAAAATAGCTCACAACCACACTAGGGTATTTAACTTAGTCTTAGCCTAAACTATAGTTATCACCACTTGTAAAACTGAATTCCTCTATAAATAACTATATCTCTTATAAAAAGACAAGTATTAAAAGGGATTCATTTAATTAATTCATTCCTTTTAACAGTTCAATTTCTGTTAATTAATTCATTATGAATTAATTAACATTATTCCATTCCACGTTTTATTAACAAAAAAGTGGATTCCATTCCCTCAGGGCATGATCCAATCAATTGCATGCTTCCTCGATATTATCTAAATTTTCATTCTATTAAAAATAATAAGGTTTAAGCATTAATATAACATTATCATTCCATAATTATAGGTACTCTAAGAAATATCCTAAGATACCATGAAAGGGATGCATAAACTAAGAATGCCCTACTACCTCAATCAGTGGGGAAAGTAAAGAGGGTAAATTTGAAACATTACCCTCCAGCCTTAAGAGAATAACATTACCAATAAAGCGTCCCTTTTTAGCACAACAATGGTAAATCCTATACTCAAACCATTCTATCAATATCAATTCCATTCCTAACACCACCATCCATATCAATGTGCATCCCACCATCATAATCATCAATTACTACCAAAAACCCTTAGCCTCCCTACCTATATCTTATCAACCAAATCCATTCCAATATCACATAATGTTGTATATAAATACTCATATCCTAAGTAAACACATAAGGAAAAAAACAAAAAATAGGGTCAATAGGGCATGTGGACCCTAGAAACAAGGCATTGATCCTTCACATGTAAATGGGATCACTCAACCCCAAACATTTATATTTATCAAAATAACTGGTTATTTTCCATCTTTTATTAACCAAAAAATTTAACATAAGTTACAACGATGGGTGACCTATGGAATCAGATATTAAAATTTAATAATTATTTTAACATTCCTCTTAGTATAACTCTCATTTTCATTAAACTTTAACGAAGAACATTTAATTTAACATGCCTTTAATCATTTACAATAATAAGAACATCCATATTCAAATTCTTTCTCCTATTACAGTAAACATGGAAGAAAAATTAATTAATCATGCAATATGAATCAATTGGATTTTCATTAAATTATAAGAAGAATAGTTTATAAAACATGAATCTTTAATTATTTATCCATACCAAATTATTGGATTTATGTTCTTTAAAAAATTTCATCAAATTAAACATACTAAACCAAGAATAAATATAGAGAGAAAATAGTTGACTAAAATCAAGAGGAAATAGTTATCATCAAGGAATAATACATGTAGTCACTAAAATCCATAAACCATTTCTTCCATTATTATAGTTTAATTATTATTATTGTTAATTACATAGATATCAAAAGGATTAAATCATGTTAAATTTACAATTTCATGTGACATAATAGGATAAGTATTAAATCTTATATATAGTATTTTACCCTTGTATAAACGTTTTATCCAATTAATAGAAGAGATGGGAGGTTCTACCTTTCCTATAAATTGAAAAGGAAGTGTTCTCATAAATAACCGAACCTTGTTGTCTTAAAGAGAGGGTTTTCGGTCATCCGTATGAGAGAAGAATGTAAGAAAATAAAGGGATGAGGTTTTGGGTATTTTAAAACAGTATCAGCACATATTTATAAAATACATCATTGAAACCACCATTTAATTATCCCAATTTTTAGTGGGTCAAAACATAACTAAGGATCAAACCAAATCTTATAAAAAAAAGTTCGAAATAATTAAACTGATCAAAATTAATTAATTCCTTAACTTTAGGATTTAAGATCATTAAAAAATGTTCCATGGGGGTTACAGGTTGAAAAAGAAGATAAAAATTCTACCCCTATGTAGGTTAGGGGCCAATGTAAGGGTAACTTGTTTTTACATTACACAATACTTTTTAAAGTCTCATGTAGGGTTGCTTGAGATTACCCTTATGAATGCTTTGAAAATTCTCCCCACCCTTATGCATAATAGGTGTTCTATGTAATGTTACCTTGTTTTTCCCTTACACAAAACTATTATAATGATAATGTAAGGATAACTTGATCATAATCTTATGTAATATTTATAAAAATAGCAATACCCATAAGTGAAGAACATCTTACCTTTATGCATCCTTTATAATCAGTGGTTGGCCTTTATATAGGTTGACCTCTACCTTTTACATAGAACATGGAAGGTCTAGTCTACCCTTATGTAACCTATAAAAAACCACTTACCCTTATATAGCTAATTTAGTACTCTCTTTACCTTCAATAAATCCAAAATAATGTGTAAAGGAAAGTATTTTCTTGAAAATATTACATTTTTAATTAAACTAACTTATTAATAAAAGGAATAATAGTTTCTTAGAAACAAAAAAAATTATAATCCACTTTCCATAATATATTATAATTATTTTAAAATGTTAAAAAATATCAAAATAAATATCCAAATAATAAAACATGAATAGTTTACAAAACCATATTTTTAAATAAAATTTTTAAAAAGACACCCAAACCTCAAAACTACTATGAAATATCTTCAAAGACAAAGGAAATGACCAAAGAAAATTGGTAGCATTACATTAGTTACAAATATTAAAAATATAATCATTGATAATTAAAACCAAAAAAACACAATTAAAGGAATAAAAGGGTCATCTCTATAGCCACCCCATGAGAGACCTCACAAGAATCTCATCATAATAGGATCTCTTCCACCCCACTCATAGAAACATGGCATAAAACTATAAAATATTAACAAAAAGCTTCTAAAAATTCACTTGGGGGAGATACCTATCAAAAAAGAGCAAGGCCATAAGCAAAGAATCAAGGAAGAAAAAAATAATCTAATAAATAAGATAAAGTTAAACAACCACAAAAATGATCATCCCTGCAAGAGATGAGCTAAACATCAGATAGCTCCGGTTACTGAGTGCATATTTATGACACACATTCCTAGTTACTCTTCTATATGCCACTATGTCACCACAAGATAAAAACCAAGGGAATTTCATATTCATGAAACATCTTCCCTTGATGGTAATGGATCTCTATAGGATACTACTTGAAGGTTTCATCATCATATTCATTGATATTTCCCTTATCAATGACACGAGATTTATTATGAAGATAATGGTGAAGGTGAAAATTATGTAATAAATCATGTATCTAACTCATGTATGGGGGATGTTATATCTAATACACCCAATCTCCAACATGATACTACACCTCTAAAGGACCTAAAAATTTGGGATAAATCTTACTTCCATGACTGAACATTCAATCTCCATGATAAGGGTTCACCTTCAACAACACTTAATCTAAAATGTCAGACTCTAGAGGTATCCTCTTTTGATTGACATGGGAATTATGAAAATATTTCCCTTCCTTTATCCACTTTTGAAACACCTAAACCATCTTATTCATGCTCAATACTAGTTTGAGACTAATAATTGCTAACTCTCCAAACCTAGTCCAACACAATGAAGAATGGAATGGTCAGTTGCAAGAAGATTCAAATTATGGCATACTAATAGTGTGTTGAAAACTATTTTTTTAAGAAAATGCAACCAAATATAGGTTCCTCATCCACAAACCTCCAAAATCTAGAACACAAGAAAACAAAATTCCATCAATAGTCTTAATATTTTGTTATGTATGACCACCCATATATGAATGGAAAGTGGAACTAAGTCATAAATAAGATCTAAAATCATGTTTGAGACCTATCTACACCCTAGAGATAAAATTATTATCACAATTAGATATATTCATCCTTAGGACTATGTGAAGTCTTACTACCTCCTCTAGTTAATTCCATGATAAAACCTCCTCTAAGATCGAATCCTGGATTATTATAAAGTGATATGATTTTATCAAACAGTCTACTATCACCCATATGGAATCAAATACTCTAGGATATTGAGATAAAAGTGTGATGAAATACATAAATATTTCATCCTACTTCCACTAATAAATATACAATAGATATAGAAAACCACTGAGAACATGGTTTTCAGCCTTCACCTTATAGAAAACCAAACATCGAGACACAAACTCCACAACTAAACACTTCAACCTAGACCACCACAACAAACCTCTAAAAGCATAGTTCATCTTTGTCATGCCAAGATGTACCACCAAGGGTGATCTATGAAATTTATGTAGAACCACTTCATTCTTTGTCGAAGTATTGAAAATCCTCCCATTGAATTATAGCTAGTGTCATTCATCCTTAGAACAACTATCTCAGGAATCACTAAAGGAAACTCAATCTCTTTAGACCTTCACCTTAGAATTCCCCTGTACGAACTCCTCTACCTAATTCACCAAAGATGATTTTACTATCATTTGAAAAAGGAAACCTCTACTACTAACCTATCCTATATACAAATTCATCACAAATAGATATTCCATTACTCTCCATAAATATCTAGATTCACTCTGGGAATCACTTTGTGATTTCTTACTCGTCAAAACAGCTAAAATATTACTCTTTTACGGTGTATATGAAATATTAAAGTCATAATCCTATAATAATTAAATCCACCGTCATTTTTATGAGGCCAGGTCATACTAGTAAAATACATACCTCAAGCTCTTATTATTAGTAAAAATCATAAAATATTGATCGATGAGGTAACGTCTCTACAACCTCAAGAAAAACACTCATAATATAAAATCAAGATCATGTGTGGCATAGTTATTCTTATGGGGACATAACATTTGATACCCATAAAAAGGGAATAATCTTTGTTGTATTAGAACACTACCTAAACCAAGATTTAAAGAATCATAGAATACCTCAAACTGAACTCCCACTTCTAGAAAATTAATAATATGAGTGTTGAACAACTTATCTTATAAATACTCAAAAGTTTCCTAACATTATTCAATCCAAAAGAATGTAATAATTCTTATTCAAGTCTACCAAAGAAAATATAATCTGATATAAATTAGGTAAAAACCACCTTTAATATCCTACAAGACCAAGGAACCTCATCAGCTCTATAACAATATTAGGGGACTCCCATGAAACTAATTTCTTGATCATTAAAGGATCCATAGCTTTACCACATTGGGATATGAAATTCCCCAATAGAAGAACTTCACAATCCTAGAACTCACACTTTTACAACTTCATAATGAAATGTTAAAGATGAAGAACTCCCAAAACTGTATGTAGGTGATTTTCACGATCCTCCACAGATGCAAAGTACACAAAGTTTTCATCAACAAGAACCACTAAAACTTTCTCCATGAACCCTATGAGCACTACATTCATCAAACTCATGAACATGAATGGATTATTTTTCACACCAAACTGCATCACAAATAACATTTAATACCCATAACAACATTAGAAATTTGTCTTTCTGATATCCTCATATTTCACTTGCATCTAATGATATCCCAATTACAGATCGATCTTTGAGAACCAGTTTTAATCTTGTAGCTGATCAAATAAATCATTAATACATGAAATTGGATAATGGTTCTTTATTTTTACCATATTCAAGTGATGATAATCTATATAGATATTTAAACACCCATCAAACTTATTTTTTAATAAAACAATTGCACCCCAAGGTGACACAATTGTTCGAACAAAGCCTCACTGCAATAGATCATTGAGCTACACCTGTTCCTATTACAACTTATGATGAATCATTGTATATAGATACATTAATATCAGATAAGTTCATGGTTATAGATCTATCCCAGTCTATATCAATGTTCAAGAGGATAACACTATAGAATCCTCATGAAATTCATCACGGTACACATCCAAAACCCTGTAAATTACCATTAGATAAACCTCTATCAAACTCAGCATTAGACTATCTATCAAGTAAGACAAGAAAAAAATATGCCTCTGACCTATCCAAGGGTCTTGTGAGCCAATGAACATAGTAGACTCTCTATCGGTATCATAGAATGAAATTTATCTCCTAAAGTGATACATAATAGCATGCACTATTAGGTTCATGTCAACTATAAGGTTGTATGGTTGTATCTATAAATATAGTAAGTCTTCCCAAGATCTGTTTCACCCCAAAACTAGCTCCCAGACTCTATCAACTCTATAAAGATAAGGTCTACCTCCAGCTATATAATTCACTACCAAGGTAACTGGAAGCTTCTCTACCTCAAGTCTCAAAGCAAGGACTAGGGAAGGTCATGTGAAGGTGATCATATCTCCTAAATCAAAAAATATATATGAACTCAATTAGAAAACAAGAAAAAGGGTACCTTGAACAATATCTAGATCACCAAGCACTAGAAACTCCAAATAAAACACCTTTCTATAGCCTACTCCATGACCTCTCTAACCCTGATAGTGATCACTACTATAGTAATTCTCTACTCTCTAAGGATGAGGATATCCCAGGGATTTCCTCTGCCTATATCATCTCTTCTCTATTATTTCAAGGTAGTATAACCCTATTGGCAATACCTTAGTTGAATCCTCCTAAATAGTATAACATGAAGTAGAACACCAAATGCATTCTTTCTGCTCAAAACTATCAAGCACTCAGATTGATGATGACATCAGCCTCTATAAAAAAATGTTTGATCTCTTAGAATAGGCATAAGATACACCACCCTCTAAGAAATGAGATGCAAGGAAAGGTACCTACCTCGTCTATCTAAAATATATTCTATATATGAAATTGGGAACCCGAGATTATATCTCAACTATATTAAAAATCATGATGACTCTCATCTCATGGTTATCTAATCCTGGCCAGTATCCTCTCAATAGACTCTACTCTTTCTTGTATATCGAAATATATCCATAATATTAATGGGGTGGTCTGGCCTTAGATATCATTATGAAAATCCTTCTAAAAATGCCTCATCCTAGACTCCTCATCTATAAATAGGTCTAAATAATAATGTTGAAGGGCCTTGAAATGAATCCCAAACTCTTTCACATTGAAACTCCCATATCAAAGGGTAAGAATATCCAAGTGACTAGCTTATTTCATGGATAAGGAAATAAAATCAGCTTGAAACTAGTCTCATGACTCCTCCCAAAATACAATTGACTCCCCAAGGAACAAGAACCACCACTCTCTCACTGATCCATGTAGCACCATCTCTTCCAATGAAACCTAGTTCTCTTTTATATCAAAAATCAAATTGAAGGTCATCTCCACCTCCTAAAACCATTCCTCAATCACTGAGTCTGAAACTGATATCTCATAGTTCTATAGACTCTATCATTGAAACTCTAAAAGTTTCCTCCCCCAAGTCTCATCATCATTGACTTATACTTTGTAACTATCCATTTTAATGTTCTGTAGAACAACCATAGCATGAACCTAATGGGAACATTATCCTAGATCAATACCTATAAAAATCAATTAGGGACTTCTAATCATGGAATATGTAATATTTAAGATATATTTAATTTTTTATTTATTCAAGGATTAAATAAATCCTAAGGTATATCCATTAAAAATAGAAACATCAGGAAGAATGAGGCATGATCATTTCCCAGGTATCCACCATGTAACAGGTATCACTTCACTTAGTAGCTTTGTAAAATTAAATGTTAGTATATCTTATCTGAGGGATCCCAAAATACGTGTGTCTCATCTGGTATCCCTTGGTTAAATCACCTACAAAAATCATCTGACGTTGTTTTCATACCAATCCATGAAATCTTCACATATTCCTACCTCCAAAAAAACTATCTTTTCCCTCAACCTGAATCCTCTATTACCACTCTATCCTAACCCCCTCCCCCTAAAGGTTCCTCTCTAGGGATGATAATAATAGAATGGAGATAATGAAACCTGAATAATACCTCTAATGGGAAATAAGGATACAAAAATATCCAAATTTATATCATACAAACATATGGGATGCATTTCCCTCTAAGATATGAGATAATATAGATAAGATAGAAGCACCCAAAAACTCCAACTCAAGATAAAAAGTAAAATATCCCAAGTACATACATGTAATTTCATTCAAAATAGAATAATTTTAAAGGAAACTAAAAGTACCAAAATCAATTTATATAAATATAGGTTGATCATAATAGGAATACATAGTAGGATCCTTCTTAGATCCTCTCATAAAAAAGATAAAGGAATAATGTTATATCCTAGTGAACAAAAAGTGAATCAAAATCATCACCTAAACAATTATGCTATATTCCCAGAATCACCATGGCTATCACTTACCAAGTATCACATACAAGGTATTATATAATATAATAACAAAAGAGGGTATCCTGCTTCCACTTCCCCACTGATTTCACACTATGACCAAACATTTCACATCTTGAGCCATCTCTCTCAAAAAAGTAATTCATCCTGAAATTACCTAGTTTAAAATATTATGTAATGCCCCATGTGTATCATAGCATCTCAACATCTCATCCACATCTCTATATAGTAACTAAGTATTTTTTGACATCCACCATAGCCCTTATACCATTTATTATACCTTAATCCATCACTTCCCACATACAACATATTTATAATAACAATTAGGATACTATATATGGATATACATGTGTATAAAATAACCAAAATCCATTATAGTCATCTACACACTTATTTGAAGAAATATAACCATCATGCATACTAGAAAATAATTCTTCTTGGAGAAAAGAATAGATTTAGAGGGGGTAGTCATCCATTAATTTCTCGCCATCATGTATATTGTTGAAAACACCCACTTATAGTATATTGGATGTCAGTAACCCTACAAAAATGGGTGGGTCAGTATAAGAAAATAAAAAATGTATAGGATATAAAATATATCACAACCAAACTATAGGATTTCTCCTAATATTAAGATCAACTATAGCTATCACCTCTCGAACACCCAGCTACCACCACTAAGAACTAGATATCCTATAAGCACAAAAGCATTCAAGGAGGTTCATTTAATTAATTATTTACTTTTAACATTTCAATTTACATTAATTAATTCATCATACATTAATTGACATTATTATATTACATATTACATTAATCAAAAAGTGAATTTCATCCCCTCCAAGAATTATCCAACTGAATCAATAGTTTCTCAATATTATCAACTTTTGGATTCCATTGAAACACTAAAACCATGGGTTAAACATTAATCAAACATTATCATTCCATAATTCTATGTTTTCTAGGAAACATCTTAAGATACCATGAAAGAGATGCATCAACTAATAATGACACACTACCTCAATAATTATGGAAAGGAATGTAGGTAAATGATAAAAATGGCCCTCCAGCCTTAAAATAATATTGGCAAGAAAGAATCGTAGCTTTAGGAACAAAAATTGGAAATCATATCTTTGACCCATTCTATAAATCTTTTTTTCATCCCGAACACCACCATTAATATCAAAATGCATCCCACCATCAAAGGTGTAAACTGCTACCACAAACCTCGATCCTCCACACCCATATCTCATTAACCAATAGCCATCCTAGGTTCACTTCACACCAAATATCATGATATTTATCTAGAGAAAAAAAATAAAAGGTATCAAATAAAAAATAGATCCAACAGGTAATCTAGGCCCTAGAAACAATGAATCCATTCTTCACATGTAAATGATCTCTCTAGGACCCAAACATTTATCATTTTCAAAACAATCAGTTATTTTCTCATCTTGGATTAACTAAAAAATTTAACACTAGTTACGACCATGGTTGACCAATGGAATTAGTTATAAACAGATAAAAACTATTTTAACAATCTTCAAATCATTACTCGTATTTTCATTAAACTTTAAGGAAAAACATTTCATTTAACATTCCTTTAATAATTTACAACAATAAACACTTCTATATTTATGTTCTTCAGGTAATTCCATTAACACGTGGAAGAATAAATTAATTAAACATGCATTAAGCATAAATTCTATTTCCATATAATTATAATAAGAATGGTTTATAAAATATTACTATTTAATTATTTATCCATCCCACATTACTAGAATTTTTTTATTTAACCATTTTCATCAAATTGAACATAATTAACCAGGAATAAATATACATATCACACTATTTAGAAAAAATAATAGGAAATATGTTAACATAGAGGAAAAATACATGTGATCACTAAAATTTATAAATCATTTCTTCTATTAATCTATTTTAATATATATTATGGTTAATGAAACATAAATCCAAATAATTTAGGTATATTAACTTTAAAATTTCACATAAAATAATAAAAGAGGTTGTAAATCCCCTACCGAGTATTTTCCCCTTGGAAAAATGTTGAAGCCAAGGAATATAGGAGATAGAAGGTTTTGTCTTGCCTATAAATTAAAAAATAAAGAGTCCCAAAAAATAGATAAAACTATTTGATTTAAAGATAGTTATTTGGGATGTCTAAATGAGAGTAAAATGAAATAAAATAAAATAATAAGGGCTGGTTGTTTTAAAATAATAGCAACACATATTCAAAAAATATAGCTTTGAAACCCCCATTTAATTCTCCCAATATGTTTTAGATTGGAACTTAATTGTGGATTGGAAAAATGTTCCAAGAAAGAGTTATAAATCACTGAATGGGTCAAAGTAAATTAATTCCCTGAATTTAGGATCTAATATCATTGAAAAAAGGTTCTTGGGTGGTTATAGGTCAAAGAAGGAGAATAAAGTAGGGAAATAGGGTAAAAAAAACCCCAATGTATGTTAAGAGTCTTTGTAAGGGTAACATGTTTTACCCTTAAAAAATACTTTTAAAAGGATCATGTAAGGGTATCTTAAGCATACCATTACACATGCTTTGAAAATTACTCCATACCCTTCCACATGAAAGGTGGTTTATGTAATGGTATCATGTTTCACCCTTACACAGTGTTATTCCAAGACTCATGTAAGGGTATCTTGATCACACCCTTGTGAAACCTTTATAAAAATATCCTTAACCTTATTCAATGAACAACCTACATTTACATGACCTTTAGAATCAGCGGTTGAACCTTACATAGGTTTACTATTACCTTTATATAGTACATTCAAGGTTTAGGTTACCCTTATATAATATAAAAAACCACTTTGCCTTAGAAATATTATATGAAACTCTCTTTACCTTTACACAACTCCAAAATCCAACCTAAGGGTAATTATTTTCTTGAAAATATTAAATTTGTAATTAAAATAATTTATTAATTAAATGAAAAATGGTTTCTATGAACATATAAATTATAATTCACTTTCCAAAATATTTTATAATTATTTTAAAATGTTAAAAAGATTCTGAATAAATATTAAGATCATAAAGTCTTATTTTTATAAAAACTATTTTTTAAATAAAATTTCCAAAAAGACACCCAAACCTTAAAACCACAAGGAATTATCTTGAAAGGTAAAGGGAAGTTCTAATGAAAATTCAGACCATTACAATTAAACAGTTAGAATAAATCACATAAACATATAGTGATTAAAAATATAAAAATAGTAGTAAAATAGAGTCTCGGATTTATCTTTAAAATGAAAAAGTATACTTTATATAAACTAAATAAACTTCATAATAATTTTATACCATAAGACTTAAAATATCATAAGATGTCAAAATCAAAGTATGAATTGAAATTAAAATTCTATTAATATCAAATGAATTTAACAGCATAAATATTTTAAATTGTGTTTTTAGAATCATAAGACTTTGAATATCATATTAATTCAAAAAAATTGAACAACTTGTAGAAAATTATTTTCATATGAATTTGAAAATGATCTCAAGACATCATATAAATTCATATTTCTTTTATAAAAATACTTTTCTAGGACTTTTTTAAAAAAAATATTGTGTATGAATTTTTTATTTTCATAATTCGATTATGTTTTTAAAAAAAATTAATTATTTGAGAGTTTTGTTTGTATTTTAAACTAAATTTTATGGTAGGAAATAATAAATATATTATAGACTATGATACTTTTTTAAATGGAATGAACAAATAGTATGAGCTTCATAAAAGTAAAATAAGTTTGTGTAAAGGTAATATGTGAATTTTTTTCACTGTGTAAATGTGTGATTTATTTTTTGTTAAGGTTAATAAATAAATTTGATATGTATGTAATGTTAAAACAAAAACCTACGTGTTATATAAAGGTTGTATACAACATTTTTTAATGGTAGTATCCAACCTATGTAAAGGTAATATGTTTAATCCAATATCCAAAAAAGGGTAAAAATACTTGTGAAAATGTGTAAAAAATTACATAAAGGTAATAAATATATTATATGAGTTATGTAATGGTTATTACACTAATATGTGATATTAATATTAACAAAACAAGATCTATGTGTGGGTAATATAAAGTCTATATAGAGGTCATTTAATTTTATTTGAAGATACGTAAAGGTTAAATTAATTTCCAACATTTGAGGAAGAGTTAGAATATATAAAATGAATGTGAGGTAAAGTAATTCAAAAAACACAAAAAAATAGTTAGTAAACTAGAAATTTTACTAAGTATAATGATTAAAAATCTCCCCATTATGAACACTAACAATATCACTTTTTCAAATTACAAAATCGAACTTTTAGAGATATTTAAAACATTTTGAAATTCTCACCAAATTATATTTATAAATTTCTATCCACCCCACTCTTTTAAATTTATCAAAAATATAACATGAAATTACTATTTTGAATAAATAACTCTCCCTAGCATAAGGAAAATTAATTTATCATAATAACAATTTATACCATTTTAGAACAACATACATTAAATGAAAATTATGAAAACTATAACATTTAATATCCCCTTAAATTTACTCATAAAACTCATTAAAGTTCTATAAATAATGTATCATAATGTCTTTAATCTGTATAATTAGTTCCTCTAAACAGATTTTCTAAAAATTTACAAACAAGTTATTAATAACATACAAAGTCTATAAAACTGATCTTTTAGCTCTTTTAAAGAAGTAATAAGAATAAAAATATAAATATTCAATTTAAATCTCAATCATTCCAAGTTCAAACTTTCTATTCCCAAACTTCTCAAAATCTAATCATTTATTAAAAATATCATAAAGTTGATTTTTTGTTGAAAAAAATTCTAAAATAATGTCTCCTTTATTAACATGATCCCTTAGAAAGTAAAATATAACACTTATACATTTCTTCCAATAATGATATAAATTATTTTTAGAAATTAAAATTGTTGATGTGTAATCACAATATGTTAGAATCTTATCAAAATAATTATTTAAATTAGAAAATGTTTATTTTATCTATAAAATGCTTTTACAAAAAAATAATAAAAGAAATATACTCATCATTAGTTATGGATAATGTAACTAACAATTTTTTTAGAACTCTATGTGATTAAAATATTTCCAAGAAAATCATATATACATGAAGTGTTTTTTTATCAAGTCTGTGGCCTCCAAAATCAGAATCAAAATACGATAACAAGTCAAAAGAGTAAATATTGGTGTAAAATTAACTTGTATTTAAACTTCACCTAAAATTTATAACTATTATTTTAACAAACTTTGGGTGAAATTATTTTGTATTAGATTAAATATTTCTCACAAAAAATTGAAAACATAATATCATTCCTCGATATAATAAAATTAAGAAAACTTCCTATCATGCCTTAATATGGTTTAACATTAAAAAAATTTCTATATTCATCTATATCTAATTTTGGATTAGTTTAATCGGTGTTTTATAAGTTTTACAAGAATCCAAACCAAACATTTTAATAAGTTCTTTATCATATTTATATTAGTTTATAAATATACCATCATTTCTTTGAAGAATTTGAATGTCAAAAAAGATTTTTAGTTCACCCATTAAACTCATATTAAATTCATGTTTCATTAAATTAAAAAATTCATTACTAAGAAAGTAATTTGTGTATCCAAATAAAATTTCATCAAAATATATTTTCCTAATTAAAATATCAATTGAAACTTTTCTTATAAGTTGAGTTCGATCAACTTTTCCTTTATCAAAATCATTTTCATGTAAAAAAAATAGTTAGCCTATCATAACAAGATCAAGTAGCTTTCTTAAAACTATAGAAATCTTTTTAGAGATTAAAAAAATGGAAAATTTTTATTTTTAAATCAAGTTGTTTTATTAACATACACCTCTTTATAAATTATACCATTCTAAAATAAACTTTTCTCAACCATTTGAAATAGTGTAAATTTTTTAAAACAAGAAGAATCTAATAGAATATGAATGGATTATATTCTATACATAGGTGTAAAATAATCTTAAAAATCAATACCTTGTTCCTATAAATATCCTCAGGAAAACTACATAGATTAATTTTTAACTATATTACTAGATTAATTTATTTTATTTCAAAAATCTATTCAGTTTCTATAATTGTTTTATATTTAGGAAGTCAAAAAAATACATACCTTATATATTTTGGATTTATTGATTTTATCATGCATGGAATTTATCCAATTTGAATCGTTAAGATAATTATTAAAATTACAATGTCTAAAATCAGTAACAAATGTGGAATTGACATAAAAATTATAAAATATATTTTCTTATTATATTTCCATATTTAATATCTCTAATTATATTTTCAAGAGGATGATATTTAAGATTCTTTCAGTTTTTAGGATCATATTTAGAAGGGGTTTTCTCCCCACCAACTAATTAATTTTCATTATTATCTTGAGGATCATATTTACCATTATTTTAATTCTTTATTAAGATTATTTAATTCTAAAATCTATTTTTAACATTATTTTCATGAAACATAACATTTATAGATCCTTCAATAAATAAGATTCTATTTTTAAAAACTCAATATTTTATACTATAATTCAAATCTCCTAGAAATATTCATTCATCTCATTTAGAATCAAACTTATCTATATTCTCAATTGTATTTAAGATAAATAATTTACAAACAAATTCTATAAGTACCAAATTTTAGGTTTTGGTCCTATAAACAATTCATAAGGGTTTTTATTAAAAAAAAGCATAATTAGAACTCTTATTAAAATATGAAAAGTTATATTAAATTTTTAAAAGTATGAATATTTAGGTATATTAAATTCATAAAGCATAGTCATATCCATTTCATGAATTGATCTGTTTTTTCTTTCAAACACGCCATTTTGTTATGGTGTCATAGGGGATAAAAAAGAATTTTGATATCCATTATCTTTAAAAAAATCAAATTTTAAATTAAAAAAATCTACCTCTATAACTTTTCATAAATATTATAAAATAAACTTTATTATTTTAAATTATCTTTCAAAAATTAACTAACTTATTTAAATTTTTAGTTTTATGAATTAATAAAAAAAGTCTATGTGATTCTACTATAATCATCAACAATTAAAAAACACATATTTCTTTCCTTATATTCTATTAGGTTGTATATGACCAAATAAATCCAGGTGTGATAATTAAATAGGTATAGAATTTATAATATCATTAAAAGATTTAAAATTTTCCTTATGTGGCATAACTTTAAAACAAGAATCACAGACATAGTATTTTTTAATTCCAGGTTTACAAAATCTTGTACCTATACATGCTTTGAAAATTGATTCATCATCCAACAATTAGAACATCCAAGTCTTCTAGGCTAAAAAATCATCATTTTATATAGATTTTATATATTTAACCTTTTATTCAGTTAGTTTATACAAATAAATAGAGTATATATTGTCTTTTATGCTTGTTTTACACAAAACATAATAATTCCTAAAAACTATTCATTTATCATTTTTCAAATTTTCCATTCATTAAATCATCATACAGTTGATATATACTTATTATGTTCTATTTTAAACCCTCTATAAATAAAACTTTAAAAATAATAATAGCTTTTGAAAAATAAACTTCATTATAACCTTTAATTTGGATTGTAGAATTATCTCCAAAAGTAACCAAGCCTCCATCACATGAATTAAAGAATAAAAAAATTTGAAATATCACTGGTCATGTGTTTGGAACACATGTTTTCCATATACCATGAATTGTTGGTACTTATAAGGTTGGATTATTGTGATCAATGTAGTAAATCATTATTTTTTTACACATTACTTCTTAGGTCTAACCAGATTAGTAGTACAATATTCAAGCACCCTAATATATTTGAAACACATATTTATTAGCTATATGGAAAATAAATTCTCATAGATAAATGTTTTTTTATAATCAAATTATCGATTAAATATTAAGAAACATTTTATGACATAATGTTGATGAATTCTGTACTTAAAATTTATTACACTTTAAAAATTTCTATTCAAACTCTTTACAAACAATGTTGTATTCATACTTGGTAGTTGAATATTATAACCAAAACCATTTCTTATTTTATTGGGTTTTATCATAGACATAATCTTATTATATTTATCTTTACCTTAAACAAAAATTGAAAAATCATTCTTTAAACTAATAATTTCAGATTTTAATTTCTCATTTCCTTTTTTATAAATTTAAAATCATCGCTAACTTTAGCATTTGAACAAAAATCACTATTTCTTAAATTTTTATTTTCATGTTTGAGATTATCATATTCATTTTCAATTTTATTTAAATAATAATATTCTAGGGTATATATATTTTCTAAATATCACTTGGTTTTAGAGATTAATTATTTAATTATTTAATTTACATCTTTTAGTTGTAATATTTCAGAATCAGCAACCTTTTTCTCTTCTCCATTTTTAGAGGTGAATACATTCTTATTTTTAGTTTATTTCTAAAATTATTATTTTATTTGACCAATTTCGTGTTTTTACTATTTCAGTATTTATATTTATCAATTCTTTTCAAACCATCATTATGTAATTTCTTTTTTTATTCATACAATTTTTTAGCATCAACATTTTCAATAGAATTAGAATTAGCTTCTTCTTCAGTACTATCATATTAATAAACATTATCATATTTTAATATATCAGTAAAATGTGATTTAGGTACCTAAAACACTTATTCATTAATGAAATATTTTTAGTCTCCATATCACTTTCTGATTCTATGGTATAATGAAAATTATTAGTATAAGTTCAACCTCCAAATAATGTCTACTAATCCACTTTTTCTTTGGTCGTAGTACTTCTTCCAATATATGAATTTTGGAAAATCTGACATGATGTTCCCTTTATTTATACACTCATATAAAGTTATGTATAAAAATTCACAATTTAAAAAAATACCTTTCATTACATTCTTTTTATTTCTCTTTCTAAACTATCTTTTAGCTCCTTTTTCCCCTAAATTTCAATAAACCTGTACTAAAATGGGATAGATCATTATCACCTATCTATAACTAATATTTGGAAGAGTTAGAATAATACTTTATATTATATTTTAAAGATATAAATTTCTTATTTAAAATTTATTCTTCTATAATATTATTTAACATAAATTCATACTGTATAAAATAACTAATTACTTCATCAAAAGTGTACTCTTTAAAATTATTACTTTCATCTATTTCCAATTTTTTCATGACACTTCTTCAGTAGTGATATCAACACCCTTTTAATAATAATAGTTTTATTTAAATCTAATCCAAGTGTACATTTCCCATTGATGATACTTGGGAATCAATGTAACATATGTTTCAAAGATTCATCATCCCCAATCTTAAACTCTAGGTACTCTACATGTAGTATTCCCAGTTTTTCTCTTTTAAGTTTGTGTGACCTCTAATTCATGACTTGTATAATCCTCAAAATGTATTTATTTTTCTTATGGGTAGAGATATTTCTAAAAATGATTTGATTAATAGAATAGTATGATATATTTGTTGCTTTATAGTTCAAAATATACTTTACCATGTCATTACCTATAAGTGCATCTGAATCAGCTTTAGGTATCTTATATTGTTTTAGCATTATCATTTAATGATCAATAATTAATTGTTTGAAGTATTATTTTATTATAAATTTTTAGTAACCATAATCATTTCCATAAAATTATTTAATATTTTCTAGTATACATGCATCATTTTCATTAATTCCAACCATATTTCATTGATCTTATTCCTTGAACTATTAGGTTTAGGATATTTAGGTTCATGTAGAAAAAATATTACCAGCAAAACCTATATTGAAGAGGAGTAATATTTGATTCCAATTTTTATCCCATTTAAGGTGAAAATGTGGTATACATGGGTTTATTAGACCTTTTAAAATTTTATACAAGTCTATTTAATATTTAAAACTTCTTATTTAAATAGACTAATTTTAACATGAAAATATAACTAAGAAAATCATGCATTATAGAACAATGCAAGTTAAATTCACCACTGTTAAAAATAAAATATATTGAAATAAAAGTTATGAACATTTGATTTTTATATTAGTTTGGATCACCAATATCATACAAATACTATTAACTCTTCTATACTCACTGAGAAAAATGGTATTCACTTTAAACCTCACTTTTTAAAGGTGTGATACATTTTCCATACAGTGCATTTTACTTTCCTATTGGCCCAACCCATCCTTT
Source organism: Viscum album (assembly GCA_963277665.1). Classification (NCBI taxonomy): domain Eukaryota; kingdom Viridiplantae; phylum Streptophyta; class Magnoliopsida; order Santalales; family Viscaceae; genus Viscum; species Viscum album. The sequence goes on along the minus strand of OY728146.1, from coordinate 193,023,411 downwards.
CTAACCAAACTTTCTATATAACAAAAAACAACTAGAATTACTTTTAGGATTCACTACCCAAGGACCTACCATTTGATTGGGTAGTGTAACCAACAAGACCTACCTTTTGGTTAAGAGGTATAAATTATGATATTTGGAATTAAAATTCTTAAAATAACTTTTATAACACAAATAGAAATAAATAAAACATAAAAACATAAAAAAACAGTATGAATCTATGAAGAGTAAAAGATTAAAAGATAAAAATAATTATGAAACTCTTTTATTACTTCCAAAAAATAATGAACATTGAAGTTCTTTAAAGATCACACAATAATGGAACAATATTTATAAACCTCAAGTGAATGTTATATCTCTCTCTTATTCTCTATCTCTTTAATAATATAGAATTGTATCATGTATAATCATTTTTAATCAAATGATATGCATCTAGTTTCTTAATAAAGTTCATAGGATAAAATAAATGGTAAGTTCTTTCTCATTAACTCTTGATATCTTGGGTGATTCTTGATATAAAATAATATGAAGGAACATATGATAAATAATAAGAAGAATAAAATATCATTTACCATTATTTTGAATTATCCCATACTTAATCCTTAATTAAAATTTTCAAAAGTTATTCTAACTGATTTATTGGAGATTAAAAGAATTTTCAAAATAATAAAATAGTTATAATTAACCACATAAACATGTTGTGTTTAAAAATATAAAAATTATAGGAAATAAACTATCAAATTTCTATTTAAAAAGGAAATGTAAATTTCATATGACTTTAAGAAACTTCATAGGTATTTTGAATCATAATAATTCAAAGATCATAAGACTTAAAAATAATCATATGACATTAAATTATAATTCTTTGGATATTTTATGACTTTTACATCATATGTATTTTAAGTTCTATGACTTTGAAAACATAATTTATTAAAAAAATTATGACTTTTCAAACATTTTCATAATAATTTATGAAAAATATTTAAAGATGACATTCTAAATGATCATAATACTTCATCTAAAATCATATGAATTTTATGAAAGTCATTTTTGTATGACTTTTAATGAAAATTATTTTAAAATTAATTTTTAGAAAATAAATTTCATATGAATTTTGTGAAAATCACTTTTATATGACTTTTTGGCTTTTTTAAGTATTTCTATTTTGTCAAAAATCATTAATCTTTTAGATTTTTATAAGTCCTTTAAACTTAGAAGAAGGGTAATATTGCATAAATTTAGTATATAATCATGTAATTATAGTTTAATACTTATTTAAATGTAATTCATAAAATGTATGAGTTGTATAAAGGTTAAATAAGTTCACATAAAGGTAATATGTGAATTTTTTTCATTGTGTAAAGTTATGTTGCATTCTGTCTAAATTTTAATATATAACTTTGATAACTAAGTAAATTTCAAACAAAAATATATGTTCTATGTAAATTTAAGATAAAACACTATGTAAAGGTAATATTTAACCTACGTAAGTGTCGTACATTAAAAATATTGTCTATGTAAAGGTAAAAAAACTTTTGTAAAGGTATAACATAGTTTACGTAAAAGTTACAAGAAAAATATATGTATTGTGTAAGGGTTAATACATTGTTGTGTAAAGGTAACCTTATCAAAACCATACCTATGTAAGGGTAGGATAAATTCCATGTAGAGTTCATTTAAAGTTGATTAATGATACATAATGGTAAAAATAATTTCCAACATTTGAGTTATGATAAAATATCAAATGAATGAGAGGTAAAGTAATTAAAAAACACAAGAAACCAATTAATAAAATAAAAATGTAAACAAGTTAAATCATTAAAAACATCCCAAATTTCAAACACTAATATCAACCACATCCCTCCTGGGTCCATATTCCCTATGAAACCCTAACCTTTCTCAATGGGTTGCATTCCCAATAAGAATAACTGGAAGGGGGAAATCATTCATATGTCCCACACTATCCATTTCAATGCATCTTTCACCTAGTATTCCACTATGTATGACTTTACGCTATTTAAAATAGGTCACGGATTCATAGCCTTAAAAGTTTCCACTATGGTCATTATCACATGACCTTAAAAGATATGATGTGTCTCATTGAGTGGTAGCTAAATTCATGATTTTTGATTCCTCTCACATTGATACATAGGTATCCCCTATCAAGGGTCTGATCCTAACACCACAACACCTAATAAATCCCTAGACAATGAAAAATTTTTGAGTTCCATATTTCATAACATTAAATTATAATATCACTAATTAGTAAATATAATGATGGAGAGTGTCTAATATGTACAAATGGTAACATCGATGGAGAATATATGATATGTGTGTGTGTGTTCACATAAAATGCATGGATTCAATTAGATCACTATCAAAGGGGTAACTAGACTTATAATAGTATTTACTAGGGATCTATGAAAATATCTTAAATCTATAAGTGAGTCCTTGAGTAGGAAATAATTCCCCCTCAAAAAGGGTGATATGAGCTCAAAATCTTATCATCTTGACCAATGAAGATTACAAAGTTTCATTGGTAAATTCTCTCAACAACTTCTTTCCTTTTAAAATTCAGACCATGATAACCCAAAACTTCACTGTCATAATGTGTTTTAAGGTTTCCATTAGAAATATAATAGTGAACACAAGATGAATTCTTTAAATATGAAATCAATCAATTAGGCATTCTCTTCTTATGATTCTTCACTAATGAGTTTTATTTTTTTTATCCATTTGGACTTCTAAAAAAATATCTCCATTCAATACAAAACAAAATACATCATTCAAGAATTAAACATATGACTAATCTATTTCATAGTCAAAGACCCCATTGAATAAGAGGTATTTTCCCCCAATGAAGTCTATATAAGGTCAACAGCATGTTGGTGAGGGAGTACCTCCTCAGTGGTACTATCCCAACACTAGATATGGCACCAGAGAGCCTTCATACTACTAAGACCCATAGACCATGTCACCAAGGCAATATCATGGCGTATCTAGTGGCACCAAATTCCACTTAAAACTATTTCAGAGGATTTTCTCTTGAATAAAAAAATCTGATCTATCTTACCTATGGGATACAGAGAAGGATAATAGCTATGTCCTCACATTTATCTTGGATCCACTCAAACCAAATCCTATTGACCACCAAAACTATCAATTCCATGCATCCCCTACTCCTCATAAATCATATAAGGAGGATAAATATGATATCACATCCATGTTTTCTTGGCTCAAGCACCCAGTTGGAGGTACCTATAGCTGAATAAATTTTTTTAAAGTAAGGATTGGGATTAAATCCATATTCCCATAAAGGGAGTTATTTAGTATACTCTAACATCCACTGAAAAGTATGTCAATATTATTTATCATTCTAAACAAGACAACCATTATATTCAAGAAACATTTAGAAGATCGTGTTAGCATATTCTAGCAGAAACCAGGGGCAGTCTCAAACTATTTCTCCCATATATGAAACTCATTGACATATCTTGATGATAAATAGAGGATAATAATTGTTATATATTCCCATTCTATTTGAGGAGAAATATCATACCCAAGTTCCAAATGAAAAATCCTATTAGCATATCTTTATATCAATAGAAGTGTTGGATTATATCTTTTCCAAAGTCTTAAAAAAATTTGCATATTCTAATAGATGAAAAAGATGGGTGTTACTATATTCTAGTATCCACTATAGGGAAATCCCATATTCATGATCCTATAAATATTAATTAATATTATCAGTATATCATGTTTACTACTAAGGTGAAGGCTCATATTCTAACTCTCATTAAAGAGGATAATTTTCATGTCCTAGAGAAGAATAAATGAAAATATTAGTCTCTTATCCCAATTCCAAACAGTTTTTGTTAAAAAAATTTGGCATACACTCTAGGGTATTCTCATATCCCTAGAAACATTAAAATATATCTTGAGAATATCCCAACAATCGATTAGGTGTAAGCTCATATTCATACTCCCCCTTAGTGTAAGAAGGGTTCTCATTATATCTCAAGGTTAACCAATGGGAAAGCATATATTACTATATATTCTAAGGAAATCCATAGGAATATTCTAGTGTCTAATAAATGATGTCTTATATTACTTTCGTATCTCAAAAATATTATATGTATACACTGATGGAAACACATGAGTCACCTAAGAGGGCCCCCACCTATCAGGGTTTTTATGCCCAGTGAACAAACCTATCTTCTTGATAGAGAAAATACAATAATAAATCACACTAAGGGAAACATATAACCCATGATAAGTATCATTTCCCTACTATGATAAATGTTTTGTTTCTTGAGGACCATTAATATATTTCAATATAAACTTTAGAATAAATTTACCTATCATTAAAAGGAGGATGTACATGTAGTTGTGGATGTTCTCCCCTCCATACTAACATTATAATCTCTAGAGGTCCTCCAAAAAGTTTCTATCATGAAGGTCCTCCCCATATAAACATCAAGATCAATCAGGGGAACCATTCTTATGGTGTGAGATAAAAAATTTATCCTAGTGGGAAAAATATCAGTCGATAATAAGGTAATCAACTTTATAATTCATAAAATACTGGTAAACATAAAGGTATTAATAGTGGAAACCAGACTATCCCCCTTGAAGATCCTCCCTAGGGTATATTATGTAGAGTACCTCCCTATATCTAAACACAAATCCAAAATGGAAGTCCTCCCCATGATATAGAATATGAAAATAACTATGGATTTCCTCCCAATGGAACTCACTATGAAGTTCCTCCCTAGAGTGACAATTCACCTTAATAAGAAGGTCCTCCCCTTGTCAAAACAATTATAATATCACCTTCATATAGAGAGACAATTGAGATATAGAGCCTAGTTATATCAAGTTCCCCATCACTAGATAGTAATGCCTCATCTCAGGTAAAGTATAGTGTAAGGAAATAGTTATTATCTACACCAATATCAAACATCATATATCTTGATGCAGTGGGAGGGATTTCAAAATGAAACATATATCTTATTGGGAGTATTTTAACCAACTTTGGTGAATAATATAAATATTTCACTAAATTGACTTTCCCACACTTTTAGTTGAATGAAAACAAAGTATGATAGGTAATATGGAGTTCTCTAGTATGCATACCTGAACGGTTTTAACACTTTTTAGGAGTTGATTTCTAATACCCCACCTAATGTGAAAAATATATGTTGGTGTAAACATATATCACTTCATTTTACCCTTCTATAAAATTATCATAATCCATTGATAATGGTGACATTCAATGTTATTTCCACAATAAAACTATTAGGCTTGGATTTCCCTATTCTAGTTGTTCGAAACAAAAAAGTATTGTTGTATCTAAGGGATAAAGATGAAACACTTGAAAAAAATGGATTATTGATATAATATAGCACTAAGATACTAATAAAGATGAGTAAGCCTCTGGTACGAAGAAATAAAATCCCCAAATAACAAAGAAACCCTTAGTTTTGAGTATTTTATGCTCGTAACACCTATTATATACATCCCATGTTTGGACTAAATCATGGATTATTAGGAATTCAACTGTGATATTCACCACATGATAAATATGAGATTATTAGTATTCTTCTTGTATAAGAAGTTTTTACCACCACTACAACCCCTAAGTTCATCAAATACATAGTGAATCCAACATGTAATCATGGAAAATTCAATCTAATCCTATCTCTCAGGGATGGAGGAATTTATATCATAATTTCTACCTCCCCCATGAAAGTTGGTATTCTACTTGTTAGGAGGGTCTTATAGGAAACTCCCATGTAGTTTCTTCCAATATTTGATTGATAATTCTTATTAGGATAATTCTTAGTAAATTACATTGGATATTCCCTTAAAATAATTATTGATCGAGGAGGGTAAGAGAATCCTCACAGGGGTCAAATCCAAAACTATCAACATTAAGTTAAAAATCATGGAGGATTGAGATTTTTATATTAATAGATACATAGAGGTATATAGGTACCATTAACATTCTAATGATGATATACTCCCTGTAATATATTATGCACCAAGAAATTTTATAAAAATTAGACCCACAGACAACATAGAGAATGATGTTGATGTAGAAAGACAAGATGAATAGCCATTTGTCCAAACATGGTTCACATAGAACACTATAAAGAGAGTGTGTGTACCTATAATCAGAGAAAAAATCATAATATTGGGGTAATAAACTTCCACCTCCATAGTGAGATTCAATTAAATAAATAGGGAAGTGTGTGGCCACACCCCACAACCACCAATTGAAATTGATACTCTCACTGCTGAGAAAATGATAGCATAATATAAAACTGAGTTAGAGAATTTTAAGTAACTCAATATGGAATTACTCAGGTGTAATATACTTTTTAAGTATAAATTCCAATAAATGACCAATATTTCTCCCCTAGTGGGTCTTCCTAAACCCAAGAAAATTTAACAACATGTGATGAAAAAATACAATCATCAAATGGGTTCTATGAATAAATAATCAGTGTATCTAAAAATGGTTATTGGGGAATAAATAAATATTATCCATTGGGATAGTGTCTAAAACCATATCAGGCAGTCCACCCTAGGTTGACTCATATTGTACATAAATAGAAAACATGGGTAAGAAGACCATATCAGACTTCACCAACCACCTCTACCCAAGAATATTATCTCCTAGTAATCCCAAAAAATCATTAACTTCATTGAGTATATGGTTTCCCAAATTAAATATATAGAAGATCACTATACACTGGTTCATCAAGAAAGAAAATCATATCATGAGTGGGTGGATGGGACTCCTCTGCCCAACATTAGGAATCTGGCTTTCCTGATCCTTAATGGAACCAAATACCCAGAGATATATCTGAGGAATTTTATATCTTGATGTTCCCCCATGATGATAACACTTGAATATTAATAATAATCCAATCTCAAATTCTTTGTGAAGTTTCTGTAGGGACCAATATTCGTCATGTATAGTAACCTACTAGCTAGGTACATTACAGGCTGTAGGGACCTTTATCATCAATTTATATATCACTGCATCTATGTGCTGATAAAAATGATAATCCTATATATCATACATTATAAATAACATAATAACGATAGGGTTTTAGAATTCATTTCTATATGGAAGGGATTTTTACTCTTAAAACATACAACTCCCATGGGAATAGTTACTAGATATATGCTTATAAAATCTTTGAGAGAAGTTGTTGAAATTATTGATCTCATTAGGATATCCCAAGGGATTATAATATTTCACAATGGTTATTTAATTGTTTTAGGATTTCATCTAATTATATAGGTTTAAATATCTGATGATACTAAAAACTCAAGGAAAAAGGGTTAGTAAATTAGACGTAGTGACTACCATGATCAAACTAACACGAATGATATCTCTAAAAAACAAGTGAAATTACATATAAAGTGCCTCCCCTAAATGGAATAAACCACAATAGAGTCCCTAAAAGGAGGTAAGAAGGAATCACTGGCATCCACTATTCAATGATCAGAAGAATAAAGTGTATTGTTTTTTAAAATAGATAGTTATGGGGTACTTCATCGATGCTATGGAAAACAACTTTCTCAAGTTTCCCAAATCCTAGAAACCCAATGTAATCATTCACAATGACCACACTAACTATTTCCCCTATTATCAAATTCTATGGAACAACATCTAGGAGTGATTTTTCTTTAATGACATCCTCTAAGAGATGGTTGATTCTGGGTAGTAAAATTTATGCAACCTACCATCACAAGTAACTTTTATATCCACCATCCAACTAAAATAAAAAGGATAATGGAATGAATTATAGATCAAGGGTACACAATAAAGTCTAGAGTGACTCGTCTCACTCTACAACAATCGAGTTGAGTTCTTTAACATCATTTTCTTCTAAGATCCTAAATAATCACTGAAAAGGGAACAAGGTTCATGATAAATTACCCCTACTAGTTCCTAATCCAAGTTATAATCTTCAGGACTTCCTACCCCCATCATTAAGAGGGTAGTTTCTACCCTTCTAAATTGAATTTTCATTATATAAGGTATCATAATTTGATTAGGTCAATATGATTTACATAGTATATCCATTCTCTGATAAGGAAGATTCATATGAACCATAGTTTACTACTCACAATTGGGGAATATTTCATAAAGCTTGATGACATAAAAGAACACAAGGTCAATAAAGATCCAGACATTAAGTTAATGTCACCACTAAATCTATATATGTCCTAGAAAACCAGAGATAGATGCTCAAAAATGCATAATAAGAGAGTTGGTATATTCCTAAATCATCCAAATCCTTTTTAAATCCAATTATATTAGAAGATATAATAGTGAATGTTCTATTTTATTGTTCACATTAAAATAAAAGTAGTTCAACTATGATCAACTTGAATGTCAAAAATGTGCCCCTAATTCTTGTTCATAGAAAAGTGTTTCGAGCATTAGCAGCTTCAACCTCCATGCCTCATGCTATAGAGTAGCCTTTTGATAATAAACAAAGGACTATGATATAAATTTATGATATTTTTAAGTGTTTTTTTATCATATCATCTAAGATATTAATCTTAGGTTCTCTTAACTATTCAAAGGAACTCTGAGAAGTACTATTTAAGTCCCTTTTATGAAATAAAGAATTAAATTTTGGGGCCATAACTACTAAAATATATCATGAAGAGATAGATATCATTAAATGTCACATGGTCATTTCATTCACAGAATTGGATAGGGAGGTTTCCATATAGGACAAATCATACCCTTATACATATCTTGAAGGATGGGTGATATCAACTATTATCAGACCCTAGTTGATAAAGGTTTTAGAATCAATCTCATACTAGTCTATACCCTAAAACACTTAGCCTATAGTATAGTTGACTTGTCTCCCTCCAACATGAAAATCAAATTGTATGATAAGAGTGAGTACAAACCACTTATACTAATCAATCTAAAATATCAATTTGGAGAACTTTACTCTAAATCTGAATTCATGTACATTCGCTAAGACATGTATTTTAGTGCTCTATTGGGAAGATCATGGATTTATTCTCATTTGGAAGTTCCTTTCACATACCATTAGTTCCTCAAATGATCTAATAATGTGAAATTTTGATTGTTGTATAATGATGTTGACCCCTTCGAGTCTTGAAAACCTCAATACATATAAGTAGTTTTTTATAAAAGGGAAAGAAATAATACTTTCTATAAGAAATGTATTAAATTGTAATAGTTTTTTAGTGTTGGTTTATAAACCTTTCTCTAAATATATATTCATGTTATCCATCGATTTTTTTATTGATTATTTATAAAATAATTAGTATTTAGAGGTGGTTACAAAACAAAACATCCATTAAATAAATTTAAAATTAATTTCATAATGGTTTTATATTAAAACCAATTCTACATGTTTTAAAATAAAACCCATCCCCCACCCCTCTCCATCTCATCATCCCTCTCCCTAGTGATCTATGTCGGATCCCCACACTCAATGGCCTCCCTCACCCACCCACCCACCTCACCCCCCATTGGATTCCATATCCTCGTACTCCCCCTCACCATTGGTTAACATCAGATTCCTATCAGCTTTCCCCTCAAATATTCTCAATGTTAGACCCCCTCTTAACCACCCACCACCTCAATGTCACATAACACCAGACCAGCTGGCCACTTAGCCTTGATTCTAAATCCCCCTCTTAGATTTCCTCTTTTCCTCTACACCACTGTTCCCTTGCTATGATTTGGGGAAAGGTTTAATATATTCATTTTCCCCTAATCATAGTTAGTTGATTATATGCTCTATTTTAGGTCATAATTATGAAATGGAGAAAGGGTTAGTAATTTTCCTATTCTAATTCTTATTTAAAGCTTGTAGTTTAGTAGATTTATGAATTATTTGGGTATAAATTGTGTATATAACTTCAAAATATGTATTTATTTCATTTTATATTGGTTATATAATATTTTAATATAAATTTATAGATAAAATTTCATGTTAATGACTAAATTATGTTTCTTTATATGTGTATCCAAATTTTAAAAAAAAATCCAATTATATTTATTTTTCAAATTTAATCTATTTTATTTTTATATCTTGTAATATAATTATATTTTAAATTTTATAGAATTTGAAATCAAGTATATATGGAAAGTTTTGTTTTTTCGGGTATGTTACACTGGTAGAGGTTTTTTGACAATACCCACTATACGTCATAGGGTTCTCATTATCACTATATGACATATGGTACAATTAATTACATACCTTTCAAAAAAAATTGATACCATCTCATATTATCCTAATACTCTATCATATGTAGGTATTCCTTCTGTTGATGATTTCAAGGCATAAAATGGGACACCATTGAAGGATCCAACAATGAAATCCATCCAAATCTCAGTTTCTATAGAGATATTTTTGGTCGGTCGTAGCCATCGGTATGTAATTTAGTTTAGCAATATTACTTTCTTAAATATTGATAGTAGTTGTTTAGTTTATATGTTAAATAGATTAAAATAATAATATAATGGAGTTGAATATAAATATTCATGATTCTTAGGATTTTAGTAATATAAATTTAGTTTCCCCTTTTGATGAATATAGGGTACCCACTGAGGATGAAGAAGTGATTTTCAGGAAGTTACTAGGGTATTCAGCATGTGAAGAGACATTTCTCCCTATTCATTATGAATATTGAAAACACATTCCATTATCTTGGAAAAATGAGTTGTATGATTCTAAAATAATGGTAATGTCATTATTATGTATTCATATATGATTAAATTGAACATTTCTAATTAATTTGTAAATAATTTAATTCATTTTTTATGAATTTATTTATAGATGATGTTCCATTTTGACATTCCTAATATCATTTCATGTCCCTATACCTTAAACAAATTAGGAAAAAATAGAATGATTTCAAGTGGCATTTGTGGCATAAATTCAATGATACATCTATATCATTATCAGGTATGTATGAGAAGGTCCTTGAAGGTGTTCTTAGGGACCAATGGAAAGTATTCATTGACCATTAATATGCCAAATATTATAAGTTATTTTATTAAATTTTATTAAGTTAATAACATTTTTTAATAACATTTCATGTTTTATTAATATATAAATCTTTCAACTAATTTGCATAAGAAATTCTATCAATCGAGAGAATCAATTGATTCCCCGCACTGTTGGATCAATTATTTTTAAGAGGAAAGGTCATAGAAAGGTGTCATTAAATTTATTATAAAAGATATCTATAATATTTAAAAAAAATTACTTTTTCTGAATATTAGTTATTTAATTTTTCTAAAAAGGTGAAGGAGGTAGATCATTTTATTGGAAGGATAGAATGGAGGTTTTATGTTCACAAAAAAAAGATTGTAGGTATGTCAACATCCTTGTGAAAAAACATAGGTGTAAAAAATTAATTATTATTTGGTGTGAATAAATTATTTTATAATATAATTTTAATAAATTATAGCATAAAATCAAAGAATCATATAACACTAACCCGTCATAGTCAGTTTCAGTATCCTCGAAGGATTTCATGGGTCTAGTTCATGGAAAAGAGAGTTTTGGTCATATGAGGAGGTTCATTTAGGGTACATCTCCATTGAGGGTGTTCGGTAGTGTGCATATATCTTTATTGAAAATTTAAACAAGAGGGGGAATTCAGGTTTTGGTTATCATGGTGTACAAAAAGGAAATTGATGCATTGAATAATATTATTAAAGATATATAATCACTTATTAATAAACTAAATGATCAAGTATCGAAATTGGAGATTTCATTGGCTATTGTGTTTCATATGATGATTGAAAGTATTCCTGAAGACATAGAAACACTCATAGAGGGTGAAAGAGTGGTAAATTTTATTTTCCATTATCATAAACTATATAAGTTAAATGAAGTTAAATAAGAAGATTAAAAAAAGTTATGTTATATGTATTTATTATTTTTTAGATATCATTCATTTTAAACAAGAGTTAGTAACAAATGAAAGTCTCAAAGACCATAGGTTTTATATGATGTTGTGATTAGTTATTTAGTCTCATATTATATTCTTTAATTTATATACCTATGTGGAAGTTTTTATGAAAGATACTATGAAACCACATTCTCATTAAGTAAAAAACTATCCTTCTTTTTCATATAATCATCCATACCTCCCTATAAAATCTAAAATATTCCCACTACAGTACTCACTTACCAACACATTCCATACAACTATCCAAAAACTAGCCACAACTATATAACATCATCCCATCAGTTTTCACCACTATTGATGTACCACATCAGTGTCTCAACTCCAACCACAATATCTCAGCATTGATACAACATAATCACAATAAAAAACAAATAATACTTATAAAAAATAATATTTAATTTCAAAAGTAGATCATAAATCATTAATTTTAATAATTACATCATATTAATTCAACATATAACTCTAAATTAGTTTCATGTCAATTATATATTTCAGTCATTTGATGCATTTCCATATTTACATGATTGTCCTTTTTAACTAGTGATTCCATCATCAAATCACAATTAAAACATAATACAAATCAAAAAAACAATATTTTAAGAAACAATGATAAAGATACATAAATCAAAAACAACATCATGAATTATGTAAATTCATGTGAATCACACCTTCCTATTAATTTATTTTTTAGTATGATTCATTATATTTATTAGGTTAATACTTAAATTCCCCCATAGTAATAAAAATTATTTTACCTTTACATTATAAAAAAAATAAACTATTGTTATTGAATCCCTTAAATCAACTGAAGCTTCACCAAATATTTTTGCGACATTAAGGAAAAAGATGAGTTGATTAGAAGGTCCTAGATAATAAAGGAAATCTAAAAACCTAGAACACATTTATCCCCATCAATATCACTACCCATGTCTGTAGAAATGAACACCAAATAATTACCACATACTTCCATTGTATGGATATGAAATATGAAACCAATAATTAAATCATAGAGACTCATAGTAGATATCAATTGTTCCATCAATCAAGGATAATGACCAAAAAAAATCATTGATAACATTGAGGTATCTATGAATTCAACCTTGTTATCCTATGTCTAATTTAAATTTAAGTTAATATAAGGATTTTGATGGTGTTTTGAACTTATAATAATACTATAAATTTAGTTCTCTAGGTGTGATAGATCATGGTCATGCTGTGAAGAGGATATTTTCATAGAACCTATAGAAATTACATCCTGAGTCCCATTATCTCCATGCATTACCAATGTAAATAACCACTTTAAGTTGATGTAAAAAAGGGACATTATGGTGTAATGGCTACGCCTTTTCCATAAAATATAATCTCATGAAATTCTCAGAGTACATAAAATGCACAAATCTAAAAAAATTCTCCATAATACCAAATTAATATCCATAAAACATTTTTATCCCTCAAAATTATTCTAACATTATAAATTTGACTAAAATTCACATTAATTTTTTTGTATTTATTCTATAAAATAATTTTTGGGGGAGCGGAATGAGAAAAGGGTTTAAATTTCCATCATGATCTATTATGATAGTTGATATTGAAATCTCATTTGATTTTATAATCCTTGAGATGAAAACAGGTGACCTTATTATCATAATGGATTTGTTTTTCAAATATAAAGATCATATAAACTATTATAGTTAAAGGATTATTTTTATCTATCTATACAGAGTTATCTACACATTTCAATATGACTAAGATTATAGATTAATTATAAAGTGAAAAAAATATTTATAATATTGGTTCTAATTCTAATAAGTTAGTGATACCATTTTAGGAATATTTACAGGTAATCAGTAAGAATTTTAAATTTACCTTTAACCTTGAATTAAAAATTTTCAATTGACCTTTTACCTTGAACTATCCAAATTAGTTTACCCTCTTATAGAATTAAATTTGTTCAGTTATGAGAATTGAGGAACAATTTGATGAACTTGAGAGAAATTGATTTATTTAAATTTTTATTTTTTAATAAAGAATTAAAATTCAATTTTGAAATAATCCTTATGATCTTATGGAACTTATAGATATGAAAAGATTATTTATGTGAATCCAGACAAGATTATTCATTATTATTCCATTGCTCAAATTGAATTTAGAGAAAATCATATATCATTTTAATTGTACTTAATTTATTATTTATTGAATATGGTCATTACTTATGTGTGATTAACAACGTTAAATGTAGGTATAGGAGGTGCAAAGTGGGGAAGGAGGAGATGGGCAACAGCATGACTAACCAGTGTAAGGTGATTGACATGTATCTTAGTAGATGAGTTAGGACTAATATTATCAATGATGTTCAATAAAATATGAAATAATTTAATGTGGTATTATATGTAATATAATGATGATGTATAATATTTAAGGATGTTTTGTATCCTATTACAATTTTTTATTTTTTTGTATATGTTTTTTATTTTATTTTGTTTTTTGTAGAGGAGGAAGAGAAATAACCTACTTCTAAAACTATAAATCCAGTGGTGGTTTTAACCACCTTTAGTTAATTAACATCATTTATAACTACTGAGAATCATTTAGAGGTAGTTCAAACCACCACTAATTTTAGTGGATTACCATATCTAGTGGTGGGTAAAATCACCACTATAAATTTTCTATATAGGAAAACTGCCTCTAAATATTTTCTAACATGAATAACTACCACTAATTAGATAAACCACCATAAAATATTGAACTGTAGGAAACCAATGCTAAATAACGAATAATTATCGTTAAATATATATTTGATCAAAAAGAAAAAAATATCAATGGAAAACTATCAATAAATTTTCAATGATAAATCTTTTCACATTAGTTTAAAAAAGTCAGTGTGAAACCATTTAGAGGTAGTTAAAACATCCTATAAACCTAAATATAACCATTTATATTTGTTATTTATCCTATAGCATCAGTGTAGATAGTTTTATAAAAATCACATACATTAATTTCCTAGAAATGGATCCTATCAATCCATTCAATGAACTTAGTGAAGACTATGTGATGACCATCAATCAAATCAAGGTAACCACCCCAGATTTTGGAAGTCACTAGATCATATAGATCCCATCTGAAAAGAACAAGAAATTTGATCACTTTCATATAATATAAATTATATCTAGTGACCCCCATAGAGCAGCCACTATTGATAATGGAAAAGAAAATCGAACCTTCAATGCTGATAAATCTCTCTTATGGGTGCTTCTATGTGATGGTTGGTCTAAACAATATTCAAACCACATAGTGAAGTCTTTTAAAATAGAAAAATTATAATACTTGAACAAGTAGTTAGGAACAATGCTTGGTTATATTTACCCCCATCATTATGATATTATTGGTGTCCACCAAATCAAGTCATCTATAATAAGGAAATTATATATGTGAGGATAATTATTGTAAACACTTGGAAATTTCGAGGAAATTTGTTTCTTAATTTTTTTGGAATTTTACGAGTACGCAGTTTCTGACGGAACATGATTCTGAGGCCCGGTGTTCCCAGAATATTTTTTTGAAGTTTTTTTCAGGTACGTTCAGTAAACGAACGAACGGATTTTTCTAACTTTTGAACTGGTGCTCGGAATTGAAAACAGAGGGCACCGATAAACTCGCAACGCTGGTAATTGCTTAAGGGGAGCATTACCGTAGTTGCGTTTTAAGCAAGATGAGAATTGTTATTTGGAGATGGGATAAAATAAATAAAACTTTTTGTGTAAAAATTCTATTTATGGAGGTTGGTTATTTCCTCCCAAGGGGAGTTAGAGATGGGGCCCACACCCACGTAACATCCCATGTGTGAATAATTGTGAGGTGGGGCCCACAAGATCCCCAACCATTCATCTCCTCTTTAACTCCATTAAACCCCCCCTTGTATTTATTATGACAACTCTCCCTCTCCCTCTCTCTATATTTAATACTTGCCAACACACTTTAATTAATGAATACAACCTCTTAAATTAATTAATTTAGTTGTTTCAATTTTGAAAAGGCATGACATGTTATATTAAGGGAGGTCCATTCTATTAATTAGGTTGGAAATATTGGTGGGAGAGCTCTTTAGAGGATTTAGGATGATGTGTTCTTCTTCGACGAAGAACACCAACCTCCAATGAAGGACCATCGAAGATCGAATCATCTCCTTAGACTTCATCCAAGCCAAAGGTGAAGGAGGAACCCACGAGGAACGCCATCGACGACATGCTTCTCTTCCTTATCTCTGCAAAAAGTGAGGAGATGTCGTTTCCTCCACGGACATGCTCCGATGTCGTCATCGAATCATCTTCCCGCGATGCTATCTTCCATGGCGCCGATCACTGCAGACATTAATTCAAGGTAGGGGAATCAAGTTCAATTTTAACTGATTAAAATTGTTCTTTGTTTGTCGGTGAACATCTTGCTTGTCCAACCTTTTTCTATCGCTTAACACGGAGGGTGAGGTCCAAACAAACACGGACCAATGACCCTCCGTTTGATCTTGTTTATTGATAGAATTGGTGATCAGAGGCGGAACATGGAAGAGGTCGGCGGTGCAAGGGTCTCCATCACACATGCTAAGAAATGTAGCGGCCAAGCAAGCCGCAGCAGAGGAAACATGGTATCGTCTCGTCGTGATGGGGATGCGGAACCATGGCCAGCGTGGACCACGGCGGAGGAAGCTGACGTCATCACGCTGGTTATGTAGCAAGAACCGTTGCCCGCTTTGCGGGCCGCTTTGGCGGAAGGACTGGTCGGGCGGAGAAAATCTGCGGCGCCAGGAGGGCGCCTCGCTGGAATAGTCGCGGCCACCGTGCGGGCCGCTTGCGCCAGAAGGCTGACCGGCCTAGCCGGACAGTTTGGGAAGGGCAGTGCTGCTTGGCATCGCTGGTTCGGATAGCCAATGGGCCGCACCCCTCGGACCTCTCGGACGGCTGTTCGTGCCAGGTGGGTCGTGCGCCATGTTGAGCCGCGCCGGGCCGGGCCACACCCCACCGAGCCGCATCGGACCAGGCCGCGCCACTTTGGGTCTATCCAGGATGCGCCCCTCGGGCCAGGCCATGCAAATCACCATGTCAGTCTGACCCCTTTGACGGGACGGACCCACCAAAACCGTGACGACCCGACCCGTCAGCCCATCGAGCCTAACAGACCGGGCCCTTTTCACTTAAACATGAATTTCGTAAAGACCATGCGTCTGAACGATGTGCTGTCTGTGGCACTAGGATCATTGTGTTGAGGCAGTTCTTTTGCGTTACTCTTATTGAGTTTTGGATGACTTTGGAAAATGGTCGGGTTTGGAACGAGGGTAATTTCAACCGGTCCCTCGGAGCGGAAACGCTTATAACTTGAGGACAGAACGTCCGATTGACTTGTCGTCGACTACGCTAGATTCTTCTTGATGAGATGGTTCTTTTGGCATACTTCACCTGAGGTTCGGATGCAGTTTTAGTATGGCCAGGTTGGATTGTACCCGAAATCCAACCGGGCCCCTGGAACGGAAATGCTAATAACTCACAGACTGGGCGTCCGATTGACGCGTCGTCTGTTGAGTTGAGACCCCTATGATGAGGCGGTCCTTTGAGATACTTCTTCATGGAACTTCATGACACTTGGAGTGTCAACCAGTACCTCGTGGATCGGATCCTCCCAGATATGAGCATACGGAGTACGGTGACCTTGTAGCTGGCTGAGACTTGATGACTACTTGTCTGATTTGTATCAGAGTGAATTGACTAGCCCAGTGGGGAGCACTACTCTTTTGGGGTGGCAGACCCACGGTACTCAACAGGAGGAGTACCTTAGTAGGCCAGTAGGGGGAGCGCTACTGTGTTGGGGCAGCAGACCCATGGCGGGGAGCACTACTGTGTTGGGGTGGTAGACTCGCAGTACTCGACAATGGAGGAGTACCTCAGTAGTCTAAGGATAGTGAGTAGCACCTCAGAGTCATGACAGTACTACTACGCTCGACAAAGGAGGAGTTCTCCAGCATCTGTGTTTTCGTTATCGTGAATTAAAATCCTGGTTTGAACAGAGTCAATGACCATTGTGTTTTACTCATGATTGAGATGGGTTACTTGATAACTTAGGTATATGTATGAGCATATACCTATGTAAGAGTTATCTATTGAGATCCTTCTTTGTGATTATCCTTGTTGGATTTAGTGAGACCTTGAGGGTCTCGTGGTCCCTACTGAGTATCGTTATACTCACCCCTGCACAGGCTATGCCTGCACCTAGTTTTGTTGGATGCAGACAACGGACAGTGCTGATGGAGGCCGAGTATACGAGGACTGGATGGCACCTGGAGGTGGACCTCACAACGAGTCGGTAGCCGGAGGAGGTTTACGGATGAGGGTGCTGAGAAGGCTTTCTGTACCTACCCTTCAGGTAGGATTCGTGGTGGATAATCTAGGAGTTGTACTTTCTGTACCTACCCTTCAGGTAGGATCCGTGGTTGACAATCCTGGCACTTCTTGTCACCTTCCAGTTGTTTTTTCTTTTACCTTGTACTTTACATTTGGGCTTGTATTTCCGGCCCCTTTACTTTCAACTCTACTTTTGTTTTCATTTTTACTTAGTGTTTTCTTCCGCTTGTACTCTGATTGAATTTTTTTACATTTTATAAAGGCAATTCCTTCCCAATTTTAGGGATTTACGCCTTTGCTGCTAGTCTCCAGCCCCTAGCATATGGAAGGCGGGTTTGGGGTAGTCACAGCACAGGCCCCGAGGACGGATCGTGACAAATTGGTATCAAAGGAGTCGGTTCTACCGCAAAACATAGGACTCTGATATTTTCTTTCTGTTAAGCAATATTGTTAAGGGTAATGAGTGTGGTCTTCAGTTCAGGGAGTCCAGTGTTGGTGCGGCGGCCGACGTATCCATACACTAGGACCCTGACTTCTAATTTCCTATACAGTGCACGAAAACACTAATTGTGTGTGGCTTTTCAAAAGTTTTCTTTAAGTCAGCTCAAACCAGGTCAACTCACCAGGTATAGTCTTTCGACCGTGTCATATATGTTCAGGATGCCTCCTCACAGACAGTCATTTGGAGTTCCCGAGAGAGTACACGATGATGGTCCACCGAGCGACGAGGCTCCGGTGCAGGACCATCTTACTATGATGGCACATTCAGGTGGTGTACCAGCAGCACCAACACCCATTGGGCAGCAGATGCCACCATCCATACTAGTGGACGGTGCATGCTGACAGAGCGCGTTGCATGAGTTCGAGTAGAAGAGGCCTCCGAGGTTACAAGGCGAGATAGATTCACAGCCAGCAGTGGACTGGCTGGAGGCGATTGCTAGAGTTCTACACCTATTTTAGACACTAGTAGAGCATATGGTGATCTTAGCTACTGGTGTTTCCCAGTCAGTGACCATGAGGATGGTCGGCATAGTGATGGCACTTCGGTACATGGACCAATGTATGAGATAGTACCATCTGGTAGTGTGCCAGCTATATCACTACCTGTTGGTCAGCAGTTTCAACTGGCGGTACCAGTAGATGACACATGTATGTTCAGTGCCTTACATGTGTTTCAGCATCAGATACCCCTCAGGTTCCGAGGAGATCTAGACTTGTAGGCGGCTGAGGACTGGCTTGATGAGGTGGATGAGAGTTTTCTAGAGCTTATACAACTTCGGTGGAATATATTTTGGTAGTTGAGTAATCATCGAGGCATACTGATCGTTCTTGGTACATGGTTACTATGATACGAATAGTGCTTTAGGGATCAGACTTCTGAGCGAGGTGTATTTAAGGACATCCGAGCTAGCACCTTTCCTCTATGCATTCCAACTTATGTTAGGGTTCTAGAGAGAGCCTTTGTGGTTGAGAATTCTTTGGCTGAGTGGATACATCCAGTGAAGGTTAGAAGTGGGAAAGTAGGAAACCGGCACCAGTCTCAGGGACTTGGGCGTGTAAAATGTTTTAAGAAGAGGAAGTGTTAAGGACAGATGAATCTGTAAAGAAACAGACGTGGAAGCAGTGCTGGGAGGGGCATGGGGTGATGTACATTTTGACATGTTACAATCACCCGCCTTTATATTCCACGCCAGGCTCAGGGATCCAGAGGGCAGGGGAAGATATTAGTTGCATTTGGTCAAGGAGTGTGACCCAAGGGCTCTAGGAATGATTTGAGGTACGGTCTGTGTCTATTACTAGTTATCATAACAATAGACATTGATAAGAATCATTCCTTCCTTCCATGAATATTGTCCCAGACCTAGAGTTTCCAGTTAAGATGTTGACTTGACCCTCATGTCTGGAGATACCTTTGGGAGGAGACTCGATAATCACGCTTACACCGATAGTGTGATCTATCCCTTGAGGAGAGAGTTTTGGTTGGAACCTCTTGGAGGTAGCGTCGAGAACTTATGATGTTAGTTTGGGTAGGGACTAGGAAACCAAAGTTCATACACATATTGACTGTATTAGGCCAAAAGGTTTTGGTTTACCTAAAACGTTAGGATGGGTTTTTCCTTGGTCGGTGAAAAGGAAACCCCAGGCAGCACAGGATGGAATCATGCATAAGTGGGTGCAGTCGATCACTCATGAGTCAGACAGACATAGATTTGTTCTAGACTACTCCAGAGATGTTGCACCTCTTTTAGCATTGATGAAGAAGGGGAAACCCTTCGTGTGGTCAGAGGGATTCCAACAGATCTTTTCAGAAGATGAGGCAGAGGTTGACTAGTACACCCATTTTGAGGCTACCGGAGAAGGTGCAAATCATCCAGGAGTGGATGAAGGCTGCACAGAGTAGACGAAAGACCTATGCTGATAGGATACAGAGACCACTGGAGTTCAAGGATGGAGATCACGTTTTCTTAAGGTTCTCACCTCGAAGAGGTCTATGGAGATTTGGTAGGGGCAACAAGTTATCTCCATGATTCTTCAGACCATACCAGGTCCTCAGTAGAGTAGGTGAGGTGGCTTACCACCTAGCTCTTCAACTTCAGTTGCACCGGGTGCATGATGTCATCAATTTATCTCAGCGAGGAGATGTGTGCACGACCTATCCATCATCATCGACCACGGGACGACATTCATGGAGGTTCCAGTAGAGAATGAGGATCGATAGGAACGGGTCCTGCATTGACGGTTGATTTCTCTGGTGCGCGTTTTTTGGCAGCACGGGAACCTCCAGTAGATCACATGGGAGCGGGAGGCTCAGATTTGTGCTCAGTACCCTCTTTTGTTTCCCTAGTGTGTGTTGTAGCTTTACGGGGATTTAAATCCCTAAGGTTGGAGTAATGAAAAGACCCAGAAATTTCAAGGAAATTTTTTTATTAATTTCTTTGGAATTTTAAAAGTATGCAATTTCTGACGGCACATGATTCTGAGGCCCGGTGTTCCCGGAATATTTTTCTGAAGTTTTGTTCGAGTACGTTCAGTAAACGTACGAGCGGATTTTTCTAACTTTTGAACCAGTGCTCGGAATTGAAATCTAAGGGCACTGATGAATACGCAACGCCGGTAACTTCTTAAGGAGAGAATTACCGCAGTTTCGTTTTAAGCAGGTTGAGAATTGTTATTTGGGGATGGGATAAAATAAATAAAATTTGTTGTGTACAAATTTTATTTAGGGAGGTTGGTTATTTCCTTCCAAGGAGAGTTAGAGGTGGGGCCCACACCCACATAACTTCCCATGCGTAAATAATTGTGAGGTGGGCCTCACACGATCCCCAACCTTTCATCTCCTCTTTAACTCCATTACCCCCCCCCCCCCCTTGTATTTACTATGACAACTCTCCCTCTCCGTCTCTCTATCTTTAATACTTGCCAACACACTTTAATTAATGAATACAACCTCTTCAATTAATTAATTAAGTTGTTTTAATTTTGAAAAGGAATGGAATGTTATATTAAGGGAGGTCCATTCTATTAATTAGGTTGGAAATATTGGTGGGAGAGCTCTTGAGAGGATTTAGGAAGATGTGTTCTCCATCGATGAAGAAGACCAACCTCCAACGAAGGACCATCGAAGCTCGAATCATATCCTCGGACTTCGTCCAAGCCAAAGGTGAAGGAGGCACCCATGAGGAATACCATCGACGACGTGCTTCTCTCCCTTATCTCTGAAACAAGTGAGGAGACACCATTTTCTTCTCGAACACGCTCTGGCGTCGTCATCGAATTATCTTCATGTGACGCCATCTTCCGCTACGTTGATCACCGCAGACATTAATTCGAGGTAGGGGAATCAAGTTCAATTTTAATGGATTAAAATTGTGCTTTGTTTGTCATTGAACATCTTACTTGTCCAACCTTTTGCTATCACTTAACGTGGAGGGCGCGGGCCTAACAAACACAGCCCGATGACCCTCCATTTGATTCTATTTATTGATGGAATTGGTGATCGGAGGCGGAACATGGAAGAGGCCGGCGGCGTAAGGGCCGTCATCGCACATGCTAAGAAAAGCTGCAGCCAAGCAATCCACAGTGGGGGAAGCAAGGTGCCATCACTTCATGCTAGGGATGCGGATTGGTGGCCTGTGTGGGTTGTGGTGGAGGAAGCCAACGTCGTCACGCCGACTGTGCAGTGGGAACCGCGGCCTGCTTTGCGGGCCGCTTCTGGGGAAGGACCGGCCGACCCATCGGCGGGCCGGGAGGAGAAAATCCACGACGCTAGGAGGGCGCCGTGAGGTATTCTTTCTCCAGAAGGTCGGCTGGCCTAGCTGGCCATTTTTGGAAGGGTGGCGCCACTTGGTGCCACTGGTTTGGACAGCTGATGGGTCGCGCCCTTCAGACCGCTCGGACGGCTGGTCGTGCCAGCCAGGCCGCACGCCCTATCGGTCCGTGCCACATCGGGCTGGGTTGCGCCCCTCGGGCTAGGCCGTGTGACTCACCATGCCGGTCTGACCCCTTTTCCAGGACGGACCATCCAAAACCAAGACGACCAAACCCATCAGCCCATCGGGCCTAACGGACCGGGCCCTTTTTCACTTAAACGTGAATTTCGTAAAGACTGTGCATCTGCATGACGCGCTATATATGGAACTAGGATCCTTGCAACTAGGTGGTCCTTTTGCATTACTCTTAGTAAGTTTTGGACGCCTTTGGAAAACAGTCAGGTTTGGAATGAGTGTAATTCCAACCGGGCCCTCGGAGCAGAAACGCTTGTAACTTGAGGGTCGGACGTCTAATTGACGTTCAGTCGACTACGCTAGATTCCTCTTGATGAGATGGTTCTATTGGAATACTTCAACTAAGGTTTGGATGCAGTTGGAGTATGTCCGGGTTGGATTGTACCTGAAATCCAACCGGGCCCCTGGAACAGATTTGCTAATAACTCACAGACTAGGCGTCTGATTGACGCACCGTCTGTTGCGCTGAGACCCCTATGACGAGGCGGTCCTTTGAGATACTTTTTCATGGAACTTTATGACACTTGGATTTTCGACCAGTAGATCGTGGAGAGGATCCTCCCGGAGATGAGCATACGGAGTACGGTGACCTTGTAGCTGGATGAGACCTAATTACTACTTGTCTGATTCATATCAGAGTGACTTGACTATCCCAGTGGGGAGCATTACTGTGTTGGGGTGGCAGAACCACGGTACTTGACAGGAGGAGTACCTCTGTAGGCTAGTAGGGGGGCGCTATTGTGTTGGGGTAGCAGACCCATGGCGGGGAGCACTACTGTGTTGGGGTGGTAGACCTGTGGTACTCGACAGTGGAGCAGTACCTTAGCTGTCTAAAGTTAGTGAGTAGCACCTCAGAGTTGTGACAGGACTACAGCGCTCGACAGAGGAGGAGTTCTCCAGCAGCCGTGTTTTTGTCATCGTGAATAAAAATCATGGTCTGAACTGAGTCAATGACCATTGTGTTTTCCTCATGATTGATATGGGTTACTTGATAAATTAGGTATATGTATGGGCATATACCTAATTAAGGGTTATCTGTTGATATCCTTCTTTGTGATTATCCTTGTTGGATTTAGTGAGACCTTGAGGGTCTCAGGGTCCCTACTGAGTATCATTATACTCACCCCTACACGGGCTATGCCCACACCTCGTTGTGTTGGATGCAGACGAAGGATAGTACTGATGGAGGCCGAGTGTACGAGGACTGGACGGCACCTGGAGGTGGACCTCACGATGAGTCGATACCCGGAGGAGGTTGACGGATGAGGGCGCTGAGGAGGCTATCTATACCTACCCTTTTGGTAGGATCCGTAGTGGACAATCTAGGAGCTGCGCTTTCTGTACCTACCCTTCAGGTAGGATCTGTGGTGGAAAATCCAGGAGTTTCTTGTCACCTTCCAGTTTTTTTTTCTTTTACCTTGTACTTTACAGTTGGTCTTTTATTTCCGGACCCTTTACTTTCAGCTCTACTTTTGTTTTCAGTTTTACTTAGTGTTTGTTTCCGCTTGTACTCTGGTTGAATGTGTTTACATTTTATAAAGGCAATTCCTTCCCAATTATAGGGATTTATGCCTTTGGTGCTAGACATCAGCCTCTGGCCTATGGAAGGCGGGCTTGGGGTAGTCACGGTAGGGGCTCCGAGGACGGGTCGTGACAATTATGCCCTGGATAAAAATGACCCATATCTTTGGGACCCAAAAATTCTGCCACAATGTCATTTTTACTATCTAATGATGCCCCCTACTCATCAATAGGAATTAATAATTTCCCAAAATCATCTTTGATATCCCAATACATTGGCACAACATCTTCCTCTCATGATATTGATAAGGAATGAGAAAATATCTATTATTCCCTTGATGATGATCCCCCCAAATTAGCACCCTTAGGATTTAAAGGAACTTCCTCTTTAGTTATAGGATATAAAAATTTATTCACATTGTCTTCCAAATCCAAAAATTATCCTTTGTATCATATTTACAATGATATTTAGGTAGAAGAAGGATAGAAATATGATCTAATATATTACTCTCTATCATTTGAGGAGGTGCCTCTACTTCTATCGATGAACTTTGATAGGTGAATATAGGTACCAGGGAAGATATGTGACCTATGTTAATCTATTATACCATAAATCCTTGATAGAATGTGACATATATATCCTTATTGAAGTAGCACTAGGATTTATTTGTATAGAACTACATTGAAATGAATAAACTAATAACTAATATATCCACCTATCATTTAGGTGTGGTGGATGATCACTCAAGATATAAGAAAGTAGCATGGAGAATGCATCTTACCCATGCCCCAAAGGTGGAAGCAAAATTTAACACGAAAATCAAGGAAAAATTCATTGGGATATTAAGTACACAAAATGGATCACCAATATTATCCTCATAAAAAAGAATAATAATATTCACGTTTACATTCACTTTGGGGACCCCAATAGAAATTCCATGAAGTGTGATTTCCTAATCCTAGTCATAGATATTTTGATTGATGAAATGGTCATCTTCTAAGCCCTTTGTTTCAGGGATGGTTATTTGGGATAGAATTAGATCTAGATGGCCTTAAAATATGATAATTACACTACTTAAAAATAATACTAAGGTGTATAATTATATCAAGTAATTCCCTTTAGTTTTATGAATGATATCTCTATGTACCAAAACTCCATGCATCATATCTTAAATCCCCTTTGGGGGATGATTGTGGAATGTTGCATTGATGATTTTTTAGTCAAATTTGAATAGTTTTGTGATTATATTTCAAACCTTGAATATATTTTCAACAAAATGAGGCAACATAGACTAAATATGAATCCCCTAATATATAATTTCAGGGTAACTTCAAGGGAATTTCTTTGATTCATGGTGTGTCATATTGCTTTCAAAGTAGACCAAAAAATACCAAGGTGGTCCTTAACATTAAACCTTCTTGAAATATCAAAGAGTTGATAGGGAACCAACGAAAACTTTCTTACATTAGGTGATACATGTGAAATCTAACTAAAAATTTCTTACTCTTCAAAAAGCTGATGATTAAAAGGAGGTAATTACCAATGGGGTAAATATTTTCAGGAAAATTTAAATGATATTAAGAAATAACTCTTTTAGAAACCAGTATTATTTCCAATGGTATAGTGAATGATACTCAACATGTATGTAGAAACTATTGTTCAGAAACTTGGGGACCTTCTAGAATATAATAATTACACAAAAAAGAAAAATAATTACTATCTCAATAGAACAATTCTAGATACAAAGAATCAGTATTACAAAGTTGAAAAGAACTACCTTACATTAATATTCATGGTACAAAACCTGAGTTACTACTTGCCGCATCACAATGTCCATATGGTCTCTTGTATAAACCCACTCAGATAAATCCATAGTCATCTGATGCTAACTAAAATCAGTCATGGTGGGAAGTCATCCTATAGTACTTTTACATTTGGTTTTTTTCCAAGAAGGCAAACAAATATAAAGAATTATAAGATTTTATGATAATGCACCCTGACCAAAAAGTTAGTCAATGGAAATAGAGGTTTTGAATGAGTAATGTTTCTATATTCAAGACACTCCCTAGTTATGGGTGATGTAGTTCAATGGATCCTCCAAATTTCCAACAATAGGGATAATGAAGTATATGAATATCAATAAGATTGGTTTGGGGATTGTTCTTATCTCTCCTAAGAAGATAGTTATACCCTACTCTTTTTTGTTGTCAGAATCCTACACTAACAATGAAGTAGAATAATAGGTTCTAATTATACTTATGAATATATTTTTCTAAATACCAGTAGCCTTATTGAATATCAAGGGTGACTCAAAATTGGTTATCAAGAAACTTCATGGTGAATATTCCATTAAAAAATAGGATATGATTCCCATATTTGATTAAATATGATGGTTAATGGAATAATTCCCCTATAATACAACAATATCTCACATCTTGATTTTATATAACACCCAAGATGATACACTGGATAATGTATTGAAATCCCTGACAGATCCAGACTGAGAAGAAACATTCATCTTTATTACACAATGTGGGGTACTATCTCTATTCATTGATAATGACATGGAAGAAATAAATAAGATCAACACCATCCTAGATCAAGCTTAGCTCATATACTAACATATATAAACCTCAATTGGATGGGTTTCCTCTATTATAGACTACCTATATGGAGGAATTATCCCATAAAATCCGTCCAAAACGAAATATATCTAATGTTGAGACGTGAATTTTAACCTTTATGATGGACTAAATTATTAGAAAGTCTCCTAAAAATGAGTCTTTTATGGAGTCCTCTTCATGTGTATTGAAGAAGTAAAAACCATCACTATCATGCAATAAATCCATATGATCACCTATGGTGCTCATCAGTCAAGAGACAAACTCTCCCATCAAATCCAGAGTGTTTGATAGTTCTAGTCTTCAATGACATAGGAATTTATGGAGTTCACCAAAAAATCCCATGATTTCCTGATACACATTTATTTCATCCATTTACATAGTTTTTTCATACTGCAAAATATTCTTGTTCATTTTCTACTTGTGGAATAAATGTTATGGGGTCATATGCCACATCTAAAAAAAGAAAATTCAAGTGTATCCTTACCATAATTGACTTTTTATCCAAATAGAATGATGTTATATCTCACAAGGAGTTCATTATAAATGTTTTCATCAACTTCATGAATACCAATATCATCACTAGATTTGGTGTCCCTGGGGTAATATTGATAAAAATTAGCACCATTTTCTACTATTATAAGTTGAAAATCTTGTATATGTAGTATGAAATTAGGTCCAACCACTCATATCACTACCATATAGTGGAATATGTATAGACATTATTTTAAAAAACTCTCTCTAACATCCTTCAAAATATGGTGGACAAATACAAGAATCCATGGACAAATAATATTTTTCATAACTTGTGGGCTTATCTCACTATAACACATACTGCCACATAGGTGATCCCATATTAATTTGTGTAAGGGATAGATTCAATTCTTCCCATAAAGTTCCAGCTACTCTCACAATTTATTTCTATTTTTGATCTATTTTCTAAGGGTGAACAATTATAAAAATGTATGGAGGGGTTGGAAGGGATTGATAAGAAAATGTTGTGAAAAATATAGTACCTGTAAATCCATAAAAATCAGATTTTGAGGGAATTCAATAATAAAGTTATATTATACATATTCCTATAAGGAGAATTGTTTATTTTCCTTATAAATCTAGTGATACCTTGGAAGAAACCTCTAAAGTTCAAACGAGGGTGAGAAGTACCACACACCATACATGAGGTCTACTTGAATAGGGCATTTTCCCCAATAATTATAGATGGATAGTGCATTATTACATCCACCAATATAAGGTTTCTAATGGTGTGATTCACATAAATTCACATGGGGTTTATGTTAATTCTCAGATACATTATATTAAACGTTGAATCATTACATTAAACAGTCAATCATTACATCATCACTACAATATATTAAATTTAATGTCTTTTTATCCTGATAGAAAGAAATTAAAATATATATAACTAATGTTTTAGTAAAATGTAAATAAACTAAAAAACATCATTCTTATCGCATGAAGTCAAACTACATGATGTGTCCCCACTATATGAAACCCAACTATATAGTTAACATTCAACCCTATCATTCACTCTCATATGATTCGTGTGATCTTTGAATTACCTATTATTTTTTACATTGAGAATGAATCTTTTGATCTTAGAGGTTTTAGTTGATTACTCTAGTTAGAATAATTCAGATAAATCACATTCAATATTAGGGAGTCGAGAGCTATACATATAACTATTAATTGTATAGCATCAAGTCTATAATATAAGACTTAAAACTACTTAGAGTGATCCACCCTATTAGACCAAGCCTCATGAATATATGATCTATATCTATATATGGTTCCTTAGAATGTGGTTATTTATCCATAAACACATAATAGGATATAAAGAAATCCCCATACCTATAAAATAGCCTGAACAACATATGGGTTCCTTATAAGATCAACATGTGGATTGATTCTTAATTTCATAGGATATGTAGTGATGATTGGATCTCGTATCCTAGGTCTCACCAAAAGGGTCCATTACTCTCAATTAACCAATATAATAACCAAATCTATGTGGGAGTTATTTATGTATATTTTTTTATATCTATCAGTTTTCAATGAGGAAAATATTTCCCCATTCAACTAGTTCCCCCATTATAAGATGTTAAACATTATATTCAAGATCCTTATAATATGACCCCTAGACTATAAAACACATTTTCTCTCACTAAAAGACATTAAAATTAATATTTAAGGTCCTCAATACAGGACCCTAAATTGAAAAACACATTTTTCACTGTAATATGTTAAACTAAATAGTCATGGTACTCATCGTATGACCCTAAACTATAGAATACATTTTTCCCAACTATAAGATGTTAAACTCTATATTAAAGGTCCTCATCACATTACCCTAAACTACATAACACTTTTTTCCTTACTATAATTTGTTAAATTTTATATTCATGATCCTAAACTATAAAACACATTTTTCTTAACTACAAGATGTTGAACTTCATAGTTAAGGTCCCCATTGCATGACCTTAAAATAAAGAATGACTTTATCCTCACTATAATATGTTAAGATGGATATTAAAGGTCTTCATTGAATAAACCTAAATTGCAAACACTTTTTTACTCACTACAAGACACTAAACTTCATATTTAACATCCTCGTCGTATGACCATAAACTGCATAACACCTTTTCCCTCACTACAATACATTAAACACCATAATCAAGGTCCTCACCACATGAACCTAAAAAAGTAAAAAATTGTTTCCTCACTGTAAAGAATTAAAATATGGATTAAAGGTCCATATCACATGACCCTAAATTGTAGATCACCTTTTTATCATTTTTGATAATAAACATCATGATGTATTTTCTATTCGGTAAGACCTTAAACTGATTAAATAATCCTACCTCATATGACCTAATATTCTTACATAATATTCATATCCATATAGTATTCTCATCCATGGTTATATGGTAAAATAAAAACACCCCCTCTTCTATGTATGATTGGTATCTATGTAGGATTCTATAGCACATAATTAATCATCCATGAATCCATTCCCAAAATGATCCCATGCATATTGGATCTTTCCTAGATATTTCATATCTATGGTCACATTTTCCTTTATTGATGTCATGGTTTAATCAACCTATGACTATAGAAATTAACCATAAAAGTTTTTGAGTTCATTCCATTCATGTAGGGTATTTTCTAACAACCTCTTACACCATGACATTATTAGAACAATATGGGTATCGATTCTTGTTACAAAAAGATATGTTGTGATGTTTAGATCTCTTATCTTATGCCTAGACATAAATTTCAATAAAATATCACCCCATTTATATACCCAAATCTCTATGATGAATTTCAATTTTCCCCACTTTCAAGGGTTCTACCTAGGTGTTAGGTTTATTAGTTCATGATAGGCTCTCCTTCACAAATTGGACATTGAGATAAGGTCATTTCATCTTTCACATGATCTAGATTTTTGAAATATATCCTTATATGATGGTTATCATCATATGAACTTAAAATATTTAACACCAACATCTTAGATACATGATGATATACTTACTAATATATAGTCTATCCATAAAGACTTTAAACTAATTACAGTGGCCTATTCTATTGGACCTAACTTCCCTATATGAAATCATTGTCCATTTAAGGATTCGTGACATATGTGACTTGATTCTAGAAAAAATTTCCCCTTTTTCAATCAAAAAATAATGGTTTCATTTTTCTTAATTGAAAGGGGAAAGGTGTTTAGTTTTTATTTCCACAACATAAAAAAACATTATACTATAAATAATGAATTAATAATATAATATTGGTAAAATTACATTTAAAATGGAAATATTAAATAAAAACACATTATCAAAAAGATAGAACATACATTGAGAAATTTGGGTTTTTCTTAGAGGATTCCATATAAAGGAAGGGTTTAGGATAATATCTTGTGACTAGAAGCTTATGAGGTTTAAAGGTGATGATAGAGGAAGGAAATGGGGTATATTTTCTATAGAATACTTAAGTTTTAATGTGTTATTGAATGGGTTGTGATAGGCCCTTTAAAAGGTGAAAAAGATAGGCATTTTCATAAAATATATAGTTAGGTAAGTGGTGGGAATGGAATCATGTTCTTGTTAGGTAGGTTTGATGAGTATAGTGTATAAATGGTAGGTGATACATGTGGTTATGAATTTCATACCAAAAAAGGATTTATAGAAGGTGTTTGTGACATTTTAATTAATAAAAAATTGAGATACCTCATTGTCACGACCCATCCTTGGGTCCCGTGTCGTGACTACCCCAAGCCCGCCTTCCATAGGCCATGGGCTGGCGACTAGCACTAAAAGTTTAAATCCCGATAAAAGGGAAGGCATTGCCTTTATATAAGTAAACAACACAATAGAGTACTCAAGCTGAAGTAAACACTAAGTTAATTGAGAACAAAATTAAGTGCTGGAAATTAAATGGGCCAGAATAAAAACCCAACTGAAAGTATAGTACAACAGTAAAGAAAGAACATCTGTAGTAAAGTAAACCAGTAACCACTGAGTCATCCTATGGATATCCCACTTGATGGGTGGGTACAAATGTTCTCCTCAGCTCCTCGGGTCCGGCCGTCCGGTCCGTGTACGTTCCGCCAAGTGGTCCACCTCTAGGTACCGTCCTGCTCTACAAGACTCTACCTCGATCAGTGTTGTCTGTCATCTGCATCCAACACAACGTAGTGTGGGCACAGCCTGTGCAGGGGTGAGTATACGATACTCAGTAGGGACCTCGAGACTCCCGAAGGTCTCCCAGAATCCACAAAGGATATACCACAAAGGAAAGATATGAACACGAAGTATCAACCAACTCTACTTAGGTATATTCCCATACATATACCTAAGTCATCAATTCCATTTCGGATCCAACTCAAGAGCTCAGGTACAACCCAGTCTACACAGGAAAGGACAACCCAGTTCACACAGGAAAGTAAGTCAATCATATCGATGATATTGATTGAAAGTCAAGACCCAACTCACAAAGGTATACTACTCACAAAGAGGGGTGGAGATGATAGATGTAGCCTCTAAATCATCTTCCCTGCTGAACCCACGTAGGATCCAAGTACATAAGTTTTCATTGACGAACCCACTTAGGATCCTAGTACAGTAACCATCGCTGTTGAACCCACGTAGGATCCAAGTACAGTAGTCATCGTTTCCGAACCCACGGAGGATCCATGTATAGTCATCCTCACTGCCGAACGCACGTAGGATCCAAGTATAGTCGTCATCGTCGTCGTAGTCGCAGCTAACTCTAGGGTTCCCGCACACAGCACGCTCGATTCCGGGAGGGTCTTCTCCACGAGCCAAGGGGGTCAATTCATCAAATGTCACGAAGTCTAGCATTGCTGTATCCCAAAGTTCCATCTTGTCAATAATAAGTCAACGCAACAGACGGCGCGTCAATCGGATGCCCAGTCTGAGAGATATTGGCTTTTCCGTCCCAGGGGTCCAGTAAGAAATATGCTCGTTTCTAACCCAGACGATATCCAAATTCATCTGAAACTCACTTAGAGTATCGTAAAAGGATCGTCTCAAAGAATGAGTCCTAGTTCCATAGATGGCACGTCGATCGGATGCGTAGTCCTTAAGTTATTCACGTTTAAGTGAATAACGGGCCTGACCCGTTTAGCCTAGTGGGCCGAGGGGTCGGATTGACCCAGTTTGATGGGTCCGACCCCGCATTGGTGTCGGACTGGTTCTAAAAAAATACTCAACTCGGCCCGAAGGGATGCAGCCCAGCCAGAAGTGGCGTGGCCTAGCCCGGCGGGGTGCGGCCCGGCCCAGCGGGGCGCAGCCCGGCCCGGCTCAGCCTGGCTTTGCGTGGCCCGGCTGGCCGAGCAGCTCGGTTGGCTGGCTGAGCGGCTCGGTCGGCTGGCCGAGCAGATTGGTCGAAGCCGATCGGGTTTCAAGCCCCCCCCCCCCCCCCGCCCAGTTTTCCGCACCAGCGGTGATAGGCGTCGCCGCCCTTCCCCAAACCGGCCGGTATTCTGCACTCATGGCCCGAATGGGTAGGCCATCGATCCTCCAGCACGGCACCCTCCTGGCACCGCAGTCCAGCTCTGCCCGGCTGGCCGACAGGCCGGCTGGTTCTTCCGCCGAAGCGGCCCGTGTAGCGGGTCGTGGTTCTTCCCACACAACTAGCGCGACGGTGCTGGTCTCCTTTGTCGCGTTCCCGGAATGGCGCAACGGCGTCGTGCCTTTTCCGCCTTTGCTTACCAATTCTAAATAAAATAAACAAGTTAAACGGAGGGTCATCGGTCCGTGTTCGTTCGGCCCGCGCTTTCCGCATAAAGAGATAGCAAATGGCCGAGTTAAACAAGATTCTCAATGAAAAACCCAATCACAATTTTAATCCATTAAAAATGAACTTAACCCCTACCTCGATAATCTATTTCGAACGTCGGCGTCGTGGTTGACGGCTTCGCGAGATGAGGTTCCGTAAGCGACAACAGAGAGCGCCCGAGGAGGATGCGACGTCTCATCTTTTGTCACCGAGAGAAGATTATAAGGTGAGACATCGTTGGAGAGATCCCGCATCGATATCTCCTCCCTTGTCATGAAGGAAGAAGGGAATGGAGAATCCGGGGTCACCAAGTTGAAGTTCTTCATCAGAGAGTTATAATTATTAAACAAAAGGAGATGAAGTATTCTTCAAAAATCTAGAGATATCTCCCCAAAATCTCAACACAACAAGCCCAACCAAAAATAAAATAAGGCTTCTCCTTATTTTATTAAATCATTCCATGCATTCAAATTTACAAAATTCAAATTCCGATTGACTTAATTAATTAAACCATGAGTTGTCAAATTAATGAAGTGATACGTTGGCAAGTTTTAATGAGGGAGAGAGGGGAGAGGAAGAGTTACTCAAATAAATTCAAGGGAGGTGTCAACATTAAACAAATGAGTTTAATGGGAGGTTTTAGGGGTTTTAGGGAATGTGTACGGTTGGGGCTCATGTGGGCCCCACATCAAAAATACCCTCACATGGGTAGTTAGGGGCCCACCCCAACTCCCCCATGTAGGATATAACCACTTAGATATCGAATAAAAATTGTTCCACACATTTATTCACTTATTATTTAATCAACAATTTTTAACTTCTCCTCCCACACAAACATAACTATGGTAAAGGTTCTCTTAAGCAATTACTAGCGTTGTGAATTCATAGGTTCCCTTGGATTTCAATTCCGATCACTGGTTCAAAAGATAGAAAAACTCACTCGTTCGTTTACTTAACATACCCAAGCTAAACTTCAGAAATTGATTCTGGGCACATCGGGCCTCGAAATCAAGTGTCGTCTGAAGCCACATACTTGTAAAATTCCAAATTATTTAAGAAAAAAAATTCCTTAAAATTTCCGGGTCTTCACATTACTCCCACCATAGGGATTTACATCCCCATGATGCTACATCATAAACTAGGGAAACAAAAGTGGGTATTGTTCACACATATGAGCCTCCCACTCCCATGTGCTCTCCTAGAGGTTCCCGTGCTGCCAACGAATGTGCACCAGAGGAATTGACCATCCACATAGGACCTGCTTCTATCGATCCTCGATCTCCATCGGGACTTTCACAAATGTCACCTCGTCATCGATGTCCAGCTCCCTGTGATCAATGATATGCGTCGGGTCGTGCATGTATCTCCTCAGCTGAGATACCTGGAAGACATCGTGCACTCAGTGCAACTGAGGTGGAAGGGCCAGGTGATAAGCCACCTCGCCTACCCTGATGAGAACCTGGAATGGTCTGATGAAGCGCGGAGATAACTTGACACCCCGACCAAATCTCCGTAATCCACATCGATGTGAGACCCGTAAGAAAACATGGTATCCATCCTCGAACTCCAGTGGTCTCCGCCTCCTATCAGCATAGGACTTTTGTCTGCTTTGTGCAGTCTTCATCTGCTCCTGGATGATCTACACCTTCTCTGTCCTAGCCAGAACTATCTCTAGTCCTACAAGTGATGACTCCCCAGGGTCAGTCCAGCACAGAGGTGATATGCATGGTCGGCCATACAGTTCTTCATATGGTGTCATCCCAATGGTGGAGTGGTAGCTGTTGTTGTACACAAACCCCACCAAGGGTAGGTGATCCTCCCAGCTATGACCAAAGTCAAGGAAACATGCACGGAGCATGTCCTCAAGTGTCTGAATGGTCCTCTCCTTCTAGACATCTGTTCGAGGATGAAAGGCGGCGCTCAGGCGTAGCTGCATCCCAAAAGCCTCCTACAACCCCTTACAAAGCTGGGAAGTATAGCGAGTATCTCGATCGGAGACGATAGATGATGGAACACCATGAAGTCATACAATCTCCTGAATTTAGATGCATCCCAATCTCTCCACTGAGTACATCTCTCTAATCGGTAGGATGTGGGATGACTTGGTGAGTCGGTCGACAATCACCTAGATGGAGTCATGAACTCTAGAAGTACAAGGGATCCCTGTCACAAAATCCATGGATATCCCATCCCACTTATACTCCGGGACCTCTAAGGGCTGCACCAAGACCGCCCAAACCTGGTGCTCCACCTTCACCTACTGGCAGGTGAGGCATCTTGAAACGAACTCTGCCACAGCCTTATTCATACCTAACCACCAGTGATGTCATCTGAGATCCTGGTACATCTTCTCCACTCTTGGATGTACCATAATAGGGGAAGTGTGAAACTCCCTTAGTACTTCCTCTTGAAGTGAAACTGGTACCATGGTACGTCCCCTGATGAAGATGACATGCTCTCTTCCTACAAAAAATCCATTAGGTGCATGTCATGTGGATATCTTTGCACGTCACGTCTCACATTCAACGTCCCCACGTTGTGACTCTCTGACCCGCTGAAGTAGGTGAGGAGTGACTATGAGAAACTATAGAAAGGCTACTCCATCTCTATCCATGAAGGATAACTGCAATTCACCTAGTTGCTCTGTCGCCTCTCCAAGTAGCTGAATGCCTGATCTCCTGCTGAGAGCATCAGCTACTACGTTCCCCTTCCCAGGAGTATAGACTATCTCAAAGTCATAGTTTTGGAGGAACTCAATCCATCGCCACTGTCTCAGGTTCAGGTCCTTCTATGAGAAGATGTACCTGAGACTCTGGTGGTTATAGTAGACTATAAAGCGCTCGCCCATCAGATAGTGTCGCCACATCTTCAAGGTGAAGACCACTGCTGCTAACTCCAGGTCATTGGTAGCATAGTTTTGCTCATGCTGCCTCAACTGTCGTGAACCATAAGAGATCACTGCCTACTCCTATATCAGGACACACCTGAGTCTGGTCCCTAATGCATCGCAGTAAACTAGGTACCCTATGCCCTCCTCTGATATCCTCAAGATGGGCGCATTTTTCAATCTCTATCTTAGCTCATGGAAGCTCTGCTGAAAACTATGTGACCATACGAACGGTTTCCCCTTCTTTGTCAAAGCTAAAAGTGGTGTTGAAACTCTAGAGAAGTCTGGCACAAATCTCCGATAGTACCTAGACAAACCTAAGAAACTATGCACCTCTGTTACACTCATGGGTGGCTCCCAAGAAAGTACTTCCTCAATCATCGCAGGATCCACAACAACTCCCACCTCAGAGATGACGTGCCCCAAGAAGTGGAATTCTCGAATCCAGAACTGACACTTCAAGAGATTACCATAAATTTGGTTCTCTTGGAGTGTGTCCAGTACAACTCACAAGTGGTAGGTGTGCTCCTCCTCAGTAGTCGAGTAAATCAGTATGTCGTCGATGAAGACTATGACAAATCGGTCAAGGTAAGGCTGTAAGATCTTGTTCATGAGACTCATGAACACTGTTAGAGCATTGGTTATGCCAAAAGACATAACCAAGAACTCATAGTGTCCATACCGACACCTGAAGGCTGTCTTCTGCACATCCTCATCTCGAACTCTGAGCTGATGATAGCATGACCCGAGGTCTATCTTCGAGAACCATCGTGCTCCCTTGAGCTGATAAAAGAGGTCGTCAATCCTTGGGAGTGGATACTTGATTTTACGGTCACCTGATTCAGGCGACAGTAGTCGACACATAGTCGTAAGCTCTCATCCGCCTTCTTGGTGAATAAAATCAGAGAAGCCTAGGGTGAAACATTGGGTCAGATGATTCCCTTGCCCTATAAGTCCTCCAATTATACCCGTAGCTCACGAAGATCAGCAGGAGCCATCTGATATGCTGGAGTAGATATTGGGGTTGTATCGGGGTATAGTTCTATGTAAAAGTCTACCTCTCTGTGAGGAGGTAGTCCTGGAACGTCATCAAGGAAAACGCCCGCAAACTGATCCTCCACAACAGGAAAACTCAGACTTCGCACATCAATCACTCCGAGAATGAGACTAGCCAACTGATGTGTGATCAGCTACCCTCTCCTCTACGTAAGTCCATCCTATACTGCAAAGTCTCCCTTCTCGCCGGTGAAGGTGAACCTGCTCCCATATGTGCAGACACACTGCACTTTGCACCTAATACAGTCAATCT
This sequence comes from Viscum album, assembly GCA_963277665.1. Taxonomy (NCBI): domain Eukaryota; kingdom Viridiplantae; phylum Streptophyta; class Magnoliopsida; order Santalales; family Viscaceae; genus Viscum; species Viscum album. The sequence goes on along the minus strand of OY728146.1, from coordinate 192,985,866 downwards.
GGACATGGACTGTAGATAACCAGTCCATACCCAATATGATGTCGTAAGGCCTCGACGTCATTATAAGAAGATCCCAGCTGTAGCTCTCACCTCCTAGAGTAAGCTCAAACTGTCGGCACCAGTGTGTAATCATCGAGTCTACTCCCGTAGGAGTCTCTAGCCATAAGGATCGATCCAACGGCTCCGTAGGAATCTCCGAGCTCCGATCAAGGGCAGGGGAAATGAAAGAATGACTCGCTCCTCTGTATATAAGAACTGCTGCAAGGGTGGAGTAGACACAGATAGTACCTCGAATCATATCAGGTGCACCATGGTCGTAAGCCTCCACTGCCTGAAGCTGAGCCTGTCTTTGTTCTCCAGCTCCCTGTGGTTGGGGTGGACCTCCTGGTAGGGGTGGGGGTAAAGCCTCAAAGCGTCGCCCACCACCCGCTGCTTGGCCAGCTCCTATGCCTCATCCACGTTCTCCCTACAAACCGCAATGATTGAACCTCTACCTCTTCCTAGTTGGTCCCTCAACCGTCTGATACTCCTCTACATGGTGGGTCAGGTAGTCACGAGCCATGTGGCCCTACCTGCCGCATGCATAGCACTACCTGCCTCTCGTATGACTGGATCTGCTGTATGTGCCTTGCACCTCCGACCAGTATCCTAAGGTCTCCCACCTCATTCCCCGGTCCACTTGGACCTCTGTGACATCTGTCTACTATCGGCTACAGAAGACTCCTCTACGTGTCGCCCTACGGTAGGCCTCGTTTCTGGAGTAGGCTCAGCAAGGAATCTCTCCACAAGAAGGGCTCGCTCCAGTACTCCTGCCTGTGTCGGAATGCGGAGGGAGATCATCGAATCCCTGATCACATGCCTCAGTCCCTGCTCAAAGGTCTGGGCCTGGAATAATGGGTCTCGTACCGTGTATGTGGAGTAGCGCGAGAGGTCAGTAAATCTCATCAAGTACTGGGCTACTGCCATGCTGCCCTGCCGCAGCTGTAGTAACTCCTGGATACGCACCACACGGAGGGTGGCTGGAATGAACTCCGAGCGGAAGAGGCTCTCGAATTCTATCCAAAGTAGAGATTCCTCTTCATGCACCTGGAGCATCAGGATCCAACATCTACCTGCTACTTCATGCAGGAGACTCGCGAAAAGGATCACCATAAGATCTGCTAGTGTACCTACCAATCTGAAGAGTCATACAATAGCCTCCATCCAATCCTCGGCTTCCTGAGGGTCCGTCTCTCCGTGGAACCTGGGCAGCCTCTATCACTGAAACTCATGCAGCGCACTCAGGTAGCGTGCACTCTCCGCTATTGGGGCTGGTGGTATCGGTGGCCCAGCGGGTAGAGGTACCGCTGGTGCCTCCGCTGTAATGGGGCCCTGCACCGAGGCCTCGTTGCTCGGTGGTTTTCCATCTCGCACGTAACTGGAAACCCTAGCTAGCTGCCCTCGTGGGGCCATCTTGAAAAGAAATAGGTGCGCCACGGTTAATACGGTATACCTAGTGAGCTGACACAATGTAATCACTAAGAAAACTTTTGAAACACACATGCAATCAATGTTTCCGTGCACTGAGTCGGAAATCAGAAGTAAAGGTCCTGGTGTATGGATACGTCTGCCGCCGCACCAACACTAGACTCCCTAGACTAATAACCACACTCAATACCCATAAAAATATTTCATCACATTAAGAAATTATCAGAGTCCTATGTTCTGCAGTAGAACTGACTCCTCTGATACCAATTTGTCACGACCCGTCCTCAGGGCCCGTGACGTGACTACCCCAAGCCCGCCTTCCATAGGCCAGGGGCTGGTGACTAGAACCAAAGGTGTAAATCCTGATAAAAGGGAAGGAATTACATTTTTATAAGTAAAAAACACAACAGAGTATGCAAGATGAAGTAAAAACTAAGTAAAATGAGAAAAAAAGTATGTGATAGAAAGTAAATGGGCCAGAATACAAACCCTACTGAAAGTACAGTACAACAGCAAAGAAAGAACAGCTGCAGTAAAGTAAACCAGCAACCACTGAGTCATCCTCCAGATATCCCACCTGAAGGGTGGATACAAATGGTCTCCTCAGCTCCTCGAGTCTGGCCGTCTGCTCTGTGTATGTTCCTCCAAGTGGTCCACCTCCAAGTACCGTCCCGAACCATAAGACTCCACATTGATCGGTGTTGTTTTTCGTCTGCATCCAACACAACATAGTGCGGGCATAGCCCATGCAGGGGTGAGTATACGATACTCAGTAGGGACCCCGAGACTCCTGAAGGTCTCTGAGAATCCACAAAGGATATACCACAATGGAAAGATATAAACACAAAGTATCAACCAACTATACTTAGGTATATGCCCATACATATACCTAAGTCATCAATTCCAGTTCGGCTCCAACTCAAGATCTCAAGTACAACCCAGTCCACACAGGAAAGCACAACCCAATCTACACAGGAAAGTAAGTAAATCAAATCGATGATATTGGTTGAAATTCAAGACTCAACTCACATATGTATAATACTCACGAAGTGGGGTGGAGATGATAGATTTAGCCTCTAAGTCATCTTCCCTGCCGAACCCACGTAGGATCCAAGTACAGAAGTTGTCACTGCCGAACCCACATAGGATCCTAATACAGTAACCATCATTGTCGAACCTACATAGGATCCAAGTACAGTCTTCATTGCTATCGAACCCACAGAGGATCCAAGTACAGTCATCCTCGCTGTCGAACCCATGTCGAATCCAAGTATATTCGTCATCGTTGTCGCAGTCACAGCCAGCTCTAGGGTTCCCGCACACAGCACGCTCAATTCTGGGAGGGTCCACTCCATGATCCAAGGGTGATCAATACATCAACTATCACGAAGTCTAACGTTGATGTATCCAAAAGTTCTGTCTCATCAATAGGAACTCAAAGCAATAGACGGCGCGTCAATCGGACGCCCAGTCTAAGAGATATTGGTTTTTTCGTCCCAGGGGCCCAGTTAGAAATACTGTCATTTCTAACCTGGATGATATCCAAATTCATCCAATACTCACTTAGTGTATCTCAAAAGTACTTTTTCATCGAAAGAGTACCAGTTTCACAGATGGCGCGTCGATCGAATGCGCGGTCCTTAAGTTATTCATGTTTAATTGAATAACAGGCCCAGCCCGTTTTGCCCAGTGGGCCGACGGGTCAGATTGACCCAGTTTGACGGGTCCGACCCAGCAGGGGTGTCGGACTGGTCTGAAGAAAATACTCAACTCGGACCAAAGGGACGCGGCACGACCCAAAGTAGTGCGGCCCGACCCAACGGGGCACGGGGCCCGGCTGGCTCGGCCGGCTAGTCGAGCGGGTTACAAGGGGGGGTCTGGTTTTCCGCACCGGCGGTGCCTCCCTTCCCCAAACCGGCCGGCTAGACCGGCCGGTCTTCTGTACTCGCGGGCCGCCGATCCTCCAGCGCGGCGCCCTCCTGGCACCGCGACTCCTCTTTGCCCGACCGGCCAACGGTCCAGCCGGTTCTTCGGCCGAAGCGGCCCGTGTAGCAGGTCGTGGTTCTTCCTGCACAACCGGCGTGATGGTGCCATCCTCCTTTGTCTCATTCCTGGCATGGCACAATGGCGTTGTGCCTCCTCTACCTTTTCTTTCCTATTCTAAATAAAACAAAAAGTTCAACGGAGGGTCATCAGTCCGTGTTCGTTCGGCTCGCTCCCTCCGCGTAAAGAGATAGCAAATTTCCAAGGTAAACAAGATTCTCAAGGAAAAACCAAAGCATAATTTTAATCCATTAAATTTAAAATTAACCCCTACCTCGATAATCGATGTTGAACGTCGGCGTCGCAGTTGACAGCGTCGCGAGATGGCGTTCTGTAAGCGACGACGGAGAGCACCCGAGGAGGAAGCGGCGTCTCCTCTTTTGTCACGGAGAGAAGATTATAAGGTGAGACGTCGTTGGTGAGATCCCACATCGGTGTCTCCTCCCTTATTGCGGAGGAATAAGGGAATGGAGAATCCGGGGTCACTGAGTCGAAGTTCTTCATCGGAGAGTTGGCGTTCTTCAACAAAGGAGATGAGGCGTTCTTCAAAACTCTCGAGCTCTCTCCCCAAAATCTAAACACAACAAGCCCAACCAAAAATAAAATATGGATTCTCCTTATTTTATTAAATCATGTCATGCATTAAAATTTACAAAATTCAAAATCCAATTCATTTAATTAATTAAATCATGAGTTTTCTAATTAATTAAGTGATAGGTTGGAAATTTTTAATGAGGGAGAGAGGGGAGAGGAAGAGTTACTCAATTAAATTCAAGGGAGGTTTCAACATTAAACAATGGATTTTAATGGGAAGTTTAAGGGGTTTTAGGGAATGTGAAGGGTTGGGGTTTGTGTGGGCCTCACCTCACAAATACCCTCATGTGGGTAGTTAGGGGCCCACCCCAACTCCCCCATGTAGGATATAACCACTTAGATATAGAACAAAAATTGTTCCACATTTTTATTCACTTCTTATTTAATCCAAAAATTTTAACTTCTCCTCCCACACAAACACAACTATGGTAAAGGTTCCCTTAATAAATTAGCAGCATTGTAAATTCATTGGTGCCCTCGGATTTCAATTCCGAGCACCGGTTCAAAAGATAGAAAAACTCGCTCTTTCGTTTAATGGACGTACCTGAGCTAAACTTTGGAAATTGATTTCGAGCACACCGGGCCTCGGAATCAAGTACCGCCAGAAGCCACAAACTCTTAAAATTAAAAATTATTTATGAAAAAAAATTCCTTGAAATTTCCTGGTCTTTACACACATTTACCCATTTTACACTTATTAATATTGATTAAAATTTAACAATGGTAATTATTTTATTACTAAAAATATAATATGACCCTTATTACCAAAATTAAACATGGTGAAACAAAAATTTTGATCCATTTAACCTTATTTCATTTCTAAATATGATAAAATTAACTTTAAAATTAAAATATAAAATATAGGAAAGTTCTTTTAGAAAAATAACTTTATTTATATTTATTTTTTTATTCATATTTCCTATTAATTATTAACTGAATGGGTGTTTTTATATTTTTTTATGTTTTTAAAAATAATATTCAGGTCATTTTATAAAGTATATTAATATAATTTTTTATGATAAAAATATATATAACTCCTATAAAAATAATTCTTTGAAAATAATTATTTTACTTTTAATGTGGTAGTTAATAATTATCCAAAGAAATTTATTTTCGATGAATAAAAACAATATTATCATAGTAACATAATCTAGACCCACTAATTCTATATATAAAGTCAATTTTATCAAATTAAATTAATATATATAGGAATAATTAATTTTAATATTTGTGCACATAAAACCAATTTTTCCAAAAAAAATCCAAAAAATCATCTATAGCTAATATTTTGATGAAGAATTCAAAAATGATGTTTATTTTGTTAAAAAATATATAATATTAAGAAATTAAAATTTTAAATATACTCATTAATAATGTCTATTTAGAGTTTTATAATCCAGGATATGGTGTTTACCTATTATAGTATGGTCTCAAATATTAAATTCCCCCAAAATAATTTTTTCCTTGAAATTGCGGTATATATGAGTTATTGAATGAATGTTAATATTACTTCCTCATATATTTTTTAGGATCCTAGGTTTACTCTTATAATTTGTTATTTCTCCAATGGAATTTCACTAATCATGTTTTTTTATGCAATACTTAAATGAGAGAGAATTTATTGGATCTTGTGTGTATTTCCTTAGTAATGAAATATAGATGACATCATTTACTTTCTAAAGGTTAGGTGGAACATCCAATCAGTAAGCTACAACTCTAATTCATTCTAGTGTTTCAAAAGTTACAATGTACATAGGGATTAACTTCACCCTTTTACCAAATCATACAACTCTCTTCCATGGTGAAACCATAATGAATACATGATCCCCAAATTGAAATTCCATGTATTTCCTTAGATTTTTGGTATAATTTTTTTTATGATATGGGAAGATTTAATATGATCCTTAATATTATGTACATTAATAGTTTTTTCTCCACATGCTCTGGACCAAATAACTTTTTTCCCCAATATCTTCCCAACATATTGGAGTATAACCCATTTTCCCATAAAATAATTCATATGGTGCTATTATAAGCTCAAATTTAAGCTATTATTCTTTAAAATTTACACTAATGGTATATATTGATATTAAGTACCTTGAAATTCAAGATAACATAATCTCAGCATGTCTTCCAAAGTTCAGATAGTCCTTTTAGACTACCCATCGGTCTGGGGATAATAAGAAGCACATAAATGTATCTCGGTATCAAGAACCATTTAAATACTCTTCTAGAATTTTCATGTGAATCTAGGGTCATGATCAGATACAATCGATAGAGGTTCCCCATAAATCCTTAGGATTTAATTGATATAGAGTGGGAAAGTCACTCAAGGGGTATATCTTCTCTTATCACTAAGAAATAAGAATACATTGTAATATGACCAACATTAACCAATGTAGCATTGTTTTTCCCTATATTCTTCGATATTATAGTGAAAAGTACATTTTAACGTTATCCCACCTCTATATAGGTAGAGGTAGAGGTGGTATTACTCCCTTAGGATATTTTCTTTTAGCCTTTAACTTCTATAATACTAAGTATATAGACACATAATATATAATTTCCTACTTCATACCATCCCAATATAAATTTTCTCTTAAATACATACATATATTTATGATACTGATGTGTATATAGAAATTTGAGATATATTCTTCATTTAGCTCCTAACTTTTGAATACTTATAAAGAAGGAACACATAACATCTTACCAAACTTTAAAAATCCATCTTTATAGATAAATTCTATCAATTGACCATCATTTATGGATTAAATATTCATTTTTAAGTTCTCATCATCCTACTTGGACTACACTATCTTTTTTAGAAAGGATAGTTTAGCAATTTCATGGAAAATTAATGATGCCTCCCCTTTCCTAGAAATTACCATATCAATCTTTGTTGGATCTATGTATATAGGAATCTTTTTAATCCTCATAATTGTCATAAATCCATGTTCCCTCCTACTCAATACATCAACCACCTTGTTTTCATTTCAATGGTGGTAGTTTATAGAGAAATAATAGTCCTTAAGTAGTTCCAACCACATTATTTTCCACATGTTCACCTCATTTTGAGATAATATATACTTAAAACTCTTATTTTCTATATATATATCACAAATTTTTCCATAGAGATAGTGTCTCTATATTTTCAAATAAAGGATTATGGATTCCAGCTCAAGTTCATGATAAGGATAGTTTTTTTCATGGATTTTCAATTTCCTTCATTTATAGGAAATCACTCTATCATACTACACAAGGATACATCCAATTCCTTTATTTAATGTATCTCTATATATTACAAATACTTCCTTACCTAATGGTAGATTTAACACTATTTCATTAATTAGTCTATAGGATTTAATAGTATATCAAGGGATATAAGAGGGGTTCAATTGTAGTTTATAAAACTTAAACTGACTAAAATTCCAAACCTATTATAGGTATTTATCAACCACATATATTATCTGATATCATATTTTACTAATCATACATATGGTATGTTCGGTGAATCAATGTTTACAACAGATTATAAAAAAATTCTATATACCAGTATGGTAAAAAAAATAACTTGTCAAAACAATCAAGAAAAAAATGTAGCTTAATAAAAAAGTAAGATCAAATTGCTAAAAAAACATTATAAAATATTTTTACTCTTTAACCAAAATGGTTATGGAATTCAAAAAACTTGACTTTGGGTATCCACAGTTTTCAACCTAACCATAAGTTCTATCATTCTATAGAAAATAATTCCTGAATCACAAAGATTAGAGTCAGTATAGTCTCCATATCCTTGTAAGACCTTAATAAACCTAATCAGAATCGTCAATATTTTTATTCCCAAAATTCCTCAGTCTAAAACCAAATCATACACAATAAAAAATAAAAATTTGATAAGGAATTTACAATCCTCACTCGGATTCCTTAGAACAAAAAACTCTCTAAAAATTTAGAAAGTGGGAGTAATGAGATGTAGCAGTAGAGAAAACTTTGGTTAGATTGATCTAAAGAATCATCAAGTCCTAAATCCTCAAATACACCTCTATTTATAGGCATAGTCCCAATGGTCATACTCTGTGACTCTTGGAGTTGGTTACAATAGCCTCAGATGAGATCTACCTTAACATCTCAACATGTTCTTTACATATCTACCTGATTCCATTTTGATAGTATCATCACAATCTTATAAAATTATTCTATATGATAGAAATGATTCTAACCATCTTATTATAAACTTTCATTTTATGATGGAATTAATTCTATTTAATCCAAAGGATCACAATATGTTAGTCTGATAGATAAGACTTGGTTAGCTTGATGGACTATACTTTCTCAGTCTGATAGACTAAACTCTATCAAACTAATGAAATAAATTCATTCAGACTAATGAACTAAAGTCAGTAAAACTAATTAAATAAATTTAGTCAAACTGATTAACTTAATATTGATGGAAAAAACTCATTCACATTGATAAACTAAACTTAGTCACATTGATAGACTAAACTCATTCACAATTATAGACTAAACATAGTCATACTGTTAGACTGAACATTTTCATATCTATAGACTAAACTCAATCACACTGATAGACTAAACTCAATCACACTGATATACTAAACTTTTTCTTACTCATAGGCTAAACATTTTCCATCTGATGGATTGGATTTTTTCAATCTGATGGACTAGACTTAGTTAATCTGATAGGTCATACTTTAGTTAGTTTGATAGACTATAAATTGTGTGTAAGTTTTATATTCATCAATTTAGAAATCTTTTTTCATATATTAAAATAAATGGTTTTCAACACAAACATTCTAAACAACTGGGAAAATATAATGATATTAAAACATATATTTTTTAAGAAACTGTGATGTGATTTTTAAAACTAAGGATAGAAAGTATAAAAATTACAACTTTCGATCCAACACGATATCCTCTTCAAATCTTCAAAACTTCCCTCACATTCTCATGACCATGTGAATTTAACCTCTTGGTTTTTTAACTTGGTTAAGGGGTTGTATAATTAGGTAAAATATTGAAAAACCCACAATTGTAACTTATTAATCCTAGAAAACTTCATATCTCAGTTATTTTCATCAATGTAGGTAATTCTTTAACTAACTTTTTATTTGAAGTGTCAATATATATTTCATCCTTGGAGGCAATGTGGAATAGAAAATGAAATTTATTGAGACAAAATTCACACTTACTATATTTACCATATAAATCCATTTTTTAAGGGTCCCTATAATTATTTGTAAAAAAATCTCATTCACTTCATAGATCTTAGATTATATCAATATATCATCAGTGGAAACCACCAAAAAGTTGTCAAGATAATAATTGAATACTATATTTATTATAACCATAAATACATAGGTTTCATTAGTAAATCCAAAAGAAATTACTATAAACACATAATTTTTATACCTTGATTAGAATGGTGTCTTCAATATATCATCCTTATTCACCCTTAACTGATGATAACCAGAGAAAAGATTGATCTATGAAAAATATTGTGATCATTGGTGTTGATAAAATAAGGCATCAATTCATGGTAAAGGATATTTATACTTAATATTAATTTCATTTATCTCCCTATAATCAATGCATTGTCTTAAGTACCCATCCTTTTTTCATGAATAAAGAAAAGGCTCTCCACATTGAAACACTAGGATATATAAATCCCTTACCACTAAAATCCTAAAGACATTTATTAATCTCCACTAACTACATTGGTTTTATTCTATGAGGAATTCTGGATATATTCCTTATATCAAGAATAAGATCAACAAATAACTCAACTTAACGCTCTAGTGGAAAACTGGTAAATTCTTATAGAAAAACATCAACAAATTTTTGTAACATAGGTGCATCCTCTATTATTAGGTCATCTTCCCTATCTATAAATTTCACATGATATTCCTTTACTCACAAAGTCTCATTAATGAGATCTACTTAGGGAGGATTTATATATGATTTAGATGATGAAATTTCCCCACTAAAGAAAATATATTCCATCTCACCATTGTGAATCATAATATCTTTCTCTTCATAATAAATTTTTATATTATACTTTCAAATCCAATCCATACCAAGGATCATATCAAAGTCAACCATAGTTATAATAACCATTTTTTCAAGTAGGGTATGACCATGCATCATAATCATAACTGAATAGTGCATATTTCTTGCAATTAGAATCTCACTTAGTGTCTTAATTGATAATTCCTATACTCAGGTTCTTGAAAAATATCTATTTTATTTGGAAAACATAGAAGATATAAAAGAGTTTTAAGATTGAAAAACAATTAAAACATTATCTAACTTTTAAGAAATGATCAAAGTACCTTCCACTATGTCATTAGAAACTTCAACTTAAATAGTGTTAATCGCATAAGAATTTATCCCTTGTCCTTTTCTGAGGTATATTCCCTTGATGTTTGGGGAAATAGTTTTCTTAATTTTAATTCTCTTTATAGTTAAATCCTTGAACATCAATGGATTATTCTTAACCTTGGATTCATAATATTTACGGATTTTTTCTCTATAATTATAAAAAACTCTAATTAATTTCTTATAATCCCTATGGTATTTATTCCCATACATATCACATATGGTAACTCCCATCCTTCCTTAATTCCCCTTTTCCATATTTTTCTTCCCATTATAATCAATTGGCTTCTTCTTCTCCTGATTTCCCTTGAATATATACATCCTAAATAATTCTTTTTCTATCTTAATGGTTCTTGGAACTATATCCTCATATGACAAAAATGTATGAGAAAACAATGGCCTTGGAAGAACTCACTTTAAATCATCAAATAAATGATAAATATTACATTATATTCTACTTATATATTCTATTCTATGTCTAACCAACCTTTCAAAATTATACTCATACTAAAAAACATTTTCCACCTCCTTATATCTAAGATTGAGGAATGTTTTTTCAATTTCTTCTATTTACTCAAGAGGAAAGTATTTTTCATATAATAACTCCTTGAAAGTTCCAAATTCCATGCAATTGATATAATATTTTTATTTAGTGTTTTGAATTATCAACCACCATTTTTTCATCTACCTTTAGAAAATAGACCTCCATGATGAATTTTTCCTTTTCACTACCACCTATAGTGAGGAAGACCATCTATGGAGAATTAATCTATTTTTCAACTAATGATGTATTAGTAATTACACTAAATGATTGAGGTTGTTTTTATATTAAGTTGTTCATTATATTAATTTCATATTTTGGATCATCAAGTCACTCTATACAGGTGATATTATTTTTTATAACATGCGTATAATTCCTTTATATAGTTAAAAACTAATTATCCTCAACTATAGATTCATTAACTTGTTTTAGGGGAATAACTTTATATTGAATGAGTGTTAATAAGGTTATAATTCCTCTTGTTAGTCACTTTCTTTCTACAATTTCATAAATATAATTATCACATTATATTTAATTGTCAAATATATATCCTATTTTGTTTTTTATAGTGTTCCCTGTAAATAATGAGGGTTCTCATAGAACTTGTTTTATTTAGCTTGGATTCTCTAAATCTACTCCCCATGGATTTTAATAAAATTTATATGATACCAACTTTAACATCCTAAAATCTATAAACCTAGAGCTAGTAGTTATAATATATCATTAGTATAGAATATAATATTTCCCATAGGATCAAATAGCATCATATTCTCGAAATACTAAATACATAAATACCTGACATTTTAAAACATAATATGTAACATGAAAAAATTGTGTGAGAACATTATTCTATCTTTCATAATGTCCTACAAAAAGTCACATTTACCTCTTCTAGGTTCCATAGGGAAAGGAAAACAAATAAGAGTAAGCTTAGGTACTCAGTAAGGGGTAACATACAGTGGAATCTTTAATTATATAAATATTAAATAAGTGATATGGTAGGAATAAAAGAAAAATAACCATCCATAATCAATTAACATTAAGTTAATTCTATGTCTATGAAAATACATTAAAACATAGATAACAATAATCATTGATCTCATATTGATGGAAAGCTTAATGTTGAACATAAAAACTTATTGTCAAAGATTTATACAAATAAAAGTTCCTATTATAGTAAGAAGAATACACACAAACCCAACATATTTTTTCTTATGAGACTAGACTATTCATAAAGGGGGTATATAATTTCAGGGCCCAACTATCACCTAATTAAGTCCAAATCATTCCCTATAAAATTCATTAAGACATTTTGTATCATTTACTAAGGAACCTCTTACAGAAAAAAAAACATGGATATCCAAGGAAAAATATAGAAATCATATACTTCCCTACACAGTATAATAATTTTTATGTATAGGATAGCATCCCCTAATCAACATATAATCTATGGGGTATCATCAAATTAACAAGAAGTACCCTCATCAAAGAAATATAGGAAAAGGGGTACTTTCTATGTGTTGAGTTATCCATGGAAGATAGTAATTTGGTTCAATTGTTTTTATTGTTAGGAGACCAAGAAATGGTAGAAAAAATCCTTATCATGGTTCAGTAATAGTGTGTAAATATTCCAAACCATATCCCTCAAGAGTGTCTCACCAGGTGTGTAGTCTTAGTCCCACTCATTTTTCATCAGGATAATGATTAATTCAATGATAAAAAAATTTCTTTGGGTGATTACTCAAAGGTTAATCTATGTCATATCCTAATCCACTTTCTATTATCCATAAAGGGATCTGTTTTATATGAAATTACACACTTTTACTTTACCAAAAACTTAGGGTGGTTTTTTTACCTTGGAAAGAATTGAATTTTAAAAAAGTTTTGGTAAATATTGAATAAATATAATATGAGAGAGGGATAAAAATATTGACATTTAAATCCAATAAATTTCATGATTAATATGTAAAAAAATTATTTCATGTCAATGTGTTCACCACAAAAAAAATAAAATATGTGGTGAATATAACATGAGTCCTAAAGAATGAAAATTGAGATAGAAAACCACAGATATAGATTGGGTAGAAATTTCATAAAAATACTTAAAATATAAGGATTAAAATTTATATTTAGATTCCATTAATAATTTAATTTCATGATACTACATATCAAATCGGTATCATATATGCCACATAATGGATGTTAGGTTCATAAAAACAAACATGCCCCAAAGAGAGGAATTGAGATGAAAACCCTTACCTCTTGTCTCAACTTCAATTAATGTACATTAACCTCATATATCAAATATATATATATATATATATTAAATAATTAAATAATAAACTTACTTATATCCATCTTTATTAATACACTTCATAAATATTCATTCTCAATATGAATTCTACCAATTTTCCAAATTGGGTGTTTATAGTTTTGATCGTTTATAATTTTTTTGTCATAGTATTGTCTATATTCATTATTAGTAGAAATTTAATTATTACTATATCACTAAATATACTATTAGGGATTATTTATAATTATTTATAATGTTTCAAATTCCTTTTATGTGCTTTTCAGTCATTGACTTTGAAGATGAAATCGATAATAAAAATGTTCCAGTGATTATTGATAATCGAAGAGTGTTTTATTAATTTTTGAGTTAATGATATACAGAAAAAAAATCATTATCTACACATTTATATTATATTATACCATCAATTATTATCCCATATTCATTCATGAAAAAAATAATATCATTGTTTAAGTAAGTGGTTAAACTGACACAAACATGAACATACCCTGATTTAATGAATAATTATTACGTGGTTTTTTAGATATAATTATCATAAAAGTATTGGAATATTATTTATATTTTATTAGTGTGATATATCATAATTATAATTAATTATAATAATAATTAATGTATATTAAAATATTCCACAATTTGAATAAACATTTAACCACTTAGTATGCTTATTTTAAATGATTAAATTAACAGTGATTATTTTTTATTATAACATTAATAGGTTCTCAAATTTTTCATAAAAATAACCTTAATGATATCATAAATATAATTTATATGCATTAATTCAATCCTTATATCCATACTTGTAAGGTGGTGTAGTAAAACAAAACATGTTACATCATGGAAGCGGTGCTCTGCTCAACACACGAATGACGGTTTTATTTTTCTTAAGGGAAATAGGATATATTATTAGTGTTTATTTAAAAATAATGAAAACATTAAATATACTATAAATACTGAATTTATCATATAATATTTGAAAAAACAAAATTTAAATGGAAGGATATAAGAAAAAACGTTAGTGAGATGACTGGACATACATTGATAACTTTGGGTTTCTCTTGAAGGATTCCTTTTAAAGGAAGGGATTGGGATAATATATTGTGAATAGAATATTATTTAGTTGAAAGGGGATTAAAGGGTAAGTAAATTGGTATATATTTAGTATGAGACCTAATTTTTAGAGTGGTATTGGCAGGGTAGTGAGAGGACCCTTTTATAGGTGAATGGAGGATCTTTTTAATTGAAACTAATGTTAGGAAAGGGTAGGAATGGAATTATATGGGTGTTAGGTGATTTTACTGATTTAGGTGGATAAATTTTAGGTGATACATGTGGGTATGACTTTTTAACCTAACAAGGATTTCTAGATGGTGTTTTTGACCTTTCAATTAAAAAAAATTCTAAATGCCTCATTACCCATTCTACCCTTATTAATCTCGATTAAAAAATAAATATGGTAATTATTTTGTTTCTAAAACTATAAGATTAACTTTCATATCAAATATTTATGTGATGAATCTAAATTTTGTACCCACTTAATTTAATTCAATTTCTAAAAAAAATTACATTTTAAATTAGAACATAAAATATATGGAAAATTGTTTTTATAGAAAAAATAATTTTTGTATGTTAAGTGTTTTTTGTTCCTATTTCCAAATAATTATAAATTGAAATAGTATTTATATATATTTTATGTGTTTAAATATAATTTTAGATTCATATTTTAATGTATATTAACAAAATTTCTTTAGATAAATATTTTTTAACTCTTATAAAATTAATTCTCTAAAAATAACTATTTTACTTTAACCGTGGTAATTAATATTTATCCAAATTTATTTATTTTCAATGAATAAAAATAAGATTGGTGTAGTTATATAATTTTTACCTAATATTTATAAAAATAAATTTCATTTTATCAAATTAAATTAATATGTATAAGGACTATTAATTTTAAAATCTGCATGCATAAAATCTGTTTTTTAGAAAAAACACAAAAATTAATATTAAACTAGTATCATTATAATGAATTCAAAAATGAATTTTATTTTTTAAAAAATAAATTATAAAATTCATAAATTAAAATTTTAAATTTACTCATGAATAAAGGATCTTTAGAGTGTGATAATTTAGGATATGGTGTTTACCTGTTACAGTAGGGTCTCTGGTATTACATTAGATCTCTTATCCTGGGCCAAACAACAGATTTTAATCAAACCATACCCCATATTGGCACCCAAATATATATGATAGAGCCAAATATCCCCCAATTTTAGGGGTTTTACCTAGGTGTTTCATCTTTAGATTCATGATAGGCTCTCATTCACAGATTAGTCACTAAGATAAGGTCATTTAATCTTGTACACAATATAGATTTTTGGGAAAAAAATACCAATTTAAAGGTCTTCATCATATGATCTTAAATTGTTAAACACCAATATCCTTGTAGAACGAGGATAAGTTACACAACATACAGTCCATCCTGTATGAAATTAAACTTCTTATAATGGCATATTCTATAGGATGCATCTTCCATACAAGAGAGCCAAATACATTTAAGGATTTTTGATATATAGGACCCAATACTAGAATGAAACTCCTCTTCGTCCATAAAAAAATATTCAGGTGTTTGTTTTTCCGATAGTCATATTTGAACATGCACCAAGGACCTACTCTTGGAACAACTATAGAGACTCTTCTGGTTCTAATCCATGCTAGGACAAGAATTTCATTTCCCTATATCCAAGTCAAGTCAATGAAGAAGTTCTCCTTTATAAGAACTATACATGGATTTATTTATATTATTTTGTTATACATAGTGATATCTAAACCGAATATTTCAAAAGCATACATTGATCATCATTAATTACCAATCCTTTTCAAATGATTTCTATTATCCAACCATGATCATTTCATGACTAAAATGCAGCCACAAACTTTTTAGTTTCCATTATCTACCAACCACACATTATGCCTCGAATATTTATAATCTCCATAAACCTTCCATGACTATTAGTAATTATTGTATCTAACTATAAGGGACACCTGTGTTTGATTATGCATACATTCCCCTAATATGGATCTTTATATGTACTTCCAAAATGGACTTCTAACCATAGGTAAGTTTTTTCCTAATAAAAATTCACACTGATGTCTATATTCTTTTACAACATTATCTTAGAACCATTCATTCAAATATTGATCAATTGTTATCTCTATAATGATTATCCTATCTCCTCATCTTGATTCAAATACCTTAGATCATGATTTATATCTTTACTATTTCCCCATTCAAAGGATTTGAGATACTCTTATCCTTGATATCCATTTGGGTTTTTATATCACATCCCTAACATAAGGGAACAATCACTATGGCATTAAATTATGTGCACTCACCTATGGGATAAATCTATATTGGAATTTGGATCTCCATTCACATTGGGTTTCACCTCACCCTTACTAAATGGATTATCTTACCTTTTTTCAATAACCATAACCTTAAACTATGAGCAGATGCCAATGAGAAAGTCTATAGTAGAATTTGTCCCATAATTCATTTTAGGTTTTATATTTTCCTTTTTGTATATATTGAATCACTTTTAATTGATCCAAGAACTATGACCTTAATCTAAGTTAATCCCCTTCCAAGATGATATATACTAACATTGGACTTTTAATTCATGGTGGGTTTTGTATCACCCTTGTTTTCTAGACAATATTACCTTTCGTTCAAAGCTGTGTGACCTTAAAATCTATCCCCCAATGGTCCAAATTTCATAACCACTAAAATATTTATAAAAAGGTCAAAAGTATTATTATTTTGAAAAATCATAAAGGGAGGCCCGATAAAAAGTTTACTATACACTCATTAGGACATCCTTTTCATGACCTAATTAAAAATATTAGTGTAAGTGAATTAAGGAATAAAAATGTTAGGGACCACTATATGGCCCTAGAAAAATCCAACATACTCTCACTAGACCCACTGGTCTTAGATATAGTAAGAGAAATTTTATTCCATATCTCTTCACCACAAATGTTTGAGAAATCCATGGTTTCATAGATTTCAGGGTGACTAAAACAATTCTTGAATACTCTTATTTACATAAACCTAATTTATTCCTAAAAGATGTCTGGGTCCTCATAAATAATCAATGGTTATCAGAAATGAGTGAATTTGACTCCAAGGGACACCTCGGTTTGGTAATGACCATCGATGTTTCTATATTCATACCATCCAACCAATGGAATATTCATCCATATAAGAAGGTCCTATAATATTTTTACATCCTAATATCATCAGAGTGGAACCCATCATTCAAATTTGGTCAATGATCATCCTCGTACCACCATCTTCTTATTCAAATATGTTGAGTAATGATTTACACATTTCATAATTCAAATATTCACATGGATTGGAATACTCTTAGTGTTTCAAATTTTTGAATCATATCCTTATTATAAATAATGAGTATGACATCTAATCCATGAACCTTTTGTTAGTCCTCGTCACATGAACCTAAACTAAATGACATGATGGTCCAAGAATCATGACCCTAAACTATGTGGCTCCTATTTCTGGAGAAGTATATGTTAATATTAGGACATTATTAACATTTTTTTCTACCATTCCCTTAATACATAGTTTATCCCATCCTTTTGGAGAAATTTTTTTAACCTTAAATATCAGCTATAATGACCCGGGTTGCAAGACTATAAAGTTACCAAGAAAAAAAATGTAATGCTCACTAGGTTGAATACTTGTAAAGTGAAGCCTATGAAAAATATTATTCTATACTCTTTAGAAATTCACCTCATGTTATCTTTGAAAAAGTGTCCACTTTAAAATTAAAATTAATAAAACCTATTTGGGTAAAACCCCATAAAGGGTATCCTAAGAAAAATATGAATTCCAACCCATTGAGTCTCTCTCGTCTAAGACATTGTGAGAAATTTTGGTGAAAAAAATGGGAAGTGTCACAAAACTTATGGGGTCAACTATATGATCCCAAAAAAATTAAAGTTAGCTTCACCGGTTCCCTTGAACTAGGAAAAAGTTAGATCATCCTTCAATTCCTCTCATTAGTCAATTCAAACCATCTATTTTAAAAGAACAAAGATGTAGTTTTAGGGTAATATATCACTTTTAGATATTTTAATCCTTTTTATAAATTGCCCCTTTTTGAACCTAATTTAATTGAGTCATCTATATTCATATTTTATTTGTCCAACTCTAGTGTTATGGTGATGGTAAATATTTTTATACTCTTCTGTGAGCACACACTAAAAATGAAATCACTTATAACAAAATAGGATAACTCTAGGGTTATGGTGATGGTACATGTGATTATACCCATCCATGATTATGTATCCCTGAGGTAATCTCTTTAAATAATATGTTTAGATCACCAAAATTGACTTAATTTAGGTCTTATTCAATGTTCATATGGGTTTAAGTCATTTTTATGTCGTATTTTGTGAGCATCATAGGTAATCATGAAGTGATAATCATAGTGAAACAGAGGTCAAATAATTGATAGAGACTGAGAAAAAAGTTAATTTTCATTCACTATGAAAAAATTATCATCTATAAATTCATATCCTCTCTATTCCTAAATTATTAAGTTTTATAAGTTTTCCTATACAAAGGATTGTATTTCATGGATGGATCTTCAAGCTTCAACTACATCATGTGGAAATATAGATAACTCTTCAACCATATATTCTTCATCAAGTTATAGATTCTCTACCTAACCAAAAGAACTTCCATCTCTAGTCTTGGACTCTTCAAATAGCCTATGGTTATTTTCTATCCCTGCCTTAGAAGAATCTAGTTCTTGTTAGAGGTGATCAACCTAAATATATTTTTTATTTTCTAGAAGATTCTATTCAGATACCACGCATGCACAATAAGATTATTAATGGAGTATTTTTGATCAGTGGCTAGTGAATTTTTTTGTTAATTTTTACTTAAAGAGGATTTATTGTGATTATTTCTCCTACTCTTGTATTTAAATAGTCTCCTTCGCGTTATAATGAATCACCCAATAATCAAACTTGTTGTATACCAGCATCATGAACATACAATGGATCTTGTGAAGCTTCGTGGGTAGATCCTCTCAGGGAATTTTTGATACTATTTTCTATACATATATCCATATATATAAATGATATTAACTCTATATATTTTAGGCCCTCTAGTAAAACATAATGCTACTCTCATAATGTGAGATTTACTCAGGAAGCAGTTCACTTAAAGAGGTTTCTTGTGCATCCCCAATTAAACTTGAGGTTCCTTAGACCATCTTAGTCCCCATAAATTCTAGAATTTGGGGTATAGTAATAGGTGCCTCTTCAAGTAGGTATTATAATTGGGATGGTTCTAGTGTGAAGGAATAATGAAAGGTGATAGATCAGAAATAAGATATCAAGGGAAAAATGAATTATATTATAAGTAATCTTCAACTCTTGGATCTCAAATGTCCTCAGTAGTTTCCATCTATGATAAATTTATATCATTTGTGGCTTATACAGTAGGGTATCCATCATTTATAATGGTAGGGGTCATGGCCGTTAATTCTAGTTCACCATGTATCCTTGTGGGAGAGTTTCCATCTCCTACCATGCTTTGATAAATCGAATAATTTTGAACTTCCCCCATTAAGATATTTTGGATAAAAGGGTCCACCATTTTTAATTCTATGGTGGGTGATACCTACACCAGAATAAGAGGGATATCCCTAGACTCCCATTAATGGATTAGTTTAGTTATGTTATCTAAGGATAGATTTAAGTGAGTTGGGAGGTCAAATTAACATAGCATATGGGAGGAGGGGTAAGTTCAAGAAAATATTAAAAAATATTTATACCCTTCATGTTCATTATTAATGTTTTTAAGATCATCTAAGTAGGTAGGGAAATAAATATTTTATAAAATATATTCTATCATCAGTGCATCCTCATAGAGTGAGAAAAGCCCAGTTACAAAGTGGTAGTTAGAAGATATATGTAACACCACAAGTTTTCTTGATTGATATGCCTGAAATTTCTCCTCATTCATCAATAGAGACATGTGGAAAAACTATTTTTTATGATCCCTCCATTATAAGTATGATATAATTAGCATAAGGATTTTTAGATTCACTCGGGATCCCCTTTTCAATGTCCTTGGTATTTTCCTTCAACCTTTCAATGTAGGAGTAATCTATGATTAAATTATCTCAATATTAGCATACATAATAAGGGGAAGGAAACTAGGGATAACTTTTGAAACTAACCCCTCCTACTACTAGTAAATATGTTCATATCCAGTATATTCATCCTCCATAAGTGTTTGATGTTAAATGTATAAGGGTTCAACTTCAACTCATGACAAGTCGGTGTCATAAGAAGGATGATGGAATCATATCCCTATCGTTCTGCCTTCTACATAATTTTTTATTCAGTATACATCTCCCCTTTCTATTTATATAGAATAATCCACACAAGGTCACCCTTTAAATTTCCCCTGACAATATTCTTAGGGGACTCATCAATCATTGTGACTATTTCCATTCTTTATAAGTAAAACATAAAATTATGCATTATAATAATATTTTTATTTAAGTGTTTTATGTCCTAGTAAATCAAACTCTCATCTTTAGTATAGAATAATTCATCTCATTCTTCATTCAGAGATTAGTTTATCACCCCTTAAAGGTTTCCTAAATTTATTATATCCTATACTCATCAAGTAATGGGAACCCCATCATCACTGCCTAGGATTAGCATCTCTAATTTCCAAATATTCTTACCCACCTCTATAGGGTTAGTTTAAAAATAAAACCTCTAAAGAGCCTTTACATTACTGATTTGAGGAATGTTGATACTGACTTGGTAGAATTCTGATAAGTCTTGTGTGTCAGTATTGGCAGGTCCACTTTGTTAAAATTAGATAGCCTTGGGATACACATCCTCCAAGGATTATTTGGATGTATTCCCTTTTTAACTTAAGTAATACTTAGGCTCTATTAACTTCGTGTATTTTTTGGGCCTCTAAATATTGATAAGGGAAAAACCCCATTACCACTGGCTCAACCATCATGGTTCTCATCCATGATGATATGGTTCTTTAACACAGTATTGCTAGAAAATTTGTGTTTTAGGTTTATTAGAGAGATTAGATGATTCTCCGGTATTCTTTCCCTTATGAGACTTTATGGATTACCTTTTAATTTTTTCAAGGGCCACAAATTTCACTATATGGGGAACATTGGTCACGAGTATCCCATTTAGGTATGGTGATATCCAATCCCAGGTGTACCTAGGAATAAACCTAATAAATGAATCCAAAAAAGTTATCATGACCTCATATCAAGTAATTTCTTTGTCCATATCACCCATAGTTTTCATGCCACAAATGGGTATTGTTCCCCAAAAAATCTATTAGTGGAACCACTACCTAATTTTCAATGCACCAAAACTATATATTGAATTGATAATGTGTATATGTGTCACAGTTGATGTCTCAGTCAATTCAAGCCACCAGGATGTAGTCCCTTATAGAAATTTGGTATGACTATGTGTTGTATTCACCACTACCATCATCTATAATTATTCTAGTGGGAAGGCCACCATAAGTAAATAATTTTGAGCTATAATTAAAGGATTAATAGTTTTAGGTATTCCTCTCTAATAAAATATAACAAACTTATAATAGATATGTCTTGGATAAATGGAATGAGTCTACACTTGTGAATTTTCACCTAGTTATAGTGTTCATAAGAGTTATAGGTGCACTTTCATTCAGCCTCGTCACACATCAAAGGGTCTGGAGAAACAAAAGGAAATCTTTTAATTGTATAAATGAAAAACCATTTCTAGATCTTCACCAATATTAAAACCATGAGAGATATAGGATCCTTATTTACTAGTTTGTCTACCATCATAAATTAACTCATCCAAATTTCATTGTGGGAGTCAAAAACCGAAAGTAGTTACTCACTCAACCACACCTCCAGGAACCATTCGAGTCGAGTCTAGAAGGTATATTGAAATTGATGATGTAACCCCATTCTTCATAATAAACTTTATTTAGTTTTGGATAGAATTTTCTTAATAAATCCTATTTCTTCATTGATAGACACCTTGTTGGTCATTTCACATGTAGATCCATTACCATTAGGGATTTTAAATAACTTCATCCAATAATCGAAAATTATCTCAATCCAAGGACATAGTTTCTTCCTTATAGTATTATTATCCACCCTCAATAGTTCCTAGTCTAAGTATTGTGTCCTACAAATATTCCCCCACATATATTTTGGGGTGAAAACACATCATACCTGGACCCATGTATTGGTTCCTTGGAATCCTTTTATGCTTCCTATAATATGATTCCCAATTCACCATATTTTTAGTGAAAGTTAGTTATATGAGGACTCTAGTAGCTTAATAGCTCAGGGATCAGGTCATTATTCTTATATATTTAAGTCTAAGAGATCTATGCAGCCTCATAAATTGTAACATCTTTTAACTTATCCTTTAAATTTATGAATGTTTAATGAACCCAATAGACCCACATCCATTTAGGTTTCACATAACATTATGAATTCAAATCCTAGACCTTTATACAATTCTTAAGTTGGTCTTTAAAGGACTAATGGAAGATCCTCAAGTTGTAGTGTGATTTAGCTTCTGATGAGTCGGCACACCATTAGGGGGAAATTTTTGTGGTTTGTCGCATATCTAGGGGTAACCTCTCCCTCATTGATATACATACATTTTCATGATATGTTGGAACTCCCTATATGACTGTGACCTATGAATCAGGAGAGTGGTAGTTATGAATCTAGATTAGAGATGTTCACATTACCATATTATTGAAATAAAAATGATATTAATTACACCTAATGATGCTTTTATAGATCCTTTACTAGATCTGGTGAAAAGGATTTATGTTGGATAGATCACCCTTTCTTGACATTATAAATCAGATACTTGATGTAGGTAGAGACTTTGATGTTTGAGACAATGTTGGATAAATATCCTTTTTTTATTTAGAAAATAAAATAAGAAATGTACCATTTTTTGTTGACTCAACAAGTAGTTAAAGGGGGTTACACCAAAACAAGGTCAGTAAAAATGTGAGAGGAACTAGAAAAAGTCTTGACAAATTCATCAAATTTAATAAATTTGGAATTTTTCCTAAGTCCCTAAATGTAGGTACCCTCACTCAAACCACGTCACCTAGGGTGCCTTGCTCAGTTACCCTCTATCTATACTATTATCCCAAGTATCTTTTCTTGGGTCCCTTAACTCAATTAAGATCACTCTGGACCCTTATCCCAGGGTGAATTACTTGGGTCCATTATCTAATGATGCTTTCACTCAGGGCCCCTAGCTTAGGCCCCTTCACTAGGGTCCCTCTCTTAGGACCCCTTACTCAAGGTCCTTACTCAGGGGATTTCTCTTAGCTGTGTTAAGATCATTCAAAGATGAGATAAAGTATTCATTTACTTACATTATTGTATCTTGAATGAATAGAGTGAAATAAGAGTGTAGAGATTTATATTTTTATCAATTCATAGTAAGAACACCCTAGTGGGGGAGACTGACACTATATATAGAGGTATTATTCCTTCACCCAACCCACATTACATTATTTGATCAAGATTTATTAGTGCATGCTTAAACTAGACTACCAGCATGAACAACATGTTTATCCCTTGGTTATGAAAAATTCACACTTACTTAATAATTTTTTCCAATTAATTCTAATCAGATACCATTCTATTAGGTAGAATTTGTTAGTGCTACTTTTATGGGAAATGGTGATGATTGATAAGGTGAATGGTCCCTATGAAGGAGGTCATTACTCCACCAAGGTCCCTAGATGTGTGCCCCAAGTCTGATCACCCAGGTCCCTACATGTGTGCTCAAGGTTGTTAACTCTAGCATATCTGTGGGAGGGAACCATCATGCCTATATCTTTCTCCTTATCTCACATGTGAGAATTTACCCATGTGGTCAACTCTCATATTCATAGGTCTTATATTTTTTCTATAAATAAACTCCTTGATATCTCACTTGGTTATGAATTTTTAACCTTTTGATAGATAAAGAGACACCTGAATATCTCTTCACTCGGGTCATTACTCCCCCCCCATTCATTTAGAAGTTTTTATGCCCAAAATATCATTGAATTGACCAAAGGGATTATTAATTGAGTCATCTAAAGTTAAAAACATCACAAAATACAACTTCTCCCCTATTCTTATTGAATTATAGTGAAGGACCTACATTTTAAACAATATAATTGAAAAACTCGCCCAAATCCCTCAAGGGAGCTCCAAACTTGGGTTAACCCCTTCACCTTACCCCTAATAAGGTGGAATACTTCACTCTTACTGAAATAGGGTGTACCCTTTTCTTATCCATCCACTAGGGTGAAGTAGAACATTACTTATCCCTCATTAGGGTAAATAACATCAATTATCTCTTATTAGGGTGAATAAATTCATTCATACCTCACTAAGATGAAGTGCTTCTATTATACCCCACTAGGGTGAAGAATCTCATTTATCCCTCACTAGGTAAAATAACATCCCATGGTCCCTACACCTATGTAAAACACTTCTCTCAATTCCATCATTGTGAATATCTGCACCAAAATCCTTCACTTGGGAAAAAATACCATCCTCTATTCCCAAACTAGGGTACCATGTACACCATAATGTCAATGGTAGAAAATACCTTCATCTGGGTCTCCTATATAGGCACCATATTATCAAGGAACCCCCTAAAACTATCAAACATGCATGATCAAATCATTAGGCATGCCAGAGTTCCCTCTTTCGATCATGTATTCCCTTGATGAAAGGATGTTTCAGGATTTTCTTCCTATATAAATAGATACCTCAGGGTGATCACAACCATGTATCCCCTTGATAATGAGGGTATTTATTTATATGATACAAGATATGTCTCTCCTGGATTAAGTGGTCCATCTTGGTTGTCTAAGTACCCATCAAAGCATCTTTCTCCACGAAATGATCCATGGGCATATAGGATTCTACACATAATGTAATCCCCAAACATGTTCCCATTGATTATTTTATCACCATGAGAAATTAATGAGATATGTATGCCCATACAAGGGAATCTCACACATAATCCCCAATTCCTTATACAAATATTAGTATCCCTAATGTAACTATACATGATTTTTTTCATCTATCAACCGGTACGAGATAGACACACCAAGGTATCCCATGTGTAATACACAACATCTTATTAATGTTTCAATATCCATAGTGATTCTATTTTTTATTCACTATCCAAGAATTCAATGGTATGAAGTAAACACCCAATATAGGCCTCCTACTAGTTATAGGGCCCAACCCATCTTTAAAGGGAAATCATAAATGCGTAATCATTATTCAATCATATATTGTTTCTCCTCTAATAAAATAGATTTCATAGTCACATTATGTCAAATTGCATATCATAACATAATAATTAAATGATGTAAAACTATAAAAAACATCCCTGCCACATGAAGTTATACTGCATGGTACGATACATACATATGACCTTAAACTGTGCAACTCAGACTACATGGGATTTAATTAATATTTTTGTAGGATACGTATGATACCTCTATGAGGTTCAAACCCAATATATACACTCTTTTATATCTCTTAACTAGGTACATATTATCTATAAAACCATATTTATGGGGATATATTTCTCATAAAATTTCATGGATACTCCATCACTAGGATATATTACTCATGTGCCTGGATTTTAACATGACCCAGGCATAACATACATGGATATTACATAATTTTAGATGAATATTCATCACATTAAAAAAGTAAATACCCAAGACCATAATATTTTAGTGACTTTAGAAACTAGGAACACATTATTTTAATTTGGTGAAATATCTTCAAAATCTCTTGTAAAGATCTTACCCTTTATAACTCCTACTTAAAACCATTACTCATAACTTAGGGAAAGGAAATATAATAAAAGGTGAGATCAGATGCTTATTAAGGGTAAAAAATGATATACATAACCATAACATGGACATAAGGGTGTGATAATGTGAGAATAACATTTGAAGATCATACCCTGCACATCAAAGATCATAATCATGAGTCGTGGCATAAAGATTGGTAGTTCATAAGACATAAATCATAAAGAAATCAAAGAGAATGAGTTATGAGATCAAATCATTGGAATAAGACATATACTTTTTTCTTAAAAATAATAATATAATATACTTCCTTATAATTAAAGGCTCATTTCCAAAACTTATCATGTAACTTCATAGGGGATGAATCTACTAGGTAGGACAAAACACCATCCCCAATCACAACCTTTTCCTTATAATGGGCCAGGATACAACTTATTTGCATATTGGGTCAAGATCATTGAATTGTTTTCCCATATTAGTAGTCAAGTTTCACTCCCAATAACATCTTAGTAGTCAAGGTTCAATCCCAAGACCATCGTAGTGGACAAAGTCCCTTACTGAATCAGGTTCACTCCTCATTTCATCCATGTCTATCTCATGAGATATAAATCTTGACCTAATGAATTTTTGGGAGATATAGGTCATACCCAACACATAATGAAATCATACATACTTGTACCACAATAAAATAAAAAATTCATTATATCAAGACCCATAAAAAGAGATGGGTTTCACAAACATCATGTCATAACCCATGAAATGAAATGGGTATCATAAACATTTTATCCTATCATAACCTTTGGAAAATAGATAGGTTTCATAATCATTTCATTATAGAATAACCCATAAACGGAAGTTTGTTTCACAATAATTTAACATGGTGTAACCAGTGTAATAGAAAAAGGTTTCATAGAAAACTTTCCAATTTAAATATAAAACATTCAAAGAAGGAATAAGAATGATGTCCTTATACCATATCCCCAGTAAATAATAAACTATATCAAATAATTTCATCTTATATAGAGAAGTTTTTTGAATGATAACTTGGATCATTTCTTAGGGAAAATAACCTTTCTTTGAGGATAATTTTTTCAGAACAAAAAACATTTTCAAAATCCTTTTATATGAAACCCAATATTAAAACATATTATGTAAGCTTTAAAAATCATTTCATATATTCCCTGAGGAACATATCCTTTCGACTTAGAAAAAATATTTTTAAAACATAAAAACTTTTGAAAAACTTTTTATTAAAGAAAATAACCTTGAAAATTATAAAAGAATTTTGAAAAAATTTAGAGAAACTTTTCTTTTAAAATATCATTAATAAATTATAAAGTACATTCAAAAAACTTTTGAAAATATTTTCTTTGAAAATATCTTTGAAAAATTATAAATTAAGCTTGAAAAAAAATTTAAAACCTTTTATTTTAAAACATATTTGAAAACTTATAAAGGAATATTGAAAATATTTTTAAAACATTTTATTTGAAATTTTATTTGAAAAATTATAATGGGAGTTTGAAAACATATTGAAAAACATTTCTTTGAAAATGGATTTGAAAACTTAGAAATAAATATTTTAAAATAATCTAAAACACTTTTTAAACATAAAACCATTTTGAAAACATTTTTATTTAAAAACACTTTAAAAACAATGAATTTATTGAATATTAAAGAAAAATTTCATTAAAAATAATTCATGTAAACTTTCAAAGGAATATTTAAGAAAATTATGTTTATAATGGTGGATAAATTTGCACATTCTGATCATTATTTTTTGTGTTGTAATAAGTTTAGAAAAGTGCCTTGATCAAAAAATGACAAGAAGTTTTTTTTAAAACAATTTTGTAAAAAATTAAATTGTGGGTAAAATTTTATTTTAAATATAATATAATAATAGTATAAATTTTTTGAAAATGTTTTTAGAAAACACATCTTTTAAATAACACATATTTTCAATGTAAAAGAGAAATAAAGTTGTAATTTCATAAAAACATTTTCTTAATTATATTGAGTACCAAATAGTGTAAAATCATACCATTACTTGGATATAACATTAATAACTGGAGGATAATAAAATTCATGAGAATTATTAATATATTAAACATTATATTCCATCAATGGAATCACAATCCAAAACAATCCTGATAAATGATGATATTATAGTAATAAACTCTTACACTATGGTAACTTTGAATAATAATCCCCATGAAATAATAAAATTAAATAAATCTTGAAATATCATGAAAAGAATTATTTCCATGATATAATATTTTTAAGGGTAGTATATAAAACTTGTAAAAGAATATAGGTGCATATCATGACATGTTTCTCAAAGAAGGACAATTGAGACAAAATTACATTACCGATTTAGTAACTTTTGAACTGTAAACCCCATAAAAGATAAATCATAAAATGGTTATTTAAATAAAAATAAATTTAATAATAATAATAATATAATAAATTAATGGTTAATATATTCACCAGATAAAATAAATGGTTGGTGAATATGGAATGTATCTCATGAAAATAAGAAAGTGAGATGAAATTCCCTTACTATATGAGTAACTTTTGAATCGTGATTCCATTGAAAGAATAAAATAAATCTAAACATTAAATATCATGAAATAAATTAAATTCGTGATATAAAATTTCATAGGTAATTATATACATTACACAACAAGAATAGGTTGTGATTGTAGCATATATCTCACAGAAATAAAAGTGTGATGCGGAAACCCTTAACTTAAGTCTTAACTTTCTTCATACATGTTCAAAATCATGTATAATAAATATTATTTTATTATATATATATCAATGAAACATATTATTAAATATCATACAATATATTATTTTATTATGACTTTATATTATCATTTTATTAACAATTTCATGTTAATGTTATGTTTCGTGTAATATTTTCTTTCTTTTTCACATATGTTTTAACTTGTTATTTTTTATCCTCTTACTTAAATCATTATTTACTAATTTAAAAATATGTAAAATATTATATAAATATCATCTATATTTATTATATAAGTATTTATAATAATATATAAAATATATAAAATTAAAATTAAATACACCATTCAAGGAGACGGTAGGTCGTACATATTCATGACCGTTGTTTCTGTTTTCTTGTCATATTGAAAGAAAAAAAAGTAAATGAAATATATGTATATTTATATTTATATTATAATTAAAATATAATTTTTATTTAATATATATCATATGGGTTTACTAAACCCATCCTTAATATATTCCATGTAATATGTGAACGAGGAGGCAGTAGTTCACACATCCGTAAATGAAGTTACTGTATTCCCACAAAATGAAAATCATGAAGGTATGAATTATATAATAATTGAATAAGAATAAAGAAATAATAAATATAATTTATATAATATAAAAACAGAAATTACATCATTATTTACAACCTTCAATGTTTTTAATGGAAGAATGAACGACATCAGTTCGCAAGGCTGTAGTATGTCGTACACACGAATGATGATTGTGTATCCCATTTGATAGAAGTGTGTGAATTTTTGGGTCATAACCATATCATAACAAAATTTAAGAATATTTAGGATACTAATATTATTATATAATATTTATATAAAAATAATTTAATGGGTTTAGAAATAAATAAAACAAAATTACTCATTAAAGAACGTTAACTCTTCTTTGGGTAACTCTTTTTGGTTTGCACCAAAAGGATTCCTTGGTTGGATTTATTCACAAAGTTAGGATTCTTGGATAAATTGAGGAACTTTTTTATATTATTTGGTCAGGTTTTGGATATAAAAAAACTATTGATAGGTTTTAATAATTGAGGGTGGTGAGTACCCTTTTATAAGTGCGGGAGAGGACACACTTGGTATTTTTTAAAAGAATTGGGTGCTCCTTGTGTTTTTATCTACCAAGAGGCTTAAATGGAACAAAAACCTAAATCCATTATGTTTTAATGTATAAATATATGAAATACAAAGGGTTTTGGACAAGTTTAGGTCAATTTTTACACCTTAACGTTTAAGTTGAACCACTGAGTAATCTTATTTTAACCTTAATTACTGTAATTAATTATAATTAATTTCACTAATATTTTTGGTCAAAAACTAAGTTGACCTAATTAGAAATTATAAATTATGTTTATTAAAATTATTTAATCTATTTTTTAAAATTAAAATTACATAATTTTCAGAAATTAATTTAAAATTAATCCCACAGACATGTGGGGAAAATGGGTTTTTAATGTAAAAAGTTCAAAAGTTTCAAATATCATTTTATCCAATATCAATGTGAAATTTATTCCAATGACCTAAATTGGATTAATTATACTTTAAAACCAATTTATAATATAATTTAACAAAATAAATAAATTTTATGAATAATATGTTTCAATTAAAATTTAGTGTTTTCCACTATTCATCAAAAAAGGAAACTTCTCAATAAAATATCAAAAATTCACCCAAAGTAAATTTTTATAGTTTGATTTAAACAATAAATTTTATTTTCTCAAATAAAAAATATAAAATTTTCAAAAATTATATTTAACATATGTGCACTATTAAAATGTACTAAAATTATCTTTTAGAAAAATACATCTTTTTATTCATAAAATTGGATATATTCATATCGTATACATTTAAAATATATGAGATGAGTGTCAAAAAAAATTATTGAATATATAATATATATAAATTTTATTAAAAACATTCATCAAAAGTGGTTTATTTAATTTATCTAAATAAAATTGTGTTTGTACATAGAAAAATAGTTTTCTTAGAAAAGGAATTTCTTTATTTTAAAATAGTTATTACTTTCATTTATAACTAATTAATAACCAAATGATTAATTTTATATACATGTGTGAATAATATTTTCAAAATTTATTTAATATTATTCATAACATCCATTCTAATGGCTAAGTGGTAACTATAATAATATTTTAATAATATTATTAATATCATATTCTAGTTCCATAAAACTCGGCCTTTTGTGTAACACAAGTTATCGAAAGAACTCAGCATTATATGTAACACAACCCAAACATAATGTTTAGTTTACTTAAAGATAATATAAGGGTTGTGTGTAGTGAAATATTAACTTGATGTTGCGTGAATCACAATCCAAACACAGTGCTTTCATATATCACAAGCTATATTTAGTGTTGTGTGAAATGAATAATATTTAAAAGATTCAATTAATTTAAAAATATATATTTCACAAAATATTAGGGTGCTACAAATTTCCTTTCACTGGGGATATATTCTCTAGGAACCTCTCTCATTATTCCATATCCCTAATGTTTCCAAGATCCTACTCAGTGGGCCATATCTCCATGGTCCAAATAAAAAACATTACTCATGGGTTAATATTCCCTATTAAACTCTAACATTTTTCAAGGGTCTATATTCCCTATGAGAAGAACCAAAAATCTATTCTCATGCATAAGTCACATACCATCCATTGTTAGGAATCTTTCACCAAGTAGTCTACTCTAAAAGACTTTAAACTACTCTGAATAGGCCATGAATACCTGATTTTAAAAGTTACCTATATGATCCTTATCACATGACCCTAAAAGTTATGATGTTCCTCCATTAAGATTTACTAAATTATGTGGGTTCTGATTCCTCTCATGAGTATATGCTAGAAGACCCTATCAAGGGCCTGATCCCATAACCACAACACCTACCACCTCCCTGGATGGTGCTAAATTTTAGATTTCCCAACTATGTTGATTTAAATCATAGTATCACTAATTAATAAAGATAAATATATAGAGTTTATAATAAATAAATATGGTCATATCAATGGATAACCTATAATACATATATATATTCACATAAAATGCATGGTTTCAATTGGATCACTCTCATGGGGGTATCCACTCCTACACTGATATTTGGGAAGGATTCATGATCATATCTTAAATCTATAATATATTCCTAGAGTAAGAAATAATTCACCCTAAAAAGGTTAAGATGAGCCTGACCTCCCATCCTCTCAACCAACACACATTCTTAAGTGTCACTGGAAAAGTCCCAATAACCATCGGCCTTTGTAAATAAGGGTTGTAATGAGTCAAAATAACATGGATAGGATGTGAATTGGATATTCCATTAGAAAAAAATAAAAAATATGTTCACCTCTAGGGGTTATGTTGATATCATCCAATACTCTAATTAGAGTGACTAGAAATGTATTTAAAGAGTCAGAGATGCTAGCAGGTTAGGGTCTAAAAACCTAACATGGATTATACCACTCCTAGATTAAACCCCATGATTCAATAAAAACAGAGATAATAGATTTTAAATTTTGTTATCTATTCAAGAGATATCGATGGTTCATGTCTCTTTCAGGTGTGGGATTAAATTATTTATTATATTACTCCTTGAAATTCAATCACTTCTAAAATTCACCAAATTTCTACCCATTATTGGCCACCATTATCTAAGATCAAAATAACCCTCATAATAAATTTTCAATGGTGTTTATAGGGAAAAATTATCATTTTACCCTTTAGGGGATCGAGACTCTAAAACAAAAGAGTCAACTAAGTAATTACTTAAATAAAAATCTTGGTATATATATTTTCATAGGATTGAACATTGAAGGATTGAATAAGGAACCATTAGACCACGAATAGGATACATTATATAGGCATTTTTAAGTGGTTTCAGGCACATAGGCTTTATGGGTTAACAAACCATTATAGTATGAGACAAATTTATATTATTCTACATGTTTTTAAAAATAAACCATACATATATATCAAAAAATTTCTAAATATATATGGGTAAACCCATATGAGTAATAAATATTACCCAGTCACTGAAAAAATATCATTATGGGTCACCACAACACCTTTGGCACACCTTTTGAAATCCATAGGTCAGTGTAAATGTTGGTGGTCAAATATAGTTTCAGTGGTATATGTTTTTTCACCTATGAAACTAGATAAAATTAATGTAATAAGTGCACCAAAATACTAACAAAACCCTTATATTCAATGAAACTAATCCACAAAAATACGAAAATTCATCATGTGTACATTTTTATCATATTACACTAATATAGAAGACATATCATAGGAATGTATATACATAAATACTTGAACTATGTTTGAAAAAATCACAAAGTCCTCAAGGTATGTAAAATTAATAAAAAAAATGTGATATTCCCATAATATCTAATCCAGAAAATGATTATATATCCAAAATGGAAGAATCCACAATTGAAAAATCCCAAGATGAACCCCCAGGACAATTCCTATGAATATTCCTTATTCACCCTCTAAAAAGTACAAAATATATTTTCCATGTTATAAGTTCCATGTGGTACTAGCCCCGGTTCTCTAGTTATTTTCCCTTACTTTGATCACATATAATGATAATTTCATGCATCCCATTAGGGAATATGTAGGTCATGAGTATGTTAACTTGATAGGTGGTCACCACCCAGTCCATACTTACCTATCATAAACTCATGTGCAATAAAGAAACAATATATGGATAATATAAAAAGAATATAAAATAAAATGATAATATTAGAATATTACAAATCATAGCAACTAGAATCATGATAAGTAACTCCCTTTCATAGAAGTTTCCTCACCTTTACATGCCTGCTTTAGGGGTAACCATGTATTGATGTCTGGATAGAGGTAGGTAAATCTTGCAGCACTTTTCATTCAGGTTGACACATATAAAAATTCAACACATAATCCCATTATAGGGGATAGGGGAGAGAATATAACATTTCATGGCCAAAACCCATCATGGGTAAGTGGGGAATGGGTATAAAAAGTTAGGGTACTTTGATTCCATCCAAATCATTATAATCCAAATCAAGTTTCTTCTACTTGAAAAAAGTAAATATCGAATCCAAGTACACCTTTTAAAGCACATAATGATCACCAAATGGAATATAGGAATTCATTTAACAAATAAAAAAATTAACACATAAAGGCATGATTATAACACTAGAAAGAAAAGTATATAAAATTCTTAGAGTCTTGTTTTTAATAAAACAACAGAATTAATAATTCATTCAAAGGTGAGAACGTATACATTGATAATATAATGGAAAAAAAAAGATAAAAACCCATGGAATGCTTGAAAAAAAATTATGAATAAAAAGTAAACCTAAACAGCCTTTAAAAACAAAAAAGTGTAAATTAGTAATTCCTTTATTATCAAAATGTTTATTTTTAATGAAATCCACTAGACCCTATTGATTCCAACCCATCCCTAAAGGATTGTGATAGAGAAGAGCAGTATTACTATAAGAATTATATACAATGAATTATTTAGGATATAAGAGCTATAAACTATTCCACCACAAGCTCAAATATACTACTTAACAATAATTTTAGAGTTAAGGAAACACTGTTGAATTATTAGGAAGGAAAATCTAGAAATTGGAGCTAAGGATTTACCTTATATTTACTTAATAAGTGATTAGGAATTTTTTTTATTGAAATCAAACCAAGGAAAAATGAAGGTTTCATAACCCATAGAATTTAGGTAAATATGAGATATAATATCTTCTATAATAAGAAAGAAAGAATAAGTATTAGTCATGGATGAAACTATAACTATAAGAAGATGAGTTTCCATAACCATATCAATACACTCAAATAAATATTGAATAAGTATCCATATGAGAGGTTAAGGTTATAGTTTGGGGTCTCTAATAAGGGTATAAAACTATGAATTATGGATAAATATAAATTCCCATTTATTTTAGGTTTATATTTAGAAGTTAATTGACCAAAATGCCACTTATTAAATGTATTTTATCTAGAAAACTATGAGGCATTAGCTAAAATCTATTGGTTACCCAGTTGTTTAAAAAAAATTAACCAAGCTCCATATAATCCCATTGAGTACCCATTATAGTACCACCAAGTATCGAGTGGTTGCCATACCCAAGGGGTCTGTAAAGACTAGAGTTTTAGAACCGGATGACATTCCAAGGGAATTTGAATTTTGATGTTTACGAGATAGTATGTTCTATGAACTGAGATTCAAAACATAATTGTAAGAGTTTGAACCCTTATAATTTTTATTTTTAGACTTGTTTAAAGGATTGAGATGTTTCTTGGGTGTCTGGTTCAGTTTTGGGAGCACCTAGACTTGAAAATCAAAGGTTTTAGAGGGTCTTTAAAAGGTTTGTAGTTTGTATGAAACCATGTACCCCACAATAGAAAACTTTGTTTCCTATATCAAAGGATAATTAGTGCCTCATATAGGTATTTTAATGGTTTGAGCAAACTATGTGCCTATACCACATTGTAAGTGCCACTTGGAAAGTACATAAGCATTATTCATTGCACGGTTAGTTCACGATTAAGTAAACATGTGGCATAAACTGTGTGAGGTAGGGTTCTTAAGCTATGACTATCACATTGTAGGTGTATGGTTTGGCTAAGTAATGAGGATAAACCATGAGACTTGGTTTTTGTTTTTAAAATAACTAAAATACCCTTAATTATGTTTAAACCTTGTTTCCTTATTTCTTCTTCTCCTGGAAGCTACGTGAAGCACCTCCCTCTCGCTTGTAAGCTCCCAAACTCTTCTATCTAGGAATAAAAGTATTTCCATTGTCTGATGTATGAATAAAACAATATAGGCCTCTATGATTCCTAATTTTTAATCTCTTCAATCCTACCTAATATGTTTTAGGTTATTTGTTTCATTTGTTGTTCTATTTTGGTGTGATCTCATTTTCCCTATTTCTAGGGAGAAGGTCCATTTCATGGATTTCTTCCAAACTGGACAAAATTAGAGATTTATATTGGATAATTAGGTCATACGATATATGAAGTAGATGATATATAAATCATTCCCAATGTTTTAATTGAATTTTAAATGTTATTATTGTCCCACATGTCTTATTTTTTTGAGCTTCCCCTTTTTATTGATTTCTTCCTATAAAATTGGTCACCGTACCTTGATATACACTCGTAGAACATTGTTTAGTAAATTGATGATTTTTGAACTTGATCATGGAAACCCCATGGGTATACCAACTTAAATTTTCCCTTGGTATTTAATTGTTTAAATTTCTTTAACACCTTCTAAGAATTTATATTATATTTTAAATGGATTTATCCCTTGTCTTCATAAGCCCAATTGATAACAACACCTCTTAAGTTCCATGTAAATCCTTGTACTAAATTTCCAAATTGGGTAGTTTATTTAAAATGATTATTTAAGTTTATTTTAGTTATAATATTGAAATTTTGTGTTTAATTGGGATAAATTAATTGTTTGATAAACAATGACATGTTTTTATAACAAAACCCCTCGGTTGAGGTGAGGTGTCTTCAAAATTTAAAAGTGATGATTTTTGTTTTATATCATGTTTGGATCTATTTAATTGGTGATTACCTATTCCCTTTTGTACTTATTTACATATGATATGTTTAGTGTATGTGCTTCTCAATTTTATTAAATGGATTATCCCTCCTTTGATATATATGTTTAATGAACCAAGATCCCCCTAAGGTCTTGGCTTACTACCTAAATGGAATGTTCCCAGTAGGAAATTACCTCCTTTGAACATGGTACCTTTCTAAGTGATCTCTTGAGCTTATTAAATTTTAATTCCATGTTAAAATAATTTAATGGGTTTGATTATATAGGATGGATCATTCATGATGATGGATTCCCTTAAGTGAGATGTCTATTTGGGCTTAATAAAGGAAAATCATGAGAGGTAATAACTCATGGATCGTATTATTATTAATTATTATTATATTATTAAATATTGTTATAGGATATGGAATGATGGTAATGGTTAGGTTGAGAATGGTGTAAAATCATGTTCCCTTATATAGGGTGTTGAGTCATGGAATCTTGCACCATTGATACTATGTAGGACGTTGGCATGAGGCACCATGCTCCCACTTTAGAGTGATGACATGATGTCTCACTCATCATCTCGAGTATCATGCATAACATCTCACACTCTATTGATATATATATAATATACCCTTTTTCTTGAGCTTATAGGCTCATTTAGACCGGTTATGGATGACTGAGTTATGACCGGACTAGCCAGCACCTAGTATTCCAGGTATATAGCCCCTTATGTCTACACGTACTTGGTTTATATAGGTGGATGTGATATATATAACTATATCATATACATATATATTATTACTATATATGTATGGTAAAAAATTATACACTCATTCCAGTTATGATCTGAAGCAGGTAGAGTCGGTTAAGTAGCCTATTGGAACCTGATCTGGCTAGTGATAATTTATTTATTCCAGTATCATTATTATGATAATACATGTACGTTGCTTTAATTTATATTCATGGACTGGATTTATTCATAGACATTGTAGGTGGTAACCTACTAGTATTTATATCTCACACCCTTCTCAAACCACCATTTCACTGGGGTACCCAAGTATACCTTATGTTTGGAGGACCATGGATGATTAATTGTGTTGTTTTACTTGTACTTGGGACTTAGGATAATAGGATCGAGCTGGATCCTGGGATTCTCATGGAGTTATCCCTCGAGGATTTTTTTTATGGCATTTATTTATTTATTCCCTTGTATCTTATGGTATTTTGTATGTCAATTTTTTATATTATGTATCATCATCTGTAAATTCATGAATCTGTATTATATTTTTGTTTTCCATATTTTCTATTCAGATTATATTATTCTTTCACTACTTTGTCTTTCATTTATTAATGATTTTTTGTTTTCTATCAATTGTTTTCCGATACAATACTATGTTACTCTGATCATGAGGGTATAATATCTCACATATCACCTCCTTACACCCTTGCTTCTATTCGACAGCCTCTGGCATATGGGGAGGAATTCTTGAGTACATATAACCCACCATTTCGGCTGCCATATTAGTGGTCAGTCAGGTCGGGATGTTACAAAGTGGTATCATATGTTGTTTCATTTTCTTTGTCTTACTATTTTGGGTAGGTAGAAAGAAGATTATTAATGTGTTTGAACTTGTTAAATAATTGTGTCTAGGATTGATCACCCCACCCATGGGGAAAATTCCAAGTGGACAAGGATAGGATTGATGTTCGTGTTGTTTATTGTTATATCCAATTAAGATATTACCTTGTTTTATTAGTGTACTTTCCATTGCTTATTTATTTATAAAATTTATGGTATTTTTACCTTGTCTTGGTATGTAGGGGAAGAATAATCACATGCATCATTATAGGCACATATAGATTCTCATTTCATGCATATACTATGCCATGTAGTTGCATTTATAGGCTACTTGCTAAATTTTGATAGTGTTCCTTGAATGCTATGTCATGATTTTCTATTTACTATCTAGCCTGTTATATGTCATGTTAGTTATTTTGGTGACATTCTTAGTTTTGTGCATGTTAGGGTAATTATTCAGTATTCTTGTTTATATAACATGCTTGGGTGGTTTATTTAGCATGTTTTACCTATGTATTTAGCTTGTATTGCCTATATGAAATGCTTATGCACTTATTATCATACTTTCTGTGTTTTCTAATTATAATGAAATTATTTTTTATGACTTAAATATATAATTGATTTCAGGGGATGAATTTATTGTTTACGATTAAATGAGAACCATTTTTCAATTGTATGTTATATGTGCACCTTATAATTGGGAAAAGGTAACCCGTATACTCGAACCATCTCTATACCCTAATATAAATATCTAGAGGATGTTATTAAAATGAAAAGGTGGATAAATTTTAAATTCTAAAGTGAATTGGTTTTGATTAATGGGATCCAAATTCCAGACAGTAAGGTGTATGGGCACTTTATGGATTGGTATATGGACACCCATATAACTGAACAATTATATATGACCATGTTGTATTCTAAAATGGTTTTAAATGTAAAATATGTTCAATTTTAATCCAAAATGGTTTGGTAAACTTACAAAATTCACAGTTAGAACCAAGTATGTTGGTTGGGGCATGTATCTTATGAGATAACTCATTATGGGTGTTTTAAACTATTATAATTAAGAACATGCTAATGGGTTGCATTCTGATGAACCAGGGTTGTCTTATCAGGACCCTCATAGGCTTCTTTGTTAATTATCAAGTTATTTGATTATAATTTGTAATTGATATTCTTTTTTAGATCTTTTAAATGTTTAAAAGGTAAATTCTAATCAATTTAATGACCTTAATGTGGAACCTAAAGTGGTGTCCTTCGTTTAAACCCTCTTGAAAGGGTAGTATTAGTTTCTCTTTGAGTTTACTTGGAATATAAATGTGATAGTTTTATATGGGCCTTTATCCTTTTTTAGAAAATTGATTAATATGATAGTCTCTTAAGCCTAGTGAATTTCTTATTAGAATGACCTAGTGGAAGCATTTATGCTTGTTCTTTTTAAGGGGATAACATGTTGTAGATATCACCCTTAGAGTTTAAATTTATTTCTTTTTTATATCAACTTTATGACACTTAGTGTCGTTCAGGTTTCATTTTTCCTAGTAGGACTCTTAGCTTATAAATGACACCCTTGTTCAGATAGGTGGTCATGGTATCCTTGATCTTTGTTATAGTTGTGAGAATCAATTAATGCTCAGTTTTAGAAGGTTAGACATGATTAGGGAATGGTCGACCACTTCTTAGGTCATGTAACCCTTTCTTCTTTCTCAGTGGTATATGGCTTAGTATTTCATCATCTAGGTTAATGGTCATATGAGTCAATATGAATTTGGGTTAAATCCTTTGTATAGACCACCAGATACTTGGATTCATAGGAAAACTGTCTATGGAAAGTATCAAGGATGTGTTGTTTTGTTTATGAATCCTCAGAGTAGTATGCTTTCACGTACACGTTGCCCATTGAGTTTCTCAATGATGTAATTAACTAGTTTAGTTTAGTGAAATCATTGATCCTTGGGATGTTAAGTACATTCTTGGGTCATCACTAGAGTAGAGTGAACTAGGAATTAAAAGGAATCAAGTTCGTCCCAATGTGTGGGATTAATTTCTAAGAGTATTGGGTGTTTTGACATGTTGATTAGTTTGGTATTGGCCTTTATTCCAGAATCATTGGCATGTGTAGGTCTGACTCGAAAGAGAGACACTCATAGGTTTATGATGGTTTTAATCTAGCATGCTTGTGATTGGATAGTATTTCTATCTTCTTTTATGACTATGACACTCCTAAGGTGGGGATCGTCACTTTGGTTCTAGTTAATGTGTGCCCTTACAAGGAGAAGGAATGAAACCAAGGAGGTCCATTTGAAAATGGTCAGTCTTTCTTGAATGCCTTTGTGGCTGGAAAGTTTAAATCATATTGGTTCTTGCTCACCAGCATGGTGTTGATATGTTTATTAGTGTATGAAAACTTTGGAAACATTTTTTTTGTGGGTATACTTCGATGGTTTAGTTTGAGCGATAATTTAAATCCTTGGGTAGGGAAGTCTTGTGATCTATTTGTGATGGTGGGTCGGCATGTGAAGTTGAGCTTCTTTCAAGGTAATTCGGCCAGTAGTGGTTTGACTGATCATCTTGGTAATATATGAAATTCTATTAGTATACTCTTTTAAATTATATGATCATGCCCCTATCTTTATTTCTTCCTCGATGCACTAAGAGAGCATCGGTTATATGTTATGATAAGGTTTTAAAAGTTTTTGGAATTGGTAAGTGATATCTATCTAAGTTTCACGCTAGATTAAAGGTTTTATATTAATGGTTACTTAGTCCTGAGTGATACCTAGGTTCCTTTGTAAGAATTCATTGGACGGACTCTTGTATACCAGTCATTTTCCTTTGAGATGGATTCCAGGCAGATACCGCTCTAGGATCAGTCAATGTTCTGATGTAGACATTTTTTCCTTGTACCACCATCTCCTTGTAAATATAGAGTATGGACTACCTTGGTTCAATTACTTAGACTATAGTTCTTCAAAACCAAGGTTATACTAGACTATTTTTTGGGCTCAGTGATGCTTTGATCAGGGAAAATCACCAGTATACAGGTGTGGACTTCAGTGAGTGTCCTCATTGTGAACGTGAAATGCCTCATATAAAGGCATTGAGATTAAATTTGAGTTGTGTCATCCATCTAAACCAAGTGTCTGGAGAGTGTTTAGATAGAGATGTTTAGACTTTTTATCCCTCTTATTCAAGATCTATGGTTATAATGAATTGGTTCAAGAACTTCTCCAAGATAAGGAGGTTGTGGTTTTAAAAGGATCGACTATGTCTTTCATGGAAAGCGTCCATGAATAGTTTTTTCTTAGTCGATTGGAATTCAACCATTTATTTTAGTGGGGTATTTTTTAATTCCTATAAAGTAATCTTGTTTTACCAGTTAAATAAATCACACCAGGAGAATCATTATAACTCTTAGAGGCGTGCCTTGTAAGGTAATTCCGATGGTGGAGGTACTGTGACTCATAATTGGACCATCTTTTTTATAAGACCTATAGTGGGGAGCACCATCATCTATATGTTTAAAGATACTATGACATGATCATGTCTCTAGATAAATGGTCTCATGTAATTTCCCAACCCCATATGACTGAAGTTGTTTCATTATTACATTATATTGGCATTACTACAAGGAAATAAATCTTGAAGGACCATTTAGTTTAGTAGTCTTTGAAAGCCAAATTAGATACATGATACCCATAATACATTGGGAAATAGGAAATAAAATCATGTTATATAATAAAATTAAATAGATTGCATCCTTGAATGCTTATTCAAATATATCTTCTTCATAAATTGGAGAAAGAAACACAATAAGGGTGAGCTAAAATGCCTAGTAATGGTATGTAAATCAGAAGAAATAATGATTCAATGGAAGTAAACTAACATGGAAAGGTAAATAACTAATAACAAATTCCATTAAATAACTAGATAATTCAATGTCAATATATAAAGGTAATAAAATAGAAACACATTCTATTA
This sequence comes from Viscum album, assembly GCA_963277665.1. NCBI lineage: Eukaryota > Viridiplantae > Streptophyta > Magnoliopsida > Santalales > Viscaceae > Viscum > Viscum album. Next base: position 192,943,617 of record OY728146.1, on the reverse strand, counting down.
AATCAGTGAATTTAAAATGAAATGCATCCACATATATGTTGATGCAAAATCTCATGGATAAATAATTATTGAATTCTCAATAAAGGTGATGATTATTTTTTTCAAATAATGTTTCCTAGTAACATGATACCTTTACCATTAAAATATAGTTTAAATCACTTGTCCATATAATTCACCTCAAGAGACTACTGATGCATCGAGGGGCTTTTATTCACTGATCCCTAACCCGTAGGGATTTCTTTAAATGGTCCCCAACCCGTGTATTGCATGTCCAATGAATTCATCATATATCAAATAAATAATGTACCTTATCAAATATCCATATTAAATAAATAATATTTATTTATCAATAATACCTTATAGGAGGTAAAGTACAATAATGGTTGTTTACATTAAAACATTCTTGAAGAAAAATAATATTTAAACATTCCAATGTGTCGCATACCTCATTGAAACATTTAAATAATAATTCCTACTAAATTAAATGAAACGTATAATATCATGATAATAATTTTATTCATTATATAACATGTCAATGGTTAGTATATACACTAAATAAAATTTAATTGTTGTATAAGAAAAGTAATTCTCAATGGAATGTAAATTGAGATGAAATTTCTTACCTTAACCTTCATTTTGTTATTTGGTATTTAGACTCATGTATAGTGGTATAAAATATTTTACATACTAATACTATAATCACAATAACGTTTATAATATCATATATAAACTTATAATGATATTTTATTATCTGTTTTTTAACACTCTTTAATTATTTTAACTATTTTGGGTGTTAATTTCCTAGATTTATCAGGTACCTTTTGACTTGTAATTTGTTTTTATTATTAAATAAATCATGGTTTCATCATCTCAAGAATTTAATATATGACTAAATTATTATATATATTCAGTACATATTTATTTATAATAATCCATAGCATTTGGATATTAGAAATTAAGTGCACCGTTCATGGAGACGGTAGGTTGTACATATGAATGAATGCTACTTTCATTTCTTTGTTAGATTAAAATAATTAAAACTAAATGATACATATGTAAATTATAATTTAATTATAATATATATGATATATATGTTACATATGTTTATTGAAACCATCCTTTATATGTTCCATGTATATCATGAATGAGTCGTATCGCTTTGAGGGGGTGGTAGTCTTCCTCAAACAAAACTATTGTATTTACACAACTTGGATAGAATAAAGGTATGTTCCAAATAAAAAATACATAAGAATAATAAATAATAAATAACATATGTATACATATATATATATATTATATAAATATATTTTCCATCATAATTTCTACCATGAGTGGTGATAGGGAAAAATTTAACAATCATCATTTTGTGAGGTTGTATATCGCTGTACACAGAAACAGTATGTTTGTTACCCATTAGATGGAGTATTTTGTAACTATAGGTTGAAACATTATCATAAAAACATCCTAGTACATTTATGATACTGGTTTTTTTATTTAATAACAGAATAATAATATTATAGGGACAAGAAAATGTAAATTAAATTAGAAAGCACGAGAGAAGGTGTTACCTCTTAATCGGGTATTTTCTTTTGGTTTATACCAAAAGGATTTCTTGGAAAGATTTATACCCAAATTTATGCTTATATGTTAATGTGGAGGGATTTTGGGATACTATTTGGGAATGTCTTGGCCAAAATTATGTGGTTTTAGATGTGATAGGAATGGGTATAATTCTTTCCTTTTTATAGTGGAGGGGGAGTGACACTTTTGTAAATACCAAAAGGTGTTCACTATTAGGGGGTAAATATTACCTAAATTGACTCCAAAATGGAAAAATAATGGATTAAAGGAAAATAATGGTGGATAAACACCTCATACATCCAAAAATATGTGCATTTAAATAATTTGGTTCCTTAACTTCTTATATTCCCCAATTTTATCATTTTGGTTTTTATTAAATCATCTAGTTTTCAAATGTAATTAATTTAACCATTAAGACTAAATTAAAGTGAGATATACTAGAAAATATATACCCACTGAATTATTAATATTATATCCAATTTATAAAATTAAAATCACATTTTTTTGTAAATTAATTTTAAGACAAGTGCATGTGACGTGCTAAAACGTTGCTTTAACCAGGACCGTGTTAACAATGTATTTACGTAATATAGGTAAATATGTTAATTATAAAAGATTAATTGATACATTAATATATCATATTTAATATTTATTAACACTTAAAACTTACTTGGCATAATATAGTATTTTTATTTATTTTAAATCATTTAATAATATTCATTTATTGTAAAATAACAATAATGTCAATTTTGACATTATTTATTTAATGTTAATTTTAAAATATTAATATTATATTGGAATTAAAATATATTAGGTATATATGTGTTTAAAATGATATATTCATATAAAAAAATAAATAAATACAATAATTAAATCAATTAACTTCACTTTGAATATTTATTGTATCATTTATTTTAGTTAATTATTTACTAAATAATCACTACATTGATGTTTCATAAGCATTTTAAGTACCTAAACCATCTATAAAAATTATTGATAATTTATTATGACAAAAATAACCCATATATATTTCAAAATTATATCTATAACCAAAATTATTATGTTTTTTACATATCTCAAAATTTTATAAATGTTAAAGGTAAAGAAAGTTACCTTTTTAGTCTTTTTCCTTAACCTTTTATATAGGGAACTTCCATTTAATAATATCCCATTAAGCCATATATTTAGAACCAAGTGGGGAAATGGTAAATGTTTGTCAAATAATGGATTTTAGACAAGTTTCTAAGTCATTTTGTTCCTTAATATTAATATTTAGTCCTTTATTAAGCTTAATCATACATTAATCACTATAATTAATTTTAGTCACATTCACTAATCATTTTGGTCAAAAAAATTAATTTGAACTTATTAGATAAAAAAATCATAATAATTACAACCATGTATGTAGGATTTTCAAAATTATAGTCATAGAAGTGGGAAAATTAAGATTAATGTCAATCCGGCAGACAGGGCGAAATAACAAGGTTTTATAGTAGAAAAATGTTCAAAAGTTTGTTAAGTTTTTATATTAAATTTCAAAGTAAAATTGATTATAATGAACATAATTGTATAAATAGATTTATAATTTATCATGTGTAACTCTAAAATAAATCTAAAAAATAATTCATCATAAATAATTATTTAAACATAAAAGGATGTTTTTAACTAAATTGCAATAATTTTCATTATTCATCAAAAATTGAATTTTCTTTGAAAAATCCAAAAAATTTACTGTAACATAATTTCAAAATTCTAAATTAAAAATTATATTTATTTTTAAAAATAAAATTCATAAATGTTTCAAAATTTAGTTTTAAAATAGGTTCTCCATCAAAAGGCAGTAAAATGAAATCTTGTGTGTAACACAAGCTAATTCTGTGTCATATATAATGAAAGTTTAATATTGTATATAAGTAATGCCAACAATAAATTATATTTATTCTAAAAGAAAAATATTGTAAATTCTTAGGGTTTCACATTCCCCTACCTTAATTAAATTGCATCTTTACAATTTAAACTTGACCGTAGTAATTTAGGGATTGAAAATAAACTATTTTTAAAGACCCGCATCGTAAAAAGGGTTAATATCACATTTTAATAATAACAGAGAAAGTAAAGTAAAACAGTTTTTGTATTTAGGTTCTAGAGTAATAGAAAATAGGTGGAAAATGGAAATTTGGATATGGAAGAAAAATCTAACCATCAAGTTCTGATGGATAGTTCTAGAGAACATGTTCAAATGAAAGTTGTTGACAATAAAACCATACACCATAGGTGTGAATAAAGGTCATTAATATCATAAAAATGATGATGATAGGATAAATGTTTTGTTTCAAAACCATTTTTTCTATAGTTAAGGTATTATTTCATTGTATAATAATATAAGTAGATATACATTTCTATAAACATAATCTTTTACTTTTATTATGCCTTGAACTATTTCTGCTTTATCTCTTAGCACATGATAAAGCATATAGTGAAGAAATACATTTCCCTATAAAATTTCATCCAATGATAATATTAAACCATTTTATAGATGGTTAACATTTTCAAAATATTTTGATACAATCACTTCTGAATCAAAGTCACTGAACTTCCAAATTGAACTTATCATTTGCCTTTAATCAAAATGAGGCATATTTTATTTTTCACAATCCAACCATGTTAATAACTCCATCATGTATCCATTTGAAATATGGTAATGAATAAAATTACCATAAAACCTTATTGGAAACATATATTCTTCATTATTCCTTAAGTAAGACACATGTTATTGGATATATTCCTTAAATCCAAAAGTATTGTAAACTTCATCAATGATATCATATACCACTTGTCTAAAAGTCATTAATCAGTTCCAAGGTAGTTAGAACTCACCCAATAAGTCATTTCTTCATCATTATATTAACATCATGAACATATTAAGGGTTTTATTTCAATAAATGACGTTTTTTCCAAAAAAAATTAACTTTTTACTGAATAAATTTTCCTGGTACCATTCAACATATGGTCTCAAATACATGATGAAAAAGTATTGCAGTACAATACTCATATATTCCATAATTCTTATAACCAGTACATTACTGATAAAATATTCAAATGACATAATTATTGAAAATCATATTAATCATTCATTTTAATCTTTAGTAGTATCATAACTTTATCATTATCCAATAGCATCATTTGGGGAATTTTCCTTTGACATTTGTTACATTGATTCTCATAGTGTCACATCTCCTTATAGTGGAATCATTAAACATTGGAAACCATTTTCTTACCCTTGTAATCATGAACTTGGTGTACTTTTTCTTGACAATTATAATAAACTCTCAATCCCTTCAAGCATTTACTAGGATTATTCTTTCCATAGTTATCACATGTGGGAAAACCCTTCTTTACCTTCTTCCATTTATCTATATTTTTCTATCTCATCCTCTTTTTTCCTTCAAAGATATAAAAATTAGAGAATTATTTACTTATCTTGTTAACACATGATACTATTTTCTCATATGATGAGAAAACATGGGGGACTATTTACCTTAGAAATTTTGTCTTAAGAACATTAAATATATGATCTTTCTAACTCTTTGCATCACGTGCATTGGTGGAGTTCTCATTTCATCTACTAGGAACCATTTATAATCATTTACATATACTAGATTAGATCATAAAATTATGAAATTCCTATAACACTAAACATGGTATATCACATAACATAAATTTATGCACTATGAATCCTAGAATCATAAACTTTGGCTGATTTGGGGAAATAATTACTTCTAAATCCTTCATAATGGTAGGTAAACAAAATGTGAACTATCCTAAGAATATCCCCCAGGAGTGCCAAACTAGGTGCACATTAAGGCATGTTGTCATGTACTAGGTTACACCGAGTCAATCCTGAAACATCTTGTTGGATTTTTTACTCTGAGGTACATTTTTTCCTGAACCATTTCCACTTGTAGTACCTAGACAATGATGTATTTCTAAGAATACCCACATTATCTCTACTTTACCAAAATTCTGGGATTTTATTCTACTCTTATCCTCAATTTTTATCATAGGTTTTTGTTCCCTAATATATGTTTTATAAATCTAGTTTCCAAGGTTGTTTCTAAACTTCCTTTTATACCAACTATAACTCCCTAACCCCATATGATTAGAGCTAGTGCATTATTACATTATATTAGCATTACTAAAAGGAAATAAATCTTGAATGACCATTCAGTTTAGCAATATTGGAAATCCATATTACATACATGATACCCATAATGCATTGGTAAATAGGAAGTATAATCATGGTAAATAATAAAACGAAATAAACTTCTTCTTTGAATTCTTATTCAAATATTTCTTCTTCATAACCTGGGGAAAGAAATATAATAAGGGTGAGCTCAAATTCTTAGTAAGGTTAGGTAATGCAGAAGTAATAATGAATCAATGGAATTAAACTAACATGGAAAGGTAAATAATAATAACACATTCCATTCAATAACTATATAATTTAATGTCAATATAGAAAGGTAATAAACTGGACACACATGCCATTAAATCAATGAAATAAAAATTAAATGCATCCATAGATATGTCAATGCAAAATCTCATGGATAAATAATAGTTTAATTATCAATAAAGGAAATTATTATTTTTCGAACGTCATGTTTTCTAGTCACATGATATATTTACTATCAAAAGACATTTTAAACTATTTGGATAACTAATTCACCTCAATAGACTATCAATGCATCGAGGGTATTTCATTAACTAGTCCCTAACTCATAGGGATTTCCTTAAACGGTCCCCAACCAATGTATTACACGTCTAAAAAATTACTCATATAAAAAATAAATAATATACCTTATAAAATATCCATATTTAATAGATAATATATATTTATAAATAATACCTCAGAGTATGTTAAGTACAATAAGGGTTGTTGACATTAAAACATTCTTGAGCAAAAATAATATTTAAACATTCCAATGTGTTCTATACCACATTGAAACTTTTAAATATCAATTCCCCTTGATTTAAATGAGACTTATAATATCATGATAATAAGAAGATTCATGATATAACATTTCAATGGGAAGTATATACAAGTGAATTGGTGCATAAGAAAATTAAGTCTCACTGGGACGTAAATTGAGATTAAGTCCCTTACCTTAACATTATTTTTGTAGTGTGGTCCTTATCCTCATTTATAGTGGTTTAAAATATATTAATTACTAATACCATAACCACACTCATGTTTATAATATCATATATTAACTTATTACAATATTTTATTACCTGTTTGTTAACACTCTTTCATTTTTTTTATTTTTTTTAAAGGTTGTGGTCGAAGCCTCAATTTATTATTTTAAAGAAAATACCTCATTAAGATTGCGTAGAGAGAAACCCATTACATAGCTTGAAGTCCAAAGGCCAAGTGTCCTGAATAAAATGTTTGAAATCCCATTTTATAGGCCAAAGGACCCCACTGTGAACAGTAATGCTATAGTACCCATACTGCTGCAGTACCGTCATCACTACAGTGCCTCTGCTGCTACAATGTCATCTCTGCTACAGTTCTTCTACTACTACAGTTCTGTTAAAGTGCCCTGCTATAGTGCTACTATAGTAAACTGGAAATTTTTCCCTACCCGAGTTTTATCATGGGTCTTTTGAATGCCAAGTAGGAGTCTATACCACTTGGTTATAGGATCAATGGAAAAAACATGTATAGGGTAACACTCACCTCCCACTGGGGGTCCCCGCCATGCCCAGAGTGTATCACATGTTCCCTGGCTAGGAAAATGGCTTTGAATCACCCTGTGTATAATATACACTTTGTCTAAGTCTGGCAGGACACGAGCCTGGGCCAGTTCCCACGGAGTGCGAGGGGTACAACCAGCGGGTACCACTCGGCTAACACCCCATGGAAAAAATGTGTGTAGGGTAATGCTCACCTCCCAAAGGGGGGCCCTTCCATGCCCAGAGCGCACCGCACATTCCTCAGCTAGTAAAATGGCTTTGAATTTCCCTGTGCATAATATGAACAGTGTACGAGTCTATTAGAACTCGAGCCTAGGCCAATTCCCACAGAGATTAAGGGGTACAACCAGTGAGTACCACTCGGCTAACACCCCATTTAAAAAATGTGTATAGGGTAATGCTCGCCTCCCACTGGGGGCCCGTTATGTCCAGAGCACGTCGCACATTCCTAAGTTTGGAAAATGGATTTGAATCACCCTGTGTATAATATGCATAGTTTCTGAGTCTGGAGGGACTCGATCCTGGGCCAGTTCCCATAGAGAGCGAGGGGTATAACCAGTAGGTACCACTTGGCCAACACCCCATGGGCTTTTAACTGTTTTGGGTGTTAATTTCCTAGTTTTCTCAAGTACATTTTGGATTTTTATTTGTTGTTATTATTAAATATATCATGGTTTTATAATCTAAATAATGTAAACCATGACCAAATTATCATATATATATTCATTACATATGCATTTATAATAGTCCATAGTATTTGGATATTACAAATGAAGTGCACCGTTCATGGATACGGTTGGTCGTACATACGCATGAATGCTACATTCATTTCTTTGATGAATTAAAATAATTAAAACTAAAATATAAATATGCATATTATAATTATATTATCATATATATTTTATATATTTCACATAGTTTTATTAAAACCATCCTTTATATTTTCCATGTATGGTATGAATGAGTCATATCGCTTTGAGGGGGGCGGTAATCCGCACTTCCTCAAACGAAATTATCATATTTACAAAACTTGGATAGAATAAAGGTGTGTTACAAATAAAAATAACATAAGAATAAGAAATAATAAATAAAATATATATCTTAAATAAATATATTTTTCATCATAATGTCCACCATGAGAGGTGGTAGGGAAAAATTGAACAATCATCGTTTCGTGAGGTTATATTTCGTCATGCATAGAAATAGTATGTTTGTTACCCATTATATGGAGGGGTGTGTAAGTGTAGGTAGAAACATTATCATAAAAATATCCTAATTTATTTATGATAATATTTTTGTAATGTAATCATATAATAATAATATTATAGGAAGTGGAAAATGGAAATAAAATTAGAAAGCATGAGAGCAGGCATTACCTGTTAATCGTATAACATCTTTTGGTTTACACCAAAATGATTTCTTAAAAAGATTTATATATAAAGGGATGATTATAGGTAGAGGTTAGGGATATTGGGATACTATTTGGGTAGTTATTTTCTGAACTTAAGTGGTTTTAGAGGTGTTAGGAATGGGGATAGTGCTTTTCTTTTTATAGTGGAGGGGGAGTGGCACTTTTGTAAATACCAAAAGGTATTCAGGATCAATATTACCTAAAATGCCTGAAAATGGACAAATAATATATTAAAGTAGAATCATGTTCATTAAAAACCTCATCCACACAAAAATATGTTCATTTAAATAATTTGGTTCCTTAATGTCTATGATTCTCTAATTTTATTATTTTGGTTTTTATTAAATCATCTAGTTATCTAATCTAATTAATTAAACCATTAATACTAAATTAAATTGAGATATATTATAAAATATATATCCACTTAATTATTATTATGATATCTAATTTTTAAAATTAATATCTCTTTTTTTGTAAATTAATTTTTAAAACAGGCGCATGTGACGTGCTAAAATGTTTCTTGAACCCGGGCCTTGTGAACAACATATTTACATAATATGGTTAAATATGTTAATTATAAAAGATTAATTGGTTGATTGATATATAATTTTTAATATTTATTAATACTTAAAAATAACTTTTTATAATATAGGTTTTTTATTTATTTTAAAAATTTTAATAAGATTCATTTATTGTAAAATAACAATAATGTCAATTTTGACTTTATTTATTTAATGTTAATTTTAAAATATAAATATTATATTGGAATGAAAATATATTGGGTTTACATGTGTTTAACATGATATATTCATATAAAAAATAAATAAATACAATAATTCAATCAATTAACTTTACTTTAAATATTTTTAGTGTCGTTTATTTTAGTTAATTATTAACTAAATAATCACTACATTGATGTTTCTTAACCATTTTAAGTACCTAAGCCATATCTAAAATTTATTGATAATTTATTATTATAAAAATAACCCATATATATTTAAAAATGATATCTATAACCGAAATATGATGTTTTTTAGATATCTCAAAGTTTTATAATTGTTAAAGGTAAGGAAAGTTTCTTTTTTGTCTTTTTCCTTACTTACAATTTTATATAGGGCGCTTCCATTTAACAATATCCCATTGAGCCACATATTTATAAAAAAGTGGGTACATTGTCAAATTTTTATAACTAATGGATTTTGGACAAGTGTACAAGTCATTTTGGTCCTTAATTTTAAGGTTTAGTTCATTATTAATCTTAATCATACCTTAATCGCCATAATTAATTTTAATCACATTCACTAATTATTTTGGTCAAAAAATTAATCTTATATTATTAGACAAAAAATATCATACTAATTACATCCTTTTATGTTGTATTTTCAAAATTATAATCATATAAGTGGGAAAATTAAGAATAATGCTAGTCTCGTAGACGAGGTGAAATAACTTGTTTTTATTGTAGAAAAACGTTCAAAAGTTTGTTGAGTTTTTATATTCAATTTCAAAGTGAAATTGATTCTAATAAACTTAATTATATAAATATATGTATAATTGATCTAATATTACTGTATAAAAAATCTAAAATATAATTCATCATTATTAATTATTAAATCAAAAAATGATGATTTTAACTAAATCACAGTAATTTTCACTATTCATTAAAAATTGAAGTTTCTCAGAAAAATCACAAAAATTAACTATAATATAATTTTGACATTATAAATTCAAAAATGAAGTTTATTTTTAAAAATAAAATTCATAAAAGTTTCAAATTTTAGTTTTAAAATAGTTTCACCATCAAAAGGCAGTAAAACTTAGTCTTGCATGTAACGCAAACTAATTCAGTGTCGTTTGTAACGTAAGTTTAACATTGTGTATAAATCATGAAAAAAATTTATATTTATTCTAAAAGGAAAATATTTTAAATTATTAGGGTATCACATCTTGGGTAAGTATATTTTCAGTGTTACAATTAGAAAAAAATTGTTGGCTTGGGTTTTGACGGCTTATGTTTCATGTGCTTAAGTAATGCCTTGGGGTGTATTAGGCATTCAGAGACACAGTGTGACCATATGAATGTGACTTCATGACCCTCATAGGTTATATGAAATTTTAATTTTTTCTAGAGGATTATTAGGGATGATAAGTACTAAGTTGGGAAGGTTGTAATGACTCATGTTTTAGAACTGGATGAAATTCTAAGGGAATTTGAATTTTGACGTTTATTAGACAGGTTATTCTTTAAACCGACCATAGAAACATAATTTTGGGAGTTGGAACACTTAAAAGTGTTATTTTTAGACTTTTTTAAAGGCTCAAGAGTTTTCCTAGGTATCTCATTGAGTTTTGTGAGCACTAATCCCTAGAAATCAAAGTTTTTGAGGGTTTTCATAGGGCACAGGGTTTTTTGAAACTGTGTGGCCCCCAGAAGCAAACCATGTGGCCTATATCAAAGGAGAAGAAGTGACCCACATGGTATGTGCATAGTTTGACAAAACCATGCACCTATCCTAAATGGTTAGTTTCACTTAGTAAGTAGTTAATAAATATTCATCGCACGGGTGGTGCATGATTAGGCAAACATTACTGCACAAATCGTGTGAGATAGGGTTCTTAAGAAGTGGTTGTCGCATGATTGCTGCATTATTTGGCCAATCCATGCATCCAAACCATGAAAATTGGTTTTTTGGGTTAAAATTAACAAAATACCCTTAATGAGTTTTAAACCTCATTTCCTTCTTTCTTGTTCTCCTAGCAGCTGCGTGAAGCTCCTCCCTCTTGCCTGTGATCTCCCAAGATCCTCCTTCTAGGCTTCAAGGTATTTCCCTCGTCTGATGTTAGAATTCAAGGTTTTTGGTCTCTATGATTCCAAATTAGTAATATATTCAATCCTATATAATTTATTTCAAGTTATTAATTCCATTTTTTATGTTATTTTTATTCGATATCTTTTTCTATATTTTTAGGGAAAAGGTTATTTTCTTAGATTTCTTCCAAATTGGACCAAATCAGAGCTTGATATTGGACAAGTAGGTCATCCTAAGTATGAGGTAGGTGGTATATGACTTTTTCCCAAAGTTTTCATTGAATTTTAAAAGTTTATTTTATGTCGTATGCCATCTTTTTCTGATACTCATTTTTATTGAGTTCTTCATATTAAATTTACCATCGCACCTTAATATACACCCATAGACCATTTTTTTAGTAAATTGATTGTGCCAATCTCAATCACTAACACCATATAGGTGTTTCTACTAAAATTGTACCTTTTTATTTAATTTTTTAAATTTCTGGAATTCCTTCTAAGTGTTCAAATTAGATTTTAAATGGATTTACCCCTTTTCTTCATAAGCCCAATTAAAAAGGTCACCTCATAAGTTCCATGTAAAGAATTTTATTGAATTTCATCATTGGGTAGTTTCTTTAAAATTCATCTTTAATATGACTTGAGTTATGATATTGGAATGTAGTGTTTAATTGGGCTAAATGAATTGTTTAATAAACAATGTAATATTTTTATAATAAAATCCTAGGGATGAGGTGCATTATCTTTACAATTAAAAGGTTGTTGTTTGTGTTTTATATCTTGTTTGGATCTATTTATTTAGAGATTATCTATGCCCTTGGGTATTTTTTGACATATGGAATGTTTAGTGAATAGCCTACTCGATGTTCTTAAATGGTTTATCCCTCATTTGATATAGATGTTTAATGAACCAAGATCCTCCTATGGGCTTGGATTACTACCTAAATGGAATTTCCCATGTAGTAAATTGCTTTCTTTTACCATTATAAATTTCCAAGTGATACCTTGATCTTATTAAATTGTAATTTCATGTTAAATTAATTTAATGTATTGGATTATATATGATAGATCATTCATGATAATGGATTCCCTTAAGTGAGATGTCTTTTTGAAATGAATTAATAATATTGAATGGATTATACAAGATATATTCCCTTATTAATATGACTTACCATGTTTTGTATAATTAAATTCCATGTATTAAATGTATTGTCTTGTTCATGATGGATTTTATTCCTTAAATGAATTAAATGGTTAAATTGAAATGGAATTAAACTAGGCGGTATGACCATGCCTCTTGCTATAAATAAATTAGCACAGATTATATGGATTTTTATAATTGTGATTCCCTTATTTATTTAGGAATAATAAAGGTAGATAATGATAGGTAATGCCTCATAGATTATGTTATTATTTGTTATTATTATAATATTGTGCCTTGATATTGGTTTTGGAACAATGGTAAGGAATCTATTGAGCATGGAAGAAAATCACACTCCCTTATATCAAGTGTTGAGTCATGGTGTCTCGCACCATTCATACTATGTAGGATATTGGGTTGTGTTTCCATGCTCCCAATTTAGAGTGATTACATGATGTATCACTCATCATCCCAAGTTTCATGCATGATGTCTCACACTCTATTGAGATGTAGGGCATGTAACCTTTTTCTTGATTTTATAGTCTTATTTATAATAGTAATGGATGACTAAGTTATGCCAGATCCCACCATCACCTAGTATTCCAAGTATATGACCACTTACATCTGCATGTACAAGGTTTATATAGGTGGATTTGATCTATATAACTATATAATATTAATATATATTATTACTATATATGTATGGTAACATATCAGACACTCATTCTGATTGTGAGCTGAAGTAGGTAGAATTGGTCAGGTGTCTTATTCAAACCTGATCCAACTAGTGGTTATTTATTTATTTCATCATAATTATTCTACTTATACATGTACACTAATTTTCTTTATATTCATGAACTATATTCGTTTGTAGACACTGTTGGTGGTAACCTATTGGGATTTATATCTCACACCCTGCTCGGGCCACCATTTCATGGTCGTACCTAAGTAGACCTTATGTTTACAATACCATTGATGAATAGTTGTGTTGTTTTGATTATACCTAGGAGTTAGGAGCACAGGACTGAGATAGAGCATGGTATGATCATGGAGTTTTCCCTTAGGGATTTTGTTTCTTTTATTTATTTATGTACTTCCATGTATCTTGTAGTATGTCTTATATCAATTTTTTTAGATTATGTATCATTATTTGGAGATGCATGAATTTGTAATATATTGGAATTGGCCCTCTTTTGTATTTAGTTATATTATTCTTCTACTGCTCTATATTTCATTTATTACTAATTCTACAATTTTCTATTATTTATTTCTGGATACACTGTTGTGTTACCATGATCATGAGGGTATAGTCTCCCCACTATCACCTTCTTTCACCCTCACTACTAGTCAGCAACCTATGGCTTATAAGGAGTCACGATTTAGACCATGTGTCCCATCAGTCCACCTACTATATTTTTATTTATGTAGGTCAAGATATTATAGGGTCCCTCCATTTTCTTTCCACCTTCATTCAAACTCTTACATTATCCTACCAAATCCCACCAAAATACACCTAAACTGGGATTAAGAAACTAAAATTAAATGGTTTTTCCTAGTTAGAGAGGTCACGATCTTCACAAGAAATCCACCATCATGCTTCTTATATATGAGAATCTTAAATCACATTTCTAAAGAAACAAATCAAGCCATTGGATTTTCATTTTAGATTCTAACGCTTAAGTATCCTCTTAGAGCTTTCTATATTTCCACCTGAACTATAAATGAGGGATTACTTTTCCTCTAACACATTATAGATTTGTTCAATGATACAAATAGGATTATCTAAGTAGTATTCATTACATTCTCACTCCACATCATCATTCTGAATCACATATGATAGATTGGGTATATATTTTCTTATTTGAGAAACAAGGAATGTGTTATGAATAGCACTAAACTTCAAGGATAAGGTTATATGATGAGAAAATTACCCATATATACCAATAATTTCAAAAATCATGATGTATATTAGGGTTAGTTTTCCTTTATTTACCATTATTTGGTGACTTAATCTTAATAAAACATGAAGAAATGCATTATCACCAACTCAGAATTCTAATGATCACCTCCACTGGTCAGCATAATACTTTTGAAAACTTTGAGAAATCTAGAGAAGTTTCTTAATCAACTCCAAATATTATTCAATCTCTAAGAAAATAATTTAATAATTATAAATGATTCACTTATCTTCTTTTGATATAGATGGGAGTGACATAGTCTTTTATATAATTCTTTATATAGGGATATCTAGATATATGATTGGTAACTATTATTATAGGATAATCCCATTGAGTAAAGGTGATCCTTACATAAGACACCAAATTCAATAATATATGATTGATTTATATTCTATAATATTCAAATAATCTTCTTGGAATGGACATCGGTCTAAGGATAGAAGGTATTACTCAATTTCACATGAGAATCCAGTTCTTATTGAATTCAATTATAGAATTGAGACATGAACTTCATATCCCTATTAGAGATAAAACTATCCAGTACACTATGAACTTTAATTGTCTCTCTAACATATATCTTTTCAATTTAATCAACCAATTAGGCTTCTTTAATAGGAAACAAGTGGGTTTATATCATTAGATGGTCTAATATTACCCATACTATATCTCTCACTTTAGATAATCTTGGAAAAATATTCATGAAAATCATCGTGATTTCATCCCATATTTATATAGGAAAATGAAGTTTTCAAAGTGTACCTATAGGATTTTTATGTTTTTAATTAATATGTTGATAGTCAAAAAAAATTAACAATAAATCCCAAGATATCTTTCTTCATGCCAATCCACCAAAACTAGTGATGAATATAATGGTACATCTTCATGATCCCATGGTTAACCACCCACCTTAAGGAATTGTATTCTTTTTTCACCTAATCTCATATAATAGTGTAACCAAAAGCCTCAAATGGACATACATAAAGGAATGAAAATCATGGAACCATTTTTTAAATATCTCCCGGCCATCGAGTCTCTCGAAAATAATGATACAATCAGGGATAAAAATCTAAGAATTCATAACTAACTACAAGGAATATGACGAAAGTTCAATATAGTGTAGTTTTTTTTATCTCTAATCCTCCATCACATTCAGAAGAAGATTATCTATAAGTGACATCAGTCACTATACCTCTTTAGCCTCATGTGCCTTCTAGTGGTGGACTTTCCAACTAAGGGAATCAACAATGAAATTTCTATTACCCGGAGTATATCAGATGTCAAAATCAAATGAATGAAATTATTTACCCTATAATGATTCCTAATATTTAATTCATTAGGTGAAACTATGTATTTAATACTCTTATAGTCCATAAAAATATAATTTTCTTTCCAAATATATAATTTTTCTAACACTTTAAAGAATGTACAACAAAAACCAATTCTATGTCAGGGGGTGGGTAATTCCATTATTGAGGATAGAGTTTCTTGGAACCATTTGAAACCACCAAGTGATCCTATATAAGAACATAGTTGTGTAAAATAGACAAGTAATCGCAATATACATCAAACATGTCACCATTCTTAGTTGGTATAAGTTTGGGGTATATTTTAACATCCTCTTAAAGTACTAAAAGGCTACATCACATTATTCTAGATATAAATATTTAACCCCTTTATTCATTATATAATTCACTGGAGTAGATATTTTCAAAAATTCCAAAATTAAGTGATGGTAATATTCTATGATTCAAAGAAAGCTTTTGATATTAAATACATTAGAGGGAAATTTCCAAAACATGATGGATTTTAATTTTTTAGGTACCACTAAAATACTATCTCCTGAGATCACGTTACCTTGGAATATTAATTCCTTGATCTAGAATAATCATTTAGATAGTTTAGTGTATAGATGATGTTCACACAAAGTATCCAAGAAAATAAATAGATTCCATGCATGCTCATACTAGGATTTAGAATAATCCATGATATCATCCACAAAGACCACAATAAAAAAATCAATAAAGGAATGAGAGATCTTGTTCATAAAATATATAAACATGGATAGATAATTAGTCATCCTAGAAGAAAATACTGAAAATTTTATTAATGTATTTAGAAAGTTGTTTTGGGTATATCCTCTGGTATGACCCTCAACTTGTGATATCCTAAATTAAGTTTAAATTTTTATAACCACCTTTACCCTTTAAGTTGTTAAAAAATCATCAATCCAAGGTAGATGGTAATGTTTTATAAGTATAACCTAATTTAAATTTTATGGACTTCTTAAAGGTGTAAAATTTCATCATCCTTTTTTAGAAAAAATAACTATTTTGTGCTAAAAAGAGATGATTATCCTAATAAACCCTTTATCCTCCAGCCCCTCTAGATTCATATTTAATTTACTTGATTCAATTTGATCCATATGATACAAGAGAATTAAGATAGGTTTAATAGAAAATAGGATATCGATAGTGAACACTACCTCCCAATATAAAGGAAGGCCTAAAAATATATCATAAGAATGAATTTGGGTAAAGATCCACTGCCATAGGTAATATTTTGTTCTCTTTTGCTTCCACTTTCACAAGTAATTAGTTAGCCATTTCATCTGGGTTGTACCCAACAATACTTAATGAGGACCACATCGACCATCATGAAAGTACAACACAATATAAATGGTGTACTGGGTATTCATTAGAGGTGAGTTTAGTACCCTTTGAGCATAGCAATCACCACAATCTTGAAAGAAATTCCACCAATCCATTTTTAGAATGATGTTAAATGATGATATATTTAATACTATAAGTCCACAAAAACACACTATATAGATATGTAACCAAATAATATGATATAAATTCCTCAATCTGATCAACCCACTTCCCTAAGGGTATCAAGACTCCTATAAGAACATAGGGATTCCACTTATGATTCATAAGAGATTATAATTAAATAGTAACAAATGAATGAAAATAAATTTCACTAAATAGAAAAAATTTTAAAGAAGGTTATCTCAAAATAGTAGAGTTGCCATAATATATACAAATTATAACATTATTTATATGTTTCCTTGAAACATAAAATCATCAATTAATTTTCATACTAAAACTAAGGTATCAAATCCTACCCAAGAGAATCTATTACAACTAGAGAACCCTAGATAATTTGTTGTCTCATTGGGAAGAGTAATTTAGAAGGAGGTAACATACCTCTAGTTAATTAAGTATTCAAAAAATCTTGTAGGTCCTAAACTACTTGGAATCATAGCCCAACACCAATCCATTACCTTATATAGTAAAATAATTGTAGATATCAATACAGGACATAAATAAGAACCTTATTTTCTTTGGAGGTGAAATGATACTTGATATATCCCTGATTCCCACACTAGTCATACTACACAAGTGGAATTAGAGTAGACTAAAACACCCTGCTCTAAAAACCCTATAGAATCTCATCTTGACTTGACTCTACACAATCTCATTTTCTCCATTAAGAAAGGATTTAATCTTCTAGACCATGATCTTATACTTCCCCTATTATATGATCTCATTATCATCGAGTGGAACTTTTAAGAATAAATAAGGCTACATGCTCAAGTTTTTGTAATCCTTATTCAATAATATATAACATTTGGTCAAGGCACCCAAAATATTAAAATTTGAAAGATGGTATTCCTCATGAATCATGTTTATCCATCTATTCTGGTGTTGAAATCAGTGGTCATTTAAGGAATGTATTCTACAGTAGAGTAGAGAACAACAACAACTTATCCCCTTTATTAAAAACCCCTATTTTAAATGATAAATTATCATTGTATGGTCTAACCCCTCTTTTTCCTCTCTCCCTTTTATTCTCTATCTATCAAATGGTTTTATTTTTTAAACACTTTTCTATTGAAATTTTAATTTTATCAAGAATTCTTAAACATAATTTTTAAATAAATATAAAATTTACTTTGGAAATAATTTTACGGTATATAAGATGTTCTTTGAACACAGTCATAAATTAATAATAATTTAGTTTATCCTAGTAAATAAGAAAATATTACAAATCAAGGAGTAAATTATTGGTTCATATTGAACTCCTTGTTAAAAATAAATATATAAGGAAATACTATTTATTTATTATTAATATTTCAATTAATATAAACCTCTAATTGATCCCAACTAAATTATAATAAAACATGTGAAATTATACAGGATGACATGAAATCCTAGTCTTTCTTACCTAACAATGTCTAGTATGATGCATTAGACACAAGTACCTAGGATAAACTCAAATAAAAGAATAAATAAAGGAAGTGGAATCCCAGACTACCCCTAGTCACTTGGGATTCCACCATAATTATGATATCAATTTATATTGATAGGTTCATTTATAAGTTATGATAGTCATAAATCATAGATAATATCATGTCACATACCCAAGAACCATTAATATGGTATTTGATGGAATTTTTTAATGACTATGACCCAATCACTTGAATAGTATTAGGAAATGATTCCACAACACCTCAAACACACCTCTTGATTACTAGAGGATGGATTAAATGTTGAGGTTTGAATTGAGTTTTAATTGGAGATATTTTTATTCCTAGGAAACTATATAAAATTAAAGTAAGAGTTACTCCTAAATTCCATAATGACCCTTAGGGTCAATTAACAAAATTTGTAGAAATTCTAGAATATATCATGGGTGAATTTTTATATTTTTTCACTGATAATATAAGAGGAATCATCTAAATATACATATATAAATACATAAACTAGGTTTAAATCATCCAAAAAATCCTCAAGATATGAAAAATGAGAAAAACATTTGTATACACATAATATCCAATCTAAAAAAGGCTTATAGGTAAAAAATTATTGACTCCTCAAATAAAACTCCAAAGATAAACCTCTAAGATAGCCCCTATACATATGTTCCCTATGCCCTATAAAAATTATAAAATAAATTTCACATACTCTCGATTCCATGTGGGTTTATCCCTCATTAATTAGTGGTTTCCCCTTATATAGATCACGTATAGTGAGGTTTGTATGTAATTCATAGGGGTACGTGTAGGGTTTCAGTTTGGTAACTTAGTAAGAGGTTTCCACCCCAACCCTACTTACCTTCCATAAACTCAAGTGCATACAAGAAAAAATATATGGGTAATATAAAAATTAGAGAAAACAAAAAACATATCATATTACAAATCAAAGAATTTTGAATCATAATAAGAAACTCCCTTCCATGGGAGGATCCTCACCTTAACTTATCTACTTTGGGAATAGCCTAGTATCAATTTTAGGATAGTCGTAGGGTAATCTTGTAGCCTATCCCATCCATATGGACACATATACAAATTCAAGGAATAAGCCCATCCCAGAATATAGGGGAGAGGGTATATGATTCGACCCAAAATTTCTATATATTTTTTCTTTTATTAATTGATAATAACCCCACTATCTTGATAATACATAGGCATTTAATAAATTTTTAGTAACTTAAAATAACATGTACTTTAAGGTGTAAATAACCTAAAATCATGAAATTGATGATTATATCAATATTCTTAATTTCATTTTCATACTTTAAATTGTCTGTTTGATGTTTTCTAGGTAATGAAATCCATGGAAGGCCTAGAAGGAATTACTAATAAGATGAGTTTGGGAGGAAATATCTCAGAAATACAGGATCTTCCCTCTATATAGTGGATCATGATAATATGAATGTTTTCTGAAAACACCTCATGGGAGACATGGAGGAGGCTTCACAATGCCAATTCCATCTTGTATAATCACCTCACATACTATAACCATTCTAATGTACTCTAATGATATATATTTATAAGGATTCATCTTTTTTATGTTTTCTTATACTCAACCTCATGATACACTATCCCTCAATATAGCCTCATGAAGTTCCCTCTCATTTCATTAGTTTTCCAATGGAGTCTCATAGTGTACCGTAACATTAATCCATACCTACAATGTCACCATAGCCACCAGCATAACATACATTCACACCAAAATATAATCATCATTGAAATTATCTTATTTTGGGGTAATTCTTTTGCCTCAATGACATAATATTAAGAAAGTGTTTCCTATAACATAGTCTCAAGACTTAACACCAATATCCATCGCATCCAAAATATTTCCTTTCACTATTATATAATGTTATGTCTTCCTATCAAGTTAGTCTCATGCTGATACCAAATATTAAGTTCCCTCCTGAATGAAATCTCACAATCCAACATAGGACTACATTGGTAGGATAATTATATCTCATAATTTTTTCCTCCTTAAGAACCCATGATGTATTCATAATGAAGAATAAGGATAATTAATCCTCATTCATTGATGAAGGAGGAAGATATCTGGGAAGAATGCATCATTAGGAGACCATAAAATATTCCCCAAACCTCATTTCCTAACCAAATCAAGAATTCTTATAAAGATAAGGACATGTGTCAATAGATCAGGGTGGGAGAGAGGAATTAGATAATGGGTAATTAAATCAAAAAAAATAGAAGTGAATAAATGCATATGGAAGAAATCCAAGATAGGGAGAAGAAATTATAAGAAGTTATATTTTAATTATAAATATAGTTTGAGGCATTCTTTAAAATAATTCTATATTTTTTTTACATAGTTTATTTTTTAGTTGATTAATTTTGTTCATCTACAATTATTTTTTGCGTTTCTTCCCTAATTTTATAAATTAATTACCATGGTATCCAAAAATCAAAATAGTAGATAACTAACTTGAATATATAATCCTATGGGAGGTAATTATTCTTAAATATTTTTTCTTAATTTATATATTTTAATTTCATTTCTTGGTGATACAGTGGGGTGTGAGGAGTTTTTTTGGCGATCTCCAGTCATCTCCCCATACCTACACCCTCATTTATTTATCTTTCAAATACTTTCCACCTCCATTCACATATCTTTACCAATTTTAGATGGGATTTTGTGGATTTGAGTGATTAACAACATATAATGGAGTTGAGTAATGAGGTGGAGGTCTATTAGGATTGTGGTTTTCCATTATCTCTTCATTATGGAGAAAGATGAATCTGTTATGCGAAGGAGATATCCAAGGTGCGCTCAGTTTCCATAAAAATAAGTAGAGGGAGGTTTATAGCTAGTTTTTTAAAAACATAAACAGAAATAGGTAGATATATATTGATATTGAGTTTTATATTGGGTGAATTTAAACAATAATAATAATAACATAAAGGATTTCATATATCTAAACTTAGTATCATGCACATTCTTCCTAATATAGGTTAGTCTAGTTAGCATAAATTTCATTTTTTATTATCAGTATTCCACATCACACCAACCCCCATGTTTACTACCATCCATTATTTTAAATATTAAAGCACAAAAACTGAGATAATAAAATTTAACCCCACTGAATTTAGGTAAAATAATATGGCCTTAAACATTTCATAATCTTTATTTTTAAGTCAATAATTCATTCTCATGAATTTTGAGGATATTTAAGGTTTAGATTTTTAGATAATTTTTTGATCACCCTTACATAAATAAATTTTATATAACTATGTGGAAACTTCCATTTTGTATCCATTTTTCACCTAATATAAAAGTTTTAAGATATAAAAAGTTTTATTTTAATGGCAGTTCTTCACAATTTTTATATTGAAATCATCCTTATACCTAATAATCTATAAAAACCTATGAAAAAATATTTTAAAACATTGTTTGATGTAACGCCCCAACCCGGGTTCCACACATTAGTGCCTCGATCTGGTTCACCACATGACCTCAGACGCTCCTCCTTATATTCCAAAGGTTACTGACTAGTAGCGAGGGTCTGATATCGATCATGGTGAGAATATACCAAATTTATCAAAGTAGAACAAAATTGGAAATAAATAAAAAAATCAATAACATATAACCATAACCATAATAATACTGATATCACAAGATGACCAAAACTGGAAGTACACTATCAAAAATGAACAGTAGATATTCCATTCCAAAGTACGTGCCATGTGTCAAAAGGAAACCCAAAAGTAAAGACACTGAAAAATCCCAAGAGGGTCCCAAACCACATATGGTTCCCTCATCCATGCTCTTTCCAAAATCATATATCTAACATGGGGAATTTTATCTTATCATGTCCTATAAACATGAATTATATTTGGGTACCGATTAGGCAGCCTAAGTAGGGTGTGAGTAAAACTCAGCAAACCACCACCAAATAAATCTAAAACAAATCCTTTCAAAATAGTTTATGCAATTTTATAAATAATAAAATAAAAGTAAGAAAGTAAACCATTTAAATTTATTCATTTATCCTTTATTTAACCACACAATCCCTAGAGAACCTGAGGACACCCAATCCACAATACCTAGTTCAGGTTTTTTCAGAGTCTGAACCATATAACATAATGAGTTCACAATTTCATTATAACACATGGGATTTCATTATCCATGTCAATTCAATTCATAATACAGCTAATCAGAACCATGCTCTAATGCCAATATTTTGGGTCTAGGTCTCCATGCCTAGGACCCCTTGGGATTTTTTATGTATCAGACCATGTCCCACACATGAATATCAACTTATCACTATAGGATTTTGATGAATCAATCCTTGTCCCACGCATGAATATCAGATTTCATTACTATGGGCTTTTGACACAGTAGGCCTTTTTCCAGACACGAATATCACATAATTACGTGCATCACAATTTCACTATATCACTATATCACCTATATTATAATATCACATAAATCAATATTAATGAACAATTATCCTTTTTCCAAATTTCACCATCACAATTTCTATTAATTAATTCTCAAATTAAATAATCCAATTTAAAATTAAAAAAATTCTAATAATTATTTAAAAAATTAATTATCCCAATTTAATAATCACTATATCTCACTAATAAATTCAACAATTAATTATACCAATTCAAAAATTTCATAATCTCAATAATTAACATTAAGTAATTAAATAATTAAAAAATAAAATTCAACAACCTCGATTTCAAAAAATTAATTCAATAATTAATTATTCTTAAAATCCCACAATTTCAATATTTCAATAATTAATTCATAAATTAATTAATCCCAAATCACAAACCCTTAATTAATTAATTAAACAAATTAATTAATTCTATTAGGAAACCAAATTGCTGAACAAAACTTATCAATTCTATAATTACATACACGTAATTAAAATCATGACTATGAGATTTTAATAATAGACCACCAAACTTTCCCCGATGATCCAATAATTCTTCCAATAGCCAACACCCATAAGGAAAAAGGTGCGGATGATTGATAAGAAGTTCCTATATCAAAAATAATTAAGATCAAAACCAGAAACACAATCAATCAAAGGATTTCAATACAATTATTGGAGAAGAAGGAATAAACCTTACTAAAAATACTTTCCAGGGATCTCTCAAACAAATGGGATATCCATAAGGGAAGTTGGAACCCCAAAATTGCCTAGAGAAATCCCTAGGGTCCAGTGGAGAAGATATGCAGGAAAAAAATGAAAACTCATCCACACAACATGTTTAAAATAGTAGTTCAGGCATTTACATGGCATGTAATGTGATTAAATGTTGTGTAAATGTTTTTAATTGGATATTCCAAAAAAACCCATTGCCTCATATTTATTTTATTAAAACCCTTAAATAATTAAATGATGAGTAACCAATTACACAATGTGTAAATTTTCAATAGTTTATTTCATATCCCATATTCCTTTTAAATAATTAGAACATATTTTAATGTTTCTCATGTCACCAAGAATATAAGAAACACTTAACCCATTTATACCTAGAGTCTATTAATTCAAACAACATACTTCCATGATGAAAACACAACTAGAAGAAAACCTTAATGAAAAACTTAGAGAGAGGAATATCTTGAAAAATAAAGGATCTTACAATTGAGAAAAAAATATCAGTATGGGACATATAAAAATAAATAAAGAAACTCATTAGTCCATGAATACTCATAATAATTTTTCTTATTCAAATTAAATTTTGGGCTCAAAATAAACATTTTCTTAAACAAGAAATCAACATTACTTTCTAAAGTTTTTTATAAAATATTTTATAATAAATATTAAAAGAAAAAAATAAAATTCATAATGGTTTCTTTGAAATCCTTAAAAACTAATGAAAATGTTTTCAAAAAATTATACAGTTCATATTTAAGCAGTAACATTAACTTCCCTTTAAATTTAAACTCATTATCTTACCTTGAGAAATCATAAGATTTTTTTAAAAATCCATAGCAAGCATAGTTAGATCATGTTGGTAACATGGGACATAATCTTTATATCAGTTTTAAAATCACTCTTACAAATGTAATAACCTACCAAGTAAATTCTAATAACCTCTTAGGATAAACCCAAATTATTAACTCTATCCCTTTACCAAATGTATTGGAGATCTATATCGGTCTCATCCATCATAATTATATATATCAGGATCACCTGTCATCATGATCTATATCGATCTCATCAATCATCATAAATAATTTCGAAGAAACATAACATAATTGTAACACATTAAATATTTCATGACCATCATCATAATCATAAAAATATTTTCTCTTCCATAAAAAACATTTCTGTAAATCGAAATATCCATTCCATTTAAAAAAAACTTTTAAACAATATTTAGAATAAAGAGAAGAAGAATTTTTATTTATAGAAAACATTGAATCATATAAATTAATTCAAACATAAAATAGTAGTTACGGAGGTGGGAAAATACATTGATAGTGTACAAATTAAAATAGAACATTCATTTTTCCTTTTTATCAAAATGTTCTGTATAAACTATGTAAAAATATTCCTTTTAAAAAACTTTGAAAAATGTTAAAAAGCTATATAAATTTTCATTTATATTTAATTAATTTCCATATAAATAAATAAATAAAATAATTTTAGGAATATTTAAATGGAAAAAAAATATTTATAAATTAAATCTTTAAAACATTTAAAATGATGTTTTTAAGGGAAAGTGTCACTCAACCTGAGTTTGACTCACCATGTATGTTCTTTATCATCCTAAATAATAAAATTATGCTAATTATTTACTTTATTAATAATATTATTTAAGATTATTATTACTTATATTTTTTTATTTCCATGTTATGTACAATTATTTAATCAATTAAGTTCACATCAGATGTTTTGACAATATTCAGCTCATATGTTCAAAATGAATTTTGTAAGTTAACAATGGTTAAATAGTTCATTATTAAATAATATATAGAATAATAATCATAAAATAATTATAATTTTTAAACATTAATTATACTTTTAATACCAACCATGAAATATCGTTTTAAAAAATTAATTACATTATAATCATGGAGATGGTAGGTCGTACATAAGCATGAGAAACATTTCTATTTTTTAATGAACATGATGGAAAGAAGGTAAAAATTGTTTTATATTTATATAATGATTATAATATCATAAATATAATATTATTTCTTTAATTTCACTTTTATTTAGAAACAATGTGATGTGTTCATGAAAAATGAATCACATCGCTTCATAGAGGTGGGGATCCACACGTATGCACGAACGATGTTATCATTTTTCAATGGATTGAAAGGTAAGAAATTAAATGATATATTATATTTATATAAATGTTATTATTTAATTAGTATCATATAAATATATTAAATCTATAATTATAATCATCCATGAGAGTCCATGGTGGAAAATGAATTACATCATTTTTTGAGGCGATAGTCCACCATACACAGAAATGATGGTTTCATTTCCCATTTGATGAAATAATGATATAGATATAGGTTAAGATAATAACATAGAAAACATATAATTAAAGATAATATATTGGGGTTATTATTTCATTAGTTTTGAATAATATTTGAAGGAGGTAGAAAAATAAATAAAATGAAAATGCTTGGTTATGAACAATACCACTTCTTCAAACAACCTCTTTAGGTTTATACTTAAAACCTTCTGATATTAGTTTTATTATCAAAAAAGGTACTCTGTTATATGTTTATGGATGTAATGAATTGATTTGGGTATGAATTTTCTAAACCAAAATGATTTTTAAGTGTGTATAAAGAATAAAGGAGATGTTCTTTTATAATTCAGTTAGAGGACACAATTGGAATTTTTAAAAATATTTAAATTTATTAATATATTCCACACATAGAATGGCTTAAAAATGGTCCATTTATAAATATATAGAGTAAAAATATGTCAATAAAAGTGAATTTATATAAGTTTTTAATTCATTTTAACCCTTATCACATAATTTTAACCCCTAGTAAGTCTATTTTAACCTTAACCGTATAAAAAAATTATAGTTTTCATTATTCATTATGACCAAAAATTAAGTTCCCCTATTACGTAATATTAATTATGATGATTAAAAATATGGAATTAATTTCATCAAATTTAATTCATAAAAGTGACATAACTTAATTAAAATTAAAAATGTAAAACGTGATGAAAAAATGTTTTTTGAAAAATTATTTTTTATTTATAAATATGTTTTTTTCTAAATTCAATAATAAAATTCATTAAAAATTATATAATTAGATTATTAATAATAAAAATGACCTAATTTTTATTTTAAATTCTTTTGAAACAAAATAAAACTTTTTAAAAACATGAAATAAACATATAGTTTTCAATAAAAAATAGTATTTTTTACTATTCATCAAAAAATCAAACTTTTCTGAAAATTATTAAAAAATAATCCTAATATAATTTTGAAATGAAAAATTAAAAAAATAAGTTAATTTTTTCAAATTAAAATTCTATAATTTTGAAATGAATCTTTCAAATAAAACCAAATAATTCATGAAACCCCAATTTAGTTAGAAATAAAGCTTTTTTTCTTTTGAATAAAAAATTTCCAAAAATTTTAATAATTAATATAAATATATAAAATATAATTAATAAATATTAATAATTGGTGTCAATAATTTATTTATTTATTTATTTATTTTCTACTCCCCTAACTAATTTTCAAGGGAAAATCATAAATAATGTGAAATACTCATGTTTTAATATTAAATATAATTTGTGAGCATTTCTTGAATTAATCCAAATTCAAGTATTTTTAATATTTTAATATTAAATCTCAACATACTTATAAAAATTGTGTGATTATTTTTATAGGTTTCCCAATTCAATTTTCTAAAAACATTAAATCGGGGATTTGTCTAATTCATCCATATAAAGGATCATATGGACCACACATGAAGACCCACTAAATCTAGAGAGAAAACTGGATCATCCATGAATACTGAATTTATGGGATCAGTATATAATCCCTAATTTTATAAAAAAATTAAGGCCCAACTCAACCAAAAAGGTTCTTAATTGATACATGAAAATCTAGCCCACAATTTTCTCTAGGATTTGAAAATAGCCTACAAATATTGAATTTTCTCCCAATTAAATTGCCCAATTAAGCTAAAATTTTGTGGTTATAAATTCAAGATCCAGTTTCCCAAGTTTTCATAAGAAATGGTTTGTATTTGATGTCATATTCTTGGTTTAATACCCATTCACATTTATTCCATGTAAAAATTCTGGATATTTCTAGACAAACACACATGGTTTGGGAAAAGTGCCATAAATTTGGTTTCACAAGTCCAATGGGATAAAAATTTAGAGGGTTAATTTTTCACATATATTTATACAACATTTAAGAAAAAGATATCTCAATATTATTATTTATAAATAGTTAAATTTGAAAGACAATTTGAGGGGTGTTTTTTGAATGAAAACAATCCACAGACTTAGTCTATAAATTAACTCCCCTCTTATCTTTGGAAGTGGTTGGAATTTCAGAACATAAGGAGGATAATTGGAATTAAAATATCTTTGAAAATTCCTTGGTAGGACTTTATGTACTATTTTTTCAATATGATAAACCTCTCCTCTACTTTTCTTTTCATGTATGTTTTTTCTTGTTTTTAATTGTCATCATGTAAAATTTTTTTCATTTCAATTGAAAAGTAATGCATGTTTCTTCATGATTGTCGCTCATTATCATCCACCTTATATTTTAAAATATTAATTTTCTTAAAATATTTTTAAAAAATTTAAAAATCCTTTCCTATTTCTCTTTATTATTAAATCAATATCATGTATTTACCTTCATCCATTTGTGTGTGTCCGATGAGAAATTCTTTTTTCTCATCCCATTATTTTTCTTTTTCATTTACCAAATCATAAAATAAATTCTAGAAATATTATATACCACCCAAATGGATGAGAAAATCTCCCATTTTGGTATCCATAAATTGGTGGTGTTAATTGATTGAGAGATTTTTATCGTTAAATATTCTTTAAGTTGACATTGTATATGTTAAACATAAGATTTCATGGATTAATGAAATTTTTTTTTATGTGTGGATTTCATGGATGATTATAACCATAAATACACTACTATAAAAATATAAATTTATATTATAACCTTATTTATGTTTATTTTGGATTAAAGCCTCAACACTTGGGAATTCTGATCAAAACCATTTAATGAATTTGGTGTTAATTTAATGCAATATAATGCAATGCTCAAGGATATAATAATCTTAAATCCCCAATAATGAAATCAACACAATATTTATAAAATTTTTAAATAAAAACTTTATCCATAAATAAATTTAATTAAACTCTATAAATAAACCCCCATTCAAAATACAAATCAAAAAACAATCAACTATAAAAAAGTAAAATCATTGAGGTTTCAACCCGAGTGTCACTATACACATTAGCAGAGCATTGGACCTTTGAACATTTGATAGGTGAAAATTGGATTCACATAAAATAGTGCCATTTTTTGGGTGGTATAACTATTAATCAACTTTTATATTATTAAAAAAACCTATAAAAACTATAAAAACACAAATAAAAATCTAACATCTTCATCCATTAAAAATTTCTTTGAATACCCTATATCCTCCCAAAAAATCCATCGGATTTGTTTTACCCTGAAATCAAGATAAATATTCACTGAATTGGATGAATTTTAGATATAATAAAAACATTTCACATCCAATTGGTCTAGATATGGCCAATCCTAGGGAAAAAACACTTATAGAATTGCATACCCCTGGTATGACTGAGTAGATGAGTAAAAAAACCTAAAGATGAATGATATCTCGTAAGAAAAATGGCTACAAACACACAACAGTTCCATACCCGAGCACATGCTCAAATAAAAAAATTCAAATAGAATCTATCCATAGATCCCAACCAGAGGACTGAGTAGATGAGTGAACTTACAGGTCTTCTGTGACAACTAGTGGTGGTTTCCAAATCCCTAATCTAATATTATACATAATATTTATTCCCTATACTTTTTAAAAATGTGAAATCTATAGCTCACCAACTCACCCAACTAACACATGTCCACAAATACAAGATGATCTTTCATATTTTTCTGGTCTAATGGAGCTCAACATAGCATATTCTTAGTGGAACACCAACCCTAAAAAATTATGTAAGTTTATTAGAATCTCCAACCAACCCCACTCTGATCTCTTCTCTTCTACCTATAACTCAGTCTTTAGGTATGGTAATACCATATCTTAAACCCACTCAATTCCCTCAAAAAAATACAAACCAATTACAACATGTTCAAGGTGGTGGTAACATTCAATAACCTTATCCTTTTTTCATCAGCATCCAAGAAGTAGTCCTCCTAATTCTCCTCTTATATTCCACTATCTTAATGATCCTTATCAAATCCCAAAATAATATGATCATTTTCCAAAGAACCAAAATCAAGGCAATCCCAAAGTGTGACATACATCTTTTTTAAATAAACTATGGGGATGTTTTTTGGAATATCTTTTCTCATTCACCCTTTTATTACTCAAAAACATTGAAATCCAAATTTGGATAACTTTCATTCCACCTCAACCAGCAGCAACAATCCAATTATTCCTAACTCCTAGATTAACCATTTCCCAATATCAATGGCAATTTAA
Source organism: Viscum album (assembly GCA_963277665.1). Taxonomy (NCBI): domain Eukaryota; kingdom Viridiplantae; phylum Streptophyta; class Magnoliopsida; order Santalales; family Viscaceae; genus Viscum; species Viscum album. The sequence goes on along the minus strand of OY728146.1, from coordinate 192,912,965 downwards.
ATGAAATTTAACTTATATTGGGAAATAAAATATATATATGTCTTTATGAATCCTTGAAATACCCATTAAATTTTAAGTTGTAAAAATAAAAAAATAAAATTCTATAAAAGGAACCTGAAGCCACCCCTCACATCCTTCCATCCCTCTAAAAACCTAATTCTTTTTTCTCAAGCTATCTATAATCCAAAAAAACCATTTGAACCTAACTCTAAAATTATTAACATGTTTAGATGTGTTTAATTAAACATTACCCTCTTGGATACCATTAAACAAATACCTAATTATTAAATGTTTCATAAGGAAATGTGCACCTATAATAGATAACATAGGACCATTGAAAATTTTTCAACCCAAAATTCCATTTCCATGAAGTTCAAATATCCAAGTACCATTATAGTTATAAGAAAATAGGGAGTAAAAATTTTGATTATGCACTCATAGACCAAGGATATTAGATAAATTTCATACCCAAATCCATATTTTGAAACCTTGGTCTTGGTCCCTTGCATTCAATGAGTGTTTTTTTCAATTTAAACAATCAAAGCACTACCAATACTAAGGTAATAATTGAGGATATCCTTATTTGTATTAATGATATTATCTTCCTAGATGATTTTTATTTCCTTGAAATATAATTTGATATAAATTCTTTCCAATATTAATTAATTATAGGAAGAAGTTTACTCATGACATATAGTTTTAAAATTAATGTCCATGCTAACATCTTATACATGGAATTTGGTGAGAAACTGGTTAAGTTCAATATTTTTCAAGCCATGTGATACCCATCAGAGAGCTTCTATGTATTCTCCTTATATTATTTTGAAATTATCTCTGAGAGTGTATTAAACTCTTATCCATAAATTTCTTCCTTTTCTAATGATAGAGGATTTTCTGAATTTTGAATCCCCTTTAACCAATACATAAATGGAGAATTTTATGTTGATATTGCATATGTAAACTACATCGATCTAAAGGATCTTTAAAACTATTTGGAATACCATATCACCTATGATATCCACTGCTCCAACTTGAATGGTAATGAGGAAAATGAATGAGAAATTCTCATTTTTTTATTCAAATAAAATTATCCATCATTTATCATTCCTATCAATGACTCTAAAAATTCTCTTATATGTTAGTTGATCCCAATTAAAATTTATTTATCTTATAACAATGGGAGATAAGTTTGTGATATTTTCTCCATAATTAATAATGTGGTCACTAGTGAGGTTGAAATTGATCATTATTTGGAAAACAACATTGACATAAAGGATCTTAAAAAATATATTGAGTATCATGACCCCTTTGATCCTCATTACTCCACTTTTTAAAGTGATGAAAAAATTAATTAAAAACAATTGGGCTCTCATACTATGATTTCATATTGTGTGAGACACACATAAATAAACCATCATAATTTAAATATAATTATGAACTTTAATACAAAGAAAACTTACACTCGATGGAATACATCATTCCTCAAGTTTAATACTAAAGGGAGGATATCCACATTTACATTCCACCCCCATTTAATTAAAATCACAATAACAAGGAAGGGAAGAAATTATCCAATAAACAATGGGTCCTCCCAAATGAAAAGTTTTTATGGAAACACACTAGAGTTGATAAAATAAAATTTCCATAATTGGACAATGGTTAATCCATTACAACTATCCAGCACTTGAAAAAATAAATGAAATTCTTCTTGGGAGGCAACCCAAGTTTTCTTTTACATTTATTAAATTTTAATTTATTTTTAGTTCTTTATTAAATGAATAATTATTTTTCTTTTTGATTCTCTTATAGGTAATTGACATTTTTCAAAGAATCTCGATAGAGGAAACATGCCCCAAGAACCACATCAACTTTCACCAACCACCATTTGATGGAGACAGTGACTCAGCAAATCCAAACTAAAGGAAAATCATTCCCTTTAACTCTTTATCCCTATATTACTCATCTGTATCTCTCTCTCTCTCTTTATTTATCTCTATCTCTTGATTCTTCTTCATATCTCATTATAACCTTTTCTCTATTTTTTTACAAATTTCTTTACAAAACCTTTATTCTCTATTTTCTTTTTCGTGGGTATTCATTTAAAAAATTAAAAAAAAGAGTTAAAATTACTCACCATTAAATTTTGAAATTTTTTCCAATCATTTAAGGGATTAAAAATGATTTATTTTATCTCAAAAAATTAATATTTTAAATTAAAAACATGGATAAATGATTTTTTTCAAGACTAATTAGTTTTGAATTATCATTTTTTGATTTGCAGAATAATCATTCTCCAATAGTAAGTAATGATGTTAGATTTCATTCCAAGTTAACCTATGACTATATTTTCATATTATGTTTTTTTCAACCCCTAACTATGAGTCTAGAGTTTTTTGTACCTTTGAGCTGAATTTCCTCTTTTATAATTCATTAATAGGATAAATTCATTTTTTGAATCACATAAGAATCAAACCAGCCAAATAGCACCCCATTACCCTTATATTGATCCTCATTTTCAAATCCCCTTAGATCTTATAAAAACCCTTTTTTATAGCCACATTAAAATCCCAAAACATTTTCCCACCCAACATATACATGGATTTTCATTTAATAATTTATTTAAATTTAATAGTGGGGGAATGGATTTAATTTTGGGTACCATTTCCTTGATTGTTAATGTGTCATAATATGCTTGAGGTAAAGAATCCATTTAAGTGTGGGGAGAGGTTTTAATTTGGTTATTTTTATTAATGGAATCATGTTTATATCATTTGTTTCAAAAAAAATTATAAATTGTTCAAAAAATTGAAAAATATGAAAAAAAACAAAAAAAAATAATGGGTTTTGTCTTGGGCAGGTAAAAAATCACTCTTCCTCAACATTTGATCTTGTTATAACTATTATAATTAGTGTCATTATTTGATCTAATAAGGGTTGGGAGATGAGTGTGAGATTTTTTCCAATTACAAATTATAAAAAAAAAGAAACAAAGAAAAAGAAGAATAAGACTTTTATTCTCTTTTCTTATGTAATTGGGAGAATTTTTGTGTTTTCACATATTTAATTTATTCATACCCTTAAAACTTCATCCCCATATTGTCTTACTTCACACATTTTTTCCTTTGTAAATATGCATTTCCATTCTCTTTCATGTCTCGTTTTAAAAAAAAGTATGCATTGTTTTTTCCATGTTAGTGTTTTACACCTCTTTTTATATCTTCTATCCATTATATATCTACCATCCCAGACCCATTGAAAACATCATAAAAATACCTATTTATAATTGTTAACATTATAATAAGTAAGAAAATTTGATATCTCTTACAAACTTTATGATTTCACTTTTGGTTGGTGAAAGAGTTAACCTCCTTGAATAAATTTACATCATCTTAAGAGAAGTGAGTTTTTAGTGCCCACATTTTCCTTTTCTAATTTTGAGTATGAAAAAATAATTATTCTTGGTAAATTATTTCTATAAATATTTGAGGTTTAATTAATTATGGATGATTAAACTAGTCTATATCCCTCGATTGGAGAAAACAAAATATTAATATTTCTTGGTGATTGAAAATGATTTAGTTGTTTTTTATGTTTATTTTACATGAGGACATGAAAAGGCCTAAGTGTGGGGAATTTGGTGTTATTAATTTATTCATAAATTTTTTATTTACTCACATTACTTATTTTCCAGGAAAAGTTCATAAATGATGTAAAATTTCCAGGTTTCAATATTAAATATAATTTTTTAGCATATATTTAATAAATCTTGATTCAATTTTTTTTATTATTTTAATCATAAATATCAATATAATATAACAAATTAAATGATTATTGGTTTTTATAGTTCATAATTAAATTTAAGACAAATAATTAAAATAAATCTTTGGCTAATTAGGCCATATATAGGTTCATATGGACCACATAAGAAGGTCCACTGAATCTGTTGCGAAAACTAAACCATCAATGAAGGTTGAATTTTTGTGCTCAATAAAAAATTAAAAAAATTATAAAAATATACAATTGTTTCAAGGATATCCATAAAAATACTAATCAAAACTTTTAAGTCTTAACTCAACCAAGAATGGGCCCAATTGATGTATCAAATTCTATCACACAATTCTGTTTGAGATTTGAAAATAGCCTACAATTATTGATTGTCCTCCCAATAAAATCACCCAATTGAGCTAAAATTTTTTTGGAGAGAAATTAAAGAGATAGGAACCCAAGTTTGTAGAATAAATTATTTGGATTTAAGGGAATATTTTTTGTCTAAAACCCATTAAAATATATTCCATATGAAAATTATGGACATTTCTGGACAGCGGCACATAGTATGGGAAAACATCCATAAAATTAGTTCAAAAAGTACAATGGATGCAAAATATATAGGGTAAAATTTAAACATCTATATATAAAACATTTAAGAAGAATATATCTCTATATTATGGTATACAAACAGTTGAATGGGTGAGCCAAGTTGAGGGATGGTTTTGGAATGCAAACAGTCCACCACCTCAGGCTATAAATGCACTCCCCTGATCTCCTTGAAATAGGTTGACATTTAATCACCTAAAAAAGATAATTTAAATTAAATTAGTCTTATGAAGGTATTTGGAGGACTTTATATACTCTAATTTAAATAATATAAACCATCCCTGTACTTTCCATTTCATGTTTTTGTTTTCAATTGTAATCATGTAAGTTTTTTTCTCATTTCAATTTAATATTGATGCATGTTTCTTCAAAATAATCTATAATTCTCATCCATATTTTATTATAAAATTTTAATGGTATTAATATATTTTTATTTGAGTTAAAACTCCTTTCCTATTTTTCTTTCTTATTCAATCAAAATACTATGTTTACCTCTACTAATTTTTGCATGTTTGGTGTACAATTATCTTTTCTTATCTCATTATTTTCCTTTTTTATTTACCAAATAATAAAAAATGTTACAACCATATTATTAACCACCTATATATATGAGTAAATATCCCATTGGGGTGATTCGTAATTTGGGGATGTTAAGTGACTCATATCTTTTTCTCATTAAATATTATTTATGTTAACATTGTATATGTTAAACATTAAATGTCATAGATTAATGACATGTTTTGTTTAAAATGTGGATTACATGTATTATTGGAACCATAAATAAACTACCATAAACAAATATTTATTTATATTATAACCCTAGTTAAGTTAAGTATTGAATTAAATCCTCAACACATGGTAAATCCGATCAAAATCATCTTGTGAAGTGGGTGTTTATTTAAAGAAATATAAAACAAAGCTCAAGGATATCATATTCTAAAATCCCTAATAATGAACTCACCCCAATAATTATAAAACTATTAAATAAAATATCATTCATCAATAAATTTAATTAAAAGATTCAAACAACGTCCCCCCCATTCAAAAGACAAATCAAAAAAATAATCGACTATAAAAAGGTACTATCATCGAGGATTTGATCAGATTGCTGCTATACACCTTGGTAGAGAACTGAACCTTCGAACAATCAATAGGAAATAATCATATGTTTTTTAATAATACATGAAAATGATTTATCTTAACATTACTTAGGTTGTTATATTCTTCCCCCTTTTTGAAATTGCACCATCACAATTTTATTCATTACTTAAATAAGTAGGTATATTTTTCCTTCATAAAATATTCTTATTCCCATGTTTCTTATTCATCCATATGGTTTTTTCATAGAACATTAACTTGGTAAATCACTTTATTCTACAAAACTTATTCACTTTGGTTATTAAGTTGTACTAGATGTTCCTCATTATAAATTTTCTCTACTAACTAGACTACTTCAGGGCTCAAAAAATGAGATGCATAAGGAACATATTTTCTTAATAGTGAAACACAAAATATATCATGTACCTTAGAAAAAATCAAAGGTAAGGCCACTTTATAATTAATTATTCCAAATTTCTATATGATTTTATACATTCTAATGAACTGTAGAATTGATTTCCCCTTTTAAAAAATTCATAAAAATTTTCAATGGATATAATTTAAGAAAAAAATGATCACCTACCAAAAAATAAACATCTTTACTCTGATTATCTATATAACTTTTATGCCTACTCTGATACACTCTCATGTGCTACTAAATCATCTTCACCTTCTCAAGAATTTATTCTACCAATCCAAAAACTTCCTTTCACATACTTCATCCCAACAAGCTGGAGTCAGAAACCTCTTTCCAAATAAGGATTAAAAATGTTCCATCATTATAATGGAATAAAAATTATTATTATAATAAAACTCAACTAAAGTCAAATGTTGAAACTAGCTTCCTTTATAATCTATTGAACAAGTTATAATCATATCTTCTAATGTCTAAATTTTTCTCTCTGATTTTCAATACAATTGAGTATGAAAAGATGTACTAGAATTTAATTCAATACACAATGACCTCCGATGAATTTTTAAAAAATATACAGGTAAACTTGGGATAATGGATATTGTTGGACTCCACATGTATTAATCATGTTTTAATGATCAAAAATCCTATTACTGTTAATTAATCTCAATATTAATTACACATCTTGTTAATGCTATTAAAGTATTATGATGTTAATTACTCTCTTTATTATTTACAAGTCTTATTCATGATCACAAATCTCACTTATATTATCGAGACTTTATATTTATGATTCAAGTTCTCTTACTCTTTAATGATTAAGCTTAATCCATATTCTTCATATTACAGTTTAAGTATAAATATAGATATTTGTCTAAGTATAGAGACACCATGATGTTTGACACAGTAAAACAGACTGTCTACAAGACACAGTCACAGTCACTGAGACATTGTGAGCTACTCACTGTGACCGAGACACCGTAAGCTACTCACCATGACCGAGACACCGTAAGCTACTCACCATGACCGAGATACCATGAAGAAATCACCATGAAGCACTTACTGTGAACCACATACCATGAAGACTATACCGTGAAGAAGACACCATTTACATAATCATTGTGACACCATTCCTTAACTTTTTGTTAATATTATTTAAATAATACTAACGGTCATATTTGATGTTTTTAATGCAATTAATGTTATTTAAAGATAGTTTTTGGCATTTCATGAAACTGTATCTCATACCTATGAAAAGGGAATCATTCCTACTGCCAGAACGAGTAGAATATAAGGAATATTGAGATGCAGTACACGAAGAAGTGTAAGCCGTGGTGTGCAAGTGTGACAATACAACAAGAAGAACTTACATACACCAAAGAGAACTGTGCTGAACAAAAAGAACAATCCTGAGCAAGAAGGAGATTTAAAGACTTTCAAAGAACTCTCATGAAGAGAAATCCAACACCATTGAAGAACACATGACGAATCAAGAGATCATTTTCACTCATGTAGAACACAAGCTGAACTACGACACTCTGTTTTTTAACAGAACAACTAGAGAAGGACTCAGAAGCAATTCTACTAAATCCAACGAGTCCATAGTTGCATTGATAATCACTAGAGATTTCTAAACTCTTATATATTCTCTCTAAGTGATTTGTTTATTTAATTTCGAGTAGTGTGGTGTACTCTGTATATCTCACACACACACTGTCTCCTGCACTAAACTGAAGGATATCAAAATCCTCACTCTAAAATTCTTAACTCTTGTTTACCCACTTCAACTGTGGAAGAGGTCCTTGTGTGGCCTGATCTTTGTTTTGTTTCCCACAAAGAATAGTGGTAGAGGTCCCTGTGTAGCCGGGACAGTTGTGTAAACTGTTGTTAACCCCAATCCAGGGTGTGGATCAAATTTATATAAAATTGAGAGGACTAAGTCTCAGATTGAGACCGAACCTCTTGTTACATCTGTTTTGCATCTTTAGTTTAAGTTTAAAGTATACTATATATATCTTTTATACTCCGCTGCTATTACTTTGAAATACAAAACTATTTTAAAGCTACTTTGATAGTTAAATTAGAAAGTTTTTAAACTTATTGTAAATCAGTAGGTTAGTTTCAAAAGTTAGTTTGATCTTGTGGTTAAATTAACTGAGACCTAATCAATCTTTGAGAAGCTAAGTGAACATTTACAATCTGTATAAATTCACTACAGTTTAACTTGTTTTATAAATTTGGGGATTTTAAATAGACAATATTTTAATAGATATTTTAATTGGAACTCAATTCACCCCCCCCCCCTCTTGAGTATCCACTTCGACCAACATTTGGTATCATAGGTTGTTTTTATTTAAGGTTTTTTTTTTTGAAATACTCTATTTTTCAACTATGATTTTAGTTGAATCTTTAAAGAACTTGCTATTAGTTCTAAATTTTATCTCTTTAAATTTAATTTCTAAAATATTGTTATGGAAAATAGACTAGAGGGTGCTGCTAATAGCAGGCCACCTTTCTTCAATGGTACAAACTATGCTCAGTGGAAGCTTAAAATGAAAATTCATTTAGAAAGCATGGGTTTTGATATTTAGAATGCTATAGAATCTCAATATAAAATTCCAGAAATCGAAATAACAACTTGGGATGAACCTACAAATATTGCCTCCAATAATAATTGTAAATCTATGAATGCCTTGTACTGTGCTTTATGATATGAAGAGTTTAATAGAATTTCTGCTAGTAAAACTGCTTTTGAAATTTGGGATACTTTAGGTGTTTCTCATGAAGGAACAACCAATGCTAAATAAATGATATTGAATACATATAATATTAAATATTATAATTTTAAAATGAAAACTGATGAACCTATTTCTGATATGTATCTCAGGTTTAATGAGATATTCAATACAATGAATTCACTTGGTAAAGCTGTTTCAGCAAAGAAAAAATTATGATGATACTGAGATGTTTACCAGACCGATGGAGAAGCACATCTGTTTCAATCAGAGAGTCATGTGACATTGCTGTTATACCTATAAAAGAACTCATTGGTAAGCTTATGATGTATGAGGAAGACCTCAAGGTGAATAAAGAGGAAGTGGATGAACCAAAAAGAAAATCAGTGGATTTCAAGACTACTGCTTCAAAGAACAAGGACAAAGAAAAAGCTCAAATACAAACTGATAGTTCAACAACTAAAAGCTCAGACTCTGATAGTGATAGTGAAATGGCTCAGATATCCATAAGGTTTAAGAAATTTTATAGGAAGAAGAAATTTTTTAGAAAATCAAATTACAAAGGAAAGTATGAAAATAATGGACATTGGAAGAAGGACTGAAAAAATCCAGATAAAAGTGATGAAGTTGTTTGTTATGAGTGCAAAAGAAAAGGACACATTAAAGCAGACTTCCCAAAGCTAAAATTCAAGAAGAAATATTATTACAAGGACATTAAGTAAAAGAAAGCTATGAAGGCTACCTGGAGTGCTTCTAAAGACAGCACAAGTGAATCTGAAATGTATGATTCTGAAAATAATCGTTCCAACATGTGTTTCATGACAAACACATTTGAGGTAACCTTTGATACTCTTGTTTTAAATTATTATTATTCTGGAGATGATGCAGAATCTGATTAGGATTCTGAAAACATGACTAGTAAGGAATTATTTTAATATTGTAATATGCTAGAAGAGACATGCAATGAACTTAAGGGTAAATACAAATCATTGAAGAAACATCATGCTCTCACTACAACTGTTAAAACTGAACTTACTATTGAAAAAGAGAAGAATGCTCAATTGTTAAAGGAGAAAACTGAACTGAAAATGTCTAATGATAAACTTATAAAGGACTTAAAGAAGTTCACAAATGGAAAGGATACACTAACTCAAATTCTAGGAAAGAAAGTGGCACCAAAATACACTACTAGAATAGGCTACAAACCTGGACAGAGACAGCTTACTAAGAATAGCTTTATTCCTAAATCTGGACAGAATACTACTAGTTCTAGTTCTGTAAATCCCTATGCTTCAACTAGTCATTCACAAAGTTATAAATCAAATAGAGTTTATCTTTAAAAGTCTATTGATTCTGTAAATTATATGAGACCCATAAGACAAATTTGGGTACCAAAATCATTGATTGCTAACCTGTCTGCACCCAAGAAGATCTGGGTACCAAAATAATACTCTATCTAAAACAATTTTGTAGGAAACCTTCTTGAAGAGTTCCCACAAGAAGACATGGTATTTGGACAGTGGATGTTCAAGACATATGTCTGGGGATTACTCATGTTTTAAGAGTTTAATAAAGTTTGATGGAGGCTATGTCACCTTTGGTGATAATTATAAAGGAAAGATCATCGGCCTAGGTGAAATTGTTAACACTGATTCAGTTTTAATTTCTAAAGTTTTATTTGTTGATGGACTGAAATACAATCTGTTAAGAATGATGGTTTTAATGTCAAATTTGAAAATGATTCATGTAATGTTTTTAACTCTAAAAAGGTTTTAGTATTTTATACTTTAAGAAATGAAAATTTTTATGTTGTTGATCTAAATTCCATAGCTAAACAAAATGTTACCTCTTTAAATGCCTTTCATAAAGAGTCTTGGATTTGGCATAGAAGATTAGGACATTGAAATATACACTCACTTAGGAAACTAACTAGAAAGAACTTAGTTAGAGACTTACCCAAACTTGAGTTTCCAAATGACAAAGTTTGTAATCCCTGTCAAAAGGGAAAGCAACACAAAATCTCTTTCAAACCAAAGAAAGAAGCCTCAACTTCTCAACCTCTTGAGTTGGTTCACATGGATCTATTTGGACTATTTAGAGTTTCTAGGTTAAATGGGAAGCACTATGTCTATGTCCTAGTAGATGAATTTTCTAGATATACTTGGGTATACTTCTTAGCTTAAAAAAGTAAAGCTTGTTCTTATTTTTTTTAAATACTCCAAGTCTGTAGAAAACCTTAGTGGACTTAAGATTAAAACTCTAAGAAGTGATCATGGCTGTGAGTTTGAAAATCATGAATTTGAATCCTATTTCTCACACAATGGCTATAGTCATAACTTTTCTGCTCCTAGAATACCTCAGTAGAATGGTGTAGTATAAATAAGAAATAGAACCCTGAAAGAAATTGCTAGAACTATGCTTAATGAATATGACATGCCTATTTACTTTTGGGATGAAGCTGTGAATATAGCTTGTTATATTATTAATAGAGTCTTAATTAGACCTGTTCTTAAGAAGACCCCATATGATTTATAGAATAATAGAAAACCTAAAGTCAATTACTTTAGAGTCTTTGGTTGCAAAGTCTTTATTCTCAATACAAAAGATAATCTTGATAAGTATTCTTCTAAGAGTGATGAAGGAATATTTATAGGATATTCTTTAACCATAAATTCCTATAGAGTTTTCAATAAGAGAACCAAGTATGTGGAAGAATCTGTTCATATCATATTCGATGAAACTGATCCACATTAGTCTAAAACCTCTCTTGAAAATCTTGAAGAAGATTTATCTGTTCTGGACCTTAATGATAAAATCAATGAACCTGCTATAAAGACAACCAGTTCTGGACTTATTCTAGAATCTGCTTCTAATGAAGCCAAACCTAGAGAAGAACCTGAAATTTCTAGTCCTACATTTACTAGATCAACTAGAATTCTAAAGAATCATCCTTTAGATGCTGTTGTAGGAAATCTTGATAGAGGGACTCAGACTAGAGATTCTCTTAGAAATCTGGTTGAACATCAAGTCTTCTTATCACATCTTGAACCTAAAAACATTGATGATTCTATTAATGATGAATTTTGGGTAATTTCTATGCAAGAATAACTCAATCAATTTGAAAGAAATAAAGTGTGGAATATTGTTGAATGACCTAAGGACACTTTCACCATAGGCACTAAATGGGTGTTTAAAAATAAAGTAGATGAATCTGGAAACGTAGTTAGAAACAAAGCTAGGCTAGTTTCACAAGGATATAGTCAAGAGGAAGGAATTGACTATGAAGAGACTTTTTCTTCTGTATCCAGATTAGAAGCTATTAGGATTTTACTTGCTTATGCTGCAAATCTAAATTTCAAAATATATCAAATAGATGTCAAGATTGCATTATTAAATGGATATATTACTGAGGATGTTTTTGTTGAATAACCACCTGCATTCTCAAACCCTCATTTTCGAAATCATATTTTCAAATTATCAAAAGCTTTATATGGTTTAAAGCAAGCTCCAATATCTTGGTATGACAGATTAAGTACTTTTCTAATTTCTAAAGGTTTTACAAAAGGTATAGCTGACCCTAATCTTTTTATAAAACGAATTTCTAAAGATGTTTTAGTTTTACAAATTTATATAGATGATATTATTTTTGGATCTTCAAGAAATTCCCTATGTACTGATTTTTCTAAAATTATGCAAAATGAATTTGAAATGAGTTTAATGGGTGAACTCAAATTCTTTCTTGGATTTCAAAAATTTCAAAATGATGATGGAATTATTTTAATTCAAATTAAATATACTAGATATCTTTTAAAATGTTTTGGATTGGATAGCACAAAAAGTAGTCACACTCCCATGAGTACCACCTGTAAGTTGGATCTTGATGAAGATGGTAAATCTGTTGATCAAACCACTTATAGAGGAATGATTGGAAGTCTACTCTATCTTAATGCTAGTCATCCTGACATTATGTTTAGTGTGTGTATGTGTTCTCATTTTCAAGAAAACCCTAAAGAGTCACATTTAAATGTTGTAAAGAGAATTTTTAAATACCTCAATCATACTCCCAATTTATAACCGTTCTATTCCAAAGGACAATCATTTGAACAAGTTAGTTATTCTGATGCTTATTTTTCTAGATGTATGTTAGATAAAAAAATCACCTCTGGAACATGTCATCTTTTTGGAAAGTCACTAGTATCATGGTGTAGTAATAAACAAAATTATATTGCATTATCTACTACAGACCCTGAATACATAGCTGCTGGAAGTTGTTTTGCGCAAATTTTGTGGATGAAACACACATTACTAGACTATAGATATCAATTCAAACATGTCCCAATAAATTGTGACAACACAAGTGCTATTAATATTTCTAAGAATCCTGTTTCTCATTCTAGTACAAAACATATTGATGTAAGACATCATTTTTTAGGGATAATTATCAAAAAGGTGATATCACTTTGGAATTCATTGGTACTGAATATCAACTTGATGATATATTTACTAAACCATTAAATTCTGAAAGATTAGACTAAATAATATATGATCTTGGTATTATTAATCATAAATAGATATCTTACTGATCTTAATGCTCAATACTTTACTGTATTTTATTTTACGGTTTCATGCTCACTGTTTTACAGTTATTGTTTCATGCATATGGTCTCACCGTTAAGATCTTGTGCTCGCGGTCTGTTAACTCACTATCTCACTGTGACTGCATAGAATGGTCACTGTCTCACCATGACTACCACCAACTATCTCACTGTGATGGCTGTTTTTCATCACACCGTAATGCCTACTCACGGTCTCATCGTGAAAATTATTTATATTCTTATTTTAACCTGTATCGCGGTAATTTTTATTTCACTACTATTTTATTTCCCGAGTTTTTGTTTTTATGGCGATTAACATTCCCAAATGATAAAACTTAAGGGTTTCATTCGATTCCTTACCCGAACTCTCTCCCGAACCTTCTCATTCTTGAAAACCTTCTCTTCCCTCTCGCCTGAACCTTCAATGGATGCCAAGGATGAAGCATCCATCTTCACCCTCTTCTGAGAAGCATCGCTCTATGAAATAGAAGAGGATACCGAGGATAGCTCTCGAAGGACCTCTAAACCAAAACCTGGTAAGCCGTACTGTTGTACCTAAAAAAGAAGTTTTCCCTGAGTTGTTGTTGTCTAGAAAGTCATTAGTTTTGAAAGTTTTAAGAGAAAAAGTATGGCTTGAATGGTTCTCTGGACAAAATAGACCGATTTACCCAAGGCTGGTATCTCAATTCTATCAGTATGTGAAGTTTTCCTTTGAGTTTGGAGAAATATTTTTGGTGACCAGCTGGATCAATGGTCAGAAGTGTTCCTTCTCTTCGAGGTTGTGGGCTGCATGCCTAAGAATTCCACATGAAGGAGTTTGTGAAGACTACCAGAGAGACCCTCCTCCATCTTCTAATATCTTCAATCTGAAAAATGCCTTGGAAATTCTAACTGGTAATGGCACCAAGTGAAGTGACATAGCTGCTGAATTAGATGGGGAGACTAGACTTCTTTTCAAATTTGTTCAGAATTTGATTAGTCCGAGAAAAGGGGATTTTTCTGTAATGAAGTTTCAGGATGTGTTCCTGATTCACCTAGTGAAGAATGACCATAAGAACAACATATGAAAGTATGTTATTAACCATATCTATGAGCTGATCAAAGTCACTTCCAAATCCACCTCCATGTTTTACTCAAGGATGATTTCATCCATGTTAGTTTCCAAAGGAATGGTTGGACCGAATGAAGAAAAGTTAGAGGACTTTGATTTCTGCTTATCCATGCATATCATCAGAAGGATGAAGATAAGATGGAACCCCTGGAAGAAGCAGTGGGTTGAGGATAATGATCAACTCTATAAAAAGTTTAATCCTGTTGACTATCCAAGAAGGCCTAAGAATCTATCTGATCCTGGTTTGGAACCAGATGAAGTGGTTGAGTATTCAGAAGAAGAAGAAGAAGAATTGGAAGTAACAGTTGAAGTATCACCTAGAGAAGAAGCTGTAAGACCTCCAATGGAAATAGTTCCTATTGAAAAAGAAAGGGTTGTTATCCCTGCTGTTATCCCTAATGAAATACCTCAAGGAGAGGAAGTTGTTGTTGGTTTGAGAGAAGAGGAAGCTCCTACTTCTAGTGAGGATGTCAATCCAAAAACTCATCCTAATGCTGCAAGAAAATTGGTTTTTCCTAATTCAGAATATCAAGAAACCATAGAGACAGATCCTGTTGAAGAGGATCTCCCTGTTGAGAAAGAAGCAAGTCTGGAAGCTCAACCAGTGGAACAATCGGTTCCTGAGATAATTCCCTCTACTGAAGAGAGGATGGAAATTTCCTTTCAGCTGGCAAGGAAAGAGTTTGCTGAAGAGATTAGAGATGATCCTGTAGATATTGATCATGTTGCTGAACCTATAGTCTCTGAAATGGAAGCACAATTTGAGGGGGAGGAACCTCAAATCCTTGAGATTATAGAAGCTGGATCTACTAAATCTTCTCAACCTACTGTCACATATTCTGTGTACACTCGGTATAAATTCCCTAGCTTTTATGATGTGAATGAGTCGCAGCAAGTGACTACAACTGGAATGGATCTTTCTTCTCTGTTTCAACTGAAGTCTATAGCTCATCTAGAACCTCAACCAGAACCAGAACCAGAGCCCCATTCTCAATATGAATCAGAATCGGAGTCTGAAGATGACTCTGAACCACTACCTTTACCTGCACCCTTACCCGAGCATCACTCCTTTGTGAATAAGATGATTTGAAATTTTTTTGAGAGACTCTGTTAGCTAGAGTTGAGAATATCTTATCCTCTCAACCTCATACAGTGACTCAACTGAGTCAAGAAGATGCATCAATTCTCTTGGAAAATATTATATTGCATATTCAAACAAGGATGATCCGAAAAATTCAAGAAGTCAGAGTTGAAAATAAGCTGCTAAGTGCTGATGTTGTAAATCTAAAAAATATGGTAGCAAACTTGTAGACTGAGTTGTCTTTGAGATCAGAGCCTACTCTTGTCTCTGCCTCTGCACTTGTTGCTGCTTCTTCTAAGACAACTGATTCCACCCTTGCTAGGGAAATTGTGTCTCAAGTGCATCCATATCTACTATCTTTTGATGAAAAGATTGGAAAAAGACACACCAAGATGCTATAACGCATGAGGGAGCTTGTAGAAAATCTGAATAAACACACAGATGAGTACACTGGATGCCTGCAAAAAGTTCTGAAACAGCTCAAAGTTCTATCTGAAGCTATAAAAGCTTCTCCTGCTTCAGGTCAACCTTCTGTTCGTCTTTTGGTTGATTCTATGCTGAGATCCATAATCAAGGAATAACTTCAGAATTCCTTAAGTGGCTTGGATCTTTCTTCTTTGTCAGAAGTGGTTAAGAACAGTCATCGAGCATTTGACTTGGTTATAATTCATTCTAAGATAGCCAATGATGCTCAGCAGGATATCACTAAGAAAATAGATTTTTATCTCACTCGGATTTTCTCCAAAAGTGATATGACAGATCACTTTAAATATCTTTTAGAAAACCTAAAAATACCTCCTATAACTCAATCTTTTAAAGCTCAAGTTCAGAAACATACAAAGTTCATAAGATTTTTGGACAAATTCATGGAGAATAAGGACGATTTTTAAAAGGCTATGTGATATGGTGGTGAAATCATTACTGATTTCATCAATCTTTTGAAGAAATATCTTCATGTGCAGAGTACTGCTATAGTTGCTCTAGCTGCTGAACCCCTTAGACCTGGTCTACCTGCCTTAGCCTCAACTGCCAGGTCAGTCAGCCAAGCTCTTTCTCAGATCCGGCAAGTCATTCTTGAGCAACCACAGCCTAGACCTTCTACTGCTCCTACTTTGGATCCATCTATTTTTCAAGGTATACCCTTACCCTATTTGTCTACCACATCTATGCCTTATTCTACTTCAGCACCATCTCCTGCTGCTGCTAAAGGAAAGGAAAAGGTGGATCCCTGAAGAGTCCAGAGACTATTTTCTTTTTGATGGGGTGTCATTTCTTGTTTCATGTTTGTATTTTTCTTGTATGATCTATTCTGAATCCTTTTTAATGAAAATGCATTGTTTCATTTCATTTTCTCTACGTTTTGATAATCCCAAAAGGGTGAGGAAAAACTACCAGTATCAGTACTATAATGAGATATACTATGTTGCATTTAATTTATATTTTGACTATACATGATTTGTGATCATCAAAAAGGGGGAGATTATTGGACTCCTCATGTATTAATCATGTTTTAATGATCACAAATCCTATTACTGTTAATTAATCTCAATCTTAATTACATATCTTGTTAATGATATTCAAGTATTATGATGTTAATTACTCTCTTTATTATTTACAAGTCTTATGCATGATCACAAATCTCACTTATGTTATCAAGCCTTTATATTTATGATTCAAGTTCTCTTACTCTCTAATGATTAAGCTTAATCCATATTCTAAATATTACAGTTTAAGTATAAATATAGATATTTGTCTAAGTATAGAGACACCGTGATGTTTGACACAGTAAAATAGACTGTCTACAAGTCACAGTCACAGTCACTGAGACACCGTGAGCTACTCACTATGACTGAGACACCGTAAGCTACTAACTGTAACCGAGACACCGTGAGCTACTCACTGTGACCGAGACACCGTAAGCTACTCGTCGTGACCGAGACACTGTAAGCTACTCACTATGACCGAGACACCGTGAAGCACTCACCGTGAAGCACTTACCGTGAACCACATACCATGAAGACTATACCGTGAAGAAGACAATGTTTACATAATCATTGTGACATCGTTCCTTAAATTTTTTTCAATATTATTTAAATAATACTAACAGTAATAATTGATGTTTTTAATGCAATTAAAGTTATTTAATGATAGTTGTTGCCATGTCAGGAAACCGTATCTCATACCTATGAAAAGGGAATCATTCCTACTGCCAGAACGAGTGGAATATAAGGAAGATTGAGATGCAGTACATGAAGAAGTGTAAGCAGTGGTGTGAAAGTGTGACGATACAATAAGAAGAACTTACATACACCTGAGAGCACTGTGCTGAACAAAAAGAACAATCCTGAGAAATAAGGAGATTTCAAGACTTTCAAATAACTCTCATGAAGAGCAATCCAACACCACTAAAGAACACACGACAAATCAAGAGATCATTTTCACTCCTATAGAACACAAGCTGAACTACGACACTCTGGTTTTCAACAGAACAACCAGAGAAGGACTCAGAAGCAATTCTGCTAAATCCAACGAGTCCAGAGCTACATTGCTAATCACTAGAGCTTTCTAAACTCTTATCTATTCTCTCTAAGTGATTTGTTTATTTAATTTCAAGTAGTGTGGTGTACTCTGTATATCTCACACACAAACTATCTCCTGTACTGAACTGAAGCATATCAAAATCCTCACTCTAAAATTCTTAACTCTTGTTTACCCACGTCAACTGTGGAAGAGGTCCTTGTGTGGCCTGATCTTTGTTTTGTTTCCCACGAAGAACAGTGGTAGAGGTCCCTGTGTGGCCTAGATAGTTGTGTAAACTGTTGTTAACCCCGATCCAGGGTGTGGATCAAATTTATATAAAATTAAGGGGACTAAGTCTCAGCTTGAGTCTGAACCTCTTATTACATATGTTGTGCATCTTTAGTTTAAGTTTAAAGTATACTACATATATCTTTTATACTCTGCTGCTATTACTTTTAAATACAAAACTATTTTAAAACTACTTTGATAGTTAAATTAGAAAGTGTTTAAACTTATTATAAATCAGTAGGTTAGTTTCAAAAGTTAGTTTGATCTTGTGGTTAAATTAACTGAGACCTAATCAATCTTTGAGAAGATAAATGATCATTTACAATCTGTATAAATTCACTATAGTTTAACTTGTTTTATAAATTGGGGGATTTTAAATAGACAATATTTTATCAGAAATTTTAATTAGAACTCAATTCACCCCCCCTCTTGAGTATCCACTCTGACCAACAGTTATATACAATTGAGATATGTAATCCGTGTAATATAATTATCTCTTTAACATAAAGTTGAAAATGTTGATCCAAATATATTTTATCTCGAATGGGAATAAAATGAGTAGATTTATTTAATTGATCAAAAATTACCCAAATCACATTATTACCTCAATATTTATTTTGTAATCTCACCTTGAAATCCATGGATATATTCTTCGACTTCCATTAAGGAACTAGAAAATGTTGAATCATACCCTTTGGAAATTTTCATTCATATTTAACCTATTAATAATTGAAACATTTCAAAGTAAAATCATAAATATGTTTCTTCATTCCATCCCACTAGAAATATTTTGGAATATCTATATACATTTTTTATTCAAAGATAAATAGAAAACAATGAACTATGAGTCACACTCAAAATTTTATTCTTCAACTAGGAATCAGTTGGAAGATTTAACCTCTTTCCAAATCTAATAACACCTTATTTATCAATATTAACCTCTATAAATGTACCCTTATTGATATATTTTACCTTATCCTATAAAGGATGATCCTCCTTATGAGCTTTCATAATTATATCTAACTAGGATGATTTCATTGACACCTAAAAAAATAGAGGGAGTTCCTAAAAACATAATTTTTAATCCATCATTCAATAAATTATTAACCAATGGATCATGGTCCACATGAAACATAGTTAATGTAGCATTATCTTTTCAACTCAAATCATCCACTACTCTGTTTTATTTACCTAGATAGTAATGAATTTTACAGTAATATTTTTTTATCAATTCTATCCATATCCTATGTCCCATGTTCAACTCTTTCTGAGTGAATATATACTTAAAAATTTTATGATCAATATACATTTCACAGTTTACTCCATATAAATGATATCTCTAAATTTTTAAAGAAAACATTATATCTTCCAGTTCAAGTTCATATGTAGGATAATTTTTCTAATGAAATTTTAATTGATATAAATCATAATAAATTACCTAATCATTATATATTAAAACACAACACATCCCCTTCAAAGAATCATAAATATAGATAAAAAAAGTCATTATTTCTGGATGGAGGGTCCAAAAATATAGAACTCAAAAATCTTCATTTCAATTCCTAGAAATATTTATTTCATTCCTTTTTAGAGATAAATCTAACTCCCTTTCATGTTATCTTGGTTATTGGACTAGATAACCATGAAATGTTTTCAAAAAAAATTATTGTAATATCGTACTAGTCCAAGAAAAATACAAATATTAGTAACATTTATAGGTATTTTTCATTCATAAACCACTTTAGTTTTATAAGGATCAACAACCATTCCATATTTATTTAGGATGTGTCTAAGGAATAAAATATGATGTAACCAAAAATAAAATTTTCTAAATTTTCCATATAAATTGTTTTTTAGGGTTTTAGAATAATTTTTTTGTTTTTAATAATACTTATAACTTTTTGAATAAACCAAAATATCACCAATAAACACAATTATATATTTATCCAAATATTAATGGAAAACTCTATTCATAGTATCCATGAATATAGACAGCACATTTTTCAACCCAAAGGTAATAACCACAAACTCATAATTCCCATGCCTAGTACAAAACATTGTCTTAGAGATTTCATATTATTTTTCCTTCAGATTATAGTACTTAGACCTAATATTGACCTTTGAAAAATATTGAGCACCTTGGAGATGCTAAAATAAATCATTGATATGTGGAAAAAATATACTTATTATGAATAGTGATATTATCCAATGCTCTATATTAATGAAAAGCTTCATTAAACCATATTTATTTTTAACAAATAATATAGGATCATCCCATGGTGAAGTTCTAGGATGAATTCAACCTTTATTAAGAAATTATTGTAACTTTTTTTTCAATTATATAAGTTTTAATTGATTAATTAAATAAGGGGTTTTTGAAATTTCATTAGCATTAGGCCCTAATTCAAAAGTAAATTCAAATTTTCTATCATATATAATACTTGAAAAATAATCGATAAAATAATCTATATATTATTTTACTATTGAAACATCATTAAT
Organism: Viscum album; assembly: GCA_963277665.1. Classification (NCBI taxonomy): domain Eukaryota; kingdom Viridiplantae; phylum Streptophyta; class Magnoliopsida; order Santalales; family Viscaceae; genus Viscum; species Viscum album. The sequence continues at coordinate 192,892,252 of OY728146.1, read as the reverse complement.
CTGAATAGTTCCCATATTTTCAATAATATGATTAAGATAACTTTCATTTTTATCTCTTAACATTTTCCTAAATCCTTTATATGTTTTCAAATGTATACATTTATTCTTATATACAAATAGAAATTAATTTTTGGAAAATAAATTATTTGGCTCTAAAATCTATCATAGAATAATAAAATAAAATCCAATCCATACCCAAAACAATATCCAATTCTATAATGGTAAATATACTAATGTTTGTAAGGAAAACCCTTCCATATATTATAACATGAAGATATTCTTAAATTCTCATTTCCTTAATACTACCCCAATATGTTTTTAACAAAAGACATAACTTTATTTATTGAGGGAAAATTTCATTTTACCAATAAATTTATAATAAAATATAGAATGTGTAGACCCTGAATCAAAAAATAAATTATAATAATTTGAATAAACAAGTAATGTACATGTTACCACTTTTCTTGATGGCCCAACATCTATTGAAGTAGATGCAAAGGATTTTACCACACCCTTTTTCTTATAGTCCTGTTGTTTCCCATTGTTGTTTCTATTCTCTAAAAATTCATCTATATAGTGACACATCTCATTACATCTAAAACACTTTACTGCATATTTATCAAAATTGGACTTACCACTACCAAGATATTTTTATTTTTAATCATATGACATATTCTCAAACTTACCACATCATAAGTACTTCCTATATCTAATATGAAATTCCCCAGGTTTATTTTTACCACACCTATCACAAAATAAATTTTTTATTTTATTACCTTTATATTTATTCAATGTATTCTTTATATTTTTATACCATCTGGATATCCTTTTCTCCTTGATTTTATGGAATACATGGTCATTATAAAACTCATTATCTACCTTATTCACATAGTGAATAATTTTCTTATAACTTTTAAAATTTTGAGGTGTCAATTCTCTTTGGTATCTTGGCTTCAATCCTAAGTAAAAATAATTAATTTTACTGTAAAGATCCTGAATACAATTTGGTGAATACCTTACTAATCGAGTAAAGTTTTCTTCACAAACATCCACTAAACTCTTCCTTCTTTCATAATTATAAGAATTTATTTTCTATTCTAAGTCAAAATATCTTAGTAAAATACTCCTCAAGGAAAATATTCTTAATTTTATCCCATTACATAGTTTCAATGTCTACTCTTTATCTAGTATTCTTAACCATTTTCCACCATTTATTACCTTCACCTTCAAATAGGTATATAGAATGAGTTTTATTCTGATGATCCAAACAACCCATTACTTTAAATATCTTTTATATATCTTTAATACATCCCCCTATTATCACTTAGATAGAATATCCACATAATTTTTGAGGGTGTTGTCTCATAAAATGCTTCACTATTGACATGTTCCACTATGGTAGATCTAGTTTCTCTCTAGCATGGATACCACCACTATTTATTGCCTATTCCAACTAATAAATCACTATAATAAACATTAATTTATAATTCCTACCATTCTAGAATGATAATTTGTAAGGATATTTATAATCTAGGTTTCATCCTACTTAAATTTTCTTATTTCCTCTATGGAAAACCAATCTGAATAGATATATTTTAGATGAAGAAACATGGTAATTTTCATATGTTGTATCATGATAAATATAAATTAGAATATCTTAAGGGAATTTACTTATGTTATCCCAACCTCTAAAATTATCTAAACCTTTCATCTGATGTTAACTATAAGGACTCGGCCTTAATCATTACATAATATTGAGTTTTAAATAAAGAATTCACCCTCTTATATTTTGAGGTCCTTTATAGTTTAGATTTTGTTAAAATAGTTCACCACCCTTAAAAAAATAAATATTACATCACATGTTGGAAACTTTTAGTTTGTATCCATTTTTTCTACAATAAAAAACTTTTAAGATATAAAATGTTTTCTTTTTATGAAATATGTTTAAAATTTTCATCTTAACCTCATTCATGTCCCTAATCATCCATAAAACCCTGTGAAAAAAATTTTAAAATTTACGATGAGAATAGAATCCACTATAAGTTACATATAAAAATAATAAAGAAACATGTTATTACATGAATACTCATAAAAATTTTACTTTTTCAAAAAATGGGCTTAAAATAAACATTTTCTTACCTAAGAAAACAAATTTACTACACATATATTTTTATAAAACATTTCATAATAAATTTTAAAGGAAAACTAAAAATCATAAAGGTTAATTTGTAGTCATGAAGAACTTGTGAAATATTTTTCAAAAAATTATACATTTCACCCTTAAGAAGTAGCACAAACTTTTTTTTAAACTTAATATCATTATATTACCTTGTGAAATCATAAGATTTCTATAAAACCCCATAGAAAGAATAGATAAATCATGTTGGTAACTTGGGAAATAATCTTTATATAACTCTTACAATCACTCTTAATAATGAAATAACCTAACTAATAAATTCTAATAATCTCTTATGATAAACCTAACTAGTTAACTCCACCCCTTTACCCAATGCATTAGATAGCTATATCAGGTTCTCCCATTATCATGGGGTATATCAGGCTCACTCATCATCCTAATTTATATCAAGCTCACCCAACATCATAAACCATGTCCAATAACTATAACATAATCGTATCACATGACATATTTTATTTCTATCATCATACTCATAAAAATATTTTTTCACCTATAATAAAAAAACATTTTTGGATATCGAAATATCCATTCCATTTAAAAATGATTTTTCAAAATATCTAGAAAAAATAGTGGAAGGTTTTTACATTGAAAAAAACATGGAATCTTGGAAAGGAGTCCAAATATCAAATAATGGTTATAGTGGTAAAAAATCCACTGATGATGTATGTGTTAAAATAGAATATCCTTTTGCCTTTCTGTCAAAATGTTCTATATAAAATACGTAAAAAGAATCATTTTAAAAACTTCTGAACTATGATAAAAAGAGAAATAAAATTTCATTTATAATTTCATTAATGTCCATATAAATACATAAATAAAATAATTTTAATAATTTTTACATGGAAGAAAAAAATTAGAAAAATAATTATGAAAACATTTAAAATGAGGTTTTTAAGGTAAAGTGTCTCTTACCATGAGTCTGAATCATCATACACATTATTTATATTTCAAGATAATAAAATTAAATTAATTATTTACATTATTAAGAACCATTTTAAATTTTATTATTCCTTTTATTTTATTTATTACGAAGTTAAATACAATTACTTAATCAATTAATTTCATGTGAGATGTTTTGATGGTATTCATCCCATATATCCAAAATGTCTTTTGTAAGTTCACTATGATAAAAGAGGTCATAATACCATCATTTATAGAATAATAATAATTAAATAACTATAATTTTTATACATTAATTATACTTTTAATATCAACCATGAAATATGCTAATGAAAAATGAATTACATTACAATTATGGAGATGGTAGGTTGTACGTATTCATGAGTAAGGTTTCCATTTTTCAAAAAACATAATGGGAAGAATATAAATGTTTTTTTATCTTTAAAAATTATTAATATATCATTTATATAATATTATTTCTTTAAATACACTTATATATAATAACCATGTGATGTGGTCACAAAAAAATGAATCACATCGCTTCATGGAGGCAGTAATCCACACATACGCACCAACGATGTTGTCATTTTCAAATGGATATAAAGGTAAGAAATTATATGATATCATAACTTTAAATAATTATTATTATTATTTTAATATCATATAAATACATTAAATATATCATTATATTTATCAGTGAGTATATGATGGAAAATGAATTATATCGATTCGCAAGGCAGTAGTTTGTCATACACATGAATGATGGTTTCATTTCCCATTTGATGGAAGATGGATATGGATATAGATTATGATATTAACATAACAACATATCAGTATATTTAATATACTGGTTTTATTATTTAATCATTATTTAATAATATTTTAAGTTGTTATAAGAAGAAATAGAATGGAAACTCTTGGTTAATAACTATACCTCTTCATCGAACAACCTCTTTAGGTTTATAACTAAATCCATCCATGGTTGGTTTTATGATAAAAATAGGGCCTATAGAATATTTTAAGGGATTAAAGGAAGGTATTTGGGTATTTATTGGCCAAAATATTATTTTTTATGTGTGGAGAAAATAATATATGGGGTGTCCTTTTATAAGTGGGGGAGAAGGCAGACTTGGAATTTTTAAAAATATTAAAATATATTAATGTATTACTCAATCCAAATAGCCCCAAAACTGATAGTTTCTAAATATAATATGATATATGGTATAAATATGGCTATAAAATAGAATTTAGAAAAAAAATATGTCATTTTAATCCTTATCACTTAATTTTAATCCCCTTATAAACCGGTTTTAACCTTAACCATGGTAATATATTTTTATTGTTTTTACTATTCATTATGACCAAAAAATAAGTTGGAATAATTCATTAATATTAATTATTAAGATTAAAAATATTGAATTTATTTTTATCAAATTAAATTCATTTAATTTTTATAATTTAATTTAAAATCAAACACGTAAAACACAATGAAAAACTGTTTTTCAGAAGAAGAAAAAATATTTTTTTGAGTATAAAGTTGTTTTTATACTAAATTAGAGTATAAAATTAATTATAAAGAACATAATTGGATTATTAATAATATAAGTAAACTAATTTTACATTTAAATCATTTTAAAATAAACTATTTCTTTTTAAATTCTAAAAACGAAAAGACAATTTTCAATAAAAATTGATATTTTTCACTATTCATCAAAATATATCAAAATTTTTAGAAAATTGTAAATAATTCATCCTAATATAATTTTCACATGATAAATTCAAAAATATAGTTCATTTTTTCAAATTAAAACTCTATAATTTTTAAGTCATTCTTTCAAACTAAACCATATAATGCATGAAAACCTAATTTGGTTAGAAATAAAACTCTTTCCTTTTGACTAAAAATTTACCTAATATTTTTATAATGAATATAAATTTATAAAATATAATTAATTAATATTCATAAGACATGAAAATTATTTGTCTTAACATTAACTAGGTTTTCATATTAGGAAAAAATCTCTTTGGGAGATAACCTTAGTCAACCACTAGCTGCACTAGGAGCTCTTATAATATTTATTGATTTTTAGGCCCACAACTATCATTGAATAACTTAGTGACAATAATAGGGAGAATATTGGTGTTATATTCATTGTGTGTCTAATTATTTTATTTTATTTTTTAATTTTACTATATTTTAAAAAAACTATCCATGATGAATTTTATAGTGGATTCATACTATGCGTGAAAAACTAATATCAGGTTCCAAAAGTGTAATTTTATGATTCAAGAGAAACTCGAATGTAAGATATTAGAGAATAAATATAGGATTTGTGAAAATAGATGGATATAATCACTATGTAACTTCCTGAACTCAATTAATAATAGCTAGAGAATCAATAAACTAAATTAGTGTTGAGGGAAGTTGGCCCACTTAAATTTTCTATTTAAAACCTAACGAGGCTAAGAAGAAAAAACTAAAAGATATAATAACCAACCTATCTTATCTACTTCCAGAGTAGATAACTAAATAGAATATACCAATTGATATTTTTTGGGGATACAAAAAGATATATATGCATTCTGGAGTGATTTTTTAATAAGTTACAAGCTAACAGATCATCTCATCTTAAATAATGATGAAACAACTCCCTTATACCTTTACTTGTATGTAGAAGAAGAATACACCTTTGAGGATATATAATTTATAGATATTTTGGAGGATATTGACTTTCTAACTTCACCTATGATTACATTTCTCCAAAATTCACTATCAAATGGGAAAATTTTAATGGTTCATCCTATTTAGGGAGAAAATATAAAATTGAAAAAAAATCATCTAAATTAATTGAATTTCATTTGAGGATTAACTCTATTTTATTGAAGTTTTTAGGCTTGACCAACCAATAGGATTCCATATAGACTGAGGAAAAATAAGATTCACCAAGTAGTAACCAAATGAAGAGTTCCAGTGGATTTTCAAGAAGAAAAAAATTAAAAATTGAAATAATTATGATGGAAATTTAGATTTAGATTCATTTTACTTTATTATATTAAATTTTAACTTTTTACTGACTCTCGTATTAACACTATTGATATAACACCAATTTTTAAGGATATCATTTTAGAGGGATAATCCGTGCATAAAGTGTTATAAGTAAACTAAGAAGAGTGTCCTTAACTTCTTCCCCCAATACAACCTAAATTTTTCTTAAATACTAAGTGGATTATCATACAGAACTATTTTCAGGGGATCCTCTTCAACCAGTGCATTTATATGGGCATTGTAAAAACAAAAATGTGGTGTTTTTCATAACATAATCCAATTACCCCTTCATATTATGGATAATAGATAGCTAGCCTAAGGTAATATAAACCTAGTACCCACTTGGAGTTCGAACCAAGATTCTTCCAGATTTTATTTATTTTCTTTATAATAAATTAATTATGTTTAGTTGTTTTATTATAGATATATAGAAAGAACGATATATTATATCAATTCTCAACAACTAGTTTTTTTATATCCTTCTCACTATATTTATCTACCTAACTAATTTTATTTTGTATAATTTGTAATAAAGGGTTATAAATTTCAAGTTGGGTGGGATGACTCAATCTGTTATAGGTCTTTCTTCTTTATTTTATATTTTTATTTTTAGAGTGTTTTTGGATAGAAAATTAACTAAACTACAATCTTAATCATATTTCACACCCATTATAAACACTTTAATTAAATTAAATACCTTCTGGGTAATCATGGGAACAAAATTTAATTGAAAATTTTTTAGAAGAATTATGTTTTTATATGTATACATTGTATTTTTGAACTCAAGGTTTAGTGAGTAATTTTCTATGAATAAGTATAACCTTGGGGTTCCAAATTAAATTAAAATTTGATAAATCATATAAAAAATAATAAAATTTAATTTTGGATCTGATGGGAAGATTCATTAGTTGACATAGGCATAATGTGTGTGTGTGTGTCAAAATGACATCCATTAATAAAATAAGAGAAATCTGAGAACTAGATTGCCAAAAATTTCTTACAATCCCTGATCATTACAATTGGTCCCAGGGTATGTATATTGTTATTGGATGGTTTAGTTATATATTATTTACAAATATCAATAAGTTCTTATCACATACATGGATTGGTAAAGATATAATAAAATTCTAGTCAAAAATAGAAATTAATAGTGAGAGGAACAGTGAACTCTAATGTATAATGGGCGGATGATGTTTCATATTATAACATAAGTTGTATCAAAGAAGTTTAAACCTAATAAATGGGTGAGGAACCTAAGGGAGAGGAATTTATGAATTTTTTTATGTATGTATTGTGATTTAATTAATCTTTTTTTAATTAAAATTCATTTATTTGAGGCTGAACTTGGGTAGAAGTAAACTATTTATGGAAACATGGTTGTGAAAGAGATTTTTGATACAGGTATTTTTTCAAAAGTGTAAATAGATAAGTGTGAGGGATTTATTCAAACCAAATTTTCTATGTCTCTAATTAGTTATTAATTTATAATAACCCCACTATTATGATAATATATTATCATTTATTACAATTTCAATAGTTTGGAATAATTTGGAATTTAATATGGAAATGGATTAAAATAAATAAATTGATTATTAAATTAATATTCTTAATTCCATGGTCATACTATAAGATGTGTGTTTGATGATTTTCAAGTAAAGTGATCTAGGGTAGGCCTAGAAGTAATTATAGATCAGATAAACTGTAGATTAATTGGTTGAGTAATCCAGGATCTTCCCTTTCGATAGTGGATCTTGAAAACACTTCCACTTCTTAATGAAACCTTATGGAAAACCTCATGGATTCATCACAACGCTAATTCCATCTCATAAAAAACCATCACATTTCATCTTCATTCTAATTTTCTCCCATTATGGCTGATAATAATGCACTATCTTTCCAAAATTGTCACATTTTCAAACCTCATAATACACCAACCTCCAACTTAGGCTTATAGAGTACCCTCACATGGCATTAATTCACAAATAGAGTCTCATAGTGTACTATGACATTACACAAATCCTACAGAATCACCTTAACTCCTAATATAGCATATTTTTGAACTACCACACAATCATCATTGTGATTATTTATTTTTTAGGAAATTCTTGTGCCTCTTAATGTGATATCAAGCTAACACTATCACCAATATTGTATAAATCCCTAATGACATCATTTTTACTTCCTCAATGCTACCTCGCACTCATTTAAGATATTATGTTTAGTTATAAAATTATTCTTGAGCTCATTCCAAATATTACATTCCCTCCTTAATTCACTATCACAATCCAACGGGGAACTATATTGGTTTTCCAATGATATCTCAATGTTTCCAACACCTTAATCACCCACAATGAATTCTTAATAGAAAAGGAGTCTAACTAACACTTGTCTTTTGATGAAGATGAAAGACATGTGGAAGGAATTCATCCATATGAGACCATAAAATATTCAACAAACCTCATTGTTTACCAAATTTGGAATTTATATAATGAGAAGGCCACATGGAGCTAGGTCAGGATGAGAGAAAGGGATGAGATCATGGGAACTGATATCCATGATTTCTTATAAGTGAAACAATCTATGTGGAAGCTATCTAATTTAGGGAGAAAAAATTATAGGGTGATATTTGTTTCTTATAAATATAGGTTTAGGTCTTTTATAAAATTATTCTGAATTTTAGTTTTTTACTTAGTTTATTTTATAATAGATTCATTTTGTTCATATTTATTTCATGTTTTTATTTCTTCTCACTCTTTTCTCTTTAATTACCATTATCTCAAAACTCCAAAATGGTGGAGCATTAATTCAAGGACTTGATATTAGGGGATTTAGTGGTGTCTTAAGAATTTCTTTCCATTTCTATACTTTTATTTAATTTCTAGGTGTGATAGTGGTGTGTGGGGAGTTTGGTTTGGTGGTCATAAATCATATCCCCTACCTATACCCTTATTTATTCCTCTACCAAATCATTTCTAAATCCCTTCACTTATCTTCACCAATGTATAATGGGATTGGGGGAGTTGATTGATTAAAAAAATATAATGTATTTGGGTGTTGAGGTGGTGGTTTACCATGATTGTGGTTTACTATTAACTCTTCATTATAGAGGAAATGGAATCTAGTGGAAGATCTCCAAGGTGCATTGGGTTTTCACAAACATAAGTAGAGGGATATGGATAGTGAATGATACTGAGTTATCTATTTATTTAGTTTTAGAAAAAAAAAGAATAATAATTGACTATTCTATGTAATAAAACCTAGGATCATTCCCTTTCTTCCTAACCTATGTTATTTTACCTTACATGCATTGAATTTTCCATTATCTTCATTTGATATCACACCAAACTCCCTTATTTACTACTTTTCATTATTTTAAATATAAAATTACAAAAATAGAGATAATAAAAGATAACTATACTAAATTTATGACCAAACCACCTTGGGATATAACTCGAGTTGGCCATTGGTTATACTATGAGTTTTTAAAAATATTTTTTGATTTTCAGGCAAATGATAGCCATCGAATCAGTATACCAAGTTGAGGCCTAAGATTGTACCACGGTATATGGGAAGGGGTATAAAAATGTAGGTAATTGTGATTTAATCCAATAAATTATACTCTAAATCAATATTCTCCTACTTGAAATATATATATATATATAAGCCAAGTACCACTTGAAATGCATATATTGAACACCAAATAGCATACAGAAATCCCTTTAACAACAAAAGAATTTTATACAGAAGGAAATGATTATAACGCTTTGAAGAAAAATATATAACATGATTATAGTCCTCTTTTTAATATATCAATGTCATAAATAAGTAATTATAAGGTGAGAACATATAAAATGATACTATCATGGAAAAAATGATGAACACCCAAGGAATATTTGAAAATAATTATAAAAACATAATTATCCTTTAAACTCGATAAAAGATAAATTAATAATTCATTTATTATGAAAGGGTTAATTTTTAATGAAATACACTCATCTATGTATCAATTCCAACCTAAACCTTAAATAGTATGAGAGGGAAGATTGGTATGCCAACCAAAAATATATACACCATATTCATTGGGGTATAATATAAAGGATGTATTCCACCACAAGCTAAAAGACACCACTTAATAAGAATTATATAGTTGGGAAAATATTTTTGAAATTTGAGTAAGATGAATCCTGAAAGAAAAACTAGGGCTTTATTTTAGATTCACCTAGGTAGAGCTTTTATGGTAGCCATCTAAAATAAAACCAAGGAATCTGAAACATTTTACAATCCCTAGAATTTGTGGAAATAATATATATATCTATAGCCATAATAAGAATACAAGAAGAAGAAGGATTAGATGAGGAGGAGATCTTACCTTATTAAAAATGATTTCCCATGACTAAATAAAGAAACTTGGATCAATATTTAATAATAAACCATATAATAGGGAGAAGAGAAATTTTGGGAGCTCCAATAAGGGTAGAAACTACGAATTATAAATGAATCTTGATCCCAAATTAGTTGTGGATTATATTTAGGATTTGAATAAAAAAATTCCACTTATTAAGGAAATTTTTCAAACAACTAACGTGTATTTTCTAGAATCCATTGAGTACTTGATAGTTGAAAATCGAACCACCATTCCCCCTTGATCCCCACTGGGTACCTAGTCAAGGAGCACTAGGTACTCGGTGATCCCCAAACCCAAGGGGTCTTCCCTTTTCTATCACTATTTTCCCCTAACTCCTCTATTCTCCTCCTAACTCCCCTTAAACCATAAATATGCCTAAAATAATATTTAGATACTTAAATTAAAGTGTCTTACCTTATTAGAGAGGTCAGGTTCTTTATAGTACAAACCTATGCCGGCATGTTGGCTTACATAATCCTAATTTTTTTATGTTATTGATGGAATAACCTCAATAATGATCATCCTCACACACTCCATACCTTTTCCAAATCCATTCCTATCACCCCCTTCAACCCTATCCCTCATTCCCAATCCAATTGTCCCCATCCCCATCCCCTCCTCAATCCTCACCCCACAGCCCACTCTATTTCTTCTACCTATTCATCCCCATCATTCATTTACCCCTATCCATATTTATCCCCACCCCAATCTCATCCATAAACATAGTGAAGCACTCTACTCCACCATCAACTTAATCCCCACCACTTTTGTATGTTTTTCTTGTTGAGTAAATAAGATTTTCCTTATAAATTTTCCATTACTTAATGTAAGGGGAAGATTGTTGAGTCATTAAGGTTTCCTTATGAACATGACCATTTCTCTTGTTTTGAAAATCACAAACACCTTATCTTAAGTCAAATATCATTTTAACCTATATTTTACCCCTATAAGGAAAATTTTCCTTCCCCAAGGTAATTTATCCTTACCATGTTTTCATGGATCATATCATTTTCTTTCTAAGTGTAAAATTTGGATTGAGACCAAAATCTCAGAATCATATAATACTTAGATATTTGGCATTCTATTTAAGAATCCAAATTCTGTATACGAACTCTCATGTAGTTCAACTTCGAATTCTAGATACGAACTCTCATGCAGTTCAACTCCGAATTCTGGTTACAAAATCTCATGAAGTTCAACTCTGAATTCTAGTTACGAACTCTCATAAAGTTCAACTCTGAATTCTGGATACGAACTCTCATGTAGTTCAACTCTGAATTCTGATTATGAACTTATGTAAAGTTCAACTATGAATTTTAATTACGAATTCTGGATACGAACTCTTCTGTGTTATGACTCCGAATTCCAATTACGAATTCTGGTTACAAACTTATCCAAGTTCTGACTCTGAGTTCTCTGAATACAGACTCTGAACTCCTATGAGTTCTGACTCTGAATTATCATGAACTCTGACTCTGAACTTTTTAATTTCAGGTTCCTAATTCTGGGGAATTCAGACATTGAATTTCTTTGAAATTCAGACTCTATAATTCTATAGAATTTAGGTTCTGAATTCCTACAAAACAGAATCTGAATATCCTTATGTTGTAGACTCTGAATTCAATTTTTACTTAGTCCCTAAACTTTCAATTCTACTAACATTCAGAATTTCAGTTTTTGGTTATACTTACACTCATTTTGTTCTAAAACAATGTCATGATATCAGTTATCAACTAACTATTGTTCGAGTGACACATGTACAGGTCCCTCCAAAATTCAAGGAAGAATATGACCATTTGAGGAGGGAGCCGATCATTGGAGTTGCGCCTAAAAATAGAAGCACATTTGAAAGTGATCATGACTTTTACAACACTGATCTTTGAAAAAGTGTTGTTGAAGTGATTTATAGAGAGAGGGGCTCTTATAAACTCTCAGGCTTCATGCAGAAAGTTTTAAACTACTCATTCAAACTTTTCTTCATGCATATTTTCTTAGTGCAGAGGTTAGATTTCCTTGAAATCAGAGACTTCGGGTTGTGAAGTCAGAGGTGCCGATTTCCTTACAAATCGATGGATTTCTAGGATAGCAAGACAGATGTCGATCTTCGGATTGAGGGCTTACCTGGGTTTGGGTAAGACAGACTTTCTTGAAATTATAAATCAAGGGACCTCTTATCCAGGGTTTTTGGATACCCTTCTCTTTGGGTTAAAAGAGTTTCAACTTGTTACTTGTAGTTTTACTACTTTGTTTTTCTGTTGTGCATTTGTATTGTTGAGAAAAGTATAACTTTCTTATACTTCCTCATACTTGTACTATGATTTAGTTAGATTCTATATGCTTTAAGGTAGAATCTTATTTGTTGAAAACTTTTGTTAAGTTTCATTTCCGGAATCACTTTTCCGGAATCAAGCAATTTTTTAGAGTTTAGAGGTTGTGTGAATTTTGGGTATGAAAAATTTTCTTAGGAATTTTAAAGTATACAATTCACCCCTTCTTGTATTTGTATCTCATTTTACATATTAGATCCTACATTTGGAATAATAGAGTATATCATACTCAGACATACCATTCTAACAATTGGTATTAGAGGGTTGGTTCAATCTGAATTAATCTCAAGATTAGATTCAGAAGGGAATTCTCAAAATTGAACTTCCAAATTCAAACTTTTTTGGATTCATATTTTTTGGACTCATAGTTTGGATTTGGTTTTTCTTAGAGATAATATTGCTCTATATTTTCCTTGATTAGGATATTTTCCTTGTTTACAAACTCATTCTACTAACAATTTTGTGTGCCAAAGATTTTCTTGAGGATGCCAGGTTTAAATGTTGGTTCTATTGATAATCTAAATCCTACCAGACCTCCTATTTTGATGGAAATGATTATGAATACTTGAGAGATAGGATGAAGACTTTTGTTTTAAATACTGGAGTTGATAACTATCTAATGCTGACTAGAGATTATAAAATTCCAGATAAGGAATGAGAACCTTTACGAATCAGTAGAAATCAGAATATCAAGAAAACTTCAGAGTCATAAATACTTTATTATGTTCCATGACTAGGAACATCTATAGTCAAATATCTTCATGTGAAGCTACAAACAGCATCTGGAAGAAACTTTAAGTTACACATTTTGGTACATCTAAAGTCATAGAGACCAGAAGATCTATGTTGAGAGATGAATATCATAGTTTTAATTTTTCTTATGGAGAACTTATAAGAAAATTATAGGAAAGGTTTATGGCTATCGTCAATAGCTTAAAATATATGGGAGAAAAGGGTTTGGATGATGAGGCTCTTGTTGATAAAATCATATATATCATTCCAAATGAATGGGAGTCTAAGAGGACAGCTATTGATGAAAACAGAAAGGTCACTCATATTTCCTTAGATGAGTTGTTTGGAACTCTTCTTCAGTATGAAACCAGAATGAAGAGAGATGCTTAAAATATTAAGAATAAGAGTGGAAATGGAGGAGTTAATTTTACAACCACTTCTAAACATATGAAATCCAAGACCCCAGAAAGGGTAACTAGATCAAAGTCAAAGAAAGTCATTATTCAGTCAGAATCTATTGATACAGAAAAGTCAGAGAATGAGTTAGCTAATCTTGCTCGGAGAATGAACAGGATTGTAGCTCAGAATAATCATCAGAATAAGTACAAGAAGAAAGACTACAGAGATAATAAAGATGGAGAAGTTACTTTTTATGAATGTAGAAGAACAGGTCACATCAGACCTGATTGTCCCTTATTGAAAAAGAAGGATAAGAAGGAAAGGAATTCAGAAAGGAACAATAAGAAACTATATCGATCAAAGCACAATAAAAGTCTTAAAGCTAATGATAATTGGAGTGCTATCTATAGAGACTCTTCAGAAAGTGAATCATCTGAATATGATTCATCAACATAGAAGAATATGGGATTCATTGATACTACTTCTTTCCCTAATACATGTCTTATGGCCAAGGTATGCTCTGCCAAGTCTTTAACAAATTTATCTCTTGATAAGAATTATTATTCCTAAAATAATACTTTCTAATAAATATACTTCATACTCAGAAAATGAAGACCCTTCATATGAATAAGTATCAAGATTTTCCAATTTACATGAATCAAAAAATTGTAAAATTTCTAAGAAATTATACAAGGCAAATACTAGGGAAGAAATTCTTACAAAAGAGATTTCAGATCTTTCTAGAGATCTTGGAGATAAAGATGATATTTTAGAAAAACTTTCTAAATACCTTGAGAATGAAAATTCTACTAATTAAGAACTTTCTAAAGATCTTAAGAATTCTATTTCAAAGAAAAAAGCTTTTAAGGAAAAAATCTAACTCTAAGGAAATGATTCCTGAGGATAGGAATTTAGTCATCAGACTGAAATCTGAAATATTTTCTCTAAAAAATCTTCTTGCAAACATTACCTCTAAGAAGGAAAATTTTGACAATATGTACTCTCAAATTAAACCTTAATGAGACACTACTGGAGTAGGTTATACTCATCAAAAAATAGTTTTCAAAAACAACTATTTTGTTCCTTCTAAAGCCCCTTTTTGCACTAAATGTCAAAGTGCTGGGCATTGGAAGAAAAACTGCCCTTTGAATAAAGTTCAATATCTTGGGTTTCATAAAGCTTATTTTTCTAAACAAATGTGGATACCCAAAATTTTTTTGTCTAATAATTCAGGATCCAAGAAATTTTGGATTCGAAAAGTCTAACTATCTTATTTTCAGGAAAATAGAGAAGGTACCAACAGCAATACCTGGTACATGGATAGTGGATGTTCCCTACATATGACTAGTAACAAAAACTATTTTGAAAATATTATCAAGACGAAAGGAGGAAAAGTAAAATTCGGAGATAATTCTTAGGGAGAAATTATTGGTATAGGTAACATTTTTCTTCTTGAAAAAACTTTGATTTCAAATTTTTTTTTGTTAAGGGTCTTAAGAACAACCTCATTAGTATAAGTCAGTTATGTGATGAAGGCTACCTTGTGAATTTTAGGAATGAAAAGTTCTTAGTACACATTTCCAAGGAAAATTTTATTCTTTCTGCCCATAGGCAAGAGAATGTAAACACATTAAACTTAGAATACCTTAGGATAAAATATTTTCCTTGACTTAGTGCAATGGAAGATCATTCTTGGTTATGTAATAGAAGACTAGGACACTGTAACCTTAGGAACTTATGTAAAATTTCTAAGAAAGGACTAGTTAAGGATCTACCGGAGCTTATATTTGATTATTCAAAAGTTTGTGATCCTTGTCAATATGGAAAGAAACATAAATCAAGTTTTAAATCAATCGGTGAAGTCTCAACTACTGATGCATTACAGCTAGTGCATATGGATCTTTTTGGTCCAACAGAAACTAGAAGCATTAGGGGAAAATATTATGTATTTGTATTGGTTAATGATTACACTAGATTTATATGGGTCTATTTTCTAAAAAATAAGTATGAAGATTTTTCTTATTTCAAAATTTTTAGATCTCAAGTTAAAAATGAGAAAAACCTTCCATTGATAACTATTCATAGTGATCATGGTGGAGAATTTCAAAATTCTGATTTTGAAACTTTTTGTACTAAAAAAGGCATTACTCACAACTTTTCAGCACCTAGAACACCTCAATAAAATGGTGTTGTTGAAAGAAGAAATAGAATTCTTCAGGAGATAACTAGAACTATGTTGAGTGAGTATTCTGTTGGAAAACATTTTTGGGTTGAAGCTGTAATTACTGCTTGTTATACTATAAATCGAGTTTTGATTATACCTTTTCTTAATTAAACTCCTTATGAGTTATGGAATGGTAGAAAACCTAGACTTTCCTACTTTAAGGTTTTTGGTTGCAAGGTATTCATTCTGAATACTAAAGATAATCTTCATAAATTCACACCAAAATTTGATGAAGGGATTTTCTTAGGCTACTCCACAACTTCTAAGGCATATAGAGTTTTCAACAAAAACACTTGTACTGTTGAAGATACAATACATGTTAAATTTGATGAAACCAATTATTTTGTTTTTAAACAACCCCAAATTACATCCTTGGATGTGTTTTCAAAAACTGATTATCAACCTTTGATAGAAGATCCTTCTGATAAGGAAAATGTTCAAGAAGATACTTCTGAAACATTTACCCCAAAAGATTTCCTACCTTATGTTTATGAACAGACTTTACAAAACCAAAATCAGTCATTTCTAAATAATTATCCTAGGGATAGTATCATTGGTGATGTGAATCAAACTGTAAGGACTAGAAGTTCCTTAATAAATGAAGTAGAACATCTATCATTTCTTTCCCAATTACAACCAAAAAGCACTGATGAAGCTTTAGGTGATGATGATTGGATCAAATTCATGCAAGATGAACTAAATGAATTCAAAAGGAATAATGTTTGTACCTTGGTTGAAAGACCTAAGGAAACTTCTGTTATTGGAGTAAAATGGGTCTTCAGAAATAAATGTGATGAAAATGGAATCATTCTAATAAATAAATCTAGATTAGTTGTTAAAGGCTATAATCAAAAAGAAGGAATAGACTATGAAGAAACCTATTCTCCAGTATATATACTTGATTCTATTTGTATTTTACTTGCTTTTGCAGCATTCTTAAATTTCAAACTATTTCAAATGGATGTGAAATGTGATTTCCTTATTGGTTATGTTCAAGAGGATGTTTTTGTTGAACAAACTCCTGGATCTGAAGATAAAAAACATCCTGACCATGTTATTATACTTACCAATGATTTATATGGCCTTAAACAAGAACCTAGAGCTTGGTATGATAGACTTATAGGATTTTTTCTTCAAAATAACTATGTTAAGGTAAATACAGATCCAACTATTTTTATAAAGAAAGATAAGAAAAATGTTTTTATTGTTCAAATTTATGTTGATGACATTTTATTTGGTTCAACTCATCAATCTTTAATTGATTAGTTTACAGATCTAATGAAATCTGATTTTGAAATGAGTATGATGGGTGAGTTAAAAAAATTCTTGGTTTTCAAATTTTTCAAAAACCAGAAGGAATATATATATCCCAACATAATTATATTAAAGATCTTCTTAAAAAGTATGGATATTACTACACTAAGAGTATAAGTACTCTCATTGGTACCTCAAACACACTTGATCTTGATGAATCTGGGAAATCAGTAGATCAAACATCTTTTATAGGTATGATAGGAAGTCTACTTTACTTGACATCTAGTCATCCAAACTTAATGTTTTCAGTATTCTTATGTGCAAGATATCAACCCAATCCTAAGGAATATCATTTAAAGGCAGTGAAGAAAAATTTTTTCTACCTAATTGGAACCATGGATTTAGGACTATTTTATACTTCTGAAAATCATTTTTTCTTAAAAAGATTTTTGGATGCTGACTTTGGTTGATGTAGAATGGATAGAAAAAGTACATCCAGAACTTTTCATTTCTTAGGAGATTCATTAGTTTTTTGGTCATGAAAAAAGAAACACTCAGTAGCACTTTTAAGTGTTGAAGCTGAATATGTAGCAGCTGGAAGTTGTTGTGATCAAGTGTTGTGGATGCAACACACACTCACAGACTATGGCTTTAGTTTTACTAAGACTCAAATTTTGTGTGATAGTACAAGTGTCATTACCCTTAGTAAAAACCCTTCACATCACTCTCATGAAAAGCACATAGATATTAGGCATCACTTTCTTAGAGATCACACACAAAAAGGAGATATCATTCTTCAATTTATCAGAATGCAAGATCAACTTGCTGATATTTTCACAAAATCTCTACACTCCAATAGATTTGAATACATTAAATAGAAGTTAGGAATGATAACCATAAGGTAATATTCCTTTATTAAATTCCTGTTGAATTAATCTCTTTACAGTAATAAAATACTTTTCATAGGGGGAGTACATCTGTTATTAAAGTTGGTTTTTCAAAAAAGAAATCGTAATGAAAATATTCAAACCTGAAGTTTTCGTAAAGAAAATTCTTGGATTTGAAATTTCCTTACTGGAAATTTTTCGGATTTGAAATTTTTGTAATAGAAATTTTCAGATTTGAAATTCTCATAATAGAAATTTTCAGATTTAAAATTTCTGTAATGGAAATTTTCGGATTAGAAATTTTCATAATGGAAATTCTCTATTATGAAAATTTTCGTAGTAAAGTTTTTTTTCGTATTCATGTTTTTTTTAAAGTTCTTCAAGAAGAATATTCCTCAATATGAATAATATTCCTAGTAATCCAAAAGGTATAATTCTTTCTCAAGTTTTTTGTAATTACCATTTAATTGTTGTAAGTTTCTTTTGCTTTTAAAAATTTCTCTGATTGAAGTTTCCTTGAATCCGAATGTTTTCTTTCTAAAACCTCAAAAGATCAGATTCAACCAAAATTTTCCTTATGTCTATAATTTCAACCGTCAGATCAGATCTGAATAATTCTCAGCCATTGGATTCAAATGGGAAGTTCAACCATCGCTTCATCCCCTATATAAATGGGACCCCCGATTGTTTTCCCACATTGGTTTTCAAGATCTCATGTCTCGAAGCTCAGCCTCTCTACAAAATCCTATTTTGAATTCTTTAGAAGTTATCAAGTTTGAATGTCTACAGAAGTCCCTTCTCAAGAAATGTCAATTGTAAAGTTGATTGTGGAATGGAAAATTTACATGGAGAGGTTAGTTTATCCGAATATTTTCAACAAGTATGACTCTATAATTTCCAAGAACATAAATCTCAATAGAAGGGAGAGTGTAGCCATTTCAAAGACACGAGATTAGGATGTAGTCTATCCGGATCTTCTCATAGAGTTTTATGAGTCAGTCTCATTCTTTAAGAATGATGGAAAATAAAAGTTCTCTTTTAAAAGTTATGGGAATACTTATAAGCTTTCTTACACCAAGGATGCAATCTTGGTGGGGCTAGCATATGAAGGATAGGTCAAGTTTTGCTCTCAAAAATTTCCAAATGTCCAAGGAAGCTTCGTTAGGTAAAAGGCTATGGAATTCCTTGGGCTTACTGATGTCAAGACCGCAAAAATTGCCCATTTGTATGCAAACAATCGGATTCTATAGCTATGGGTCCAAGGGTTCATCGTACCGAGGAAGGGTGACAAGGACACCCTTAAGAAAAGTTACATGTATATCCTGAACTTTTTATTAAACATAAGGAAAGTTAATCTCATGAGACACATTCTCATTAAGATTGAAAATATCAAAAATGGGAATTTGAGATCTCATATTATCATGTATCCGGCCTTGCTTTCCAAGATGATAGTTCGGTGTCTCGAATCCTTCAAGATTCCCTGCAGTTACAAGGAAAGGAATTGAAAATTTATGCTGACCAGTGATGACACCTTGAAGAGAATGAATGTTTTCTTTTCTAAGGAATCAGGGGAGTTTTATGATCTGCCAGTTGAAGAGGCATAAGTCATTCCAAAGAATGTTGAAGAAGCCAAACCCTCAAAGAAAGCAGGAAAGAAGATGAAACATAAGAAAGTGGAAGTTGAAGACAAAACCCCTAAGTCTAAGGAAGTCTAATCCGCACCTCCTAAACCCACAAAGCAAAAGGCCTACCCAGATGATGTGGTAGCTAAGTGGAGGGAGGATAAGAAGAATAGAAAAGTAGGGGAGCCACAGTTTAGTTTGGATCTTGCTGAGGCCAAGGCCTTGAAGGAGAAATCTGTTGAAGAGTTAGAAAAATAGGCTAAAGATAAGAAGCTGAAGAAGAAGATGTTAGAGGCTAAAATTTTTCAATCCCTTATGAGGGATACTGAAATTGCATCCGAAAATATTCTGGTGCCGAAGTCCTTTCTAGTGGAATCATTGCCTGAGACTCTGAGTAAGAAGACTCTGGAAAATCCCAAACAGAAGGAAGTTGAGAAGGAAGTGGTGGAGGAAGTTTAGGAAGATATGGAGGAATTTCAGCAAGTAGAGATTAGTGGTGGTTTTGATGATGTGATTAACCAAGTTGAATAATATCAATATAAGGGAACCCCATCTGAAAAGTTGTCAATCTGGACTTCCCAAGACGGTTCCTCAAAAATTGCTACTCCGGAAGCTGATGAAAAAGGAGAAGAAGAAGAAGTGAATAAGCTTTCAGAGGAAGAGATTCATAATCATGACTTAATTCTTCCTGAAAGAGTTGAGGCTGGTGCTGAGAAAGAAAAATCTGATGAAGATAGGATTGTATAGTTGTTAGAAAGTGAGCATGAATCTTCTAATCAAGAGACCATTCCAAAAATCAGTAAGGAGAAACAAATAGTTGTTGACACTCCAACGACATATATTTTGAAGAATAAAGAAGATGGAGGAACCTCAAAGAGAAAGTTGGTAGAGCTACAGGAAGAACCATCTCCTAGTAAATTGTCTGATTTGGATTCATCTGCTTTAAGGCATGATTTTGTGGTTCAGTCCCTGAAGAAGTTGGTGGATACCATTTTGATTTTTCCAGCAATTGAGTCCAGATGCCAGATGCTTCAGCACGGTATGAATCAAAAGACAGACTCTGTATCCATGGTGATGGATAGATGTATTAAGATAAAGGCTGATCACAAAAATTTCCTAATCAACTATGAAACCAATAGGAAATCGTGCAAGCATATGACCAAATGGTCTAAGAAAATTATTGAAGATATGGAAGATCTTGACCAGTTCCAAGAAGATATCAAAGAATCCATTGGTACTGAAGATTCCAAGATCAAAGATCTTTCAGACAGCTTTTATGAAATGCTAAACCTTGAACAAAATACTCAGATTTAAGAGTTGAAATATCTGAATGGCAAGCTGAATTATTTTGTTCAAAGCCGGAAAACTGAAAAGGTTATTCGCATTGAAATGGAAGAAAATATTATAAACCAATATGTCTTGCTCAAGGTTTAGGCAGAGGCCCTGAAGGCTCAAGAAGATAGGATCATAGCCTAAGAAAAGAAAGCTAAGGAATATCACAAAGAGCTGAAGAAGTTTAAGACAATTGTCAAGAATCTCATGCCCAAGGAAAAAGAAACAAAATAGACCACTCTGATCTTTTGTTGTATTTGTTTTTCCTTGTACTAATTCTTTCAATTGGAATGTAATTATGGTTGTTTTTTTTTAAGTTTATACTAATATTTCAGGTACTATATTGTTTTTCCATTCCCTCAAACTCTTTTTGAAAATCCCAAAGGGGGAGAAGGAAAAATAATTCTAAAGAGGAGAAGGAAAAATTTATAAGTGAAGAAGAACTATCCCTAAGTAAGGGGGAGTTTATTTAAGGGGGAGTTCTCATTATCAAGATTTCCACATTAAAATGAAAATTGTCATTCCAGAAATTTAGAATATGATCCTAATAGCTCCAAAGCCTAAGGGGAGTTAGTCATATTCACCATTGTCTATAAACAAAGGGAGATAAGCTTTAATTTCAAAGTCTAGGAATTTATTCTAACTCCTTATATTCTTTTTCTTAAGGATGTTTGTGTTTTCCAAAAAGGGGGAGATTGTTGAGTCAATAAGGTTTTCCTTATGAATTTTACATTCCTTCATGTAAGGGTAATATTGTTGAGTCATTAAGGATTCCTTATAAACATGACCATTCCTCTTGTTTTGAAAATCACAAACACCTTATCATAAGGAAAATATAATTTTACCCTATATTTTACCCCTATAAGGAAAATTTTATTTTCCCAAGGAAATTTATCCTTAACATGTTTTCATTGCTCATATCATTTTATTTCTAAGTATAAAATTCAGATTGAGACCAAAATCTCAGAATCATATAATAATTAGATATAAGGCATTCTGTTTAAGACTCCGAATTCTCGATACGAACTCTCATGTAGTTCAACTCTGAATTCTGGATACGAACTCTCATGTAGTTCAACTCCGAATTCTGGTTACAAACTCTCATGACGTTCAACTCCAAATTTCTAGTTACGAACTCTCATAAAGTTCAACTCCGAATTATGGATACGAACTCTCATGTAGTTCAACTCTGAATTCTGATTATGAACTTATGTAAAGTTCAACTATGAATTCTAATTACGAATTCAAGATATGAACTCTTCTGAGTTCTGACTCCGAATTCCAATTACGAATTATGGTTACGAACTTATCCAAGTTTTGACTCTGATTTCTCTGAATATAGACTCCGAACTCCTATGATTTCTGACTCCAAATTCTCATGAACTCTGACTCTGAACTTTGTAAGTTCAGGTTCTGAATTCTGGTGAATCTAGACTCTAAATTTCCTTGAAATTTAGACTCTGGAATTCTACAGAATTCAGGTTCCAAATTCCTACAAAACAAAATCCGAATATCCGTGTGTTTTAGACTCTGAATTCAGTTTTTACATAGACTATTAACTTTCAATTCTACTTAAATTCCGAATTTCAGTTTTTGGTTATACTTACAATCATTTTTTTCTAAAACGATGTCGTTCTTTCAGTTATCAACTAACCATTGTTCAAGTGACACGTGTACAGGTCCCTCCAAAATTCAAGGAAGAATATGATCTTTGGAGGAGGAATTTGACCGTTAGATTCGCACCTATAAGTAGGAGCTCATTTGAAAGAGCTCATAACTTTTACAACACTGATCTTTGACAAAGTGCTATTGAAGTGATTTATAGAGAGAGAGGCTCCTATAAACTCTTAGGCTTCATGTAGAAAGTTTTGAACTGCTCGTTCAAACTTTCCTTTGTGCAGATTTTCTTAGTGTAGAGGTTCGATTTCCTTGAAATCAGAGACTTCGGGTTGTGAAGTCAGAGGTGTCTTTTTCCTTACAAATCGAGGGCTTGCGGGGATAACAAGATAGATACCGATCTTTGGATTGAGGGCTTACCTGGTTTTGGGTAATATAGACTTTCTTGAAAGTATAAATCATGGGACTTCTTATCTAGGGTTGTTGGATACCCTCCTCTTTGGGTTAAAATAGTTTCTACTTGTTACTTGTAGTTTTACTACTTTGTTTTTCTGTTGTGCATTTGTATTGTTGAGGAAAGTATAACTTTCTTATACTTCCTCATACTTGTACTCTGATTTAGTTAGATTTTATATGTTTTAAGGTAGAATATTATTTTTTGTAAACTTTTGTTAAGTTTCATTTCTGGAATCACTTTTCCGGAGTCAAGGAATCTTTTAGATTTTAGAGGTTGTGTGAATTTTGGGTTTGCAAAACAAATTTAGGAATTTTTAAAGTATACAATTTACCCCCCCCCCCCCTTGTAATTTTATCTCATTTTACATATTCGATCCTACATTTAGTATACTAGAGTATATCATACTCAGACATGCCATTCTAACATTTTTCTCAGAGATGATATTATGTTTTGAAAATCTTATCCCTAGCCACTTTTTGCCTACTTCGCTATCATCTTGAGTCAAATATATGATTTCATTTCCATAGAGCCCCATGATATCATATCTATGAAAGAGCTCCAAATTTGAATTTTATTTAATATTTTATTTCTTCTCATTTATTTCAATGAGTGGTACATCATTGAAGGCACTTCATCAAGTTTTATGCTCCTCCTCAATAGTGTCAACATCATCATTCTAAACCTAGACCTTAATAAATATTAATATATGTCAGTCAAGGTCTCTTTTATTTTTTTTTTGATGTCGGATTTTTCATCATTGATTTCATTATGGTATGTTAACTCCATTAAAATTAATATACTTGGTTTCCTTGGATAAATTTTATTATTTTTTCACTTTATATGGTCATTATAGGATACAAATCTTGTAGATTTTTTAGAAAACCATTAATGTTTCATTTTAAATACATATTTGTTTGAGGTGTGGGGTTGATCTTTTATGGATTAATTTTCCAATATTATAGTGATATTTTCCATGTAATGATGTATATTTATTAGGGTTTAAATTCTAAAACTATATTATTCTTATAAAATTGGATTTCCTAGATCATATAGAAAACATAACAATCTTCAAAAAAATTCCCCATATATAAATTGGACAAAATGGGAAATACCTAAATAGGGATAGAACCATACAAGCACAGCCTATTTAGGTCTGACTTGCTCATTTTTCATGTCTTCTATTATGCCATGAATATTATGAAGTATAGAACTCAAATATGTCAAGGTGCTTATCACATTGTAAATGAATAGGAT
Source organism: Viscum album (assembly GCA_963277665.1). Classification (NCBI taxonomy): domain Eukaryota; kingdom Viridiplantae; phylum Streptophyta; class Magnoliopsida; order Santalales; family Viscaceae; genus Viscum; species Viscum album. The sequence goes on along the minus strand of OY728146.1, from coordinate 192,867,599 downwards.
TAATGTGAAATAAAAAGTCAAATAAATCATGTCGTAATTAATTACTAATTATTATGTAATAAATTATGATAAAGAAATTTTTTAGTGGATGAACCAACTGAAAGTATAAGTTAAAATTTTTATTTATTTGAATATTTACTTGTATTATGGTGAAAAATCTTTCATTATGATTCAATTTATAAGATATATAATTTGAAAATATGAAATAATGTAAGATTTATGAAGAAAGTATAAGAGGTTCTAATGAGATACATATTAGTTTCAAACATGTCGAAACCATTCTTTAGCTATGTAATTGGAACTTACATGATGAGTGACACTATAATTCTAAATTTTAAACTAAAATGTAGCTAAGTAATTATAAATTATGGAAGTAATGATTCTAGAAGTATAATTTTTTAAACCAAAATGGAGATGGTGTGTAATGAACTACATCATTACATAGTGATAAAATCATAGGAAATTTAATTTTTATTCTCATGAGTTTTTTTGGTAAAAATGGTAATTTACCCTAGTATTTGATATTGTAATAATTTTTTTACTACTTTATTGGCCTCATGATGGAGATTTACCCAAGGTATAGAGTTTAGTGTAATTCTAATATAGTTGTATTTTCACTGGATATTTAATATTTAATTAAAAAATAATAATTAATTTTAAATGTGAAATGGTGATATCTATTGGATGGGGTCTTTGATTAAAATTATGACTATGTGGTTGGGTTTATAATGAGGGTTTACCCAAGTTACTTGTAATCTTTTCATGGGTTTCAAGATCGATGATGAGTTATTTAGCGGGTGTTTCATTTTTCTTTTTCTTTTCCTTTTTATTTTTCTTTCCTTCTCTCCCCCCCCCACCATTTGGATTCTCACATATTCAAAAGGCGGAAGGTGTTCTCACTATTTCTTGTGGTCAAAATGAGAGTGATTTAATAGGTAAATCATGTTGGTCTTCAACTATGGAGTTGTATTGGGATGCAACAATTGAAGAGACTAGATCTAGGCATAAATATATAGTGCTTTTTCTACAAGGTAGGTTGTTTATTTTGTTTTTATCCATAAATCCATATATAAAAGAGTTTTTAAGTTTTAATTTGTTATATATACTTATGGGATCCCCTTTAGGGACATTTTGGGGTGTTTTTTGGACAAATGGGGGCTCATGATATTTTTAACTGGGTTTTGTTTAGGAAAAATAATCACGTGACATGTAGTTCAAGAACACAAAAAATGGGTTGTTCATTTTTTGAATATAGTGGAAGATAATGACTACTTGACATGTTTATAGGACACTCCATATAGGGTGTCTTATGGTGTGATTGAATACTCAACCAGACACAGCATGTGTGGGTACATGGCTATGTAATATACACATAAAAACCATGTGTGAAGTATATAAAAAGAGCCTATGTGGCGTATTTTTCTAAATATTATACCATGTGTGGATTATACATTATGTTATTGGGGAAATTTCACACCTAATTGGGTAGGTTTTCATAGCTAAAAATTTTTTTTGGGGATACACATCAGGTACACATGGTAAACATATTTCAATCCTCCCTTGGATGAGTTTTACTTATTCTCTAACCGTATATCCATAAGTGGAATTTTGAGGAGTATATTCTAGTTTTTTTCGAATATAGTGCATAATAGTGATGTTCTTATGGTGTTTATAGGTCTTTGGTGAGATTTTTTGGATTGGTTGAGGTTTGATGAGAAGTTTTCTATTAAGGTTTTTGGATTGAGAGTCTCCATTGGGAGATGTGGTATGAGACCTAGGTGAGGTTAATGAGCTTATTGGATGACTTGTATTGGGGATTCCATGGGGTTTAGTTTAAGTTTATTTGGAATTTTTCTATAATATAGAAGTATGTACTATTTTTGGTGGTCCTTGGATGTTGGGACTGGCTACTTGAGGTTTGAGTAGATGGTGTTATAGACCCGGTTGATTGGGTTTTATTTTGGTTAGAACCTTTGGCTTAGGAAAACATTGTGGGGTGTCAAGTAAAACTAGGTGCTGCTAATTAGAGGCTGAGATAGGTCTGAGGGGGGGACTAAGGATGACCTTATTGGTGAAGTGAATATTAATGTATGGGTTGTGTGTTGTAGATTCTGGATAAGGTTTTTGTGGGGGGGATTAGGTGGAGGGTTTCAATGTGATAGAGAATACTTGGCTAGGATCCCTATTTTTAATGTGATTTAGGGGACCATTGAGGGTTCCTCATGTTATATTGACCTAGGTAAGGTCAGTTCAAAGGATTCAGTGTTGTTGTTAATGATGGGTTCAGGGATTTTTCCAACCCACATTTTTATTCCTCATATAATGGATGTTTGACATTGATTCTTACTCAGGTTTTAGAGGTTATATGAGATATCTGGATATGGTTTTATGCATTAAACTTGAGTTTTAATGGATTCACTCCTCATTTTTCTATTATTGGATGAGTCTAGTAGGTTAATGGGAAATCTAGATGAGTTCTCCCCTAGTTAATATGGCTCTGGCTAGGGGTTTTTTATCATGGATGTTAAGAACTCCTGAATGGTGGATAGTGTATTGGGGTTGCTATTGATCTCCCTAATTTTTAATATATATCCCGACTAGTTACACATGCCTATCAGGATAATTATAGGATATTGAGTGTTAACCAAGGGTTCTTATCTCTATTTTATATCATACAATTGGATTATTAGAGTTTGTTAATTGTGTGTGTCATCATTTTAGATACCTATGGTGAGATATTGAGTACAGTATTCATGCATGAGTTTGTATCAGATGTTTTAGAGCTTATTTAGGGTTGGGTAGACGCACCTAATGATTTATGTCCTGGTGATCCACACATTCAAATACTTTTGTTGATGGTTAAAGAAAGTTTGGTATATTTTAGGTGGAATTAAAATCCAAGTATCGACAGTGGTTTATTTTTTTATTAATTTATTTTCATGATAGTTCTATTTGACTAATTTGGTAATATCTTGTGTACATATAATTTTTATGATATTGGATTCTAGGTGCACCATTAGAGGTGAATTACTAAGATTTATTTATCACACCTACATGAGCACTCTAATTCATATACTAACCCTAATATCTAATTTTAGTTTAGTAACAGAATGCATAGTGAATTGAGTAAAGTCCCAATGTTGTGTGATCTATCAGGACCACTCGGGTAGAGTCTAAGGATCAAGATGTATTAGATCAACTGATGTTGGAGACTAGGTTTGAGGTACATATTAGGGATGATAGTAGAGGATTGTATTTTTATTTCTTTTATTTATCTTGTATATGTGGTCGGTCCAGTGGGTGATGAGTTGATGTGTACTGTCATTATTCTAAGTTTATATATTTTATTTTATTTATTATAACATTATTTTATATTATTTATTTTTTATAATCTAATGTTTGTGGATGTGTATGTGTTTGGTTATTTTTTATATTATTTCACTATGATGTGAGGGTATAGTCTCTACATGGTAACTCTTTAGACCCTCATCACTATTTGGTAGCCTCTAAGATATAGGGATGCACTCTAATAGCCTTGTGGTGATCCAGATCGAGTTATGTGCTAGGTAAAAAATGGATTGGTTCATTACAAAATGGTATTAGAGTGTATTTTTTGTCTTACTATTTTGGGATGTGGTATATAGGTGATATAGAAATGTATATAATCTTGTTATGGACCATGTATTGGGGAATCACAACCACCTTTTATAGAAGGAATTCCTAATTACCAAGGTAACAGGATAGTTGTCTTTGTTTTTCATAGTTACTATTGGGTTATTTATTCAATTATGATGTGTATTTGATATTTATATTATTTTTTTACCTCTTGGATCATTAGTAAGAGGAATGTGTTCATTTATCATACAAGGCACATAATATTCACATGACATGTACCTATTTGTGTATAATTTCATAGATGATGGAGGTTTAGTTGTTTAAATTGTCAGTAACAACCTATATGGTGTTGTACTATATATTTTCTTGTTAGAATTATACTCAATTTAAACATGAGTATTTTCTTTTTATGACAATAATTTTGATCTTACAGTGATATCTACTTTGATGATGGAAATAGAGTCCCTTAATTGAAGGATTTATGGAGACCCTGGTGGGATGGTGTGGGATTTGGATTCCCTAGTGATAGTTGATAAGGGCTAGGATGTTTGAGATTTTTTTGGATCAAGATTGATTTTACTTTAGGGGGTTTGTGTTTAAGCATGTGGATGACTTCGGATTTAGAGGTGGAGTGTTAGGATTTCTCATGGTATCAAGGTTGGGTTGAGGTGGAAGGTTCAATTGGATGCATGGACCTATTGGTTCTAGTTACACTTTTAGAATTATAGTGAGAGAATGGTCAAATTATTGTCGTATTAGATACATTCCTTGGTATAGAGTGGTCATGTGGTTGTCATTGTCATGAGTGAGATTCCTTGTTTTCTAAGAGGATATATGTGGGTGATCTGGTTTGGTGTAACTGGCCTACGATGGGAGTATAGTCGGTGGTTTAGGCATGTTATCCTATATTTTTTGGGGGATTAATCATGTAAGCATGAGTCCAATTGTGTTATTGGGTTGTATAAGAGATTGTGACTATTTGGTTCATGTGATACTGAGTAGGGTGGTGTGTGAGAACCTATGATAGGTCCTTATATAATCAATCTACCTTAGGGAGGAGAGTAGTGGTTGACATGGATTTTTTGGAAAAATCCTTGATGTATGATAGCATGTTCATTTTTTTATACATGGTGTCATTTGGTTCATGGATTAGTGGGATGTATTGTGTGAGATTCCTTTTAGAATTGTTTGGGTCTTAGGGGAACCTGATTAATGTAGTTATGGTGGATTTATGGAGGTCATTTCTCGGGGAGAAGGGTAAGGGAATCCATATAGTGTGGATTACACCATTGGAATTTGGAGGTCATGATAATAATTCTAAGTGTGTTTTTGAGTGTATAGGACATCATTTTTGGTGATCCAAGAACAAGAAGTGGTTGGTGTTTTTTGTTTCCTCTCTAGTTTGAATGATTCTGCAACATCCAATAATTATATTTGGTATTGGATGGAGATTGGGACATAGAGTTTGGTGATTTAGTTGTGAGGTGATGATAAGCATACTCCTATAGTGGGAGTGTCTTATCGGTCATGGGTGGGAGAGCTAGACCAGAAAAAGGAATTTCCTTTGCTGAGGCACTTGCGGGATCTTCACATATTGAAGGCACTCAAATCAAACCGACTATGGTTAAGAGGACTGGCAAAGGGGCTATTATGATCACTGCGGATCCAGAGGCCATTAAGCAGCGTCTGCAGGTATGAAAATTCTCTATTCTTGGACGCATTTCATATGAAAAGGGCACGAAGCCGTGGTCCTACAATGAGCTCAAACAACGAATATCGGACTGTTGGAGCCTTACTTGTTGGTGCCTCATCTCAATTGGAAGAGGTTTTTTTCATATTGTTTTGCACCATCAGGACGATCTGAATCGAGCCTGGAGAATTGGGTCCCTAAATTTGAAACCAGGATTCTTTCGCCTATCTGAATGGGATCCACATTTTAATCCGTTCATGCAGAAACAGTCAACTACCCAGGTTTGGACAAGGGTTCATGGCCTGCCTTGGATTTACTGGAATCCAAAAATCCTGAGTGACATTGCTTCAGGAATTGGGACGCCTTTGAAAATTGATCACAGAACGATCAACAGTGATCTTGGTCTTTTTTCTAGAGTGTTGATTGAGATTGACATGGAATCCTTGCCTCCTGAACGCGTTCTTCTTGAAGTCAATGATCATTTCATTGATCTTTTCCTTGAATTTTAGAATCTTACCAGGTTCTGTGAACATTGCAGAAAGGTGGGGAACTCTATTGAGCAGTGTCGTAACGTTCAAAGACCCATGAAAGTTGTGCCAAATAGGAATGCATGGAGGGAGGCTCCCAACAAGAAACCTGCCTCCAGCAAGCAATATGTTAAAAAAGACACTAGCTTTGCCATACAGGAAATTCCACAAACTGCAGGTCCCAGTACAAACTGGGCTGACTTGGCTGAGGAGAATGACAATCCCACTTCACTGGCTGCTAACAGGAATGATGATAATTCTACCCATTTACAGGCTGTGGATAGTTTTGAGCAGGAGGAGAGCCTTGATTTCTCGACTGAAATGTTTGCTTTTGCTGCCAACCTCCAAATTGAAAATATGACTCTTGATTTGATCAACACAGGTCTCCTTGAGGTGATGAATTCTTGTCAGGATGAACTGGAGCATACTCTCTTAACATCTGTTCCAACCACTGGTACTTCCCCCACTGGACAAGTGGATTTTATCAATGCAGGTACTTTGCTGGCCGAGTCCGATCTGCAGCAGGGAAGTCCCTCACTCCTGTCCGAACAGGGTGCAAGGCAGACTGAAGACACTCCCTCCCACTTGAACTCTGGACAGGAAAATCTTCAAGCGCAACTGGATGCGCACAAGGCTGTTACATACAGTGATGATCTGCTGGAGGTTACTACATCTGTTAATGACGTCACTCCAGTAAGATCTACGGCAATAACTACTTCTGAATGTAGTCTACCACGAAGATCTGCCAGGATTCAGGCTACTGCCAGCCTGCAACAAAAGGGTTTTCACCCCAACAAAAATCATTAAATGAAGATCCTATTTTGGAATTTCCAGGGAATAGCCAACCCTGGTACTTCATGTTCTCTTCGGCTGCTTGTGACTAAGAATAAGCCTGAAATCATTGGTTTAGCTGAACCAAAGACTATGGATACGTGTGCTGTCTCTCGGCTTGTCAAAATGGGCTACAATCTCTTCCATGCTATACATGGGGATCAGCAGGACCGGCTCTGGATCATGGTGCATAGCCGTGTTGATAATCCCACCCTTATTTCTACCCATGCACAGATGATTACCTTCAATTTTAATTTCCAAGCTCAACATTTATTCTGCTCAATCGTTTATGCCTCCAATAACTATTTGGATAGAAGGGACTTGTGGAGTCATATTTCTAACTTGTCACATACCATTGGAAAATCTTGGCTGCTCATTGGGGACTTCAACGCTATACTCCAGGCTGATGAAAAGTTGGGACATTCAAATATCAATTCTGCTATGGATGACTTTCGATTATGCGTTGACGGATCAAATCTCACTGAGGTTAACTTGCTTGGGGCCAAATATACTTGGTATAGGAAGCATTTAAATGGCATGAGAGCTAGTCAGATTGATCGTGTTTTTGTTAATGATAAAGTGCTGAATAACTGGAGGACTATTTATTGTGTGACTCTTGCCAAACACAACTCAGACCATCATCCAATCCTGTCTAATCTTATTGGATTTTATGAGCGGCGCCCCCTTCCTTTCAGATTTAACAATTCTTGGACTACTCTCCCTGAATGCTCTATGCTTGTAAGAGGTACTTTGACTTTAGAGGAAAATAATCATCCCTTATCCTGTGTTTTTAAGCTGCGCTGCCTCAAGGAAAAACTGAAACTTTGGAGAAAAAATAGATTCAGTCGCTTGGATCAGGAAATTGAGTCTCTTGAAAACTCCTTACATGGTATTCAACAATCAATGACTGATTCTGACTTCTCTTGCCTTGCTGGACAGGAGGATAAACTATCCTTGGATTTGCAAAATTTGCTTACTCTTAGAGATAATATTCAGAAAGAGGTCTATAAGGTGAAGTGGCTCACGGATGGGGATAGAAATACTAAGTTCTTTAATGCCTTACAAAGGAGTAAAAAAGCTTGCAGGCCACTATCTCTTCTCAAAGATGGGGATGTTATTCTTGAGGACCATCAAAGCCTCTCGAATCATATTGTCTCGTTCTTTCAAAACCTCTTCAATGGGTGCAAAAGGAATGGGGAACTCCTTGATGGAATTATTCCTGCCCTTGTTAGTGATGAAGATAACTCAATGCTTATTAGACCACCCTCCAATATTGAAATAAAGAATGCTGTTTTTGGACTGAAAAAGGATAGCTCGCCTGGACCTGATGGTTATACAAATAATTTCTTCCAATACTTCTGGGATACTATACATGCTGATGTTTGTAGACTGGTCAAGCACTTCTTTACTCATGGAACAGAAATTCAGGGTATCAATGCTCAATTCATTGCCTTAATTCCAAAGGTTGATAATTCCAGTGACATAAATCAATTCCGGCATGTTGCCCTGATCAATACTATTCAGAAAATCCTCACAAAATTACTGGATAACAGGCTTGTTTGTATCTCTGATAAAATCATTTCCTGGAATCAATTTGGATATGTCAAAGGGAGAAGAATACAGGACTGTCTTCTCAATGCTTCTGAATGTGTAAACCTTTTGCAAAAGCCCATTAGAGGGGGGATCATTGCGCTTAAACTGGACATTAATAAGGCTTTTGACACCATTGATTGGGGCTTCATAGGTAATGTTATGCATCGATTTGGTTTTCATCCGACTTTTATTCAGTGGTCTTACACCTTGCTCAGCTCAGCCTATATTTCCATTCTTATCAATGGCCCACCTGAGGGTTTTTTCAAGTGCTCCAGAGGGGTAAGGCAAGGGGACCCCTTGTCTGCCATTATTTTTGCAATTGCAGAGGATTACCTTAGTAGACTGATCACCTATCATGCTGGCAAGGGAAATCTGAAAGTTCTCCAGGCTAATAGAGGTAACCCTGCTCCCTCACATCTTCTCTTTGCTGACGACATTATCATTTTTACTCAAGGGGGAACAAGAAATATTCAGAATCTCAAATCCATCCTCCATCATTATGAGCTTGTATCTGGACAAGAAGTGAGCTGGAATAAATCCTTTATTTTCTTTGGGAAGGGCATTACAGACTCTAGGAGGCACTGTATGATTCAGAGACTCGGCATCAAGGAGGGATCCTTCCCTTTCACATATCTTGGGGTCCCAATGTTTTTTGGTAAACCGAGATCCACCTATTTCACTGATGTGGTTTGCAATGTCAGAAGAACTCTCTCTAATTGGAAGGGTAAAGCTCTCTCTATGGCAGGTAGAATCTACCTTGTCAAACATGTGATCACCTCCAAACTTGTCTACTCCTTTATGGTCTACTCCTGGCCTTCTTCTACCTTCAGGATCCTCAACTCCCTTATGAGGAATTTTGTTTGGAGTGGCAGTATCCTTGAAAGGAAAATTGCTACTGTCTCTTGGAACAAGTGCTGCTTACCCCTCACTATGGGGGGACTTGGCATTAAGAACATTAAATGTTTCAATCATTCCCTTCAATCTCACTTTATGTGGAGACTCATAAATGGAAACTCAACCTCCCTGGACTTTCTCTGAAAATGTATTCTCTCTCGATTGATTGCTGGTAAATTCTCTTATATGAATTCTTCTATTTGGCCTGGCCTGAAAGAGATCTATCAAAAGATCAAGATACACTCTCATTGGTTAGTAAATGCCTCTTCCAACCTGAAATTTTAGAGGGATAACTGGACAGGGGCACCTTTGGCCGAGGATATCAATGCTGACTCTTTGGATGCTGATCTTGACGCCTCTATTGCTGCCCAACTTGTGATGAAACATAACCTGCCTATGGAAATTCTGGAAATTGTTAACTCTTATGACTTCATAAATGCTGACGATATTATGGTATGGGAACCATCTATAAATGGAATGATGGACTCTAAAAACTTCTATCATCATTCCATTTACAACAACAACTCTACTGCTATCCAGGCTTTTAGAAAATGGATACAACCCTCTCGGTATACTCTTCTATGGAGAATTCAAAGGAAAAGACTCCCAATGGACAAAAATCTTCAAAGAGCTGGCATCTCCCTTTGCTCACGATGTGACATGTTTCACCAGCATAGAGATGACCTGGATCATCTCTTTCTCTCTTGCAAAACCGCTGCTTCAATCTGGATTTTCATTTTTGATCTTTTTGACATCTCCTTACCACATGTTGACAATGTTGCAGATTTTCTGTACTCTATTGCAGCTGTTCATCTCTCCATGCAGCTTCAAGTCCTCTTCTTTGCTGCCTGTGCTGAGGGTTTTCATACCATATGGAGAGGTAGGAACACTATCAGGCATGGAAAGTCCGCTTTCAATAAAAATTCTTCTATTTCTAGCATTCTTTCAATGACCAAAATTGCAAATCAGATCCATCCTAGACAATGTCACAACTCTATCAAAGATTTTTTAGTCCTGAGGAGACTTCATTTGTCAGGCAACTTCCCCAAACCTTCAGGCACTATGGAAATCTTCTGGATACCTCCATTGGCAGGTTGGATCAAATGCAATCTTGATGGTGCCTCAAAAGGAAATCCTGGACCAGCTGGTTATGGCATTGTGTTCCGAGATGAAAATAGCAACTTCCTTGAAGGCTCCTATGAATCTTGCGGTTATGCTACTGCTCTCGAAGCTGAGAAGATGGACCTTATTACTACAGTGGATATGGATCATGAAAGACACTGGAATGATCTCTGGTTTGAAAGTGATTCCTCTACTATAGTGCAAGTTGTCCGGAAAAATCAGATCCATCTTACCTGGAAACTCACCCCGAAATGGATCAAATGCTTTGAAATTCTTGCCACCAAGAACTTTATCATTACTCATGTTTATCGTGAAGCCAATTCGGTTGCTGATAAGCTTGCTTCCAAGGGCATCTCTGAAACCTCTAGAGTGCACCTAACCACACCTGATGAGGATTTGACTGATCTGCTTAATAGGGACAAGTGTAAAATCTCCTCCTTTAGACTCCTGTAATTTTCTTCATTTATTTGAATCTCTTGATTTGCTTTTCTTAAAAAAAACTAATATATCTTGCTTCATGGAAAGTGACACATTCAGGGTTTGGAGTTAGATATTGTGATGGAGTCTAGGTATTGTATAAGATTCAATATGAATAGGATATTATCTCAAAAATAATTCTTAAACTACTCTATTTTTTTAGGAATGTGGTGTTTACCCGTAGGGATGGAGTTTGGTGGAATCCCAAGATGGTTGTATTTTCACAGGATATTAAATATTTAATTAATATTTATTAATTAATTTTAAATGTTTTAGTGGTGGTAACTCTGGAACAAGTTCTTAGAATGAAATCTTGACTTCATGGTTGGGTTCAAAATGGGGGTTTTAGTTATACAAGGTGTAAACTTTTATTGGGTTTCAGGGCTAGGGTTATGCTGATTAACATGTATTTTTTTTATTTTTCCTTTTATCCCCCCACCCCTTAATTTATTATCATGTATGAAAAATGTGGTATGGTTTATCCATGTGTTTTATGACTTAAATGAGAGGGTAGGGAGAGGAAGATCGCACCAGGCTTTGTCTGAGGAGTTGGATGGGATGCAATAGTTTCATAGTGTAGATTAGGGATTGAATCTATGATATTTTCACCATAAATAGTCTATTTAGTTTTGTTTTATCCATAAATCCCTATAAATTAATTATTTTAATTTTAGATTTGTGATATGGACTATTGGGATCCCCTAGAGTATCTTTATGAAGTGTTTTTTAGAGAAATGGTGGGTTTGATATATTTATAGGTGAATTCTATTCCACAAACACAATCATAATATGTGTAGTCAAAGAACACATACCATGTGTTCTTTGTTTTTGTGTAGGTTATAAGATGATGACTACATGGTGAGGGTGTTTGTTACACTCTATATAAGATGGCTTGGGGTGTGGCTGAGTGCTCATCCAGACACCCCATGTAGGGGAACATGGCCATGTAATGTACATAGTTATACCCTGCATAAAGTATAAGGAAAGATCTTTTGTAGGGTATTTGGATAGATTTAATGTGAGGAACATGGTAAAGTACCTCATTTGGGTTACACACTATATATTAGGGAGGAATATTGTGTTGTTAGGGAAAGTGTACACCATGTTATCTAGGGTTTCATAGCCAGAGAGGTCTGTTTGAGGTACATATTATGTACATGAGGTACCTACTATGTACATAAGGTACATGACATATACTCCCCATTTGATTATTCTTTTTTTTTTCTCATCCTAGGGATATAATTAAGCTTGTAAGGAGTACATTATATGTTTTTTCTTGTAATATGTGATTGAGAGGACCACATGGTGTTTATAGGCTATTAGTGGGATGTTTTGGGTTAAAAAAAGTTTGATGAGAGGTCTGTTGGAGCTGGTTCATGAGAACTAGCTACTTTTTACTTTATATTTCCTATTTATTCATGGATTTGAATATTAATACCTTTTAACATATTGATTGTTCTTCTTCATGATATTATATGATAATTTCCTAGAATATTTGTCACATTTAAAATTCTGTATGTAGTTACCCACTATGATGATAACATTGATTTGAAATGATTATATTCTTAAACTTAGTTCTAAGTTCGGATAACATTTGATGAAGGGATATATAGTATTTTTATTTTCATGTGCGTGTACTTGTAAACATGTGAGAATTCATCTCATGAATTTCACACTTGGTAATCATCAAGATGGTAGATTATGAGAACTGACCCACCAGTAGGAATTCTACATATTTACATGTCATCATATATTCTTATATGAAAGCATGTGTAATGGTTCTTAGACATTAAGATTGTTATTAATGTATTCCATGTATCATGAATTTAGATTTATTATCATAAACCATAACAATATAGTTCATGGATAATTTGGATGTGTGGGTGCGTCATGAATGATATGTTATTAATAAATAAGTTGAGGAAGGATTTTTCCCTTCTATCTTTATGAAATTTTGTATATCTCCCCTTTGATTAAAATGAAACTTCCACATTAAATTCCATGGTCATGGTGTAATGAAAATTTTATTTCAGATAGTTAAATAAATATGTATCAAGCATATAGGTTTATGAAATGGGTATACAACCATATTGATAAGTTAGAACGATAAAATTATTACGTTACACAGTGAGTGTTCGTATGTGGTTGTTGTCATTGTGGCATATCTTCTTCTTCCATGGGTTCCTTAACCTATTACTGGATAGTAATCTTTGAATTTAGGCAAGACTGCCTATTTACACTAAGGAAAAAACCTAAAGGGTCACACAAAATCTATTTCCATTGATCTCAATTAAGTATTATTTATATTTAATAGTCGGAATAAATATTATTCTCTAGACAGATAAGTGATATTTATTCAGGATTTCTTAAATGATCACAAATATTAAATGAATATTTATTTTAAAAGTAATTATTTAATTATGTGTATGTGTGATATTTATTTATCTCTTATTATTTTCAATATAATAAATAATTATTTATTCATTAATAAATAATTTATTTAATTATGTTAATATCAAAATATATATTTTATTTATAGAACTATGAATGTTATATTTATTTATTCATTGAATGTATAATATTTATTTCTAGTTATTCATAAGGTAAAAAAATAATTATTTATTAATGAATAAATTATTTAAGTATGAATATTAAATTAAATATTTTTTAGGGAATTCAATAAATGTCAAGGAGGAAGAATGAACCCAATTATTGGTATAGTGATAAATATTTATATACCAAACTATAAATAATAATTATCATTGTGTGAGATAGCGCACTCCAATGAATAAAATATTATTATTATTATTCCACATGACATGGGGTTAATTTTGGTTTTATCATATTATTAAGGTCCTTTGTGTAATTAATTAATATGAACCCCTACCCTAGACCTATAAATAGACATTTTTGATAATTGTGAGAGGTTGGTCATTGTGCACGACATACACTTCCCTAGAGAATTTTCTATTAATAGAGAAAGACTATAGGGTTTTCACTCAAACTTGAGAGATTATCTCTTCCCCCTTCCCTCCTCTAAAGTTTAAGAGATCAAGAATAAATCCCTCTATATTGAATTGATCATTTTTTTATCAAGTGAGCTATGAAAGATGATCAGTACTGTCATGCTAGCACTTGGATTACCATTGACAATGCTCTAAGATAAAAGGAGTTCATGTGGATCGCCTCTAATGGGGATCTACTTTGGGTCCTCATCAATGAAATGAAAATACCATTTAATGACATTTAGATTATAAATACCTATATAAAAGAAAGGAATATAGGTTTAGTTATCTATTCATGTTATTAAATTAAATATAAATTAATATGAAAAGGATCCTCTCTTAGTTTTTTTGAAAAAACATGTCAATATTATTTAGAAAAAAATCCATTCGTCTTGTCATTCACATCATGTACATTGTGAATGATCCATTGAATTTGAAAAAACTTCGATTTGGACATGGTCTTAATATTTAATTTTGTTGTATATGAAACCATCAAGGTTTTCACTTGAGGTTTTAGATTGAGAGTCTCTATAGGGAAATGTGTTATGAGACCCGGGTGAGGGTCATGAGACTGTTGGAAAAATCCACTTGTTGATGATAAGGAGTTTGGCTTTAGGTTATTTATATGGTTCTCAAAATATAGGACTAGGTAGTGTTTTGGATGGTCCTTGGGTGTAGGGTTTGGTTTCTTAGTGTTTGATTAGATTTTGTTAAAGACCTAGTTGATTAAGGTGATTTTGTTTGGAGACTTTGGTCTAGGATGACATTGTGGGGTGTTGGGTATAGATGGGTTCCATTGGGTAAAGGCTGAGATGGGTCTATGGGGCCCTCGAGGATTCTCTTGTGGGTGAGGTGGTGATCAACATATGCATTATTATCGGAGAGGTTGAGTGAGGTTTTGTGATGGGAATGGAAAAAATTTTTAGATTTGATGGAGGATCTTGGGTTGGAAATCCTATATTAGATTTTTTTAGGGGATCTTTGAGGTTTAACTATGTTATGTTGACCCTGGTAGGTTCATTCTTGAGGATTCAACACTATTTTTGATAATGGGTTCATGCATTTAGATAGCCTTTTATTCTGCCTTATGGAATGGTTGTTTGACACTACTTTTTGCACAGGTTTTGAAGGTGTGAGGAGATACTTGGATAAGTGTTGAGGTGTTTACCCTATGTTTCAGTGGGTTATCTTCTCAGTTTTTTGTTGTTATATGGGTCTAGGGAGATAATGGGTGATCTAGATTAGTTCACCCCTTAGTTAGTATACCTCTAGTAAGGGGTTTGTTTCCTATGTATATAGAGTTTTATTGAATGGTTGATAGTTGAATAGGTTTGTTTTCATCACCCTGATGATGGATATATATCATAACTAGTTCTGTAGGAATATCGAGACATTTGTGGTTTCTTTAGTGTCAAAATAGGGTTCCTGTCTCCAGTTTTGATCATACTATTGGAGTCCTATAATATGGTAGTGGTGTGTTTTTTCATTATGGATTCCTATGGTTATTTCTTAGGGTATTTCATTTGTTCTTGAGTTTGTATTAGATTTTTTAGATCTTCCTAAGGTTATGTCAGATATACATTATGCTTTTGGGATTGGTGAGAAACATGTTCAAAGACTTTTGGTGTTGGTAAAAGTAGGTTTGGTCAATTTTAGGATTCATTATAAGATGAGTATAAATAATGGTTTATATTTATTTCTTTTGGTCATTTATATTTATGATGATTTTATTTGTCTAGGATGTGTATATCACATGTTCATTCACTTGTTATGAAAGTAGATGTGAGGTAAACTGTTGGGGGTGACCAATTGAGATTTATTTATTACCCCCTGTATAGGCACCTCAGTGTGCGTACAGACCCTTATATCTTCATTCAGGTTGATCACAGTTTGCAGAGTGGATTGAGTAGAGGTTTTATGTTTCATGATCGAGCGGGACCGCTTGGGTGGAGTCTGAGGATTTGGATGGAACTTCTTAACAGATGTTGGAGACTAGGTTTGAGGTATATATTAGGGATAGAGGTAGAGCTTTGTGCTTTTATTTCTTTTATTTATCTTTTATATATGGTCAGAACTATGGAATATCAACTGATGTGTACTATAATGATTGTGAGTCTATATTTTGTACTTCATTTATTATAGCACGGTTTTGTCTTGTTTATTTTGTGTACTATGATTTTTGTGGATGTGTATGTGTTTGGTTGTTTTCCATTATTATTTCACTATAATGTGAGGTTATATTATCCCCATGGCATCCATTTAGACCCGCTCCACTAGTCGTAAGTCTCTGGTGTATGAGGAGGTGCACTTCAGGCCATGTGGTGAGTCAGATCATGGGATATGTCAAGCCTACCCAGGTTAGCTCATTTCATGGTGGAGTGGAAGTGAAAAAGTATAGAGGTATAGAAGGGGAGAAAATTAAATAAAGGATAGAAGAAACCAAATATAATAAACAAACCAGAACCATACTCCTAAATGATGGTGATAATGTAGGTACAAAAAGGATTTTTGAAAGGTTTTCTATTGAAGATATGTAAGGATTTATCCTATGTGGTTTAGTAAAGGATTTACATAATGGTTATTCTGAGTGATATATAATAGTAAAATCATAGAGTTTTTTAAATCATGAATAATTCACTGGAAGGAAGAGTTGTGTTGTTGGATTCCTTTAACCAAGTGAAGGTATTCCCATGAATATTAGTTCCATGTGTACATTATCTTTATATATATTGAATAATGATGGCACTAGTTACATCAAATGGGCTTGACTCTAAGTATTTGGGTGGGAACATTTTTTCTAGATACACTATGATTAACCGTTATTGATTATAACCATCTTCAATTCCTTTAATAAAATTATTGTATCATTCCTTTCATGGATTAGGACTTAGTTTAAACCACATAAAATACTTGTTTTTTTTTGTAATTTACTTCTATAAATCATTATCTTTCACAAGTTCTTGTCTAGATTGTATCTGAAGTGTGTGTTGTAGTTCAGTGACTTAGGTATAGTTTTTCTTCTTAGTTTTGGTACATTGTTAGCATGGGTTCATCCTAGTTATTTATTTCTGTCATATAAGTTCTATAGGATAACTTCTATTTATTTAAAGGTTTTAAGGATCCAAAAAGTGGTATTAAATCTTAGTTATATATTTTTGGTATGACTAAACCCTAAGAGTAGTTTTTTAGAGCTTAGTTTAGTATCATCTGTATTCCCTTGTCCTTATAAGAGAACTATGGAAGGTGATCTTGATCTATCTTCTGTGTTTTATAATTTATTGGGAGTTCATTGATTCTAGAAGAAATGAAATTTTATGAGGGTAAGGTCTAGGTGGAGAAGTTTTATGGGAAGGATTTTAGATTATGGAAAATGAAGATGATGGATTATATACTACAAAATCATCTTTATCTTATTTTTATGGGTACCAAGACAAGAGTGATGAAAAAATAAGAATGGTAAATTATGGAAAATAAATCATTGGCGATGATATAGATGTAATTATCATAGAACATAGCATAAAAAATATTTAAGGGAAAGATAGATTCAAACTTATGAAGACCCTTATCAATGTGTATAAGAATGTAACTATAATGAACCAAGTGTTCCTATTAATTATTTTACTTCGTATAATACTATTGAAATGAAATTTTGTCTCTGATTATGTCAACAAATTCAATGTGATTTAGAGTTGGAAGAAATTGGTGAAGGGAAGTTTTGAGGATATGATGTGGGTTTGGTTATTACTATCAGTCCTAGAATAATAGTATGTTATGGTTAACATGGTGATTAACTCAATTGTTAGTATGTAATCAGTGTTAGTATATATTGGGAATCAAATTCTAAATGAGGAGATTCATCAGAAGTATATCCAAGCATCTACCAGAAATGTATACAGTGTAGAAGGTAGGGGACATTCCAAAACACGGAAAATTCATAGAAAAGGAAAAGGAAGGGGAAGATATATTCATAGTAGCTCATTAGAAGTTGATGTTTTTATGTATTGAAATTGTAGTAAGAAATGTTATATGAAGAAATATTATAGTGATCAATGATTCAATTATGAAATATATGATTTCTAAAGTGCATATACAAATCCCATTTTAGGGTATACGAGTGGTCTTCTTTTGAGTTTCACAGGTTCACTTGAGTCTTGAATTATAAAATAAAGATCTTCATTTCACTCAAAATTTGGGATAATAATTGTGAGGAATTATAATTCTATAAGAAATAATAAGGTACATCTTGTTGATAGTAAAACTACCTAGATTATAGGAAAAGGTGATGTTTCCATATAGATAAAGAATGAAAGATTACTAGAATTGTAAGGAGAATGAATTATAGTGAGATTAAGGAAGAAATTAATTTGGGTATGGTAGTTATATAATGTGTAGTTTTATAAAATATTTTTGGATGGAGAATGTAAAGATACACGTGGTTCCATGGTGGTGGAAAAAGTAGTGAAATATGGAACATTATTCCTAACATGAGCTTCAAAAGGTGCAATGCATGTTGGAAAAATAACTTCTGCAAATTTATGGCATGAACAACTAGTTCAATTAAGTGAAAAAGGCATGAAAACCCTAGCTAATAAAGGAATGGTTAGGATCAAAATCACAGAGTGTGTAACAAGTGAAGATTTCATTATTTGGAAGCAAAAAATGGTTTCATTAAAAATAAAAGGAATGCCACCCAAGTGATGGAAATTAGAGCTGGTTCCTATAAATGTATGAGGATAAAATCTATTCCATTATCATGGAGGTTCATTATACTATGTTGCCTTCATCGATGATGTGACATGTAAGGTGTGGGTATTCTTTCTCAAGAAAAAATCTAAAGTATTCAAACCCTTCATTTTATTGAGATCCATGGTGGAAAAGGTGACTAGAATAAATCTAAAATGTTTGTGGTATGAAAATAGTAGGGAATATAGAAGTGGTGAATTCTAGAGGTTCTTCTGATGTAAAGGAATATAGTTTGAGAATACCATACTGTAAAGACCCGGAATTTCCATGTAATTTTTTTTACAATAAATGGGAATTTTATGAGTCTGTGAAAATTGACGGCGCGTGATTCTGAGGCCCAGAGTGCCCATAATGAATTTATGAACTTTTTTTCAGGTATGTTCAGTAAACATGCGAGCAAGTTTTTCTAACTTTTGAACCGGTGCTCGGAATTGAAATCTGAGGGCACTGTTGAACTCGCATCACCGGTATTCGCTTAAGAAGACTTTCACATCAATGGCAGTTGGTTGAGGGTAAGAGTTAGTTTTTTGGTTTTTTTGTGGAAATAATAAAATAAAATAAGCTCTTATTTTATTTTATTTTTTTGAAACCACCCACCATGTGGATGTTCAGGGGTGGGGTCCACCGGAACTAAACCTCCTCTTCTTTATTTATTGTGGTGGGGACCACCTGACCCCCTATTAATGGGAGGAGAGTAAAACCTCTCAACCCCCCTCATAAATGTGGGGGGAGCCTCTTCAAAACCTCCACAATTTTTAATTGTGCCAACACACCTTATTAATTGTGCCAACTTAGTTAATTGGTTTTCCCCTTTTTTTTAAATTAAGTAAAAACATCGTTCGAATTTAGGAAGGTTCTTAATAAATGATCTGTCATAAATTCCATGATCATTACCTAACTTCCCCCCTCTCCAATATATAGAAAGATTGAGAGGGGGATTTGGTACGGCTTCACCAAGTGACAAAGCGCTGGTAAAGTGACGTGACACCCAACACTTGTAGGTTTAAGCTCTCCATGAATAATGCTTCCTCCACAAAGAAAGCCATTAAGGAACGTCTTTGACTTCTTCCTCGGAAGCACCTTATGGAGGAAACCGACGTGGGACATCTTCGATGACCGACCTTCCCTCCTCATCATCGTCAATAAACAATATGAGGTAGGGGATTTTTTGTGTGATAATACTTTTCCCATTTCTCTTACCTTGGTTTCATTTGCAGTTTGGGAATGAAATGTTGCGGGAAGTTATAAGCTTGACGTTCTTCTTTTCTTGTTGATCCATTTTCTACTACTCTAAACGCAGAGGGTGTGGGCCATACTAACATGGCCCGACCCACTCCACCATTCTTCTTTGTGGTTTTCTTTGAAATGAAGGAAGATGATGGAGACTAAGGCAATGGAACCGCCACCCGCGACCACTGCGGCCCGTGTCACCCCCACGGCACTCTGTCCTCCCGGCCGAACCGACCACGCATCCTCACCCCGCCGTACCACTCCGAGCCACTACTCGCCATGTCGCGCTACCCCGAGCTACCACTTACCAGTTGCGCCACCTACCGGTCGAACCGGTCGCGCCGTCACCGGCCTCCCAAGCCGCCTGCACCCCTCGCGGTGCTCCGGTCGAACGGGCCATGCACCCTGACCGAACCGGCCTCCCTTCAACCCTCTGAGCCATCCCAGCCACACCGGCCTCGCGGTTCCCTTTCGGCTGAACCGGCCTCGCCGCAGCCCTCTGAGCCGTCTCGGATTCGCCGGCCTCATGGCGCCCCCCGTCCAAACTGACCTCGCAGCGCTCTCCTGGTCAAACCAGCCTCACGGCGCCCCCGGGCCGGGCCGAGCCACCCCGCACCCTCAGGGCCGAGCCGCCCATGTGGAATCCTCCAGGATGAAATTCCCTCATATAGACCCACAGCCGGTCTACGCCCTCACGGCTCTCCACGGCCCCTCGCAACCTACTGGGTTGGGCCCAGTGGGCCGGGCCGAACCCAATGGGATGGTCCGCCCAACGGGTCAGGCCGGACATAATAGGTCAGGCCGGGTTGACCTGAACCGGGTCATCCTGGACTGGGACGGTCAGGGTCATTCCGACCGGGTCGGACCGGACCCAGGCCCACTACGACCCATTTACACTCCATCAGCCATATCCTTGGCATCGGAGGTCTGTTTGACAAACAGTCAGCGGAGATGGAAATCATGGAGTGTGATGGTCCCTTTGTGTATACCCCATTGGATTTTGGGATATAGTTGAGATATGGTCAGGTTGGATCATGCACAAATCCAACCGGGCCCCCAGGACTAAAAGGCTAACAACTCACGCACTAGGTGTCCGATTGACATGTTGTCTGTTACGTTGAGACCCCTATGACGTGGCGAACCTTTGAGATACTTCTTCTCGGGACTTCGTGATAGTTTGAGTATCGACCAGTAGCTCATGTAGCGGATTCTTTCAGAGATGAGTGAGCATAGTGTGGAGACCTAGTAGCTGGCTGAGACCTAACGACAGCTGACAGTTTTGACTCGGAGTGACTCTACTAGCACTACAATAAAAACTGGGTTTAGTAGTGGTTTTGTGGCAGTGGTTCACAAAACCACCACTAAACGTTTTCACCGAAAGGTTTCACGGCGTTTTTTAATAAACCGCCACGAAACCTATAATTTTTTTAAAAAATCCCGACCCTTTACTACCCCCCACCCCGGCTGTTTCCCCCAAACCCTCGTGACCCCAGCGCCCTCCCTTCTTCCCCTAACCCCCCCCCCCCCAGCGACCCGCGACCCCCAACCATCCGGCGACCCCGCGACCTCCGTCTCCGGTGACCCCTATCTTTTCCAGGTATATATCCATTTATGTTTTTGGATAAATCTATTAGATTTAGGTTTCCTTTCATTTAAACATTTTTTATTAAGACTTTATCTAGTTGGATTAGTTGTTTCATATTGAAGAAGTATGAGAGTTTATTTATAGATGCAAAACGAATTCATATTATGAATCCCCAATTCATTATGTGAATTTTGCAGGCAAACCCCATGAACCCATTCATGACATGGATTGGTTTTGGGAAATCTATGAAACAATAATTCACTTAATTAAATATATTCATGACATGAAATTGGTTTAATTCAGTTTTTAAAATGAGGTGATAAATTTTTCAACATATATGGGAATTGAGGAATTCATAATGTGAATTCCCTATTCACATCATGAATTATATCTTCCAAGAATTTTAACAATCCAACACCTATGTTATAAAATTTCCTATCTTCTTTATGATTCCATCAAACCTTCCATGGATGACATATGAGAAACCTATTTGATCTATAAGCAAGACCATGTTGGATATTGGTGTTTTGAACATAGATTTTTAAGGTAAACCTTCCAGTTCATCTTCCTCTTCTTGATCTATTGTTGATTAAAATTATAGTTCTCGTTAAAGGGAAGGGGGAATCTGATTTCTACCAAAAACATGAGGATTTTTCAAAAACATTTCTTATTTTGAGTTGGGTGGTCATGGAAAACTCCCTTTAGTCTGTTCTGATTATGCTAGTATGTGAAAAATTATGATCACATCGACATGCCACATGCACAACATAAATAATTGGAATTATCCCTTCTTTCTAAAATCCTCTTGTTGATCCCTCCCAAGGATCCCTTTTTTCTCTCTTAGCATTATGGTTAGGACTTGCGTTAACATTTGTGGTGTTCCAACCCATCATTATTTTATGAGATCCTTTGGAATCATGGATTAGTTAAATATATTTACATTGCATGTGAAATATGAAAAATGGTTTAAGATGATGTTGGTGATTCGTATCTATAGGAGGATTTGAAAATTAGGAATAAATGGTAAAATTAATAAGTGATGGGATGAATTAACTAATATGTCTTGTAATAATATTTTAGACCTAAATGATATATACTATCAGTGATTCATCCTAATATAATAGATTCCACCATTTGATATGAGATTATTAATTTTCCCCTTAGTGTCACATTCCATGGGAAGACATAAGTGGTTATAGAATGTCTTAGCCCGGTTATATGGTTTATTTCCTCTTAAAAACATGTTCCATGGGAAGATGTATGTAGTTATATCAATTCTAGGACTGGTGAGATGGCTAATTTTTCCATTGGGGGTGAAAGCCATGGGAAGAAGAAAGTATTTCTATAAATTCTATACCATGATTGGATACTTGAATCATGATATTGGAAATTCATCCCGATTTAACAGAATCTTCCAGTATTTTGGGGAAATATGTCCTAATGTAGGAGGATCCAACTCATGAAAAAGACACCCCACATGGAGTTGATGATGGTTCAGCTAACATAGGGTGTCATACTAGAGCCTAAGGGTCTGTGGGTTTATTTCATATATATAATTAATTTATTAAATTAACACCCTTGTTTATCGCTTTATTGCATACACTATATGCTCAGACTAGACATGTTCAGACACCATTGGTGGTGGAATACGGAGTTATAATCACCCTATTTTGGCCACTATTTGGTACCTTAGAATATTTCATGGATGCAATTCTGTACAAGGGTAAGGGGACTTGTGTTGGTTGATTCATTGTGAGATGGGTTGGATCTTGGAGATGAGATTGACATGAAGCTAGGGAACTGGTTTTTAGAGTATTTTATTGAATATTTTATTCTTTTATTTATATAGCATTAATCACATCATTTGTATACCTTCAACTTGTCATTTCATTGTTTTAATTATAATTTGGATTGTTTGGTTTGGCCTTTATATATTTTTTGGTTTCCTATCTAATAATTTATATTGTTTCCACTATTTGTGCTACTCTGTTATTATTTACACTATTGTTTCAACTCTATACCAGGTGGTATAGTATCCCCACTTTATTTATTACACCCTCACTACTATTCTACAACCACGGGCTTATAAGGAGGTATAGCTGAGGTCACGTAACCCACCCAAATCGATCACTAGTGGGATAAATGGGTCGAGGTGTTACAAAGTGGTATCAAAGTATAGTTTCTTTTATATTTCATTACCATTTGGAAAATTTGGAATGGAGACTAGGATATGTAGAGTCTTGGTAAATAGATCATCCATGCATGTATCTAACCCATGTGGGGGGGGAAATCTGAGTTCTTAGGGAATGGATTATTTTTCACGTTGTTCGCTTGTTACAATTGATGTCATTTCACATTGGGCAATTCACTTATTGTGTGATGTTACTATTATTGATATTTTCTGTCATGTCCCACTATGGTATGAGATGAGTATTTGTTCATCATGATAGGTACATAGGGATTAATAATGACATGCATTGTTCACAATAGGTACATATTCATTTCATGTGATATATATGGATATATGAACTATGAAATGAAATCCCTATGATATATAATAAAAATAAATAAATGAAACTATTATGTTATTCCCAATCACTAGTTAAGGCGTTTTTAAAGGAACCTTGAGTCAATCGTTCTCTATCATTATCATTTGTGATGTTTATCTTGTTTGTAAAATATTTTCTAAGGTTTGTTTAAATCATGGTAGAGTAAATGCCTCCTCATCTTCATTTAATTGAGTTTTAGGAGAGTGGAAATTAGAATAATCCTAGTGTAGATGATCCTGAACTTACCATGGATTCAAAGAATTAGATAGATGATCATTTATATGATAGCTTCCCAAGGGTTATGTGATCCATGGAAAGATAGACAGTTCAAACCGTACCATCGATGTCTGACTTGATGAGAAAGCTATATTTATAGCATCCACCTATGTTTATTGGAGATGGAAGACCCCATAAAGCTAATTTATGGATTGATTCAGTCTATAAAATCTTCAAACACCTTGAGAAACCCTTGTATAAGAGGTTAAACCTTATTGCCTACATGTTACGAGGACCATTCAAGAGTTGGTGGGACATTATGGAGAAATCTGATCAACAGGAGGATCTAACCTAGAATAAATTTGAGGAGTTTCTGAAAAAATTATATCTAGAAAAACTTTGGTATGAGAGGGATTAATATTTCATGGACATGATGTAGGGAGACATGTCATTGATGGACTATGTTGGATGCTTCACCGACTAATAGTGTTTTTCTCCATCCTTGGTACCTGATGAGTTTTCTAGGGAAATATATTTCCCGGATGGGATTTTCTATGAGAAAATATCTCAAGTGAAATTATTTCACCTATGAATCTTTGAAGACTTTTGATCCGGGCTATCTTCATGTGGGGAAACTAGAGAGAGGCCCCAAGTAGCAGTTATTGCATTTAGTTTATACTAATTTTTTTCTCATTGCAGATGTAAAAAATTCAACCGTGGAAAAACACATAAAAGTTTCATATGTTTGGAACATGAATGGTCAGAAGATAGTTATACCATTTTATTCTTATGGGGTACCGATGGATGACTCCATAGGGTTACTTGTCCAGATTATAGGTCAGCTGGAAGCGGAGCCCATTTCCCTGCCTATTTCATATGATGATTGGAGGCATATGCCTCCAAACTGGAAAAATGAATTTTTTGATTCTCAGATAATGGTAATTTTATTATGTTATGGTTTAATTGAATGTCATGTTACAAATATGTTCAAAATGAATTTCTGTATACAAATGTTCTTCCACTTTACCATTACTGATGTGATAGCACGGAAGTGGACATTGAAAAATCTTGGTAAAAAATGGAAAGATTTCAAATGGAGGTTGTGGTGTGATGTCAATGATACTTCATTGACCGTGCAACAAATGTATGAGAAGCTACCTAGTGGTGTACCGAAAGAACAGTGGAAAGTTTTTGTTGATAGACATCGTGATGAGAAGAAGATGGTATTGAAATATATATTATTATATAATCCTCATTTTACATTTATACTTGTATATGAAGAGGATATGAAATTGAATACATTAATGTTAAATTGCATGTTATTTATTTTAGGATCTCTCAAGACAGAATGCATCAAACCGGGCAAATAAAATCATCCCGTACACTACGGGCTCAAAAATCTTTTCTAGAAGTTGAATGTCATTAGTAATATTTAAATTAGTTTAAATATTTATAAGAAAATATTATCTATTTAACATATTGAATTGTTGATTTATCTTTGTTTAATGCAGTCACAGAGTTTAGGGCATGAAGCATCCCGAACTGAACTGTGGCTGGGTGTTCACAAAAAAGAAGATGGAAGTTTTGTTAATGAGCATGCCAAAGAAGTTGGGGTATAATGTCAATTTTTTATTATAATAACATATTATCAATTTTTACTATGTTAATATATATTGATATTTGATTTATAGGTAAAAATTAAAGAAATATGGGATGCTAATCCTGGGCAGTCTTACTCAGTCTCCCAGGATGACCTGGTTGCTAAAGTCCTTGGGAAGGAGCATCCTGGTAGAGTGCATGGGATGGGTTTGGGACCCATACCATCTAAGGTCTTTGGCAGGCCACCAGGGATTCCAACTGCATCTACTCCTAGTTATAGTCATTTCATACCTGAAGATGCTCAGAGGGAGATGTCTTCTCTACGAGCCACATTTCAAGACCAGGGGGCTCAGATATCCGCTATGCAGAAAGCGTTGACTGATATATATCAGCAGATGAGCAGATATTCCCCTGGTGGTGGTGCATCAAGTAGTGGTGAGCAGGTAAATCACAAAAAATCAAAATCATTTAGTTTGCAAACTTTTATTGGTTTTAAGTTTAATTATAAATATGCAACAATATTTAATTTTCAATATATTGTTCTTACAGGTGGCAGTAGGTAGTGGAGATGGAGGTGGAGAGGGTGACGATGCATCATCAGACCATGAGTAGTAGTATTGTTGATGTGTTGAACAAATATGATAATGGTTGGTTTGTATATGTAACATGTATGGCACATAGTTTCCACCAAACATTTCCATGTCCTAACATTTTCTTGATTTCTCATGTTTCCTTCTATGCATTTTTTTGATTTATGATGTTTCATTTTATGTCTTGATTTCTCAAGTGTGGTATACATCATTCCATTTAGGCCTATGTTTGAATTGGTGGTCGAGTTTTTTGATGACTAAAGAGTGATCCTTTTGTTATTTTGTTCTGGTTATATAAATTAGAACCTAGTAGGCAGTATAGAGACCAATCATAAGAGGATTATGGGAATGTGGTTTAGCCTAATCATGTGATATGAATCATATACTCGCCAATAAAAGTAGTTGGAAACAAAAATGGTGAACCTAACATGGAACCTTAAACAAAATGCATGTGTCACCCACATGTTAGGATCCTTTTTCTCTCTCAAAATATGAAATGTGGACAAACATGGATCTGATACAATTGAGTATACATGTGTTTATTTATTGATATGCTGATTTCATGAGTATTTCTTGTAAATGTTTCTCATAAGTATTCTGGCACTTTCAACTAGAACCCCCTTTGATCCAAATGACATTTTACTACTTTAAGAACGCATATGCTTCAACTACTGCACAAGTTGGATCCTCATTTAAAATGCATGTGTCACACACATGTTAGGCTCCTTTCCCACTGACCTGATTAACATCGGTATATACCTATATGAAATGGAGGAAAAGATCATGCCCATACAGATTCTCTAACAATAGAATAAGAAAATATGCATGTTCTAGTCACTAAGGTCACCTAGAATATTCTAAAAATGGTGGGAAGACACAAAAATATTCTACCATAATTTGGGTGACTCATCAACACAATATGGGGAGATTTACAGAAGATACACATCTTTTATCCCATTCAAGAGGGTCATGGGCCGAATCCCATGTTATATGGACAACCAGATCGGGACCATACCCATGTTCCAACTAAAGGTCATCGATCTACCCCAGTGGGCACTATAGGGTATGAACATATCCCAACCGAAATTCCACAGACCTATCATAAAATTATCATAGTGAAATGAGAGATAATCAAACAAGATTAAGTATATGTAAGATGATATACATAGAAATCAACCTCTATCACCCACAAGAGAGCATCCAAAAAGAAGCAACACCAAACGTGATTAGAAAATGAATATCTGGTCTATGATCTTGACCTACTTCATATTGGTGTTCTTGAACCCTCATATGTTTATCTATGGATGATCAGGATCCTACTCCTTTGTTACCAAATTACAAAAATAGTAGTTTCATTTGCGAAGGTCCCCTTATCTACTTTGCTGCCAGTAGCTATGAAGGTCCTCCCCATACACCCTTCCATGAAGGATCACTTAATTCTTAGAATATGATTGATTATGAGATTCAATATCCTGATCAGCAGTGAAAATATGCTATAAATGTCTGGATGATCAAAAAATAAGGATTTATTTCCCTTCATATCATCCACCCAAAAGGTCTTTTCTAGGGTACATATTGCAGGAATTCTCCTTATGGCTTGAATTCAAGTTGTTATTGTAGTACTCCCCATGATGAAAATAATTATGAAGGTTCTCTCTACATTGACAGTTTACTTCATCAAGGAGGTCATCCCCTTGTTGGATTGATAATGAGAAAGACCTCCTATCACAATTCACTTGGGAAAATGAGGTTAGTCATTCCTGATGCCTCAATATTTTCAACTAACATCCTTTCTCAATAGGAGGACAACCCAAGAGAATGGTAATTATTCAAACCACACTTGGACCACTTTCCTTCCAATATAATAGGTTAAACCACTTCTAATCCCATTGTTTACAATAAAGAAGTGGGGAAACAACCACTTTGGTCAGACCAAGTTGGGGAGTCTCTTGAAAAATATAAAGAACCATTTTTCTAAAGATAATATAGTAGTCATGTTATAGCCATTAACCACTCCACAATATAAAATTATATAGGTGTTGTTGGAATATTTTGTGCATGAAATCTACCTAATTATATGGTCCAATCTTCATCACCTAAAAACAAAAGTATTTACAATTACTGAGATATCAACAAGGCCCTTACAATTACTGAGATATAAGCAAGGACCTTATTACGCCAACAAGACCCAACATATGGTGTATCTAGTTGAATGCAGAGGTTATAGGAGTTTGGGTCATATCTTGCACATCTTCAAAACTTTTCCACCAGTTCCTCCTAGAGGGATAAGATCTTTACATATTCCACATTATTATGTGGGTCCTCTTAATTTTGAGTAGGGATGTAGCTATAATACCACATACTATTGAGGCCAAGGTGGTAGTTGAAATAGTTGATACTAGACTCAGGAATTAATGTGCATGAAATGTGATCCCACTCAGAATAGTCAGGTTATAGCATCGAGTCATGGTATGGGAAAACTAAATGAAGTTCAACATATGATAGGGGCATAATTCAAATTCATCTATTGTTTGAGGTACTAATCTAGAAACCTCTACTATAGATTCTACATTATTTGACACAAGTACATCATACAATGTTATATTTGATACATTTCTAGAGATTCTAGTCCTTGATATAGTGTATTTATGTGTCATTAAGAATCTATAAACCTCATTGGTTATTCGATAAATGATTGTTCACTGATGGAATTATTTTCCCCATTAGAGGGGAAAATTTTTTTTATATATAATTCATTCTTTCCCATCATGTAACTGTATGATGAAATTATTGGAATGGATTTCATGATTTCATATAGATCCATTATTGATTATTATCACTATATAATTATGGTTGATTGTTTGTATGTTGTATCATGTTTCATCATGTTGGGGATACCAAGTTAGAAATAACATTTTATTTGTTTGTATGATGTCTCCTAATCTATTTTCTGGTTTTATTTGTTTTTCAGGGCAGTGGGGTAGTAGAAGAAAAACTAAATTTTTTTTTTCTGGTCAGAATTTCACGGCGGTTTTAACCACCGCTAATTCTTTACTGGTTATCATTTTGCAGCAGTTATAACCGTCACTAATTATTTACTGGTAAAACATTATCGGCGGTTAAAACTGCCGTGAAATGTAATCGGTTTATATTTAGCGGCAGTTTTCACCACCGCGACAGAGACGCATCAAACGCCTGAATATCACGGTGGTTAAAACCGCCGAAAATAAAAAAATATCCAGAACCCATCAAACCACCGCTAAAGTCATGAAAACCACCTATAAATGAGGCATCTATGACGCTTCCCTTAAACCACCGTGAAATGGAAAAAACCGCCGCTAATAGATTTTCGACGCCCATTTTAGCGATGGTTTCTGTAAACCGCTTCCAAACCATATAGTGGCGGTTTAAACTGCCACTAATAGCAGGTTTGGTTGTAGTGTAGCCTAGTGGGGAGCACCTTGGTGTTGCGGAAGACCCACAGTGGGGAGCACCTTGGTGTCACGGCAGACCCACGGTACTCAAAAGGAGGATTACCTCAGTAGGCTACAAGGGGGAGCACGCTTGGTGACACGGCAGACCCATGGTGGGGAGCACCTCTATGTGACACAGAAAACCCATGGTACTCGATAGGAGAAGTACCTCAGCAGTCCAAGGTTATTTGGAAGCACACTTGGTGTCGCGGAAGACCCACTATACTCGATAGAGGAGGAGTTCTCCAGCAGTCGAGGTTTCGATAATTTGATTGGGGATGTTACCTGATAATACCCCTAGAATAAAATCCTGGTTGATTTGAGTCAGTTTTTCTGTATTTTCCTCATAGTTGAGATAGATCACTTGATAAATTAGGTATATGTATGGGCATATACCTAAGTAAGGTTATCTATTGATTTCATACTTTGTGGGTTATCCTTGTTGGATTTTGTGAGACCTTGAGGGTATCGGGGTCCCTACTGAGTATCTTTATACTCACCCCTACATGGGTTATTCTCGCACCTTGTTGTGTTGGTTATAGATGACAGACAATGCTGGCTGAGGCTGACAATACCAGGACTGGACGGTACCTGGAGGTGGACCATACAGCATGTCGGTACGTGGAGGAGACGGACAGATGCATAGTGATGAGGAGGCTATATGTACCTACCCTTCAGGTAGGAATCCTAGAGGATGACCCAGTTTCTATATTTTCTTTATTTTTCTTGAGTTGTATTATTTTCAGTTGTACTTGTACCATTACTATTGGGATTGTATTCCAACCCCTTTTTCTTTCATCACTCTTTCGGTTATACAATTTACTCGTGTTCATATCTTTTTGTGTGTGTTTATAGGATATAAAGGCAATGACTTCCCAGTTTTAGGGAATTACACCTTTGGTGCTAGTCGCTATCCCCTGGCCTATGGAAGGAGGTCTTGGGGTAGTCACAGCACAGGCCTCGGGGGACGGGTCGTGACAAAATGTTATCAGAGGAGTCAGTTGTACTACAAAACTTAGGACTATGATCTTTTCTGTGAAGCAATATTGTTAAGTGTAGTGAGTGTGGTTTTTAGTTCAGGGAGTCCAGTATTGGTGTGGCGGCTGATGTGTCCATACACCAGGACCCTGACTTCTGATTTCCAACTCGGTGAATGAAAACACTGATTGTGTGTGTGTTTTAAATATTTTTCTTTAAGTTTTCTCACCAGGTCAGCTCACCAAGTATAATTTTTTAACCTTAGCGCACCTGTTTATTTTCAGGATGCCTCCACGCAGACAATTAGCTAGAGTTCCGAGATTTTTATGCACTGATAGCCCACCGAGTGACGAGGCCTCAGTGCAGGGACCTTTACCAGTGGAGGCACCAGCGGTACCATTACCTATTGGGCCACTGATGCCACCATCCCCAACAGAAAACAGTGCACGCCGCTTGATCACATTTCACGAGTTCCAGCGCCAGAGGCCACCTAGGTCCAGGGGAGAGACAGACCCACAGGCAGCTGAGGATTGGCTGGAGGCTGTGGTGAGATTTTTACAACTGTTAGGGACACCATCTGACCTCATGGTGACTCTTACTGCCAGCCTTCTACAGAAAGTAGTGGACAGATGGTGGATTTTGATGCTCCAGGTCCACGACGAGATGACGCGTCTCTGTACAGACTTCGAGAACCTATTTCAGGTAGAGTTTGTCCCAAAAAATCTTCACATAGTGCACATACAGGAGCTACTTCATCTACAGCAGGGTAGCGTGAATGTATCTCAGTACTCAGTGAGGTTCACTGACCTCTCACGCTACTCCACAGATATGGTGCGGGACCCATTATTTAGGGCCCAGACCTTTGAGCAGGGGCTCAGGAAAGAGATCAGGGATTCAATGATCTCATTCAGCATCCCGACACAGGAGGGGGTGTTAGAGAGATCCCTCTTGGTGTAGAGTTTCCTTGCTGAGCAGTCACCAACAATGAGACCCACTATGAGTCATCACGTAGCGGAGTCTTCTGCAACTGGTAGTAGACTGATGTCACAGAGGTCCAAGAGGACCATAACTATAGGTGGAAGACCACATTACTCAAGATCGGTTGTGAAGGGAACCCAAGGATGAGATAGACCTGCCAGGAGTAGGCAGTGTTACTCATGCGGTGGGTAGGGTCACATGGATCGTGACTGTCAGACCCACCATACAGATGATTAGAAGACAGTCGAAGGACCTCCCAGGTAGAGATAGAGATTCGACTAAGGAGGTCCGTAGGGAGTAGGTAGACGTGGAAGAGGAGTTGGTCATGTAGCTGGCGGTGGGCGACAATTCGAGATATTACCTCCACCACCACCAGGATGTCCACCCCGACTGCAGGGAGCAGGTGGATAGGGGAGATCTCAGCTCCAGGCAGCTAAGGCTTATGATCATGGCACTCTAAAGATGATACAAGGTACTATCTATGTCTACTCCACCTTATCTGTAGTACTTATAGACACAGGTTCCATTCATTCTTTTATTACCACTTCCCTCGTTTGGAGCTCTGAGATTCCGACGCAGTTGTCGGCTCAATCCTTACAGCTAGATATTTCTACGTGAGTAGATTCGATGATTGCGCACTAGTTCTAGCAGTGAAAGATTTCTCTAGGAGGCAAGAGATTTGGTTAGGATATCTTAGTAGCAGCGTTGAGGCCTTACGACGTCGTCTTGGGTATGAACTGGTTATCTACAGTCCATGCTCAAATTGACTGTATTAGGCGCAAAGTGTGGTGTGTCTGCACGGATGGGACCAGGTTAACCTTCACCAGTGAGAAGGAAGCCTTTGCAGCACAGGATGGACTTGCTCGGAGGAGATTGTAGCTGATCACTCATTAGTTGGCTAGCCTTACCCGTGGAGTTGTTGATGTAGAGAGTCTGAGTTATCCTATAGTGGTGGACCAGTACATGGATGTCTTCCCTAATGATTTCCCAGGTCTACCTCCTCGCAGAGAGGTGGACTTTTACAATGACTTGTACCCCAGGACAGCACCTATATCTACACCAGTGTATCGGATGGCTCCCATGGAGATTCATGATCTGCGGGTATAGTTGGAGGACTTGTAGGGGAAGAGATTCATTCAGCCTAGTGTTTCTTCCTGGGTTGCCCCAATTATGTTTTCTAAGAAGGCAGATGGGAGCTTGAGGCTTCATGTTGACTATCAGAACCTGAACCAGGTGATCGTGAAGAACAAGTACCCACTCCTGAGGATTTACAACCTCTTTGATCAGCTGAAGGGAGCACGATGGTTCTCAAATATAGAACTCAGATCAGGCTATCACTAGCTCAGATTTTGAGATGAGGATGTGCAGAATACGACTTTCAGATGTCGGTACGGCCACTATGAGTTCTTGTTTATGCCTTTCGGTGTAACCAACGCTCCAATAGTGTTCATGGGACTTGTGAACAATATCTTTCAGCCATACCTTGATCGCTTTTTCTTATTATTCATCGATGACATTCTGATCTACTCAGCTACTGAGGAGGAGCATGCGTATCATTTGCAGGTACAACTGGACACACTCCAAGAGCACTAGCTTTATGGTAATCTCTTGAAGTGCCAGTTCTGGATCCGAGAGGTTCACTTCCTAGTACATGTCATATCAGAGGCTGGATTTGCAGTAGATCCAGTAAATATTGAGGCGGTACTTTCTTGGGATCCACCCAGTAGTGTGATGGAAGTACAGAGTTTCCTGGGTTTGGTTGGGTACTACTGAAGATTTGTACCAGATTTCTCCAGAATTGCAACACCACTATCAGCCTTAACGAAGAAGGGTCAACCCTTTGTGTGGTCGGAGAGATGACAACAGAGCTTTTAGGAGCTGATCCAGAGGCTAACGAGTGCCCCCATCTTGAGGCTTCCAGAGGAAGGTGTAGGGTACGTAGTCTACTGTGACGCATCAAATACCGGAATCATATGTGTCCTGATGTAAGAGCGAGTAGTGATCTCTTATGGTTCTCGGAAGCTAAGACAATATGAGAAGAACTATGCTACCCATGACCTATAATTATCATCAGTGGTCTTCACCTTGAATATGTAGTGGCACTATCTGATGGACGAACGTTTTACAGTGTACTCTGATCACAAGAGTCTCAGGTATATCTTCTCCCAAAAGGACCTGAACCTGAGACATAGACATTGTCTTGAGTTCCTCCAGTACTATGACTTTGAGATAGTCTATACTCTTGGTAAGGGGAACATTGTTGTTGATGTAATCAGTAGGAGATCTAGTATATAGCTGCTAGGCGGGGTGATGGAGCAGTTGGCCGCTTTGCAGATATCCTTTTTTGATCGGGATGGAGTAGCTTTTCTATAGTCTCTTACAGTCACTCCCCCACTTCTTTAGCAAGTTAGGGAGGCACAGCATGGGGACACTGACTACGAGACACGACATGCTCATATATCCATAGGATAGGCACCCAGTGGATTTTTAGAAGGTGGGGAGCACGACATCCTCTTGAGAAGAAATACCATGGTACAAGTGTCACTTCAGGAGGAAGTGTTGATAGAGTTCCAGACACCCCCTCTTGCAGTACATCTAGGAGTGGTGAAGAAGTACCAGTACCTCTGACAACAGCACTGGTGGCCAAGAATGAAGAAATAAGTCGCAGAGTTTGTATCTCGATGCCTCACTTGTCAGCAAGTGAAGGTGGAGCATCAGGTACCAGTAGGCTTGGTTCAACCTTTAGAGGTCCCAGAGTGGAAGTGAGATGGGATATCCATGGACTTCGTGACAGGGCATCCACGTACATCCAGGGGACATGACTTGATTTAGGTGATCGTCTACTAACTCACCAAGTCGGCTTACTTCCTACCAATCAGAGAGCAGGGTTTAGTGGAGAGCTTGGGATGCCTTTATGTGTAGGAGATCGCGTGGCTACATGGAGTACCCTTGATGATCGTCTCCAATCATGATGAATGTTTTACTTCCTGGCTATAAAAGGGGTTGTAGGAGGCTTTAAGATATATCTTCTTTTGAGAACCACCTTCCATCCTCATATGGATGGTTAGACTGAGCGGACCATTCAGACCCTCGAGGACATGCTCGGTGCTTGTGTCCTCGACTTCGGTCACAGCTAGGAGGGTCACTTGCCTTTGGTGGAGTTTTTATACAACAATAGTTGTCACTCCACCATTAGGATGACACATTTTGAGGCATTTTATGGGTGACCTTGCAAATCACCTTTGTGCTGGAAAAACCCAAGGGAGTCAGCACTCGTGGGACCAGAGATGGTACGGGCTACCATGGAGAAGGTGCAGATCATCAAAGAGTGGATGAAGACTGCACAGATCAGGTAGAAGTTGTATGCCAACAGAAGACGGAGACCTATAGAGTTCGAGGATGGCGACCACGTCTTTCTATGGGTCCCACCTTGATGGGTTTTGTGAAGATATGGAAAAGGAGGAAAGTTATCTCTAAGGTTCATCAGAACTTTTCATGTCCTCAGTAGAGTTGGAGAGGTGGCATACCACTTAGCTCTTCC
Source organism: Viscum album (assembly GCA_963277665.1). NCBI lineage: Eukaryota > Viridiplantae > Streptophyta > Magnoliopsida > Santalales > Viscaceae > Viscum > Viscum album. The sequence goes on along the minus strand of OY728146.1, from coordinate 192,832,363 downwards.
ACCTTAGTTGCACCGGGTTCATTATATCTTTCATGTTTCCCAGCTGAGGAGATACGTGCACAAACCTTCTCACATCATCGACCATGGTGAGATGGATGTCAACTATGGGGTGACTTTTATGGAGGTTCCAATAAAGATTGAGGATCGACAGGAGTGGGTCCTTCATGGATGGTTGATACCACTAGTGCGCGTTCACTGGCAGCACAGGAACCTCTAAAAGAGAACATGGGAGCGGGAGGCTCAGATGCAAGCTCAGTACCCTCACTTGTTCCCTTAGTTTTGAGTTATGGATTATAGGGACATAAAGCCTGAGGTGGGGAGAATGTAAAGAACCGTAATTTCCATGTAAATTTTTTTTAAATAAATGGGAATTTTAAAAATCCGTGAAAATTGATGGCACATGATTCTGAGGCCAGGAGTGCCCAAAATGAATCTCTGAACTTTTTTTTAGGTACTTTCAATAAACGTGCAAGCGGGTTTTTCTAAATTTTGAACCAGTGCTTGAAATTGAAATCTGAGGTCACTGTTGAACTTGCAGCAGCGGTATTTTCTTAAGAAGATGTTCACCTCGACGGTAGTTGGTCGAGGGTAAAAGTTAGTTTTTGGGTTTTTCGTGGAAATAATAAAATAAAATAAGCTCATATTTTATTTTATTTTATTGCAACCACCCACCTTGTGGATGTTCAGGGGTGCGGTCCATCAGAACTAAACCTCCTATTCTTGATTTATTGTGGTGAAAACCACCCGACCCCCTATTAATGGGAGGAGAGGAAATCCTCTCAACCCCCTCATAAATGTTGTGGGAGCCTCTTCAATACCTCCACAATTTTTAATTGTGCCAACACACCTTATTAATTGTTCCAACTTAGTTAATTGGATTTCCCCTTTTTTTTAAATTAAGTAATAGCGTTGTTGTAATTTAAGAAGGTTCCTAATAAATGTACTATAATAAATTCCATGATCGTTACATACCTCCCCCCCCACCCTCTCCTATATATAGGAAGCTTGGGAGGAGGATTTGGGATGGCTTCACCAAGCGACGAAGCGCTGGTAAAATGACGTGACGCCCAACACTTGGAGGATTACGCTCTCCACGAAGAACGCTGGTGAGGAACGTCTTCGACTTCTTCCTTGGAAGCACATTGCGTAGGCAACCAACTTGGGACGTATTCGACGACCGACCTTCCCTCCTCATCATCGTCAATGAACAATACAAGGTAGGGGGATTTTTTGCGTGATAATACTTTTCCAATTTCTCTTACCTTGGTTTCATTTGTGGTTTGGGAATGAAACGTTATGGGAAGTTATAATCTTGAAGTTCTTATTTTCTAGTTGTGCCATTTGATACCACTCTAAACACGGAGAGTGTGGGCCAAACTAACATGGCCCGACCCCCTCCGTCATTCTTTTTTGTGGTGTTCTTCGGAATAAAGTAAGACGATGAAGGAGACAAAGGCAACGGCGGTGCCACCTGCAGCCCCCGCATCCTGTGCCACCCCGCAACGCTTCATCCTCTCAACTGAATCAATCGTGTGCCCTCGCCACACCGCGCTACCCCAAGCTGCCGCTCACCCCACTGCGCTGCCTCGAACCACCACCTACCAGCCGTGCCACCCACCAAGCGAACCAGTCGCGCTGTCGCCGGCCTCCAGAGCCGCTCATGACCCTCGCGGAACTCCATCGGAACCGCCCCTATGCCCCAGCCGAACTAGCCTTTCCATGGCCCTTCAAGCTATCCCGGCCACGCTGACCTCACGGCACCCTTCCAGCCAAACCGTCCTCGCCGCATTCCTCCAAACCGTCCCAGCCACACTGGCCTCGCGGCAACCCCCAACCGAACTGGCCTCGTGGCACCCTCCTGACAAAACCGACCTCGCAGCGCCTCTCGGGCCGGGTCAAGCCGCCCCACGCCCCTCGAGCCAGGCTGACCCACCCCGCACCCCCCGGTCCAGGCCGAGCCGCCCACACGGTGGCCTCCAGGCCAAAACACCATCTTGTTGACCCGAAGCCGGTTCACACCCTCGCGGCCGATCCACGCCCTCACAGCCCATCGATGCCTACTGGGTTGGGCCCAGCAGGCCGAGCTGAACCCAATGGGTTGGTCTGCCCAATGGGTCGGGTCGACCTGAACCGGGTCAGCCCAGACTAGGTCGGGCCGGGTCATTCTTACCGGGTCGGACCAGACCCGATCCCACTACGACCCATTTACGCTCCTTCAGCCATATCATTGGCACTGGACGTCCATTTGAAGAACCATCAATGGAACTAGAAATCTTGGAGCATGACTATCCCTTTGTGTATACCCCACTGGAGTTTGGGGTATAGTTGAGATATGGTCAGGTTGGATCATGTATGAATCCAACAGGGCCCCCGGGACTAAAAGGCTAATAACTCATAAACCAAGCATCTGATTGACGTGTCATCTATTACGTTGAGACCCCTATGACATGGCAGAGCTTTGAGATAATTCTTCACATGACTTCATAACAGTTGGAGTATCGACTAGTAGCTCATGGAGAGGATTCTCCTGAAGATGATTGATCATAGTGCGAAGACCCAATAGCTGGATGAGACCTGACGACTGCTAACCGTTTTTACTTGGAGTGACTCTACTAGCCGAGTGGGGAGCGCATTGGTGTCGCGGAAGACCCACAATGGGGAGATCCTTGGTGTCATGGCAGACCCATGGTACTCGACAGGAGGAGTACCTTATCAGGATACGAGGGGGAGCGTGCTTGGTGACACGGCAGACCCACGATGGGGAGCGCCTCTGTGTGACGTGGTAGACCCATGGTACTTGACAGGAGGAGTACCTCAGCAGTCCAAGGTTAGTGGGAAGCATGCTTAGTGTCAAGACAGGCCCACTGTACTCAATAGAGTAGGAGTTCTCCAGTAGCCGAGGTTTGGATAATGTGACTGTGGATGTTACCTGATACTACCCCTAAAATAAAATCCTTGTTGAGCTAAGTCAGTTTTTCTGTGTTTTCCTCGTGATTGAGATGGATCACTTGATAACTTAGGTATATGTATGGGCATATACCTAATTAATGTTATCTGTTGATTTCATACTTTTTGGTTTATCCTTGTTGGATTTTGTGAGACCTTGAGGGTCTCGGTGTCCCTACTGAGTATCATTATACTCACCCATGCACGGGCTATGCCCTCACCTTGTTGTGTTGGTTGTAGACGATGGACAGCGCTGACTGAGGCTGAGAGTACCTGGACTGGACAGTACTTGGAGGTGGACCATACGGCGTCTCGGTACGTGGAGGAGACAGACAGACGCAGAGTGCTAAGAAGGTTATATGTACCTACCCTTCAGATAGGAATCCTAGAGGACGACCCAGTAGCTACTTTTTCTTTATTTTTATTCAGTTGTATTGTTTTTAGTTGTACTTGTACCTTTACTATTGGGCTTGTATTCTATCCCCTTTTTATTTCAGCACTCTTTTGGTTATACAGTTTACTCATGTTCGTATCTTGATGTCTGTGTTTATAGGATATAAAGGCAATGTCTTCCCAGTTTTAGGTAATTATGCCTTTGGTGCTAGTCACCAGCCCTTGGCCTATAGAATTTGGGCTTAGGGTAGTCATGGCACGGGCCCCAGGTGATGGGTCGTGACACATACCTAGTACTCCAGAACAAAATGGAGTCATAGAGAGGATGAATTGGATGTTAGTTGAGAAGGAAAGTTATAAGAGAATTTATATTGGAGGAGTCACTTCCTCACTTTTAGAGGTCATGTCACTCTAATTAATAGTATATTTTATCCATACTTATTCATGTTATTTCAGTTTTCAAGACCCATAAATCAATGATAAGGAACATTGAGAATACTTACACTAACTTCATCTAGGACTCTCACTATGAGGGCTCGCATGTTGGGCCAACTTTTCCATATTATCCAAACCTTTTGAAAGGAAAATTAATAAAATCATTAAATTTGTGTAGGAAAATTTGGTTTGGGAGGTGTTTTTAGGAAAATTCCCATAATAAAGCAATCTTAGGAATAAATATGTAAGCTCTCATATTAATTGGCTTGAGGGAACCACCAGTTCTCAACTGTTGTACAACCTGAAAGATTCCATTTTCATGATTTTTTGTAGTTCTTAATGGATTGTTGGAAGGGGTAACACTACCTTCTAGAATGAAAATTGTATGGGAACATCTCTCTTCTTCCCTAGGTTCACTGTCCTTTACTTTCACTTTAGACAATTCATCACCCATCCCTCTTTCCTAAATGCAATCCTCAATAAAGATCAGAAATACTTATATAATAGCATCTAGTTGTTTGAAGGTCTTGACACCTATTTCTTTACTCCCCCCCCCCCTCTGTAAACTTCAACATCTCTAAATACCACAAAATTATTCATGTTCAGAGGGGTTTTGAGGATATGGATGGTATTTTATAGTGAAATAATATTTTCTATAAATTTAACTTACTCATGTGGCATATTTAGAATTAGTCTTTAGCTATCGATTCTATTTTTCAAAGGAAAGGGATTAATCTCTCCCCCCCATGTGTATGTGTTGTGAGAATGTAAGTATTGAATCATTTTTACATTTTTTTCAATGAAATTGATTGATTGCACTATATATAGACAGCCCTAGGCGGTATCTTAGATGATAATTCCCGTTTTGAATTTATGGATCTCTTTATCCATTCATGATTCAGTATTCATGTGGGTGCATATTTAAATTTCTAAGGTTGGTGTATATTTGGTGTGGATGGTTTTTGGGTGATCTTGGATACTCATAATGTAACCTGGAACTGAGTATAATATCCAAATGAATTTTACCTCAAATCCAAATTAATGGCTTGGGTTTCATCACTAAACTTAGTCTGTAAGGATCCATTGCTACCTCAATCTTTAATAAATGTCATCTCTCATGCTTCCACAACTGGGTCTATGAATGACAGAATGAGTGTCATATTTTCTATGTACTATAATGAACTATGTTAAGGGATAAATCTCAACTCTAATGGATCCTATGTTCAAGTTATCATGAATAGTGGTGGTATTATCTAGGACTATCAGGGATCACTCATTATGGAATACTTGGATTTATATTGGGAAGGTAATTATATTCAAGTGGAAGCTCATGTAATGCTAACTAGAATCAATATTTTCATATGAAACAACATTAATCTCTATGTGGTTGAATCTGATTTGACATTATTGTTCAATTCTTTATTGGGACTCTCTCCCAGTCACTAGAGAATTTCCTACATCATTAGAGCATGTAGAAGTCTTTCTTGGAAGGAGGTAGAGATATTTCACTCTTGTCATGAGAGTAATATGGTATATTATATTCTAGCTTCCAAATGAGACCAAGTGGAGTTATTTATTACTAACATGAATTTTGGTTCTTTAGCACTAGAATGTATTGTCATTGTTCAAGGGGATTCCCTTGGGCTTCACCACTTCTATTCTTTGTGAACTCATTTCTTTTTTCCCTTACCCTTCTCCCCCTTTATATTTTTATAATAAAAATATTAAATTTTTAGTCATGATAATTCACATTGTCTTTACAAAGGATCTTTTGGTGAAAGCTATGAATTATAGTGCCTACTTGTCTAGTATGAGTCCTTCTTCTCTATTAGGGAAGGAATATTTTGAAGCATGTTGGTTAGGAAGAAAGATTAAAAAAATTTATATCAAAGTCTTTAGTCCACACTCCTACATCCACAATGATTCCAAGGAAAGGTAAAATCTAGAAGCTAATTCCAAATAGTGTTTCATTGTAGGGTTATAGCGATGAAGACTTTGGATTTTAGCTCAAGGATAATAGATTATATAAGGTTTTAAGAATTTGAAATGTTATATTCAATGAATATGTCTTCTAAAAAGATCATAAAATGTGTAAGTTATAGATGACATCAAATATTCATCACATGATGAGGTTTGATTGAATATAAATCTATAGGTTATGGATATTATAGAATATTTAGAGAGTTTTACAGTTCCTGAAACACTAGATTATCGAGAAGTAGTTATAGATGATAATAAAGTTTTTCTGGTGTTTCTAAGACTAAATGTATCAAAAATATCATGGAATATGGAAGCTAAGGGAAGTGATCCTGAAGTTGAAGTTCTAAAACTAGTGGTTTCTAAAGGAGATGATCCATAGAGTGAGATACATAGGTCAACCAGGATTTGGTTCCAAGTGTAGATATACAGTAATGATTTTCACTATTTGATTCTCATAGATGATGGAAAACCTAAAATCATGGAAGGATTAAAGTCTAAAATAATCAAGTCTATGTTAGTTATATATGAGGTATGATAAGTATTCCTTATAAATGTTTGAAACATGGGAGATAATGGATCGACCTTCCAGGAGAAAATTTCTTCAAAACAAATGGGTTTGTCAGATGAAGTAAGAAGAGAATGGTATAAGGCGGTACATGATGATCCATGTCATGAAGGCCTTTCAATAAATAAAAGGTATATATTTTTGAGATCTTTTCTCATGTTTTTAAATACATGACTATTTAAATAGTGATTTTTATGGTTACCATGAAAGGTTATATATGAAATAGTTAGAATTCAAAATAATATGTCTTCATGGAGATATAGATGAATAAATTTACATATAAAAATCATAAGGTTTTGTAGATAAAAGAAACAATAATATTTTTTACAAGATAAAGCAAGGAATTTATGGTTTGAAGAAAGAACCAAATTAGTGGAACCGGAAGTTCAATGCCTTTATGGAGGAATGAATTTTCATTTAGAAAAATTATGATAATTACTTTTACTAGAAGATATATGATGATGGAGGATTTTTCACATCTTATCTTGGCTCACTCTATAAACATTAACTGAACCAATTGGAGAAAAGACCTAAAGTGTGCCTCCCCATATACCAAAATCTACCGACTAAAAACGAGGTCATGGGGTCTATTCATTGGGAGAATATACCCTCATATCAGAGTAAGAAACCAACAAAAATAACCAAACATCATGCATATTTGTAAATAATTAGAGTGTAAAAGAAATAAATATAACAAGGATATAATAAGGAATGAAATTCAATAAATCCCTAATGGACATGTCATACATATAACACTAATTTACCAATGGGTCGATCACATATACAGAAGTAAATAAAAGAAATGGAAATAAAAGTACAAGGATCTACTACATACACAGAGCTGAACTAGATACCTGATCCCCACATTCAAATCTGAGCTATCATTCTCGATCAGCCCCAGGCCTCAACCCAACTTATGTCAGCAACCAAGTGAAAATCTTCTTGGGTACCCCAATGCAATGGATGCCCAAGCAGGGTGTGAGTAAAAAACATAGTATGGCACCACCAAAATGGTCTTGTACATATCAAATGGATCAATACTACAAAAAAATGGGCACAAGGGAAGCACTACCTTTTATCAGCACTAAGAAAAAAGCACTAATAAAGGTAAATCTTTATCAGTTCTAATTAAAATCGCTGATAAAGGTTCCTTTTATAAGCACTAAAATTTTAGTGCTAATAAAGGGCTTCTTTATCAGTGCTTTTTTAACACTGATAAAGGGCATATTTATGGGATCTTTTTTAGCACTGATAAAGGGAGCCCTTTATCATTGATAAAATTTTAGCGTCGATAAAGGGTACTCTTTATTAGGGATAAAAAAGTGATGATAAAAAATCCCTTTATCCACACTAAAATTTTAGAGGCCATAAAGGGATGCTTTACCAGTGATTTTGTAGCATTGATAAAGGAAGCCTTTATTAGCGCTAAAATTTTAGTGCTGATAAAGGGATTCTTTATGAGCACTTTTTTAGCACTAATAAAACCATAGTCCCATATTTTATAAAATCGGGTGCACAGTATCCTCTGTTTATTGCTCCCTCAAGCTCTCGTGGTACTGTACCCCTGCGACAACTCCCCCCCCCCCAATCTTCTCTTTTTCAGACCTCCGCCACTATCCCTACTCCACCACTAGCTCTACTCCTTATTCTCACCCTCAAACCCCTTCTATGAATCCTCCTCCCCACGAACCCTACTTTTTCTCCTCCCCGCTATACACTACTCCCCTAGAACCCTACTCCACCATTTCTCAACAGTTATCAGCTCCTCCCATGCACATCCCCCTCTGGCGGTTGTGCTTTCCACTCCCAACGTAGCGCAGATGGCTCCCTGACCACTCGATGCTTCTTCTCTCCCTCCATCGTGGTTGTGATCTACTCTAGGTATGTCTCCCACTTCTCCTATTAGGTTTATTTTTGGTAATTTCTCTCCCTGCTCTACATGTGTTCATCGTTTTAATTCTCATTTGGCCAATGATTCAATGAAAAATTGGTGAATGGTCATTTCACATTCTATAGTTGGAATCACGGATCACTTCATGTGAAGATTAGACATGGGCAGTGCTAGTCTTTTTTGGACACACTTTATACCCCTAGGGACAAATCATGTCCCTCCTTTGAGGATAGTTTTGAGCTCTATTTCCTTTTATTTCAGTTTTTTGTGAGATTTTTGAGCTTCTATGGACTAGTATTGGTGGATTGTGTTCCCTTGGTCCATTCCTATGAGGGCTTGATGCAGCTTCATGACCTCATCCAAGGATGTTGGTCCCTCTATATCTTCTTAATGATCAGGGTAGTGTTAGTGAGTTTCATTATTCTTTATTGATTTGTCTTAGTCCACTTATATGAGGGTTATTATGGAATTAGGTCTTGTTCATTAGAACTCATAACCCTCAGTGACTTGGAACATGTATCAATTCAAGGGACTCGGAGTGATCCTCATTTCATTCAGGTTGTCCCTATATTGGGTTTGTAGAATTAGAATCACCAACACTTACATGGGCATTGATCCCCTATATTGGAGTATGTTTCAAGTAGGATCTATTGTCCCCTAATAATCCTTAGGAATTAACCCCCCCCCCCTCTTTGTATAGAGATCTGATATTTCAAATGGTGTATTAGTCTGATGGATCGTGTATCTCAGATGAACCCTCTTAGTTGTCAATATACTTATTCTATAGTGAGTGGTATCAATTCACTTTTATGGGGGTTAGTATAGAATATGATCCTAAGCAATGGACCACAGGTCACTTAGTGACCTGGAGCTTGTATCCCACTGAGAGGCCTGAACCAAACCTTATTTCAAATGTTTTTTTCCTATGTTGGGTTTGTTGAATTGGCATGACCAACACTTATACAAGTGTCTATCCCCTATCTTGGGGGATTATTGTATTAGACTCTAGTATCCCCCCATCAAGCCTTGGGTGTTGACCCCCTATATTTATATCATGAGCTGATATTTCTGATGGGGTGTTAGTATAATAGAGTGTATATCTCGAGTGAACACTCTCAGTTTCCTATGTGATTCTTCTTGGCTAGATCGGATGAGTGTGACCTCTAGGATGAGTTTCGTCATTATAATTATATCTTTGGTAGCATTTCCTCTTAGAGGATTGTTACCTTGAAACCTTGAGTGGATCTACAACTAGAATTGGTTGAAACATTTTTTGACTCATAGTCTTTTATGAGTATATTTGGGATATCCTTGGTTATCATTATGTCTCATATCTTGTTTGGAATACCTGTGTTTAGTGACATGAATACTCTCGATGCTTTATATATGGTGTTTTTGGAGTGTCCTATTGGGTATTGAAATACTCATACCTACAAGGGATCTTCCCATACATGTCATGTCTTATACAGATGATGGAAAGTTTTATAGAGTCCTTGGTGGACTAGGATAAGGTAAAGATTAGTTTGGGATAAACATACTGAGGTTTATACCAATGGTGATTTAACATTTTCCCCCTCTTTCTATGTAGGTCATACATTATTTTCCATTTTTTAGTTGGATTGTATTTTAGCTCTTTTTATTAAATCCATTAATTTATGTTGTTCAATTCATAGACCAACCTCTAGTGGTTTGGGGGAATTCAACATGTAATACTAAGCTTTGGATTTCTATATTAGTATTCTATGATTATGCCTATGGTTTGAGTTCATATCATAATCTTATAATATAGTGATCTTCTGGGATGTAGGGTTAGCAGCACCCACCCACAGTAGGTGTGTGATGAAAGTCTCATCTCAGGAGGCACTTTCATTCATAGGTACCTCAAGGATAGCCCATTACTCCAAGGAATTTAATATGATTGTGATGGGTATAGAAATATCACATTGCATTTTCTTAACATTCATTCTACAGTTAGAGAGGCAGTCGACGAATAGCCTAGGCAGAGGAAGGAACTAGAGAAAGGAGTTTTGTACATCAATAAAGTGATGGAGGAGATCGGGGAGCAGCATGAGGTTGATGGAACTTTGGTTTAATTCTACTAATACTACCCCTAAGTAGACCACTCCTATATTAGGAAGTTAGTGGTTAGAATATTATATAGTTGTGGTCACTAGATACTTTTTACTAAGAGGCTCTAGAAGTTTTTAGAGGTACGATCTATGTTCATTATACTTTTCTTGTAGTGCTATTAGATTTAGGAACAAGAAACTATTTTTCCTAATTTTTTCAATTATTTTATATGTATTTGGTAGGTGTTGGTAGAGCCCCATGTTAGTGATGTTTGGTATGAATTTGTACTTTCAAGGAATATGAAAAATTCCCTCATCGAGTTGTGATCTTTAGAGGCGATCCAAAAACATGTGGGAAAGTTAGTGACTCCTAAAGTGGTTACTATATAGGTGTTGTAAATGGGGTCCTTTTAATTGTGTGTTTGAGGACCTTTTTATGTGCTAAGGTGTCATAGAAATTCCTATTTTTAGTGAACTAGTGTGAAATAAAAAGGGTGTGTTATAAGCAATAGGATATCATAGAGATTTCGAGTGCAGTTCTAGGTACAAGTTTGGTGAAGGTGAGGGAGAGTTATTGCATATTCTTTAGATGTTCATGATAGAATTTATGTTCACTAACCTTAATTTTATATTTATTATGTTAATTTGGGTAACAAAACTTATGATATTCCATAATAATTTTGGATAACCTAGGTTATGTAATCTAAATTAGCCGTTCAACCACTTTTGCCGATAATGACTTCTACACGTTCTAGTGCTTCTAACCTCGAGGCTGAACAAGTCTCTCAAGAAGTTGCCACTGCTATGTCTCACAATGCAGAGTAACAAAAAGTTTCTGAAACTGTTGTTGCTCCTATTGTTGAGGTTCAAAAACCATCAGTACATGTCATTGCTACCATTTCAAATAAACATATTGATGATGTTGATATTGATGAAATGGTCAGGGATGAAGGACCAACATCGCATAAAAAACAGGTGCCTCGTAGTTTGATGGTGTTAGACAAAGTTATTAAGACGAAAAGAAAATGCATCAAATTTGATGTCGGATGGAATACACAAGGCTAACATGTGAATCCCAACAAGGCTATTTTTAGTAGTTACATTGGAATTTTCACTCAGAAATGCATACCAATTAACATAGATTCATGGAACCATGTTGTGTCTGGGCTGAAGGCTATGATCTGGGAAGAAATTACAGTAACATTATGATATTATTTCCTTAATTTAATAGCAAATAAAATAATGAAATAGTGTCTTACTCTTCTCAATATCTTGCAGAGTACATTTATATTAGATGATTCACACAAGAATTATGTACTAAGGCTTGCAGGAAGGATTTATTAAGGTTTTCAAACTATTCTAACAAAATGTCACCTAAAAAATTCCAAAGGTAAAATAAACCTTCTCCCACCACTTATCTATGCTCACCTGATATCCCAAGAAGCATGGGATGCATTTATTGGCTGTCGTGGGGATGAGAAGTTTCAGGTACATTGTGGCTGATAATACATTGTTTGATGATATGTGTATTCATCACTTTGATTGTAAATATTTTTATTTATGAAATAGAAACTCAGTACTGAAAATAAGGAACGTGCATCAAAACCAACATAACCCTATCGTAAAGCAAGGATGGGGTATGCTTCAATAAAAAATAAAATGGTACATATTTTAAATTTATAGTAATATTGTTAGGTGCCAAGAAACAATATCATAATTATCTTTCTATATTTATATGTATATTTATGAGACTAAAGCCAAAGACACTTCCATCTCACATCATGTGCTATGGAAGGAGGCACGTGTGAACAAGGAAGGGAATCTAGTAGATGAAAACACACAAAAAGTGTGGGAAATATGTGTAAGTATGACACAATAAAAAGTTTTGTTTTAAATTGATATTACATAATAATAATTACTTACTTTCCTATATCTGATAGTCATAAGAACCAGCTACTCTTATAGCAGATGCATACCTATTATCGACGGCTTTGAAGCAGCCAGAACGATACAGTCATGTTAGAGGTATGGGGTTTGGGGTGACACCCAGAGTATATTTTGATAAAAAAAAACAAACAGATGATAGAGATGAAGAAATGAAATGAATGAGAGAAAGACTACCAACTCTTGAAGAATGATTTCAATAGAAGGGAGAGTTTCTAGAAACTTTTATAGGTGGGAAGCAAGGAGAAGACACAACTCAAGAACAACCAGCACGTAAAGATCCCCCCCCCTCCCCCCACCAACTTTGAGGTGAGCCATTCCCCTCAAAGAGCTATCTTAGCCATGGTAATCAATGTTCTAATAATTGTTCCCATGAAATGTGAATCAAAAAAACACTGATAATTTTCCTATAATGATGTTATATAGAGTTATAATGACTGTGATTTATATCTGTCAACACCCACTTATCACCTTGTAGCAAGGGCTATGGTGTTCAACATCCCGGAGGACAATCTGCATAATAGACCACTTCCAAAAGATCATCTGAAAGTGACGATTACTGTATCTCATGACCCAAATGCAGAGCTACCTATTCCAGTTGATGAAGATGATATTCATATGGTCAAAAAGGATATTGGGAAATTCATTGCATGGCCTTCACAACTTGTAAGAATAATTGTGGACAAAGAGGTATTTGTTTCCATTTTTTCAAGCTAAACCTTTAATAATTTATGAAAAAAGGTCTGAACCAATGAATGTTATTATAGACGAAGAAGGGGAAGGGGTGAAAAGAAATGTGGGCTCAAAATCATCTAAAGGATCAACCAACCAATCCCAAAGAGCTACTGAAAGCACAATAAAACCACATGTTCTCTATCCACATTTACTAGCATTGAAGACTCATGTGGATACGAAGCTAAAAAATGGTAGTAGTCATATAGTTGTTTTTGAAAAGAATATATACAGATATGAAATTCAAGATTTCATTTCTACTAAAAATGTAAATGAGATCCTTGAATACGGTTGTCTAGGAATCATAGTTGTAAATTTATATATGAGGTATGTTTTGATGAATTGATTTTCTAAAAGCTAATAAAATGTGCTAATTATGACTAAATGCATTTTATATTATTGGCAGGTGTATATATGAAAAACAGTTGAAGTGATTTTCCCATGAGCCAAAATTCAGACTCGTTAGTCCTCATACCACATCAACACAACTCAAAAAATTAGAGTCATCAAAAAAGGATGAAATAGTGAAAGACTTGCTGGAAACATTTGAAATCTAGATTACGGATGATTGACTCTTCCTAATACCAACCATGTAGGGGTAAAACTCTACGATTAAAGCATGTCAATTATATTTTCACTTATTTTATTACTTATTCATTTTTGTGTTTTTAGGAAACATTAGATTCTAATTGCGGTGAACTTGGATACTCCAAAGATTTATTTTCTAGATTAAATGCAAGGATATCCAACAAATTGACCACACATGATGGAGTTTGTGAATCTGTAAGACACTGCATCCTACGTTTTAGGTCTAAACATCAAGTTATATAATTTATATTATCTTTTACTGAGGATTATTTTATAATAGAGAGTTGTATAAATATTTTCTAAAAAAGGTATGAGGATAGGGTCTATGCATAAGGAGGCGAGAAAATACTATGTTTAGACCGGTATCAGGGTATATATAATAAAATTTCACCATCCAAACACATATCAAAACAAGTTACTTATTCTCCTAATGATAAAAGTTTTTGTAGTGTCCAAAAAAAACAAACGATAATGATTGTGGTTATAATGTTTGTAAATTTATGAGAGAGATTGTTTTCTATCAACAAACCATCATCCTGAAAGACATATTTTAAAAAACAACTACTATTTCATTTAAATTATTTATTAATTCTTTATTTATATATTTTGCAGTACTAATCTGACTGTCGAAAAGCCTCATATTCACAAGACGATATAGATTTGTTCATAAATGAGTGGGTCACATACCTAATGGAATATTGTATACAAATAGCATAAAGATCTGACTTGGAGATGTGTACAATTGGCGGCCATTTTTGAGAGGGGTTAAGAAGATCAAAAGATGAAAAAAAAAATTGTATGTAAATATTCATAGGAAAATTGTAATTATTATTAAATAAAACATCCTTTCTCTAATGATTCATTTGTCCATTTTAACATATCAAATGCACCAGCAACATGTAAGAATGATTAATCACTTTTCCTTGGGCTTTGGATAAGAAAAAATAGTAAAATCTTCAAAATACTTTCATATCTGACCAAACACATTTGTATTTTATTGATACTTTAGTAGAATGATCCATGGGTCATTTGTGACATGTATGAGTCAACCCCGCCTCAATCTGAGGCACGGTGTGGTCGGTATCACTCAAAGTGTCACTCTTTTGTTTAAAATGGACATAATTCTAAGTGAAAACAACAAATGACGTACGGGAAACTGAAAAAACACATTCTTATTGTGTTGATAATTTAGTAGAAAGATCCATGGGTCATGTGTGACATGTATGAGTCAAACCTGCCACAATATGAGTCACGGTGTGTCAGGTATCACTCAAAGTGTCTCTCTTTTGTTTAAAATTGAAGGAATTTTAAGTGAAAACAACAACTGATGTATGAAAGACCGACCAAACGCATTTGGATTGTGTTGATACTTTAGGAGAATGATACATGGGTTATGTGTGAAGTGTATGATTCAATATTTCCTCCATTTGAGTCACGGTGTTTCTGGTATCACTCAAAGTGTCACTCTTTTGTTTAAAATGGATATAATTTTAAGTGAAAACAACAACTGATGTACGGAGTACCAACGAAATGCATTTTAATTGTGTTGATACTTTTGGAGAATGATCCGTGGGTCATTTTTGATGTGCATGAGTCAACCCTACCTCAATCTGAGGCATGGTGTGGCCGGTATCACTCAAAGTGTTACTCTTTTGTTTCAAATGGATAGAATTTTAAGTGAAAACAACAACTGACGTATGAAAAACTGACCAAACACATTCATATTGTTTTTATACTTTAGTATAAATGTTCATGGGTCATTTTTGACATGTATAAATCAATATTTCCTCAATATAAAGCACAGTGTGGCTGGTATCACTCAAAGTGTCTCTATTTTGTTTAAAATGGACAGAATTTTAAGTGAAAATAACAACTAACATACGGAAAACTGACCAAACGCATTTGTATTGTGTTGATAATTTATAATCACGATTCATGGGTTATTTTTTGATGTTTAGGATTCAAACCCACCTCAATACAAGGCATGGTGTGGCCGGTATCACTCAAAGTGTCTCTCTTTTGTTTAAAATGGACAGAATTTTAAGTGAAAACAACAACTAACATAAGGAAAACCTACCAAATGCATTAGGATTGTGTTGATAATTTATTATAATGATACATGGATCATGTTTTATGTGTAAGATTAAACACCTCCTCAATATGAGGCATGATGTGGTCGGTATCACTCAAAGTGTCTCTCTTTTGTTTAAAATGGACATAATTTTAAGTTAAAACAACAACCAACGTACGTAAAACTGATAAAATACATTCATATTGTGTTGATACATTATGAGAACGATCCATGGGTCATCTTTGATGTTTATAAGTCAATCCCGCCTCAATCTGAGGCATGGTGTGGCCGATATCACTCAAAGTGTCACTCTTTTGTTTAAAATGGATAGAATTTTAAGTTAAAACAACAACTGACGTATGTAAAACTAATAAAACGCATTCAGATTGTGTTTATACTTTAGGATAAAGATCCATGGTTCATCTGTGATGTGTAAGATTCAACTTATCCTCAATTAGAGGCTCGGTGTGGCCAGTGTCACTCAAAGTGTCATTTTCTGTTTAAAATGGACAGAATTTTAAGTGAAAACAACAACTAATGTACAGAAAATTGACCAAACTAATTAGGATTGTGTTGATACTTTAGGAGAACTATCCATGGGTCATTTTGGATGTGTATGAGTCAACCCCACCTCAATATGAGGCACAGTGTTTCCGGTATCACTCAAAGTGTCTCTCTTTTGTTTAAAATGGACAGAATTTTCAGTGAAAACAACAACTGACGTACAGAAAACTGACCAAATGAATTCATATTGTGTTTATACTTTAGTATAACGATCCATGGGTATTATTTGACATGTAAAAGTCAATACCTCCTCAATCCAAGACACTTTGTAGCTGATATAACTCAAAGTGTCTCCCTTTTGTTTAAAATGGATAGAATTTTAAGTGAAAACAACAACTAACGTACAGAAAAATGAAAAAATTCAATTGGATTGTGTTGATATATTAGTAGAACTATACATGGGTCATTTTTTATGTGTATTAGTCAAACCCTCCTCAATCCGAGGCACGGTGTGCCCAGTATCACTCAAAATGTCTCTCTTTTGTTTAAAATGGATAGAATTTTAAGTGAAAACAATAAATGACATATGGAAAAACCAACCAAATGCATTAGGATTGTTTTGAAACTTTAGTAGAATAATTAATGGGTAATTTTTTATGTGTAAAAGTAAACCCCACCTCAATATGAGACACAGTGTCACCAATACCACTCAAAGTGTCTCTCTTTTGTTTAAAATTGACAGAATTTTAAATGAAAACAACAACTGACGTACGCAAAACCAAAAAAAACGCATTCAGATTGTGTTGATACTTTATGATAACAATACATGGGTAATTTTTGATGTGTACGAGTCAAACTGACTCAATATGAGGCACGGTGTGTTCGGTATCACTCCAAATGTCTCTCTTTTGCTTAAAATGGACAGAATTTTAAGTGAAAACAACAACTCACATACGGAAAACCAACCAAATGCATTCAGATTGTGTTGATACTTTAGTAGAATGGTCCATGGATATTTTTTTAATGTTTAAGAGTAAACTCTACATCATTATGAGTCACAGTGTGGCCGTTATCACTCAAAGTGTCACTCTTTTGTTTAAAATGGACAGAATTTTAAGTGAAACCAACAAATGACGTATGGAAAATTGACCAAATGCATTCAGATTGTGTTGATACTTTAGGAGAACAATCCATAGATCATTATTTATGTGTAATAGTCAATACTGTCTCAATCCAAGGCATGTTGTGGCCAGTACCACTCAAATTGTCTCTCTTTTGTTTAAAATGTACAGAATTTTAAGTGAAAACAACAATTGACGTACGGAAAACTGACCAAACGCATTCGAATTATGTTGATAATTTAGGAGAACAATACATGGGTAATTTTTGATGTTTATGAGTCAACCTTTCCTCAATATGAGGCATGGTGTGGCCAGTATCACTCAAAGTGTCTCTCTTTTGCTTAAAATGGACAGAATTTTAAATGAAAACAACAACTGACGTACGGAAAACTGAGAAAACGCATTCATATTGTTTTGATACTTTATTAGAACTATCCATAGGTCATTTTTGATGTGTATGAGTCAACCATGAGTCAATATGAGGCATGTTGTGGACGGTATCACTCAAAGTGTCTCTCTTTTGTTTAAAATGGACAGAATTTTAAGTGCAAACAACAACTGACATACGGAAAACCAACCAAACACATTCGGATTGTGTTGATACATTAGGAGAACAATACATAGGTAATTTTTGACGTCTATGAATAAACTATTCCTCTGTATGAGGCACCTTGTGGCTGGTATCACTCAAAGTGTCTCTCTTTTGTTTAAAATGGACCGAATTTTAAGTTAAAACAACAACTGACTACCACCTTCCTACCACACACACCAAAAAGAGTTCATTTTTTCCTACAGAAACACAAACTATTGAAATAAAAATTATTCAAAAACCATTTTAAAAATACCAATGATCTTAAAATCCATGAAATTCATTCCATTAAAACCATTAATGCCCCCCACCCCCTCGACACCACCCCACCCCCTGGACACCCCCAGGGATAGACACCCCCCCCACCCCACCACCCTGGATAGCCCCCCACCTCCTAGACACCCCCAACCCCCTGGACGGCCACCTCAACCCCTGGACAGCCCCCCACCCCTCCTAGACACCACCCCCACCACCTGGACATCCCCACCCCCCTGGACACCCCCACCCCCATGGAGAGCCACCCCCACCCCTGGACACCACCCCACCCCCTGCAAACCCCCCACCCCCTAAACACTCCCCCCATACCTTGAAATCCCCCCAACCCCCTAGACACCCCCATGGACACCCCCCCCCCCCCTCCCTGGACACCCCACTGGACACCCCCAACCCCCTGGACGGCCCCCCACCCCCTGGATGCCCCCCAACCCCTCCTAGACACCACCCCACCACCAGGACACCCCCCACTCCCATGGAAAACCACCCCCACCCCCCGGACACCACCCCACCCCCCTTGGACCGCCCCTCAACCTCCTTCCCCCCACCCCCACCCCCACCCCGGACACCACCCCAACCCCTAGACATCCCCCCCCCCACCCCCTGGACACCACCCCACCCCCTAGACACCCCCCCACCCCCTGGACACCCCCCCCACCCCCTGGACACCCCTCAGCCCCTTGGACACCCCCACCCACTGGACCCCCACCCCCCACCCCCCGCACCCCCCTGGACACCCCCCCTGGACACCCCCAACCCCTAGACACCCACCCCCCCCCCCCAAACACCCCCACCCAACCCCCTAGATGGCCCCGTCACCCCTCCTAGACACTTCCCCACCACCTAGACACCCCCACCCCTACCCCGGACACCACCCCAACCCCTATACACTCCCCCCTGGACACCACCACACCCCCTAGACACCCCTCCACCCCCTTGACACCCCCACCCCCTGAACACCCCCACCCCATAGACCCCCCCCCCCCCCACCCCCCTAGTGATCCCCCACCCCCTAGAAATCCCCTTCCCCCCAACCCCCTAGACACCCCCCCCCCCCGGACACCCCCCCCCCCCCGGACACCCCCCCCCCCCCGAACACCCCCACCCCCACCCCCTGGATGGCCCCTCACCCCTCCTAGACACCACCCCACCACCTGGACACCCCCCCTAGGACACCCCCACCCCCATGGACAGCCACCCCCACCCCCCTGGACACCACCCCACCCCCCTGGACACCACCCCACCCCCTTGGATAGCCCCACAACCTCCTAGACCCCCCCCTAGAGACCACCCCACCCCCTGGACACCCCCCACCCCCTGGACACCCCTACCCCCTGGAAAGCCCCCCTCCAACCCCCTGGTCACCACACCGCCCCCCTGGACACCACCAAGGACAGCCCCCCCCCCACTACCTTGGACAACCCCCCCCCCCCCCCCCACCACCACCACCTTGGACACCCCCCCCCCGGACACCCCCATCCCCTCAGACACCCCCACCCCCTGGACACCCCCTACCCCTCTTGGACAGCCACCCCAAACCCCTGAACAACCCCACAACCCCCTGAATTCTGAATTTCATTCTTTATGTAATTAATTAAATTATGAATTATGTGTTAATGGTGTATGGGTATACTTTTTGTATGTGTATTCTTGCTGTAATTACATTTTGAATTACGTGTTAATTTTTTATGGGTAAACTTGTTGATATGCTGATTTTTTGCAGGTCTTTTTTGGGTGTTCTACTATAGAATTTTATGTTATAATAGGCAGGGCATTTATCCACACTTTTTTAGTGCTGATAAATGATCCCTTTATCAGTGATTATTTAGCTCTGATAAAGAAGCCTTTTTAGTACCTTTTTAGCACTGATAAAGGCTCCCTTTATGAGGGAGTTTTTAGTACTGATAAAGGATCCCTTTATCAGTGCTTTTTTAGTGCTGATAAAGGGGACCCCCTTGCCTTTATCAGTTATGAGCTTTACAGTTCTTTTGTAGTGCTGTTAAATCCTATTTTGAGCGCTGATAAAAACCATTTTTTGTAGTAGTGATCCCCTATATGATAGCATCAGAAAGCCAAAAGGATCTTCTAATGACCAGTCTCATCATTTCACAATATCCCATGCCCCACCTTAGTATAATCCTTATCATCGCACCTATCGAAATAATTTCTCGATCACTATTTACGATGCCCCATCAATGTCTGTACATAATGATGGGCATGGATAGAAAACCACTCATTCTCAAGAACCAAGTTACTACATTAAAAGATTACTCGTTCCCACTTCTCGAGAACTTCTTTTGATGGAAAATGTCAGATTTCAACTCATAATGAGGTTCATCGATCTCAAACATCCAATATTTCACTCCCTGTCACATGGATAACATTATACTGATCCTGAAGTGCAACTCCCATGGAGTCACTTTAGTCAAACCAAGAAATACATTTAGATAGATCAGCGTATAGTTGACACTCTCTTAGTATACTCATGAGGATGTCAAGATATTGGTCATGATCATCTCTAGACAAGGAGTACACTAATATTCCCTTGATTGGTGTGTACTGATCTCTATAAGCCACGCTCACATCAAACCAATCTATAATTACCTTTAACCCACCCTTGACACCATACCTCCTGATAATGTGTGTCCAAGTCCAACCACCAGTCATCCTCCTCCTGACAGTTGATTTTATTGTTGATGTCACCTCTACCATGGAGGGACATTCCTCATTTTATCACAGCTCCTGGGAAACCATGCATGTATAATTTCTTTAAGGTCGTCAGTCCTTAGCTTGTATACGGTCGCTCACTAATTTATGATTTAAATAGTACCACATGAAACATATGTGTACCATTATCACCAAGATCACACTCTTGCGAGTTATCCATCATAAGGAAAAGTTGACCATGCTAGATGGAATGTTAATCTTATTAATCCATATTTCCCTTAGAACTCATCTTAAAAATTGAGCACCTTACACGTGCCATGATTTTTTCCATGACCTCCCATTACACAGTCATTTACCAAAATTAAATCATCAACCACAAAACCACTATTTAATAGGTCCAATCACTCAAACAGTCTTACCCCATTGAATCCAGTCTTGATACTTAAGTACGCTAGGTGCTTATCAAAAATCCACATGCATTATCATTTCTATATTGGAAAACATGATCACCTATTGTGCATCAGTCTCAAAACAAGAGTATAATCAATTTCACCACCTCAAAAGGCATTCAAAAACCCTAATCATCCCCTTTAACATGTTTCCCTCGATCAAACCGACCACTGAATCACAAGGCCTCTAGGTCTCCCACCTAGCCCTATCGATCAAATATCAAGATGGGTCACTAGGCCCTACCACCTAGCCCATAGGTTAAACCTCTCACTAAGGTTACATCTCACGAAGCATCATCCACACACCCATCTCAACATAGGAAATCAGACATGTGAACTCTCTCTAAAATAGGTAAGGATAACATCAACCTACAAGGGTTAAAACCTGTCAACATGGGTTCAATTATATAGGTTTTCAATTAAAGGTTATAAATTAAAACACCCTTTAAGTTGTAATTGGAAGATAAATTAATTACAACCCATTGATAATTATTTTCTTTAAGGAAAATATTCTAACAACATCACTATCCAAGTATCATCCCACTAGGCCTTGATCCTCTATGAGCATTCTCATAAAGAACTTCTCTCTGGAGGGTCAAGATATGAACGTAGAAAAGATGATGAAATGATCCTCATAGGCCATCCGTATAAGGTAATACCCCCTCAAGGTTTCAATACATTAAAAATGTTTAGGTATCTATTGGAATCACACTATAGAATTTGATTAGATAACCATAAATGATGGTCAGATAGGTAAAATATCATAGCAAGATAAATGAGAAAACTCCAAATATATTGTTATGAATATTTAGTTAACCACAACTAAAAAGAATAAACACACAAAGGGTATATTATAAGGGCATAAACTACCAAATATGACCTACGAGGGTCAAGGATGGATTTCCAAATGGTGAGATCATGTTGCATGCGCCTAGTTTTCAAATTTCATAGCCCTTACGAGTGGCGCCTCGCTAGAAAAGAATGTTTAAGTGGATCATCCCTCCACTATACCTTATCTCATTGGTGGGGCCTCTTTGAGAAACCAGGATCTGATGACAATAGTGGTTTTGGTGGGTGGCATTGATGGTTCTTGCTTCTTCAAGGACATTCTTTCTAGGCATGCTCCTCAACCCATTCTTCGACCTCCTTACATCCAAGGAATTGACATTGCTCCTACATTTTTAGTGAGGGTGTATGGTTTTCCCTTTATGGATCTCTCTCCCATGGAGCTAGGCAAAGAGGAATATTTTCATCATTGGACTCTTGTGGAAAAGTTCAGGTGAGAGCGCCCTCTGATGTCTTATTTTCAAGATTTTGTTGGATCTTGGGGACTTTCTCTTCTAGCGGAGGTGTTATAAATTTACAGGTATGCCTTTGGAATTCATTATTCTTCCATGGAGGACTTCATTCGTTCCTAGTCTTGAGAATCTTGGAAATGTGGAAAATGGAGGTTTTCTCTCTTAGTGCTCGTTTGGCAGGGGAGAAACGGACGGAAAAGAGAAGATATCTAAAGACAGAAATCCATATCTGTCGTTTGGATGTCCAATGTTGAAGGAGAGAAACACGAGGGGTCGGGAAGGGAGAGAAACCAATTTCTCTCCTACAGGCGATTTCAGTGGGTTTCAAATCATCCCAAAATTGGGACGATTCAGAGAGAAATAGTCGATCCCATTCAATTATTTTATATATTTCCCATATTGCCCTTAAATATCTGTATAAAAGATAAATGTTTTTCTTATTCATGGCTATATTATTTTACTGAATAAATATATATATAAATGAACATATTTTTCATTATTAATAATTACAACAAACAATATTTTCATGGGTATCTAAATATTTTGTTCGATGTAATTTATAAATAATGATTTTTTTAAGTTCAACATATTTTATAAATAATAATAACAATCAAATATAAATAATTTTGATAATGTGTATATAAATAATTTTTATTATAACTAATTATGCGTATATAAATAATCATAAATAATTTATAAATAATTCTGATTATAGAAAATTTTGAATATAAATAATTATGATTATCTTGAATTAATAGTTTATATAAATAATTTATAACTAATTTTGAATTAATAAATATTTTGAATTAATAATTTTGAATTAATAACTATTTTTAATTAGTAATTATTTTTAATTAATAATTATTTTTGAATTAATAATTTTTTAATTAATAATTTTTTAATTAATAATTTTGATTGTATAATTTTGATTACCTTGAATTAATAATTTTGAATTAATAAATTATATAAATAATTTTCATTATATTTAGTTAATTTTTTAAAATTTTATAATTTGTATCAATATATGGTGGTAGGTGTGGTGTCCGTGTGGATCTAATCGATATTGGTTTTTTATATTGAGTAAGTATGCCCTTTAATCCCATGTGTATGTGTTATTTTTAAACGAAGGTTATTTGTTTCATTTGTACCAAAAAAGTTTCTTTTCTTTTCTTTTAAAAATCGTCACCAAACATGATGGAGAGAAATCCAAATCATTTCTTTTCTTTTATTAAGTTATGGATCCAAACACAAGGAGAGAAATCACAATAATTTCTTTTCTTTTCTTTTCTTTTATTTTATTTTATAAACTATCAAATCATTTATTTTCTTTTACTAAAATATAACCAAACATAGTGTTAAGGTGGTCTTCTGATGTCTTGTTGGGTAGGGACTCAAGCTCGGCGGTAGTGTGGGAGAGACTTTCGGATCTCCCTGTCCCTTTCTTCAATCCTTCTATTATTCAAAGGGTTGGGGACTCTCTGGGTGGTTTTCTTTGCATGGATAAGGAAATTTGAATCTTTCAGGTAGCCTCATTGACATGTATCCATGTGGAATTTGATCTCTCATCTCCTATACCCTCTCGTGTCCTCATTCGAGTAGGTGTAGGTTTCTCTTGGTGGAAATGCATATAGTTCCAGTCTCCACCTTGGTTTTTGAGTTTTTTCAGCTTCAGGAGAATTCAGTCTAGGTTTGCAAGTTCCAAGCTACTTCTAAGGGAAATAACCCCCTTGATGATGGGTTTCATGATTCTTCTACATCTGAGGCAGATCTGTGCACTTCCACTCATTCAATTCCCGCTGCTCCAATCGATTTTCTACCTGCTTCTCATGAGGGGGCTTCATGCTTCATGATGGGTGTTATTTATTTTCAGGAGCCTATTATTGTGATATATCCATTGAAAAGGGACCCTCCTTATCATTCTCCATGTACAGTTGGTTTTAGAGGTCAGGTCTCCATCTCTCATGTTAGCTTGGATTCGAAGGAGACTTCTCATGCAGTTGAGCCAGCTTATCAGCCTATTGATCAACCTTTACTGTCTAAGTCGTTGCTTCTGGAAGGAGGTAGTCATGATTCTGATAGGAATAACTCACGAGATGGTTTTATTAAAGGTGATTCTTCTTCTTTGTTGCTTCTGCTGAGCTCCCCAAATCATTTTTCTGTTCAATCTCCCTACATAAGAGAATAGGATGAATTGTCCCCTATAGTTACAGGAGTCCAAGATCAGTGTCAGTATTCTCCTCATACTACAGTATGGGTGACTCTCTCGAAGTCTAGAGAAGCAGTTAGCTTTGTCAATGCAGGATCTCTCTCTTTTAAGTCATAGGTCCATAGGGCCAATTCCCATTTTTTCAATGATCAGCATCATATGATGGAATTTTAGAGGCTTAGGGGCCTGGGGAAAACATGTCTTTATCTCTTCTAAAGTTATAAAACATCAGGTGTATATTATTTATATCTTCAAGCACAATAAGAAAGAGGATCGGATCAGGTGTTTCATGAGAAAACTTGTTTTTTTGTTCTCGATGCATGGGCATCCCAATAATAGTCATGTATGGATATTTTGGAAAACAAATGTCTTAGTTGAAATGATGGAGGTCTAAAATCAACATGTTACTAATTAGGTGGATTCTGTATAAGGATCTTTCATGTTATCCTTTGTGTATGCAAAGTGTAATGTATAGCAGAGGTCGACGTTGTGGCATCAACTGTCAAATTTCTAACCAGGGAATCTGCCCTGGTTTGTAGGCAGGGACTTTAATGCCATAACAGATTCATCAGGAAAGAAGGGGTAACAGAATTCTCTTCAACCTCGACTCATGATTTCAAAGAGTTTTTGCCTAAGAATGGTTAGATGGACATGGGATTCTTGGGAGAACAGTTCACCTATTTCCATAAAAAGAAAGGAAGTGATCGTATTTGGAGAAGGCTGGACCAGTGTCTATGTAACTTGAAAGGGGTCAACTCATATCCCTAGGATGAAGTGACTTATCTCCCTCAAGTTATTTTTAACCACAACCCTCTCCTGATCCAACTCAAAAAGTAGGATATGAGTTCAACCCACTTTTGATTCTCTAGGAGTTGGCTTCGAACTGAGGGTTTTCTTCAGTTGGTGAAACATCCATGGGATCAAACTACTAGGGGTAACTGTTGGTCTATACTCACCGACAGACTAAAGAGACTAAGGGATCTTTTTGGGGATTGGAACAACAACAAACCCAATAGTGATGATTTAATGGAAGAATTGAAAAATGACATCAACAGGATTGAAGCGAGGCTACAGGAAAGATGGTATGATGATGTTTTTCCAGTTATGGTGGATAAAAAAAATTACAAAGATGTTGATAGAGATAGAAATAATGTCAAGGGAGAAATCAATAGCTCTTTAGCTCAATGATGGGGATAGAAATACATGATTCTTTCATTCTTTTATGTAGGAGAAGGAGTTTGTCATATTTATTAATATCAATATCGATGATGGTACCTTTAAGGGTGACCTAGAGGTGGCTGGGAAGCTAGTGTAGAAGAATTTTGAATACCTTTTTGTAGGCCCTCTTCAGGGTGACTCCAAGTGTTGGAAGGATGGTAAAGATGTTAATTTCTAGAATTCCATATCTAGAAAGGACAATGTCACTAATCATCATGATATAGAGCCATTCCGGACGAAAAGGAAATCAATGAGGTTTTCCATACTTTTAAACCTAAAAGTACTCTAGGCCCCAATGGATTCCCATGCATGTTTTACATGTTTGCATGGGATGTCATTAAAATTAAAGTCATTGAAGCTATCCGGGATTTCTTTCGGGGAGGAGCCATCAGTGAAGCAACCATCCTCATGGAACTAGTTCAGACTGATCTTCTTATGTAATTTATCTTATAAAATTATTACCACCATACTTAACAAAAGGATCAATATGGTGGTTCCTCGGATCATTCTATAGAGCAACACGGTTTCCTGAAGGGGTGGAACATTAAGGGGGAAATTGGGATTGCAATAGAGATGTCTAGGGACATCAACAGGAAGAGAATCAGCTCCAACATTGTGATCAATGTGGAAATGGACAAGGCATACAACCACATGGAATGGGGTTTTATTCTCAAGGCAATGGAGAAGTTTAGTTTCAACACCTTGTCCTACGATCTTATCTTCAGGTGATTTGCTTCTCCATGGCTCTCAGTGTCACTTATGGGGAGATTTTTCGTGGTGTTCAATTCAGTCTGAGGCCTAATATTGGGAGATTCTATCTCACTGATTCTGTTCATTATTTCTCAAGATAACCTCTCAAGAACTCTTCATTATGAATTGGAAAGTAGAGGTATCCAACCTTTTAGAAACAAAAATGTTCAGTGAGGGTTTCTGATTTGATGTACGTGGATTATATTGTTTTCTTTATTAAAAGTAGGGAAAGAAAATTGGAGAGGTTTAGTAATATGATGGAGATATACAGATTCTTTAGTGGGAAATAGATCAATTATTAGAAGAGTAGTGTGTACCTTCCCAAATCCCGCTCGATCCATAGAGGTAAGATCATTCAAGACAAACTGGGCATCCAAAAGATAGGTTTCTCGATAGAATATTTAGGTGCACCAATCACAGATGGGAAGATCAAAAAATCTCTTTTTTACAAGTAGGTGAGTAGGTTAATATCATGTATTTTTTACTGGAAAAAAAATTCATCACGATTGGTGGCAAGATCACACTAACGAACAACATTTTAACTTCAATGCCCATGAACATTTTTTCCGTTATTAGGACCCCGAAGAATAATATTGATAGGGTGGATGATATTATTAATTCATTCATCTAGGACTATAAAAGTGAGGGGAAGTTCCATTGGGATGCATGGAATCATTTAGAGAAACCTCCTACAGAGGGGGGATTAATGTGAAGAATGTATCTACCACCATGGAAGCTCTCCAAGTGAGATTGGAATGGGATATCATTGAAGGAAAATCCTTGTGGTCTAAGTTTATGAGTAGTAGATATAGGAATGAATGGAGATATTGGGATGAGTGTTCGAACAAGTTATTGAGCCTGGCTAGAAACATCAGAAATCACCTTGGATGGTTGGATAATAAAACTCAGTGGGTTGTAGGGCGCAGTAATATTAGGTTCTGGAAAGACAACTGGGTTGGCCAAATTTTATTCTTTCTGAGTTGTTAGGTTCTATAAATAATATTAAAGCAGATGAGTATGAATCCGAGGTTTATTTTGTCCATGCTCAATGAGGGAAATAAATCACTACACGAGGGAATTAATTTTGTGGATGATCCAGATAGATGTGTTTTCACATAGTCAACATCAGGTGTTTGTAAATCTTAGGACCTCCTTAGATCCATGCGGCCCTCTCAATAGACAGACATGTGGATGATCAAACTTTGGTGAAAAACCATTCCATCAAAGATGAACATTTGTGTATGGTGTTAATGCAAAAATTCTATTCCTATCGATGAAAATTTAAAAAATAAAGGCATTAACCTGGTGTCAAAGTGCACTTACTATGACAACCCAAATTCAGAATCTGTCTGAAAACACTATTAAAGGGCATGGAATGGTGTTTGCCTCTGTTTACTGGGTGATCTGTAAAATGAGAAATAAAATTCATGAAGGTAATCATCGCCCCCTCCAGCATCTCAAGGTTCGGTTCTTCTCTATGGTGGCTGAGCTCGAACATTTAATACACGGTAGTGAAGATGGAAATAGCCAGGATAATTTCATCGACCGATGCATTAGCACTGGTAGCACTACCCAGCTTGGGAGGCGAATTAAGTGGATCCCTCTACTATCTTGTTTCAAACTTAATGTGGATGGGTCCTGCATTCAAGGCGTAATGAGAGGAGGTGTCCTAGTTCTCGATTCTAGGGGGTTTGTGGTCATTGGATTCAGTGCCTTTTATGGACCAGGTAACTCTATTGGGGTGGAGACCATATCCCTTCTCAATGAGATTCCCTTATGAAATTTTTTCAACATAAACATCGTGATTATGGAGTCTGATTTGAAACTACTGGTGGGTTTCATTAGATAGAATGATAACATCCCATGGTATCTAACCTATCTCATTAGGAAGTGAAAGTATATCATGAGTAATGAATTAGAGGTCTCACACACCCTCAGGGAGGGCAATTTCGCAGTGGACAACCTGGCTAGCAAAGCAATCCCTTGGAACAATTTTATTATTTATCGTAATACAGGTGCCCTTCTCCATGATTGTAATATTATTGTCTATATGGTGATGCTCTAGGGCTTCACCATTATAGGCCACCCTAACTCCCTATTACACTTTTTTTCAGAATAAATAGTTATTTTTGATTGAGTGACCTACAAGGGTTAGTAGTATACACACAGTATCATATCAATTATATGT
Source organism: Viscum album (assembly GCA_963277665.1). Lineage (NCBI taxonomy): Eukaryota > Viridiplantae > Streptophyta > Magnoliopsida > Santalales > Viscaceae > Viscum > Viscum album. The sequence goes on along the minus strand of OY728146.1, from coordinate 192,803,486 downwards.
GTCATACAACACTCATATGGTTCGATTAAGTAGAATTTCATTCTATGTTATGCGGAAAAACAGGGTATCGGTTGTTACTAACACTTTAAATAATTGAACCTATGAAACATCACCCCATGAGGGATCCATCACTGGGCACCATGTACCCTATCGGCCCACTAGGGTCACTACACCTCTTGTGCATGAGGAGCGAGTCATCAGCCTCACTATCAAACGTCTCACCATAGATCCACATGACCTGCCATCAGAAGGAAATATGTATATATGTCAGTCTGACTAAGTAGAATTACACCAAGAACCTATATTGGAAAACACCATTTAGGTTATTGTTAATGATTTAAATATTTTACCTCACCATCAATAGTAAAATCACACACTATCAAGCTTATAACATATGGACCCTACGTGCCAAATATGATGCATGAGATGGCACTTTCCTCTGTTGTCCAAGAGTCAAAATCAGTCACCGGCCACTCACTAATGATATGAGATCCATAAATCTATAATAAATCATAATATCCACAAAACATGTGCATTTTTTAAAGAAAAAATCATATGAAATGTTAACATTGTATATTAGAACAACAATCCCATATCCTTGGTAACCTGGACTTCTTACTGGAACAAGTATTCTCGATGCGCTAGTCTGATATCCATCACAAATTCTAACACATTTTTAATACTCTTTTCAACCATATACTAAATAGTAATACAATACGAAATAACAGCTCAGATACTAATTTGTCATATCCCAGCCAGGATCACTCTATAAACAATAGTTGAACTAGTCGGTAACAAGGCACCAAGTGCGACTCCCTATACGGAAGAGGATTCTAACTAGTAGCGAGGACCTAGGGTGTGTCTTTAGGGAGACAATGCCCTCATATCAGAGTAAGAAACCAGTAAAATTAAACAAAACATCATGTATTTTTGTAAATAATCAGAGTGTAGAAGCATTAAATATAAAAAGGCTATAATAAGGAATGAAATGTAGTAAAGGCCCAAATATCTATGTCATACATACAACATTGATCATCTACTAGGTCGATCACATATACATGAGTGAATAAAAGAAACAAAACTAAAATTATAAGGCTCTAATGTATACACTGAGTCGAACCACATACCCGATATCCACATATAGATCTAAGATATCCTGTTCGATCAACCCTAAGCATCAGCCCAACCTGTGGCTATAACCAAATGAATGTCTGTTCGAGTACCCAGGTGTAATGGCGGCCCAAGAAGGGTGTGAGTACAAAAATCTATAAGGATCCACCAACATGGTCCCATATATAGCGAGTAGATTCATTGTATGTATATGTGAGATACTCATCATGATAATAATAAAAATAATAAATAACTACTAAAAATAAACTAAAAGACAATGTCATGCAAGGCATGATCAAGCATTGTGCTTTGTTTAGCCAAGACACAACTGGAAATAAAGAATAAAATAAATCCACAGTCGATCCTTGGGTCTTGGAACCTGGTTTAATGGGAATCCTACGATTAAGTCATTAAGGTGGATATCATACCACTCAAGCCATGTATAATCAAGTTGATCCTTGGTTCTGTAATCTCGATCGACAATACCTGCTTCAAACAATCCTAGAAATGTCTCTGAGTAATCTATGTCACCATAGTTGGATACATGTCTTATCCCTAGGATCACTCATACTCACCTCCCATAATATAATGAAGGATTTCATGTTGTAATTAGACATCCTATAAATCCAGTCTGATGTTTGAGTCCTAGGTCCCAATTCGTAGGCAATCACGACATTTCAACTCGGATAATCCAGAAGGGGGATGAGCCTTAGGAAATTTATAAGTAAATCTCTCCTAAAATGAGGTAATAACTTGGATTATATTCAATAAATAGATCAAAAGACCACTCTCATACAAGTCCAATGAGTATGGTAATGGTGCATCCACCCGATCCTAGGGAGCATCCTAGGCATTGTTTGAGGAGATCATTATCAATATTTGATAGTATCTCAAGAGGGTTTCCAAAGTGTACTCAGCAACCAACTTATGTAAATCCTGAAGGGATGAATGTTAGTGATAATGGGACTTCTTGTAATGGAATTAATCAATCGTTTAAGGTCCATAGGCTAAATCTCAAGAATTACCTCTAGGCATCCTGATAAGGTAACCGTCAAACATATAGGCTCAAAATTCAGATCCTAGGAAGTACCTCTGGGAATCCCTATAATACACAAGCCATTTGGGATTACATGTTCGGTAATGGTTTAAGGGTGTAATTTTGGCCCGGCGGCCCGAAAGCCCGACATGCCCAGCCTGGATACCTGAGCGGCCCGGCCCGGCAAAGCCCGCGTCGGGCCAGGCTGGGCTCAGGCCGTAGGTTCATCGGGTCGGGCCTAGCCCTATCCAAGAAGGACCATGGGCTGGGCCGAGCTGGCCCGGAAAAGCCCAGCCCACTGGCCCGTGCGAAGCCCAGCTGCTGTAAAAAAATTTAACGGGAAACTGCTGGTAGGGAGATTCAATCCCCCTACCTCAAGCTTCCAAGGATGTGTCTAGACCAACTGGTCCTAGCGGTGCGCCTGTTATATTATCACCAGAATCGATATATATGTATATATATATATATCATTATATATTAACAAAAAATAATATATAATATATAATATATATATATATTATATATTTAATAGTGTGCATATATATACACATATAATTATAATGTGTGTGTGTGTACAATGATATATAATTATATATATATATATATATAATAATGTATATATAAACAAAGCCATTAATAATATATATCAATTGAGTGTGGCTTTTAAAAATCCATTAATAATATATATATGTATATATAAATGATTTAATATAATATATATGTAAACAAAGCTATTAATATATATATATCAATGATTTAATATTATATATACGTATAATAACATGTTTTATATTAATAAAAAAATAACACACTCACCTAATGATGTTCGTGTGCACGTCCCACAACCTCATTAATTTTTTAAGTATGTTGCAATTTTCATATATTATATATTCTATACATTTATAAATATATTTAGAAAAAAAATAACTCACCCACTACAGTGCACCCCCAACCCCTAATTATTATTTTTACAATTTTCTCATATTACACACACATATATATATATCAATCATTTAGAATTATATATATATAATAACTTATTATATATTAAAAAAATAACACACTCACCCAATGATGTTCGCGCACACCCCCAACCTCATTAATTTTTTTTAAATATGATAAAACTTTCATATTATATATATATAAACAAATCCATTAATAATATATATATCAATGATATGATAATATATATATATATATAAATCTATTAATAATATATATATATATAAAGCTATTAATAATATATATCAATTAAGTGTGGCTTTTAAAAATCCATTAATAATATATATATGTGTGTGTGTGTGTGTGTCAATGATTTAATATTATATATATAATAACATATTTTATATTAACAAAAAAATAACACACTCACCTAATGATGTCCGTGTACGTTCTCCAACCTCATTAATTTTTTTAAATATATTGAAACTTCATATATTATATATAAATCTATTTTGAAAAAAATAACCCACCCACTACGGTGCACCCCCCAACACCTAATTATTTTTTTACAATATTCTCATATTATATATATATAAAATAACTTTTTATATATTAAAAAAAATAACTACTCACCCAATGATTTTCGTACACCCCAACCTCATTAATTTTTTTAAATATGATGAAACTTGCATATATTATATATACTATATATAAATATATAAATCTATTTAGAAAAAAATTAATTCACCCACTGCTGTTCACCCCCTAAGGCTGTAATTTTAGCCCGACCTGAATAAAATCGGGTCGGGTCGGGCTTACCCTGCAAAAAAAATTAAAAAACATTTAAAAAATGTTTTAAATTAAACAAACGCTTAACAATAATTTTCATAAATAAGTTAAAAAATAAATTTAAAACAACATTTTAAATAAATGATAAAAACATTTAAATAACAACGCTTTAAACCCACTACCCACTACTGCGCACCCCCCAATCCCTAATTAATATTGTTTTTCAATTTGCACATAATATATATAAATTCATAGACATATATAAATCTATTTAGAAAAAAAATAACAAATCCACCCCCTGTTAAATTTTAATAAAAAAATTGTTTTTACATTAAACATGTTAAATGTTTAAAAAAAATGCATGTAAAAAACATGCGTTCAAAAAAAAGTTTTAAATTAAACTTCTAAAAATAAATGTAAAAACATTTTAAACAAGTGTTACAAAATAGTTTAAAAAAAGTTTAAATAAAAAAAATTAAACAAATGTTTAAAAAAAATTAAAACAAACACTTAAATTAATTTTTTTAAAACAAACACTTAAAAAATAATTTTTACATTAAAATATGAAAAAATTTAAATGTTTTAAAAAAATACTTGTAAACAGCATGCATTTAAAAAAAATTAAAAAAAATGTTTTAAATTAATCATTAAAAAGTGTAAAAAATCGTTTTAAACAGATGTTAAAAAATGGTTTAAATAAAAACGTTTAAATAAAAAAAATTAACAAATGCTTAAAAAATTATAAATAAGTTAAAAAATTTAAATGTAAAAAAATGTTTTAAATAAATTTTAAAAATACATTTAAATAATAAGGCTTTAAACTCAACCACTGCTGCGTACCCCCCAAAACCCCTCATTAATTTTTTTTACAATTTGTAAATAATATATATAGATTCACAATATAAAAATAAATTTAGACAAAAAAACATATCCACCAACTATAAAATGTTAATAAAAAATAAAATAAACATTTTTACAAAAAACATCCATTTAAAAATAAATGTTATTTTTTAAAATAAATGTTAGAAAAATGTTTAAATAAAAACATTTGAAACAAGTTTTAAAACAATCATTTTAAAAATAATAAAGGCCCACCATGGCCCGACTCAAAAAAGTCTGGCCCGGCCCAAAAAATCCTGGCCCAAGGTTGGGCTCGGGCCGCCTCATGGGGATGTTCGAGCCGGGCCGAGCCGACCCGAATAGTGTACAGTGGCCCGATTTTTTGTATGTCAGGCCCGGCTCGGCTTTACCCTGTCTGGGCCGGGCCGGGCCGAAATTATACCCTTATAATGGTTCTAAGGTGACACCCACTACCATCTCTACCCAAAACCATTACACACTGGCTCAGGGTTGGTCAACAACTAGCGAACCTACTAGAGTCCCTTAGGTCATTAAACTAGAGAGGTATCCCTCTTGGAATCCTCCAAGTCATAATAACAATCTCGAGTCAACACCCGACGCACTAGGATGTCATGTCCTATGGAATCATAAACAGTGTATCATGGCCTTGACCACTACACTAGTTCATGTCTCTAAGGTAGCCATCAAGAGATGGTTCATGACCTTATCTCGGTGTCAACGTCTCTCTGGAATAGTCTACACATCCAATCTAATCTCAAAATTCCTAAGGTCTATCCACCTAGGCCTATATAAGGGTTGGCATGACTTACCTAGTATTGTACCACATCCTAATAGGTTTGGAGGCTACTCATTCTCTCAGAGGTCCAAGCCATAAAACTAGCATACAAGGGTTATTAGTGACCCCTATAATTCATCCATTACAAATTTTTCCAATTAACTAATTTAATGGTTCATTGGAATGAATTAAACAAGAGGTGTTTCCCTCAGGGGAAATCCCTAGAATGTACATACTACCATAAACATGCATATATACCATAGGGCATGTGTGATAGACCACCTACCTTTAGGAAGCTTTCCATTTAATTTCCAAATGCTAGAAGTAGCTAACAAGGCCCATACTAACTCATCTGAGGCATAAAGATCCATGTATTAAAACCCAAACATCAGAATGTAATTAATTATAATCATAATATAAGTAATTAATTAAACTCAACATGTTATAACAATTAAACTGATTTATTAATAAAGTCATAGAGCTCAAAACCTCACCATCCAATATCATCAAATGAGAACTATGATCTAATGATTTCCAATAACCCAAACCACATCAATAAATTTAATCCATCATAATCCCTAAGAAGAAGCATAAAAAAACACCCAACAAACTTATCATAATATTTAAATCTTTAAAAAATCACCATGGTGACATAACTCAATGAAATGACATGCAGTGAAGTATCAAAGGCCTCCCAAGTTATCCTCTTCCTAGGAAGAGAAAAATCCTTATCACTTGTATTTGATTCCACCTTGCTCTTTTGGGATCAAGATCAAAATCTCTATTTGTAGAAACCAACATTAGAAATAAGTAAGAGAAGAACACAACAAAGGATAATGGAGTTGAATACTTACCTCTAGACTTCCAATGCATCTGACAGTGTCCAACTCTAACCAGGAACAATGGAGATCTCCCATGAAGGATGAGAGAAATAGGAGGGCATGTGCAGAGGATGATGATGGGTGAAATGAGGGAGAAATGGGGTAACACATGTTAAGGGTCATAGGGGTAAAATGGTAAATGTTCCTTCTTTAATGAGGCGCACAGTTAGGCAAACCATTCACCAATTGTGTGGGATTCCTATCCCAAACACCTCCAAGTTGCACAGTTTGCTCGCATGGTTTACAAATTGTGCACCAATCATGCAGATCTACAACCCCCAAGAACTCCTACCTCACATGGTTATAATGCAAGGTTAGAAAAAATGTTCACCAACCATGTGGGATCACATTGAACCTCGAAACTAATATAAATGGTTTCCTAGGGTCTCTTGTGTGGTTAAACCAAACGTGTTCTTTCAAAAAATAGCCTTCATGGTTTTCACTAATCATATGCCAATTGTGCGCCCTAAGATGTACTTCTCTAATACTCCAACTTTGGTCCCCAAACCCACAAAATGGTCCTGAAACCTCTGAACCACTTTCTAATCCTCATACCATGTCTGAAAACATTATTTTGAGGCATTCCAATCTTAACAATTAATTGAGAAGATTTGGTCAAAATTTGACTCATTCAGTAGTTGCAAATTCAAATTCCTTCTGGAATTTTTCAACTTATAAAACATAGGTTCTTACAAGGGATTAATCATCTTACTTCTCTATTTTTATGAAATGATTATTTCTGTCTCAGTATAGGAAATTATTGATGAGCTAAAATATGAATTGTCTAAAAGTTTCAAGATAAAGGATCTCGGTCCAACAAAACTATTTTTAAGGATACATATTTTAAGGAACTTAAAGTCTAGAAATTTGTTCAGAATCAATCTGAATACATCTAAAAGGTTTTGTAACATTTTGGAATGATTAAGATGAAACCAATTTTCACCCCACCCCCCAGTTGGACATTTCATGTTGATAAAGGAGAAGGATCCTATAAAAGAAACAGAGGCTAAGTACATGGAAACTGTTCCTTTTGCATCAGAAGTTAGAAGCTTAATATATGTCATAGTTTTTTATGGAAGAACATTGTGTATATAGTGGGAGTAGTTAGTATGTTCATAGCTAATCCAGGATAAGAACATTGGAAAGTAATTAATTTGATTATTTGGTATCTTATAGGTTTTGGAAGTTGTCTCTATGCTTTAGAACATTTGAATAATTACAATGGTTTGGTGATTTAGACTTTAGAGGAGATGTGGGCCCTTGGATGAGCTCCACTATCTATGTTTTCACTTGTGGATACACAAATTTGAGTAGGATGTAAAAACTTTAACTGGTATTTCCACTTTCAAAAATGGAGGTGGAGTTCACTATATTAACAGAAGCTAGAAAGGGGTTGATCGAGCTGAGGGGTTGTTAGAGGATCTTGGAAGAAGTAAGTATAATGGGTGGTGTTTTTCTATTCATAGAGTTTAATTCACCTTGCTGAAAATCCAATGTTTCACCCCAGGACAAATCATATTCATTTTAAGTTTCACTTCATATGAAAGTTGTTGTATGATAAAGTGACGGATCTACGAAGGGTGGATAGAGTTCAAAATATATCATATATGCTAAACATGGTTGTCGTTTGGGACAAGTTAGAGCATTTTTGTGCCTCATTTGGGATGGGATGACCATAATCTTGGTGGGGGACCATGCGGTTACAATGTAAGATTGGGGGAAAAGTGATTTATAGATACTGATAGAGGACTTGGTGGTGAAACCTGAAAATGATTCTCAAGTTGGATACAGTTAGTTTTATCTATATAAAAACTATTTTTTGGATAAGTAATTGGAACTTACATAAGGAGTGATTTTGGAAGTCTAATTACTGAACCCGAATGGGAAATTATGCAATGGTAGTGATAAAGTCTTGAAGATCGGAATCGGAGAAAATGGAAGTAGGCAAGATAGATGAAACCGAGTAGAAGGATTTTGAAATAAGTCTTTAGAAAGAAGGTGATAGTGTGGATATATAGAGGACTTGTGTAAATTTTTATGTTCAATATACAAAAGTTTTTCTCCTGGTGAGTTTTTTGGCAAAGGAATTACGTAAGGGTTATTTTGAGTGATATGTAAGACTAAAATCACATAATTTTCAAAACAATGCACTATTCACTAGAAGGAGTTGAATCAATGGATTTATTTGACCAAGTTAAGTTATTCATTTGAAGATAAAATCCATAAGGAAATTCTCTCTATGGATATTGGAAGACGGTGGTATCGGTTGCATCGGTTGGACTCTACTTTAAGTAGTAGGGTGAGAAAATTTGTGTCAAATACACTGTGATTGACCTTTACTGATTTTAATAATCTTTTGTTCCTTTAATAAAAGTAGTGTAGTGTTCCCCATGTGGATTGGGACTTAGTAAAAACCATAAAAAATACATGTGTTATTCTTTTCCTTTATTTCTTTCAATCATTTTCTTTTGAAAGTTCTTATCTGGGTTGTATCAGAAGTGTGAGTTATGGTGCATTGATTTGGGTATAGTTTTTCTTCTGAATTCAGGAATATCATTAGTGTGGGTTTTTTTTCTGATTCTTTATTTCCTTAGCATATGTTTTGGAGGATACACAACTAGAAAATTCACCTATGGCCACAGTTTGGAACTGTGGTTGTAGGCTCAAAAACCGTGGCAATAGCCTATGGCCACAGTTTTTGAAAACTGTGGCCGCTATCGTCGTGGCAGTAGGTCAGACCTACTTCCATAGTTTTAACCATGGTGATATGTTTTATATGGTATAAAAAATAGGCTCAGTCCCCCCGCACCCCCCTGAACACCCCCCTTGCACCCCCTGGACAGCCCCTCTGCACCCCCATGACCCCTGGATAGCCCCCTTGCACCCCCCTGGACAACCCCCTTGAACCTCCATGCCCCCCCTTGACATACCCCTTGCACCCCCCTAGACAGCCCCCTTTGCCCACTTGAACACCCCTTGCAGTAGCCCACCCCCTGGACACCCCCCTGTAGTAGCCCACCCCCCTGGACAGCCCCATTTCACCCCCACCCCTGCAGTAGCCCACCCCCTGCAAATCCCCTGACCCCCCCCCCCCCCGGACACCCCCTCCCCCCCGAACACCCCCCATGACCCCCCCCCCCCCCCCCACCTGGACACCCCCTAAAAATTGCACCCCACCCTGCACCCTACCCTTCCACTTGCAAAAAAACCTATCACACCCCCCTTGGACCCCCCTCACCCTGCCCACACCACCCCCAGACAGCCCCCTTGACCCCCCCCCCCCCCACCTGGACACCCCCCTGAAAATTGAACCCCACCCTGCACCCTACCCTGCCACTTGAAAAAAAAACCTAGAATACCCCCCTTGGACCCCCCCCCCCCCCCCTCACCCTGCCCACACCACCCCCTGCCCACTGCACACCCCCTAGACAGTGCCACCCCCCCCCCCCTCGGACACCCCCTTTTACCACTCCCCCCACCCCACCCCCCCTGCCAGTTACCCCTCCCCCCTGCCAGTCTCCCCTACCAGTCCCCACCCAGCCAGTCCCCTCTCCCCTTCCAGTCCCCCCTGCCAGTTCCCCCCCCTGCCAGTCCTGCCCCCTGCCCATTTCCCCTCCCCCTACCCCTGCCAGTCCCCCTCCCCCCTTTCATCCCCCACTTGCACCCCCCCTGCCAGCCCCACCTTGCACCCCTGCCAGTCCCCCCTCCCCCTATCAGTTTCCCCATGCCCCCCTGCCAGTCCCCCCTACCCCCCTTCTAGTCCCCCCCCCACTCTACCAGTTTCCCCTCCCCCCAGCCCCTGCCAGTCCCCCTCCACCCTGATCCTACCAGTCCCCCTACCTAATAACATCCCAACCCATTGAATTGTATCAGGTCAGAGGATCTACTAACCATTGGTGAAATTTCCCAGACACTAAATATATTTCATGGGTTTAAAAAAATGTTACAAACTGAGAATGAGTTACTCTATTTATCACACATAAGATCAACGTGGTACTCACTGTCCAAAATAAATTATACAAGAAAGGTACTTACATAATAATAATTAAACAAATCCAAGTATAAAAAAACACATAACTGCACTTACATGAGTTTCCCTATAAGACAAACTATCAAATAATTTTGGAACCAGCTCACAAGTACCTACAACACAAGGTAGAACATAGTAGTTCTCATCCCCTAAAATTATGGTAAAACAAAACATCTTAGAAATTTCTCAAAGAATATAATTCAATAAACAAGAATAGTGTAGTCATATAACCAACAATAATAGAATAAATGCACCAAGTATAGGAAAACAAAACCAATCTCCAACTAAAATAATGTGCGATAGATAAACAATATTTCATGTGTTGATCCATATATCTTTATGCGTTAGGTTATCATTTGGAGTTCCATTGAGATTTTCTATAATTATCTATGATGAATTCATTCTCACAAGTTTCATCCATGGATCATTGGATGAAGTTATAAATATGAAAATTACACCCCCTTCCAGTCCCCCACCCCCCTCCCCCTACCAGTCCCCCCTGCCCCTGCCAGTCCCCCACCCCTCCCCCTGCCCCTGCTAGTCCCCCACCCCCCTGCCCCTGCCCCTGCCAATCCCCCACATGCCCCTTCCCTTGTCAGTCCCCCCCCACTCCCCCGCCCCTACCAGTACCACACCCCCTTTCCCCTACCCCTACCAGTCCCCCACCCCCACTCCCCCATTCTAGTCCCCCCTCCCCCTGCCAGCCCCCCCCCCCCTCCCCTTCCAATCCCCCACCCCACTGCCCCTGCCAGTCCCCCACCCCCACTCCCCCTACCAGTCCCCCCCTCCCCCACCTATACCCACACTCCCCCCCTCCTGGCCCCCTCCCTGTCCCCTTCACACTACCCTGACATTGGTGACAACTAAGTGCTATCACAAAGGGTAGAATATTCAATCTTATGTTTGGGGATCAATGCATTGCATAACATTGTTCTTGTTTAATCTTGGAGTATCTTATAAAAAGAGATAAATCCATATAAGTTGAAATATACATATTATTTTAACAATTTTTTTAATGGAAATTCAGATTTGACAAGTAATATATAAAGGTTTCATGTTTAAATTTTTAGTATCCACTGTTAGAAAAAGTTTTATTCTTCTGTTAAGGTTTATAATTTACTAAATTTTAATTTTTTATTTTGAATTGATAAATTTTAGTGTTGGTTTTAGTTATATATAGTTCACTTCATATGGTTCTTTTTGATAGTTGGTAAAGATGACAAGAAATATTTCATAAGGTTATTTTAAATGTTTTTAAGGTTGAGAAAGATATTAATGGTTTCGAATGAGTTGATGGAAAACTTCATAAGAAGATGAGGTTTCTAGAAGATGAGTCAAAGGGAAGATGTGATGTAGTCACTTGAACATCCAATTTGATCTTCTCAGCATGTATAAATGAAGAATGAACCAAAGAAATATAGCGTGGATAAAATATGTCTTATCCATGATGATAATTCTCAGAGTCGTGAAAGTTAGGAAGTGTTCACGTTCTGAGTTGATGGTTCGTTGACTATAAATACTGAGTCTTACACCCATGATATGTTATCGAGTTTGAGAGGATCTGGTTTCCAGTTAAATAGATCCATCATGAATCACTCTAGTTCACGAAAAGAAAATTTTCGCAGACACTATTTTGTGTGAAGTAGAAGAGAGTTACCATGATGAAAATAATATGTGCTTTGCACACTCATTATCTTCATGAAGAAACTAGTTTTCATAAAGCACTCAGGATAGCACATGTAGCATCTCATGGATTTCATGAATATTATAGATAATTTGTACATGATCATAGTTGAACGAAGGTCTTGATAGTAAAGAGTGTATATTGTGCATGAAGGAATAATGTGCACAAGTCTGAAGGGAAGTAAACATTCATCTGGGTGTGAAGGAGTGATGAAGTATATCTTCATATGATTGATATATATGTATAGAATATAGGAAGTGTGTGTATGCGCAAGAAATATTTGATAATAATAAAAGAATACAATTCTCACCCATTTGAGTTTGTAAAAAGTTTGTGCAAGTGTTCAGTATGTGATAAGGTGAATACACAAGTAAAATAGTGTGTGAGAATAGTGTGTGCGCAAAGTGGATAGTGAGTGGTTGAGATTCCATGTGAAAAACATATACCTGAATTCGTGCATGTTCACATGCTCTCATGAAATAATTTAAGTTTAACCATAAAAACTCATGCATTAAGTGGATTTTAGTGTGTTTTTTATACAAACATATATACAGATGAAATTATGAATACATGAAAGTGTGAAGTTTTTAATTTTGTATTGTTGTACATTTTACATTGAGAAGATCATGCAATGTATTTTTATACATGCATGAAGTTAAAAGAGCAACATACATGAAAAATATTTTTCATGATTTGGGTGCAGTGATTTGTGTAACACCCCAAGATTTCATGGTGTGTTATTTCTTCAAAATAATTCAATAACATTCACTACACGCAACACCGAGTTAAAGCGCACCATGACTTACCAAACAAGCCGTTCAAACGAGGTTATGAATAGTATTAACTAAATTTTAAACTTTATATAATACTTATAATTTTAGAATCCATATTATGAGTTTCTTAGACATAATGTAAGAAAAAATTCCTTTTTTCAGATAAAAGAAGTATTTTTCAAAAATGCACTTTTACCAACTTTAATAGTGAACCCTTTTTAAATCCAATATTTTAAACTTTTATATATTCAATTTGACTAAATAAATTTATTTCTTTAGAATGGGGACATAAAAAAAATTTACAATGTAACACCCCAAGCTTCCACAGTACGCTTCTCTTTGAATAATACAGTAGCGTGTGTTGTACGCAACTTCGAGTTCTAACATACACTATAACCAATCAAACTAGCCGTAATGAATAGTAATACCTAATTTTTAAAATTTTATAAATTTTATCTCTCAAAATGGACTTTATTTTTGGATTTGAAATATCGAATTTATCCTAGGGTGAAATTTTGGTACTTTTTGGATAACTTTTATATTTTGATGAATAGTAAAAATTACTAAATTTTAATTAAAAACAACTTTTTTAATCAAAATAATTAGAAGTGATAAATTATGAATTTGAGTGTTTTTAAAGTATATTTAGAATATATTTTTACCATTTAATACAATTTTGGTCATTGGACAAAATTTTACAATTAAACCAGACATAAACAAGTGTCAATCTTTTGATAGTTATTGTCTCTTAAAAATGCGCTTTTTATTTTAACAACGGGAATTAATTTTAAAATAATTTTTGCCACTTCTGTGTTTTGAATTTGGAAAAATGGATTCCATATTTGGAATCAGGATGTTAAAATTTTGTAAATAGGTAACTTTTATTTTTAGACATTTTGAATAATTACTTCGGTAAATATTTTATTTACCATAGTTAAAGGGTAAATCCGATAAATAAAGGTTAAAAAATAATATTATAATAAAACAAAATTACCCTAAAACGTGTACTAACCTTATTGGTTGATACATGTCCGACCATGGGCATCTTTGGGTCGATTTTGGGACCCAATGGAGCCACTTGTAAGTGATAGGGACACTTTATTTTAATTAAGTTAAAATTAATACAAAAATGACACAAGCATATATCTTTTAGAAAAACAATTTTTACATAGGGTTATATATGTTGTAATTTCAACTCTAAATATTAATTAGAAAGATAAAACGATTTAATACATAATGGTATTTTATTTATAATTTTTAGACATTAAATAATTTAATTTATTTATGACACAATGGTGATGCAGTAATTACCATAATAGTGAAAAATTAGAATAATTGATATTATAAATACCCAAATAAATTTAATTTGAGACTTTTTATAAATAAAAATAATTTTCTAGGTTAATATGAAATGTTAGGATTTATTTAATTAACTTTTTTTGAAGTAATCATTCTGTTATGAGGTTTAAAAAAGAATAGTGTCAAAATTGACATAAAAGATTTTTTAAAACAAATATTATATTATTAATTGATATTAAATTCCTAAAAATCTTAGGATCAGCCAAGAGACTTATATCATGATATTTTTATCATTAATAGAACACTTTTGGGTCTCTTGGATGTATATAGTAAGTTTATTAACCATATAATATAAAAATACAAAGAGACATTGTAAAAGTGAAACTAATTAACTAAGAGTTAATACTTAAAGATAAGTTTAATATAATGACCCAAACCTATCTAAATTCTATTAGTTGAGTGTTTTTAGACCCATACCCACCTTAACCTTTAAATAATACACTCTGGAGCCATTAGAAACTGAATATGAATTTATTATAAAATAATATTTCTAACTTTTCCAAAGGTGCCCCTCACCCCTCTTATAAAAGGGAACTCCCCCTTCTCATTAATTCACAACTTCAAAGCCTTTTGGTTCAGACAAACTCTACCCAAATACTCTCTCAACTTCCCTCACTTCATCCTAGATGCCTTCCTTTAGTCATAAATCCAACCTATGGAGCCCTTTTGATCAAATCAAAAGGAAGAACCTGAAGAAGAGGTAATGATTTCACCACCTTTTTTCAAGTTCCTTTCTTCTTCCACTTCTTATTCCTTTGTTATTACCATTATAAAATAATAAATTCAGTATATTATATATAATTTGATGTTATTATAAACATGGTACAACCATATTTCAGTATTCTATCCATTCTTTTAATGACATGTCACCATACGTGCGTACGTACGGCTTACCGTCTCCACGTTGTGGTGTAATTGTTATTCAAAACATTATTATTTGGATGGGTATAATAATGATGTGTAATTAATTTAAATAATAAATATAACATGATAATTATTATTTATATATCATATACCATCCAATTATATATTATTTTAATATCAAAAGAATGATATTGTCGCTCGTGCGTACGTACGGACTACCGTCTCCATGAACGCGATGAGATTCATTCTCTATCGTATCCATTCAAGTATAATTATTATTTGATGATTTAAAAATAATGTTTAAGGACTTGATATCATTCTATATATGAATAATATACAACCTATCCATGACAACCACGGCTTACGTAACAAAACATACAAAATAAAACGAGTAAGTTAACACCCGAAACGACGATAATACTAAGATATTATTAACAAAGCAATGTTAAAAGATCATATATGATATCATATTAATGTATATGATTCTTTTATAATTTAATAACAATTATTTCACCATTATACAGGAGGTTAAACTACCCCCAACCAAGGAAAAGTACAAGGTAAGGGTTTATTTCACAATCTCTTCATTATCTGAGGTTTTTTATACGTAATAATCTACTGGGATTTATTTATCATCCACATCCATGTTTCTTCGAAATGTATTTTAAAAAAAATTTACTATTTACAAAGAATATGTTTTAAAGTAATTTATTCCCTTGTTTTAATTTTTATAATAGGTTTATAAAGGAATATTTCCGTCATTTTCCAAACAAGGTGCTTTTAACCTTTTTGAAAAAATTAAGGTAAGAATGTTTTTTTTAACTTATACGGCGGGTACGGCTATTCTCCGCCGTTATAAAATCGTCGAAGTTTCCCTTAAAATATTATAAGAATATTTTCAAATTAAATGTTTTATTTTTTAATTATGTGACTTTAAATGATTTCAAAATGAATATTTTAATAATTTTTGAAAGGTACTCTTTATCAAGATCATAATTTTAAATGTATTAAAGATTTATCTTTCTAAATATTTTAATTAATGTCCATGTTTTCAAAATGATTTTAAGGATTTATTTATATGTACATGAATGTTTTGAAATGATATTTCTTTTCAAAAGTTTCAAAGTGGTATGGGACACTTTGATTCAAAAATCTCTTTTAAATTACTTCCTTTATAAATGTGTGACTTTTCAATGATTTTGAGAAAAGAGATATTTCTCTCAAATAGTTTTGATTTCATCTATGTCAACATCCTTTGATGGATTTTAAGCTTATTTTAAGTTGATTTATTATAAAAAACATTTTTATTGTATTGAAGGTTTTGTGATATGTTTTACTGTGGATGTGTTATTTTTATACCATTCATGGTTTATGGAGAAAGTATTGACATTTCGTATGCTAGTTTTAATACGAATTTTTATGTTATGTTTAAACCTTTTCATATGGGAATGCATTGGACTTAGTAAGTGATGGGTGGAGCCCGCTATAGCTCCTCAATGCATCGGTACGTCTCATGAGACAAACTAGTGTCTTGGCACAAGGCCTTGACAAAATCTTATTTGTAGTCTTGGAACGAGGCCTTGGATATGTGGTTATGATAGTCTGGTATTATGCATTCCATCGTTATGAAAGTGGTTATTGATATTGCATGTGATTATTTGACTAGTAGAATATCCATGTGAATAATAAAAAGGCATTATTTCATTTTATCTTTTCCATATTATGCTGAAGTTCAAGTGTTAAAGGATTTTGTGTTAGTTATACATTGCCTCAAATGTTTATGCTTATTTCTGAAAGTTTCTGCTGTATTGCTTACCCTTACTGAGTGTTTTAGCTCACCCCTTTCTATGTTTTGTTTTTCCCAGGATTCCAAGAAGTGTATTTTTGTTGATATGTAGGGTTAAGACAAGGGAATAATTGCATTCATAAAAGATTATTTATGTTGTTTTGTATGTTATGAAGTGTAATGTAATATTAATGTATGTAATCCATTTTCCAAGACTGCTAAACTGATCGGTTCTTTGGGACTTGGTTCCTTGTAATCATGCCAATGTATTAAAATAATGCACCGACTCTAGGTCACTGGGTTCGGGGCGTTACAGTTGGTATCAGAGGAAGTTTAGCAATAACCTTGGAAACTAGATTTAGATAAACTCTGGTTAGAGCACATAGCCCTAAGATAGACTATGAGGATTAGTATAGAAGAACTTCCTAGAATTTTGGTATTGTAGAGAGTTTTTGAGTTTTCTGAGTAATACATCCCTATCTAGATACGAGCAGGTAGAGGTGGCTCTGGCACAGATGTACCTAGGGGTAAAACCCAAAAACACCGTTTTGAGCTAGACTCGAATGGGAATTGGTGCACGACAACGGGCCTTGCTGCACTCTTGGTTATGACACTCCCGGGGGATATGCTTAGGATAATTCTCATTTTCTTTACAAACCATTATGAAGGGATCATGAGTATATACTTACTCAAAGAAAACATTTTTATGATTATTGATTATATCCATAAACTGTTCAATTTGTGATAGGTATTTTACAAGTCTGGTAATTATTCATTGCAATTCATAAACTGACCTAGTTTATGCTATTGTATAAAAATGGTGCCCAGTAGAAGGAATGTGAACTCCAGTAATACGTATGATCCAAAGAGTAAGAAGGATCATATGTTTCATGGTATTAAGACATCATTTAGAAGGGAAATAGTCTCCCACGTATTATCATCATATGAAGAAATAGTATCATGTGTGGATAAGATAACTAAAGAGTTTACTGAGTCCTATGGCTTTGAAGGGAAGCAAGAGAAGAAAAGGATGGAAGAGAGAAAGATGGATAAAGGGAAGAGGTAAAAGAAGAATTTCCCCATATGTGATAACTGTGGGAAGAAACACCCTATAACTTGCCTGAAAGGAATGGGAGTTTGTTATAAGTGTGGAGGAAAAGGTCACAAGGTACGTGACAACAAGGGTAAGAAAATGGTTTCAAATGTACAATGCTTCATTTTCAAGGAGTTTGGACACTACATGAACCTATGTCCCAGTCATCAGACTATGCCGCAAATGATGCTATTGGATAATAATCAAGTTATGATACTACCACAGATGAAGGGGAATAATTAGAGTTCTTATGTTTATTATGTCATTTGAGTGTTGTATCAACAATGTACTTGTTATAATAATTGTGGAGTATATAAGGATTATACTGCATTACTATTTCATTAAGGACTTGAGATTGTGTGGAACAAAGAAAAGTGACTCAATAGTAGGATAAATTTTTGGAAAATATATGGTTGAGAGAATGATAAATCATAATATAGTTCTAATACCGAGGTAGTGATTTTAGAATAATACATGATTGATTTGGATAAATTATATTGGATATTATTGACTACCTTGAAATAGATTAATGATTTGTATATTCCATCATTGTTGGGGTTTACAACATTTTTGGATTGAAGGAGTATATCCATTATTATTTAAGGAATAAGGGATCATGAATGTAATCAATAAGGTTTTTTGGTAATTCAGGATGTTGCAGTGTTTTAAAGGAATACATAATGAAGGTGTTCACATGTTATTACGCAGCAAAAAGGATCTTCATTTTTTGACTAAAGCATTTTGGATAGTTCTAGTTTGGATTATTTTTGGATTTCCATAAAAGGACAACCCGGAGGTTGGGCGGCAACATGTCGCGTCCGGCAAGGCCGTGAGACTTGAACCCGCAACCGAAGGGCGACAAGGGTGTATCACCTACCACTGGCCCACGTAATGTTCGGGATTAAATAATGTAGTTTTTTTAAAAGATCTAGTAGATGAATTATAAATTCGTTTGTTATGGAACCCTATACGAATAGGATAAATAGAATATTTTTTTTACGTTCTATTATCTTTTAGTGTGAAAGATGAGTTTGTAGTAGAAATTAGTTAAAGGATGGAACTCTACTTTTCAAGAATATATTTTTCTTCTTCTCTTATTCTATGAAGAAATTAATTCTTATACTTTATTTAAGGAATCCTAAAACCAAAAATGTGTTATCCTAATACCCTATGTTTTGTTGAACCGATGGTATTTCAAATCATCATAGATTGATGAATTTAAGGACCTCAATTTTACACTTGTTTGGGATTGATGACCTCAATCACTACCTATAAATATTTACGTTTTTCTTCCAATTATATGTATCTAATTTCCACCAATGTTCTCCTAATCGAGATCATAATTTGGTGGTGACCCTTTCATTTCTCTTTTCCTCATATTAAGACTAAATTTTAGTAACCCAATTTCTGATGTGGGTTTTCCCACAAAGATATTTTCTATTTTCAACTTTTTATTTCTGAAGAAAAATTTCAAATAGTGAGGATTCAATTTATTGAAGGAGGGGAGAATGTAACACCCCAAGATTTCAGTGTGTTATTTCTTCAAAATAATTCAATAACTTGCACTACACGCAACACTGAGTTAAAGCGCACCATGACTTACCAAACAATCCATTCAAAAGAGGTTATGAATTGTATTAACTAAATTTTAAACTTTATATAATCCTTATAATTTTAGAATCCATATTATTAGTTTCTTATACATAATTTAAGAACTAATTCCTTTTTTTCAGATAAAAGAAGTATTTTTCAAAAATTCACTTTTACCAACTTTAATAGTGAACCCTTTTTAAATCCAATATTTTAAACTTTTATATATTCAATTTGACTAAATAAATTTATTCTTTAGAATGGGGACATAAAAAAAATTTACAATGTAACACCCCAAGCTTCCACGGTACGCTTCTCTTGGAATAATACAGTAGCGTGTGTTGTACGCAACTTCGAGTTCTAACACACACTGCAACCAATCAAACTAGCCGTAATGAATAGTAATACCTACTTTTTAAAATTTTATAAATTTTATCTCTCAAAATGGACTTCATTTTTGGATTCTAAATATCGAATTTATCCTAGGGTGAAATTTTGGCACTTTTCGGATAACTTTTATATTTTGATGAATAGTGAAAATTACTAAATTTTAATTAAAAACAACTTTTTTAATAAAAATAATTAGTAGTGATAAATTATGAATTTTAGTGGTTTTAAATTATATTTAGAATATATTTTTACCATTTAATACAATTTTGTTCATTGGACAAAATTTCACAATTAAACCGGACATAAACAAGTGTCAATCTTTTGATATTTATTATCTCTTAAAAACGCGCTTTTTGTTTTAACAACGGGAATTAATTTTAAATCAATTTCGGCCACTTATGTGTTTTGAATTTGGAAAAATGGATTCCATATTTGGAATCATGATGTTAAAATTTTTTAAATAGGTAACTTTTATTTTTAGACATTTTGAATAATTACTTCGGTAAATATTTTATTTACCATGGTTAAAGGGTAAATCCGGTAAATAAGGGTTAAAAAATAATATTATAATAATAACAAAATTACCCTAAAACATGTCCTAACCTTATTGGTTGATACATTTCCGAACATGGGAATCTTTGGGTCGATTTTGGGACCCAATGGAGCCACTTGTAAGTGACAGGGACACTTTATTTTAATTAAGTTAAAATGAATACAAAAATGATACAAGCATATATCTTTTAGAAAAACAATTTTTACATAGGGTTATATACGTTGGATTTTAAACTATAAATATTCATTAGAAAGATAAAACTATTTCCTACATAATGGGATTTTATTTATAATTTTTAGACATTAAATAGTTTAATTTATTTATGACACAATGGTGATGCAGTAATTACCATAATAGTGAAAAATTAGAATAATTGATATTATAAATACCCAAATAAATTTAATTTGAGACTTTTTGTAAATACAAATAATTTTCTAGGTTAATATGAAATGTTAGGATTGATTTAATTAACTTTATTCTAAGTAATCATCCTTTTATGAGGTTTACAAAAATCAATTATTGAATAGTGTCAAAATTGACATAAAAGATTTTTAAAAAAACATATTATATTATTAATTGATATTAAATTCCTAAAAATATTAGGTTCGGCCAAGAGACTTATATCATGATAGGTGTATCATTAATGGACCACTTGGGGGTCGCTTGGATATATATAGTAAGTTTATTAACCATATAATATAAAAATACAAAGAGACGTTGTAAAAGTGAAACTAATTAACTAAGAGTTAATACTTAAAGATAAGATTAATATAATGACCCAAACCTGTCTAAATTTTATTGTTTGAGTGGTTTTTGACCCATACCCACCTTAACCTTTAAATAATCCACTTTGGAGCCATTATAAACCGAATATGAATTTATTATAAAAATAATATTTCTAGCTTTTCCAAAGGTGCCCCTCACCCCTCTTATAAAAGGGCACTCCCCCTTCTCATTAATTCACACCTTCAAAGAATTTCGGTTCAGAAAAACTCTACCCAAATACTCTCTCAAATTCCCTCACTTCATCCTATAGGCCTTCCTTTAGCCAGAAATCCAACCTATGGATCCCTTTTGATCAAATCAAATGGAAGAACCCGAAGAAGAGGTAATGATTTCACCACCTTTTTTCAAGTTCCTTTCTTCTTCCACTTCTTATTTATTTGTTATTACCATTCTAAAATAATAAATCCAGTATATTATATATACGTTTATGTTATTATAAACATGGTACAACCATATTTAAGTATTCTATCCATCCTTTTAATGACATGCCACCATACGTGCGTACGTACGGCTTACCGTCTCCACGTCGTGGTGTAATTGTTATTCAAAACATTATTATTTGGATGGGTATAATAATGATGTGTAATTCATGTAAATAATAAATATAACATGATAATTATTCTGTATATATCATATACCATCCAATTATATATTATTTTAATATCAAAAGAATGATATTGTCGATCGTGCGTATGTACGGACTACCATCTCCACGAACGCGATGAGATTCATTCTCTATCGTATTCATTCAAGTATAATTATCATTTGATGATTTAAAAATAATGCTTAAGGACTTGATATCATTCTGGATATGAATAATATACAACCTATCCATGACAACCACGGCTTACGTAACAAAACATATAAAATAAAACGAGTAAGTTAACACCTGAAACGACGATAATACTAAGATATTATTAACAAAGCAATGTTAAAAGATCATATATGATATCATATTAATGTATATGATTATTTTATAATTTAATAACAATTATTTCACCATTATACAAGAGGTTAACCTACCCCCAACCAAGGAAAATTACAAGTTAAGGGTTTATTTCACAATCTCTTCATTATCTGAGGTTGTTTATACGTAATAATCTACTGGGATTTATTTATCATCCACATCCATGTTTCTTTGAAATGTATTTCAAAATATTTTTACTATTTACAAAGAATATGGGTTAAAGTCATTTATACCCTTTTTTTACTTTTTATAAGAGGTTTATAAAGGAATCTTTCCGTCATTTTCCAAACAAGGTGTTTTTAACCTTTTTGACAAAATTAAGGTAAGAATGTTTTTTTAACTTATACGGCGGGTGCGGCTATTCTCCGCCATTATAAAATCGTCGAAGATTCCCTTACAATATTATAAGAATATTTTCAAAGTAAATGTTTTATTTTATAATTATGTGACTTTAAATTATTTCAAAATGAATATTTTAAGAATTTGTGAAAGGTACTCTTTATCAAGATCGTAATTTTAAATGTTTTAAAGATTTATCTTTATAAATATTTTAATTAATGTCCATGTTTTCAAAATGATTTTAAGGATTTATTTATATGTACATGAATGTTTTGAAATGATATTTCTTTTCAAAAGTTTCAAAGTGTTATGGGACACTTTGATTCAAAAAACTCTTTTAAATTACTTCCTTTATAAATGTGTGACTTTTCAATGATTTCGAGAAAAGAGATATTTCTCTCAAATAGTTTTGATTTCATCTATTTCAACATCCTTTGATGGATTTTAAGTTTATTTCAAGTTGATTTATTATACAAAACTTTTGTATTGTATTGAATGTTTTGTGATATGTTTTACTGTGGATGTGTTATTTTTATACCATTCATGGTCTATGGAGAAAATATTGACATTTCGTATGCTAGTTTTAATATGAATGTTTATGTTATGTTTAAACCTTTTCATATGGGAATGAATTGGACTTAGTAAGTGATGGGTGGAGCCCGCTATAGCTCCTTGATGCATCGGTAGGTCTCATGATACAAACTAGTGTCTTGGCACAAGGCCTTGACAAAATCTTATTTGTAGTCTTGGCACGAGGCCATGGATATGTGGTTATGATAGTCTGGCATTATGCATTCCATCATTATGAAAGTGGTTATTGATTTTGCATCTAATTATTCGACTAGTATAATATCCATGTGAATAAGAAAAAGGCATTATTTCATTTTATCTTTGCCATATTATGCTGAAGTTCAAGTTTTAAAGGATTTTGTGTTAGTTATACATTGCCTCAAATGTTTATGCTTATTTCTGAAAGTTTCTGTTGTATTGTTTAACCTTACTGAGCATTTGAGATCACCCCTTTCTATGTTTTATTTTCCCAAGATTCCAAGAAATGTATTGTGATTAATATGCAGGGTTAAGACAAGGGAATAATGGCATTCATAAAGGATTATTTATGTTGTTTTGTATGTTATGAAGTGTAATGTAACATTCATGTATGTAATCTATTTTCCAAGACTGCTAAACAGATCAGTTCTTCGGGACGTGGTTCCTTTTAATCATACCAATGTATTAAAATAATTCACCGACTTTGGGTCACTGGGGTCGGGGCGTTACAATTTGATACTAAAGCAGAGACAATATTACTATCTGTGTTTCAGAAGATTTTTTTGTATCCGAGTTTTCAGTTTTAAGTGAGGTCAAGTCTTAAGCAGAAGAAATATTTCTTTCCCAAGCAGTGTTGGACTGAGGTAGTTGATTATCTATAGGTGATCAGATATTATTTGAGAAAGGAAAACATCAATTCAATAATTCCAAGAAAACAATATAATCATAAACTTCCACTGTGAGTTTTTACAGACAGTGCACCTCTGTTGGAGGGGTTTTATTACAAAACCACAACTTGTTTATCAAATGACACAATTATTTTAACTAACACTTGATCAAGAATTGAAATTTAATATAAACAAGTAGAATTAATAAGGCAACTAAATATAATTTAAATTCTTGAATTAAAGAGGCTAGGAGAGGGACTCTACCTCAAAGGAGTCTATCCACACTCGGTGCTTGACACTTTTAATCAGCGACAACTCTAAGTTGCTCCATCCATCCTCCAGGAATATGAACCTTTTTATATACATAAGGATTCCCTAACCCCTATGTACGTGTTCGCATGGGAGTTTGGGCATGTGAGGTTATGCTCCTCAACGAGATCCAAAACACACTATAAAAATATAAGGAACCCAAAAATCAAAAAATCCCCAATTAAAATTGGACCAAAGAATAAAAACGGAATAAAACTTACCCAAATCCAATGTTTAACTCACTATCTTCGATGGTGATGGATAGAACCAGCCTCATCATAAGAAACCACCTATAAGGAAATAGTGGGAAAATAAATGAGATATGACGACTTCTTATATATATATGATCATTGTGTCAACTATTCATGATAAATGATACATGAATCCAAAACCAACAATGAAAAAATAATATTTAGATTGATATGTACATCCCAATAATAAATAACATGATCATTAATAAAGAGGAAAATATTAAAAACACCCATTCATCAAAGAAAAACAGATTCCAAAACTTTGACTTTACAATAGCACACTTTCTCATTAAAAAACACTATATTACATAAGGAATAAAAAATCTTTTTTTAGAAACACATTTTTGAAAAACATGGAATGGTGAACCCAGCTTCTCCCCCCTACACCCACAACACACACCCAACACAACCCCTGCACACCCCTCCCCCTCCACTGCACACTTCTTGCCCTCTGCACACACTCCCTCCACCCCCTACAAACTCTCCCACACAGCCCATGCCCTTGTACCCTGCACACCCCTTGCACACACCCAACAAATACCCCCTACACACCACAACACAACCCCAACACACCCCTCCCCTCTCCAATGCACACTTCCTTCCCCCTGCACACACTCCCTCCACCCCCTACACCCTACACACCCCCTGCACACTCTCCCACACAACACCTACCCCTATACCCTGCACACCCCCTACACACACCCCCTACACACACCCCCTACACACCACAAGACAACCCCAGCAGACCCCCCCCCCCCCCCCCGCCACCTCTAATGCACACTTCCTTCCCCCTGCACACACTCCCTCCACCCCACTCACCCTACACACCCCTGCACACACTCCCTCCACCCCCCTCACCCTACACACCCCCTGCACACACTCCCTCCACCCTCTACACATTCCCCTTTACCCTGTGCCTTGTACACCCCCTGCACACACCCACAGCACACACACCCTCCACACCCCCTGCACCCCCACCCCCCCTGCACCCCCGCCCCCCCTGCACACCCTCACACACCCTTACACAACCCCAACACAACCCCAAAACAACCCTTGCACACCCCCTCCAATGTCTAAAATAAAACACAAACCAAAAAATAAATTCAAGGTTAAATAGAGCCTAAGAATTTCATTTGTCTAAAATTCAAATCAAGAAGATCAAGAAGAGGGGTACCAAGAAATTGGATACTCCTATCTACCTAAAAAATGATTCATTCTGCATATTTGTTTCTAACCACATATAATATGCTTCATGAAAAACTAAAAATTCAGATTCTATATAACTTCAATATGTTAAAGATGAACCAGGCCACCCAAATCCAGATTCTAGTAGGGTCTAGACAACCAGAATATGCATTGTTGGAAACAATACAAGAAAGCCATCCCAATTAAGTGAGCTAGATAATTCCTCCCTACTAAAGAACCAGGCCGTCCCCCTGCCCTGCACAGCCCCTCCCCCTCCCCCCTGCTACACTAGCCCCTCCCCCTCCCCCTACTACACCATCCCCTCCCCTCCCCCCTACTACACTAGCCCCTCCCCCTCCCCCTGTCCCCCACAGCCCCTCCCCCTTCCCTTGCTGCACCAACCCCTCCCCCTCCCCCTGCTTCTTCTATATTTACATGAGAGATTTTTTTTGGGGGGGGGGTACTACTAATGTACCAAACATGAATCAAGAACAAATGAAAGGAAGAGTATTTGGCTGTAATGTATCCAAGAAAGCATCTAGGAAACATGAAATGAAAAATTGATTATTGAGCAGGCTTGTTAAGAAGGGGTCTGTTTTTTCATTCAAGGAAAATGCAATGAGGGTTACATTTGAATTACTACATATGGTAGATGGGAATGAGGTCTGGCTGGATCACGCTTATGATTGGGCAAGATAGTTATAGACTTAGATGTTGCAGCTCTTGTAAATATTGTCATGGCTACAGATCACTCTAAAGTTACCCTACCAAATGTCATTTTGTTGTTAAGGGAGAGTATTATTGAGGAATCATTTGGTGAATTAGCACCAAATACTGAACTTGCACACCTCCTTCACCCACCCCTGCACCCACCCTCCCCCTTGCACCCCTCCTTCACCCCCACTACCCCCCTCATCCCAACTATCCCCACCCCACTGCAGCCCCACCTCACTAAACCCACCCAATCCCATGCCCCCTCCTTCACCCCCACTACCCCCACTACTATCCCCACCCACTGATATGAATAGAACCGATATAAAATAACTAATGGGTCCCTAAACAAACTAACCTAAACTATAAAAAAAATTAATTTCATTAAATGATATCTCTAACTCCTCTTTGTTTTGTAATTTAAAAAAAATATTTTTTGGTTTAAGTGTGAACGAACACAATAGATTTCCAAAACACCCACAAATAAATTACAAACAGGAACCGAAATTCAAATTCTAAAATTAATCTTAGCAATTAGTTAAACCACACACCATAGGATTTGGGAGGAGATAAGACACGTCTTGAGATCTATGTGAGAGCTGAAATAATGTGACACCTAATGTTCTATGTCATCAGTCACTATCACCATTATTATATCCCCATTTATATCAATAAACTCATTGTTTCCAATATGCATCACCTCATCAAAAAATTTATACCAATGATACTGAACACCATTTCTTCTAACCTAGTTTCACCTAAAATTCCATTTTCATCATTGAATCAAGAAAATACTGAACCAACAATAGACAAACCATCATCAAATTCCACATGATTATAACACCCAAAATGTCTTTCACCAATGATAACATAAACCAAGATTACAAAACATGTTGATCCAAATACTCTAACATAATAAAACTAATCAAACCAAATTGATTCACTAAACTAAGAAGAACCAAAAGATATGGACTTAAACTAAACCAAATAGAAGTGACCTGATCCAAATTGAATAGAATATATAACTAATACTACTAGAAATGAGAAAACCAACCTACTTTAAATAAAACCTAGTAAAATCTATAAGGCTCTAACTAAATCAATGTAATCAAAACAAATTGATTCACTAACATAAGAACCTAAAGTTATAGACCTAAACTAAACCAAATAGATTTGGACTAATCCAAAATAAATGGAATTAAACTAACACTACTAGAATTGAGACAAACCAACTTAAAATCATATCATCATAACTTCTGATTTCTAGAATTTTCATATTTAAACTCTATAAGACAATCATACCCAATAAAAATCAGAAAAAATCAAAAAAATCATACCTGATGCAATAAATAAAAACAAATAAACTCTATCAAAGACAAATGTGACAATTAAGAAGACAATAAATCAAAAAAAATGAATCTTACGTAATGAAAATTGAAGAGGCTATGGATTTGAAATCAAAGAAACCCTTCTCCGTGGAAAAAATCATAGGGAATGTGAGGAATTAGAACTATCCTAGTTCATATGTATGCTGTTGTGCATTGGAGAAAATCAAAGATAATTAAAACCACAACAAAATAAATAGAATAATTATTGGAGGAAATAGAAAACAAACCCTAACACACCCTACCATAGGACACTCACAAGCTGTGATTCATGGACCACCCACCAGTGAGAATTAGAGGGGCGCCTAGAATGTGTGAATACTGAAAAAACATTACACATTGGTGACTCAAGGTGGAGGGTGGCTCGAAGGCGAAGGTGGATCTGAAGCTACGTCGAAAGAAGAGGATCACAGGGAGGTTGGGTGGTCACGTTGTCGGAGGAGGATCGTCCTGAGTTTGGGTGGTTGTGTCATCGTTAGAGGATTGTCTCGAGGTTGGGTGGCCATGTCATCAAAGGAGAATCATCCTGAGGTTGGGTGGCTGCATCATTATAGGGGGATAGTGGGAGGTTGGGTGGTAGCATCAGGTGAGGATGAAGGTCGGATGATGACCAGACGAAAGCCGTAAGGAAGAGTTCACGAGGAAGAGGAGAAGGGTTTTTAGGTGATTCAACGAGCGAGAGAGAGAATCCGTGAGGGAGGTTAAAATTTTGAGGCTAAACCCACTGTGTTTTAAAAACCGTGGTGATATAATAAGATTTAGCCACGATTTTTTTAAACTGTGGCTAGATAAGTGTGGCTAAATCTTAAAATTTTATTAGTGATAAATTTTGGTGATTTGAAGGTTTTAAAGACCCTACAATCAATTCATTTCATTGTAATATATATTGTTACGCTGTGATTTCATAGATAGTAAAAAAATTAATGTTTTGTATTTCAAGAATATTTCTTAACATCTTTTCTTTTCTAGAGAGAGTTAGGATTCTAGGATCGTAATTCTAGATAGAATGGTAAGAATGCAATAAGAGGGGGTTGAATTGTAGTTTAAAAATAATTACATTTTTTCATCCTTCCCAAAGGATTATAATATATAAATTATGAAAATTTGATTGGCCCAAAATAAATTTAGTGGTATTATGAAAAACTAATAAACTCATAAAATAATATCAAAGTAATAAAACTAAAGTATCAGTATTTTAGATTACTAATCAAATTAACACGAACAGTGGAATTAAAAAGATAAATGTTTTTTTTCAATTACTGATAAAATGATTTAGCATAGAATAAATAGTAAAAAAACTATATTACATAAACTGAAGTATAAAATATCATTTAGAATTGAACAACTAAATAAGTATATTATAAACCTTACTTTTAATCCAAAGTGAAAGGTAGATCTATAAACTTGATCTGAGGTATCATTGACCATAAACATGTCAAAATGTATCTACTTCTTAAAATTTAGAAGCTCAACTATATCTTCCTTACCCCATAATCTCTCGATCAGACCGATCAAAATTTTCCCCTACTACTACAATTGATAGTTTAATTTACTCTACTACTTAACCTATAGCTAATTGATTCTTCTACTTCAACCAGTTGCTCAATTTTTTTCTAGCTACTTAACCAGTAGATCGGTATCCCACTATTTAATAGGTAGCTTAGTTAAACAATTACAATAAAAAATTATATATCTTTTACAATAAATCTTCATAAGCATAAGTTCTAACAAAACACTTGGAAAGGAAAAAATAGGAAGTGTGTTAATCAATAATTAGTTGAATACTTCAAGAGATTGTGCCACTCATATTTTTCTTGAGATTTTTTTTTCTTCAGATCCATGAGGTGAATCTATATTTATAATAATATCTTCAATGGTGGGATTCGGAAAAACTTGGGGTCAATTGAAATGGTGTAATAAATAAATCAATTTTTATCTTTTGATTGGATTATCTTATTTCCACATTTACTAATAGATTGTTTGGTCACAACTACAGTGTTATTGATGAAAAATTTGGACTTTCAATTTTTAAAAATTCTTTATATTATCTAATTTTCATAAATCAGTTCCATCGGTATTTCATTAAACCTTAAATTATCGATAATTAATTAAATGGTTTTATATAACTTAAAATCATAAAATAATAACAAACTTAAGTTAGATCAATTGTAAAATGAAGTGTTTCATGGCTTTCAAAACAAGTAAAGTGAAGTTATGTCAAAGACTCAACAATATCCCCCTTTTTGAAAAACACAGACACTCAAAGAAAATTTAAAATTATCTGAAAATACTTTTTTTATTACTCATTTTATATCATTATTTTTTAGAATACCTCCCCCTTAATATATTCTTCTATTTTATTTTAAATCAAATTTAATCTTTAAAAAAATATTTTAAATTTTTAGAACATTCTTCCCATTTTTGGTTTTCAAAAAGAAAGATAAAAGGAAAAATTTTCTTTGAAAAACAAAGTGTTCTTCTAATACAGATAAGGAAAGAAAAAAATATTAGAGGATAATGTAATCAGTAATTCATACATCACATGGAATTAATCATAAAACATTCATCATAAAACATTTACAATTATTTGTACAATAAATAAGTATTAAATCATATTGAAATATCAACATCAGAATTATATTCAGTAAAATGTTGTAGAGTAGAGTTTGATATTACAAGCATTATATAGTTTAAAAATTAAGACTTTTTTAATTTATTTTTTAATTATGTGATTTTTGTTCTTGATTTACTTCTGATTTTGTGACAAAAGGTTTTCCTAGACTTCAAACTTCTCCTCGAACTCAACATTTTTTATTGAAAAAATAGTTTCTTAGTATTTAAACTTCTCATCCTGCTCTGCAAATCTTTTTTCTAGGGAACTGATATTTAGATTATGATCTTTATATTTCTCATTTAGTTCAACTAATCTTTAATTATGGTTTTCTAGCTGTTGATTTTAAAGAATAGAAAGCTCTTTCATATCAGCAACAAAAAATGAAATTCCTTCAAATTTACTTTCCAAATATCTCAATGCATCATCAATCATAATTTATTTTTCACACAGATGGTAAAAGTTTTGATAAAGTGATATTGTGTAATTTCCAATAGAATCTACATATTTCAATTTATTATTAAACTTATTTGTGAAATTTTTTTAATTCTGATAAAAGAGATCCATTTCCATTCTAACTTTATTAAATTATTCTTTTACTATAAAATCTATCAAATGAATTTTATATTCTAGATTTCAAACATGAAATGTCCTATTTTGAAGGAATTCCATTCTTATGTTAGGATCAGGTATCAAACTAGAGTTGTGGTTCATTCTCCTTTGTATAATCAAAAAATAATTCAACTTCCGATCAAAGGATCTTGAAGCTAATGAATATGTTGATTTAGATGATATTTATTTATTTTTATTATTCTGGACTTTATAAACAACTTTTTAATATTTTTTACCTAGATATTTTCCATAGAGTAATCCTCAATATCAATAGGTTCATTATTAATAGCATTTTGATCATAAATAGTTATCTTGAAACTAGATGAAAAAGAACTTGAACTGGAACTATCTTCATATCAAATTGATTTTGAAGAAACTTTATTATATGGGGAAGAAGTAACATCAGTAGATGTATGCACATAAGATTCAGGATGTGGTAGATCTTATACTGTTACTTTCTTAGATTAAGATCACTTCTTTTTTTAACCAATTTTAAAACTTTAGAATCTTTCGTGAAAGCTTCTTTAGGAAAATCTTCTTGAACTTGAACCTCTAAATTTTGAACTTCAACTTATTGAACTTTAGTTGTCTTAACAACTAGAGGTTGAACTTTGAAACTTTAAACATCGGTTGGATTCTCAATTGGAATTATATTAATTCTTAATGGTGAATATAAGGATGAATATTTTTCTGAAACTTTATAGGTAGCCTCTTTTCCTTTCCCTTTAGAACATAATTTCCTTTTCAAAGAAACTTCATAAACAAAATTATCTATAATTCTGACACTTGGAGGAGTTGATATTGTTTTTATTTGTGCGTTAACTATTTTAAATCTCTATTTGTTTTGTTAAATTACATTACATAACATTTAAGTAAATTCAATTTTACTTCAAAAATATTATTAACATATATTCATATTTTTGTTATGATCTCTATTTTTTTACTTTATTTTTTTTGTTATTTGTTAGAAAAAAAATAAGGCCTACTGATTAGGCCACTTGGCTAAACCTTCAACCACATCTAGGGGGCCCTGAGTTCAACTCCCATAGGAGGAATCCATAGTGGCTTGCACAATGGCATGGGTTGAGGATGGTTATTTTATAGTGTTGATCGGGCCCATGTATAAGGCTCGAGAGTGTGCCCTTATTTTTTGGGATTTGGTCACCTGAAAACCCACAGGTTGAGTGTGTGTAGTGTTTTTTATGGATGATGTTAAGAGCATTTCAGTTTATAAACCACTTGATCCCCATAGTTTAATTTCAATGTGGGATTATTTTTTTCAACTAAGACTCAATATGGGATATTAGATCTCCTCTCTATTTCTCTAAGTCATCTGATCTCTTATCCTTCACTTTCATTACTTTTATTCTTTACTCCTATCTCATACTCTTGTTTTTGAACTCTCATACCTTTTTTTGAATTCTTGTACCCCCTCTTCTCATTCTCATGTTTATCATCTTCTTCAACCATTCCTTGAAGCTCCAGTATTCCTGTATTTCATCCTTTTTTAAGTTTTTTTCTCCCACGTCTTTTTGTTCAAGTTTTTTTCTCATCTTCTTTAGTTGTATGCTAAACCACCTATTCACCCATGATTTTCACCACATCTCAGTTTTTCTCAAACCAGTTTCTTAGAGGATGCGGTAAAACTCACTTGGTCTTGGTTAATAAATTTCTTTCTTTATTCATTTTATTAACAGTGAGCACCTCATTTTTCCTTTGACCGATCTCTCTTCCTAATCCACTATTCATTTTGGTTTGTTCTTCACTGTAAGAGTATCCTCTCCTTCTTCATTATTCCCTATGATATTCTTATCCGAGGCTAGACCGTCTATTGGTTTATCTTGGTCTTACCATTGGAAGAACCCAATATTGAGTGTTTTTTTCACCATTTATTTTTACCAATGATGAGTGAATTTTTGTGTCACTGTTGGCAAGTCTCCAATGGTGAGTAATTTTACTCACCACTAGAACCCAATGGTGAGTCACTAACTCACCACCAGGAGATCGATGATGAGTAAATGTACTCATCATTTCACCTCAATGGTATGAAAATTACCCACCGTTGAAATATCAACAGTGGGTTATTTTTCCAACCCTCTGTTTCTTTTTCTTTATTGCTCCATGATATGAAAGTTTCAGCCACAAACTCCCAAATAAGATCTTGCTTCCCCCGTCATTTTTCAATGTAATATTTCATAAATATTTGGTGTGTTTTAATCTATTTTATAATTTTTATCAGAAAAATATTCTTATGATTTTCATCCTGTTTTTTAGAAGCTTATTCATGTTTATTTAGAAGCACGACAGTAGTTTTATGTTAATTTCATCATGTTTAGTTTTAGTATTCTAAACTTCTTTGAAGATTTAATAATTATATTTTATTCATATGTTATATCTTTTTGTTGTGGGTTAATATATTTTTAATGAACCACTATTGGAACCTAATATTAGGTAATTTACTCACTGTTAGGCATCGAACGATATGTAAGTATTTATTGTTATAATGAACCCGTTTTTTTGTTAATATTCATGGATCTACATAAGTTTTGTTCAATTAATTTTATTTTTTCTAAAAGATGCAATGTTAGGTAATACTCTGTTTTTTCCACCGTTAGACTTTTCCAACAATGAGTAATGTATCATCACTCTCTGTTTTCAATGGTGATTCATGACTCACCGTTCATTAAAATTTATTTCCAAATTTTTTATTTTATTAATTTTAGTTAATTTTGATAAAATGTATTACATTGTCAAATGTTTAATATTTTATGTTGAAATATAATTGCAACATTGTTTTAAAATATTTGTACAATTTTTTAGTGACATTTTCTCATGCATATTGTTTTTATATGATGGTCTTTTTTTCTAAAGTTATGTTGAATGTATACAAATAAATAATTATATTATTATTTAAACTAATTTTAAATTATAATTTTTTATTAAATATTATTTTAATTATATTAAATATTCCTTTTAATATTTTGTGAATAAATATTAGTCCGATTTTTTTTTCAGCACGACATCAACAAAATAAGGTAGCGGTTGTATTATTTTATTATTAAATACTAAAAAGTTTCATGATTAGATTGGACATAGACACGCTCCTGTAGATCTCTATTTTAATATTTTGAGAGATTTATCCAAGGATAAAAACATATATACCAGTTTAGATGATTAATTTGATAAGGATATGGGAATGATTTCATGTTTCTATGAAAATTGATCAAGAAACTTCTTCAACATCTGTTGTTCTGTTGTGATCACTAGAGATATTCATTGTCTTCATCTTACTCCACTTATGTGATCAAATAACATGAGATAAAAAGAATTTCCAAATCATCTACTCAAGCTGTTGTTTCATTTTTTTTGTTATTCATCCACTGTAATTATTCTAATCATATGTTTGTCCTCTAGAGTTTCAATTTAATCTTTTCCCTTCCAAAAGATGTCATTAGGTTATTCCTCCCATCTAAAAGAAAGTTTGGGTTGTTCCTCCCAGACAAAAGGAAGGTAGATTGTGACTCCTTAAAAATTCAGGGGTTATACCATAAGTTGTGAAAAAGGTATATTTGTATTATTTTTAATCGAGTTATCAAACCCATTCAAAAGTGAGGATTTAGTACATACCAGTCTCCTCAAAGAGTAGAGGATATTAAAGATAGGATTAGGATCCTAGTGATCCAAACCTCTATAAAAATCATCGATGTTATCTATTTTCTTTCTGCTGCAACTTTTAACACTGTTTATAACTCTCATAAATTAGTATTTTTAATAATAAATCAAAAAGAACTATCCACCCTCCTCTAGTCACTACTATCATACCAAGGGACATAACAATTGGTATCAGAGTGTGGTTCCTTTTATAAGGATTTATTTTTAAATTGTTTCATTTTATAATTCTAAACTACCCATTATCCTATACTTAATCATCTAAGGAAATGATTCACTGCTTTGTTATGGATAATCAGGATTTTGAGGTGTTATATCCTGTCAGACCACCTCACTTCAATGGAAGTGAATATGTCTATTGGAAAGATAGAATGAAGGTATTTCTTAAAAATATTGGTCTTGATTATTGGTTCATACTGTCAAAACCATATAAATTTCCTTAAGTTGATTTAGAAAATCTTATTGGTAATGATGCTAAAAATGTTTTTTAAATTACAAAGTTATGAATTAATTATAATTCTCTTTAAGTAGAAATATGTATAGTCATATTTCATCCTATAAAACTGCTTCTAACATTTGGATGACTTTAAAAGTCACTCATAAAGGAACAGACAAGTTGCAGAGAACAAAGCAAGGTATACTCCGATATGAGTTTCAAGAATTCATGATGACTAATCGATAAATAATTTATGAGATGTACAATAGATTCACAAAAATTTCCAACGGTATGGTTTCTCTTGGAGAGACCATGAATAATGAAGCTCTCATTGAAAGACTGATTTGAGCTCTACCCAAGAGATGGCATTCAAATAAAGTAATTGTTGAAGAAAGTAAGAATTTTACTGAATACTCTATGGATTAGTTGATAGGATCACTACTTCAATATGAGGTGTAAATTAAGAATGAAAATACTAATGACCATGATAAAAGTAAAGGTATAGAATTTAAATCAAATGTAAATGTTATTACTAATTCTTCTGATTCTGAGTTACAATAAAGTGAGAAGGATGAAATTGAAAATTTCACTAAAGGTATTTACAAGTACATGAAGGGTAAGAGAGGCTTTAAGAAGAATCCTAAAATAAATTTTCAAAAGGATGACATAAAGGGTAGTAAAAGAGGTAAAACTAGTAAATATGATGTTTCTAACTAGTAAATATGATGTTTCTGAATTAAATTTATATGAGTACAGGAAAAAGGGGAACATAAAATCAGATTGTCCCAAACTAAAACAAGATGTAAAGGAAACTAAATACCAGATGGAGTAAAGAAAGGCATATCATGCTAGATAGAGTTGTACAGAAGTTTCAAACTCAAGTGATGTTGGTTCTGAAAGTAAAAAAGAATCTACAAATTGATGTTTGATGGATTATACTATAAATGATGTATATTGTAATTATAATTATAGTTTTGGTTATGAATTTGATATTGAAAATGAATTTAATTAATTAACTGCTCAAAATGAAAAATTTCAAAGTGTCATATTGAACTTTATAGGGAACTAAGATTAAAGAGTAAAATAAAAAACTGAATGATTCTATTTTAAGAAATATAGAACAGAAAAGGGTTGTAGATTATGAATTTTTAAAATTCAAATATGAAAATATAAGAATAAAATATTTCATGTCGATAAATGATGAAGATCAACACAAACGATTTAAATTGGTTTGTGATGATTTAGATACAAATCAAAATTAATGCAAGCATCTTAAACATGAAAATAAGAAACTAAAAAATTCTGGATCATGTTCAAATGTGAAAATATGTAATGATCTGGAAGTTATTCAAAAAGAGAATGAAAATCATAAAAAGCAAATTACTGGTTTAAAGGAAAATTTATATTTCTTTGTTCAACTCCAACAGAAATTTGATAAAATAATGGCTATGAACAAACCCAAATATGATAAAAAGGGTTGTGGCTATAATACTCAGGTTCCTAATATGTGTAGAAGTATTTTTTTTAAAGGCATAAATGGAAATATTTAAAATGTCACTTGTTTTAATTATAACATGAAAGGGAATTATGCAAAAAAAATGTTCTTTAAAGAATACATAGTCTTTAGGCCATACTAAGACTTTCATTTCTAAAAATTTGTCTTCTAGATTACTATACAATAAATTTCTCACATATGTATGGGTACCTAAATATTTTTCTACTAATCCAGTTGGACCCAAACAAGTCTGAGTACCCAAAAAATTATCTGTTTGATTTTTTTGAAGGTATAATGCTTAAGGATTTCCAAAAGTTCCAAAGTCACATGGTATATGGATAGCATGGGCTTCAAAAGGATGTTTCAAATCATATTGAACCTAATCTAGTGACCATGTCCAGATAATTTTATTTTTAATATTTATGAATACTATCCACTAATATAATTTTATATGCTGGCGTACAAGATATCCGATGTATTTTTATAAAATAATTTTATTTCTAATTCAAGGCATGTGCTTTAATTTCTATCTATTTTTTTCTTAGCATGCAAAATTGTTGTAGTTTACATAGTTAAAACTTTAGTTCTAAATATGTTGATTGAATGTTTACTTTAATCTAAAATTTTTTAACAGTATTATTCTATCTTTATTTAAAGATGCATGAATTTAGGGGGAGTTACCCCTTGATTTTTATTTGAAATAATGTACTGCTATGTAAGTTTTAAATAATTGTTTAAACAATTAGACTATGAAAAATTAAAATTCCTTAGTCTGTTTGAAATAAGTTTTTAACAACTGTTATGGGGAAGTATTTAATACACTTCTAAATATCTTATGTTATTTGTATTTTATTTTTTCATAATTTCAGTTATATTTGGAATCCTGAATTGTTTTAAATAATCAATTTATTTCAAAATTGATTTAATTTTGATAATAAAATTTGTTTTGTTGATCTATTTTTAAATATAATATTTCTATGATTAAACTTAGGGGGAGTTTTTTTAACCTTTAAAGAAAAGAAACTATTTATTTCTTTTGAAAGTATTTTTTATCTAATATGTTCATGAAAATCAGTTTTTCATTGAATGTAACAATTTTTGGTTATTTTCTTGTGTTTAAACTTAACATGTGAAAAGTTTAACTTTTCTATTTTTTGTAAATGTTATGTTAAAGACTGATCGCTATGATTTAATGATAATTAGTTCTTTCTGGTTAAAAATGATTTGCTAAAATAACACTGTCTCAACCATCCTTTAAATATTATACTATGTTACTTTTACCGTTGTTGATTTTTATTTAAAAGGGAATATCTATTTTATACACTAATATATTTTTTGAATTGGGTAT
The DNA here is from genome assembly GCA_963277665.1 of Viscum album. NCBI lineage: Eukaryota > Viridiplantae > Streptophyta > Magnoliopsida > Santalales > Viscaceae > Viscum > Viscum album. The sequence goes on along the minus strand of OY728146.1, from coordinate 192,765,430 downwards.
TATGGAAGCTTAACTTTTTCTTAGTATAATTTTTTTGATAAATCTATTCAAATTATTATGTATGTCTTCTATAATTGAAAGTTATTTATTAAATTCTAATTACTTTTTATTAAATAACAATGTTTACTTGAACTTTGCAATTATATGTTTTTTTTCTATATCTCACTGATATTTTTTATTATGCTTAAATGATAATTAGATCATAATGTTTTAAAATTTTCATAGTTAAACAAAAACAATGTATTTTTTTAATACTGTATCAGAATTAACATTTTATTTTGTTTATTTCACTGCTTTTAAAACTGTACTTTTTGATAAATTTCAAAAGGGGGGAGAAAGTTTTTGAAGTTTTATTATTTTTCTATTTAGTTATTTGAAAATTTAATAAATATTATGCTTTTTAATTTAAAAAAATAGGGAGATTGTTTGTAATTGGGTATTAACTATTTTAAATCTCTTATTGTTTTGTTAAATTACACATACATAACATTTAAGTAAATTCAATTTTACTTAAAAAACATTTTTAACATATATTCATATTATTTTATGATCTCAATTTATTTTTTTACTTAATATTTTTTTTGTTATTTGTTATAAAAAATAAGGCTTGCTGAGTGGGAAACTTGGTCGAACCTTCAACCATGTCTAGGGGACCCAGAGGTCAACCCCCATGGAAGGTAGCCATGGTGGAACGCACAATGGAATGGATCAAGCACAGTGTTGGCATAGCACTGAGCGGGCCTCTGTATAAGGCACGAGAGTGTGCCCACACTGTTTGGGCTTCGGTCACCCGCAAGCCCACAGGCTGAGTGTGTGTAGTGTTTTTGTTTCAGTCGATGTTAAGCGTGTTTTATCTTATATACTTCTTGGTCACCATGGTTTCATTTCAATGTGGGATGAAATTTTTCAACTGAGACTTAATTTGGGCTATCAAATCTCCTCTCCATTTCTCTAAGCCATATGATCTCTTCTCCTCTACTTTAATTACTTTTGTGCTTTCCTCCTATCTCGCACTCTCATTTTTGAACTCCAACACCTATTTTTGAATTCCCACACCCCTCTGTTCATTCTCCTATTCATTTTCTTCTTTGTACATTCCTTGAAGCTCCAGTATTCCTGTGTTTCTTCCTTTTTTTAAGTTTTTGTTCTCCCGCATCTTTCTATTAGATGTTGTTTCTCATCTTCTTCGGTTGTCCTATAGACCACCTTCTAACCTATGATTTTCACAGCATGTCATTTTTTCTCAAAACAGTTTCTTCGAGCATGTGGTAAAACTCACTTAGTATCTGTTAATAATTTTTTTTCTTCGTTCATTTTATTAATAGTGAGAACCTCTTTTTTATTTGAATGATCTCTCTTTGTGCTCCACTATTCATTTTGGTTTGTGCTTCACTATGAGTAATTTTACTTACCGCTGGTAAGTCTCCAACAATGACTAATTTTACTCACCGCTGGAACCCAATGATGAGTCACTGAATCACTGCTAGGAGATCAACGGTAAGTAAATTTACTCACTATTTCACCTCAATGGTATGAAAATTACCCACTGTTGAAATATCAATGGTGAGTTATTGTTTCCACCCTTTGTTTCTTTGTATTTTCTACTCCATGTTATTAAAGTTTCATCCACAATCTCCCAAATAATATCTGGCCTCCTCTTTCATTTTTCAATGTTACATTTCTTAAATATTTGGTGGGTTTTAATCTGCTTTATATTTTTTATAACAAAATTATTCTTCTGATTTCCATCCTATTTGTCAGCAGCTTATTCATGTTTATTTAGAAGAATGGCAGTAGCTTTATGTTAATTTCATTATGTTCAATTTTAGTATTATAAGATTATTTGAAGATTTAATAAGTCTGTTTTATTCATATGTTATATCATTTTGTTGTGGGTTATTTTTTTAATGAGCCACCGTTGGAACCCAATGGTAGGTAATTTACTCACCATTGGACATCCAACGGTAGGTAAGTTTTTATTGTTCTCATGAACCCATTTTTTGTTAAGATGCGTGGATCTGAATTTATTTTTGTTCAATTCATTTTATTTTTTCTAAAAGAGGAAATGGTAGGTAATACTCTGTTTTTCCACCATTGGACTTTTCCAACAGCGAATAATGTCTCACCGCTCTATTTTCAATGGTGAGTCCTGACTCGCTGTTAGTTAAAATTTATTTCCAATTTTTTTATTTTATTAATTTAATTAATGCTTTTAAAATGAATTATATTGTCAAATATTTAATATTTTATGTTGAAATATAATTACAACATTGTTTAAAAATATTTGTAGCATTTTTAGTGACATTTTCTCATGTATATTATTTTTATATGATGCTCTATTTTCTAACATTTTTCTACATATATACATAAATATAATTATATTATTATTTCAATTGATTTTAAATTATGATTTTTTTATTAAATATTCTTTTTAAAATATTAAATATTATTTTTAATATTTCATGAATAAATATTAGTCCGAGTGTGTTTTTTAGTGAAACATCAACATAATAAGGTAACGGTCATATTATTTTATTATTAAACACTAACAAGTTTCGTGTTTAGATTAGACACAACCACACTCCTATATATATTTATTTTAATGTTTCAAGAGATTGCTCCAAGGGTAAAAACAGATGATCCAGTGAAGATGATCAATTCGACAAGGATATGAGAATGCATTTCCTGTTGCTTTGAAAATTGATCAAGAAACATGTTCCACATCCATTTTTCTGCTATGATCACTGGAGATCTTCATTGTTTTCATCTTCCTCCACTAATGTGATCAAATAACATGAGATGCAACAAATTTCCACATCATCTTCTCAAGCTTTTATTTCATTTGTTTTTTGTTATTCATCCACTGTAATTCTTCCAATCACATGTTTTTCATCTAGAGTTTTGGTTTACACTTTTACCTTCCAAAAGCTGTCATTGGGTTATTCCTCCCATCTAAAAGGAAGTTCAGGTCATTCCTCTCAGAAAAAAGGAAGATAGGATGTGACTCCTTCAAAAGTCAGGGGTTATACCACCATGTGTGAAAAAGGTATGTTTGTATTATTTGTATCTGGGTTATCAATCCCATTCAAAAGTGAGGATTTAGTACAACTAGTCTCCTCGATGAGTAGAGGATATTGAAGAGAGGACTAGGATCTTGGTGATTCGAACCTCTATAAAAATTCCATGTGTTATTTGTTTTCTTTCTGCTACAACTTTTCATACTTTTTATAACTCTGATAAATTAGTATTTGTAATAATAAATCAAAAAGGTCTATGCACCCCCCTCTAGTCACTACTGTTATACCAAGGGATCTAACAGATCTTACAATATGATATTATTTTATATATATTACATACTTATTTTTATTTTCCTCAGCCGACTCATCTTCATCTTCTTCTCTCAGCGCTTTTGCTAAAACTTTATTTGAACTGAAAAAGGGTTTTAGAGGTACCCTTTCTTCTTTTTTATTCTTTTCTTCCTCAACTTTTTCTTTTAGAAACCCACTATGGGTATCAATCAACCTTATAATATGATCATCTGAACTAATTTTCTTTTTCAAAGAATCCTCCTTAAAATCTTTTGAAGCATCTTTATTCTTCTGATCCTTCACCATAGAAACTTTTTTAGTGGTTTTAGGATTCCTTGCATGAGCCTTTTCTGAAGTGGAAAATTGAGATGTTTTTATTTTCAAAGGATATTTAGCATTTTCTTCTTTGTATTTTTGAATTTCACTCGAAGCAACTATGGATGACTTTTTAAAAAAAACTTCTCCTTATAATCATAGACCAATATCATCCTAGATATTGTCTCATCATTTATTAGGGTTTCCTTTTTCCTTTTAGGATGAAGATCATTTTCCACATCCTCTTCTTTCAGTAGCTTTTTCAATGCCCAGTTTAGAAGCCTTCTAAAAAGTAATATTTTCATCTTAATTGTACCATTCTTGATGGATTTAATATATGACCATATGAACTTTTCGAAATTCAAGTTTTATAATTTCATAATACAATCCAATAGATACACATATGGATTTTAATTGTATCCTTATCTCCTTTTCTCGATAAAAGGAATGAAAAATCTATAAAAGAAAATCCAAACTTCATGATTTAAATGTCTGGTATTATGAAATTTTTTATTGACAATGAAAAGATGATTATCAACATTGGATTTTACAAAATTTCCACTTACTTCAGGAATCTTATGAGAGATGAAAAGAGAATATCCCTGAAATGGTACTTCCAATAACTCAGAAAACATCTCTAGTGTCATTGAAAACTTTCGAAAAAAAGAACAAACAATACTTTATTGACTCATTCCTTTGTAAACTTAGCTAAACCATAAAATTCTCTAATCAGAATGGGATAGTACAGTTTGTTCTTATATATAGCTGAAGCTAACTTTCTCCATCCTTGTAAAGTAAGAACGTCATTTACCATAAATTCATACTTCACCAGAAAATTTGAATTAACTAATCTTTCTCTAGGGATCTCTCTGGTGACTAGATCTTCAGAAGAAACCATGATTCTAAATGGTAGTTGGAAAAAGAGCTTCAGAAGATGGTCATAAATCTCTAAAAAACTTCCTTCTGATCATAGTGAATGTGTCCAACAACACATAGGTCCACTTATTCATAAAGAAAAATTTGGGAAGGTGAAAGGTCACCATAGATTCGTTTGATCTGACGGATTAGATCAATTCCCACCAAAAACACATGATGTCAAAAATATTTTTAAGTATTTATTTAATTTTTAAATTTTTGATGCCATATTTTAATTAAATTCTAATATTTAGGAAGATAATGTTCAATATTTTGAAATTCATATGAACTAAAATTCAGATAAATATGTAATACATTTGAACATGAATTACAGTTAAAAGAATAGTATTTTGTAATTCAGAAAATGAAATACAGTTAAAAGAAAATTATTTCAAAATACAAATAAGAATGTAATACAGATAAAAAATGCAATACTAGTAGATAAACAATATTTTTAAAACTCGATAAAGAAAATAAAATTTTCTAAAAATTAGATGAACTAAAAAATATTATCTAGACAGGTCTGGAAGTTTTCTTCTATTTCAAGAAGAGCTTGATCGTATTATTTCAAAGATGATTTCAAACATGTTTTGACACAAATTTTGATTTCTTTAGAAAATTTAGATTTATTTTAAATTTTTCTAGAAATAATTAAACAATTAACCCCATAAATAAAAGGAATAAATGCATTAAAATGCACAAATTTAAAAGTAACAGATTTTCATAACTATAAATAAGAAATACCAGGGTGCATCGGTTATAGAAATTCATCTATCGATGTGCAGGGATTAAAAACTTTTAAATTAGACTTTAGGTAGATAGACCTCCTTGGGTATGGAAGAATTAGAAAATAGGATCTATGGAACCCATATTTTATTTTTCTTTTGATGTTCAAATTTATCACGATCTTTTCATATAAAAGCTCTGTGTTTTCCAAAGGATTGAATTTTATTGAGGGAACAATGTTTCTTCCAATGTTCTCTTCTCGGACACATTGTAAAACAAGATAGTATGCTCTAACCATTCGATAATTCTTTTTCATAAAGGGATTGAAAGCTATTTTCAATTGTCATAAATCTCTAATGCATTTGAGCAATTAATTATCTAGGTAGAAAATCAAATGCTTGATAGTATGCTCTGAGCATAGCTTTCATGGTTTCAAGAAATTTTGAAGTTCCTAAATCTAGCTTTCTCCAAACACCACAAGCAGTTCTACAAGAAGAAAATTGACTATATATATTCCTTTGAATAGAACGTAAAAGAGTATTTCTTACTCTAAATATTGATTGGAATTCATTTTTCTCTTCTCTTGTGGAGGTAGAAACTTCCTTGATGGGAACTTTATAATCTCCAATAAGCATAAGAAAATTTTCAATTCTTGTGTTGATAACATAAGTTTTCATTTTGTCTCTCCAATATTCATAGTCATTGCCATTAAAAATTGGTGGTCTATTTGGATTCAGATTATCAATGGATCCAACGTGTAAACTTTTCATACTAAAAAAATTATCTACACACCGATTAGGTGCAAGGAAACTGTAATATGTAAATCTGAAATAGTAATTGAGATTCAGGAAATATCATATTCATTTTAAATGTAGAAACCTCCTTTGATGCCAAATGTAGGATCGTAATTTTAAATAGTATGGTGAGAATAGCACATTAAGGTTTGAATTGCAATTTAAAAACAACTACATATTTTCATCCTCCTCAAGGGATTAAAATATTAAAACTACAAAAATTCGATTGTCCCAAAATAAATGTATCAATATTAAAATCACATAATAAAATCATTGTAACATAGTTAAAGTATCAGAATTTTAGATTACCGATCAACTTAACATGCGCAACAGAATTAAAAAGACAAATGATATTTTTTTAATTACTAATAAAACAATTTAGCCCAGTGGAAATAGAAAAAAAAACCGTATTACATAAACTGAAGTATAAAATACAATTTAGAATTGAACAACAAAACAGAGTATTACAAACCTTGCTTTTAAACCAAAGTAATAGGTAGATCTATTGACCAGATATGAGATATCTTCGACTATAAACCTATCAAATTGTATCCACTTCTTAAAAATTAGAAGCTAGACTCTATCTTCCTCACCATAGAAAGCCTCAATCACCCTGATCAGAATTTTCCTCTACCACTATAATCGTAGCTCGATTTACCCTGCTACTTTACCAGTAGCTCGATGCTTTTGCACCTTCAACTAGTAGCTCAGTTTTTGCCCGTTAATTTGGTAGCTCGGTATCCTGCTACTTAACCGATAGATCAGTTAAAGAGTTGGAACAAGAAATGCTAAAGCTTAGCACTCACAAAGAAAAACAATCGAAAGTAAATTAATCAAAAAAACATATAAGTTAAACAATTTCAACAAGAAATGCTAAAGGTTTTACAATGAAAGCCTCAAAGACGTAAGTTCTAGCAAAACACTCGCAAAGAAAAACAATCAAAAGTATATTAATCAAAAAACGGTCGGAAAGTGATTGGGCTCACATTGTTTTCTTGCGAATTTGTAGTGGTTTTCTTGCGAATTTGTAGTTCTTTTGATCCACGAGGTGCATTTCTACTTCAATAGTCAAATTTCGCAAAACTTGGGGACAATTGCAGTGGTATCGACAACAGCTCACTGTTCATCTTCCGATGGACTTAGATTCTTTCCACATTTACTGATAGATTGGTTCAGCACCTCTACAGTGCTATTAATGAAAACCTCAACTTTTCAATATTACCAAATTCAGTAGATTGTCTGATTTTCATAACTAAGTTCCATCAATATTTCATTAAACCTTAAGTAATCAGTATTTCATTAAACAGTTTTATATTACTGAAAAACATCAAAGAATAACAAACATAAGTTGCATCAATTATAAAATGAAGTGTTTTTTGGACTTCAAAATAAAAGTGAATTTAAGCCAAAAACTCACACATGGGAGAAGGTTTGGTGTCATCGAACGGAATTGTTTCTCGCATATGCTTGCAAATCGCAGATACACAGAAACCTCCCCCAAGAACGACGATTGAACTCCCAAGACGACATCGATTCCGCTCCGAGGAAGACGGTGGACCGCCGGACGGACTGAGACAATGCTGCCGTCGCCATCCTCACGCCTCCCTGAGCGCCGCCAGTCTGGCCGCCAGATCATCATAGTCCGGCAGCTTAGGGTGCACGTGCCCCGTCTGGCCCATCAAATCCGGCTGCAACGATTTTGCCCGAGCGTGGCCCCGGGGCTCCTGGCTCGACCGAACCACTGGATCGGAGCACCGCCGGAAATAATCTGACGAGGTTTTGATCGCCTCCCTTCCGGGCGGCGGCTTCAGCAGCACCTTCCCCTTCCCGGATTCCAAACCCGTCTTCGACTCCTTCGGCTCCACCGTGTTCTCGTTCTCCTCCCCGTCGCCATCTCCATCTGCTCCCAAGTTCCGGAATCTTGGAACCAGATCTTCTATTCTTGTTCCACCGCCGGACGCCGGGCAACCGCCGCTTGCGCTGCCATGGCCAGGTGAGGGCTTCAATTGGTTCCTCACCGACCTTGGCTTTGGTTGACATTTGAGTTCAACACCACCATCGTCGTACTCCTCGCCATGACTATCCAACTCAGCCTCCGCTCCTGAAGATAATCTCGTCTGGCTTTTCCACTCATGATCCTTACTTCTGCGCCATCGAATATCATCGTCTCCTGCTTCGTTCAAGGCGCTCAAGCCCTGCATGGTTCTCAAAAAACTGACCAAATTCAGAATTCATCCGCAGTTCACGCTTATCATTTCCATTTTCTCGTCATATAACCTGATAATTGAAGCTGGGAAGAAAGGGACTCACTTGTCCGCTCTTGGGTGGGGCGCAAATCTTTTGATTCAGAGCGCTGGAATCCCAATCTATGGAGAATTCTCTGGAAATGCCCCGCATCAGTTGAATCTTCATCTCCTTAATCGGCTGATTTTGATTCAACCTTTCAGCGAACTCCAGGAAGAACAAGTACATCATGAGCCACAAGGAAAGCTTAACAGACACATTCCAGAACATTCTTTATTTTGGCCAACCGTCACTCACCTCTTGACTAATGAAAGGATCCAAGGAATTCCCGTACTTTTGACAAAACAGGTCCCTAAGATCACGCAGCTCGGGCAAATCCGCTAGTCTCGCTGCTGCAAACATCAAAGATGGTATGGCTTCTTTGCATTCCTCCGGACATTCCCTGCGTTTACAGTAAGAAAAACTGGTGCTGAATCGGAGCAACAGCGCGGTAAAAATCAGGACAATAATAAATTCATACTTCTGTTGGTTAATGGCAGCAACATGTTTTGAGATGCAGGCACAAAATTGATCTATCAACTCGTAACAGAATGTCATATTCATTTCGACAAGAAGACCTTCTGCCTGCTCCAAAAAGAAAATCAATCATAAACAATATGAATTGAAGGTGAAACAGCATAAGAAGAATCGGGGAAAAGGCAGAAGAAATTTGAAGGAAGACATTACCCTCCCATAGGCATTGTAATCGTGACCGTTTCTGAGAAGATCGGCAATATCGTTCTTGAGAAACTTCTGGACTGCATATCTCTTCTTCCGTATCGTCTCTAACCTCTTCTTCGTCGTTTTCAACAAGGCCTTGCTGATTCGATAGAAAACAAACAAATTCAGAATCAAAAGAAAGCAGGTAACAAAATCAAAGCCGTCAGGTTAGAGAGAAAAACCTAACCATTTTGCGATGAATTTGCTTTCTAGCAATCCTCCAAACATCTCGAGCGCGGGAGGAAGAAAGAATCGAAGAATCACATAATGTTCCAGTGAATTAAATGGGCCATCATGTATTAAAACTTGCCTCAGAATGCTAGCCGAGAGAGAGGGATCGAGAAATTGGAAATCCCACGGCACGGCAAATTGATCGATTCAAGAAACGAACCAAACCAACACCCAAGGGCTCGATTTTCAACGAAAGTAAGCTGCAACATTGAATACCCAAAGGTATTTCTATTTATAAGAATCAATTCAATGGGAAGTTGAAGAGACCTCGAGCTTAGAGAGAGGAACGGTGACAAATGGAAAAGGAGAGGGGGAGAGAGAGAATGCATCAGCCAATGGTTCGAACAAGCCTTTTCCGCCATGTTTTCCCTCCCGGTTCCTCTCCCTCGAAAATGAAGGATCGGAGTAACGGTGGGAGCGCGGATTGACGAAAATACCCCAGACCTCGTTTGTGAAGACGCCGTGCTGTGACGCATAACCGCCCATAAGCTATGATGAGGGAAGGATGATACGGGTAATTTGGTAAGTGACGAATCATCTAGCAGTACAAGGGTCATGCAATAAATTAATATATTCATTAATTATTTATTTAATGATTATAACAATTTTGTTCTAATGAGATTATATAAAGTTTATAAAACTTGTAAAAAAAATTATAAAAATTAAACATATTCATACACCACTCTGAAAATATATTGTACATCTAAAATTATAATGTTAGAGATTCTCAACAACATATTCAATGCCCATAAACAGGATGACCATTAAGGGCACTTTTAGGTCCATGGGTCATACTCATTGTCCCACATTTATAGAGTGGGTTGGACTAGAAAAAAAAATGATCGGTATTTTTCACCAATTGGTTTCCTCCAAGCTCACCTTAGCCCGCACCTAAGTTTCTTTTTGGCATAGTTTCTTGGGAGGTACAACACTCATTTTTAAGGGGGTTTGGTGACGCATTTCGGTTGAGAGTTCGGTGAGTATATGGAAGGACCCTTGGTTTGGAGAGCAGAATGTCAGCTTGTTTAATCAACTGCATCATCACCTGGTATGAAAAGTGCAGTCATGTGGGATATTATTGAAGATGACTTCTTTGGTTGACCTGATGATAAACTTCAGTCACTTTTCAACAAAAGAAAAAAAGAAGATGGATCTTGAAAATCCTTGTTTGTAGGCAAATTTGTGGCAATGGGTTTTTTTGGAGTTATTCTCAAAATGTACTTTGTGAAATTTGGATATTGGTTGGCTCTGCGGAGGCAAGAGCAATGTGCATATACGGTTTGACATAAGATTTGGTCTTCTAACTTGTTACCTAAGGTTTAGGATTGTTGGTGGAGGGTTGTGCCTAATGTACTTTTGGTTAGAGATGTGTTGCAGATGATGCATGTTGCCATTGAGGATTTGTGTCCTTTCTGTTTTTTGTTTCCTGAAACTAATTTGCATGTTATTTTTCACTGCCACGGTGTTTTACTTATTTGGGAAGCATGGAGAAAATTAACTTCAGCCAGATTGAATGAGGTTACCTCTATTGTAGATACTTCTACCCAGTGTTTTTATGCCTTCGACTCTATAAGCTTCCAGGAGTTTTGTTATATTGTTTGGTTTATTTGGATGTAGCGTAATGATTTTCTCTTCAATCATAAGAACTTTCCGAACGCGGTTTGGATTCAGTGTTCTTTTTGTATGCTACATATCTAGAATAGCCATGGGACTTCTGAGCTATGTGGCCATGCAATGATGTAACATCCCGGCCCGAGTGCCACCCAACGGTGCCCCGAACCAGTTAGTCACATGACCTCAAACGCATCTCCCCGTACGCCAGAGGTTGCCGACTAGCAGCGAAAGTTAGGTAAGTCTATAATGGGGAGACTATATCCTTTTTATTAGAGTAAAACAACAACATAAATAAATAAATAAATGCAGAAACATATATAACCAAAACAAAACCAATGTCACAAGATAACCAAAACAACAAATAAAATATTTAATTGAAAGGGGAAACATGCTATACCAATGTAAACGTCAAAGTGTCTAAAATGCAACTGAAAGTAAAGACACTGACGACTTCCAAGCGGGTCCCGAACCACGTCTGGTTCCTTCATCCAAACTTCATCCCCAATCAGCAATCTAATCCAGAGTCTTTGCCTTTAAACCGTCTTGCAAACATGTAATCTATTCGGGTGCCGATCGGGCAACCCAAATAGGGTGTGAGTACAACCCAGTAGACCACCACCAACAGTTTCTAAAATAATATCCAGTCAGATAATACTGTATGCAATTCGATAAAAAATAAGTACAATGCATAAATAAACAGTTATCACATTATCATTTATTCTTTATTTAACCACATTAACTTCAGGGTTCCCGAGGACACTCGTACCTCAATACTAGCTTCAGCTCATGCTAGAGTACAAAGTGTTCCCTAGGTAATATCATATCCTAATACTTTCTTCGACTCATGCCGAATCTCAAAGTGTTCAAAGGTGATATCATATCTCAGTACCTGATTCGACTCATGCCAGAGTTCGAAGTATTCCCATGTGAGGCCATATCTCGAAGTACCATTATTACCATTCTTACTTCACAATGAATAACCATGTTACCATTTATTAAATCACACGATTTGGATGACCACGTTACCATCCTTATTTCACAAATGAATGACCATGTTACAATTCATTTAATCACACAATTTGGATGACCATGTTACCATTCATTTAATCACACAATTTGGATGACCATGTGACTATCCTTTAATTCATACTGAATGACCATGTTACCATTCACACATCACACATTAGAATGACCATGTTACCATTCTTTAATTCATAATTAATTCAACAATTAATTATCCACATCAATACCATTGCTAATTCAACAATTAGTTGAACTCAATAATTCCATCAGTTAAATCAACAATTAACTAATCAAAACAATAAAATTGATGAATTCAACTATTAATTAATCACATCAATTTCTCTAGTTAATTCATTAATTAACTAATCACAATAATTACTATAGTTAATTCAAGGGGTGAGGTGGAACCCTTACAAGGCCCGTAGGCGTAAGTATTATATGGCCCGTAGGCCTTAGAGGAATTCATTGCCTGTAGGCTTTAAACATTACATACAACCCATACTAACTACTTGGAACTGCTCCTCCCCAGCATCTTCATCGTGAAATCAGCTCTCCACCTTCACATGGCTGTTCAGCTAGGCTATCCCGTGCATGCACAGGCTTGTCCTGATGGCAGGTGTCATACCCTCTCATTCTTGCAATTCGTGTAGCTTCTGCTGTGGTAAAAGTTCCTTGCTCATCCTCCTATAGAGCTTGTTCCTTATAGGTTGTCTGGTTCGCATCTACACTTAAGGTGGCCCAAAGGCCTTGAGGTGGCCCGAAGGCTTTACTGGCCCGAAGGCTTGGGTGGCCCGAAGGCCTTAAAGGACTCGGGGACCAAATCGGTGGCCCGAATGCCCAAACGGGGGCAAATTCCCGGCTACTACAGTGCCAAACAGTGCCTGCTACAGTCCCTACTACAGTCTACTACAGTACTGCACAGATCCCCGATTGCTACAGTGCCAAAAGTGCCTGCTACAGTCTACTACAGTGCCTGCTACAAAAACTGCTACATTACCAAAAATTGTGCCTCCGCCTGGATTTGATCCCGGGTCGGCTGGATGCACTTAAGAGTCCTCACCAACCGGGCTGAGGCTCATGTGCTCTATTAGTCAATTCAACAATTAACTAAAGACATCAATTACATCACTAATTCAAGTTCCCACAACATAAAAACTATCGACACAGTGTTTTCTTGCAACACCTTCCCACAACGACCCGACACATGTATCAGATGCTCCTCAAAGGATGCTTCGGTCTCAAGATCAACTTCCACAACATACCCGACGTGTTTTCCCAACTCACTATTTCCAACAACCGTAATAACCCCATCCAACATTGGCACTCAACCTTTCTATCAAAATAGCATGCAAAGGATGCACATCCAGCACCTCCAAGGCCCACCTGGACTTTCTCTGAGAAATTTAAACATGCACCTTACAATTTCCTCATTACTCAACCACCACAATTTTTATCAACCTTCGGTCAATCCTGAGAACCTCATCTGTAAACTGTCGATGGTGTACCTCTCACCATCCAGCTCCACATATATATCACTTCATAATCAGAACCTCTAAGGGGCCCTATATCCAACAAAACACATTTAGGTAGCTAGGCGTAAAGCTTGAGCTTTCTTAGTGTACCCGATACGATGTCAATGTAGGGAGCATGATCATCACTAATTAAATGTACACTAAGAAGTCATCAATGAATACCACCACCAATCCTTAATTACCAATGTTTCCTCCCACTATGAAAACATATTAACTTGTCAAATGTATTAGGCTTCCCTGCCCACCGACATCTCACCACATTAATCCAAAACTAGACGGTCTCTCACAAAACCCACAATCGAGTTCTCAAACTAGGGCACTGTCACTACCCACATCAAGGGATAAACAAAAAAACAAGGGATTTTTAATTCACAAAAATTAACACAGTTAACAAGAGGTATTTACACAAAACCATATAAAGTCTTTCCCCCTTTTCCCCATCACACAGTCAAAACCGAGGAACTATCTCTATCCTTAACCATCCTACACCTAGGTCATGGTTAACAAGGGTATACACATTTATCATTATTAATTTTTTATCATTTATAAACCCATTTATTCTCATATTTCATCATTTTATATTTTTTCTCAATTTCATGTTAGGAATTATTTTTCGTTCAATTTCAGAAGCATGGAAAAACAGTTCAAGTTCAACAACTTACCCAAAACCTATTTTTCTGTGCATTCCTACAATTATGTAAGTCATAAAATAATCCTAAGTGCCTAAAATGATGCTTGAAAACTCAACTCTTGAGCCATTTAGGGCTGTGAGTCAAAACTCAGAAAATATCAACAATAATCACATCACACAACAAGTGCTTCACCCAAGGTGAAATAATATTCAACCGTAATAGTAAACAACAATAACAACAATCCCACCCTGGGTACTTGGGTTCTCCCCTGTACATGGGGTAGCTACACCCATGCATGAGCTCATGTCTAAGACCTAACTCTTCCTAGTCTCCTATCTACCTTTCCGAAATAGTAAGACAAAAGAATAAGAAAAAAAACTGGATGCTCTGATACCACTTTGTAATGTCCCGGCTCGGGTTCCACCCAACGGTGTGCTGAACCATTCGGTCACATGACCTTAGGTGTGTCTCTTCGTACGCTAGAAGCTAATGACTAGAATTGAGGGTCTGATAAGTCTATAACAGGGAGACTATACTCTCTTTTATCAAAGTAAAACACCAACATGAATAAATAAACAAATTCGAAAGCATATATAACCAGAACAATACCAATGTAACAAGATAACCAAAACAACAAATACAATATTTAATTGAAATGGGGAACATGCTATGCCAATGTAAATGTCAAAGTGTCTAAAATGAAATTGAAAGTAAATACACTAACGAATCCCAACCGGGTCTCGAACCACATCAAGTTCCCTCATCCAAGCTCCACCCCCAATCAACAATATATTCTAGGGCCTTTGCTCTTAACCTGTCATGAAAACATGTAATCTATTCGGGTACTGATTAGGAAACCTGAATAGGGGGTGAGTACAACTAAGTATTCCACCACCAACGGTGTCTTAAAAAATATGCAGTTAGATAATAGTTTATGCAATTTTATAAAGAAATAAGTACAATGCATTAATAAACAGTTATCACATTATTATTTATTATTTATTTAACCACATTAACTTCAGGGTTCCCAAGGACACCCATACCTCAATACACGATTTGGATCATGCAAGAACCCAAAGTGTTCCATAGGTAATATCATATCTTAATACCTATTTCGAATCATGTCGGAGCTCGAAGTGTTTAAAGGTGATATCATATCTCAGTACCCAACTTGACTCATACTGGAGTTTGAAGTATTCTCATGTGAGGCCATATCTCAGAGTACCATTATTACCATTCTTATTTCACAATGAATGACCATGTTACCATTCATTAAATCACACAATTTAATGACGGTGTAACCATTCTTTAATTCATAAATGGATGACCATGTTACAATTCATTTAATCACACAATTTAGATGGCCATGTTACCATCCCTATTTAACAAATTAATGAATATGTTACCAATCATTTAATCATAGAATTTGGATGAACATATTACTATTTATTCAATCACAAAATTTGGATGACCATGTTACCATCCTTTAATTCATACCGAATGACCATGTTACAATTCACACATCACACATCAGAATGACCGTGTTACCATTCTTTAATTCATAATTAATTCAACAATTAATTATCCACATCAATTCCATTACTAATTCAACAATCAGTTACACACAATAATTACATTAGTTAACTCAATAATCAACTAATCACAACAATAAAATTAATTAATTCAACCATTAATTAATCACATCAATTTCTCTAGTTAATTCATCAATTAACTAATCAAAATAATTAATCTAGTCAATTCAACAATTAACTAATCACATCAACTCCTATAGTTAATTCAACAATTAACTAATCACATCAATAATATTAATTAATTCAATAATTAATTAACTACATCAAATACATTAATTAATTCAACAATTAATTAATTACTTCAATTCTATTAGCCAATTCAATAATTAACTAAGCACATCAATTACATCACTAATTCAATAATTAGTTTATCACATAGATCCCATTAATTAATTTTCCCAATTAATTAATCATGTCAATCTCATTAATTTATTCATTAACTAATTAATCAATATCAAAAAACTCAAAATCACATAATTAATCCCACAATTAATTATCCCACTCACGATCTCAATAAATCATAATTAATTCTATAATTAATTATCTCGAATCATCTATCTCAATATCACATAATTAATTCTACAATTAATTATCTTAAATTTATAAATCAATATCACATGATTAATTTTACAATTAATCATATCAAATTAACAAATCAATATCACATGATTAATTTTAAAATTAATCATCTCAAATCAACAATTAATTATGAAAATGATCTAAATTAATTTATTCACCAATTAATTAATCCAATTCACTCAATTGCATCATCACAACAATCCCCATTAATTAATTCACCAATTAATTAATCTAACTCATTCAATTGTATTAACACAACAACCCCCATTAATTAATTCACCAATTAATTAATCTAATTTTTTTAATTAATTAATTCTATAATTAATTAACACATAAAAACTCTCTAATTAATGCACCAATTAATTATGCACGTCAATATCATTAATTAATTAAAAATTAATTAATATTGTTCAGTACCTTCAATTAATTTTCCAATTAATTTCCCATGTCACATTACATAATTAATTCACAATTAATTAATCTTATTCAGTCCCTTTAAATAATTCACCAATTAGATATCCATGTCACATTCCATTAATTAATTCAAAATTAATTAATCCCTTTATTTAATTCAATAATTAAATAATCTCATTACTCACATTAATTAATTCATCAATTAATTAATCCATCTATTTAATTCAAAAACTAAATAATCTCATTACTCACATTAATTAATTCACTGATTAATTAATTCAAACCCACAATTACAAAAACCCACACAATTAATTCATTAATTAATTATTCTATCTTAATCAAATAAATAACCCAAATTAATTCATCAATTAATTGTTATATCTTAATCAATTCAATGTCCACAATTGATTTATCTACTAATTGTTTAATCTCCATCAATTTTATAATCATAACAATCTCCAATAATTAGTTCTACAATTAATTATCCCCTTTTGACAACTTCAATATAAAAACAATTAATCCATCCATTAATTATTCAATTTCAACAATCTCTATCTTTCCATAATTAATTCAAAAATTAATTATTCAAATAACAATTTCATAATCTCATAATTAATTTACCAATTAATTATTCATAATCTAAAATCCCAATACCCCAATTTCATATTCCCCTTAATTAATTAATTCAATAAATTAATTATTTTAATCAAGAACACAATTTCTAAACATTAAATAGAAATTCTACAATTACACACACACAATTGTAATCAAGACTATAGGATTTGAATTTTAGACCACCTACCTCAAGAACGTTGTCGAATGCTTGTCAATGGATAATCCCAATATGAAACGGATCAACCAAGAACGCGGTGAAGAACACAGTCCAGATCCAAAACCTAAATCCATAGTTAAATGAAACAATATCTCTTAAATCAAGATCTAAATCCAAAAATCCTAGATCTAGATTCAACAAATATAGATCTAGATCCAGCAGTAGATAAACATATTTCTTTTATTTGGGAAGAGGAGTGGAAGAGAAATAAATCTAATCGAGGAGAAACCACTTACCCCATGTGTTGCAGATCTTTAGTCCACAATGATCAGAGATGAGGAAATCACTCCAAGTATGCTAAGAATCTCCCTAGGGTTGGGAGGAGGTAGGTCGCATGATGTAAATGTACAAAATGATCTGCATGACACTTTTTTTAATTTTTTGCTCAGGGAATTACACGACGTGTAATTCCATTACACATCTTGTAATTCTTTTTAATGGTTTACGCTGAAAAACCCATCACCTCAGATGTTCTTATCCCAAATAAAATATTACATGATGTGTAATAACATTACACGATGTGTAAATTTCTGAATAAAATAACGAGATCTTACAAATGGTGTATAAAAAGTCATGGTATTTGCCTCCATCTTGTGTGGTAAAGATCAATGTGGATGTTTCGATACTTTATGTTTCTCGTGTCACGACCCCCTCTGTAACGACCTGAAATTTTGAATAAATCTTGTTTCCTAATTTTATGTGTTATTTTATTTTATTTTTATACTCAACAAAAATGTTTCATTTGATAACATGGGTATAATTAAAATGAGACTGTTGGGTTTTGATTGTTATTTGACCATTGGTCAATATGACTGCTGGAAACTAAACGTTTTGATTATTGTCTCTAAATACAAGCAATCTTGGTTAATTAATATAGAAAGAAGATTCGATGGCCTCACCCAATAGTCTTGGACCGATCGAAGCCCATCTAACAGAACTTGGGAAGGAGGTAGCACCACTGGGCTTTGCTCTGGACCAAACCCAAGCTGAACTTCATCGTGTGAAGCTAGAACAGGATCACCTTCACGAGAAGTTCAAACTGATAGAAATTACTACTCGTGCGATGTTGGCCGAGCCTCCCTCATATTCTCTCACCTTAGCACACCTTACACTTAGGTCCTATGCTGGTGTGATAAGGGGCTATGTAAGGAGACCATAACTGCCTCGTGTAATCCTTTGTTTTAAATAAAAATTGGGATTTCTTCTTATGATGAAGTTTATGAATTTTTAAATGTCCGGATAAATATAGTATGCATATTTTTGATGAATTTTAGAGAAAGGATATTTTAAATTTTTTTATGTAAACCTTAAATAAATAAAAATGTGTAATGATTTTTGAAAAATGGTCTTCTACAATTATGTTCAGTACGAAATTTCGAGTCTAATAAGATCAACTTGATTTTTGATGAATAATAAATTATGAATAGTGATTTTACGCTTAGGATTAGTAATGTGACCAAATGGATTAGTAATTTCACTCAAAGAAAGTTTTAATATAATTTAGACACCTAGATTAAGTAATGAGATTCAATAAAATGGGTAAATAATAGTTTCATAAATTGTTATTCAAGTATTAGTTTTTTAGGTGAATAGTGTTTTTTAATTAAAAATTAAATTAAAAATATTTAGAAAATTATTTTTATAAAATGGATTACATTTTTGAACTTAGAGCATCGATATTATGTTAAGGTAATTTTTGGGGATTTTTCTGAAAAAAATGAATTTTCGGTGAATAGTGTGTTTATTTAAAAAATGAATTAAAAATATTTAGAAAATAATTTTTATAAAATAGAGTTCATTTTTGAAATCAGAGCATTGATATTTGGTTAATGTGAAATTTTGGGATTTTTCTGAGAAAGTTTAATTTTCAGTGAATAGTAAAAATACCGTTTTAGGGTTTCGGTATGTTTAATGACATCATAACTGTGTCATGATGATGTCATGAGATATTTTAAGGGATGGTCGACTAAAGAGGATTAATTATTGTGTGGGGGTCCCCATGTGTCCTAACTCTATGGGAAGTGCCATGGGAGGACCCATGCTTTTGAGAAAACCACTTTTGAGGTGTCCCTTGGCCATTAATGCCTTGTCCCCTCACTTTCCCTATAAATACCAATCCCTCCTCTCATATTTTCAACACAAAAACTATACTAAATGAAGTTATGGTCTCATTACCTCCAAAGTAGTCCTCCCAAGGTGCCCCCAAGACCTCAAGGTCCCAACCTTTGAGTTTTAAGAGTTACATTTTAAGGTAAGGGATCCGACCTCTCTCTTTCTTTTCAAGTAATCCCTTTTATGTCATTCCTTTTATGCTCCATGTTCTTATGTTGGAGGATGTTATTTTATACTCCTCTTACTGCCCTTTTCATGTTCATATAATGAGAGATCCCCTATTACTCTCATTATTTCGTTTTATGAAGTTTTAAGTGGCACCGTTAGACTGCCGAAATTTTTGTAACGGATTCTTTCTCCCTTCTCATTTTTCAAGATCTATTTTCATGTAAAGTATTTCAAGTTCCTTTTTATTATGTTGGGGTATGATCTCTAAATTTATCATACTTATATTTTATGATCATATGATGAGATAACCCATTTGATCTCTTCAATTCAGTATTTTGAAATTTTAAGTGGCGCCGTTAGGCTGCCGAATTTTTAAGTGGTTCTTCACCATTCTCGTTTTGAAGTTCTACTTTCATGTCAATTCTTTAAAGTTCCTTTTTGTTATGTTGGGGTATGATATCTATATATATCATACTGTAATATTATGTTCATATGATGAGAGACCCCATTTTATCTCTTCAATTCAGTATTTTGAAGTTTTAAGTGGCGCCGTTAGGCTGCCGAATTTTTAAGTGGTTCTTCACCCTTCTCGTTTTGAAGTTCTACTTTCATGTCAATTCTTTCAAGTTCCTTTTTGTTATGTTGGGGTATGATCTCTATATCTATCATACTGGACTCTTATTTTCATATGATGAGAGACCCCATTTTATCTCTTCAATTCAGTATTTTGAAGTTTTAAGTGGCGCTGTTAGGCCGCCGATTTTTTTTAGGAGATTCTTTCACCCTTCTCATTCTTTTCAAAGTTCTACTTTCATGTCAAGTCTTTCAAGTTACTTTTTAATTATGTTGGGGCATTATATCCATATCTATCATACTGAACTCTTATGTTCACATGATGAGAGACCCTATTTGATCTTTTCAAATCATTTTTGTTGAAGTTTAAGTAACACTGTTAGGCTGCCGAACTTTCATAAGAGAAATCTAATTTTTGTCTTCCTTCCATGTTTTTCATTTCAAATTTTATGTCCTTGAAATTTCATTACCATGATCATGTATCCTTCTTATTCTGTCCATCTACTGTTTTATGGGTCATTTATGAATGTTTGACCCATTTTCCCTCTCTTTTTAATGTATTCTAAAACCTCGTAACATAGCCGTTATGCTGCAGAATTTCCGTCTCAAAATGTCTCTCTCTTTTTCTAAAGTTCTTTTGTATTATTAAGTGAATACTCAAATCTCTTTCTTCTAAAGGGGTATTCACATATATACCAAAATGTTCTATTTTAAATTCTGGGATTTACATACATGAGACCCACCTTCCTTTTCTGTGGGTTTTAAAGTGACGTAAAGATCATGTCTTTAAAGTAGTTTTTAAAACGTTGTGATTATGAAATGAAACCCATTTATTTTATGCTATATGGGTTATTTATGAAATGTTTGATGATGATATATGTGGCTCACATGATAATAAAGGCAAATTTAAGGGTGCGCCCTGATAGCGCTCCAATGCATTGGGTAATGATGTAACCACTAGAGATTACAATTTTCACGATACCTTGGTGAATAACCTTGGTAATTTTCAAATGACAGCTTGGGGATGGATCTTGGTGATATGTTCATGATTGTCTATGTTACATGATGTAGCCAGATATTAAAGTTATGAAAAGTTTTATTTTTATTATGATATATCTCATGATTTATTTCTCATGCCTTAAAGTTCTTTTCATGACCTTATTGAAGTATCTCAAGTTCACATGTAAAATGTTTCTCTTGTTTACCTTACTGGGCCTTCTGCTCACCCTTTATTTTGATGTATGTCCCCAGGTTATGAGATGCAGTAATGAACCTAGGATGAACATGAGGAGAAGCCTTTCAAGTGTTTAAGAAGAATGGTTTATGTTTTCATGTTTTATGTTCCTGGTTTCCAAGACACTAAACCTTAAAGATCCTCAGTTTTGTGTAATGAAATGAAATTTTATGTTATAAAAAGGCGGGATTCTATAGTTGGTATCAAAGGATGGTTTAGTTATTTGTGGAAATTAGGATATGAAAACTTTAGGAAGAAACCTATAGAAAATTTTAAATATAGGAAATCTTCCAGATATTTTGGTGAGTATTGTGTAAGGGGTTGCCAAGTAAATACATACCTGTCTGGATACGAGCAGGTAGAGGTGGCTCTGGCACAGATGTACATAGGGTTAAATCCCGAAAACACCGCTTTGAGCTAGACTCGAACAGGAACTGGTACATGACAATGGGCCTTGCTGCACTCTTGGTTACGACACTCCCGGGGGATATGCTTTGGTAAATTCATAAGCTTAGTATGAACCATTATTAAAGGAAAAAAGATAAAATAAAATAAAGATTCACATAAGAATATACGATCATGGATAACCTAGATTGGAACCTAGGGGATCACAAGTTAGGATATACTTTTATTCTACAAGTTTATCCTTTTATGCTTAAAGTTTCCGTTTCATGATTATTGGCGAAGTATTTAAGCCCTTAATTATACTTTATCTTCTTAGTTAATGGTGGGAAATGGAAGAACATGTCCCAACAACCAATGTGATAGGAAATGTGATGATTGTTGTATTAATATGACATAGATGATTAGGGGATTCAAATATGATTATTATTTTGGAAGACGTTCACTATTTTGGGGACCCTATATGATCAAGGTAAATAGATTACTATGTTATTTTTATTGAGGAGTAAGGTTGACTTATATTTTGAAGAATCGATGAATTTAAGGCATACTTATAGTAATTTAGGTTACTTATGGAAATGATTAACCTATCTTGGGGTAAATATGTTTAGTTTAGTTACTTTTTTTATAAGATGTTAGGAGTGGTTGATGTTTTTTGCAGATGAATGATAAAGTTTACCTTGGAAGACTATGTTATAAAATCCTTCTTGTATTTGGGTTTCAATCTTAGTTTGGTTTATTTTGAGGATTTTTAAGGACAGTTATTTACGGAATGGTCTATGATGAACTCTGGGTAGTACCATGTAACTTTGAAGATTTAAAAGTAGTTCCATTCCTATGGGATTATTTCTTTTTGAAGAGTTTTTTTACCTTACCCTTTCTATTTTTGGGATAATGTTTAAAGATAGATGAAATAGATGGTTAATCTTTTGTGGATTATGTGATTCTCTAGAAGATGATTCTTGTGTTTTGATGAGACCAAGTGTTTTTGAATTCTCATCGTTTGGAGAAAAGATTATTTTTGGGTAGAAACTTATTAAAGGATGAAAATCTACATGAAGGTAGGTATGTTTTCTTATGTTCTATGTAGTAAATGAATTCCTCAAAATTATGAAAAGAAATGTAAAACAAAAATGTTGTTGGTTTACGTTTCCTACTAGGTAATCAAAGACCGTTTACACACATCATAAGTTTGGGATTTTCTAATGGTTAACTTTTTCCTAATCATGTTCTCTATCACTCTCCCTCAGAACTTGAACCTTTGTTTTCTACTCCATGTCCATGTTTTCCTATATGGAATCCTAGTGTGGGTTAACTCGAGTGACCTTTGTACTTCCCTTTCTTTCTTTTAAAGTAATAGTTTTACTGACTCCTTTTCCGATGTGGGACTTTCAATGAAATTTCAAAACCCAATTTTAAAAATTGAGAGGACGCAATTTCTTAAGGGGGGAAGATTGTAACGACCCGAAATTTTGAATAAATCTTGTTTCCTAATTTTATGTGTTATTTTATTTTATTTTTATACTCAAAAAAAATGTTTCATTTGATAACATGAGTATAATTAAAATGAGACTGTTGGGTTTTGACTGTTATTTGACCATTGGTCAATATGACCGCTGGAAACTAAACGTTTTGATTATTTTCTCTAAATACAAGCAATCTTGGTTAATTAATATAGAATGAAGATTCGATGGCCTCACCCAGTAGTCTTGGACCGATCGAAGCCCATCTAACAGAACTTGGGAAGGAGGTAGAACCACTGGGATTTGCTCTGGACCAAACCCAAGCTGAACTTCATCGTGTGAATCTAGAACGGGATCACCTTCACGAGAAGTTCAAACTGATAGAAATTACTACTCATGCGATGTTGGCTGAGCCTCCCCCGGATTCTCTCACCTCAGCACACCTTACACTTAGGTCCTATGCTGGTGTGATAAGGGGCTATGTAAGGAGACCGTAACTGCCTTGTGTAATCCTTTGTTTTAAATAAAAATTGGGATTTCTTCTTATAATGAAGTTTATAAATTTTCAAATGTTAGGATAAATATAGTATGCATATTTTTGATGAATTTTAGAGAAAGGATATTTTAAAAATTTTTATTTAAACCTTAAATAAATAAAAATGTGTAATGATTTTCGAAAAATGGTCTTCTACAATTATGTTCAGTACGAAATTTCGAGTCTAATAAGATCAACTTGATTTTTTATGAATAGTAAATTATGAATAGTGATTTTACACTTAGGATTAGTAATGTGACCAAATAGATTAGTAATTTCAATCAAAGAAAGTTTTAATATAATTTAGACACCTAGATTAAGTAATGAGATTCAATAAAATGGGTAAATAACAGTTTCATAAATTGTTATTCAAGTATTAGTTTTTTCGGGTGAATAATGTTTTTTAATTAAAAATTAAATTAAAAATATTTAGAAAATTATTTTTATAAAATGGATTACATTTTTGAACTCAGAGCATCGATATTATGTTAAGGTAATTTTTGGGGATTTTTCTGAAAAAAATAAATTTTTGGTGAATAGTGTGTTTATTTAAAAAATGAATTAAAAATATTTAGAAAAATATTTTTATAAAATAGAGTTCATTTTTGAAATCAGAGCATTGATATTTGGTTAATGTGAAATTTTGGGATTTTTCTGAGAAAGTTGAATTTTCAGTGAATAGTAAAAATACAGTTTTAGGGTTTTGGTATGTTTAATGACATCATAACTGTGTCATGATGATGTCATGAGATATTTTAAGGGATGGTTGACTAAAGAGGATGAATTATTGTGTGGGGGTCCCCATGTGTCCTAACTCTATGGGAAGTACCATGGGAGGGCCCATGATTTTGAGAAAACCACTTTTGAGGTGTCCCTTGGCCATTAATGCCTTGTTCCCTCACTTTCCCTATAAATACCAAGCCATCCTCTCATCTTTTCGACTCCAAAACCATCCTCAACGAAGTTCTGGTCTCCTTACCTCCAAAGGAGTCCTCCCAAGGTTCCCCCAAGCCCTCAAGGTCCCAACCTTTGAGTTTTAAGAGTTACATTTTAAGGTAAGGGATCTGACCTCTCTCTTTCTTTTCAAGTAATCTCTTTTATGTCATTCCTTTTATGCTCCATGTTCTTATGTTGGAGGATGTTATTTTATACTCCTCTTACTGCCCTTTTCATGTTAATATAATGAGATATCCCCTCTTACTCTCATTATTTCGTTTTATGAAGTTTTAAGTGGTGCCGTTAGGCTGCCGAAATTTTTATAACGGATTCTTTCTCCCTTCTCATTTTTCAAGATCTATTTTCATGTAAAGTATTTCAAGTTCCTTTTTATTATGTTGGGGTATGATCTCTAAATTTATCATACTGATATTTTATGATCATATGATAAGAGACCCCATTTGATATCTTCAATTCAGTATTTTGAAGTTTTAAGTGGTGCCGTTAGGCTGCCGAATTTTTAAGTGGTTCTTCACCCTTCTCGTTTTGAAGTTCTACTTTCATGTCAATTCTATCAAGTTCCTTTTTGTTATATTGGGGTATGATCTCTGTAACACCCCGATATTTTATGAAAAATATTCTTTTTAATTTCACTAATGTCTTGTGTTGTACGCTACACCCAAAGGAGCTTGCACAACACGCATCCTTGATTTGCCTTGCATTACACGCAATTGCGACCTTCCTCGATAGCGTGTGTAGTACGCAATAACGAGTTTCACTAAACAACAATACGCTATTAAAATATTATTAAAACTAGCCGTTATGAATAGTAATAACCACTTTTTGAAATTTTGTAATTTTATTTTTCAAAATGGAATTCATTTTTGGATTCATAATATCGAAATTATCTTAGGGTGAAATTTTGGTACTTTTCGGATAACTTTTATTTTCTGATGAATAGTGAAAATTACTAAATTTTAATTAAAAACAACTTTTTTAATCGAAATAATTAATAGTGATAAATTATTAATTTGAGTGGTTTTAAAGTATATTTAGAATATATTGTTACAATTCAATACAATGTTGGTCATTGGATGTAATTTCACATTTACACCAGACATAAACAAGTGTTAATCTTTTGATAGTTATTATCTCTTAAAAACACGCTATTTGTTGTGACAGTGGAAATTAATTATAAAATTAATTAATGCAACTTATATGTTGGGAATTTTTTAATATAGAAATCATTTTTGAATTCGGAATATCAATTATAGCTTAGGGTGAAATTTTGGCATTTTTCTGAAAAACTTCAATTTTTAATGAATAATGAAAACTACTAAGTGGTAGTTAAAAAAATTAATTTTTTCATAAATCTTAATTTTACCGCTTCTGTGAATGGAATTTCAAAAATCCGAGAGACACGGTTGATGTCAGTAAGTAAAATGTGGTTCAATGAGATGAAAATAATTTTTTGTGAATAGTAACTTTTTTACTTTTATTTACCACGGTTAAAAGTAAATAGGGTAATTAAGGGTAAAAATGATATTAATATTACCCTAACACATGCCCTAATCCTATTGGATAAGTGTATCTCGACCAAAAACAACCTTAAGTGTAAAATATTATCATTTAGGCCCACTTGGATTAGATTAGGACATTTATTATTAATTTATTTAAAGAAGGGTTAAAATAGTTAAAATCAAAGTTTAATAAGTAAATCATTTTTTAATATGGGGTTATACATAAGATAAATTCGACTATAAATATTAATTAGAAAGATAAAAAGATTTCCTACATAATGGTATTTTATTTATAATTTTTAGACATTAAATAATTTAATTTATTTATGACACAATGATGATGCAATAATTATCTTATTAATGAAATATTGACATAATTGATGTTATAAACACCAAAATAAATGTAATTTGAGACTTTTTATGAATACCACTAATTTTATAGGTTACTATGATATATTAGTGTTGATTTAATCAACTTGGTTCGAACATATAATTCTGTTATGACTTTCACAAAAATCATATATCAAATAGTGTCAAAATTGACACAAAATAGTTTTTAAATCAAATATTATATTATTAATTGTTATTTTATTCCTAAAAATCTAAGGTTCGGGAAAATGACTTAGATAAGGATATATATATTAATAATAAACAATTTGGGGTTCGTTTGGCATGTTATAGTAAGTGTATTAACCATATAGTGTAAGAAAACAAAAAGACACGGTAAAAGTTAAATTATTTAACTTAGAGTTAAATCTAATTGATAAGGTTAAAATAATAACCTAAACTTGTCTAAATCCTATTGGTTGATAGGATTTAGACCCATCCCCACTTTATCTTCGAAATAAGACCCTTTGGAACCATTATAAACCGATTTTGTCTTTAATATAAAATAATATTTTGAGATATTCCTAAGGTGCCCCTCTCCTCCCTTATAAAAGGGCACATCCTTCCCCTCCTCCTCACACCAATTTGAGCACTCAATCTCGGCCAAACCCTAAAAAAATCCCTTCTCCACTTCTCTAGAATAATCCTAGAGGTCCTGGTCTTCTTCAAAGACCAATCTTAGTTTCCTAAGTGGAGGATTCAAAGAGGCGTTCCAAAGAAGAGGTAATATCCATTACCGATCTTTTCAACTTCTTTCTTCTTCAACTTCTTCTTCTTTAGTTGTTTCATGATAAAGTAATAACATAAGTATTTATTATATACTTATATGTTATTATAAATATGAAACAACTCTAATTAACCTTCTATCCATCCTACGGAAAAAGTAAATCACCGCGCGTGCGTATGTACGGAATACCGTCTCCACGCCGTGGTGTAATCTATTTTCTGACACCACCTTAATTGGATGGGTATAATGGTGTAATGAGTAACTATATATGATTATTATAAAGTGATATTGATACTGAAATAGTATACAAACACTTCAACACAATTCCACGACCATGGGAACGATATCATCGCTCGTGCGTACGTACGGACTACCGTCTCCACGACGCGATGAGATTCATTCTCAATGATTAACCATTCATAAATGATTATAAAGTATATATAATAAGTACTAATGAAATATATGACATAATTATGATACTGGATTTATTTATATTTATATGTATGTCATCTACTTAATTCCATTCAATTCAATAAGGAAACAAAAACAGCGTTCATGCGTACGTACGGACTACCGTCTCCATGAATGGTGTATTTCTTTCCATTTACTGATTTATTATATATATGTATATTATGAATATATATATATATATAAATCATTTTTTATATTCTGGAATTAAGTAATCATGATCTATGTAATCATATGAATAATTACAAGTCAAAACACAGACGACAAATGAAACAATTTTACCCAAAACACTCTTTAACATGGAATTTACAAAAGAACGGGTAATATAATGTCATAAGTGAACCATATATGATATCATAACAATGAATATGATTCTGGAATAAGTCGATAACATTATTTAAATCATTATACAAGAGGTTCGGACACTTACAAAGCAAGTCGGACCTAAGGTAAGGGAAATATCACAATCTCATTTTTATCCGAGATTGTTTATACTTTGAAATTTACTGGGGTGTATTTTATCATCCACATACATGTTTCCTCAATATGTAATATTATTTCCCCTCACCTAAAATTGTTTAAATCCTATTTTACCCTTCGGTGAGTTTTTAGTAAAAGATATGAAAGTAATCTCTTGTCGTTTTTCATACGAGGTGCTTTTTGACTTTTCCGAAAAAAGTACGAAGAATGTTTTTTTTAAACTTATACGGCATGAATGGATTTTTAAAACATTATTTCCAAAAATCTTCCTTTACATGTTTCCAAGTTATTTTTAATCAACTTCTTTAAGTTTAAAATTGTATGACATGTTAAGAAAGGAAAAATGTTTTTGAAAAAGAAAGGATATTTTCCTCAAGAATGGAGTTCAAGTGTTTTATCAAAATTATTTTCCATCTAAGATAATAAAGGGTTATGTTTTTATCCCTATTATTACATGGATTTGATTATGTTGTGATGGAAATATTTTTATGAATTCCTTTATCTTATATGAATTGTTTTATGATGTCATGTTATTTAAGAATTCCATTTTTATTACATGGGTTACGCTATGATGTATGGTTTATGATTATGTGGCACACATAAGAAAGGATTCATTATAATATGGGTGGGACCTATATCTCCCTCCAATGCATTGGGTAAAGATTTTATATCTCATGAGATAGACATGGCTGGAACGGTAGGTTATACCGGTTCAGTGAAACAGGACTGAAACGAGGGTGACTCGGTTCAGAAAGGGACTTTGTCCACTAAGATAGTCTTGGCAATGAGTCTTGACTAATAAGAAATGATTCTCTATGATTATGTGTGAATGCCACAAAGTTTCATGTTTTAAGTTATGATTATTGTGATTACATTTCACTGCCATGATTTACCCCATGTTATGAAATTATGATCTCTTTTGCAGGTTAAGATTTCCAAAAGTGATGTGCTTATGTATATGATGTGATTGATATTTCTTTTGTTTACCCTTACTGAGCATTTGAGCTCACCCTTTTATGTTTTCTTTTCCCCAAGATATAAAGAAAGGTTTTAGGTTAAAAAAAAGGAAGATCTTTATGGGAGATTTTGAAGATCTTTCACCACGATTAGAAGATTATATTCCGAGTTTCCAAAGACACTAAACTATTACGGTCCTTGTGTGTGTGTTTTTTGTTATGTACTAAGTATTCCGCAAATGTAATGTAATGTCAATGTACATCAGGCTTCGGGTCTCTACAGTTGGTATCAGGGGAACGGTTTAGTCAACCTTTGGAAACTAGGATGCGAAAACGTTAGTGAGATCCCTAGAGATATTTCTAAGGTATGTGTCGGGATGTCCCTAAGGATAAGTATACGTATAGGATATAGTCCTAGAACTATGGTAACGATATTAGATTAGACCAAAGATGTTATATATTGAAGTTAATCCCCCTTTATTATGATTTTTTCCTCTCACACTATTCTTTTTGGGTTTTAGAAAGTGGCTGGAAACAAGATGATTCACGATAATGGAGGATATGATGGACAATGGAATGATATTCTTCATGAGCAACCAAATGAAATGGGATTTGGAAGTCCAAACATCATTATTATGCTGAATCATAAATCTCATAATATGATCAATAAAGTAAAATTTGGTAAGTTTCCTGACTCGTCTAATACAAGAAAGATGGAGTTTCATGATGATCATAGAGGAAAGAAAGTTCAATTTCCCCTATGTAAATCATGTGGGAAGAGGCATCAAGGAGAATGTTTCAAAGGAACTGGAAGATGCTTTGGGTGTGGAAAAGAAGGACACAAAGCCAGTAAGTGCAAAGGAAAAGGTTCAGTTAACACCAGGGATGAGGATAATGGTATTGCTACGACATCAACAATGGTTAAATGTTTTAAATGTGGAATGTACGGGCATTATGCAAACCAATGCCCTAAGGGAAAGTCTCATGAAGATAATCAGTATGGTCGTATGGGTAGTATTTATGTGGATGATGATGAAGAGACTACAAATGATATGTGAGATGAAAAAATTGTTGAAGCTCGGTCAATGGTTTAAGAATGTAGTGGAATGATTACATGTTTATCATGTGTAATGTTGTATAAGTAATCTCATGCTACTATGGAATAAAGAGATATCTATGGATTGTTACACTGTTGTCTTTCCTTGAGTTTTGAAAGTGTATGATTAATGTTACCAGTATCCATGAAAGGTTTTTCAGATATTTTGGGAATGTAGATGATATGCGCATAATGAAGGGATAAGGAGAAAATTAAATGTTTGATAGTATTCATGAGCTCATGACTGATATAAGGAGAAGTTATATATCATGGTTTGAGTATATAGAATTTTTGGATTTTGGTATGTGGAAAGAGTTAACTTTTGACAGCATTCATGTTTTCACTATGGTTCAATGGGTATTCAAGAGAATACATTATTAAGGCCTTTGAATGTTTGGAATGTGACCAACAAAACATATCTTATGATATATGGGGATCAACGATGGTATTAAATCTCTGGTAATCATTTTCACTATGTTATGAGAGTGGACTGCAGTATTATGGATAAGCCTAAAGATTGAAATGGATTATGTTGGACATAAGTGAGTATTGTTTAAGGATAGAAGTTTTTTTTCTATATTATTGATGGGATGTTATAGTAATGTAGTTTTAGAAAAAGGACAACCTTCAGGATGGGCGACAGCCCATCGCTTCGGACAAGGCTGTGGGAATCGAACCCACAATCGAAGTGCGACTGGCCTTTATCGCCTACCACTGGCCTACAGGAAGTCCTTGTTTAGTAGAAACTAGTTTTATTATATTAAGTAGTATGATATATGAAGTATAAGTCCATTTTAGGAACCATATATGATTAATCTCACTATAGATCGACTTATGTATATAAATTTTGCTAACCTTTTGAGACAGATGGAATGACCCGTCATTCTATCACATGATCTGCTAACACTTCACGAATAACAAATTCAACTTCATTTATTTAAGAGATGAATTAGAAATTGTTCAAGGCACGAACAACAGTGAGATTGTACCAAAATAAAGTAAGTATTTATTCTAATTCAAACTCTTCAACTTTAGGGAAACGATCTTGAAAACCAAAAATGTTGTCCTAGTGCCCTTATATCCGATGAATCAGATGGTACCCTAGATCGTCACAAATTTATGGCTTTGTGATTTCTGGCTTTTCCATATCCATGTTCTCTACCACTCTCCATCAGAACATGATGGTTAGATTTCTCTTCCATATCCATATTTTTACCTATGTGGAAACCCAACGATTAGTTTATTTGGATAACCATTACGTTTCATACTTTCGTTTTTAAAGATTGGTTTTGGTATTCCTTTTTACGATGTGGGTTTCTATTAAAGAAACTTTCGAATATTAAACCATTTATAACCCCGACGAATTTCGAGGGCGAAATTCATTTTAAGGGGGGTAGAATGTAACACCCTGAGATTTTATGAAAAATATTCTTTTTAATTTCACTAATGTCTTGTGTTGTACGCTACACCAAAAGGAGCCTGCACAACACGCATCCTTGATTTTCCTTGCATTACACGCAATCGCGACCTTCCTCGATAGCGTGTGTAGTACGCAATAAAGAGTTTCACTAAACAAAAATACGCTATTAAAATATTATTAAAACTAGCCGTTATGAATAGTAATAACCACTTTTTGAAATTTTGTAATTTTATTTTTCAAAATGAAATTCATTTTTGGATTCATAATATCGAAATTAGCTTAGGGTGAAATTTTGGTACTTTTCGGATAACTTTTATTTTCTGATGAATAGTGAAAATTACTAAATTTTAATTAAAAACAACTTTTTTAATCGAAATAATTAATAGTGATAAATTATTAATTTGAGTGGTTTTAAAGTATATTTAGAATATATTTTTTCAATTCAATACAATGTTGGTCATTGGATGTAATTTCACATTTACACCAGACATAAACAAGTGTTAATCTTTTGATAGTTATTATCTCTTAAAAACACGCTATTTGTTGTGACCGCGGAAATTAATTATAAAATTAATTAATGAAACTTATATGTTGGGAATTTTGTAATATAGAAATCATTTTTGAATTTGGAATATCAATTATAGCTTAGGGTGAAATTTTGGCATTTTTCTGAAAAACTTCAATTTTTAATGAATAATGAAAACTACAAGTGGTAGTTAAAAAAATTAATTTTTTCATAAATCTTAATTTTACCTCTTCTGTGAATGGAATTTCAAAAATCCGAGAGACACGGTTGATTTCAGTAAGTAAAATGTGGTTCAATGAGATGAAAATAATTGTTGGTGAATAGTAACTTTTTTACTTTTATTTACCACGGTTAAAAGTAAATAGGGTAATTAAGGGTAAAAATGATATTAATATTACCCTAACACATGTCCTAATCCTATTGGACAAGTGTATATCGACCAAAAACAACCTTAAGTGTAAAATATTATCATTTAGGCCCACTTGGATTAGATTAGTACATTTATTATTAATTTATTTAAAGAAGGGTTAAAATAGTTAAAATCAAAGTTTAATAAGTAAATCATTTTTTAATATGGGGTTATAAATAAGATAAATTAGACTATAAATATTAATTAGAAAGATAAAAATATTTCCTACATAATGGTATTTTATTTATAATTTTTATACATTAAATACTTTAATTTATTTATGACACAATGATGATGCAGTAATTATCTTATTAATGAAATATTGACATAATTGATGTTATAAACACCAAAATAAATGTAATTTGAGACTTTTTATGAATCCCAATAATTTTCTAGGTTACTATGATATATTAGTTTTTATTTAATCAACTTTTTTAGAACATATAATTCTGTTATGACTTTCACAAAAATCATATATCAAATAGTGTCAAAATTGACACAAAATAGTTTTTAAATCAAATATTATATTATTAATTGTTATTTTATTCCTAAAAATCTAAGGTTCGGCCAAATGACTTAGATAAGGATATATATATTAATAATAAACAATTTGGGGTTCTTTTGGCATGTTATAGTAAGTGTATTAACCATATAGTGTAAGAAAACAAAAAGACACGGTAAAAGTTAAATTATTTAACTTAGAGTTAAATCTAATAGATAAGGTTAAAATAATAACCTAAACTTGTCTAAATCCTATTGGTTGATATGATTTCGACCCATCCCCACTTTATCTTCGAAATAAGACCCTTTGGAACCATTATAAACCGATTTTGTCTTTAATATAAAATAATATTTTGAGATATTCCTAAGGTGCCCCTCTCCTCCCTTATAAAAGGGCACCTCCTTCCCCTCCTCCTCACACCAATTTGAGCACTAAAGCTCGGCCAAACCCTTCCAAAATCCCTTCTCCACTTCCCTAGAATAATCATAGAGGTCCTGGTCTTCTTCAAAGACCAATCTTAGTTTCCTAAGTGGAGGATTCAAAGAGGCGTTCCAAAGAAGAGGTAATATCCATTACCGATCTTTTCAACTTCTTTCTTCTTCAACTTCTTCTTCTTTAGTTTTTTCATGATAAAGTAATAACATCAGTATTTATTATATACTGATATGTTATTATAAATATTAAACAACTCTAATTAACCTTCTATCCATCCTACGGAAAAAGGAAATCACCGCGCGTGCGTACGTACGGAATACCGTCTCCACGCCGTGGTGTAATCTATTTTCCGCCACCACCTTAATTGGATGGGTATAATGGTGTAATGAGTAACTATATATGATTATTATAAATTGATATTGATACTGAAATAGTATAAAAACCCTTCAACACAATTCCACGACCATGGGAACGATATCATCGCTCGTGCGTACGTACGGACTACCGTCTCCACGACGCGATGAGATTCATTCTCAATGATTAACCATTCATGAATGATTATAAAGTATATATAATAAGTAATAATGAAATATATGACATAATAATGATACTGGATTTATTTATATTTATATGTATGTCATCTACTTAATTCCATTCAATTCAATAAGGAAACGAAAACAGCGTTCATGCGTACGTACAGACTACTGTCTCCATGAACGATGTATTTCTTTCCATTTACTGATTTATTATATATATGTATATTATGAATATATATATATAAATCATGTTTTATATTCTGTAATTAATTAATCATGATCTAAGTAATCATATGAATAATTACAAGTCAAAACACGGACGACAAATGAAACAATTTTACCCAAAACGCTCTTTAACATGGAATTTACAAAAGAACGGGTAATATAATGTCATAAGTGAACCATATATGATATCATAACAATGAATATGATTCTGTAATAAGTCAATAACATTATCTAAATCATTATACAGGAGGTTCAGACACTTACAAAGCAAGTCGGACCTAAGGTAAGGGAAATATCACAATCTCATTTTTATCCGAGATTGTTTATACTTTGAAATTTACTGGGGTGTATTTTATCATCCACATCCATGTTTCCTCAATATTTAATATTATTTCCACTCACCTACAATTTTTTAAATCCTATTTTACCCTTCGGTGAGTTTTTAGTAAAAGTTATGAAAGGAATCTCTTGTCGTTTTTCATACGAGGTACTTTTTGACTTTTCCGACAAAAGTACGAAGAATGTTTTTTTTAAACTTATACGGCATGAATGGATTTTTAAAACATTATTTCCAAGAAGCTTACTTTACATGTTTCCAAGTTATTTTTAATCAACTTCTTTTAGTTTAAAATTGTACGACATGTTAAGAAAGGAAAAATGTTTTTGAAAAAGAAAGGATATTTTCCTCAAGAATGGAGTTCAAGTGTTTTATCAAAATTATTTTCCATCTATGATAATAAAGGGTTCTATTTTTATCCCTATTATTACATGGATTTGATTATGTTGTGATGGAAATATTTTTATGAATTCCTTTATCTTATATGAATTGTTTTATGATGTCATGTTATTTAAGAATTCCATTTTTATTACATGGGTTACGCTATGATGTATGGTTTATGATTATGTGGCACACATAAGAAAGGATTCATTATAAGATGGGTGGGACCTATATCTCCCTCCAATGCATTGGGTAAAGATTTTATATCTCATGAGATAGACATGGCTGGAACGGTAGGTTATACCGGTTCAGTGAAACAGGACTGAAACGAGGGTGACTCGGTTCAGAAAGGGACTTTGTCCACTAAGATAGTCTTGGCAATGAGTCTTGACTAACAAGAAATGATTCTCTATGATTATGTGTGAATGCCACAAAGTTTCATGTTTTAAGTTATGATTATTGTGATTACATTTCACTGCCATGATTTACCCCATGTTATGAAATTATGATCTCTTTTGCAGGTTAAGATTTCCAAAAGTGATGTGCTTATGTATATGATGTGATTGATATTTCTTTTGTTTACAATTATTGAGCATTTGAGCTCACCCTTTTATGTTTTCTTTTCCCCAGGATATAAAGAAAGGTTTTAGGTTAAAAAAAAGGAAGATCTTTATGGGAGATTTTGAATATCTTTCACCACGATTAGAAGATTATATTCCGAGTTTCCAAAGACACTAAACTATTATGGTCCTTGTGTGTGTGTTTTTTGTTATGTACTAAGTATTCCGCAAATGTAATGTAATGTCAATGTACGTCAGGCTTCGGGTCTCTACAATATCTATATCTATCATACTGGACTCTTATTTTCATATGATGAGAGACCCCATTTGATCTCTTCAATTCATTATTTTGATGTTTTAAGTGGCGCCGTTAGGCTGCCGAATTTTTAAGTGGTTCTTCACCCTTCTCGTTTTGAAGTTCTACTTTCATGTCAATTCTTTCAAGTTACTTTTTGTTATGTTGGGGTATGATCTCTATATCTATCATACTGGAATCTTATGTTCATATGATGAGAGACCCCATTTGATCTCTTCAATTCAGTATTTTGAAGTTTTAAGTGGCGCCGTTAGGCTGCCGAATTTTTTTAGGAGATTCTTTCACCCTTCTCATTCTTTTCAAAGTTCTACTTTCATGTCAAGTCTTTCAAGTTCCTTTTTAATTATGTTGGGGAATTATCTCCATATCTATCATACTGAACTCTTATTTTCACATGATGAGAGACCCTATTTGATCTTTTCAAATCATTTTTGTTGAAGTTTAAGTAATGCTGTTAGGTTGCCGAACTTTCATAAGAGAAATCTAATTTTTGTCTTCCTTCCATGTTTTTCATTTCAAATGGTATTTCATTGAAATTTCATTAACATGATCATGTATCATTCTTATTCTATCCATCTACTGTTTTATGGGTCATTTATGAATGTTTTACCCATTTTCCGTCTCTTTTTAATGTCTTCTAAAACCTCGTAACATAGCCGTTATGCTGCAGAATTTCCGT
This sequence comes from Viscum album, assembly GCA_963277665.1. Lineage (NCBI taxonomy): Eukaryota > Viridiplantae > Streptophyta > Magnoliopsida > Santalales > Viscaceae > Viscum > Viscum album. The sequence continues at coordinate 192,728,537 of OY728146.1, read as the reverse complement.
CTCAAAATGTCTCTCTATTTTTCTAAATTTATTTTATATTATTAAGTTAATAATCAAATATCTTTCTTCTAAAGGGGTATTCACATATATACCAAAATGTTCTACTTTAAATTCTGGGATTTACATACATGAGACCCACCTTCCTTTTCTGTGGGTTTTAAAGTGACGTAAAGATCATGTCTTTAAAGCAGTTTTTAAAACGTTGTGATTATGAAATGAAACCCATTTATTTTATGCTATATGGGTTATTTATGAAATGTTTGATGATTATATATCTGGATCACATGATAATAAAGTCAAATTTAAGGGTGCGCCCTGATAGCACTCCAATGCATTGGGTAATGATGTAACCACTAGAGATTACAATTTTCACGATACCTTGGTGAATAACCTTGGTAATTTTCAAATGACACCTTGGGGATGGACCTTGGTGGTATGTTCATGATTTTCTATGTTACACGATGTAGCCACATCTTAAAGTTATGAAAAATGATATTTTTATTATGATATATCTCATGATTTATTTCTCATGCCTTAAAGTTCTTTTCATGACCTTATTGAAGTATCTCAAGTTCACATGTAAAATGCTTCTCTTGTTTCCCTTACTGGGCCTTATGCTCACCCTTTCTTTTGATGTATGTCCCCAGGTTATGAGATGCAGTAATGAACCTAGGATGAACATGAGGAGAATCCTTTCAAGTGTTTAAGAAGAATGTTTTATGTTTTCATGTTTTATGTTCCTAGTTTCCAAGACACTAAACCTTAAAGATCCTCAGTTTTGTGTAATGAAATGAAATTTTATGTTATAAAAAGGCGGGATGCTATACCCTCCCTCCAAAGGAATCCCTCTTGGGGTGGTAGTGGAGAAAGAGAGATAATGATTCCTAAAGCCTACATCCAATAGGCCATGGGTTGGCGATAACCACCAAGAGTATATATTCACACATATATGAGACATTACCCTCATAAAGATTTGAGAAATAATAGATAAGATGAGAACAATCCCCCCCAGAAACTCCTGTTAATAATAAATAGAGAAGAAATTCAAATACATGAGTGTAATGAAATAAAATAGGAACAACTAAAAAAACTAAAACAAATCCTTGACACTAACCACGAAGCTCCAATATCTCCTGAACAACTCTTCAAACTAGTAATGTCCAGCTCGATCACTTACATTCTCTCAATAACCTGAAAAATAGTTTATATATATGTAGAGTGAGCATAACACATATTTTCAGCAGGATCATTCCTGAAACCTCATAAAAAATGTGAAAGAAGAATACTAAATAATGGTGATGTAACATCTCATGTTTTGGATCAGGTTGAAAATTCCATGAGTTTGAACTTTTCATTTGGTGGATGGGTACAAATCTTAAATTGAGCCTCAAAATGAGAATCCTAGAGTTGTTTCAATTAAAATCAATGATTTTGGATGAGTTTTAAGTCTTGAGATGTGTGTCATGAGTTTGGATGAGTTTTGGAAGCATCAGGCTCTGATAAATCATTTTTGAGAGGAAACAACTAGAGGCGAACAGTTGGCACTCAATTAGTTTAATCGTGTGACCCATTTCCTTAAGGGGAACATTTTTTTATGAACCACTCAAGGTGGATAGTAAGTCGTGTGACTTGAGGAAGTTTTCCAAGGAAACCCACATGGTTGGTGCACAATTTTTCAAACCGTGCATTGCAGCTGTGCAGGGGGGGGTCCCCTTTTAGGCAGAGGGTGCATATGGGCTATGCTCGATTTGTCAAACCGTGCACATGGGCTTCCTGGAAGGTCCTCCCTAGGGTATACATTTTAGAAATTCTCCCTACAGTCAGAAATCAATCTATGATGTTAGTCCTCTCCATGATGACATTCGCTGTGAAGGTCCCCCCGCAGTGACATATCATTTAAGAAAGAAGCTCCTCCCCTTGCTGTTTTTCACCCTAAAGGTCCTTCCAAGGGTATATGCTACAGATATTCTCCCTACAGTCAGACATTGAGTTATGATGATAGTCCTCTCCATAATATCACCTACTATGAAGTTCCTCCCCATAGTAACATTTCATGTCAATAAGAAGGTCCTCCCCTTTCCAAGTTTAATATAAGAAAAAACTTATATTCTAAGGTGCTTGAAAAAATGGGTCTAGACATATTAGATACCCTATTAATGAAAAATGATATCCTTTATCAACCAGGAGATGGCTCGAGGTGACTCTCATCCTCTGAGCCAACCCCAAACCGTTCATATACCAATGAGACCCTTATTAGCCTCACTACTTGCGATAAAATAGACAAGATGCAACCATGTTGGGCAGATCAAGTAGAGGAGTCTCTAGTAGAAGAATAAAAAGATATTTTTCTCATGAGAATAAAATTTTCCAGGGATGATATCCCTATTATGTTTTGGACCTCATCCAATTATCATTTTGATATTCCAGAGGCATTGTTAGAAGAATTCATATACAACATCTGTCTCAATCTCTGGACAACTCTTCTCCACCCGAAAGAAAATTTCTTGCCTTACGACAGGTATGCAAACCATATTAAAATATTGGAAGATATTCATCATCAAATCAATGTGGAAGCCCTTTTTTCTGCATGGTGACCATAATTATAGAAGAAACATAATGATATTCAATCAACATGTCTTAATGAATTGCATAAGTTGTGTTGTCTAATTGTTGATTCCCCGCATGGCGTTCATATTTGGGGATAGGGGGAGCATGGATCTTTGTATTTCACCTCACACCCCATTCAGTATAACCCACTGGAAATGAAATCCTATAATGTCATTATTCCAATGTGGCTATTAAGAAAAACCCCTACCCATGAAATATGACATACTCACTAAGAATCATCCTTGAGTAAGTCTCAAAAGTGTCAGGCCCAGTGAGAGAAATCCATAAAAAAACTCATGAAATAGGAAACCAAGAACATATAGTAAGCTTCTTGCTTAAGGTAATACAATCATAAAGCACTTCTAATGTCCTCATAATTAATAAATTTGTGTGTAGACTCGACATTATATCCGGATCAAACTCGAACAAAGGTATACGAGATCAAGAGAGCGACAACAACAACAACAACCACCATAGTACAGGATCAGTCCCAACCTGTAGGGCTGGGAGAATTTTTAACACAAAGTACCCCCATAAGACTAAAAAATACAGACTGAGGTACAACAAAAAGAGGGAGGGAGTAACCCCATATCTCAGGGATAAGGACCTTTTTACCTCAACCACCCCTCAATAGAAATCAATCTTCTCCCATTTAGGGAGGATGATAAGTAGAGTGGTCTCCCATTCCGTACCATCTCATGACCCATTTCCCCCGGAAGGGAGGCATATGACCAGGATTCATAGAGGTTCCCTTTGAGTCATCATTCTCCAAGAAACTTGAAAGGGATCCTAGAAAGGAAGTGAGAGATTTAGAAAATGATTCAAACAACTCTCCTGCTATTCGACAGCCAGTACAACACTCACAATGCGTTATGATTTAGTGAACATCATGGATGTAAATATTACATACGACACTAAAAATAATGAAAATGTAGAAGAACGTAGAGAGGATAATTCCTTCCAAAATCTGATCCACATTAATAATGAAGGTGTGCATACCCAGAGCCAAAGAATTACCCTAAATTTGGGTGCTCCCTTAATCAATCTTCCACTTCCTCAGAAAATCTATACTGGAGAGAAGAATAAAAGAAAGGTTGTATACAACCCACCTTATCCTCTCGATGAAAATTATCTCCCTATGATCAGAGAAAGATTTTATTAACAGGAGTAAGAATTGAAAGAGTTGAGGTGACTCAATGCTGAGTTGCCCGCATTTCTATCAAATATGATCCATAGAAAGAGCCTCAATGTACACTTCCAACAGGTGTACCTCCATAAGGGTTCATCCTAGTAACTAAATTAGAGCTAGAAAATCCACCCAACTCAGTGGTTGTACCCTTATTTTACCTAGACCCAATCATGTATGAATATTAAGATTTACCTACATTAAGGAGACAACCATAGTAGGTTCAGAAAAATCCTCAAAATATGTACCTATCCGGATATCAACCTCAAATAGTGGTAGAACCGGCTCTTCAAGTCCCACCCATTGCCACACATACTCCATCTCTTGTTCAACTGAACACTCATCAAGGGCTTATCGACTCCATCGAGTCATTAGCAGCTCGATTAGAAGTCGTGAAGGAGACAAGTGAACCGATATAGTTAGAGAAGAAACCTTACCCCAATTGGATGAGTGACGCCCCACCGCCTCCAAACATTGGGAGTCATACGTTTCTGATATTCAATGGATCAGGTGACCCAAAATAACATATGACCCACTATTCATACCATTGTGATCCCATGATAAGAAATCCTGAGTAATAAGAAGCAGTGAAACTCATATGCTTCGTACGAACCCCACAAGGGCCAGCCTTCATATGGTACATTGGTTTTCTAGCTCAGTCAGTTACAAGATATGAGTATCTCCATCGATAATTCCTCTTTTAGTTCAGATCAACACTGTAAAAGACAACAATCATTGACCTCTCTAACATTAAAACATGAGAGAATGAGGGAGTCTCATATTTCATTTCCAGATGTAAAGGGTTGACCTATTCCCTGAACCAACCACTTCCCTAGAAGGATATGCTCACTCTATGAATTGATAACCTTTGAGATGAGTTGTGAATTCCATTCATCCTAGTGAAATATACAAGTGGGTTTCAAGATTTCCCACTATCATCCAAATAATGGAAGACTCCATACAATAGACTAAGAACAAGTCTTAGAAAACTCCACCAATCCCAAGGAAAAGAGTAGGGAAGGTAGAGGTAACATCCATCACACTTAATCCAGCCTCTGCGCCTGCTCCAATCCCAAAAACTACACCATATCATAAAACACCCATAGGTGTCAACAAAAAACCACAACCCTATAGGATGAGAGCATAGGGGACCCAGGAAAAATTAATTCTAGGAATGAAGGAATAAAGTTTACTAATTATGAGATGACCAAGTTCATGGCTATTTTATAGCCTATATGGACAATGATTTACTCTGCCTTCTGGAATTGAAAAGGGCTGACCAAATAGGTCTCAAAGACTAACTAGATTATTTCCCCTTTCACCAGATACGAGGATACACCATTCAGTAATTATTTGTCCTCAAATATCTCCTGTAGAAAATGGTAGATTCATGGAAAGTAAATCTAGGAAGGCCACCAACACAAGTGGCATATGTTTCTACCACTTCCACTGAGGAAGGAGATGAGTAGAAAAAAGTTGTTAGAAAGAGGGTAAACAAGTTTTATAGTTGGATGAATCGAAATAAAATCATCCAAACTCACAGTATTCTCCAAACATAATTAAAACAACCAACTATTCCCCTAACCGCTCCCGCTGCAACGTAAGTGACATCATTGACCCCACAACCCTCCAAAATCCAAATTTCCAAAAAAACAGTTTGACCTTAAAGGAAGGGAGAAAGTTCTAGAAGATGAAACTATGTCAAGGCCAAAGTTATCATTGAACCTCTTAGATTTTATTCCCTTAGATCTGAAACAATAGGCTTCACCCCACTAAACAACACCACTCGAAATGGTCAGCCATAAAAATTCCTCATCAGATGAGGTGTTTATCTTTAGTTCCATTAATTTAATTCAATTAATGATTCCATTATCAAACAATGGGTATGGATATGAACCCAAGTTCCTTTCATCTGATTGAAAAACTAGAGTAAGAGTCCTCAAGAGCCGAGGATATCGGGGAAGACGCAACTATGATAGAAGAAAAACTTCTAGCCGCACCCTTAATCGAACTGTCAATGTTGTAGAAACCCATGGACGATCACTTTAATAAGTTCTCCAGGAACAATAATATATTCTTTCATTATAAAAAATCTACTCTGACCTGATTAATCTAGAATATCAACTGGAATAGGAACACGTGTCTAATCACCCTTGGCATGTAGGCAGACCTGCCTGACCCGACCCACCAAGAGCAGGAGCACCTCTGACCCCTATCTCAAAGGCCAAACAATCTAAATCTTATAATCAAGACCCTAAAGTGCATCCCAATGCTAGGAAACACTAAACTTTAGACTATAAGTATGATATCCTGAAATATTTATCCTTGGTATCATCCAAGATATCAATCCTGGATTCCCTAAGATTGTCAAAAGACCTCAGAAAAGCACTCATAGAGGCTTTAATGAGCCCCTAGAAGTTTAAAGACGAAGTGTCTGACACCGAGGTCTATCTGACAGAGACCGATCCTATGGAATGTCATGTTGTTATCTCCTTCACTGTTCAAGATGAAGATTCCATTATATATGGACCCATCAAACCCTTATATGTGCTTGGAAGGATAAATGATGTTGATGTCCAAAAAGTCTTCATTGACAATGAATATGGAGTTAATCACATTCCAATGAGAACAATTTTCTAAATGGGCTACAATGAGGATAACCTAGTGCCTTACTCTATAACCCTATGGGGATATAAAAAAAGTGAGTAGAATCCATTGGTCCAAATCAATCTCAATGCCCAGTTTGGATATCTTATGGCTAAATTAGAATTTCTCGTGGTTCGACAGAGCATAGCCTTCAACATCTTGATTAGGAAGGCCTTGGTTTCATCAACACACAGAAATACCCTCCTAATACCATAAACACATCAAATACTGCATTAATTGAAAAAATGATACGTTTAACACTGGTAAGGATCTGTTCAAATCCTATGAGTCACATTATATTGATGCAAGATTCTATCAAAGGGAAGTAAAGAAACCCCTAGTCAATGGTATTTCTTGGGTCACCACCCCAAATATTCTGGAAATGATCTCGGACAACCCCTTTAAATAGATCAATGAAGAATACATGTTACCCATCAAATAGGTTGGGTACATGAGTCCAGATTCATATGTGTATTTAGTGGTCCTCGTGATTTCATCCATGACCACTGAGTCTAGAAGTTTTGAAAAGTTTGCTGACTCCCCAGACAATGGTGAAATCTCAGATGAAAATTACCTCAATCCATCTGTAAATCTCCAGGAAATACCTACCTAACTAGATGAGGTAGAAGAGGTTATCTCTTCACCTAAATAGGATGAAGACACTCTTCCTCCATCCCTCACTCCATCCTATATAGAGTTTCTTGTAAATACCACATTTTTAGTTGGGTCAGAGGAATTCATTTCATCTTTTTAATATCAAGATATTGACTCCTCTCCTGACTCTGAAGAATTTATCCTAATACATACTTCCCCAATGAAACAAGAGAAAGAATATGAAGATGTGGAAGAAGAGGAGGAGGAGGATCTTAGGGAATCCCTATAGCATTTTAGGATGGAATCTCTACCACCATTAATAAACTTAGGGAAATAAATATGAGTATAGAAGAAGATCCATGACCTACCTTGGTTAGTGCAACCATGTATTCCGAAGAGCAAGAGGTATATACCTATTTCCTGAGGTAAAATCGAGATTCATTCACTTAAAATGGAACAAAAATGCTGGGCCTCAATCCTAAGGTGGATAATCACCACCTGGGCCTACCAGAGAACCACTATGGCTATAAATAGGTATCTAGAAGGACACACCCGACACATGCTACCAAAATAGAGGTTGAAGTTGACAAGATCATCAAATTTTGTTTCATTCAAGAGGTCTGATATCCCAAGTGGCTGGCCAACATAGTCCCCATCAAAAATAATAACAGGTAAATTAGAGTCTGCATCAATTTTATAAATCTCAATCAGCACATCCCGAAGAATGATTTCCCAATCCCGATCACAAAACTGCCAATAAATGAAATAGCTAGGGGTATCAGGCTCTCTCCTTCATGGATGTAAATTTAGGATATAATCAAATATAAATGGACAAAGAAGATGAATAATTCACTTCCTTTTGGACACCAATTAATTATTTTTATATCGGGTAATTCCCTTTGGATTTAAGAATGCCGACACTACATATCAACGTGCCATGCATAGAATCTTCAAACCCTTATTGGGAAAGTTCATTAAATGCTATATTGATGAACTGGTGGTTAAATATCAACAAAGCTATGACTACCTACAAGATCTTGAAACTGTATTTAATAGAATGTGACAATACAACTTGAAAATGAATCTGTTGAAATGTGATTTTGGTGTTACCTCAGGGAAATTCCTCATCTTCTTACGCTATTGTGGTATCAAAGCTGAGACCGATAAGACAAATGCTATAATTGGCATGTAATATAATCATAACCTCACCAAGTTGAGATTAATTTAAGGACACTTGGCCTAAATTTGGTGCTTCATAGCCAAACTTTCAAGAAAATATTTACCCTTTACTAGGTTAATGAAAAACGGGTTACATATCAGTGGACTGATGACTGTTAGGAAGTATTTGAAAATCTCAAGAAATATATCTTAAGCCTACTAGTGCCGATTCCAACTATCAAAGGAAGTCTATTCATTTTTTTTATGATTGAATTAGAGTGATCACTATGTTTTTTCCTCACACAAAAGAATAACACCGGCAACGAAAAAAGTATTTACTACCTCAACCGAACCATGATCGATACTGAGGCTCATTAGTATGATATCAAGAAGAGTTGTATGATGCTAATCTTTGTGGTACAAAAACTGAGGCACTACCTACAACATCAGGAGGTCTATTTGGTATCTCATATCAAGCCACTCACATACATTCTCAACCATCTAATGTTGACCGAATGTATGTGGTGGTGGGTGATCATTCTACAGCAGTTTGAAATTCATTTCATGCCTTAGAAATTGGTCAAAGTCAAAGCATTAATAGATTTCCTAGTAGAGTACCCCTCAGTAGAAATGAATTCATTGGATGCTTAATTAACCGATGAATAGGTCTTCTTTGTTCAAGAGGACCCCCAGATATGGGAGATTCATTTTGACGGTGCATCTAGAATCTTGACAGGAATGAGGATGGAAGGCCCCAAGCTCAACAAAGTGGGGTTGGGAGCTGTACTCATATCTACAACTAAGGAAGTCTCGCATTAATCCTTTATGCTGTCTGAGGATTGCACAAACAATGAAGTAGAATATCAAGCTCTCATTGTAGGTATAGAGATGGAACTCTAGGTAAAAGTGAAACACTTGAGTATAAAATCCAATTCCAAATTGGTCATAAAGAAGGATAACAATGATTATGCTATCAAGAAGGAAGAGATAATCCCCCTTCCAAACCATGTCTAAGGACTAATAGTGTAACTAATTTAAGAACATAAATTAAATCATGTCCCATGATTGAAAAATTACCAAGATGACTCCCTAGAAAATGCAGCCACAAATATAGCTGATCCCAAATAGGAGGAAACATTCATCATTATTTTGCATCGTCATATGGTATCACATTTTATTCAAACAAACATGGAAGAGATTGATGAAATTATCCCCATCCCACAACCATACAGTCCTACCACCAGTTGGATGATGCCCATTGTGGACTACCTTCAAAAGGGAGAGCTCCCAGTGGACAGAGTTGGGAGAGGGACAATTTGAATATGAGTAATTAACTTTGTTCTATATGATGATACGAATCATCAAATAGCACTCTATAAGCAGATCCTTTATGGGTTCCTTCTTAGGTTCATTTATGGAGAAGAGACCGCTACTGTCATGAAGGAAGTGCACACTGGAGCCTGTAGTTCCCACCAATCAATATCCAAGATTTCCTATCAAATCTAAAGGCTTGTGTACTACTGGACCACTGTAATACAAGAGTAGACTAAATTCACCAAAAAGTGCTATTATTGCCTGGTTCATTCCAACCTCATTAACCAATCCATGGGGTTGCTTCACACAACCAAATACTCCTATAAATTTTCCATATGGGGAATAGACATTGTGGGACCATATCCTCCCACTATGACCAAGCAGTTCAGGTACATTATCAAAACAACTACCTTATTCTCCAAGTGGGTAGAATCCATACCCCTTAAAGAGGTTGGGGAAATGAACATTGTTAGATTCATGAGAGACAAAATCATCACCATATTTGGTGTCCCTCATACAATACTAATAGAAAATGACAACAATTTCTTTTTTTTCTAAATTGGAGAAATTATACCCTAAGTATGAAATCATCTCCAACCATTTATCCCGCTACTATGCAGTATCTAATAGAAAAATAGAGGCCTTAAACATGACCCTATCCAATATACTTTATAATATGGTATATAAGGATAAAAATTCTTAGTCAAACAAGATCCTACATGCCTTGTGGGATTACTAGACCACGACCTTCACTACCACTCATGTGACTCCATACTCATTAATATATAGGATAGAGGCAATCCTACCCCTCAAAGTTTAATTTCACTCGCTCCAGGTTTAAATCTATGATAAAATTTCCACAAATAAGAAATCCCATAAATGATTAGATGAATTAGAGTGACTGGATGAGAAGAGATTGGATACCGTTCACCATTTGGGGGTCCACCAAAACTATATTGAATGATCCTTTAACAAAAAAGTTCACCTTAGGTCTTTCCTCAAGGAAGAGAGAGTGTTGGTCCTCAGGACTTCGATGATACTCAGAAAAAACCTCCAAAGTTGGAGCCAAAATGGGAGGGGACCTATTCTATACAAAAAGTCTACTCTAATGGAACCTATTATTTGATCTCTATTGATGGAAAGCTCACCAAGACTCCCACCAATGCAAGGTTCTTGAAGAATTATTTCATGTAATCATAGGGTAATTTGTACTGATCGCATGAAATTAAACTATAGGGTAATTAGTCTTAGCTACACGATGTTAAATCATGTAGCATCAATGGCCCTTTCTATATGACCTTAAAAGGAATATACCATTATCCCAGCTACATGAAGATAAACTGAATGGTGCTTGCATCCTAGTTTCATGAAATTAAACTGCACACCCATCATCATCCCCACCATATGAATTTAAAATATGTATATACATCCTAAGAGCACGACATTAAAATTGTGCTCTCATTCCATGCAATATGAATTTAAACTATTCACAAGGGACCAAACTCCATGACCTTAAACTAGGGATTATAGTCCAAGAATCATGACTTTAAACTGTGAATGAGATTTATTGGGAAAGTGTGGTGTGGAACTAGCCCTCTTAGGCCCCCATTCATGTTGGTTTTGTCACTCTGTCGTGCCATGTATACCCATTTAGGGAAGCCTCCTTCACTTGGTCTGAATTCCACAACCTTAAACTAGAAACCCAAGTCCAAGAATGGAGACTTAAAACTATAGAAAAGCTACCTCAGGAATTCATATGTGGTGTGTGGGACTCATTGGTCCTCATTCATGTCATATTTTTTATACCACTACAATATGGATATCCCTTTTAAGAGTTCTCACCCATTGGTCCGAACACTATGACCTTGGACTAGGGGTTGAAATTCTAATCGCATGACATTAAATTGCATGGTAAATCATCCTATCTACACGATGTTAAACCGTATAGTCGGTATTTTCATATGAATTTAAAAATAATGACAGCAATGTCCTCACCACATGATGTTAAATTGTACGGGAATCATCTTTTCAATCGACGATTCACCATACATGAGCTATATCAGTGTGGGAGAAAGAAAAAAATGCCCCTATCCCCACATGAGAGTCCAATACATGTAGGGAGTCTCATTTTCCATAACTATGTGTGTCTTGATTCCTTTCATCACAGGATAAATAGTGACACCTAAACCTCTGATGTTAGGCCCAATCAAAAATTTACCTCCATTCATGGGATGATTTCTTACTAGCCTTTGTCCTCAAGGCCTCTTTTCATGTCAGGATTATTTTTCTCACTGGTTAAAAAAATCAAATCTCCCATAACTACAATATCTTCATCCTAATCACATGATACTAAAATGAATGGTATATTTTCCATTTTTCAAGATAATAAAATGCATAACACCAATGTCCTTGCTGTATGATGTTAAACTACACAAAACCATAATGTTCTCACCCAATAGAACATCACCCTCGACAGTAGTCATATACCAAGACATATTCAAGAAGTAAATATGGATTTATTCCTATACACACATGATATGCAGTGATTCTTGGGTTTTACATCCTGGTATAGCCACTCTAAGGAAAAAAATGCCTCCTCCTTGTAAACGGGTCAGACCTATGTCGAGATTATTCCATCAAGAATTATGTATGAGTAGATTCTCATTCTATGGGATACATAGTGACTCATAGACCTTATTTATTGGGCCCATCCATGAAATATAGAAAATTTCCCCTCCCCTACACCTAAAATTGAATCAATACATGGGACTCCAAAGCATGTCCTATTTACAGGACCATTTCAAGAAAATTCCCTCTTTCTATGAATGAGCCAGGTAAGTGTAAGGAAGAAAATAAAGAACTAAATATGGATTGATTATCATTATAATGAGATACTTTGTGACATCTATACCCTATGTCTTATTCCCATATATGAAATAATGAAAAAATTCCCCCTACATACGGGTCAAACCTACGCAGACAATTCCCATTCAGAACTATGTCTAGCTTGATTCCTGTCTACGCGAGATACGTAGCAATGCCAATATTTCCATTCTTGTGCCCAACTGTAACATGACCCCTCTTTCATGTTGGGTCAACTCGTTCCTCACTGCATGACAATTAAAATACACGGGTTCCATGAACTATGTGTGTATTGATTATTGTTCACATAGGATATGTTGTGACGCTTAGATCACCCATTCTAAGTCTATCCACAAAAAAGGATAAAAATGATCTCCTCCTTGTGTATGAGTCAGATATGCATAGGGATCCATTTTTGAGAACTATTTATAGATTGATTCTCATTTTGATGATACACATAGCGACACCTAGATTATACATTCTGGTGCAGCCACCATAAATCCAAAAAGACCATATCCTCTATTTTATCACCTCTGTGTTTCAGAATAAACCCTTTCCACCCCTTGTTTATCACATAAAACATAGATCTCAGGGGATTAGGAGTTTCAGAAGGATATTACTTGCATAATCAAGGTGTATCAATCCACATCAAGGTTTTCATGGCCCTAGTAGTAAGACCTTAAAAGGAACACCACTTATCCTTATCGTATGAAATTAAACTATAAGTAAAACATCCTTACCGCATGAGGAAAAAATATATGGATCCATAAAATTCATCTTCATTCTCATCGGTTTACTAGCTTCCTTACCACATGATGTAAAACTGCACTGCTAATGTCCTTACCACATGATGTTAAACTGTACGGAGAAAGTCCTTACTACACAACATTAAACTGCATGGTACCTCAAGAACTACATGTGTCTTGATTCTCATTTCGATGAGATATGTAGTGATATCTAGGACTTCTGTTCTAGTCCCAACCATAGGGTATAGAAAAAAGTAAAATGTCCCCATCTCCTATATAAAAACACATATCTATGCATGAGATCTCAAGTTTGGGTTCCTCATTCAGGGATCTATCAATGAAAAAGAAATGTCCCCTTCCCCCCATACATATGAGTCAAATATATATAGGGAATTTCACACTCCATTTCCAATTGTGGTCTTAATGCTTCTTATGTGCCCAGAAAGATTCCTTCCATTCATCATACTTTGTGCTCTAGGAAATTTTAGATCTTCACTATCTTCCCCTACCCATCAGAAATGGAGGGTCAGTGTCCTGAGGACACCTTTGTTTGAATATTCCCAATATGTGTTGTGTATGTATTGTCTCAACAATACTCTATAAATATTATTTATTTTGATAATAACAAATACCATTTTTTGTTTTACTTATGAAATTACTTTAAGTTAATTCTAGGAAATTAATATTTATTGATATATTTATTTTGGAATTATATTCAAAGAATTTGATCTGTGGTAAATATTTGACAAAGTGTCAAAATGGATTTTAAACATATTCTAAAAACACTGTTCATACCATATGTTTGTAAGCATAGCATAAATACTGAACCCCATATTGTCAAGAAATTATGGTTTAGGAACCCTACGTATTGGTGGAACCTTATGTTTGAAATTCAAGGAAATATGGTTCATAAACCCTATGTATTTATGGGACCTTATGTTTGATATCTGGGAAAGTATGGATAAAGAACCCAACATTGGTATAGAACCCTATGTTTGAGGAAAAAAATGTATGGTACATCAACCCTATTTTTGTTACAAACCCTACATTGTCAACCCTACATTTGGTGTTTTGTCATTTTATGAAGGAACCCTACATTTGGATATTCAATGATGAAGTTTTAAATCTACGATTTTATCTGAGATTTATGAAACGATCTTGAAGAATGTAAATATCTCTTAAAAACAATTTTATGACTAATTTAAAGACTCATTATGATCGAATTAAAGATTCATATTCAAAAAAATAAATCATTCTTATTTCTATGGGAAGTTATGACTCTCTTGAATGATTTATTTTTGAATATAATGTGATCTGTCAAGCGACTTTTGTGGATCTACTCAACAAAAAAAATATTTGTATTCTATATATTATACTATATTATCTTTAATATATATATATATATATATGATATATGATTGTATATTCTTTTGAATATCTTATGAATACAGAATTGCTACAAAGATCAAGTGACTTTACAATTTTTCTGAAGAGATTATACTTTAATGATATGCATATTTTAACCTCGTGAAATTGTTGTTATTTGTTTATTACTATTTTTATAGAAGATCATTTGCAACTAGGATCTCTTCAAAGCTATCCTTACTTGAATACATTCATCTTTGTAGAAGAAGATCCATATTTTGTCAGTTTCTACGGTAACTATGATCTAGAACCTATCAATTCAATCAAATAAAACTGTTTTGATTTATTAGAGTTTTGATTGCTCAGATATAGTAATAGATTAAGTGTAATCTTCTTACACTAATATGTGGAGAAATTGGTTCCCTGTAAAATAATTAGAAATCTATGTTTAGCCTTATCGTAAAGGTATCAACTTCCTGCACTCAGTTGTGAAGGTCTCATGATAAGAGGACCTTGTATAGTGAAAATCACCAAGATTGTAGAGAGAGCATTGGTGGAGTGGAATAGGTGATCTTTGTGCCCCAAAACATTATAAAAATTGATGTGTTCTTATTTTTATTTTATCTGCTGTTCAAATCTATTACAAAAGAAAACACTATATATCTACATAAACTATACAGAAAGAAAAAAGTGAGAATCTATCAAGATTATCGAAAAGACACAATTCACCCCATATTGTGTATATTTGTATTATTTTGACCTAAAAATTTGTATCAAAGGTGAGATTTTGTGATAAATCTCTAGAAAACTCAAAATCATAAGGTCTATACAAAGGATAAATGTATATAACTAATCCTAGATAATATATTACTATGATTCATGCTCCATATTTCAATGGTGAAAAATATGGATGTTGGAAATCAAGAATGACCATCTATCTGAAAAATATTGGATTTAAAGTTTATATAAATATCACCTATCCCTATACGATTCATGAGAAACTAGAAACATGGGATGCTACAAAATAAGCTGAGTATGACATTAACTCAAATGAAATTAATTCTATCATATGTGGACTTAGTACTGATGAATTTAATCGGGTATCTAAATTCCCCATGACTTATAAAATGTGGCAGACAATCGCTATGGCATATTAATGTATTGATAATGTTAGACAACTAAGGTGTTCTACTACTAAACCAAAGTTTGACAACTTTAGAATGTATGATGGTGAGATAATCACCCAAATGAATAGACAATTGAAAGAAATAGTCAATGATGTTTCTACCTTGTGATATCCTATTATACAATATAATAAAGAATTGAAAGTACTAAGATTAATACCCTCAAAATAGAATGGGATATCTACTTCTATTCGACAATCATCACCAGTTAAAAATTTTACAATGAAATAATTAATAGGAACCCTAATGATGTATGAAGAAGAGATGAAATCTAAAGATAAAGATCATAAGATAATATTTAAAAGGGAAAAAACTACCCTTAAGGTCACATCTTATAAGAATGAAAATAAGTCAAAAGAAAATTTCATAATCTCAAAAGATTCAGACTGCTCAGATTTTGACAAGAAACTGGCTCAGTTATCTAGCAAATTTAGAAAATTCTGCAAGAAGAAAATAGGATTCAGAAAATAATTCAAGAAATATGAGAAAGGAAATAAAGAAATAAGCTGCTATAAGTGCAAGAAAATGGGTCATATATGACCATATTTCCCCCAGCTAAAAGAAAAAAGAAGAAAGACACGAAACAAAAATAAGAGAAAATATGATTATGAGCATAAAGGAAAAAAGGTCATGAATGTAATGTGGAGTATATCTAAAGAATCTAGTAGCTCTTCCAAAACTGATTCAAAAAAAGAGCCATAAAATCTCAAAGAAAAAATGTGCTTTATGGTTAAGGAAGAAAATGAGGTACAAACATATTACTATTTTTCTTCTTCTAATTTAGATAGTTTCTCAAATAGAAATATGGCTTCCAATTTCTCAATGCTTGAAGAAAAATATGTTTCTCTTATAAAAAAGTATAAATTATTAAAAAATATTCACAATGTTGTTTTAGGAGAAAGAGATACAATGCTAAAACAACATCAAGAATTGATAGAAAAATTTAATTAATCAACATCAAACTGTATTGTTCATGAAAAAAGAATAAAATAATTACAGTATGAAGTAGAATCTTATAAAAGTGCTTATAGTATTTGAACTAAAGGATAAAATACTCTGAATGAAATACTCGTTAAAAACATTATTTTAAAAAGGAAAATATGGAATAGTAAGAAAGGGTAAAAAATAAAAAATTCATAAAAAATATTTTCTGCCCAGTTCAAAAAATTCTACCTACTTCTACTATGGAATAAAAGGTCACTATTCTAATAAATATTACTTAATAAATCCTCATATAAGTGGAATTAAAAAGTATTTTATTTATAATTTTTTTTAATTTAGTAATATTATTTTTGTAAAATTAAGGAAAATATAGATTCCCAGATCACTGCTTGCTGAGACAGCTAGACATAAGAAAATATGGGTACAAAAAAAACAAGTGTTTAAATTATTTTATAGGAAAAAGACCACAGAAACTGAAAAACAATATGGTATATGGATAGTGGATTCTCAATAAATATGAGTGGATACTCTTCCATCTTTCATAAACTCACAAAAATGGAAGTAGGACTAGTCACATTTGGAGACAATGTAAAAGGAAAGATAGTTAGAGTTGGATCTGTTGGAGATCCAAAGTCAATATTAATCAATAAAGTACTGTATATTTAAGAGATAAAGAAAAACCTGATAAGTATTTCTAAAATTTGTAATTATTGATTTTATGTTAATTTCTCTAACAATTCTTGTTCTATTTTCAAAGATAAGCTGCTTAAATTTAGAGCACCATGAACTGAAAATGTTTATACTTTGGACCTCAATTCCTTATGTGAACAAAAATTGAATTGTTTAACTTTTGAGAAAAATGAGTCATAGATTTGGAATAAAAGACTTGGTCATTAAAATATATTTACTTTATATAAATTGTTTAAGAAACATTTAGTCTTTGATTTTCCTAGTCATAAATTTGATAATGATAGATTTTGTGATGCATTCCAAATTGGAAAACAACATAAATCATCTTTCAAATAAATTAACAAAATTTCTACATCTAAACCATTAAAACTTATCCATATGTATTTTTTTGGACCATCAAGAGTAGCAAGTTTGTATGGTAAACTATATTTTTATGTTTTTGTTTATGATTTTTCAATATTTAATTGGGTTTATTTTCTAAAACTTAATAACTAAGTATTCATTATTTTTGAAATATTTTGTAAAATTTTTCAAAATGAAAAATATTTTAAAATAATTTAATTAAGAAGTCATCATAGTGTAGAATTTTAAAATCAAGATTTTAATTATTTTTTCTCAAATTTATATATTAAAAACACCTTCTCTTCAGCAATAACACCTCGATAAAATGGAATTATTGAAAGAAGAAACAGAACTATTCAAGAAATGGAAAGGATTATGCTGAATGAATACAACCTTCCTACCTATTTCCATGTAGAAGCTGTAAGCACAAATTTCTATATGATGAATAAAGTTTTAATAAGACCTATTATTGAAAATAAACCCTATTAATTTTGGAATAACAGAAAACCTAAAGTAAAGTACTTTAAAGTGTTTGGATGCAAGGTATATATCCTGAATACTATGGAAAACCTTGTTAAATTTCATCAAAAATCCAATGAAGGAATATTTGTAGGATATTATGCTACTTCTAATGCCTATATAATCTATAATAAAAAGTAAAGTATTGTTGAAGAATCATTTCATGTGAAGTTTAATTAAAGTGACCCTTTCAATTAATGGGAAAATAAAATAGATGAAATAAATGACTCTTTAGATAAAATGAAAATTAAATCTCATAATACTGATTTTGAAAATAAATTAGATGAAATTCATTCTAGTTCATAAGAACATGAGACTGAAGAACCTAAATGTGTCTTACCAAGAAAATCTAGAACCTTAAATGATCATCGTTTATAAATTGTTATAGGATACCTAGATAGAGGAGTAAGAACTAGATGAAATGTAAGAAACTTATGAATTTTCTACCTTTTTATCAAAATTAGAACCAAAGAACATTGAATAAGTTTTAAATGATGAAATTTGGTTATTATCTATGCAATAAGAGCTAAATCAATTCAGTAGAAATAAGGTTTGGGAATTAGTAGATAGACCGAAAAATTATCCAATTATTAAAACTATTTGAGTTTTTAGAAATAAACTAGACGATGTAGGTATTATTAAAAGAAACAAAGATAGATTCATAGAAAAAGGTTACAACTAGAAAGAAAAAATATATTATGATGAAACCTTTTCACCTATTTCTATATTAGAGGCAATTATAATCTTTATAGATTACGAATCTCATATGAATTTTAAATTATATCATATGGATGTAAAATCTAAATTTTAAATGGATATTTAATGGAGGAAGTTTATATTGAACAAACACCAGGTTTTGAAAACCTTCATAAACCATATCCAGTTTTTAGACTTACCAAATCACTTTATGGCCTTAAATAGGCACCAAGATCTTGGTATGGGAGATTAAGCTCATTTTTATTAGAAAATAGATTTTCTATGGGATTTGTAGATCCTACTCTTTAAAAAAAAATCATTTTCTCAAATATATTATTAGTTCAAATTTATTTTGGTAATGTTATATTTATATCAACAAATAAAAATATTTGTAATGATTCTTCAAATCTTATGAAAAAAGAATTTGAAATGATTATGATAAGAGAATTAAATTTCTTTTTATGATTTCAAATTCAACAAAAAAGATTATGTAAAAGTTTTAAATAAAAGTAAATATATTATTGATTTATTGAAAAAGTTTTTACTAGAAAATAGTAAGACAGATAAAACTCCCATGTGTACTAATGTAAAAATTGATTTGGATGAAGTCAGAAAACCAGTTTACAACAAATTATTTATAGGTATGATTGGAAATTTACTATATCATACTGATACCAGACCATACATAATATTTTCTATATTTTTATGTGATAGATTTCATTCAAATCTAAAGTAATCCCACATTACTGCTGTTAAAAGGTTTTTTAGATATTTAAAAGGTGCTATTTTCAATCTTTACACTACCCAAAAACTTTTGATTTTAATTTAATTTAATATACAAATACTGAATTTGGAGGTTGTATATTAGATAGAAAAATCACCTCTAGAACTTTTCACCTTTTAAGGAAAATATTTAGTATCATGGTCGAGTAAGAAACAACATTCAATTTCTCTACCAACAAACGAGGTAGGATATATATCTACTAGAATTTGTTTTACACAAGTGTTGTAGATGAAACATGCGTTACTATACTTTGGACTTAATTTTAATAATATACCTATTTTATGTGATAATACCAGTGCTATTAATATTTCCAAAAAACTTATTAGTCATTATAGAACCAAGAATATTTATATAAGGCATAATTTTCTAAGAGACTGTGTTCTTAAAAAGTATATATTTTATAATTTATAAATACTAAATATCAACTTGCTGATATTTTAACTAAATGACTTCCCACTACAAGTTTTGATATTATTAAGGAGGAGTTAGGAATATTTAGTTATAAATAAATGTTTATTAATTTATTTTGATAATTTATTTATTAATATTTTTGATTTTATTATTATTTATTCATTTACTAACTATTTAAATAAAAATGATAATTTATTTCATTTTTTGAAAAATTGCGTCTTTTTAAAACAATGAATTAATGATTACACTATATAATTGGATTGAGAAACCAGACCACATCACCCATGAACTATCAGAAAACACCTCCTCACTATTTTCTCTTATTACCCTCATATTTCAAACCCTTTCGACTTCCATAGCTCTCAATGATATTTTGAAACCCTAGAATCCAGAACCTTCAAACTTCAGATTCTTAAAAAATGTTGATGACAGAAGCAGGAGAACAAATTGGAACAAATAAGGGAATTACCTAAAGATATATTCTTCAAGGAAAGGTAATATATTTCTAATGGATCAATAATAAAAAATTTCTTATGAATAATTATCTATCCTTTAAAGGATTGAAAACTCCTTTTTTCTAATGGAAAAACATATTTCATTTTTGATTTAGAAGTAAAAGAGTTCTTCAGAAATTATTAGTAAAATTTAGGTGATATAAAGGATGTTGTTGTTTCTAAGATTTATCATGAGTATTTTTCATTCTCTTCTTTGGAGGTATCCAAAATTTGTAAATGTCCCCATGAAAGGGTTTTTAATTTTGATCTTCTATTAATAGAAAAATAAGAACATAAATTAGAGGATATTATGCCTTTTCTCTTCAGTTCTACCCAGATAAGAAAAACGTCTATTAAGGATATTGACACTAACCTAAAGGTATTGGTCAATTTTATTCATTCATCTATAATTCTAAGGACTATTGAATTGGATAATATTCTTTATCCAGATATGTATATAATTTTTTTGATTATAAGTGGTTTCAAATTTAATTTTCTAAGGTACATGTTATGGTACATGCACCACTGTTGACAAGAATAGGAAAAGATATATTTTTATCATTAGGTAAGAATAATTTAAATGATGGTTAATAGAGGTATCATCAGGGATGTATCAATAAATTTCAAATTTCATCACAAAAACATTCTAAATGCTATAACTCTAAGGAAAATAGGTTATTTCTAGAGTAAATTTCAAGGAAAACTATTACCAATTGGTGTGGAAGACCAACAAAGAACTGGTTTTATTGCTCAAGGGGAGAAAAGAGTTTTCTAACTTGCTGATAAGATCCAAATTCAAAAAGAAGAAGCTGCAAAATCAAGAATATGTGATAAAATTCAACCACAGAGATGCCGCATCAATTAAAATGTTTCTAACCCAGAAGCTGTGAGAGATGTCCCTCCATCTCTTAAAGAAAATTTGGAAGAAACAATCAATGAATCCCTTTTAATTCATCCAAGAAATAGAGATGAACATACAGTTTAGGAAACTATAACCTAAGCACAATATTTAGAGGTGGATACTGCTGGTGATGTTACCCCCCCAAAACTAATATAGTCAATAGAAAAGATAAAGAGACTCTAAATCAAGATGAAAATCAGACACCTCCAACTCCTATGGAAGAAAAAGTCCAAGAAAATTATCACGGAGTTTAGAAATCTCTTCAAGTAGTGGATGAAACTATATGGTCAGTCCAGAATCAATCAATTTCATTTATACCTAATTCTTTGGAAAAGGAAACCAATGAACTTGCTAAGTTAACCGAGGTTCTTGAAGTTAATTTTTATACCTATGGTGAAACTAGTGAGGAAAAATCTTTATCCTTTGTTGAAAGAGGTCAACCTTCTCAAGTTCACAAAGCATAATCTTCTGATTCTTTGACCAATCAAATGGAAGGATTTGTTTCTTAGTTCAACAAGTTCAAAGAATAAAATTCAAGTTTTCCATGTGAGTTAGAGGCTACATGAAAATATTTAGAATATTTAATAAGTATAATATTTCCCAAAGATGAATTTGAATCTATTCAGAATCAACTTCATAATATCAGAAAAAATTTAGTTTTCAAAATATAATTTGATGCTTTTTAGACAGAAATGTTAGATCAATTTGGAAAAAATAAGATTCTATTTAAATAAATATTCCACTAATTTAAAGTGGTTTTTGGGAAGTGAGTTTGAATCCATAAAAGTTAGTATCAGTAAATTTAGAGATTATACTTCTACATCACGAACTTCTCCAGATTTAGTAAGAATATTTAAAGAAATTACTATAGTGATGGCAGATAAGAATGATAGGCTTAAATCACTTCAGTGTAAAAATGAACCTCTAAATGTCCTGTTAGATAATTAGAGAGATATTGTCGCACAGTTGACCTCAAGTGAACCTAGAATCAGGCTGCTGCTCAACCAGTTAAGTGATAAGCTAACTCAATTTATGCAGACATAAGAAAATATGTATGAATTTCTAAAATTAAATTTGATTGAAATTTTAAAATATGAATAGGACTCAAGAATTTTGGAAAGACAACTAGATAATAATATTTCAGAGAGTTTACAAGGACAGTTTGTATAGTTTAAGTATCTTTTTTAGGCTACTCAAGATTTTAAAAAACTAGAAACTTCCTCTAAACCTGCCTTGTCACAATCACCCAGTACTTCTTTGTAATCTCTCTCAGACAACATTAATCTTATAATCATGAACCATCATTTTAAATTAAAATAACTCTATTTATCATTAATATTTCTGTTTGTTAATATTCTACACATTTATTATTATTTATGTTTAATTCTACTTCAAGAACAAAATTTTCATTTTTCAATATAGTAGAATATAAAATTCATTTATAGTTGTGTGCTACATTGAATGTGTTTTAATCCATTTTCATTTACTTTCTTTTTGACATTACAAAAAGGAGGAGAAATTGGGTAAATAAAACATTCATTAACTTTTGTTTACAATTAATTGAAATAATACTATTAAATTGACATACTACTATGAGAAATTAATTTTCAAAATATTAAATTTAGTCTTTAGAATATTATTTCATTTGTTTTTACAATTCGTGTATTTTTTGTAAATTTATTTGTGGGTTTTGTGATCATCAAAAAGGGGGATATTGTTGGGCATGTATTGTGTCAACAATACTCTATAAATCTTATTGATTTTGATGATCACAAATACCCATGTTTTTTTTATTGATTAAATTAATTTAAGTGAATTTCAGGAAATTAATATTTTTTGAAATATTTATTCTAAAACTATATTCAAAGGATTTTATCCATGGGAAATATTTGATAAAGTGTTGGAATGATTTTTTGAACGTATCCTGGAAACACTTTTCATACCCTACGTTTGTAAGCATAGCATAAATAATGAACCCTATGTTTTAAGATAATATGGTTTAGTAACCCTACGTATTGATGAAACCATATATTTGAAATTCATTAAAGTATGGTTAAGGAACCCTACATTTTGATGGAACCTTACATTTAGAATTTAGGAAAGTATGGATAAGGAACCCTAAACTGATATAGAACCCTACATTTGAGGGAAAAAAATGTATGGTACATCAACCCTAATTTTGTAACCAACCCTACATTATCAACCCTACATTTTTTGTTTTTTTGTTTTATGAAGGAACCATACATTTCACTATTCAACGATGAAATTTTAAATCTATAATTTTATCTGATATTTATTCAACAATCTTGAGAAAAGTAAATATTTGTTCAAAATTATTTTATGAATGATTAAAAGAATCGTTATGACCGACTTAAAGATTTTTATTCAATAGAATAAATCATTCCTATTTCTAAGGGAATTTAAGACTCTCTTGATTGATTTAAATTTGAATATACTGTGATATGTCAGGAATTTTTTTTTGGATCTACTCAACCAAAAGAAAACTGTGTATTCTATATATTCTATCAGAGTATCTTTGTAATATATATATATATATATGATATATGACTATGAATTCTTATTAATATCTTATATATACATAATTGTTAAAAATATTAAGAGGCTCTACTATTTTTTTAAGAGGTTACAATTTGAAGATATACATATTTTATTAAAGATCATTTGAAACGAGGATCTCTTCAAAGCTACCATCAATTGAATACATTCAACTTTGTATAATAATATCCATATTTTTTCAGTTTCTACTACAACTATGATCTATAACCTTTTAATAAAATCAAATCAAATCCATTTGATTTATTGGAGTTTTGACTGCTCAGAATCAGTTGTTGATTAAGTGTCAGCTTCTTACACTAAGCTGTGGAGAAACTGGTTCCTTGTAAAAGAACCAGAAAGCTCTGTTTAGCCTTTTTGTAAAGGTATCAATTGCTTTCACTTGGTTGTGAAGGTCTTATGATTAGAGGAACTTGTCTATTGAAAATCACCAAACTCCTAGAGAGAACATTGGTGGAGTATATTAGGGGCTATTTGTGCCCCAAACTACTATTAAAATTTCACTGTTCTTATTTTCAGTTTATATACAACTCAAATCTCTTAAAAAAGAAAACACTGCATATCTGCATAAAATTCATAGAAAGAAAAAAGAAAGAATCTGTCAAGATTATCAAAAAGACACAATTCAACCCCTCTTGTGTATATTTGTATTATTACAACCTAATAATATGCCCCATTTGGCTCTACATAAGTCACCCACAAATAAGGCCTATCAACTAAAGGAAAAGTTGTCCTAAGGAGAGGCCTCTTCTATCTCCGTAATCCCCAGCGATAGTTTTTTCCCATATAATTTCTCTCGATTCAAGAATACCCATAATCATGGTTTACACATTCATTCCCCCTCACATCCGAGGAATTTCACAAAATCCTAACCTGATTAGCCTCCTGATACTCATTATTTCTATGAAAAATAGTCCTAGCCATATGACCATAAACTATAGGACCCAATTTCTTCCTCACCGCATGATGTTAAATTGCATGGCTAATGTACTAGTTTCATGAAACTAAACTGCATGATAATAAGAACTATATTTGTGTTGATTCCTGCCATCACATGGTATGTAGGGATACTCGAATGTTTAATATTGGGTCCAGCCACAAAAAAAGTTACAAATGACCCTTCCATGAGCATAGGTTAGACCTGCATAGGGAACCTTCCAAGAAATATGTATGACTTAATTCCTATTATCATAGGATATGTAGTGATGTCTGAACCATATATCTCAGGCCCAACCATGAGGTAAAAATGTCTCCCTATTTCCCATGTATGGGTCATACCTTCACCAGATGTTTCCAGAAACAAAAAAATTCCCCTCACATTCCTATGAATGAGGTAGATATGTGTAGGAGAGTCCAACATGATCCTAAACCCATTCATGAGCTTGTATTCCAAAAAATATCTCCTTCCCTGTGTATGGGTTGGACTTGCATGTGGTACCTTCCCATAACTATGTATGGCTTGATTTTCATTTCGATGAGATACATAGTGACGCCCGAACCTTATATCTCAGGCCCAACAATAAAAAAATACTTCCTACATATAAATTATACCTACATAAGTAAAATGTTTCTACCCATTACCAAGAAATTATGACATGAAATTAATCTTTCATGTTCATAAAATATTCTTTCAATAACCAAACTCTGTATTTGGGAAAGTCTGAATCCCCAAAATCCTCCCTGGCCATTGAGAATGGAGGGCCAGTGTCCTGAGGACACCTTTTTTTAACTATACACAATATTCTCCAATTGGCTCTACACAAGTTTTCCAAAAAAGGCCTATAAAAAAAATGAAAATTCATCTTTAGGAGATTATTTTACTATCTATGTATTCCCCAATGAAATTTTTCATCTCACATAACTACTCATATTTGAAAACCCCCAGATTATAGTTTATAAACTTTCCCCTTCATACCTCAGGATAATGGATAATTCTTCAACAGATTACCATGAAAATAGAAAATCATTTATCTCTCGGTTAAAGCTAAGTGAACTTAAATCTTAAGCCTCAAACATCCTTACCATAATAAGTTAAACTTCATGATCCATTTCATAATTTCAAAACATTAAACTGCACCACACTCTAGCCCTCCTTTACAAAATCCAAATACATGTATGAGTGGTTTCTCATTTATGGCTAGTGTCAATACATATTCCCTTGAAATTTTCAGACATCATTCCCTTTACAAGTTACCCTTAGTGGTCTTGAGAAATATGAACTTTCAAAAATTACCTAGCCATTAAAAATGGAGGGCCAGTGTCTTGGGGACACCTTTGTTTGACTCTAAAAAATATTCCCTAGTTGGATCTACATAAGTTTCCCACAAAAAAGGTCTGTTAATCAAAGGAAAATTCATCCCCAAGATATGATTTTTATACCTACGTACACTCCAAAAACATCATGTTGGAAAACATTACTATGCATAATCCTCACATACTTTCCACATATCATGTTTCGAATCTAGAAATCATAAAACTAATATCAAGAAAAATCCCTCATTTATGCCTGAAAAATAATGGGACATTCTTGTCTTATAAGACCTATTGTGGTCCTTTCCGCGGAATTCATGGTCGAAGATGTTTGACCTAAAATATCAATGAAATTATTCTGATTTTCAAGACTCTAAAATGCTCACGAAAAGGTACACAAAAATCACTAGGAAGAAAACCCACAAAGGGAACCCTAGGTAAAAGTCGAGTTCCAGCTCTCTAGATCTATGATTTGTATGGTTTAGAAAAAAAATAGAGTGGTCAAAATAAAATTAAGGAGGCAAAAAACTTTTTAGGATAAAAAACTATAGAGGAAAACCTAATAAAAAGTCAATTTAAACCTAATAATCCTACATGATGATGGACTAGGGTTATGATAAAAGAGAAAAAAAGTTTTTTGGGGTTTTTATGTAACCCTAGCAATAGTCAAAACTTCACTCTATGATCCCCTTGGATCAGTGAAAAATTAGAGCATTACATGATCATGTTAATTTGATTACCCTAGATTGTAATTATAATTGATATTTAATGGAAATTCTATTTAGGTAATTTGAGGATTTGTCTCTCAAAACACATTGAAAATTGTGATTGATGGAAATTTCTAGAAAAGATAAAAGATATGTGTCGAAGGTAGAACAATATTTCATTTATTTTTTGAATGAGAATGGAGAAGCATCCACACCCTTGAGTCTATACCTAACACAACTACAAAAACAAAAGAAAAATGGGAGTACAAAACAAACAAAATGGTTACAATGAAGCTCATATTTCTTTAGTCAAAAAATTAACTACTGCTTGATGCAATCCATCAAGGGTTTGTTTCAAATTGGTCCTTTACCCAGCTTCAGCTTCAGCCTTTGGAAACATATGTCTAATGATGACCCTGAGGCCTAGACCCTTCTGCTTGATGGATTTGAAATTGGAACTCTTTGATGGAAAATATGCCTTCAACCTTGCTATAAAAGCCTCACATTCTCGTAGATTCTCATTCTGTGCAACAAACTGATCTTAAGATCTTTCTTCTTTAGTAACCAAGTGATGTAGCTCAATGGTAATATCCAATAAGGACTCCATTTGATAATGGGAAGCATTAAACTGAGTAAATATTCCTTTAAAAGAGGCTAGGTATTCTTTAACTATGACAATCTTGTGGATAAGGATATGAAAGTGTTGGTAATCAAACCCACCTGATCCCATGACAAGGAAAAGTTGGCGAAGGTTGTATACCCTATATTCCATATCATACAAGGGGGTCTCTGTAATGACAGTAAAAATATGGTGCTAGTTCCATTTTTTCACATCCTAAAGTTTGAAAACAACGTTGGGATTTTGATCCCATTCACTTACTACTACAGGTATGTAATCTGGAAATGAAACCACAATAGACAAGTTCATGTTGAAAAACGACTCTAGAGTGAGGAAATCATTCACATACACCTTCCTCCCAACTAAGAGGATCTGGGTGATGGTCCCAACATTGATTGTTGAGGTTCCCAATGCTGTTCCACTAGTATCAACATCAACTGGGCTACTAGAATCACCAATTGAGAACATCGTATCTACACTATCTTCTATAAGGATGGGGTTGGAGGATTATGATCCCTAATACACTTAGAGCATCGGGATGCAATGATTTCTCCCCATGAAACTAATGAGGAGTGTATGTCAAGTACTGATTCGTGAGAAGCCAACGGTTTATGAACATTTTATATTTTATTCCCTAATATCCCATCAGTATAGTTTTACACCCATATTATGGAATAATCTAGTGATATATTAGTGGGAGATTCCACACAAGGAAAGGATATGTTTATTCCATAATATTCACGCATCATCATCATCATCCATAACTGTGAAGAATAAATGGGTATGACTCCTGAATTCAGGGAAGGGGAAAAGAGGCAACCCGTTTCATAAATCCCAATTTTATTATGAATCTGTAATTAGTTTATGATTCATAGATGGTTACCCCATTAACTCTAGCAACCATATTTCCATCTCATAGAGAGATGATATAAGATCACTCCTCTAAGGTCCCTTCACCATTATCAACCACCATTCTTGAAGGTGTGGGGTAAGGGATGAATGTAAAGAGGGAAAAGTCATTCAATAGTTCAACAACATCATTGATACCTAGGGATCTCGAGAGAATGAAAACAATGTTAAGAAATACATGGTGAAAAGTAGAGTGATTAATTGTCACAGTATACTAATATTCTTAGCATCAATAGTGTTCTGCCACCTAGATATACAAAAAATGGAATTTCCCATAGATACTATGTAGAGGCCTACCTACTTGCATATGGCCCAATATATCATAGATATAAGCTAGGGTGGGTACAAATATATTGATAGGGTATCCATCTGCCAATTTGGATGCCATAATTGGGGTATAGAACCTGACCCCAATGTAGGCATCATGAGATGGGAAGATCCATCCACCCAAGAACATGGAAAAGAAACCTACCAACATGAAGTCATAGGATACATCTGGATGGATTCTTTATCCCCATGTGATATATTGTTGTGCTTATAGAATAACCCAATATAAAACTTTAATGCCTTGAAAATATTGAGTTGGATGAGTCCTTCTATGAAGAACTTTTGGCCTCAGAACACTAACTCGAAAAAACAACTTTATCCAGTCATTAAATGGAATTAGTGAGCAGGTGTGGAGGGGATGACCAAGTAATTTTTCTGCTGTGGTTAGGAGAAACCTGGAAAATAGAGATACTTTCTTGGTGTTTTCCCAAGAATTTTTTGTAGAGAAAAACACATCACACCTGCTACCGAGAATGGGGATTCCCCCAATCTTATGGACATCCCATAACCTAATACCTACTTCACCATGAGATAAATGGAAAGTATTGGTGCTTGAACACCAATGGATAATTAATTCAGGAAACACCTCGATTGGTGGATAAATTGAAAATTGAGATACCCACACAACATATTATGATCTAATGAACTCCAACTATTCAGGGAGTTCCATGCAGTTCTGGTGCACTTAGAATACCCAAGCCCATACATATGAGAAACTCCCTCCAGGCCATAAATCCCACTTGGAGCTCCACCCTACAGTGGGATTGCCTCATGAGAGGGAAAAATGAATTAATAATCTTGAATGGATGAACACAAGGATATACCATGGTTGTGTTGGTTGATTTGTGTCCACATAAAACCATTCATAATAAAGACATTCTCTTTACCTGAGCCAAAAATGATTTTCCCTATGGCATAGA
This sequence comes from Viscum album, assembly GCA_963277665.1. NCBI lineage: Eukaryota > Viridiplantae > Streptophyta > Magnoliopsida > Santalales > Viscaceae > Viscum > Viscum album. The sequence goes on along the minus strand of OY728146.1, from coordinate 192,698,790 downwards.
TGCTCACTTAGGAATGCTCTCGGGACATCTCGAACCGAGCAGATGGGAGATTCTAATAAACTGGTGAAATGTGAATGTTGTCTTGAATTTTGACGTTATAAAGTGACATTTGGTTTGATAATGGGTTGGTCAAAAGCTCTAGTGAGAGAAGGCTCTTTAGAACACCCTCCCGAGGGATGGTGTAATATTAAAAATTGTATTTAATGTTATTATCCATGAAGATTATTCTCCTGGTCATTTTCATTGGGGTGGAAGCCAGAGCTATTTTTTACTTTCAATGGATCATAAAAAATATCTGAGATTTATTGGATAAGGATGAAAAATAATGCATACCAAACTTGAAAAATTTGTCGCACTCCTAACATAGGCCTAAAAACAATAGGACTGTAGACCATTAGTCCACAGAGAATTGGCCTATAGAGCACCCAAGTGTGAGGCATTGGCCCACGAAGTATTTTCCAAAAAGGAGTTCAGTACTTAGGGTGCTCAATCCATTGGAAAATCAGTTAATCACTATGAAAAACTCAAAATTACCATTCGTGGGTGATGATGTACGGTTCACAGAAAATCCATCCATAAAAGACGTGCTATGAAGAAGTCGGGGTCGATCTAGAGTCTGTGTGAGATCTTAGTTATCTAAGATAATTGGTAAAAGAAAAATTATTTATGACCCCTATTTATTTTCATGGTCCCATATTGCTGGTCCACTTGCGTACTGCAAACTAGTTTAAAACAGGTCCACTTTCTACATAGGAATAGCCTCCTATTTGTCCCAATAAGAACCCATTTCGATGGGGGGAATTTTTTGGGTTCTGAAAATTACACACACAAACAAGATAATTCTATTACTTTTGTAAATGAAAAAAATAAATCTGATGAAGAGTTTGAGGGAAAATGTTCCAAGGGGGCATGCCTTAAAGGACGGGTCGATTCTATGAAGAGAAAATCACTTTATAGATCGTCACTCCACATGGCATTACACTGCTTCAAAAAGAACCTGCAAATGAAATAGTTCATGGAATGGGGTGATATCACCAACACTCGCAAAAAAATGAAGTCTTTTATGGGGATATGTAGTGATTTCTTTCCCATGAAATACCATCCCCATGAATGAAATAGTTCACAGGATGAGATGGACCTCCAATGCCCGTGAATGAAATTCATCCATTTGCGGGGCCAGATAGTGATTTTCTTCCCTGAGAATGGCTTCCCCCACGAATGAAATCATTCATTGAATTGGTCATCCTCACAGGCTTCTGAAAAAAAAGGCCCATGACCCACCGCATATGACCATCCATGCTGGTATCTTCTCCCTCTGATCTTTTATAAAAAGTCCCCAAGGGGGACTGGACGGAAGCACCGAATCGAAGAGCGTTGAAGGATATGAGTGACAAAGAGATGAAAAAATATAGACCCTTCAATATGAATCAAGATAGATCCATCGATTCCTAGTAGGTATAAATACTTTGTATACAACTAAGGAAGAAATAATAAATCATCCAGTCATCCGCAAACCCAAAACCCCTTTGCAAAAACCATTCCATAGGGCATAATTGGATGACCCCTTTGCGAATAATCACCATATATAGAAAAATTATATGTGGGAAGAACCCTACCCCACGCGCCAAAGTACTATACAGGAGGAACCCAGCCTCGCATAGCAACATGCTACACAGATGGAACCTAGTCCCACATAGTAACATGCTATGAGGGAAGAAACCAGGGCCACCTAGCACAATGCTATACAGATGGTACCCTCACCCACATAGCAACATGCTACGCGGAGGGATACCCATCCCGCCTAAGAACCTGCTATACAAAATGGGGCATCCTAGGGTGTTCTACTCTCCACCTCCTCTCACTCCCTTCAGTCATATCATCAGGACCCATATGGACCCCTTCATGAACCAGTCCAACAACATTGGGCCAAGGCCCCTTCCAAAGCTACCTGGAATGTATGATCAGATCATCAGGAACACTAGCGTTTCCTATTAGGTATAAATACCCATGGTAAGCAGAGGCATGCGTGTAACCTCTGTAATAAGGAGAACCCTTGGGATATTTTTAGCTTTACATTCCCATAGTAATGAGGGATCAAACATAGATGTGCTTATGTGAACCAGCCCATTCTAGGTGGAAAGGGTAAGGATCACACTTTCCTTTACCTTTTACATGGAATGATATCCTCCCCCAAAACCAATTTTAGGTCATCCCTCATGGAGTAAGACCCTAATATTATTTATGAGTGGCAGATCTCTTTCTCCTCTTCAACTTAGCCCCGGGTCATAGCTGGATAGTTCACCATATGTGACTATCCCGATTACCAAAATAAAAGAGGATATGGGAACACTCAAATCCCTATCCCTCTCCCTTTGGGCTTCAACACCTCATCCATTAGTGGACAGAGTGGATCGTGTGATATTCAGATATAATACTTCCTCTTGTTTCTCACACTGATCATAACTCATGTGGGATTATTGGTTAATAGAGATCATGAAACCAGTATAGTTCTAATCCAAATGAGCCTTATCCATATATGCAATCCACAATCTATATCCACATGGGCCTACTATATGGTATAATACCTAATCATATCTACTAAAATGGACCTTATCCATAGATGTAATCCCCAACCACCATTCAAATGGGTAGCTTCAATTTTTAAGCCCCTGTCATGTCCCCTCAAATGGGAAGCTTCCATGTGTAAGCCCTGACCATTTGGTCCTCCTATAAGGTGTAAGCCCTGACATACTGAACTACACAATCTTTGATTCCCAACTAACCAGGATATGTAGAAAGCCACCATGAGGTCCAAACCCAACACCCAAATTCACCCTAAAGTTCCCCGAGCCATATTCTTGGTAGGTTAATATCCAATTGGTATATCATATCTATTCCATGTCCCTCAGTCCACCTCATCATAAGTCCCACACCATCTATGAAAATACACCTTCTTCCTGGGAATCCTTACTGCATGACATTAAACTACATAGTTGGGTCCTTGAAACAAAACCTTAAAAGGGGATGTTCCCTATTAAGTGGCACCAAACTACATGGGTTCTAATTCCTCTGATGAGGATACATAGAAATCCCATCCTATGGGTTCTATCTTGACATAAAAACAACTTCCATATCCCTATACGATGAAAAACTCTAGAGTGCCTCACAACATGGATTAAAACCAACATCATCCTAATAAAATGACTAAAGAATATATGATCCATCCATGAAAGGGTTCCATTGATGGAGAACCTCAGATACATAAAGATATCCTTATCAATGGAGAAACTTGGATACATACAAATGATTCTAAACCCATGCATATTCATAATGGACTATTACTACATGGTAATATACATATGTATACTTAGGAATGAATAAAGGATTACCAAACATATCTTAAATCTATAATAGAGTCCTAAAATAGGAAATAGTTCCCCCCAAAAGGGTGTGATGATCCTGAATTCCCATTCTCTTGACCAATTTGAGTTCTTAAGTTTCATTGGCCAAGTTCCCCAATAAATGTATAACTTTGGAAAGTAAGTCCATGAATCGTCATGGATATGTGAGTTGTTGGGTGCTTTTGACTCCATGAACAAAAATCATTGGATACCATTCAAAGATGTTGTACCCAAAGTCAGTGATTGCACACAATTAAACCCCTTTAAATCAACCATTCAGGCACAAAGAGTTTTTATCGGAAACATAAACCTCCCTACATTCCTTCTCTCCATGCACAACAACCCCCTCATATGGGATCTCTCCTTAGACCTCCTACTAGGCTATGGTGTATCTTCTCTATCTGACCTCTAAATAAAGTGGTTTCAAGTGCATTGGAACCATATCGGTAAGCTCATGACTCCAAATTATTCTCTTATTTTTTTATCTTCCCATAAAGAATGCTAAATCCATGTGACCTCATTTACCCTATTTTAGGGAGTTTGATGATTCTTACAATCTCTTATACTCCGATATGAATCAAATCCCAATAATGGAAAAGTAGACCATCTTAATCATGGGGTAGGTGGTATATATTAGTTTCCCTTAAAGTTGTTCCATTTATATGATATAGCCATTATGCCGCACTTCAGACATTCCAGGTGTTGTTTCTAAATTATGAGATGCTTTAAATTAAATGCCTAGACCACATTGTGATGTGTTTTAGATCCCCTTTGATATGGTTGTATGTGATGACCTTAATTTAAACCTCCATTTAGTGTGGGTTCACATAATTACTCATAATAATTATTGTTTTCTGCCTTATGACAAGACCACCCTTAGGGTGTGTTAGTTTAAATGCTATGAATATAATGGTATTCTTATAATTTGAATCACCTTGTAGGTGTACTAAGTAATTCCACTTGAATGAGTGTAATAAATAGGATTAAATGAATTTTTTAATGAGAATATCATGTTTCCTAATAAAACCACCTTTTGAGGTGCATTGTCTTATAAATCAAAAAGTGAATTCATTTATGATGTGTGGTGATGTATCTTATGGAATGGGTGTTTTACATGGCCTTATTGTGATTTATAAATGAAGTATCATAGTTCTATAAATTAAATTGATTATGGTATGGATGACCACATAGCCTATTAAATGATAAATGGGTCCATTCATAAAGGTACACTACACCTTGTGTGATGCCATATTCCTCTTTACGGAATTCCTAGGCTAAGGGATCATAGGGAATGTGGGGTTACCTCACACTGGATCATTTTAGAGGGAAAATGGTTAGGGTCGTTGATCATGGTGTTTCATACCCCAAAGTCAAGGATTATGGTCATGGAATCTAGCATCTCTTAGGTTTTTGGGAAAGACATCTCATGCCCCCTCGGTTAGGATGTTGAGTATGATGGTCACATCCATGAGTAGGATGACTGACATGACTTTTGTATCCCATTTTTTAGATGTTGGGATTTTGACACATTATTTTAAGAACCTGATTTATATTATATTTCATATGAGATATTATGGGCATGAAATACCTTATATATTATGAAACACCTATTATTATACATGGATGATTGAGTTACGCCCTGGGTCCTGCTAGTATTACTCATCTACTTATATATATATTATTATTATTATGTGGATTCATAGGCACTAATACATAGGTCTACACATGTGAAGGTATATATTTGAAAACATATAATGTATGAAAATATATACATTGTTGGCATTTTTTCAGAGACATTCTGGTTTAGGCTGAATAAGTAATGGCTGGCTAGGTGTCCTTGGGGAACCTGAGCCTAACTTGTTATATTTATGTTTATCACACTAATTTACTTTTGATATATATGCACGCTAACATATTTTATACACACATACTGGATAACTTTATAAAAAATTACTGGTGGCCTACTGAGTATATCTCACACCTTTTTCAGGTCGCCATTACATTGGGGTACCCAAACAGATCTCATGATTGTAGGGTTATATTTTTTAAATTGTACTTTCTTGCTGACACACACTTGTAGTGAGGTGTGGAAAAAATAATTAAATCCCCCTAAGGGTGTATTATTAGTGGTAAACACAATTTCATATCCAAATAGAAGTTTTTTAATCTAGGTGTCACTTATGAAGATAAAAATTACAAGACTGAAGGATTTAAGAAAACAAGATATTTTTTGAAGTTTGGTGAATTTTAAATGAGAGAGAAGTGATTGGATTTAGGTTAGGTTTTTCCTTTTTGGATGTAATCATATTTTCTAAGAAAATATTAATATTTTTGATTTAGGTTAAAATAATTAAATGAACCAAGTAACAATTTTTTCTTTGATTCACCTTTGATTTAATTATTTATTAAAGTATAGAAATATCAATAGAATAATTTGAATTACTTAGGAAATACCAAATATGGTATTGATTTTTCCTAAATAATTAAATTTGTCTATATTAATTTCTTCATGTGTTTTAGTAATCACTGAACCACTCCCTTAATTTATTTTCTTTAATAATTAACCAATTAGTTAAAAACAATAAATCAAGTAAGGGTATAATAATATTTAAATCAAATCATTTTAACATTTTATAATAAATTAAAATACAACCGTATTTAATTTCAATTCAAAAATAAATTAAATTGAAAATTATTAATTTAAAAGAAAATAATTATTCAGATTGAAAACTTTTAGAAATTAAAAAAATTACAAGATGAGATCCCCTTCCCTCCACACAATCACTAAGGATTATACCCCTTTATGTTAGAAGGGGTCATGGAATTTGAAAAGGAAAAAGACATGGAAATGAATGAGGATCAAGGAAGAAAAAGAGATACGAGGAATAATATTCTTGGTAGTGGTAGTGGATATCATCCTTGTTGGTGGGTTCTTGTTCTTTTACTGGATAGAATGAATGATTTTGAAAGGAGGTGCTTGCCTCCTTTTATAGTTCATAATTTTTATTTGAAACTTTCCAAGTGTTATCCCCATTAAATGGACTAATTGGGAAATTATGTCTTCATAAAAGTTGTTCATAAATATCTTTTGTGTCTCTTATATAAATATAAGTGTGTTTTTATTTTTATATATATAGTTATGTTCGTTTTACTCTGAAATTTATTCTGCTTAGATATACTCTCTATATTCCATATCTCTGGTTTACCATGCATTAATGGAATTGAAAACAACCTATTAATCTGTGGAATAATTTATTAAAGTTGTTCATAAATTTCATTAGAGTATCCCTTTGAAATTTAAGAGTATTTGGTCAATCCATTCAGAAGATATGGTTCCAACATAAAAATTACCATATCTATGCACAGTTTTCAAGGCCCAAATTGTGAGTTGGTTTTGGGCTTCCAAATGGTTGATTTATCTTTGGGTACAATAGAATGAAATAAATAAAAGGATGTATTTAATCCTAAAAATAAATAATTTCAAGATTTTGATAAGTATAGATAATTTAATTTCCTAAATACATAAATAATTTAAAATATTTAAAATCCAAAATATGCCATTTTTCCAATTAAGCTCAAAATACCACTAAAATCCTAAAATGTGATAATTTCCCATAAAATAAAACTTTTTTGGGATTAGAAATGTTGAAATTAAAAGTAAAATTATTGAAATTATTTTCTCTATCAATTCTCCCACAATTAAACCATACTTTTCCTCAAGCATAAAATCTCAACATTGAAAATCAGAGGGCACCAATGTTACCAATATTCAAATTCGAAGGCAATAAAATTAAACAATATTTAATGTCAAATAAAATTATAAAATATTACATAAAATATTACATAAAATATAAAATCCATTTCCTATTTTTCATAGAAATAGTAAATTCATGTATTTTACTTTTTCCTTTTGAAAAATGATGGAACTTCTCTTTTCACTCATTCAAGCTCCTCAATTAATTATTATTAAATATTCCAAATCATGATCTACTTAACTTTTGAATATTTTCTCTCATAAATCATTATAAAATTCAAGTAGACTTATTCTCATATCATGAGAAAATGCTACTTATCCATAGGCTTGTAAAGTAAATACTTTCTACACTTTGTAAAGACAAAAGGCACATAAAATCACGAGTATTTGCAATAAAGGTTACAATGAATATAAGGCTTAAGGTTGGTTGGATTTGATGATTTAAAAATTATGGCTCAAGGATGAGGTTTATCTATTAAAGTAAAATTAATGATATTAAAAAAAAATGTGAATATAATTCTCCCCTTCAAAGTAGAATCTCCCACTTCCCCCAAAACATGCAAAGCAATGATCATGAATAATGAATGCATAATGAATAATGTGAACCTTCTTGAATATTTCTATAATTTTATATATTTTTTTATTTTTCAAAGTATCCTTTTGTTTAATTTGTTTAATTTTTTTTGAAATTTATTCTTAGAATAAACCTCACATCCACCACCTAACCACATATGATAAAAATCATCATTCCAGTGATGGTGATTTTTGATTCTTCTAAGTCACAACCCATTCCCCTTTTTTTCAATTTTTTTTTCGAGAAGGTAAAATAATTAAGTACATTGAATAAATAATTTTTTTTCATTATTCCCATAATAAGAATCCCAAAACCCATTCCTTATAATTAATTTCATTCCTTTTACCATAACTCCCTCCACCCCCACACTTCAATTTTAAAATATCATGAAAATACTAAGAGGTGGGTCGAAATGGATAAAAATAGCTTGAAACATGGACCATTCCTCTAAAGGTCATTCATGGTCTCATTGGGATAAATAAGGATAAATTTAAAGGTGATATTTTTTTAGGATAAGTGGTTATCAAAAGATTCCTAGATCATTTTAAATGAATTTTTTCACAGTCATAACTTTGAAAAGTTCAAATTCAAGTTCTGACATGTGACATGTCCCAAGTTCTCTCAAGAAATACAGTTAAGATAAAATAGGAAGTACTTGGTCTAGAAATACTCTCTAGAATGGACATATGATTTGGGACAATCACTCAATTCATGTTTAACAATAATAAATCAATTCAAATAAATTTAAAAAATTTTAAAACATGAAAAATGGTTAGAAAATTTCATTTACATTAATCAATTAATTTCCTCAAAACATGAGTCATCATTTTAATATCTATTCTTCAATTTAATAATTAAACTCTCCATTTGAATGATTTAATTTCATCAACATTAAAATATAAAACATGAAATCACAGGATTCATAATAAAATCATGACTTATAGATTAGTGAAGTAAATAATAATTCAAGTGTGGGCATGCAATTTTTCCTTTAAAGTTGAAAAAATGTTTTGGAAAAAATGTAGAGATTTTGAAAGATAAAAAATAAAAGTGAACTCCCTTTTAAAATGAATCTTAGTCCCATTTCCTCTACTTCTTGGGTATTCCTAGCTGTTTCCTTCTATGATGGTCCATGAAAGTCAAAACATCTAATACCAGTTTAAGAATCTTTCCATTAAATCTCAAGGGGGTGATGTAAGAGGCAACTGAATCCTAAATCCTAAGAAAAAAGTAAAACTCATCTTGCCTCCTGAAAGAACCTTTGGTTAATTTCATTGTCTCAAACTCACATCATGACAAGAAATCATTAGATGGTTCAGAGAATTTTGATCTCCTCCACTAATTATTGAGGTAAACTCCCATGGAACTTCTTGATCCTTTTCCTATTTATAGGTAATTGGTTTCCTCCCTCTTCTTTCTCGACCTAAATTACTCCAACATGATAGAAATTAGTAACAATAAAAGGTCCTTCCCACCCATAATGAATCTTAATTGACATTAACTTCAATATAAAATTTTATAGAAGAACTTGGTCTCAATGTTGAAAGGTCTTTGGTTGAATTAGCAAGTCATGTTCCACCCTGGTTCTATCTTTATAAATTATTGATTTTTCATAATATTTTCTTCTGGTTTCTTATAGCTCCTATAATTGAATTTTACTCTCTTTTCCCACACTCTCTAAATCCAAATTCACCTTTTTCACAACCCAGTATGCTTGGTGCTCCAATTCCACAAGTAGGTGACATATTTTTCCATAAATAAATTGGTATGGGCTCATACCTATTTGTGTCTTGTATGCTATTTGATATGCCCATAAAGAATCTTCAAGCCTTTTGATCTAATCTTTTCTGTTTATTTAGACTATTTTCTCTATAATTCCTTTAATCTCCCAGTTGGACACTTCATCTTGGAAATTTTCTTGGGGATGGTAAGGTACATGTTTTGTGGTGAACCCCATAATTTTTCATCATAACCTCCATTATTATATTGAAAAAATGAATCCCTTGTTCACTGATGATGGATCTTGGAATTCCAAATGTAAAAAATGGTTTCTTTAATAAAATCATACACAACTTTGGCATCATCATTTTTGGTGGATTTAGATTCCACCCATTTGGAGACATAATCTATAATAAGTAAAATATTATATATTCCAAAAAGATATGGGAAATGGTCCCATAATATCAATGCCCCAAACTTCAAAGATTTCACAAAAAATGATGGGGTTTTGAGAAATATCCTATCTCTTTGACATGTTTATAAAAAATTGAACCTTTTCACATTTTTTACAAAAATATTGAGCATTTTTAAACAAGGTAGGACAATAGATCCATGATTCCAAAACTTTCCTAGCCATTCTTTGAGTTCCAAAATGGCCTCCATAAGAAAGTGTATGAAAAAATTGAAAAGTAAATTCTATTTTAGTTTCTAGAAAGCATCTTCTTATTAATTGTTTATTGAATATTTTCCAAATAAAGGGATCCTCCCATATATAAAATCTATATTTAGATTTGAGTTTATTTTTATGATGGGAGTTAAGGGAAGAAGGTAAATAAGATGTGTCCAAAATAATTTACTATGTCAGCATATCATGGTACTTCATCCTCTGTGATGTAGAGATGTTATCTGGGTATGTGATTATTGAGTGGTTTCGGCTCTAGAATTTCTATTTTAGCAGTGTTTGGTAGCCTAATAAGGTGATCTTACACTTGGTTTTAAGCTCCCTTTTGTCTTTAATCTCTATATTAAACTCCTACAAGAGTAGTATCCATATTACCAGCCTTGGTTTTACATCTTCTTTCCTCATAAAATACCCAAGTGTCGCATGGTTAGAAAATACCACTACTTCAGTTCCAATTAATTATGACATGAATTTATCTAATTCAAAGATAACAATAAGAAAATTATTCTCAGTGGTTGTGTAATTGACTTGAGTGGAATCCAAGGTTCTTGAAGCATAGATTATGACTTGGGTTTTTCCTTAAATTCTTTGGGAAATAATTACTCCTACAACTTGGTTTACTACATCAAAAAGTAAATTAAATAGATTTTACCAATTTGGGGGTTTCATTATCATTGGTGTAATCAATTTTTATTTTATCTCATAAAATTGCTTCATTAAATTTTCATTAAAAACAAAGTGAGCCTCTTTTAAGATAAATCTTGAGAGTGAAAGATAAATATTACTGAAACATTTAATGAATATTCTATAAAATCCCATATTCCCTAGAATTGATCTGATGTGTCTCACATAGGTGAGATATGGAAAAGAATTGATCACTTCAGTTTTAGATTTATTCACCTCAACCTTTTGTGAAATGATATGTCCTAACCCTATTCCGTTTTCAACCATAAAGTAACACTTTTCAAAGTTTAAAACCAAAATTTTCTCTATTAATGTTTTCAAAAATTTCTCAAGATTTCCCAATAAATGATCAAATTAATTCCAAAAAATAGTAAAGTAATCAATAAATACCTCCAGGTAGTCTTCTATGAGATCATAGAAAATGATCACCATACATAACTGAAATATACCTAGGTCATGGAACAATCCAAAAGGCATACTATTATACAAAATGTTCCCAAAAGGACAGGTGAAGGTTATCTTTTCTTGGTCTTTTGGGGTAATCAGGACCTAAAAATAACCAGAAAAAACATCCAAAATGAAGTAATGTGTTCTAAATACTATACTTTTGATCATCTAATTAATGAATGAGATAGGGAAATAATCTTTTTAGGTGACTTGGTTTAGCCTTCTATAATCAATGCATACCCTCCAATTTTTCTAGACTCTCATGATAATTAATTAATTATTCTCATTTTCCACATAGATCAAGCCTATTTTCTTTGGAACCACATGGATGGGGATAACTAATTGAGATCCAGAAATTGGGTAAATTATGTTGATTGCCAAAAAAATTTCAACTTATTTCTTTACAACTTTCATGATGGTGGGGTTCAGTCTCCTCTAGGGCTACATAACAGGATGAGAGTCCTCTTCTAAAAAGATTCCATGTGATCATACCTTGGGTTTTATTCTAGGTATATCTACAAGAATACATCCTATGGCTCAGAAATTTATTTTTATAAAGTAAATCAGAGTTATTCTTGGGTCCCAGATAGATTATTAGTAATGATCACATGCAACTTTTCTCCCTCCAAAAGATAAACATATTTTAAATCACATGGGATGGGTTTTAATTCAAGAGTCAGTGGCTTTTCTATAGATGAAAATAAATTCAAATTTCTTATCTCAAAATCTTAAATTCCCTTGAAAAAGGGTATCATATTAGTTTCTTCCATCAAATTATCAAATAATTCATATGTGATTTCATAATTTTTAGATTTTTGAGTAATTTATCCTTCCATGGTGTGATCTTATAAAGCCAATAATTCTCAAATAATACCCAGATCTTCAATAGGATCCTTACCTTCTCCATGGAAAATTGAAAGAGGGAATGATTGTTTGACATGTTTCTTTTTGAGTAAAGGACATTGAAGTTCACCTTGCTATCTTCTAGTTCCATGTTCAAGGTTCTCTTATGCACATTTATGATTGTTTTAGAAATTTTTATTAATGGTATACAAAAAATTGTGGGTGAATTCCCTGGTGAATTTTCTTCCTCCATGGTGATTATGTAAAATTATACTAGGAACATGAGTCCTTCAACTCCCACTAGCACATCTTCCACAACTCTAGTTGAAAAGATAGTGGATCATTTTTCTAGTTAGACAAACACTCTTTTGGGAATCTTCTCACCTATTTTAAAATATGAAAATATATAATTATAAATTAAATTAATTGAAGCATCAAGATCAAAAAAATAATTATGAAATTTTGAAGAACCCATAGTGTAGGGAATAAAAAATGTCACTAGATCTTGATTTTTTTTGGGTAAATTTGGGGTGATCCTAAAAGAGACACTCCTTCTGAAGCTGCTTCTTTCTTCTCTATCACACTTCTTTTTATTGGTGAATATTTATTTAAGAAACATAGTATATTTTAGGATTTGGTGTATTGCCTCTAGCAAGAAAATATTGACTTAAAATTTCTAGAAGGTTTCTTGGATCTCTCTTTGAAGTTTTTCTTTTTAAACCTTTGATGATTGAGTCAATGTAGAAGGAAATGGTACCTTATTTTCACTTTTCTCCCTTTTTTTCTTTTCAATTGTGTTTTTATATTGTTTTTTGGGTGGATTATTTTTTCTTCAATATGTTTTATTTGAATCATACAACTTACTTTTCTCAGGTGGTGGAAGATCCTTGCCACTTCTAGTCATGATCACACTAACATTCTCCTTTGGATTTGGAATAGTTTGTGCTAGGAGTTTGCATTTATTTTTGGTCAGAAGTTCCATAAGGATATCAAATTTTCTATCCAAAAATTTCACTGTCTTATTTAACTCTTCAATATAAATTTCTTGGTTGTTCTTTTTAGAACTTGTTCGGGGTTGTTTATAGTTCATTCATTGGAAAAGTGATGGTTGAAAAGTTTTTTTCTACTGGAAGGGATGACTGTAAGATTGTTGGAATGGTTTTAGGTTTATATTTTGTTCCAGAAAAGGTGTCCTACTTGTTTTTTTTAACATTTGAATACCTATTGGTCTTTCCCTTACCTCTATTGTTGATTCTGTGGAAATTTTCATTTCTAAAATTAAGCTACAAAACTTTCTGTGCCCTGTATCTTAGCATATTAATCAGTGTAATTATTGAGTGATGAACATAATTTATATACCTTAGGTGGAGATGGTTTATCACTAACTTTATTTATATCCATTTGGATTACTAGGCTCATAAATTCTTTAATTTTATTTTCTAGGATAGGTTTTGAGTCAGAAGTCCTTACCTCATGTATAATTCTTATACTGAAGCCTCGTATTCAAAATTGGTGGGAGTTCTGAGCTATTTTCTCAAAGAGACTTCAGGATTCTGCGGGTGATTTTTCAATAAAATCTCCCCTATAGGATGCATCCAAAATATTCCTATTGTTATCAAGTAATAATTGGTATAATAAGACCAAGAAGTGGTTCTCCTCCACTATTTGATGTGGGTAGCTTGCACCAACCTTCTTGACTTATTCTTAGTACTTGTAAAGAGTCTCACCAGTAGCTTGTCGAATGGATTATATCTTCTTTATAAGTTATGTGCTCCAAGAGGTTGGGAAGAGCCTTTGCATGAAACATTGTTGGATATTATCCCAGTCTTGGATCTCTCTGTGTTGTAAGGTATAAAACCACTCCTTAGATGCTATCTCAAGTGAAAAATTGAATGCCTTCCACTTGACTAGCTCCTCCTCTACTCCTCTTGGTTTGAAACTTGAACACACATAGATGAATTCTTGAATGCGTCAATTGAGATCTTCACTAGTAAGGACATGAAATTTAGGTAGCAGATGAATCAAGTTAACTCGTAACTCAAATTCATTATGTATACTGTCACGGTCAAATGATTTTGTTGGTTTGTAAATTGTGGGGCACAATGGTCCCTCAAGGTTTATTGTGGGTCTGGTGCCATTATTGGTTGTTTTGATTGGACACTTGACTCTTATAAATTCACTTCTTCAAAATTGTTTTTAGGATTAAAATTCTTAATCCTTTATAACAATGTTCTTTCAATTTTAGGGTCAAAATTGAATAGTTCCTTATTATAGGACCTAGTCATAATTTTTTTAGATTTACACTTTCTCCCTAACAACGACGCTAGTTTCGACACATACTTGTCATGAGGTGTGGAAAAATCAATTAAATCCCCCTAAGCGTGTAGTATGAGTGGTAACCAAAAATTCATCTCCAAAGAGAATCTTTTTAATATAGGTGTCACTTTTTCATATAAAAATAACAATATTCAAGTATTTCAGAAAACAAGATATTTTTGAAATTTGGTAAATTTTAAATTAGAGAGAAGTGATTGGGTTTAGTTTAGGTTTTCCCTTTAGCGATGTTATCATAGTTTCTAAGAAAAAATGAATATTTTGGATTTAGGTTAAAATAATTAAATAAATTAAGTAACAATTGTTTCTTCAATTCACCTTTGATTTAATTATTTATCAAAGTGTAGAAATCTCAATGAAATAACTTGAATTACTTAGATAATACCAAATCTACTATTGATTTTCTCTAAATAATTAAATTAGTCTATATTAATTTATTCATGTATTTTAGTAATCACTAAACCGCTCCCTTACTTGATTTTATTTAAAAATTAACCCATTAGTGTAAAAAATAAATAAAGGGTAGAATAATATTTAAATTAAAGCAATTTAATATTTAAGAATAAATTAAAATAAAATTGTATTTAATTTAAATTCAAAAATAAATTAAATTGAAAATTACTAATTTAAAAGAAAATAATTCTTCGGATTGAAAACATTTAAAAACTCAAAACATCACAAAATGGGATTCCCTTCCCTTCACCCAATAACTAAGGATTCTACCCTTTCACACAATAAGGGGTCATGAAATTTGAAAAGGAACAAGACATCTAAATGAATTAAGATAAATGAAAATAAGGAGGTAGGGGGGCTCATATTATTGGAAGTGTATATCTCCTTATTAGAGGGTTCTTGTGCTTCTCTTGAATGGAATGGATGATTTTTAAAGGAGGTGATTTCCTCCTTTTATTGGCCAGATTTTTCCTTCGAAACTTTCTGTACGTTATTCCCATTAAATGAAAGAATTGGGAAATGATAACTTTATAAATTTTTTTTATAAATTTATTTCACGTATATCTTAAAAATGTCATCATATTTGGTCATGTGTAGAGAGATTTATTTTCATTTTACTTAAATAATTTATTCTACCCAGACAGACTCTTTATATTCCATATCTGCGGTTTACCATACATTAATGACCTTTAAAAAGGATGATTCATGCATAGAAGCATTCATAAAAGTTGTTCATAAATGTATTTATCATCTCCACTACAAATATAAAAATATTTAGTTTGTCCATTCGGGATATATTTTCCAAATATAAAAAATATCCAGATCTGTGCATACTTTTAAAGGTCTAGATTATGAGATGGTTTTGGGCTTCCAAATGGTTGATTTATATTTGGGTCTAGGAGAATGAAATGAATCCCAAGATTTATTGAATTCTAAAAAGAAATAATTTCATAATTTGGATAATTATATAGAATTTTATGTCTTAAATACAAAAATAATTTAAAATAGTTAAAATCCAAAATAGGTCATTTTTTTGATTAAGCTAAAAATACCACTAAAATCCAAAAATGTGACAATTTACCATAAAATAACACTTTTTTGGGATTAAAAAATTTGATATTAAATGTAAAATTATTGAAAATATTTTCTCTTTCACTTTATATTATCCTTATATGCTAGTATGAAGCATGAGAGCAAAGGGTCGAGTTTGTGCTTACGATGCTATTAGGGATAACTGCTAGGAATTTTATTTATTTACCTTTGTTTTCAGTCCTTCCATATAATTTACACCTTTTTTTTATAATTTTTTGTACATTGTATACCATCTATGAAAGATTAAAATTCATTTGTTATTTTGTTAGTTGTCATGCCTATTGGATTTGGTGGAATAGAACTAACTTATTTGTACTTTATGATAGTATGTATTAATTGTTTTGAATATTAATGAAATACTTATCACATTATGATTGTTCTTTTGCATGACATAATATGTGATAATTTACTAAGAGTACCTGTTTCACTGAAAGGTCATAGCAGTTCCCCGTTATGAAGAGAACCCAGAAGTTCCATGATAATATTCTTAAATATACGTTATATAGTTTGATGATATCATTTGAGGGATACAAATGATACATGCCATTAGGGTTTGAGACTCATAAGACTTTGAGGAACCTTATTATGGTGCATGCCTTTGGTAATATCCAGTGTAGGATATTATGTGAACCATAACTACTAGTAGGAAATCCACATTTATATATGTCATTAGATGTTTCTATATGTAGACATGGGTACTGATCCTTAGACTTTAAGATTATTAATAACGAGTGTTATAAGTTTTATACTTTGATGTATTAATGAAAACCATGATGAAAAATGTTTGCAGTGAGGCAAGATACGTTGGGTGCAACACGAGTAATACTGCATCAATGAATAATTTAAGAAAGGGTTTGATGGCACCGTCATGCAAATTTCTTGATTATAAATATTATGATAAAGGAATTATATTACATAGTAAGTTTACTTATGAGGTATTATGTCATTATTACATTAAATTCTTTCTCTATGGGTGCCTTGTCAAGTTTCTAGACACTAACCTTGGAAATTAGGCTGATTTTCTTAATGTCACTCAGAAAGAGTCTTACAGGGTTACATACTAAGTGTATCCAAAATCTCAATTAAATAATATATTATTATTTATTATTTAACAATTTGAATAGATATTATTATTGTGTGTGTTTTAATAATTATTCATGTTTTATTGATCGCATATATTCTGTCACCAGTTACCTGAGAGAATATTATATGAGTGAAATATTTAATAAATATTTATTTTCTACTAAGTAAATATAATATTTATTTATTTATTTGTTAATAATGTAGGGATATTTATTTAATAAATAAATAAATATTATTCAAGGCTCGATAAATATTATGGAGGAATAGAGGATCGAGTTTAATGCTATGGTGATAAATAATATATATTAAATATTATTTGAAAAAATAACATTTAATTTTAATTCGCATGTTAAGTGAATGATGATAAATAATAATAATAATATTATTATAGGCATAGAGTTTCACAAGGGATTAAATATAAAATAAAAGGAACTTGTGCAATTATTTATTTTTAACCCTAGTGATATATAAACCCAATTATATTATTTTTAATGAGAGACAATTCATTTTTAGTTGTGCATAATGAAAACTAGAGATAATCCTCTCAATCCCTAGAGTGATACCTCTACAAGAACGCTCCCAATAATAGAGAGTTATCTTCCTCCACCTCCCACTATTGAGTCTAAATAGACCATAGAGAATTATTTAGAATCATTTCTCATGGTGATCAAATGTGAATGAAACAAGCGATACGATCTGCCGTGCTAGCACCAGAAAATTCATATGACGATGTTCAAAGATTTATGGAACATGTGTGGGTAATCCCCATAGGGAACATTCTCTTGATTCCCACAACAAAATGATGGTGAAACATATATATGTTGTGATATCCATCAATGAAGAATGATTTATCACAAGGTAATTATTAATTAATTAAATTAATTATAAATAATATGTCATGATCATGCACTTGGTTCCAACATTCCATCCCCTATTTGTCTTTCTTTGATTCAATTTCATTGATCACAACATTTATCATTGTGTAAATCTCGTATTTTTTATCCATCATGAAAAAGATCAAAGTTAATCATGACCCGTCACATGTTTCTGCTATGCATGAAACCTATAAGTGGTATCAAAGCAGTCACATACTTATTTATAACTATTTAAAGATCATTAATTTATTTACACATTTTTCATTTAGTTTTAAATTCAAGTTTAGTCATTCTTTAAACCCAATTTTCATATATTATTCTTCATATTTTGTTTCTCATAGATCTAATCAAATATATTTATTTTATAATTGAAATAAAATTGAAGAAATCATCTAGAGGTGCTATGGATTATAGCTGAATAACACAAGAGTACAAGCCATGTACCCAGAGGTACATGAAATGTACTAGTGTTCAATGCACCAGTAATTAATTTGGATTTAATTCAAACCTTTCACATTGAATACATGTGGTTTATTTAATTATACACCATGTGTTGATCAGGCCATCCTGGTGCATGGTTAGACAGAGTACACACTATATAGCCCACGTACACGGTGTGTTGTCCTACATTCATAGACGAGCTATGTATTAGTTTACGCATCCTACTTGACTGGTGACCATGTAAATCGGAGACCACATGGCGTGTAGCCCTTGTAAATACCATGTACTCCAATTTTTCCAAGGCATAGTCTACACGCTAAGTCCCTAGGCATGTGCCTCAGATATATGGTGAGAAACGTACACACCGTGTAGCTTGTTTTTACATTCCATATACTTATACCAAATTACATAAAATTAAAATTAATTTATTATACTATGTAAACCTTATCGAAATGTGCTTGCATGTGGTCATTAAGTTGATAGGACACACCGTGTGATTAGTTTTAATATATATATATATATATATATATATAAATGTTTAATTAATTTCTATGTAATGTTCAAATCATTATATCATGTGTGAGTCGTATTATAGTTATTAATCCATGTTCAAGGAAGTATTACACATGATATAAAAATCATGTAATTTGTGTAATCATTAAGTTGATAGTACATGTCATGAAAGTACGTGATAAGTCATGTATTCTATATGTCTCAAGATTTAACAATATACGAGTATAATACATGTTGGATAGATTTGGACGGGTATTCACCATGTTGCCTCCAAGGTACATTTATGCACAAAATTAATTTTTATAATTTTATTTAATTTATTTAAAATTATGATGGATGAGAATCTCAAGTAAATTTGGATGAGAATTTAGATAAAATAATTGATTAATTAAAAAATATAATTAATTGATTCAAGCACGATTTATCTTAAATAAGAACGATTAAGAAATGAATGATAATTTTATTTAATGTGTAATTTTTTGCATGAATATGGATGATAATAAGCCTATAATAGACTATTGTATATGATTGGTTTAATTTAAATTATTATTAAATTAAATTGTTGGGCAATGTTCTATCTCTCCTCTTATTATGTAAGGGCTATGTACCCATGGTTTCTTTTATGTAAACCCCTTCCCATCACCTATGTATGATTAAAAGAATATATAATGGATGGAGCTCCCAATTTAGTGGAGGTAGTTCAAGTTTGGAGCTGAGGAAAAACCAATCCAAGAAATATACATATGTGGATAGGTGGAAAGCTATAATACGAACCTTAATTGGTTCAAGGTGTTTTTACCTAGGTCAAAATTTAGTTTATTATTAACTAGATAAACTAACCATTAGTAAAATCTCATGATCATACTAGTTTATTATTTTATTTATATCAAGTTTCATGGTTATTTAATTATGGATGTTTTTTCATGATCATATGAATTAATGAATTAACAAACATACAAGATAGAACTAAAATAAATTATATTATGCATAAATATTATCTAATACATGGTAAATAACTTATGTAGATCCAATTAATATTACAAATCATGCAATAAAGATAATAATTGTAAATTTATTCATAAAAGGATAAAATCCCTCAATAATATATATTTTGTTGGTATAGTCTTCCACTACTTCAGTTAAAATCAACCCATAGTTCAAAGTTCTTGACCGACCAAAGTTGGGGTGCTTTTAATTATTGGGGAATTATAACATGAATTTTTGGGTTTAATTAACTTATTTCACATCAATGGTTAGCTTCTAATGCATGAATTAGTGTGACTTAGAGTCAAGGGTTTAGGAAATCCAATTTAAATATTTCAGGATTTGGGAGTCCACTCAATAGATCAAAGAACTATGAGTTAATGCAGTTGGAATTTGGAATACCTACCTAAAAAAATTTAAGTTTCTTTTCCAAACAAAGTTGGGGTAATGAGATGGGGAATATGGATCCTTTACACTAGAATATCCAAGAAATTGTATATTCTAAATACAATGGTTAGGTCTATTAGGTTTTGATAAAATAGTGGGAGATTAATAAATGTAATATTTTTTTGTCTAAATTTTATCAGATAAAGTACTAAAATTTTTCTCATCTTATTTGTAGAAGAAAAATAAAATGACTTCTAACATATAACTGAGATCCATACTTTATAAGGATAACCTTCTCACCAGCACAAATTTCCAAGAGTGGCAAAGGTGCTTACGCGCTATCCTTTGCCATGAAAGGAAATTGTATGTGATAGAAAAACCAATTCCTGATGTGCCTGGTAATGAGGAAAGTGATGAAGAGTTTTCTCTTTATGAGAAACATTTGAATGATGCTGCATATGTTCAATGTTTCATGCTATCATCCATGACCAATGATATTTTAAAGAAATATGAGGGCATGGATGAATATAACTTTATGTCTCACCTTTGGGATATCTATTAAGATAAGGTGATACAAGAGAGATATGAGATATACAATGATTTTTTACAACTATTATCGGAGATTCTATGTCATCTAGGCATAATGTTGAAAAGTTTATAAGTTAAATCAAATGATTATACATCTTAGGGATTAAATTAATAGATTAGTTGCACACAAATATCATACTTTCATCACTGCCCAAGACCTTCTATAGTTTTATTTTTAATTACAATATGAGAAACAATGAGAAGAGTCTTTTAAGACATCTTACATTGATTCTCCAAGTGGATAAGGACATGGGGTATGAAATAATTGTGGTCCTTATGGAGAATACGAAAATGAATAATAAGTAAAACGGGGCCAAGACTCATAATTAGTCTAAATCTCCCAAGAACCATCCTTCCAAGAAGAGGAAGATCCAATGGTAGGGAAATGAAAAGGAGGAAGTATGTTTTTCATGTGCCAAGTACATCCACCAGAAGAATAAATTCACCTAGAAGAAAGAGGAAGATAATGGTGTGTTCGTTATCAAGTGTAATCTTCCAAAATCTACACATTGAGCATTAGATAAAACTTTGGGTGCTCATATTTGTATCCAAATGTAGGAACCAAGTAGATTCCAAAATATTTCTAGAGAGGTGGATCTATGATTTTACAATGGTGTGAGGCTAGATTCTCAATCCATTAGTGCCTATCACCTTTCATTTCCAATAAGAATGATATTGGTTTTAAATGATTGTTATTATGTACCAACTATTACCAAAAACATAATTTCTGTATCATACCTAGATCCAGATGGGTTTATTTTCAAGTTTAGAAATAAAAGTTGTTTTTTTATAAAGATAACATATGTTATGGTATGGTGCATTTAAATAAAGGTATTTATTTATTAAATTACAAAAAACCAAGTATTAACAATTTATAAAGAATCATGTCACATGACTCATATAACACTTAGATATGAAACCACCATCTTGGTCATGTAAACAAGAAGTGTTTGAAAAATCTCTATCAAGATGGTTATTTAGACTCGTCTAAGTTAAAACCACTTGAAAGATGACATGATTATTTACAATAAAAAATAACCAAACCACCATTTGGTGGACAGGGTGAAAGGGACACAGAGCTTCTAGGATCGGTACACACCAATGTATGTGGACCATTACCAATAGAAGCTAGGGGTGGGTATTTTTACTTTATAACTTTTACTAATGGCTTGAGTAGATATGGTTATTTCTACTTGATGGGGTATAAGTCTAAGTCCTTTGAGAAATTCAAGTATTAAATCATGAAGTAGAGAATCAACTTGGAAATAAGATAAAGAATATTTGATCAGATTGAGGTAGTTAATATCTTAACTATGAGTTATCAAATTTATACGGGAGCTTGGGATTCTATCTCAAATTAATTTACCTTACACACCACATTATAATGGTGTTAGTGAAAGGAGGAACCATATATTATTATAAATAATAAGGTTAATGATAATTCATGAAAACCTTCCATTACACTTTTGGGGATATTAATTACAAAGTGTGGCATACACATTAAACCAAGTACCAACTAATGTAAAAAATGGAATTCCCTTCGAGTTATGGAGTGGAAAGAAACCCATTTTTTTGCACACAAATGTATGGGGTTTCAAGGAATTTTTTGTGGCCTTATAAGGAAAAAAACTAGCACCCTAGGGAATAAAGTGTATCATTATAGGATATCCCAAGAATATAAAGGAATACTACCTATACAAAACCTTATATAATAAAGTGATTGATGCAAGAAAAGCCATATTTCTTGAGATGGAGCACATTATCAAAAAAGAGAGTGGGAGAAAGATTGAATTTGATGAATTTGATTCTCAAGATACACAAGAGTTAATACATGAATAGATTCCATAGTTCCCTATAGAAGATGTAGTTATTAAAACACAAGTACTATGTATGAGTCTTATAGAGGTAGGAGAACTAGAGATATATGGTTTTATATTCACTGAAGATGGTGAATCATTATTGGTTGAAAATGACAAAACTCTCTCCTACAAATAGGTATTAGAGATCTCAGAAGCTACATTATAGAAATAATCCATGAGTTTTGAAATGGATTCCATGTATTAGAACCAATTTTGTGTTCTGATCAATGTACCACTTAATGTAAAGCCTATAGGGTGAAAATGAGTATTCAAGAGAAAACTATATATGGAAGGTAAAGTAAACTCCTATAAAGCACAGATATTGGATAAAGGGTTTAAACAACATCAAGGAATTGAATATAATCCTTTTCAATAGTTTCCATGTTTAAATCCATAATAATTATACTTTCTATAACAAATTACCATGATTATGAAATTTAGAAGATGGATGTGAAAAATTATTTCCTTAATGGGAACCTTCAGGAATAGGTATATATAATAAACTAGAATGGTTTGTGACTATAGGTGATTCCAAAAATATTTTCAAGTTCTAGAGATCCATTTATAGATTGAAGAAAGAATCTAAGTCATGGAACATTTGATTCGATAAAGATATAAAATAATTTGGTTTCATTAAGAATGAATGTGAGCCATGTGTTTACAAGTTTTTAGTGGGAATATACTCTTTATCCTAGTAGTATATGTTGATGAAATATTACTTATTAGAAATGGTATACTAGTCTTATTGTCTGTTAAGAACTGGTTAAACAAGTGTTTCTCCATTAAGGAATTAGGTGAAGTAGCCTATATTCTAGGGATCAATATCATTTGTAATAGATCCAAGTGGTTTATTGGGATAAGTTAAAGAACATATATTGACCATATACTAATGAGATTTAGTATGGAATAATCCAATAGGGTATTGGTTCTAGTGTCACATGGTTTAAATATTTCTAAGAAAATGTCACCTCAAACACAATAGGATAAAGAGAGAATGAGTAAGATTCCATATGCTTTAGTGATATGATCAATCATGTATTCCATGTTATGTACTAGAATTGATGTTACCTATGCATTAATCATGAAATGAAGATATCAAGATGATCCAGGAGAAAAAAATTGTTATAATGTTAAGGATATCCTTAAGTATCAAAGAAGAACTAAGGATATATTCTTGTTTATGGAGGAGATGAGGAGATAGTCATTATGGTTTATATTAATGATAGTTTTCAGATAGATTTTAATGATATTAAGTCACAACTAGGATATGTTTTCTATCTTAATATAGGATCTATGAGTTGAAAGAGCTCAAAGTATCCAGTTTTCATTGATTCTACCATGGAGTCCGACTATATAGAGTCTTTTGATGAAGCCAAGGAAGCTGTTTGGATACAAAACTTTGTCCAGGATCTTAATGTGGTACCTAAAAGTAAATACCCTATCACATTTTATTATGATAATACTACAATGATGGATATTACAAAATATCTAAGGTCACACCAACAGACAAAGCACATACTCTGGAAGTATCAACTCTTTAGGGTTTTCATCAGAGGGGTGAATTTGCAGTAAGTAGAGTTCACATGGAATAAAATGCGGTGGACCCATTGACTAAAGACCTATCTCAGCAGAAGTATGGGAATCATGTGAGATATAGAAGATTTATGGTTATTAGCAGTTGGATATAGTGCAAATCAGAGTTTGTTGGAGTTGGTTCCCTAGAAACAACTTTTATGTACTTTATGATAACCTCAATTCATAGTTTTAAATATTAATGAACTCCTTATCACATCATGATTATTCTTCTATGTGACATAGTATGTGATAATGTCCTAAGAGTAACTATCATTGTGAAATGCCATAATATTTCACTACTATGATGAGAACCCAATAGTTTTATGATATTATTCTTAAATAGATGTTCTATAGTTGGATGATATCATTTAGGAGTGTCACAAACCAAGTCGGGTCACCATATGACCCGATTCCTGACCCGATCCATGGAAAGGCCCGAAGGGAGTTCTTGATCCCCATGGGCTGGCACAAGTGCTCAAGTATCAAATAAAACATGTGGGAACCATTTAACCAAATAAATAATCATGAAACAACCAATAATATAAATAAAAAAAATGAAAATTTATAACTAAATAAGCCTTAGAAAATTTCCAGATTTGAGTTTATAAGGTTTAAAAAAAACCAAAATGGATACAACCAAAGAAGAAACCAAAAACCAACTCAAAGAACCACATGGCATGGGGGTGTAAATCCCCCAAGCCATCTCCCCAACACCGCACCAAGATTACCGATATCAACCTGAACCATCATCTCTAAAATCTTTACCCTTACCTGTATCAAACATTACCAAGTTTTCTTACACCTAAGGGTGTAATAAGGGTGTGAGCTACTTCCTAGTAGGATTCCAACCAAAATGGATTCCATGCTCTAAACATCAAATGAAAAATAAACTTTCAAGTTTTATAAATTAAAGAAATGCTAGAATTTTTTTATGGAAAAACACATTTAATAAAAACAACCTTAAAGGAAGGAAAAATTAAATAAAAACACCCCTTTATTTTGAATTAACCAATATTCCATACCTTATGCCAATGTTAGGTTCAAAAAATCCAAAGAGCACTATCCATGGGAAAATCCCCTAGGTACTAGAAAGAAATGAGACCCTAGGAACCTCACATCTCAGTGAAATGTGGTATAGGAACCATGACCAACTGCGTTCTTGTGCACGATTCACCAGAGAGGAGAAACATCCAAAATTCTAGTGGTCTCAAATCATCATCCATATTTAGTTAGTGTTGTCATCATTAATCTTTCTAAGTGAAACCGGGCCGCAACCACTTCCAAATCACTAGAATACTAGTCCTAGTATGCCCACCTAGATACTTGGGCTTCCCTTTTTTCTCAAAAAAGATTCACATACCACATAACACACCACATCTGCATTTCATTAACCAAACAAGGAATTTTAAAAAAATATGACAACACTTTAATTCCCAAAATACTCTTAAAAAAAATCAAACGCACACCAAAACCATTTAAAAATATGTTTTGAATCTCATAAAAAATTTAATAAACCTATTTCACATTTTATAAAATGCTATCAAATAACTCAACCTGGGTTTGCACATAAATCACACACAATGTCTCAAAAAAAATCTATTTTAAAACCAAATACCTAAAAAAACCTTTCATAATCTACTTTCTCACAACACATATAATTTAATAAATCAATTAAACAATTAATAAAACATTCCCAAGATTCACAACAAAGATTTACCCCCAAAACATACTCAAATTCCTCTCTTTAAAATTAAACGCACACTAAAACATTTTCCAAACACCATTCACATAATTTATAAAATTTTAAAAATCATTTAAATAATTTAATAAATCACTTATACACTTAATAAAACATTTTGAATATGAACCATAAGAGTTTAAACCAAAAATACACCCATCTCCATTATATAAAATCCACTTTAAAACAAAAATCATCTCAATTCCTTTCACAAAACATTTTCGCACCACACAAGATAACAATATAACATGCAAAAACACTCAAGCAAGCATAATAATTCATCAATTAATGGTAAATCACATAATCAACTACCTAAGGTGGAGAAATTTCTATAAAATGGTGCAAAAACAAAACTACACCTCGAACAAACCCTAAGATGGAGAGATTAGACCAAGAACAACAAGATCAAACGCTATTAATCAAGAAATAACCCTAAATAGAACACCCAACCTACTAGAAAACTGAAACCCTAAATAAAAATAACTAAAACCCTAGATACGAGGAGAAGAGGCTTACCCAGAGTAGACCGCACCCACAACAGAGGGATAGGAGGAGCGACAAGCAGCCCGAGATTCTTTTGGGAAGAGTCACATGCGATCTGGGAGAGGGTGGGGGGGTTGTCTGTGTGATAGGGAGTCTTGCTAGGAGGGGAAGGCATGATCACTAGAGGAGAGGAGGGAGGCTGCCGGAGGACCCTTGGCCAGAGGGTGGTCACGCAACCAGACATGGAAGGGGGGAGAAAGGGGTGGGGTATGTGAGGGAGAGGAGGAAAGAGGGAGAGGAGGAAAGAGGGAGAGGAGGAAAGAGGGATAAGGATGGAGAAACCCTAAAAAAACCTAATAACAACAACAAAAAAAACAACAACTTAATAATAATAATAATAATAATAACTTAATAATAATATTAACAATAATAATAATAATAATAAAATTCTTAATAATAATATTATCATCATTATTATTATTAAAACAATTATTTTAATTTCATTTCTATTTTCTTGTTTTATTTTATTCTCATTTTATTATTCATTTAATTTTTATTTTTTTTGAACACTGGATAGGCCGCACAGTGACCTGGGTGAAGCTGCATGGTTTCCAAACCATGCTCTGCCCATGCAACATATGCTGTCAAGCCCAAAACACTCATTTTCAAATAAAACTCAAAAATTTAAATCGAGAATCAACCTGAACCCAAAAAATAATATACAATTCCAAGAAAATAATAAAATAAAAAAATATCCAAAAGTTGGGGTGTGACAATTCTCTCCACCATAACACTTTCTACCCCCAAAAAGCCATTACAAGGTCTAAACCAAAAACAAAAACTGACACTTTTCTATAGTTCAAGGAGATTCCCAATGAATTCCAGATAAGGAGAGGACTAGAACGCTATCAAAAAAGGAAGATACATACAATTTAAACTCAAGAGACCTAAAATGGACTCCCTTATAAGTGTTACCCACCCCCAAAAGTGAAAACTCCTCGAAATGATCGATCAAAGGAAAATAAACTTCCCACAGTGCACAATTCAACCTCTTAAACAACAACACCATAGACCTTACCGAAAGGAACCCGCACCACTTTCCCAAAATAAAAAAAAGATCAAACCATAACCGATGAACACTCCCATAATCTTAATTCAACAAAACCATTGGGTGTGACCCTCTCCCAACATTTAATCTAGAGAGGAGCTTAGGGTTAGATGGATCCAAACAAGAACACCTACTGCCAAGCCAATCACCAGGAATGAAACTGAATTACTGACATGGGGAGTCCCAAATGGACTACCCACCATAAGAAATAACCTAATCCCCGAGATTGAACCAGGAAACCAATTGGGAGAGGCCTGAAAAAACTCCCCACCATAATGAATAGAATAACATGAATTTATTATAGATGAAGTTTAGTGAGACCCACAATGGGTCTCCCCACCATAAGAACTAACCAACTTGTCCAACTAGAACATACCAACATAAAAGAAACCCAACATGTGTTAACTTGGTAGATTCCAATACAACCAAATTTATCAACACAAGGGACCCAATTAACATAACTATAAACCAAATAGAGGACACTATACGGTTCACCACTTCCATAGGTATTACCATCCTTGGATGAACCCAAACTGAAAGTGAGGTCGACTCATGAGGCCGACCATACATGGAAAACCACACAAAGATCCATATCTACAAGGGAATGAGCACTAAAGTTAAATAGAATGAGAAAACACCACATCGTTATAACCAAGGAGGAAATCTTTCACCCACGTAGTTCTTAGAAAAGAAACAGGGTCCTCACAACCCCTACATCCAACAGTACCATTCAGGATGGAACAACTACACATATAGATTAAACTCTCTCTACTTAACAAACTAAATAAATACACTAGAACAAGGTCCTTTATATCCAATGGAGGTTCCTGACTATGCTCCAGATTTGCTCTGGGACCTATGGCTAGAGCTCTGGTGTTTGATGCATCTCCTACCTCACAGTCAAGCATTGAAACCCCCCAAATAGAATTTACCCAAATGGTTCCACAAGAAACTATACAGTGGCCTAGAAAACACTAAAATACACAACACACCACTCCATACACTTACTTTGACATGAAACTTCACCAAAACATGGGATTAAAAGATGCACACACATCATCCCTTGCACCCTAAACAAGAAACTTTGGAAATAAGAACACATGGAAAACACACCCATCAAGAATAGAGAAATTCAGAATTCCCCAAAATAAAGATAGGATTATATTAAATTAGAGGCTCTTGGAAGGTCCCACACATCCACCTTCACATTTAATAGGGAACATAACACTGCAATATGTCACCGAATGTGACCCTTGCTACCTATAGAAACATCAAAAGGAGAGGGAATTTAAACTGAGTCCAAAAAATATGAGATTAATGAAAGTAGCCATAATATCTTCTTATAAACCGATTCTCCACATAGGTGGATGAGAACGATCCCTTGATTAGAAGGAAATCAACAAAAAATCTAAAGATCCTTTTAAGACAGCAGCCATAACTAACAACCCACACTGATTTCCAATTTTCCTACAAGAATTCCCCTCACCTTTTTTATGTGGAACCTTTAGATTTATCAATTATAAACTTCACCTTTGACCATCCAACATCGCAAGGAAACCAAAGGTTCCTTCAAATCCTCCTGCATCTGCTCCCCCACTGTGAGGGGATTCTCTTATCCGAAGAAGAAGAGAGGTACAATTAACCCTAAAATAAAGAAGAAAGTTCTTACTTTGATCAAATGGAGGATCTACCAACAGTGAATCACCAATGGTCTCACTTTAGTTTCATGTTAACTCTTTATGGGGGAATAAACTAGCTAGAAAGGAAGAATCCGAAGGACCCAATCTAGCTGGTCCATTGTTCAAAATATACCAAGAACAAAAACCGAATGCATGACGAGAACCACCAAAAAGGATTCCTGAAACACTCTTCAAAAGAAAGCACTAACCACCACTTAAACCCAACTTACTGATGAAATAATAAACCCAAAACATCATTTAAACAATCGGGGTTTTTGACCTCAAAACACCCCACAAAAATATTCCCAAAATTATGAAGGACACACGACACCATTACCAAATATCAAAACACCCAATTTTCTTTCAAAATCATTTTTGAAAATAAAATAGGGTTGGTGGATTGCATTCTCACCTATAGAATCTCATATATTTCCACACATACATGTTCTCATGCCAACCAGGAACTCATCTACTTTCCACACATATCCTATGAATGTGTTCACTCATGAGAGTACCAAAGATCAAGACAAAACCCTTTTTTACTTCCCAAAACAAATGTTCAACCCATGTCCTGAGCTTTCTCAAAATTTCTAGTGACAAAATAAAAACCCATTTTGAATCTCACAAAACATTTTTAGGAAACACCAATAATTAAAATAATAATTCACTTTCAAATATTACAAATCAATTTCAAAAAAATTTATTTCAATTTAAAATACTCACGGTTTCACAAAAAACTCCATTTCACCCATACCACTCATTTAAAAAATCATTTATCCTCATTTAAAATTAATTTCCATAAATTCATGAAACTTTTCAAAATCCCACTGATCACCAAATCAAAATCCATTTTCAAACCCCATGCTTAAATTCAAAAAAATTTCATTCCATTCAAAACAATTTTCAATAGTTTAGTAAATCCCATTTAAAATATATTTCTAAAACCCGCTTTAACCTATTTCATGCCTTCCTAATAATTAATTTCAGTAAACCACACGATTAAATTATGAAAATCAAATCCTAATAAACTCAACCTCATTTACTTGAAACCATTTAAATTTTAAAATATAGTTTCCACAATTTTCAAACAAGAGTTTTCAAAATGGTTTTCTAAAACCCAAAAAGGTATTTAACAAATCAAGGGAAAACCAGTACCGATGGGTGACTTGGACATATGTTTACCAGCCATATGACAATCACACCACCATCATAGAGAGTGTTCTAGGACAATATACCTAGATACACATGACTTTCTAGGCCCTACGATCTCACTAAGACCATTGGTATAACTCCAATTTTATTTCCCAAATAGCGAACAACTGCAAGGAAAAAAAGACTCAGATGAAACCCGAATTCCCATGGTGGCTTGGGTCTCATCATGAGGTGTGATGGCTAGAAACCACACTTGTAACTAGAATTTCAAGTGCTAAAAATCCTAGCTCCAGTCTACCCAGACTCTTCCCTACAGAACAAGACTCAAAAGAGCATAACCTCCTCTGATACCATCTTATCATGAACCAAGCCGGGCCGCCATCCAACCAGGAACCCTACCCGGTCCATGTTAAGGCCTGAAGAGCGTTCCTGATCCCCACAGGTAGGTACAAGTGCCTGAGTATCAAATAAAACACATGGGAATAATTTACCTGAATAAAAAATTATGAAACAACCAACAATATAAATAAACAAAAAATAAAATTTCATAACCAAAAAAGCCTTAGAAAATTTCCAGATTCGAGTTTATAAGGTTTACAAAAATCCAAAATGGATACAACCAAAAGAGAACCCAAAAACCATCTCAAACCACCACATGGTGTAGGGGTGTAACTCCCCCAAGATATCTCCCCAACACCACACCAAGATGACTTCTATCAACCCAATCCATTATCTCCAAAAGATTTACCCTTACCCATATCAAATATTACCAAGTCTATTTACACCCAAGGGTGTAATTAGGGTGTGAGATTTCCCAATAGGATGCCACCCAAAATGGATTCCATACTCTAAATATTAAATGAAAAATAAAATTGAAAGTTTTATAAATGAAATAAATGCTAGAACAATTTTTAGGAAAAACACTTTTTAGAAAAACAACATTAAAGGAAGGAAACTTTAAATAAAAACACCCCTTTCTTTTGAAGTAACCACTATGCCAATTATAGGTGCAAAAAATACAAATATCACTAGTAATGGGAAAATTCCCAAGGAACTAGCTAGAAATGGGACCCTAGGAACCTCACATCTTGGTGAAATGTGGTATAGGAACCATGACCAACTGCATTATTGTGCATGATCCACTAGAGAGGAGCAACATCCAAAATTATAGTGTTATCAAATCATCATCCATATTTAGTTAGTGTTTTCATTGTCCATCCTACTAAGTGAAACCAGACCACAAATACTTCTAAATCACTAGCATACTAGTCCTAGTCCTCCCACCTAGATACTTGGGATTCCCTTTGTGCTCAAACAAGTTTCACATACCAAATAACACACCACATTCACATTTCATCAACCAAACAAGGCACTGTACAACAAAATACACCACTTGCATTCCCAAAATCTTCTTTAAAAAATCAAACACACCCCAAAACCATTTTAAAATATGTTTCGCATCTTATACACAATTTAATAGACCTATTTTATAGTTTATAAAATTCAATCAAATGAATCAACCAGGGTTACCACATAAATCAAACCCAATATCTCAAAAAAAATCATTTTAAAAGAAAATGCATGATAAACCCTTTGATAATACACTTTCTCACCATAAGTATAATTTAATAAATCAATTAAACAATTAATAAAACATTTCCAAGATGCACAAAAAGGATTTCCCCCAAAACATACTCAAATTACTATATTTAAAATCAAATTCACACTAAAAATTTTCCCATACACCATTCACATCATTTATACAATTTAAAATATCATTTACACAATTTAATAAATCACTTATACACTTAATAAAATATTTTCAAGATGCACTATAATAATTTACACTACAAATACACCCATCTCCATTTTGTAAAAGCCACTTTTAAAACCAAAAACATCTCAATTCATTTCAAAAACCATTTTCACACCAAACAAGATAACCATAGATCATGAAAAAATACTCAAGGAAGTATAATAATTCATCAATTAATGGTTAAGCACAAAATCACTTACCTCGGGTGGAGAAATTGCTAGAAAATGGTGTGAAACTGCAACTTCACCTCAACCGCACCTCAAAAAAACCCTAAGAAGAAAAGATTCAACCAATAATAACAAGATCAAACTCTATTCATCAAGAACAAAACCTAAATCGAAAACCATACCTGCTGGAAAACCGAAACCCTAGAGAACCAAAACCAAAAACCTAAAAAATAGGAGGAGAGGCTTACTTAGAGTTGACCGCACCCACGATGGAGGGAGATGAGGAGCAGAGAGTGGCTTAAGATCCTTTAGGGCAGTGTCTCACATGAGCAGGGAGAAGGGGGAGAGGGTTTGGCTGCGTGGAAGGGAGGCTCACCTGGAGGGGAAACTATGGCCACCGAAGGAGAGGAGGGAGGCCACCAGAGGACCCTCAACCAGAGTGGGGTCACGCGAGCAGACATGGAAGGGGGGAGAAAGGGGGTGAATGAGGGAGAGGGGGAAAGAGGGAGAAGGGTGGAGAAACCATAAAAAATAATAATAATAATAAAGTAATAATAATAATAATAATTTAATAATAATATTAACAATAATAATAATAATATTCTTAATAATAACATTCTTAATAATAATATTATCATTATTATTATTTTTAAAACAACCCTTTTAATTTAATTTCACATTTATTAGTTTATTTTATTTTAATTTTATTATTAATTTAATTTTTATTTATTTTTAACACTAGGAAGGCCGCACTGTGACTCGGGCAAAGCTGTACGGTTTCCAAACCATGATTTCCCCATGCACCAAATACTGCTAATCCCAAAACACTAAATTTTCAAATAAAACTCAATAATTTATACCGGGACTCATCCTAAACCCTGAAAAGAATATCCAAATCCAAGAAAATAATAAAATAAAATAATTTCCAAAATTTAGGGTGTGACAGAGGGAAACAAATGATATAGTATATCAAGGGTGAAGACTCACAGAACTTTGAGGTACTTTCTCATGGTGTACCTCATTGGTAATATCCAATGTAGGTTATTATGAGAACAAGACCTTCTAGTAGGAAATCCATATTTATATGTTTCATTGTATGTTCTTATTTTCGGACATGTTTATTAATCCTTAGACTTTATGATTATTATTAATGAGTGTTATAAGTCACATAATTTGATGTATTGATGAAAACTATGATCACATATGTTCACAGAAAGGTAGGGAACACTGGGTGCATCACGAGTAATACTAAATTAATGAATAATATGGGAAAGGATTTTCACTTCCATTTTAATGGAATTTTATATCTCAGGATCTTTGATAGAAATGATATATCCTAAATAAATCTATGTTCATGGTGTTCTATAGTCAAGTTCAATTTACAAAAGTTCAAAGAAAGAGACATCGAGCGCATAGGTTGATGGCACCAGCATGCAACTTTCTTTATTAGAGATGTTGTGATAAAGATATTATATTACATAGTAAGCATACATATATGATATTATGTTGTTAGAAAAGCCTTAGCATGTTGCTATATACTAACACTAAAGTTTAGGGTCCTTCACCTAATTCCACCAAGAAAGATGCCTAAAGGGTCACACACTAAGTGTTTCTAGAATTTTAGTTAAATAATATATTATTATTTATTATTTAAAAAGTTGAATAAATATTATTCCCATATTTGTTTTTAATACTTATTCAGGTTTTCTTGATCACATATATTTCAACACCAATTATTCGAGAGAATATTATGTGAGCAGAATATTTAATAAATATTTATTTGTTAATAAGTGAATATTATATTTATTTGTTATTAAGTGAATATTATATTTATTTATTTATTAGAAAATAATGCAGTGATATTTATTTAATAAATTAATAGAAATTATTCAAGACTCGATAAATATTGTGGAGGAATGTCGGACTAAGTTTAATGGTCTGGTAAGAAATAATATATATTGAATGTTAATTTAATAAATAATATTTAATTTTTAATTTGCAAGTTAAACACATATCGAGAAATAATAACAATATTATTTTTATAGACATGGGGTTAAGAAAGGGATTAAATAAATAACAAAGGGAACTTGTGCAATTATTTATTTCTAACCAAGTGATATATAAAACTAGATTTATTAGTTTCAATGAGAGCCAATTCATTTTGTGCTATGTACAATGATAGTCGGAGAGAATACTCTCAAGACATAGATAGATCCCTCTCCAATAATTCTCCCATGAATAGATATAAATCTTCCTCCACCTCCCACTCTCGAGTCTAGAGAGATCAAGGAGAACACTTTGGTATTATTTATCATGGCGATCAAAGGTGAAAAACACAAGTGATATGATTTTCTGTGCTACCACCCAGAGATTCCTACGATGAAATTCAAAGATTTTTGGAACACATGTGGATCACCACTAGATGGAATCAACTCATGATTCCTATAACACAATGAAGTTGCAACACATATATGTTGTCAGATCCATCAATGAATAAATAATTCTCACAAGGTAATTATTAATTAATTAAAGTAATTATACATAATATGTGATGGTCTTATGCTTGGTTATGGCATTTTATCCCTTATATGTTTTTATTTGATTCAATTCCATTGATCAATTTTTTTTATTGTTGTGTAAATATTAGATTGATCATCAATAATGACAAAAATCAAAGTTGGGCATGACTCATCACACACTTTCTTTGCTCTTAAAACCTATAATTCCATTCTAACGCCTTTATTCATTATTGATTCTGCTATATTTATTATCGATATAGTGGGTATAGTCTCTCCACTATACCTCCTTTAGATCCAAACTGCTAGTCATCAGCCTTTGGCGTATGAGGATGTGAATTTGACGCCTAGACACTAATTGGATCGGGGCATCGTTCTAAGTGTCTTACGAGTCAGGGCACTAAAATGGCATTATAAGTTGTTTTCCCATTTGGTCTTATTATTCTGGGATGGTGGACAAGAGATTAGAAATGTGTAGGTACTTGGTAAATAGCTCATGTCTAGGTCTGGAAAACCCATGCATGAGGGAAATATCAAGTTTATAGGGTTGAGGATTGTTGGCCACAGTGCTATTATTACAGTTGATTATTATATCACCTCAAGTGATTGTTGTACTTTCTATGATTATTGATTCATGGATTATGATTTTACCTCTTGGCCTAGTATGGAAAGAGGTGAGGCATGTTACATGCATCATTCTAGGAACATAGAGATTTACATTCCATGCATATTCCATTCCATATAGATTGCATTATAGTTTTCCTGATGCATAATGATTTGTATACCCTTATTGGTGATTATTAAGCATTCTTATTTTTATACTACGTTAGGTTATTTATTAGAATTCATATCTATATATTCCATGATCGAGTACTTCCTTTATTTCATAATACCATGCCATTATTTTTTCAATGCTTACATGTATTTATTGTTTGTGAATGAATTCATGTAGTGTTCATGATATATAGTTGATTAAATAAAATTTATACATCAACCTAAACAATGTTTTCCAACATATCTTGATAGTGTAATTGTACCTAATCCACCGATTATTTTATGTTTGATCCATGAACCATTGGTTTCATGGGATTAAACATTAATGGTTTCAATTGAATGGGTGATAGATTGTAATTTACAAAGTGTATGGGAAATTTATAATTTGGGAAATGATGACCCATATAATATAACCTTATCACGTAGACTTGATATAGTTTGAAATTAAACACAGTAATATTGTTACAATTAAATGGAAACCAATGTTAAAATTTATAAAGTGTATGATCCTTTATAAATTGGAGAATGGTAACCCATATAATTAAACTGTTATATATAGACTTTTTTATTCGAAAAACAAAGGTGAAAACCTGGTAGTAGCTACATGAATGCCATTTTTAGATTAAAAAGGCATGTACCTTTATAAGTTGGGAATGATAGTTCATCTAACTGATCCATGATTATTATAAATATATACTAAATTATAATTCTAAAAAAAACAATTACCTTTTTATACGCATTTACATCGATATTTTGGGCATGAAGACCCATGTGGCTAATTCTTGAAATGAACAAATAGACTCAAGTAGGTCATTTTGGGAATGTGTCTTATGAGATAACTGGACTCGAACCAAGTAGGTCAGTCACGATATAATATTCTTATGTTCTAAACCCATTGAGGGTGTTTTGAAAATATTAAATGGATTAATGGGAACCTTGCAGGTCACCTTATCCCTTCTTATGATATATTATTGAACACCATATGGGTTTTTACATGCTAATGGGATGGTCATTTAAAGTGTCTACATACACTTATTTGGTATTAAATATAAGCATATAGTGAAATATTACTTGTCTGTCTCAGTCAAATAATAAAAGCATTGACATCTTATTTTGAGATTTATTATTATGAAGCACGACTTAATGAAAACAAATATTACAAACTAAAGAGTATTTTACTATATATATATATTAGAAATTGAAATTTTATTTAACAAATCCTATTGTGATAACTCTTGAATTAAATTAATGGTGAAAAAGTAAATTATGAGATAATTTTCCAACTATTGCACGATGTGAACTAGATAAGGTGAGTGGTACAGTTTCTCTAACAACTGTTACTTGATATCCTTGGTATATGAACTGTTTAAAATGTTGAAATGAATGAGTATAATTTAAATTCATTTAAATTTAAACCTATTATAGGTGTTTATAGAGGGAATCCTCATGTGAGGTTCAATTATAATGTTTCCTTTGATAGGAAACATATATTTTCCCATAGATCCTAGTTAACTTCTTCCCAGGAAGCATTGGACCTAGAGGTTAGGCAGTAAGTCCCTATAATATTTTTATGCAAGACTTTGTTTTAGGGTTTATTCCTTGTTTATTTAAGGATCTAGCCCAGATATGGTAGATCCCTTATAGTTCAAAGCATTACTAAAGTATAGAGTTTCAGAAGTAAGGTGTCATTTAGGTACCGTTGTCCCAAGTAATACTCTTAGATAGTAAAAACAACACCCACATGTAAGTGGGTGGTTTCTTGGTAATATGATACTTGATGGGGGGTATTTTTGTTTTTGAATACCCAATGAGTGCTAGTTCCTTTACTCTAACATGATTTCAAGACCCATGTAGGTTAAAAAACTTCCTTCCTATTTTGGTTTCACCTCATTTAGTGAGTTTCGGTCCCTTGTGTGAGTTATGGTTCTCATGAAATAAAACCTTACTCATGACTCATACCCTATTAAATCAATGGTGTTGTTTTGTTAAGGAAAACATGTGGAGGAGGTTGGTCCGGGACTATGTTATATTTATGTGGTGAAATTTGTTTTATTCTATTTTTAAGGATGATTCATTGTAGGTAAACAAGTCTTATACTTCAATCATGGTGATGAATTAGATTTTGAAAACAACCCTAAGTGATTTCTTATTGAAATTGGATATGTTATGTGTGTTTTTTCGGTTTCCTGACCCAGTTGACCAATGCTTGCATTGTTGACACTTTTTTCTCTTGAAAACATCATCATGAGGTGGGCATTCATTCGGTAAATAATGGTGCATTTGAAATACGAGATTTTGAATAGGAGTTACAAGGGAACTATTAGAGTATTAAAATAATGAAATTCCACGTATCATGGTCAGTTAACCCTGTTGTCTTATGAATCTTAGAAGCATTAGTGGGGTTTTTGAACTGGATGGTATGGGAGGTACATATGATGTATTTGATGAGTTTAGCTTGTGCCTGTTGTGCACAACAATGGTTTAGAATTTAACATTGAGGAGAAACCATATAGGGGTTGGGGATTAATGGTTTCTAACAAGACTCTTGTGGGTATTGTGAACCATAACTTACAATAACTTTAAGGGAAGTTCCCAAGATGAGGAAAAAACTAGAATGGACCTAGACATGTATGGTTAATAGACTTGGGGTCAGGTTTTGAAAATGGAAGGTGTGGCCTAATCATGTGAGCAAACTCAAAGGAATCTATAACTGCCTATCATTAAATTCCCTGTGTGCTCCTAGAAAAAAGGGGATCATGCCCCTTATCTTAACATCGCCCTAAGTATGCTGATAGAGCATCTTCTATACACTGAGATACCTATTTAAATAATTATTATGATTTAACAAAAGTAATCCTTATGAGTTATGATCAAGTATTGATTTTAAGATAATCCAAATGGTTTTTAGTACACCACTAGACATTGGAAGGTGACAACCCTCATCATGTTTCAAGTTTGACTTTTTCTGTGATAACCGTTCTCTGGGAGAAAAATAGGTGATGGGTGACATTACTTATCAGTTAGGTATGAGCGATTTCCTAACCATGCTGGTGTATGTCTAGAAGGGAAATGACATGAGATGAAATGACCAACTTCTCTTTTCATTGATATAATTACTAGGATGCTATGAGGTGGGGAGTGGGATGTCACTCATTGGTGTAAAAACCTCAGCTGATAAGGGTTATGTTAATTCAATCCTGGTTATGGGATGTTCATTTTGGAACTTGTATTCCATTTAATAGATAAATAATGGTATGGTTGGAATCCTTGGTAAATTGTAGGTGTAGTTTGATGATGGATTTGGGTAAAATCCAAATGTGGGAATTAAGACCGAATTATCTTATGTCATCCCATGGATGCCTGATCGATATAGTGTCTATGATAGTGTTATAGCATGATGGTTCTAAGAAGGAGGTCATTCAATCAGGGTGCGTCACTAGTATTTGGTATGGGATTTGGTGAGTGTTCTTGAAATGATCATGGTATGCCTTGGAATAAGGGTTTTAGAATATATTTTAATGAAGCGTTGACTATAGAAGATGAGTGAATTTAGAAAATAGTTGACTGAGAGTAGTTTGACTAAAATTATCTCTATAGAGGGATGTGGTTTGTAAGGATATCATATCGGGAAAACCGTTGGAATGTTACAAGTGAAACTTAATGGTCGACTAGGGCTATTCAAGGAAAAGCCCGTGTGATTAGTTAGGATAGGTCAATCAGAGTCAAACATTGAGATTAGAATGAAGACCGAGGATAGTTTCCTTTCATGTAGTTGGGTGTATAATTTTGAGAAATATTCTAGGAGAATCATTATAATTCTATGGATGTGATTCGGTAGGAAATTCTGATGGTTCAGGTGCCCTGACTTGGAATTGGCCATTTAAAGGTTAAGACTTAAGGTGGGTAGTGCCTTAGGATGCTCAATGAAAGAGATGATGACATGATCATATCTTAGATTATAAAAAATTAGGTAAGATCTATTATGGTGTTCATCTTTTTTTGTGGGTGTTGTATTGGGTTTTTATGGTTTAAGAACCGTATGTTTAAAATGACTCCTGAACATGTGTTGTGCGTTTTGAGACATAACATGAACATTTGAGTGGAGATTCATGAACCAAGTAGGTTGGGTGATGTTTTCTTCATTTACCAAGGATTTTTAGGAATGGGAATTTATAATGTGGGGAGATTATAATGTACCATGTTTTGGATAGGGTCGAAAAGTTTATGAGTTGGAAATTTTCATTTGGTGGATGGGCCAAATCTTAAATTGATCCTCAGAATATAGATTTGAGCATTGGTTCACTTAAAAGTGATGTTTTTGGATGAAGTTTAAGTCTGGAGAAGTGAATAGGGAGTTAGAATAAGTTTCAAAAGTTTTGGTATTTTAGAACTCATTTTCAGAAAGAAATAGTTGTAGGTAAACATTTGGTTCATGGTAAGTTTAACAGTACAAATCAATCCTGTAACCCCATTTCCATAAGAAGAATGATTTTTCTGAACTGTGATAGGTGACCAGGAATCTGTGCAGCTTTAGTAAGGGATATAGTGTGAAACACATGGTTGGTTCATGATTTTTCAAACCATGCACTATAGCTGTGTAGGGGGGGGGTCCCCTTTTAGGCATAAAGTGCGCACGGGCCACACATGGGTTGTCAAACCATGAATATGGGCCATGTGAGGTGGTTGTTTTGAATAGTACCAATAACATGAATGGAACACTGTTTACCTAACCACCCTACCATACCATGTGGATCTTTAAAGAGCTAGAAAATACCATTTTCTCCTCATTTTTAAGACACCTCCTTCTTTTCCTTATCTGCATGCACAGTAGACCCCACACATGGGAGATCTCCTTTGTCCTCCTCTTAGGATATGGTGTATATTCTCTAGAAAATATATAAATTAAGTAATTCTAGGTGAGTTGGATCCATATCGATAAACTCTTAACTCTTCATGATTATCTTCTTTGTTCATCTTTCCATATAGAATGATAAATCCATGCGAGCTCCTTTTTCCTATTTTCAGGGTGCTTAATGATTATTCTGATTTCTTTTGCTCTAAATCTAATGAAATCCCAATACTGGATGAGTGGACCATCCTAAGAATGAGTTAGGTGGTATATATTCTTTCTCCTTAAAGTTATTTTGTTTATATGATATATCCATTATGCCACATGCCAGACATTCTGGGTTCCACTTATAAATTATGAAATTATTTAAATTGAATGAAAAAACCACCTTATGATGTGTTTTAGACTCCCTTGGATATGGATGGAGGTTATGAGCTCAACCCAAACAACCCCTTTAGGGTGGGTTCACATAATTACTCATAAGAATTATTTTTATCTACCTTATGATGAGACCACTATTGGGGTGTGTTAAATTAAATTCTATGAATATAATGGATTGCTTATGATTTGAATCACCTTGTAGGTGTACTAAGTCATTCCACTTGAATGAGAGGCTTAAATATAATTAAATGAATTGTTCCTTGAGAATATCATGTTTTCCAATAAAACCATCTTTTGAGGTGTTCTATCTTATAAATCAAAAAGTAAATTGATTGATCATGTGTGGTGATGTATCTTATGGCATGGGTGTTTTCCATATAATTATTATGATTTATAAATAAAATGTCCTAGTTGTATAAATTTAATTTATTGTGGCGTATATGATCTAATGGAATATTAAATGATAAATGGGTGTAGTTATAAAGGTCCACTATTACTTGAGCAATTCCATATTCCTATTTATGAAATGCATATGCTAAGGGCTCATAGGTAAAGTGGGGTTACCTCGTACTGGATCATTTCATAGGGACTTTGGTTAGGGTCATTGATCATGGCCTCTCACACCTCAATGTTGAGGATGATTGGCATGGTGTCTCACATCACTTGGGTTGTTGGGCATGATGTCACACAACCCCTTGGTTAGGATGTTGATCATAATGGTCACATCCATGTGTATAATGACAGACATGACTTCCATATCCCATTTTTTCACATGTTGGGCTTAGGAACCATTATTAAAAGAATCTACTTTCTGTTATCTTTCATTTGAGATATTATGGGCATGGAATTCCTCATAGAGTATGGGACTCTTATGATTATATGTGGATGCTTGAGTTATGCCCCGAGTCCTTCTAGTACTACTCATATAGTTATATATATATATATATATATATATATATATATGTAT
Organism: Viscum album; assembly: GCA_963277665.1. Classification (NCBI taxonomy): domain Eukaryota; kingdom Viridiplantae; phylum Streptophyta; class Magnoliopsida; order Santalales; family Viscaceae; genus Viscum; species Viscum album. The sequence continues at coordinate 192,656,872 of OY728146.1, read as the reverse complement.
ATAAATATATATAATATTATTATATGGATGCCTGGGAACTAATCCATGGGTCTATTCCAGTGCGAGTATATATTTCCATACATATCATGTATGAAATTATATACATGTTGACATATGTTTAGAGACATTCCATCTTTGGATGAAACAAGTATAGTCGTCCAGGATTCCTTGAGGAACCTATGCCCGACTTGTTATATTTATGTTTATCACACTACTTTACTTTTAATATATTTATACACTACCATATTTTATACACATGGAATGGATATATTTAGACAACATTGGTGGTGGCCTACTTAGTATATCTCATACCCTGTTTGGGCCACCATTGCACTGGGGTACCTGAATAGATCTCATAATTGTAGGATCGAGTTTTGTGAATTGTATTTGCTTAATGTTATCTTTTTGGGCTAGGATGGAGCATAGGAACAAAGGACCAAGCTAGAGCTCATGATGCTATTGAAGATAACTTCTGGGTATTTTATTTTTTTACATTTGTTATCAGTCCTTCCATGTACTGTACACCTTATGTATTCTTACTTGTACATTTTATCATGCTCATGAATGATTAAAATTCATTTTTTATTGATTTTCAGTTGTTATTTCATTCTTCTTCCTTTATTCATTTCTATTTTTTCTGAATTTATTATTGATAAATAAGGTATAGTATCCCCATTGTACCTCCTTTAGACCCTCACTACTAGTCAATAGCCTAAACATGTTTATTATTATTTTTTCCATACTAACCATAAATCACTCACCAAGTATCTCATATAAGTAATAATAAAATATCCATCATAATATCAAATGAAGGTACCCTACTACCACTTCCCCACTAGTTTTCTGATCCTCTCCAATGTTTCTTATCCCAAGTCATCTCTCTCCAAAAGAAAACCAGCCCAAAGACACTTGGGTTACTATATCATATCCTTTATATGTTCATCACATAAACTCATCATCACATACCATGAACCCTGTCCATCACATCATCTCATCATCTCATCCACGTCTTCAGATAGTATCCAAGTAGTTTCTAGGATCCACCACATCCCGTATGTCATGTATTATACCTCAAGCCATCACATACCATACATGAAATACCTATAATAATCCATATGATACTATATATGAAGATAAATGTGTGTGAAATAACCATAAGTCATTAAAACCCTCTACAAAAATATATGGGTAAAGATAACCACCATGTATGTTAGAACATAAAACTATGAGGATAAGAGAGAGGGTTCAGAGGGGGTATCCAGTCATCCATTTCTCACTAACCTAGATGTTGAGGAAAATACCCTCCCAGAGAGCATTGAGTTTCAATCACCCTATCGACAAGGGTAGGTTAGCATATGAAATCACAAAACATACATGATATATATATCTCATAACCACACTATAGGAAACTACCTAGACTTATACTCATCTACTGATAACGTTATATAAGACTCCCAATAGCCACTGCTAAGGTCTATATATCAAATAAACATACAAGAATCAAGCTTCATTTATTTAATTAATTAATTAAACATTAATTACTTATTACCAATATTATTTCAAAGATTATCAATTTAATATTATAAAATAGATTCCAACACCACTATTAATTATTTTCTTGTATTTTTAAGAATTTCATCATCATTAGAAATCACTAAGAACCATCCCCACTCTATCATCAGTTCAAAAAAATTTCATAAACATCCGGGTACTCTAGGAATAATCCAAATCAACCAATTATAACATACACTCATAGTACATAGCATAAAATAAATTCCATAATTGAAAATTGATTATATAAATAATGTTCATCCATCAGTCCATTAAGCAGGTATTAAGCAAGAAGTAAGCATCGAAAAACAAGACCAACTCTAAACACGTCCAAACTGTCCCAGTTTCATCCCCAAAACCACTACACATAATATCACATATGGTATCCCATGATAGTATCATCATCATACCAAGCGCCTCATGCCACCACCATCATCATATCTGGTACTTTGTGCCACCACCACCACCACCACCGACACCCCATGCCACTATCATTATCACACCAACCATATCAAGTTAAAAAACAATCACATCAAGGATCTATATACATAGTTCATGAATACATATTAAATGTATTATTTTACACATGAATTTAAAGGAAATTATATCCAAATAAAATAAGGCATTATAAAATTTATAAAAAAACATCGGTCTCGCTCAGTCCAAAATCAATGATTTAAGCCATCATTGAATTCTCATAATTTTATTTAATTTAATTATTAATTATCATAAATACTAATATCATTATCCATAAAAATATCCAAAGATAAATATTATTAATTAATCTGGTGTTTCCCATTAAGCTTATCTTTCTTATATCAAAAAACTTGATGGTAATTCAATGTGCCTCTTTTATTATAATCAAAGCATTACCAACATTAAGTTGTTATTTAATTTCCAAGAATATCAACAATGATTAACAATAATAATAAAATATTTTACACTATCTAGTAAATATAAATAGAAAATTTTAAACACATTCGATCACTATATCCCAACTGAAAATTTAATCTTTCCATCATGAAATATTAAATTATACAAAATAAAATAATTCCCATTTAAAATATAATATTTCTAGAATTATATGAAATAATTATCATCATAACATATTTAGTAGTTTTACACTTCAAAATGTCATTTTATATTTATCTCTCTCGAATAATTCAGGAAAAAATATTATTAATCTACAACATGAAAATGCTTATTTTCTCTTTCTTCTGATAATCTTAAAAATTATAAAATATTGTTATCTACCACATGGGATAAATGGTTAATTTACATTATTGAAGTTATTATCAATAATATTCATTGTACATATATTTCAATAATAAATTTCTAGATTCTAAGATAAATTTATTTATCCATAAAATGCAATATTATTTCTAATTCAATTCTGGAAATTAAACAGTAATAGGTTAACCATTTTCTGAAAGCGATAGACCTCTACTTAAACTATTAAAATAATATTAACACATTAAATATACTTCATGAAATTCTAGTATTATTTGAATTAAATATTATAATGCATAAATTAATCTTCCATTTAAAATTATGGAATTAAAAATATATTTCATTAACATAATCACACAAGATGTATTTTATCCTCCCCTTTTATAATTTCTATATTATCACATACTCATTCTTCATGCGATTATTTTCCATATTTGTATCTAATTATGGTTAATCAAATCCATCTAAATAGAGGAAACTAAAAATTGAATAATTAAAATTTTTAAAGAATAAAAGAGAAGTTTTCGGATCCCCTTCCTAGAAGAATGATGCTTCCACATCAGATAAAACAGAGGAGAGAGGATGATGGTGCACATAGGCTGAGATTTATATAATAATCCTTGGAAAATTTTGTAGAAGTCTTGAGAATATTGAATTCCTAGGTTTTGGATCACTGAAACTCAAGATAAATAAGGAGAGAATCAAAATAAATAAAGTAACTCATTTTTAATATTCATAGATATCCCTTTTAGATACCTCTGAAACATTCCCATGAGTAAATTAATTTCACATTAAATATGTATTAAAACTAATTCTATAAAACTCTTTTAAATATTACAAATTTAAATAAGGTCAAAGATTTCATTTAAAACTCTTACAAAATTAAAAACCACTAATTTACCAAATTAATTCCCTTAATTTAATTAAAAATACATTATAAGAGATTAAATATTGGAAATATGGAATTTTTAAGAAATTTATTCTACCCGTACACAAGAGACATGCATATAAGGGTAACATGGTTTTACACTTACATGGATTGTTACCCTTATGTGAGAAAAATAAATTCAGAGTAACCTTTACCTAGTGGAGGACTACCATTATGTAGCCTTATAAAAATAATAGGTTACCTGTATGCGATGATGGATATACCCTTATGTAACCATTTAAAAGAATATATTACCCTTACATAGCACTTGAAACTTCTTCCCAACCTTATGAAATTATTTTTTCCCTTATGTAATGCTTATAAATTATGGTTCACCCTTACACATGTATTAAAAAGTCATAATTAACCTTACACAACTTGGAACTTACCTCTACCCATTCTTTAAAAACCACGACTTACCCTTACATAGGAATTATACACCTCCCTTTACTATTACACAAACCATTAAAAGGCTCTCTTAACTTTACACACCCTTTTAAAAACTAGCATTACCCTTACACATAATAAAATACTTGCGTAAGGGTAAAAGTAACTTTAGAAATTTTAAATTTTCACTTACAAAAACTTGTAAACAATTAAGATAAAACTTTATTATTTCTTTCAAAACTACCAATTTAAATTTTAAATAACTTTTAAAACATTGAAATCACTTCCATAATTTGAAAAACCATTTTAAAATATATTTATAATTAAAAAAACCATTTTAAAAAACCTATAAATTTTATAAAACTTCTCCCAAACCACTGAACTCCCAAAAATAATAAAGGAAGGACTTGAGAAAATCCAGACTCTTTCATATTGGGTTGGTGTTAGTGTTGTGGGATGCAATTCCTATGGTGATGTTTTGATTTATTTTCTATAATATTTCATGATTGGATGGTGCTTCTAGGTAGCCGAAGATGTTTCAATTTGTGTTAGCCTGATATTAACTCTAGATCAATGGAGAAGTAATATTATTTTGGAATCATATTATCACTCTATGATCTCATTAAAAAAGTATCATTCATTTTTATCTACAATCTTGGGGATCCTCTTGGATGAGATTTAGTGTGAGTGTGGAATGATGAAAATACTCCATAACTTATTTGTGAATATTCCATGGTTTGAAAAATAACCAACCATAAGACCTGATGAGAGAAGGATGATATGATTAATTTGGGAAGTGATGAATAATCTATAAGGAATGATGTGTGACTTAGGTGAGGAATATAGTACCTGGAGAGTCATGCAATAAATTAATGTATTTATTGATTATTTATTTAATGATTATAAAAATTTTTTTCTAATTGGATTATATAAAGTTTATAAAACATTTAAACATTTTTTTTATAAAAATTAAATATATTCATTCCACTCTGAATGTATATTTCATATTTAAAATTATAATTTTATAAATTCTCAACAACTTAAGTGATAATATTCATTATAGATTAATTAGATGACCATTAAGTGTACTCAATGGGTCCCATGACCAAATTTCAGAATCATCATACTACATTTATCTGAGGAGATATGATGCTCATTTTGGAGGGGGTTTGGTGACACATTTTAGATGGAGTTTGATTAGTATACAGAAAGACCCTTGGATTTGGGGAGTAGATTGTTTATTTATTTCATCAATTGCTCCTATGGGTATGGAAAGTGTAGTCATGTGGGATAACATTGAAGATGACTTTTTTGGTTGGTGTGATAATAAAATTTAGTCACTTTTAAATGAAATATATAAAATTTAGATCTTGAAAATACTTGTTTATATGTGAATGTGTTATGATGATATTTTTTAGATATTTTCTTGAAATGGTTTTTACTCTGTGAAATATGGATATTGTCCGTGTTACAACCTGACTAATCATGGCCTTCCTATTAAATGGTACGTTGAGTGTAACACCCCAAGGCTTCCACCAATAGGTTAGGGGTTAGTGAGAAGCATCGAATATACATATCACACACATGGGAGGCCTTGGGCTAATGTACAAATATGGACAAACACACACATCTCTATTCCACCAACACCTGATGAAATATAAAATATAAATAATACCATAATGAATACATAAATCTATAACCCATTATAGGAGTATAAAAAAGTACAAGAAAATATAAAGGGACAAATAAAATAGAAAGAGTCCAATCTACTAAGAAGGAGGGGACTGCTTCCAAATGTGACACTTGGTATGAACCACAGTATACCTAGCCAAAACTATGCTCCTCCAATTTCTAGTTCTCCTAGGACTCCATAAAAAGGCATGTCGACTTCTTAAAACACAACATGTGTGGGTATATCCCATGTAGGGGTGAGTGTAACAATACCCATCAGGACACCCAAAAATTACCAAACATAAAGTATCAAGAGAGTATTAATTTCATCAACACAAAGATATATCAAATAGGATATGTGACATAAAAATAAGAACATAACCCAAATATAATAATGATAAAGTCCAAGTATTAAAGAGGTATGAACTAAACTATCAACCACTAGAATATACTCAAGGATTTAAGTTAATGATCATCTAGGATATCTCACTCGACATGTTATGCTATCACTGATGGAACTCATCCAAGAGGTCATGCTTGTTAGGACTTTCCTTGAATAAGTACATACTATAAATTAGAAGATATTGGTACATAGACAGGGGATCACATCTAGGGCTATGTGGGACACTAAAAACCAAATATGGAATAACATACAATGTAGTGGATCATAAACCCATGTATGATGGTCATGAAGATTCCACAAACCCCATATAGGGAAGAATATATGATAGATGTTCCCACCATGGGGATCACGAAGGGATTCATAAAAACTATATCTAAGACTAATACCACTGAGAGAACCACAATATTATGATTAGGACATAATGCCTCATTTTACCCTTGTCAGGATGGATCAAAGAAACGTACCCAACTGATACTGGTCTACACTAAATAGATTAGGGTCTCAAACTACCATAAGGTATGCTGGTGTCTCACTGTCTCACATGACATGTATTCCTCCATATACATAGAATTTATTTTTAGAGTACATGAAATGTAGAGTCGAGTCAACACTACATATTTGATTAATACCTAATTTTATGTACTTTAGGTCATTCTTGGTTTCATAGGGCTATGTCCGTGTATTCTTCCTGTGACTGTGTACCTGGATGTGTCTGAGTATCGGGTCATTCCCATATACTTTGGCCATTCCCATGTGTCTGGTGTGTCTATGCCTATGTAACCTTGAGATACATGCCGATTTTCTAGTACTGGGTCACATAAATTGTTATATTTTATGTTATGTATAAACCCTAGCTACCAAAGTAGGTTCCACACAACATGTGTTCTTCTTAAGTACACACCGTGAAACAAATTTTTTTTCAAAAATTCTATAATGCTCATGTGATTCCGATCATGAAACTGCTACTTCGATTCATCCGCTAATCACACTTGGAAATCATGGATCTGGGTTAAATGAACCTTTCTGTCATTGGTGTTTATATTCTATTCATTCGATCCATTCAGGAATTGACTTATGTTTCACTACACCACATGTCACATGCTAAACTACAAATTATGAACACTAATATGATCTCGATCCTCCTACAATCATTTACTGTCATTGTCACACCTTAATTGCTCTTCCAATCACAAACTTTAACCCACACTGATGATCGATTGTGACAATGAATGAATTCTCAACAAAAATTCACAGAGTATTGGTTAGACCACTGACCAAAGAAAATATCATCGAGGGGGAATGTGAGGAATGGGGGAGGAAATGCAAAAATCACATAGGAGGAACATACCTCTATCATTGTTTTGGTTGTCCTCGATTTGATTACTGTTAGAACATAAAACAAATAACCAAAATAAAAAACATCAAATTCCTATTTCTAAGAAGAAAAAGAAAATAAATGTAATTAATAAAAAACATGTAAATTAATTTATTAGGGAATTAATTCACAATATACATGGGTGAAACAAAAACAAGATAAATATATACAAAGAAAAATTCCCTACCTTGGGTTTGGATTGAACACCGATGAAGAACGGTCTTACATTTTCATCATTGGTAAGATCCAAAAACTTAATTGGAAAAGAAGACCCCTTAAAAATAAATCATGATCCTTGATCCAATGAAATTCACCAAGATCCTCCATGATCCTCTCTTAATTTCTAGGATTATGAAAATGACCCTAAGGATTTGGATTAACATAGATTTTTTAATGAGAGTATTAGATTGATTTGCTAAAATAAAAAATAAATTATTTAATTGATTTATTTTATTATTTGCACCAATGAGTACAATCTAATAAAATGATTGATGTCAACAAAGGTCATGTCACACCTAGGGTAAATTCAAAAATTCAGACTCACCGGTGGTCTAAAATTTCCCATCCAAGTCCCCATTCAGGGGTCATTCCATCATTTCTAAAAAACTGTGTATGTGTGATATAATATATTTAATATTTTTATAATATCAAAATTGAGGCTCCTCGAGACTCGGAATCACACTTAATCTCATAACCTGGCTCAAAAAATACCGCTTAAAATATTTTAAAGTCATACAAGGAAAAAAAGATATTACATTCTCACCACCTCAGGGATTTTTTTCTTGAAAAGAAAAAGTCTACTCAAAAGATGAGGGTACAGGGCTCACATATGGGTCTCTAAAACCTAAGTGCTCTTCTATAGATTCTATTACTTCCAATGAACATGCACCAAGGGATTTTTTTCACCCATAAAGTATATTATTCTATAAATCCTTGATTTACACCAAGTACTTTGAAAAGGTAGCTCCATCCATGATTTCCAACTCGCCCTAGTCGATGACAAGAAACTGTTCATGCACATACCTTCTCAACTGTTTCATTAGAAAGACATCATGTACCCAATCTAATTGTGATGGTAGGTCCAAGTAGTAAACCACCTCGATGACTCTAAAAAGTATTGGGAAAGGGATGATGGACCTTATATATAACTTTACACTCTATCCAAATATATACATCCATGATGAGGTGATACCTTTAGAAATACATGGTCTCCATATCTAATCTCCAAAGGACTCAGTTATCAGTCCGCCTAAGACTTATGATGATTCTGGGAAGTCCTCATATGCTTCTAGATGATTGGAACCTTATCTATCATCACTCACACAAACTTTTTACCCATAAGTGGAAACTCTATTGAAGCAATACAACATAGTGGTGACCTATAAGGTATCCTGTCCAAGGCCTCAAATGGTGCCATACTGATGGTGGATTGGTAGTAGTTTTTGTATGAAAACTCTAACAAAGTTTGGTGATCCTACCATCCATGTCCAAAGTCGAACATGCTATCCTGAATCATGTACTCAAAAATACGAATGGTCTTCCTATTCTGGTCATTAGTTTTGGGGTGAAACACAATGTTCAAATTAAATTTAGTCCCAAGTAACTCCTACAATCCCCTCTATAATTATTACATGAAGTGAGAATCCTTGTTTAAAACGACCATTAAGGTAACTTTATAAAGACAAAATATATCCTACACATAAAGGTGTCCCAATATATTAAATGAACTATGATATTAGATAGGTAGGAAGTGGGTTGAATTGATGAGTCGTTCTATGATCATCTAGATGAAATCGTGTCCTCTATATGTATTCAGGAGTCCCATCATGAAGTCTATAGATATACCATCCCACTTTCACTATGAAACCTCAATGGGATGAGATAAACCCATTGTAACATGGTACTCATCCTTCACCTTCTAACAAGTGAGGCACTGAGAGACAAACTCAGCTACACAAATCTTCATCCTTGGACACTAGAACTGATGTCGAAGGTCCTGATACATCTTCTCGACACCTATATGTACTGCTAAGGGAAAGTATGAAACTCCCTCAACACCTCCTCATACGCCATCACTGGTACTATCATCTATCCTATGAAAAGGATGATACGACTTACACCATCATAAAATCCATCAAGATCAGATCCAATGGATATCTGAACAGGTATGGTCTTATAGTTGATATCTCCAAGATGAGCCTCCCTAACATGATCTAGAAGTGGTGGGGTAACAACCATCGACTGGAGGTAAGATACACCATCCTCACTAATAAGGTACTACTATAATTATAGTGACCCTACATTTCTTACATGAATATTACATCATTTTAAAGATAAACAACACAATAACATTACAAATATAAGATCCAAAGGTTTAGTGTCTTGGAAAAATTAGGATTATACATACATTTTAAAAAATAAAACATAAAAATTATTTAATACCTTATTATCTTTATTCTTAGTGTTATTCACATTATCCTTAGTATAAGTAATCACCTGATGATATACATCAATGAAAGGGGTGTGCTAAAAGCCCAACAAGAGGACGAATAAGGGACATGAATCAATATAATATGGGTGAGTATAATCATCATCATCAAATCATAATCATAGGATCATAAAAAACACGAGGTAAATAAGTGATAAAGGAATGTAATATGGTAATTCATAAAAATGAAACATCATTTCTTAGTAGTCAAATACTATGAATAGTTGTGAACAAGTATGGCATCATGTTCACACATAACATATGTGAATAATCATAACATCATCATTATGAAAAAAATATAGCATCATTTTCATCAATAAATACATATCATATCATGAGATACATCACATTACCTAATTCATTGGATGGATATATAATTATAATCCCACCGGTCACATCATAACATTTACATAATCATTCATGCCACATAGAATTTATTAAAATCTTAATCATGAAATAACCCATGGAATGTAATGAGTTTTATAAGGATTTCATAAATCAAACATTCATGGATGAATTTTGGGGTTTAAAATGTAAAAACATATTTTTTATATGAATCATATTTCTTTATTGAAGAAGAAAAATCTCAAGAGGATCCAAATATGTGTTTTGGAAAGAAGAGTTATTTTGGAAAATATTTGTATTTATCATAAAATAAAGTAGAAAACATGTATATCCACAAAAGAAAAAGGAATAAAAATGAAATTATATTTAAGGAACATTAGAGGAATATTCATAAAAAATAAGTCATGAAATAGGGATAACCCAAAGAAAAGGAGTTGGGTTCGAGAATCCCTTTACCTTAATTCCCACTTTATTTCGTCATTTTTTCACATCCTGAATAATAAAATTATATTTATCAAAACATTAATCCAAAAGTTTATTATATTAATTTATAAAAATATTTATCAATTATAATAATTGGATTATATTTTTTTAATTTCTGTTGATGAAATTGAAGCGTTTTGATATCACGACTTTCATAAAAATTTCCCATTTTCTTTAATTTCTCTCTTTTTTAAAATATAATTTATACATTAGTATAATTAATTATAAAATATTATAATTCATATAATTAAATATTTATATGTTATATATATTTTATAATATCTATAATTTATGATGTTTATATGTGTTGGAATGACAATATTTCCATAGGTGGTTAACTGACCTTTGACAGGACATTGTAGGGACAATGGGAAGGAGAAGTTTAAAATTTTTATATATAGTAGTATGATACTTATAGTAGGTTGAAAACATTAATATAATATTAAATTAATGTATAATTAATTATTTTAAGGTTTTTTTGAAAGGGTTGGTGGAAAAATAAAGAGAAGATGAAGAATAAATAAAAAAGAGAGATAAGTGGATAAGAACTTACTTAATCCTCAGTGTAGCTTCTTTCATACGACACTATATCTCCTTGGTGATTGGAGTTGGATTGCTCAATAATTTCCTTAATAATTATAATTGGATTGAGAGAGAGTATTTGGGAATATATTGGGCTTTGTAATGGGTGATAGGAGTGGTTTTACAAGGAAAGGGAGATGGGTTATTTATACTTGATGAGAGGGGTATTTTTAGAATAAAATATTGAATAAAATATTATATCAAAGGTAAAACTTTTAATAGTGAATTTTTGACATTATAAATCATATATGAATTTAATATAATGGGTTTAAGAATTTAAATCCCTTTTATAATTATAATTCATTAGTTTATTAAAAAGGAATGTGAGAAAAATAGAAATTGTTATTTTAAGGAAACACTTTTGAATTTAGGTTTTTGGAAAGTTATTTTTACGTTTAGAAATTAATTTTATAGTATTTTAATGAAATATTTATGAAATAAAATATAACATGGTTTAATATCAAGTTATATCAAGGATTAGTTCACCATTACATCATTAATTATGTAATTTAAGATACACCGGTTATGTGAAAAACTGTATTTTTACTATTCACCCGAAAATTGAAGTATTTCATGAAATTACAAAAAAATAACATTTTATAATTTCTATATGATTATTTCAACAATTATATTTATATTTTAAATATATATTTCTAAAATAGGTAATTTTAATTTTTAATATAAAAATAATGACTATTACAAAATAATTCAACATACAGTTTATTAAAAACGTACTTATATTTTCTTTGAGTTTTTTAATCATGATATATATTTTTTGGAATTATAAAATTTATATTTGCTTAATATAATCATGATAAATATTATTTTGTATCATAATTTATTATTTTGAGATGAAATTAATATTCCAATGGCCAGGTTACTATTCCCAATGTCCAGGTTACTATTCCCAACGGCTAAGTTACTATTCCAATGATCACATTAACTCCTATAAATATATTTATATTCCTTAATTCATTATTCAACTCAATTACTATCAAGGTTATATGTTTCCATTTTCTATAATGTTTTCTGGTTTACTAATATTTTGTTTCTTTTCTATAGTGTTGGCAGTGGGGGCGATAATTCTTGTGGATTGGGGAGATCCATATTTTCATATTTTAGATTTTCTATTTTCTATTTTTTGTCTATTTATAATTTTTGGAAATTTAATTGGTTTCATTGATGATTAATTTAAAAGTATTTAGTAATTAAATAATGTCTAAGTTAGTTTATCTATATTTTTTATGGGTATAATAATGTATAATATAATATAATGAACATTTATTTCAAGAAGAAAATATCATTTATAAACCCAAGATCGTTAAATTATTCCCCCATTTTAGAAATTTCTTCCTTGAAATTACAACTCATATTCTCAGTTGAGAATAGATGAGGGTACTTATGTTTCATTGTTTCCTCTAGTTATCATGTCACCATTTTTTACTTATGGTTCCTCCACAACACTTTGACAAGGTGATTCATCTTGTTGTATAGAAATTTGTCTATATGGTCCAAGATCATCACCAACTACTCTTTGTATGAGAGTTCATTCTCCAGTTGTACCACCTCTGGATTTTTTACATGTGAAGAATCAAGTATGTACTTCCTCAAGAGTGATATTTGAAACAAATCATGAACTTGATCCATACTTGGTGGAAGTGCAAGCCGATAGGCCACTGATCCTATGCGATCAAGGATATAGAAGGGGACAATGTACATTGGGATAAGATTCCATTTATTTCTAAAATGTATGAATCTTTTCTATGGTTATATTTGAAGGAAATGTTTTTCTCCCACATCTAACTCCATGTACCTTTGATAGCTGTTAGTATATATATTTTTCCAACATTGATAAGATTTTATATTATGTTATATGGATTAAAACATATCTTCCAAATCTTTCACAAGATCAGGTCCAAGTATTATTTGTTTCACAACTTCATCCCAATAAGTTGTAGTTCTACATCACTTACCATACATATCTTCTTATGGATCCATTTGAATAATCGAGTGTAAGTTATTGTTATATGAAAAATCAACCAATTGGAGATGTTTATCACATGATCCTTTGAATTACATTGAGTAGGATTTTAGCATGTGTAGAGTTGCTGAATAGTCCTTTCAGATTGGCCATCAGTTTGGGGATGATAAGCCTTGCTGAAATTTAATTCAGTACTCACATCAAGTTGAATACTTCTCCAGAATTTAGATGTGTACCATGGATCATGAATAGAGATGATCGAAAGTGTAAGCCCATGAAACCTATCTAATTACTTTAAATATAACATGGAATGTTATTCAAGTGAAAAATATTCCCAAATATCAATTAAGTGGATATTCTTCGTGATTTGATCTACCACAACCCATATCGCATTGTTTCCTTCAGATGTTTTTAGGAGACCATTGATAAAGTCCATAGTGAATTTCTATGATTTCCATGTGGGTATAGTCAATGGTTTCATCATCCCTTTGGACTTATGTTTCTATTATTTAACTTTCCAACATTCTAAACACCTTGATATATACTCTGAAATTTCCTTATTCATGTTTTCCCACCAGAAGTGCTCTCAAAGTTCACGGTATATCTTGGTACTTCTAGGATGGATGGAGAAAGACAAGCTATGTGAATTATCCAATAGATCCTTCTTTATATCAGGTTATGAAGGCACACAAATCCTCATACCAAATCTAATCACACCACCATCATTGATGGGGAACTCATATTGCTTCCCTTCCTTTACTACTTTCACCTTCTTTTGTATGTCCAGACCATCCATTTGTGCCTCCCTGATCTTCTCTTGGATATATGGTTGGAAAATAATTTGGGAAAGTTAGGATGTAGTCCCTACAATTATGATTTCTAAATCCATAATTTTTATATCCATGAAGACAAGGTCCTTCTCAATCCTCATCTTGGATAGAATAACAAGTTCTTTTATACTAAGAGAATCAACTACCTTATTCTCCTTTCTCAAATGGTAATGAATAGAGTAATAAAAGTCCTTGATTATATATAACCATATTATTTGAAACATGTTGATGTACTTATATGTGAATATATAATTTTGACTCTTGTAATCAGTATATATGTCACACTTCTCACTACAGAGTCAGTGCCACCAGATTTTCAAGGAACAAGTCATAGTTGCTAACTCTAGATCATGCATCAGGTTGTTTTGCTCATGGATATTCAACTATAGTGAGACTTAGGCTGTCAATTTTTCATTAATAATGAGTATTTAACCCAGTAATTCCTTTTAAACATCACTATATATCACAAAACCTTCTACACTTGTTTTTAGTGTGAGTAAAGGTGCAGTGATTACTCTCTTCAAAATCTATATAAATATCACCTCACATTATTCTATCCAGACATAATTTACCCCTTTCTGTGTTAGATTAATTAGCGGGATATACAATCATGATAAATTAATCACAAAAAACTGGTAATATATTTATAATCCAATAAAACTATAGATTTTCATGACACTAGTGGGTCCAGGATATTTCTCAATTTCCTTTTTTTGAAGGGTCCATAGAAATTCCCCCACTTTTGATCTTGTATCCCAAGAATACGACTTGCTGCATCTAATATTCACTCTTGATGAACTTTTCACACAATATATACTTACTTAATGTCACCAAATATTTTCTTAGGTATCCTTTAAATACTCTATTAATAAAATACATGAAGATTGTAGGGGAATTAGTAAGTCCTAATGGGTGATATAAAAGGATAGTAAGAGGATGAATAAGTGACATGAATGAATAGAACATGGGTGAGCATAATCATCATCATGAAATCATAATAATAGGATAATAATTAATAATAATAGGTAAATATGTGATAAATTCATGGAATGTGGAAATGCATAAAAATGAAACATCATGACTTAGCCTTCAAATACCACATACAGTTGTGAACAATGCTAACATCATGTTCACGCATAACATATGTGCATAATCATTAAATAATCATTATGAACAAAGATAGAATAATTCCCACACTTAAATAAACATAATCTCATGAGATACATCACATTACCCAATTCATTTTATTTCTATATAATTCCGGACCCACCCATCACATCAAAACATTTACTTAATCATTCACGCCACATAGAATGTATTACAATAATAATCATGAAATAAACCATGAAATGGAATGGGTTTTATAAGGATTTATTAAATAATAAATTCATGGATTAATTTTGGGTTTAAAAATAGAAAAAACATATTTGGTGTAAGAATCATATTTCTTGAGCAAAGAAGAAACAAATAAAGAGGAGTCAAAGATGTGTTTTGGAAAGAAGAGTTATTTTGGAAAATCTTAGTATTTATCATAAAATCGAGTAGATTAAATGTATATCACTGAAATAAAAGGGAATAATAATTAAATTATATTTAAAGAAAATTATATAATTATTCATACCAAATAATTCATGATATAGGGATAATCTAATGAAAAAGAGTTGGGCTCGAGAATCCCCTTACCTTAATTCCCACCTTATTTCGTCATTTTTACACCTCCTGAATAATAAAATTATATTTATTAAAAAATTGATATAGAATTTTATTATAATCATTTATATAAATATTTATCAATTATAATCATTTTATTATATTTCTTAATTGTCATTGATGAAATTTAAGCATTTTGATATCATATTTTTCTTAAAAATTTCTTATTTTTCTTTGATTTCTCTATTTTATTAAATATAATTTATACATTAGTATAATTAATTATAGAATATTTTAATTCATATAATTAAATTTTTATTTATTATATAGAGTTTATAATATCCATACATGATTATATTTATATGTGTTGACATGAAAATGTCTCAGTGGGTGGTTAACTGACTGTTGGTGGGACATTTTCTGGAGAGCGGGAAGGAGACGTTTGAAATTTATATATATAGCAGTATGATACTTATTTTAGGTTAACATCATTAATATTTTTTATAACATACTGGATAATTAATTATTTTAATTTTTGGTTGTGAAATGGTTGGTGGAGAAATAAATATAAGAGGAAGAAGAAATAAAAAAGAGAGAGAATAATGGATCAGAACTTACTTAATCATCAATGTAGTTTCTCTTGTATGACACTATAAATCCTTGGTGATTGGAGTTGTATTACTCTATAATGTCCCTAAGTTTTCTTAGGGTATTTAGAGGGAGGAATTGTGTAGATCTTGGTATTTTTAATGGGTGGTAGGTGTGGTTTTCCAAGGTAAGTGAGAGGGGTTATTTATACTTAAGGAGTGGAGTATTTTTAGAATAAAATATTGAATAAAATATTATATCAAAGGTAAAAATTGTAATTGATTTTTTTTGAAATTAAAAAACATATATGAATATATCAAATTATTTTAATATTTTATATCCCCTTAATAATATGAATTCACTAGTTTATTAAAATGGAAAGTGTAAAAAAGATAAATTATTATTTTAAGGAATTACTTTTGACATTAGGTTTTGGAACGTTATTTTTAGATTTGGACATTAAGTTTATTGTATTTTAATTAATAATTTATTAAATAAAATATATCATTGTTGAACCTAAATTTATATAAAGGATTAGTTCACCATTAAATCATGAATGATGTAATTTAAGATACATCGATTATGTGAAAAACTGTATCTTTACTATTCACTCGAAAATTGAAGTATTTCAGAAAATTACCAAAAAATATCCCATGGATAATTTCGACATGATGACTTGAAAAATTATATTAATTTTATCAAAATAAATTTCTATAATAGGTAATTTTAATTTTTAATATAAAAATAATTTTTTTACAAAATAATATAAAATAAAGTTTATTAAAAATGTGCTTATATTTTCTATGAGTTTTTAATCATGATATTTATTTTTTGGAATTATAAAATTTATATTTACTTAATTTAATCATGATAAATATTATTTATATGATAATTTATTATGTTTAGATGAAATTACTATTCCAAACAGTCAGGTTACTATTAACAACGCCCAGAAAACTATTCTAATACTCACATTACCTCCTATAAATACCTATATATTAATTTATTAATTATCCAAATAAATTCCTATCAAGGTTCTATATTTTCATTTTTTATAATTTTTCCAGGTATAATAATATTTTATTTCTTTTCTATAGTTTTTGACGTGTGGGAGAGGATTCTAGTGGATTGTGGCGATCCATATTTTCCCATTTTAGCTTTTCTATTTTATATTTTTTGTCCACATGTAATGTTTGGAATTTTAATTGGTTCCATTGTTGATTTATGTAACATTATTTACTAATAAAATAATACCTTTTTTAGGTTTCTCTATATTCTGTATGTGTATAATAATGTATAATATAATATAATACACATTTATTTCAATAAGAAAATATTATTTATAAACTCTGGGTTGTTACAATAATGAGGCTAACTACTCTAGAACCTTAGTCAACAACTGCAAACATGATAACTTTTTGATAGAAGTTTCCACCACATTCCCCTTCTCAGGAGTATAGACTATCTCAAAGTCAATACTAGAGGAACTATATCCATTGACTCCATCTCAAGTTAATATATTTACGAGAAAAGATATAATTGAGACACTTTTGGTCTGAAATGAAGATGATCCACTCACCCATAAGATAGTATCACTATATATTCAGGGTGAAGATCTCAAGTTCCATCTCAATATTGTGGGTTGAATAGTTCTTCTTATAAGTTCTCAACTATCGAGAACCAAATGTAATCACTAAATTAATTTGCATCAGAACAAAATTGAGACTTGTACCATAGGCATCAAATAACAAAACATATTTAACATCCTCCTCTAACAGTATCAATATGGGGGTGCTCATCAATCTCTAACAAAAATCCAAAAAATCATGCTAGCACCTCTCTATCTAAATGAAAGGATTCCCCTTCTTATTCAAGATAATCAAAGGTTCTAATATCCTATAAAAATTGAGTATGCATTTCTGATAGTAGAATTCCAACCCAAGAAATCTCCATACCTTATTCATGCTCTTGGGTGGATCCCATACTAACACCACCTCAACCATGGTTGGGTCCACTACTACACCCTCTATTGTGATGATATGTCCCAGAAAGTGGACCTATAAAATATATAATTGACACTTAGATAGATTTCCATAAAGCTAGTGCTCTCAAAGTATATCCAGAATTATTCTTAAGTGTCTTGTGTGATTCTCCTTAGATGCTGAGTACACTAGGGTTTCATTTATGAATACTACCACAAGATGGTCTAAGAAAGGATAAAACATTTCGTTCAAGATTCCCATGAGCACTACAAGGAAGTTATTCATTACAAATGGCATTACAAATTACTCATAATGATTGTAGTGACATCAAAATATCATCTTCAATATATCCTCATCACATACTTGGAGCTGGCGATAACTTGATCTGAGGTTAGTCTTTACGAATAATCTCACTTCTATCAATGAATTGTAATGTTCATCAATCCTCATAAGTGAATAATTATTCCTTATGGTCACTTGTTTCAGTCGAATGTAATCTAAACATAACCTAATGTTCTCATCCATATTCTTGGCAAACAAAACTGGGGCTACCCAAGGGGAAACACCAAGTGTAACAAATCCATTCCTCTTCAAGTCCTCCAACTGCACCTTCATCTTAGAAAGTTTTGTAAGATCCATATGATATGCTGGACTAGATATTAGGGCTATCCATGAGTGAAAGTCTATGAATAATTCTATCTCTTAGTGGGGGGTAATCTCAACACATCCTCAGCAAAGACATCCTCATAATCTGTCACTGCTACAGGAAGAAGAAATCCTATATTATCCACTAATATAAGTGTAATACTATCCAACTGGCGAGTAATTGATTGTACCCTTCTATGTATGATTCCATCTTGATGTTCTTGGGTTTCCTTCTCATCTATGAAGGAAATCCTCATACCGACATCATAGACACACCACACATTTCACCTAAAATAGTCTATCTAGGCATGAAATATGGATATTTAATTGATAGATAATATGATGTCATAAGGTCTCATCATGGTAATAAAATAGTCCCATGAGAAGATCTCTCCACAAATCATGTCACACTACTAAAAAGAGTGTGTGATCACTGAATATCCTCCAATAGGAGTCTCCAACTATAATGGTTGACTCAATAGCTCCACCTAGAGGATCTAGGTCTCAAATAAAAGATGTGTATTGAAATGAGTGGATCACACCCATGTCTATCAATACTATAAATAAAGTAGTAAAGATAGAGGTCATACCTTGAATCTATCCTGAAGCCTTTGGGTCGTAAGTCTCCGACACTTGCAGTTGCCCACGTCCCTCCTCACCAGCTCCCTAGGCCTGATATAGACCACTTTAGGGTGGTTATAGTGGAAAAAAACCAAAATTACCACCACTTATTTCTACTCTCCCAACTCCTACACTATTTCTATCACCCTACGGAACCACCTTCTCCAACTTATACCTTTTTCTAGGAAGTATATTGGCCAAATCTCTATACACAACATGATGGGCCAAACAATCATGTGTGAGATGACCACATCCATCACAAGAATAAAAATGCATAAAACTTGGTGGGATGAACTATCCCCAAGTCCTCATGAAAAAATCAACCTCTTGTTTTGTGACCACCATCACACACCTCCTGTCTATGGGTCAAACTCACCCCGAACACCAAAAGACCCCTGCCTTGGAATCTCATGATATACGCTCTTCCATAGCGCATCATCATATAACACCACTAGATCCATCCATGGAACATTTTGACATGATCCATCTATCTTAATCATAGATCAATGGGCAGAAATACCATCTACTATCCATTCAGAAGGAAAACCTCTTCATGACCAGGCCCCTTCATGGAGGCGTCATCACCCATTAGGTCATACTCTTGAATCTACTACAGATACCTCACTGGGTGTCTCTATGAAAACATCCTACAAGGAGACAATAAATAACATGGTTAAAGAGTATATTTAGGGAGATAACTTAACAAGAACATAAAAACTATAAATCATTACTATATGATACATGCACCAATGTTTTCCTTATAACCAGTGTCTACATATACTGATTCGACAAGTAGGTTGTCAAAGTTCTGATGGATGTATTCGTCGGATGCCACACCAACACTGGAGTCCCTGTCCTAATAGAAAAACTTGAAACAATTTAACACTACTTCCATAGTTACTAAAAAAATATTCATAGCTATCTAATCTATGGTTCTAAGATGAACCTACTCTAATAACACTTCGTCACAACCTGACCACTAGGGCTCGCCTAACCGGGGATAGGATAAGTGTGACACCACAAACCTGCCTCTAATAGGTCAGGGGTTGGAGAGAAGTGATGAGTAGGCATATTACACACATTTAAGGCCTTATCCTAAGGTACCTGTATGCATGCGCACATATCCAATCCACTAATACCATGATGAACGATATAATAAAACTGATACCATAATGATTGTATGAATCACTAAACCATAATTAGAGTATAAACAAATTACTAAATAGAATAAAGGGACAAATACAATCCACCCAAAACTATAAAAATTTTCGACCTACTAAGAAGGAGGGGAATACTTCCAAATGTAAAGCCTGGTATGAACCATGATATACCTATCCCAATCTATTGTTTTCCTACTTCTGGTCCTCCTAATACTTCGTAAAAAGGAATGTTGACTGTATAATACATGACACATGTGAGAAGATCCCATGTAGGGGTGAGTATAAAAATACATAGTAGGACACCCTAAAATTACAAAACACAAAGAATCAAGAGAGTAGTCATCTCATAAACATGACGATATTTAGAATATGAAATGAGATAGAAAAATAAGAACATAACCCATATATAATCATGATAGACTCAAATTTTCAAAGAGGTCTCAACCAAACTACCGAACACATGATTCTACTAATGTATTCAAGTTAACACTCATCCAAGATATCTCAATCAATGAGATATTATATCACTGATGGAACTAATCTAAGTAGTCATGCTCACCATGCATTTACATGAAGAATTACATGATGGAACTTAGAATATATCGATACACAAAAAAGGGGATCACACTTAAGGCTATGGTGGGGCGCCATGAACCCAATCTGGAATAACTAGCTATGTAGGGGATCATACAACCATGTATGTTGGTCATGATGATTATGAAAATCCCACCAAGGGAAGGGAATATGATAGAGGATCCCAACCCTAGCCTCATTGAGGGATTCATCAAAACTCTATCCAAGAATAATCCCATTGAGGGGATCAAAATCTTATGATTAGGATGTAATGACTAACTGTACCCTCATTGAGATGGATCAAGGAAGAATACCCAACTGATATTGGTCAATACTTATGAGATGGAGGGTCTTGACCTACCATGAGGTCTGTCCATGTCTAACCATCTCACATAACATGTCTTCCACCATATACATAGATTGTATTATTAGGGTACATGGTTTTTAGAGGTCTAACAACACTCAACGTGTTCCGCCTACCCGAGTCCATGTGCTTCAGGATGTGCCCATGTATTTTGGGCCATGGCTATATAATCTATCTGTGCGCATATACCTAAACATGTCTAATTATCAAGATGTTCTCATATAATTTATCCATTCCCATGTGTTTGACCGTGTTTGTGCCTATGTACCTTCAAGTTATATGTAGAGTTTCTATCACTGGGTCACATGATATGTGACATGTTTCACACAATGTGTGATATTTTATTTCATGAATAATACCTATCATCCATAGAAGGGTCCACATGACATGTGTTCTTCTAGAGTACACGCAGTGTAACTTAGGATATTCCAAAAATTTAAAAATTATAATGTGCTTCTGCCCATGCCATTACTTCTTTGATCTAGCTACTAATCATGACTAGAAATCAAGGATCTAGATTTAAAAAACCTTGTCATCATGGGTGGCTAGATTCCAGCCACCTAATCTACTTCATAATCAACTCCTTTCGCACCAAACCACACACCGCACACCAAAACATAAATGAGGAAAACCAATATGATTCTAATCCACCTATGACTGCCCACTGTCATTGAATCACCTTGATCACTTTACCAATCATAAACCCGAACCCACCATGATGATTCATTGTGAAGAAGAATAAACATGCAATGATTGTTCATCATGATTTTTTCAAACCATCAGTTAAAGTAAATACTCAAAATAAAAATGCAAATAATGGGGGAATAAATGAACAAAACACACAAGAAGAATGATCCTATTACAATTTTCAGGTTGGAATAAATTCATTTTTTTTAGAATGATGAATAAAGAACAAAAACCAGATAACATCAAATTCATATTTCTATAAAAATAAATTAATACCTGTAATCAACAATTGACCCAAAAATTAATTTTTAGGGAATTAATTCACATTTGACATGGGTAAAATAAAAACAAGATAAATCCAAAAAAAGAAAAATACCCCACCTAGGGTTTAAATAATCCTATTATAAATAATAGTACTTTTTTTTCATCATTGGCGAGATCCACAATTTTTATTTGCAAAGATGGCCCCTTGGAAATTGATCATGATCCTAGATATGTTGTTATTTGCCAAGATCTTCTATACCCCTCTATCAATAACTAGATTTATGCATATAACCTTATGGATTTGGTATAAATGGATTTTATAATGAGAGTATTAGGTCATTAAACTAAAATAATAGATAATTTATTTAATTAATTTATTTTATTTTTTGGGCCTGTGATTACGTATTAACAAAACTCTCAGTGAGACAAAGGTTATTTCGTGCATAGGGTAAAGCTACATTCTATACTCAACAATGATCTTGAATTTAACATATGAGTCTCTATTAGAAAATTATTCCATTATTTCTAAAAAACTACACACACATGATATAATATATTTAATATTTTTATAATATCAATATTGAGACTCTTCAAGCCTCAAAATCTCACAACATCTCAGCACAAGGCTCAGAGAATATCCCTTAAAATATTTTAATTAGTTACAAAGAAAAAACAAATATGTTATAGGTCGACTATGAAGAGGCATGAGTAAGGTTCATATACAATTTGGAAAATATTTGTTTTTCTAACTTATTAACTAAGGTTTAGGATTTTTTGAGGAGGTTTGTCATTAATGTAATTCTGGTTAGGGATGTGCTATAGAGGAGGCATATTTCTATCAAGGATTTTTCCCTTTATATTTTTTGTTCCCTAAAACTAATATATATGTTATTTTTCACTGAATTTGTATTTTACCTATTTGGGAGGCTTGTGGAAAATTAACTTGAACCAGATTTAATGAGGTTTCCTCTACTACATATGCTTTTACCTGGTGTTTTTATTCCTTGGACTCTATAAGTTTCAAGGAGTTTTTTTTCTTCTATTTCTTGATTTATTTGGATATAGCATAATGATTTTCTCTTCAATCCCAATAACTTTAAAATGGGTTTTGGATTCATTTCTCTTTTTATATATTGAATAATTGGAGTAGTCACCAGGATTCTGAGTCATATGGTCATGTGATGGTGTATACAGAGTCATGGTATTTTCCACTATCTGGTGCAATAATGATCAATGTGGATGTTTACATACTTAATATTTTTAATTTCATGACCCCCTCCATCCAAAGGTACCCCTCTTAGCACAAAAATGGATAAAGATAAATAACGATTTCCAGATCCCACCGATAATAGGCCACAAGTTAGTGATAATAACCAAGGGTATAAAATCACATATATGGGAGGCATTACCCTCATAAAGATTTGATAAGTAAGAGATAAGATGAGAGAAACCACCAGAAAACTGAAGTTGGTAATAAATAAAGAAGCAATCTAAATACATGAGTGTAATGGTATACATCTGAAACAAAAAGAAAACTAAAACAAATTCTTGAAAACGACCATGAAGCTCTAATATCTCATAAACGACTCCTTAAACTAGTAATTTTCAACTCTATCATATACCTACTTCTACTGGAATGAAAAATAGTTTATATATACATAGGGTGAGTATAACATGTATAATTAGTAGGATTATCCCTGGAACCTATCATGAAAAATATGAAATAAGTATACTAAACACCAATGAATTAAAAAAACACCAACCCATCACCTAAACAAGTTTACTATTCTTTTCCCATCCCCAAAATGGACCACTTTCCAAGTATCACATACAAGTAATAATATAATATCCAATGTAATATTAAATGAAGGTAACCTATTTCCACTTCCCCATTGGTTTTACACTTTCCCCCAAAATTACACATCTTGATCCATCTCTCTCCAAAAGTAAACAAACATAAAGACACTTGGGCTACTATACCATATCATACACCCTGTGCATCAAATCATCTCATCATCACATACTATGTGCTATGTTCATCACACCATCTCATCAACCCATCCACATCTCCAAATAGCATCAAAGTAGTTTTTGGTAGCTGCCATAGCCTATATGTTAGGTATTTGAAAGAGATATGTTCCCTAAATCCTTATATATATATGATATATATATATATATATTTTATGACTTGCATGGAATTTGTGATTTTTATGTATAATGGGATATATATATATATATATATATATATATATATATTATACTGACTATGTTGGTAGTATTGGTTGGATAAACAATCAATCGCCCACCTTGGCTATTACTAAAAGATATATTTAATATGATGAAATGTATAAGAGTTAAATGCATTCATTCATATGATGCATGAATTATCCGAGGCATTAATACATGTGTTATAAACATGTGAATTAATGTATACACCACCCAGGAGCATCCTAGGGTTCTATATAAACACTATTACTATATAACAGTATAGTGGGTATTGATTTAGATCCTCATTTTCATCAAAAATCCCTAAGATGCATAGCAACCTTCTTATTCCTTCTTTTCATACAAGATGCCTGTAAATCATGAATGGAAGAATGATCCCATCTAAATTTCTAATGATTCCACACAACCTAAGGATACACTATGAATAGGGTATGTCCTTTGGATACCCTTGGTGATATTTATCAAACCCATGTGACTGATTTTGAATATGCTTTATATGATCTTCGGTGTATGATAAACTTATTTACAACAAATCTTAATTTCTAATTTTGTGAACAATTTCATATTTCTTGCATGGATGATCCTTATAAAATGGTTGTAATAACGTTTTCTTGATCTAATAATTGTTATTATACTTTATCAAAACCCATTAGTGTTATTAGACAGTGGTTCTAGCTTAAAGATATATGAAATTTTGGGTTGAAATGAAGAATAAACCAAGAACCGAGTAGCATTTTTCTTGTTTTATGAAAATCTGGAAAATTAGTTTTACCCTTATATAGCTTGGCTGCGTAAAGGTAACAAAGGATTTACCATTACAGATAGTGGTCTTTGTAAGGGTCATATTAACTTACCCTTATGTATTTAAATCAATGTAAGGATCACCAAAATTTACCATTATGTGTAAAGGGCTATGTAAAGGTTATACCCTTAAGTAAGTAGACTATGTGAAGGTAGCACCCTTACATAGTAGTTACTAATTTTTTTTAAAGGTATATCAATACCTACCCTTATATGAATAATTCATGTAAAGGTAATATACTCAAAACCCTTATGAAACACCTTTTATTAAATCTATGTAAAGGCAAGTAGTGACTTAAATTTATGTAAGAACTTACATTTGGTTCTATGTAAGCATATTACCCTTCCATAGAGTGTCTAAACAAAGGTTGAGGATAGTTTCCCTTACAAAAAATGTCTACATAAGGGTAAAGGGAGGATATCCTTACACAGGAATGAGTTCCTATGTAAGGGTGAATAACAAATATATTAAAAATTATTTATAAATTCTTAAATGATTTTAATGACTTATAAAAATATTATAAATCATTATAAAAGGTATTTTGGGATATTTTAATTTACAAAAGTTTTATAAATTAAGTAATTAATTTTTTTTATAATTAATTAAATTTTTATGAAAAATTTTATTCCAAAATATTAATATTTAATATTTAAAATAAATTTTACAAAATTATATGGCATGACTTATAATCTAGAAATAAAATTTTTTATTTAGAAATCATAAGCGATAATTTATAAAGGTTTATAAATTATGAAATAAGGAAAAATATAAATTTTTGTATTTAAATTATGAACTGTTCACAATTAATTATTTTTAGTTGATAAAAATAAAATGGATCCTTATTTAGATATTATTTAAGCCCCATTAAAGTGTTTTTAGGATTGATATGATCAAGGTTTAAATAATGATTAAATATGTGATATTATATTGTATAAAATGTTTACATAATAGAAGATAAATTATAAATTGTTTATAGTTCATAAAATATCATATATTTAAAATAAAAATTCCATATAATGATAATATGAAATATTTTATATTAGAATGAAGATAAAATGTTTATATTCAAAATTATAAAATTTACATAATGTTAGATCTAAAATTATAAAATGTTTATAATTATCTTTTATTTATGAATTCTTCATAAATGGTTATCTCATGTTTAAATATTTGAATTGTTCATTTATTTAAATCTTATATCATTCTACACTCATGATTAGTAATTTTTATAGGAAATGTGAATATTATGTATAATTTAGTTTAAAATCTTAAACTGATTATAGGATAGATCCTTTAATTACATTTTATGATTGAATCTATAATGAATTTTGTTTTTCATCTACCTTGAACTTGGTTTGTAATTGAAGTTATTAGATTGAATCTATTAGTTGAATATATTTTTTCTATATTAGGTGTTAGATTTATGATGAATTAGATTCTATCTTGAGTGAATTATCCCTAGGTAGATGGACTTTGGGTCAGACTACCTACTTACTTGGAGGTCCATGCCTTTCCTAAGAAAGTGAATGGGGTTGGCTATTTATCGCTCCGAGCTTACACATGTGGAGGTTGTCAATTTCATATGAATTTGTGACTTCACATGAAGTTTTCATATACCTTATACATATAATTAATATGTATATATATGAATATGTTCAGATTCTATTTTTGGGTGAGTAACAACAACTTGTAAGTTATGTAAATGGTTACACAACCATATGGAAAGAACATATTGATTTGATGGAGGGAATAGTATTAAAAACTAAACTACTAGAAGCATGTATACATACAAGGGAATAACATGAGAAAATATGGTGATAATAAAATCCCATAAAAATAATAAGTGATATATTCCATCAAGAGAGACACTTTTCAAGACCTCAATCATCCAACCAGGTTGTTTCAAGAAAAATCAGGGTTCCCTTAGATTATATTGTGTAGGGAAATAATGTAATGAGTGATCCTAGATTATCCTTGGGTAGTTTCACACAAAAACAATGTTCCCCTATATTTTCTTATGATCATCTCATTTTTGATGTTTTATTTGGGTTACACTAGTAGGGAAACCCTAATGGTTGGGATACCAGAGGAATAGAGTTGGGATTATCCATATTATTGATTGAAAAAAAAATAGTTTTCCCTAAACTATGTAAGATTTATATATGATATTATTAGGATTATTCCCTATTTAAATAACTAAGTGTCGAGCTTCATACCAAATGAGGCTGATTTTCATCTTGAAATATAAATCTTGTCCCACTAACGGGTA
Organism: Viscum album; assembly: GCA_963277665.1. Classification (NCBI taxonomy): domain Eukaryota; kingdom Viridiplantae; phylum Streptophyta; class Magnoliopsida; order Santalales; family Viscaceae; genus Viscum; species Viscum album. The sequence continues at coordinate 192,628,787 of OY728146.1, read as the reverse complement.
TGATGGATTCATAAAGGGGTCATCATTTTAGTGGGATACCATTTAATAAAAGTCATTATTAAATTGTTAATAATACATGATAATCATATGATAAAATATTATTTTTTAGATAACATCACCATCATTATCAAACTAAACATTATGTTTAATCCTTGATAAAGAAAATATTATCATAAGTTACTCCTAATACCGGTAACTAAAGAAAAGTTCTTAAGTAACATTGGTAATTTATGAAATGTTATTAAAGAAAAATTATGCATGTTAGAATAGTTTCTTCCTTAGTAATAAAGTGTTATAGTTTTTATAAAAAGAATATTGATTCTCATGGAATCATTAAGTGATTCATTTAAGGTTTCAAAGGAATTCGATGAAAAATGACTAAAAGAATCTTAATGTCCACTCATATACTCAATATGATCGAGCATGTTAAATGATATTCAATTTGATTGAATATTTTTATGTCTCAATAAGACTAATCATTTCCTTAAAGATGTATTGGTTATAGAAATAAATTATATTATTCTGAAGCATATATGATATAAACTAAATGATTTACAAGTGTTATAAATATATGGACGACCAGAAGATGAAAATAATTTAATATTGAAGTTTTCTTTCAAGTAGTGGAGAAAATGAGATTCTTCCTTGATAACTTTAATGATTCAAGATTAGATAAAGTCATCATAATATGTGTAATTAATCTCATTTTTCTCTTATTAAGAGTACGAAAAAAACTTTGTTTATAAAAATGATATACTGTGTATTTGATACACATTGTTATAATTTGTTTAGTTCTGTAACATGCTTTAAGGGGAGACTAAAAAATGGCTTGTTCTAGTTAGGGAATTTATCCTACCCCCATCTATGGAAATGTTCCACAAATATGATTGAATTAAAATAATTTTTACCTGATATTATAAAAGTTTTTGGAATATATATGAACTAGTCCTATGATGTCTAGGTTCTAAAGTACTATATAGACAACACAAGCAGGTAAAATTTCAAAACAGAATAAGAAAATTTAGTTGAAAAGTTCAAAAATATTTCTTCAAGAATCCAATTAAGGTCATTGAAACCTATGGTTGTTAGGTAGGAAGAGTAATAATTCCATATGTTTAGATTATCTAAGATATACCTGAATGAGTTTGTGAAACTCCATGGAATTTCTAAGTCAAGTATGGATGCTATTTAAATTAATTATTAATTTTTGAAGGTCTTGTGGTACCAAATGTATATTTTACAAAGTTTTGAAAATATTTAGGAGTTAAAAATCAAAGGAAGAATTTATTTATCTTGTAGTTTATATTCATCAGGTGAAGTAAATAGTTACTATATTGAGGATTTGAATGTAAAGCATTTTATCAAGCACAAATGAATCGAAGTAAAATTTGTGTATCTTCATCTCATTTATTTTATGTGATAAGAGAATAAGTTTTATAATAAATATTTGTTAATAATAATATGAGATAATTAATTGTATACATATAGTTTATGATTCATCATTTATAAAATTTTTTTTGAGAAGAATATTTGGATAAAAGTGTTTATATAATATAAAATTTTTATCTGAGTATTAGTTAAAATACATGGTAATGTGTTCTCACCACCCATCTATGGTATATTTTAAAAAAGTATTATTTTTAAATAAAAACATTCCAAACACATAGAATATGGAAAGAATAGTTTATTTGTTGAATAATAATACTAAATGGAAATAAATGTTGTAACATATTGTTAATTTTTTTCAGGCACTCCTTGACCCTTATTTTTGATCATTCTTTGGTTAGGGTTTGTTTTTGGTGGTTTTGGGTGGAAAGTTGAAATTTCTGAAAGATACTGGGATGTGCACAGTTGGCACATAGTTTTCCCAAAATGTGCACCCACCAAGTGAAAACCATGCAATCCCAGATAGTGGGGGTTTGCACAGTATTTTCATGGTTTGAAATACTATTCACCCACCTACTATAAACTATGCACCCTAGTTGAGGGGTGGACTGTTAGGGTGCATGGTTTGTCTAATTGGGTGGACCTGACCAACTAAACATGTAGATGGCACTTTTTTATTCCAAAAATTATTTTAAAATATCTTAAACCCCCGATTTATCTCCTAATTGACCCTAAATTAGTATAGAAAGATTCCCTAAGTATTTGGGTCTCTCAAGAACCCCTTTTGGATCCTCCAGACCCATTTCTAGAAAACTCAAAGCGTGGTGGATCTCATTTGATCCTTCTCGGTTAAGTGTATCTCCTCACTTTATTTCTTTCCCACTCTCTATTTCTTTACTTCATAGGATTTATTAGATAATAACATTTTCGATGGATATATACTTCTTTTATTTTGATCTTGAATCTAGATTTTATTTATTGATCTTCATTTCCATTGTTCATCATTAAAAAACCCCATTGTGGGTGTTCAGTTTTGATTTGAAGATTAAAGGTAGGTGGTTTCATTGAGAGTTTCCATTTAATAAACCATTGATTTTATTGATTTGATTTTAATTGATTTCAATGGAATTATAAAAACCTAATTCTATAGAAATTGGAATTGAAACCAATTTCATATGGATTTTGATAAAACCTCCAATTCTAATGGAATTTGAATTTGGGGTGTATTTTGAAATTTATAGAATTGATGAATTTATTTGAGAATTGATATTAAAAAATATATTAAATTGAATTTATGAAAACCTATGATTGGTTTTATTTTTAAAAGGTATTAAATGATGAAAGATCCATATATTGGTTTTGAAATTGATTTGGCTCGATTGTGCTCAACCAATCAATCAACAATGGGAAAATCACATTTTGTTAGTTTTGAAACTTACAATTATTGATTTATTGGTATGAAATGATGTTTTATTTGGGTAAATCAAGCTAGGATGGTAATTCCCTAGCAATTTATTAATGATTAAAACTATAAAAAAATATAGTTTGGATGATCTTATCCTAGATGTGATATTTATGAGTCCTATTCAGAATGAGCCTAAGAGAGATGTGTACACATTTCCATGATCACTGATTTGAGAGTGTGATGATCCTAAAACTGATAACTATCATACCAAAGGTAAGATAACCATGTTTCTTATTGTGATTATTTTGATATGTATTCCATTGATTGTGATCTTCTTTATTCATGCCATTTTATTTATATAAATTGTTTTATATAGAATGTTTATTAATCCATTGTTTGAAATATTTTCCATCATACAAAATTAAAAAATGTTTTATTTTAAATATGAAATTGTACTTCCATGATTGTTTTATTTAAAATTGAAATAATGAATTGGAATATTTATTATGGAATCTTATTATGGAATAATTGGTGAGACCCTACTTGGATTTTAGATCACACCCTACCTTTTATTCCATGTTTTTGTAGATTTTCTTTTACAAGGTCCCAGAAAAGGGAGAGAACCACTTATAGAAGGTGCATTTTATTGATTATTAGGCTTGGAGTATTGATTCATTTCGGATGTTTGAGTTTATCTTGTCAAATTCTGATTACTTTTTTGATGTGATGTTTTGGGTTTTTTTGTTCCTTTTTATTTCTAGTACTACACCCCTTTGGTGTTTTGAGCATACTAATATGTTTCTTTATATTTTTCTATTTTTTGTCAAAACCATTCCTTCTTTTATCTTGTATGATTCCAGGTTATATTCACCAACCTGTGGGTATCAGGAACACCCTGAGGGAAATATAGGTGCTAGAATGGGTGTAAGGGTACCAAGGTATCTGAGATGGTTTATGAAAAAAGTGGTATAATAGGTGTAGTGTAAGTATATTTCCTTGATTTCAGTATTTTATTGAGAGATATTAATAAGACATAAGAGGTAGTTATGAATGATTTCCTGGGTAGATCTCATCATAATGAGAATTAAGTCACCAGGAGTGGTTTGTAAAAAATTCCTTAATGAATATTCTAGTCTTTTTCTTACTTTTTATTTGGATATATTGAAATAAAAATATTATTATCTTATATGATGGGATAAATTTTCTTATTCCTCCTGCTTGAGTTGTTGAACTGAGTGACCTTTTGATGTCTTCAATGTTGTGTTCTGATGTTGTATAACATAATTCCTCTAAGAAGACACTTCAATAGGATCCAGGAGGACGCTACTGATGAACCAGAGTGAGACAATCCTCCCATGGACTATAATATCATTAAGACTATTGTTCTTTATTTCCATGCTCTAGGAGAGTCACCTGCACCAATTCTCATTCAAGTATTGGCTATGGGACCTCAAACAGATGAATTCTAGAATCGTGCTTATGAGTTCCTTCACCAATATTCACAAATGTTCTAAGGATCTAATAATCCTCAAGTGGATGAGGATTAGTTGAAAAATATAGATATTATTTTTGAGTTATTGGAAATTTATGATGTGATCTAGGTGAAATGTGCCACCTTCAAGCTAGTGAAACCTAGTAGGAGATCATGGGACATGATGGTGATAAAAAATAAGAATTAGGGTTTAGAGTGGAAGGACTTTAAACATATTTTCAATGAATATTTATATCTAGAGTCTATGGTACTATATAAGGCTATGAAGTTTTTTAAACTTGAAAAAGATGATAGAACTGTGACTGGGTATATGAATCACTTTTCCAAGATTGTGCAATTTTCTCCAGAGATTGTATCAAATGAGAAAATGAAGAGTCAATAGTTTGAGATGAGAATTTGATCAGATATTCATTCTTATTTTTTCTTTTTTAATCTCTCTTCTTATGTTGATGTTCTGGATATAGTGTTTATGGTTGAACTTGATCTGGCTAGTATGTATGGGTTGAAGGGAGTTCCTTTTTATCCTAGTGGGAATTCTATGAGTTTATTTAAAGGAAATATAAAGCATGATGTGTCTCACAGTGGTTCTCAATAATAGTGTTCTTCCACACCTCCTATAGTTCTTGGAAGAGGCCCTTTTACTTGCTTCCAGTTTGGAAATCCTGGGTACTCGAAACAGGGTTTCATTGAGGCACCAAAGATATGTGGTTCTAGAGGACACTCATGTGTCTTTCAGAAGTTATGTTATATATTCTCTACTCCACATAGTAGAATGATATCATCAAAACCAAAAATTACTATAGTGTAATCAGATGCTTCAAGATCTAAGGGGTTCTAACCATAGACATTCAGAATAAGGATTCTTCATGTAGTGGAAGAGTCTCCAGAGGAAGCTAATATAGGTTCAATGACTATGAGAGGTACCATCACTATTTATTCATCCTTAGTGACTACTTTATTTGATATTGGTTCATATCATTCATTTTTATAGACCCTTATTATGAACCTAATAAATCTTCTTATGAATATTTTATCTTATGTGATAGATAATAATACACCCCTCATTATGAAGAGAGAGCATGAAATCTGTTGTCCTGCTTGTGTTTTCTCTTTTTAATAGATTGATTTTACTTGGGATTTTTTTTGGTTCTCAACATGAAACCTCTTGATATCACTTTTAGGATGCATTGGCTCATTTATAATAAATCCTTAATTGACCATTATCTCTACCAGGTCTCCTTTTCCACACCCTATCGGGTGTTCCATGTATTTCTGGGAGAATGGGACCCAAGGCCAAGTAGAGATGGAACTTATTATCTAGATTTGGGGAAAGTGATATTAGTGTTTTATCTTGACTTAGAGAAAGAATATTTTAGTGATGATATCCCTCTAGTTTTCATCGAGTTTCTTGACATTTTTACTTCTTATTTCTTTAGTTTTCCACTAGTTAGAGAGGTAGAGTTCACTATTGATTTAGTTATGGGTACTCAACTGGAGTCTATTCCTTCGCACCATATGGAAATAGATAAAATAAAAGAGTTAAAGACTCAGTTGGATGATTTCTTAGAGAAATTATTTATATGAATGAGTGTGTTACCTTGGGTGACACTTGTTCTCATTGCTAAGAAAGCTAATGGAACACTTCACTTATGCGTTGATTACCAAAAAATAAATTAAGTACTGTAAAGAAAAAGTATACATTACCTCAAATTGATGTTTTTTGACCATTTTAAACGGGAAAAGTGGTTATTGAAGATTGATCTTCGATCTGGTTATCAACATTTGTGAATAAAAGTATATGACATTCAAAAACCACTTTATGGAGAAGGTATGGCCATTAAGAGTACCTTGTTATTCCTTTTGGTCTAACCAATTCTCCTATTTTATTTATGGATTTGATAAATAGGATCTTTTATGAGTATCTTGATATGTTCATGGTGGTATTTATGGATGATATCCTAGTTTATTCCATATCTTAGGAGGATCAAGTATGTCATCTAAGAGTAGTGATGGAATCACTGATAGATCACCAAATTTATTCCAAACTATTGAAATGTAATTTCTAGATTTGGAAAGTGACCTTCTTGGGACATGTGGTGTCAGAGCATGGTATCTCAATTAATCTTGAGAATGTGAAAATATGTTATGACATGGGAGAAATCACAAAATATTTTTGATATTAGGAGATTGTTGGGTTTAGTGGGGTATTATCACTAATTTTTAAATTATTTCTCAAAAATAGCTTCTTTGATGAACACTATGAATTGGAAGGCAGTGAAGCTTTTTTGGGATGATAAATGTTAGAGTTGAAATGTATTATGACTTCTACATCAGTATTGAATCTTACAGAGGCCAAGTAGGGCTATTTGGTCTTCTATGACACATTAGGTTTAGGTATGGGCTATGTTCTTATACAGGGTGATCATGTCATTGCCTATGGATCTAATCAAATTAGGACATATGAGAAGAATTATCTAACCCATGAACTTGAACTTACAGTTGTGATTCATGAACTTAAGAGTTGGAGGAATTACCTTTTTGGATAAATGATTACCATGTATTATGACCACAAGAGATTGAGTTATATCTTCTCTCATGAATATTTGAATCTCTAATAGAGGTATTGGGTTGAGTGCCAATAATATTAGGACATTAAAATTTCTTATAACCTGGGAAAAGGGAATGTTACTGCAGACACTTTGAGTAGGAATATTCTGACCTAGGACATGAAGGAATCATTATAAGAGTATAACATGATGGATCTTTTTTCCCAATTTCATTTATGAGTCTGGGAAATAGGAGTTGAGTTTGTCTTGGCAAGTGTTTAATTGAACTATACTCTTCTAAAGATGATTCTTTAGGAACAACAACTTGATGAAGAGTTCCGTGGCATTAGAGACTCTCTTTATAGTGGGGGACTGTTTTTAGTAATTTTTCTCCATAGATGGTATTATATGTTTTCATAATTGGTTTTTTGTGCTGTTATCTATGAAGAAATATGTGATGGGGGATTTACATAGTTCTCAGTGGGCAGTGCACCTAGGAACTATAAAAATATTCTATGATATGAGGAATTGATTTTGGTGGTTAGTTATGAGATGGGGAATTTAGGATTTTTTATCTCATTTATATACTTTCCAATAGTTCAATATCAAGAACCATAGACCTTCAGGTTTTATCCATCCACTTCTAGTGCTGAATTAGAAGTGGGATGATATTTTTATGGAATTTGTGGTTGGGTTTCCACATACCCAGAGAAAGAAGAATGCGACATGGGTGGTGATCAGTCAACTAAAAAAATTGGATCACTTTATACCAATTAATGATACAGACAAATTTGAGGAGTTGAGAAATATCTATGTGATAGGGATTGTTCATTTTCATGGATTTTCATCCATTATAGTCTCTAATAGAGATCCTTGTTTCACTTCTCACTTTTGGAGAGGCCTCGAGGAGCCACTTGGATCTCAAGTTCATTTGAGTAAAACATACTACCCATAGAAAGATGGAAAAATATAGTGATCTATAGATATTCTTGAGGATATGATTCATGCCTACGTCCTCATTTTTGGTGGGTCTTGGAAATACCATTTTTGGAATAGTTGAGTTTTCCTGTAATAATAGTTACCAGTTTGTGATTAGATATGTCTCCTTTTGAGGCCATGTATAGATGACCTTGTAAATCTATGTTGTGTTGGATGAAGATTGGTGAAAGTTCCTTGGTTGGATCAATCCTGGTCCAAGATACGATGGAAAAGATTTAGTTGATTCACCAGAGGATGTTGATTTCACAAGGCTAGAATAAATCTTATGTTGATCATCATAACATATCGTTGGAGTTTTTTGTTGGTGACCAGGTGTCCTTCAAAGTTTCACCCTATTTGGGTCATCAATGATTTGGTAGGAAAGGGAATATTTTACTCATTTTGTGGGACATTTTGAGTTGGTTGAGTAGGTGGGGCATGCAGATTATCATTTAGCACTTATTCTATAACTGATGTAGATACATAATATGTTTCATATATTTCAGCTATGAAAATATCTTTTTGATCTATCTCATGTTCTTAGATGGAGTGATCTTGATGTTGATCTAGATTTATCTATAACTAAGAATCCAGTTGAGATAACTGATTCTGAGATAAAGGTACTTCATGGTTGGATGATACCTTTAGTTCGAGTGCTATGAAAGCATGTTTTTGATACCCATGAGACTTAGGAGAGAGAGGCACTAATGAGAGTGAAATGGTTTAATCTATTTGACATGGAAACTTATTTATAGGATTTATGGGGATATAAAGTTTCTATGATGGGGTGGTTGTAATATCTTATTACTAGTTTTTGGGTACTCCCTGAACCTTATTTTTTATCATGCTTTGTTTGAGGTTTGTCTCATGTGGTTTCAGGTGGAAAGTTGAAATTTTTGGAAGATCACGGTTAGTGCATGGTCTTCCAAAACCATGTGCCCACCTAGTGCACTTTTTTCAAACATGGATAATGGTAGTTTTCATTGTTGTAAGATGTTTTGGAAGATCATTCACCCAACCAGTAGAAACTATGCACCCAATTAAAGGTGAATAAAGTTAGGGCACACAATTTGTCTAACCATGTGGCCCTACCCAGCTAACTATGTGGATTATAGTTTTTTTTTCTGTTTTTTTTTAAATTTCTCAAACCCTCACTTTATCTTCTTATCAACCCAAAATCTGGATAACCTGATTTCCTAGGTCTTGGGGGCTCTCAAAAACCCTTTTCGGATCCTCTAAACCCATTCCTAGGAGGATTGGAGTGTGGAAGATCGTTTTTGATCCCACTTTGGAAATTGGATATCCTCCCATTTGTTCTCTCTCTCTTTAATCTATAGGGATTTTTATATAATCACATGTTAAATGGACCTAAACTCCACTTATTTGGATCTTTAATATTGGTTATATTTCTTGATCTTCCTTTCCTTTGTTTATCATTGTCAAATCCCGCTCTGGGTGTTGAGTTTTTATTCCATGATTAAAGGTAGGTGGTTCCATTGAGATTTTCTATTTAATAAAAACTTGATTTTATTGATTTGATTTAAATTTATTTCAATTGAATTATTAAAACCCAATTCTATGTGAATTGGAATTGAAATTTATTTGGTATGGATTTTGAGAAAACCCCCCAATTCTAATGGAATTAGAATTTGGGGTGTTTTTTTGAAAATAATGGAATTGATGAATTGATTAGAGAATTGATTTTAGAAAATAGAATAAATTGATTTTATGAAAACCTATGATTGGTTTTATTTTTGAAAATACATGAAATGATGAAAAATACATGTTTTAAACTTGAAATTAATTTTACATATTGAAATAATAAATAGGGAAATTGAGTTGTAAATGATATTTTGATTTGAAATGAAATAAATTTCCCATTAATGATTAATTTATTAAGCACATGTGATCTTAGGTAGTTAGTGGGTTATTTGGGATAATCATGCCAGGATGGTAATTCCCTAGAAATATATTTACGATGAATACTTTAACAGAAACCTAGTTAGCTAGATATTTTCCTGAATAGTATATTTATGATTCCTATTCATCCTAAGCCCGAGGGACGTGCGTACACATTGCTACGATCACTGATTTCAGAGTGTGAGGATTATAAAATTGGGAACTATCGTACCACATGAAAGATTACCATGTTACTTGTTGTAATTGATTTGATATATATTATACTGATTTTGAAATAATTAATTCATTATAGTTGATTTATTGAAACTGTTTTATATGAAAATATTTACCAATCCATTGTTTGAGATGTTTTCCCTTATATGAAATGAAAGATTTTTTTATTTTAAATATGAAATTGTACTACCATACCTATTTTATTTAAAATCAAAATCAGGATTTATATATTTTCTTCTACTAGGTCTAATAAAAGGGAAAGAACCTCTTGGTGGTCTTGTAGTGATGATTTTTTGGGATGTTTGAGTTTATCTCTTTATATTATGAGTACTTTTTTGATGCAATGTTTTGGGTTTTTGTTATACTTTTTGGTTTCTGGTACTATCTCCCTTTGGAGTTTTGAGAATACTGATATGTGTCTTTTTCTTATGTTTTTTTTGGAAAAACTATTCCCACTTTTATCTTGTATGATTCCAGGTTCTATTTGACAACATGTGGGGGTCAGGAATTTCCTTCGGGCTATTTCAGTGTTGGCATGGGTGTTAAGATACCAGGGTATTTGGGCCAGTTTATGACATGTTATTTCCAAGAAAAAAAGGGTTTGTGTATCTTATCAAGATATTATAAAAAATAATTTATTGTCTAAGTGGATAGTGTGAGTATGTTTTAACTTAAATAATTTCAAAATTAAAAAATAAAGGATAACACCAATATTAAGTTAAAATTTTTCCCGCTTAATATTCTAATTTTTTTTTTCAGGATGTATGGTGGTAAATAAAAATATAACATGTTTCATTTAGTTACCATTTATAAAGTGGATATCATTACCACACCATTATAAAATGAGAATGGTTTTCCACTCAACATCCTAAAAGAGTTTAGGATATGTGATGAAAAATTAAAATATAAATAGTTACATTTATTTATCATAAAAAATGAAAGAAACTATTTCTTAAATAATTATACTAGTCAAAAAGAAAAAGTGAATTATAATTGTTATCCTAAAAGTTTTTAGGGTATAATAGTAAATAAAAACGTAAAGAGTTACATTAATTTTCACAACAATGTTCTTCCACTTTATCCTAAAAATGTTTAGTATGAGGTGGTAAATTGAAATATAAGAGTTACATTTAGTTACCACATTAAAGTGATTTTCACTTTATCCTAAAAGAGTTTAGGAGGACTGGTAAACAATAATGTAAATAGTTACATTATTTAAAGGAAACATTTTGTGTAATAGGGTTCCAAAAATGATGATTATGAAATTATAAAAATTTCTAAGTAGAAAAAATAATTTGGCATTGTATCATTTGATGTTGTGTAGTTAAGATGTTTTAATATGTTCAAGAATTTTAATAGCTAGGAATATGATTCCCATGTCTCACCATTATTCAATCTGGATTTATTCATATATGTTTCTTTGTAAAGAGTTTAATGATAGAGTTTTATCAAATGTTCACATAGATATTTGAAATGAATTATATATTATATAATGTCTTAAAAAAACTGAAAAAGTGTAGTAAACATAAGGATGATATGGCAGTTTATTATATATGATTTGATAAACCAAAACTTATGTTGGTTTTTTTAAATATTATTAAGAGTTTAAGAATATTAAAATGCATCATATTAAAGTAAACCTCCATATTATCATTCTTCCACATTGGCTACATGGATTTATATATAGATATAAATTTTATGAAGTTTAATAACAATTGACCTCTCAAAGTATGACTTTGAGTTTAACCCTAATCGATGTTTTTCATGAAGTATTATAGGTTGTGACAAAATTTTAAGGTTAGTGTGATTAGGATTCTTGTATAGAGATACAAAACATGCTCATGTGGCACAAAATAAAGAATAAAATTCTTTGTGTGCATTGGGTTACCTACTAATTATACCACATGGAGTGTCATACAAATATTTATTTTGTATACTAGGGGTTCATCAATCATATTTGAATCCCCATTACCTAAGATTGGTGAGATACATAACATAAAAAAATTCATACATCAATACCCTACTTACAAAAGTTTATATATTGAATTAGATAATATAGGAGTGGTTGGTTATGTTGTTGATCATGTCATTGCATTCATCTTAACCATGATGAGATTTGTCCTCTCATATGAAAATTAAGATATCAAGGATCTCAGTTGAGATAGATTGTGGGAGTGTGTGGACATACATATATATTATATATATCTATTTGGACAAGGGAATTGTTATGTTCTTATCTAGAAGGATGATTTAAATGTGATGTATTCATTGATCAGTTTAGTTTACACTATGAAAATCAAGAACAAACAAGTTGGCTATATGGGGTTGAAACATTCTGCATCCCACAATCACTTGATGTATTGGAAAAGGGAAAATATGAGAAAGCACATTTTCATATGATGTAGACTAGTGGACACAGGTATAGAGATACATGTGTTTGGAGATCACACCAAATCCATTTATAGTTTTAGTAGCATTCATTATTTTATAGAAGCCACACTTTGCTGACATATATATATCCATAGATTCATATTTTTTATCAATGCTATAAAGGCCCATGGAGTCACACTTTGTAGTTGACTAAATGGGGTTTGATCTTTACTCTGAGAGATAATCTAAAATTATTTTATAGTTAATCCAAAAGTGTTTTGTATGAGTATTCACAAGGTATTACATATGATGTAATACAAGGTGAAGTTAATAAGATATTTACAAAAGTGTTTTTGAAGATTTCCAAAAGAGTCTTGGATATGGTTTCACAAGTTATTGTATATGATAAAATATAAAAAGAAATGCCACAAATAATTATAGGATTTATTTAAAGTGGTAGATTGAAAGAGATATACACCCTAAATCCAAATATATATATATATGTGATATATATATTATGACTTGCATGAATTTTTTAATTTTCATGCATAATGAGATATACATTATACTACCTACGTTGATAGTATTGCTAGGATAGCTGATCAATCCTCCACCTTGGATATCATTAAAAGATATGTTTCATAAGATTAAATGTATGAGAGTTAAATGCATTCATTCATATGATGCATTAATTATCCGAGACATTAATACTTGCATTATAAATTCATGAATTAATGAATTCACAACCCATGAGAATCATTAGGTTCTATATAAACCCTAATTCTATATGATGGAAGAGTGGGTATGGATTCAGATCCTTACATTGGATGAAAATACCTAAGACTCATCACCCTCTTCTTCTTCATTATTTTCATACAAGATTTTTATCACATCTTGAATGGAAGAATGATCCCATCTGAACGTTGGATGAATTTTCAAAACTCGGGGATACACTACAGAGAGGGTATTCCCTTTAGATTCCCTTGGAGATCTTTATCAAACCCATGTGATAGAGTTTGAATAATTTACATATGATATTAAGTGTATGACACACTTATTTACAACAATTCTTAATTTCTAGGTTCACATGTAGTTATATACTTTTTAAATGGATGATACTTAGAAAAATGGTTTTAATTACATACACTTGAATTAATAATTCTTATCAGACTATAATTAAACCCTTCATTATTATACCTTAATCCATTATGACCCACTCACGACATAACTATAATAATCTATAGGATACTATGCCTGAAGATACATGTGTGTGAAATAACCACAAACAATTACAACCCTCTACACACATATATGGGGAAATATAACCACGATGAATAATGGAACATAAAACTACTATGAGATTATAGTGGATTAATAAGAGGTACATAGTCATACAATCCTCAATAACCTAGATATTGGTGAAATAACCCTCTAATATTACACTAGGTGTCAGTTTCTCTATCAAAAAATGTGTGATAACATTTGAAATAACAAAAAATATAGGATATATATAGCTCACAACCACACTATGGGAAACTAACTATCATTATACTCATCTACCTATATAATCTTACATGACTCCTAACTTCCACTTATAAGGTCTATGTATCAAATTAGTATACAAAAATCAAGGTGAATTTAATTAATTAATTAATTAATTAATTAACCATTAATTAATTATTACCATTATCATTTCCAAGACTAACATTATAATATTCTAAAACAACTTCCATTAGTGTAAGATCCTTGACTTCATTAAGGTATGTCGTTGTTTAAATTTTGGTTTAAATATCTAAGTTTTGGTTAAGGGTATGTTTACTAGGTGTTTGAGGGGGTTCCAGACACAAAAGGAAGATAAATCGGGCCAGTCTGTGCATGTTGCATGGTTAGTGTAAACCATGCACCCAAAACATGCTAGCCAGGGGGGGGGGGGGTGCATGGTTAGTTAATCAATTCAAGGGTAGATCCAAACCATGAGATAAATGATAGAGAAATTCCACAAAATTAGAGTAAGGTTTTTCAAAATGTGCAGAAATCCCCAGGTAACCGTGAGGCCAAATCATGCACCCCATTAAAAAGTCATAATTTACCATTTTATCCCTTGGGATTTTAAGATTATCACTCAATTTTGTTCCCCATACCCCCTTAAAACCCTATTCACGAAACAAGGCTCTCAAAACTTCCAAAGGGTAGACCTCCTCCGATTATAGGCCATTTGGAGTGTCATTGGTTGCATATCGAAACTCTAGGTAATTCTAACTCACCTCTTTCTTCTCTTTTCTGGATTAGGGCATGTGGATTTGTTCTTCTTCTTCCAAAACCCTAAAATCTTCTTTTTCTAGTGGATCATAGGTTGGGGATTAAAAGTTTTCTTGTATAAGGATCTAAGTATAAGTTTAAGGGTATATTCCTATTTGGATTCTAAGTAGGTGGTTTTCAAGATATATCCCACAGTTTTGTTGTATATATGTGTGTGTGTGGTTGTGATGTTTCTTCCCTCTTATTGTGAATTTTCTTCCTTGAGTGATTTTTGGTATGGTTTTTTAATAAATGAAAAATTTAACCCCTCATGATCCTTATGGGATGCATTGAGGTTTATTAGACTGATCTAGGGCCACCCATGGGGTGTTCCAGAATTCCTTAACATGGAGATTTGTGATGTTAAGCCTAGTATTGATTTGAGATGAAGTAGATCCCATTATAAACATGCTGAATTTTAGTTTAAACCATAAAGCTTAACTAATGGTATATGTGTCTAGTTGTTAATAAGGGCATAAGGGACTATTTGGCATGAGGTGAAAAGGGTTGAATGGTTTCACATGAATGTGTCAAATGAATTATCAAATGGTAATGAAGATGCATAAATGGGTTAAGGAATATGAATTTATGAATATTTTAAATGAGTTACTAAAAGGTAATTGGTGTAAATGTTAATTGGTATAATGTTATAATTTTTTTTAATTATGATAAATGGGTTGAGATATAAAAAGGTAAATGAATTATGTGGGATATGCTAAGTAAATGTCAAATGTGCTAATGGGTAAAGGCTTGATGATGCTTGACATGTTGAATGAAATGTGAATTGTAAATGTTATGTGTATTGATTTTATATGGTCATGATATGATATATATGGTGAATGGATGAATAAGAATGTGGACATGGCTTGGTGGTGTGGGATAAAGGATCAAGGATCCTCCCATGGGTCAGGTTGGACTAAGGTTCTAAACCCCACCCTAGAATGCATGGGTAAGGGAGTCAGAAAGATGCTCTAGGATCCTAATGGTTTCATTGTACGAGACTACATGGGATGAGGCTACAAAGTAAGTGTGTTATGATAATTTATGAAATGTTTATACCTAGTAAGATAAGAAACCTGAATTATACTCTATTGTAAGATATTTTACCATCTCAGTCCATTTTTTAAATTATGTAATTACCTAACCCATGGATCATGTGATGATAATGAATATAGTAATTATAATGGTATAAGTAATGAAAATGGAATTAAATATGGATATGGTTAAAGTAAATATTGTTACTAATGGCAACCAAGTTGTCTATTGATTTACTTTTTAATTTATTTCATACTAATATGAACTATCAGTATAGAGTGTATATTTTGTAGAAACTGTTTGTGGTGACCAACTGAGTTCTACTCACACCCTACTATGATCTCCATTGGGTACTTGAGAATATTTCATGGATGTAGGTCAGGCCAAGTGTAATGGACCTATGTTAGGTATTTGATTTAGTCCTAGGAGGTTCACAGATGAGGACCCAAACTCAAAGTCATGACCCATTCTGGGGATTTGGCTATTTTTCTTATTTTTGTATTTCCTTCACTTTTGGCACTGTTAGCTTTACATGGAATATTTATTGTTTGGTTGTGGCTTGTACCTAGTTTCAGAAAATGGTTAAAAATGCATATTTATTTATTTTTGTTTATTGTTTCCTTAATTTCTTATTGTTATATACTATGGAATACTATAATAAATAGGTAATAATATCCCTACATTTTTATTTAGATCCTCATTTCTAGTCGGCATTCTTTGGCATACGGGGATGTGTGCTTGATGTTATGTGGTGACCCGAGTCAAGGCACCAGTTTAGTTACCTCTAAGTTGGGGACATTTTAATGTTGTATCAAATCTGTATTTTTATTTTAGGATGATATATAGGGGATTAGGATGTGTCAGGTCTTGGTAATGAGATATTTCTTAGGAGTTTCTAACCCATGTGTGAGGTAAAACTCGAGTACCCAAGGTGGGAAATGTTATTCTTGATATGTGTTGTTACAATTGAATGATATTTCACCATTAGGTGATTCAATTATTATGTTATGTGAATGTTTTATGATATTTTACACATGGATGGAATGACATGATGTTGTGAATTCATGCATAATTATAGGCACCTAAGGATATAGGTGGCATGCATCATGGTAGTAACACACATGATGGGAGTGTGGGACATGAAGGTAGAATTAATTTTAATTTATTATAAATATGAAAAAATGGTGTCCAATAGAGATGAGGTAAATTGGTAAATGGAAGAATCATTAATGAATGGTTAAACAATTTTATTAAATTAAAGGTTTTAAATACGTTAAAATACTGGTTTTAAGAAGTTGTGAAATGGGAAATTTGCCTAAGAGAAAATATTTGTGTTGTGAGAGAGGAAATGGTTTAAAGAGGTGTCTAATGAAATAATTATGACAAAGTAATTTGGTTTAACCATGTTTACCATGAACCGAAACAAGGATGGTTGAGGGTAATTTTCTAATTAATATGATATCCATTAGGATAAGTGTATGCAGAGTGGGTTTTTTAAGGTAGAGAGTGTAAAGTCTTTCCATCTATGGTTTAATCATATCAATCATTCTTTGAAGTGTTTGTTGAGGAATATGTTTTGGAATGTGATATTGAATAAGGTAGAGATGTTTTAAATGTTGGGTAAATGGAAATTTTAAAATGTGATTTTCTTAAAATGGCGAATTTAATTAAAAAAAGGATGTGTAATTATGGAAATTTTGGGAGAACTAGGTAGTGGGTATTCCTTGTGTTGTTTATTTGGCCCTTGTATGGGTGGTTTGGGTAGTGAGAGTTACCTAGTTTGAGACCTTAGATTTGGGTTGTGAGGCCTTGAGGGGTTTTGAAATGTGGCATATGAGATGTGATTAAGGTACCATTAATAGGACTATGTCCTTTGGGTTGTGAGATATTATTTAGTAATGTGAGTGTGGAAACTCTTGTGGGTCATGATTGTATGAAGTGTAAGTTGGACCTTAAGTATGGTACCTGGGTTTTGGTAACCTTTTTGGATTAGGACCTTATGAGTTAGGTTTGGATTTCAAAAAGGGTGTTTGGCCTATAGTTCCAATGTGTGAGTATGATTACATTTTTTATGGAACCTAGATTAAGTGGTCGCTTGGTGCACTAGGAGCAATGTTTATCAGAATAGGGATGAGAGTGCCATCCATGATCATTGATTTGTTTCAGTTTGATGTTTATGGATTAGAGAGAGGTATAATGTATTTTTCTTTTCATGACTTCAGTTTAGGGATTTGGTATCATTCAACCTTTGAGGTGACCTATGAGAGAGGTCGGATGGGATTTCTAGTGATTTTGGGTGTGTATCGCATAGGTGGATGTTTTGGATTTTGGAAGTGAAGCACAAAGAGTGTTTACTAGTGCGAGTTAGGCCTAGAGGGATAAGTGGGAAGGTTAATGGTTTTGGTGATTCTACTCGATTTGTGGTTATACATTCACAATTTTGGGGAAATAAGGGTATCCTCAAGGTAGGTTGACCCAATGTTGAAGGTGATTTAGTATGTAAGGCATGGTTGGTTGCTTCAAAGGTGAAATTGATGCATAGTGGGTGTCTTCGAGTTTGGTAAAAGTGTGTGGTTATACCTAGGTTTCTATCTCAGGGAGCCACCTAAGTGCTTTTAGTAGGTTTTAAGGTTGATCTTGAAGGTATGGATCATTTGGGTATCTGAACCATCTGTTTTGACAATGATAAATAGAGGCCTAGATGTTGATTTCAAGCGTACAAGACAAGGGTGACCATAGCATGGATGAATGATTTCATTATGATAGTGACACCTGAGGTGAGGTTGGTCATGTGGTTGGGCTTGTTTGTACGAATAATTTGGTTGTTGGTTGAGATGTTGGGAATGACTTGAGACCAATGAGGTTGATGTAGCAAGAGGCATGGCCAGGTGAGTAAGCAGGTATTTAGACCATGATTTAGTGATGTTCGGCTCATGTGACCTAAATTCGGTTTCAATGTGCGACCACATGAAGGTGTGAGACCTCAAGGGATCTGAGGAGGTCTATATTTTGGCTTGTTTTGGGAAGTAATTATGCCATTTGGTTTACATACATAGGTGTCTTGGGAGTAAGTACCTATTTTTTCCATGAAACTAGCAGAAGGCACTGGTTATGTGAGCGACCATTTTGTTCTGAATTAGTGTGATGGATATTTTTGTTTCCATTGCGAATCACCAAAGTCATGTTGGAAGAACTCAAGTGGTGTAGTGATGGTATGGCCAAAGGAAAAATTTGTTTGTGACTTCTTGGTAGAGATTCGTGAAGTGACAGTGAGTTTGGTTGGTAATCCCCCTTGAGTGGTGGAAGCTAGGTGTTGATGAGATGTTACAGGCAGGGTATCCCGAGACTTTCGACCAGTCAAGGTGTCCCCATAGTGGGAGGTGATATTTATGATGCATAATTTGTGGTGGTGTTGTCAAAGAATTCTTAGCATACTTTTATCTAGTGATAATCATGCCCAACATCTTGACATTATCCTGAGTACGCTGAGAAAGATCTGGATTTATGTCTAGCGACTTGAATATATTTTGGTTGGATATGGGTTATCTTGGTGGTTATGCTCATCGAGCAGTATATCTGATTTTGGATGGTTGGATGTACACCGTCAACCATTATGAGTAAGGTCCTCGGGATGGATTGGGTGCCGACGACCACCATGGATGCTATTCTCAGAAGTTGGAAATGGATATTGGGTGATGTTTATTTTTTTTCAGGGAAAATATATATGACCACATCTAAGTTTTGGGGTTAATTATATGATATAATTGTGAGATTTGGGGGTTATAATTTCTTGTGGAAGGTGGTGATAGTGACACTCCTAAGGTGGGAGGTGATAAGAGAGTCATGGATGCGTGGAGCAGAGCATATAACTGATGTGGTGGCCTCAGGTTGTCAATGAGAGATCTGTGAGGTGCACCTTAGGTCTCTTAGAGTGTTTAGGTGGGCCTTTATTTTTGTGGTTTATTGATACAAGTGTTGGATTTGGGATCCTAGTAGTTCCAAATCAAATTTTATATTCCTTTGTAAAATTCATCAAAGGGCATGGTGAAACATGACAACAATTTGTGTAAAGTATGGTTGGATTCTAGAACTCCATAAAAAATCAAGCATGGAATCAGGTAAGTGTCTTTGGGTGAAATTGGAGTGTCTTGAAGTGTGAAGGCTCCTTGGACATGTGATGTAGTGTCATTCTAATAGTGAAGCTAAAAATTTCTAGGACAAGTCAGCTAGGGACAACTTGACTCGGCTAGGAGAAAGGGATGAATGTTTTGAGTCATAGACCACCTTCAGTGTATGTTTTGGAGAAAAAAGCATGTTTTAAATTTTGGAATGGTTTTGAGTGAGAACCTATCCTTCTTTAGTTATTATAAGGATGGTAGGAGTGTTTGTGTCGGGAATGTTGATGGGTGAAATGGAGAACGATGATGGTTTATAGGATATTGGATATACCGATGGTGTAGTTCTATTAGAGGTCTTAGAATGACCCCAGTTGGTGCATTGTATGATATTGGTGGGCTTCAAGTCAGTAAGAACCTTGGGAAGGTAAAAAAGGAGTAGTGTATCAACAATGGAAGATGGATTTTCTGGGACAAGTTAGTTGAGGGTGGTTCGACATGATATGGTAAAAAGGAATGGATGTGGTAAGTTGTGACCCATCTCCGGTTTGGTGATCATAGTGGAAAGGGATTTTTTTAAATTAAGGAAAAGTTGATGGAGGACAAGTTGTTCTCAGTCCGTGAATGGATGGTGTAGGTATGTGCTTTCAGGTGTTTTTGGATGATAGGACCGAATTCCAATTTTGGGAGAATCCTTAATGGATGTTCGGGCATGGTGAGTTTGGAAAATATGTTAGAGGTATGTTGTGGAAGTTTAGTTGAAGTTATGGTAGTACATTTCGGTAGTGTAGGTTCTAAACACTAGAATATGGTGGTGGTGATGTGACTAGTGTTTCAGGTTGGATGGACTTGAGTGCATACTATTCTGGTGTTTTGGCCTTGATAATGAGCGTTGACTCAGGTTTGACAAGTTAAGTTCCTTAAGTGTTTTGGTTCTATTTGGGATGTTAGATTATGGAATGATCCCATTGGGCCTTGAGTTGTGGATTGACATAGGTTGTAAAATGTGATTAGAAAAAATATGTATTTCTCTAGGTTATATAAAGTTTAGGTCACCATTAGACTTTTGGAAGTAGAGTAAGATGGAACCAATCTAATTGGGCCATGAGTTGCGAAGAGGATTAGAAACATGGGGCGCCAATTGAATCTTCCATGAGGGATTGATGAAATGTATGATGATTCCTTCTATCATGAGTTTAGAAATGTTTCCTTGGATTTCCTATGAAGTTCTTGTGGTTGATGTTTGGTTTGAGTTTGATGCATACCTTGAAGAGAATCTAGTTCCTTTTTTGTAATGGAGTGAGAAATTTTTAAGGGGTAAGACTATGCCTTTGGTTTGAGTTTTGTGGTAGTATGGTAATGTTAAAGAAGATAATTGGGAGAGTGAGATTGGTATGTGGGTCCAGTGGCACAACCTATTATCCTCAGAAGTTTAGTGATTCTTGGAAGTGTGGCTCGAGGATGAGCTGTTATAAAGTGGAAAGGTTCTAAGATCCTGTAATTTGTGAAGGTATGTTCTTGTTTAAATTTTTGTTTAAATCTCTTATTTTTGGTTAATGGGAGGTTTATCAGGTGTTTTAGGGTGTTTTAGGAAATAAAAAAGGAGAAATCGGGTAATTATGTTCATGTTTCATGGTTGGCACAGGGTTTTTGTAAACTATGTGCCCAAACCATACTAGCCAAGAGGAGGGGTGCATGGTTAGTTAAACCGTTGAAGGGGGAGAGACAAGCCATGTGGGATTAGACAGAGGCATTCGAAAGGGTTGACACATGATTTTTCAAACCATTTGGATCTCCCCAGGTAATTGTGCGACCACACCCCTCTTGGACAGAGGTTGGTGCATGATTGGCACATAGTTTGGAAATCAGTGTGGCCAAACTATAAACCCCATTAAAAGGTGTGAATTTTACATTCCCCCCCTTTGAGGTTTTAATTTTCTCACCTAATTTTCTTTCCCATTCCCCCATTTAAACCCTAGAGATGAACCAAGGCTCCCAACTCTTTCCAAGGGTGGATCTCCTTTGATTCTAGTCTGTTTGGAGTGTCGTCGGTTACAGATCAAAGCTCTGGGTAAGTATAACTTTCCTATTTCTTCTCTTTTAAGGGTTAGGAATTGTATTTTTTTATTCTTCATAAACCCTAAAACCCTTTTTATGGCATATCAGAGGTTGGGGATTCAATGGGTGCTTGAATCTGGATATAAGGATAAGGTTAAGGGTGGGTTTATCTTCAGATTCAAGGTAGGTGGTCTACAAGTTATATCCCATAGTTTTGTTATAGATTTGTGAATGTTTGGTTGTGTTATTTCTTCCCTATTGTTGTTCATTTCTTTCTTGAGTGATATTTGGTAAAGTGGTTGGATAAATGAAAAATTTAACCCCTCATGATCCTCGTGGAATTTGTTGAGGTTTATTAGTCCAATATAGGGCCACCCATGGGGTGTGATGGAATTCTTGAACATGGATATTTCTGATGTTAATCTGAGTATTGATTTGAGACAAGGTAGATCCCATTGGACACATGTTTAATTGTAGTTTAAGACATAAAGGAGAACTAAGAGTGGATGTTTCTAGTTGTTAGCAAGGACATAAGGTATTGTTTGGCTTTAGGTGAAAAGGGTTAAATGGTTTAACATGAATGTGTCAAATGGATTATGAAATGGTAATGTAAATGCATAAATGGGTTAAGGCATATGAATTAAGGAATGAGTTAAATGAATTAATATAAGCGAATTGGTGTAAATGTTAATTGGGATAATGTATGAGAAATTTTTAATTATGCCAAATGGGTTGAGGTATAAAAAGGGAAATGAATTAAATGGGCCCTGATAAGTAAATGGTAAATGTGATAATGGGTAAATGCCTAATGATTCTTGACATATTGAATGAAATGTGAATTTTAAATATTATATGTATTGATTTTATATGGTTTTGACATGATATATGTGAAGAATGGATGAATAAGCATACGAGAATGGCTTTTTGGTATGTGATAAAGGACTGAGGCTCCAACCACAAGCTGGGTTGGACTGAGGATCTAAACTCCACCCTAGAATTCATGGGTTAGGGAGTTGGACTAATTCTCTAGGCCTCTAATGGTTTCATTGGATGAGACTACATAGAACAGGGCTTTAAGGTAAGTGTGTTATGATAATTTATGATTTTTTAACCCGAGTGAGATAGGGAACTTGAATTATAAAATTATGAATGGAATTTTAATGGATTAAGACATTGTGTAAATGAAGTAATTTTTGAACCCATAGATCATGTGATAATAATGAATCTAGTAATGATAACGGTATAAGTAACAAAAATGGGATTGAAGATGAAAATGGTTAAAGTGAATATTGTTACTAATAGAAATTGTGTTGTATCATAGTTCACTTTGTCATTTATTTCATAATTTCATGAAATACTAGTATATACTAGATATTTTGTAGACACCATTGGTGGTGGACTACTAAGTTGTACTCACACCCTTATCGGGCCACTGTTGGGTACCCAAGTAGATTTTATGGATGCAGGTCATGGAAAGGGACAAGGCCCTATTCTAGGGAGTTGAGTTGGGCTTGGGAGGTACATGGAAGATGATACCTATCCAAATTCAATACGAATTTTGGTGATTTGGTGGGTTTTCTTATTTTTGGGTTTCCTTAACTTTTTTAACTCTTAGCGTGACATGGAATATTTATTGTTTGTTTGTGGCTTGTTAATAGTTTAGAGAAATGGTTGAAAATTCATATTTTTTATTTTTTTCTTTATTTATTATTGTTATATATCATGGAATACTATGATAAAGAGAGAATATTCTACACACATGTTCATTTAGACCCTCACTACATGTTGATAGCCTCTGGCTTATGGGGAGACATGATTGAGGTTATGTGGAGACCTGGACCAGTGCGCCAGTCTAGTGGCCTCCGGGCTGGGGACATTATAAGCAATAATATTAATTATATTTTTGTATTCTCAAGAATTCATCAATCATTAAAAATCCTAAATAACTAACCCCATTCTTTCATTAGTTAATTTTTTTACATAAACATGTGGGTACTCTAGGAATCAACCTAATATACCACTTATAATATTCACTTGTAGTTCATAGCATCAACTATGTTCCATAGTTGAAAAGTGATTATATAAATAACATCGGACCATCATGCCATCAAAAATTCATTAATAAAAAAGTAATCATTGATTAAAAATAAAAACTCAAAACTTGTTATAACTATCCTAATGGCATCCCTGAAACCATTTCACATAACATCACATTCAGTATCCCATTCCAATATCGTCATCATAACCGTCATACCATACCACCATCTTCATCATATCTAGATTCTTGTTCCACTATCATCATTAACAACAACACCTCGTTCTAATCATCATCACACCAAATATATCAGGTTAACAAAAAATCATATCAAGGAACTAAATATGTAGTGAATTAATACATATTAAACATATTTTTTCACAAAAGACTTTCATGGAAGCTACAACCAAATCAAACAAGGAATTGTATCCTTTATCAAACAACATAAAGATTGCTTAGCCAAAAATAAATGATTTAAGATATAATTAAATTCTTATTACTGAGTATAATTTACTAATTAATGAATAATAAATCCTATAATAATTATCCATACAAATTTACAAGGATAAATATTATTTAATTTATCTGGAATTTCACCTCAAGCTACTCTTTCATATTTCAACAAACTTAATGGTAATTCAACATGTCTATTTTATTATTATCAAAACATTACCATATTTATGTTGTTATTTAATTACCAAAAATATCAACCATTCTTAATAGTAATAATTAAATATTTCACAATATCTAATAAATATCAATAGAAAATAATAAACACATTTGATCACAAAGTCTCAACCAATAATTTATCCTCCACATCATGAAATATTAAATTATCTAAACATGTGATAATTACCATTTTAATTATAATATTCTTGGAATTATATGGGATAATTATCATCATAATATATTAAGTAGTTTAAAATTGAAATATTCTATTATTTATTTCTCTATTTTGAATAATTCAAGAAAAACTATCATTAATCCACAACATACAAATACTTATTTTCTGTTTCTTCTGACAATCTTTCTTATTATCAAATATTTTTATCTACCACATGTTATTAATAATTAATTTTCATTGTTGAAATTATTATCAATAATATTAAATGTGAATATATTTCAATAAGAAATTTATAGATTCTAAGATAACTTTTTTTATCCATGACATGGAATATTATTTCTAATTCAATTATAGAATTTAAATAATATTAGGTTAACCATTTTATATAAGAATTAAAATTTTACTCCAATGCTTGAAATAATATTAGCACATTAATTATATTACATAAAATTATAATATTATTAGAATAAAATATTTTACTTCATAAATTAATCTTCTATTTAAAATTCTCGAATTTAAAAAATATATCATCAATAAAATTACACAACATGAATTTTATTCTTATCTTTTATAATTCCTATATTATTACATATTCATTATTTATTTGATCATTTTACACATTTTTATTTGATTATGGTTAATCACATTCATCTAAATAGAGGAAAATAAACCATTACTAATTAACATTTTCAAAGAATAAACAAGAAGTTTTTAAATCCCATACATAGAATAATGTAGTTTCCTTACCACAAAAAGAAGAGGAGAGAGGATGATGGTGCACATAGACTGGGGTTTGTAGATGGAGGATTGAATTTTTTAGAAGACTTTTGAATATTTAATGTGAGAGTTTTGGATCATTAAAACATGAGTGAAACAAGGAGTGACTCAAACAAGGGAAAGAAACTTGTTTTTAATATTTACATATATCCCTCCATGGATACTTCTGAAACATTCCCATGAGGAAATTCATTTTTTATTAAATATGTATTAAAACAGATTCCATAAAACTCTTTTAAATATTCCAAATTTAAATAAGGTCAAAGATTAAATTTAAAACCCTTAATAGATTCAAAACTATTGATTTTCCACAATAATTACCTTAATTAAATTTAAAATATGTTTATGAAGAGATGAGAAAGTAAATAAGGCGTTTTTAAGAAATTTATTCTACCCATACGTAGGAGTCATGAATTGCATAATGGTAACATGGTTTTACCATTATGTGGATTTTTACCATTACATGAGTAGAATAAATCTAGATTTAACTTTATGTAATTGGTAAATACCTTTATAAAACCCTTGAAAAATAATAAGCTATCTATACTTAGCAATAAAGATACCATTACACAACCTTTGAAAAGAAGATCTTACCCTCATGCAGTGGATAATTTTTTTCCCACACTTATGTAATGACCATTTAACCTTATTTATTCTTTATAAGTTCAGGTTTACCCTTACACATGTATTGGAAACTCACACTTAACCTTACACAAATTGAAACTAACCTTTATGCATGGTTTAAAAACCATGGTTTACCCTTATACATGAAGTATAAACTCCCCTTTACCTTTACTAATTCCATTAAAAGGATATGTTATCCTAAAAAACCCTTTTATAAATAAATATTATCCTTATTCATAAGAAAGGTTTTTCATAAGGGTAAAATTAACTGTATAAATCTTTTGTTTTTATGTATAAAAACTTGTAAATAATTAAGATAAGGATTTATTACCACTTTTGAAACTCCCAATTTAACTTCCAAATAAATTTTTAAACATTGAAATCACTTCCATAATTTGTAAAATATTTTTAAAACCTCTTTTTAAATTATAAATGAATTTTAAAAAAACATTTAAATTTTATGAATCTACTTACAAACCAATTAAAACCCTAGAATAATAAAGGAAGGGAATGAAAAAATTAGGAACCTTACATCTTGGTTTGGTGTTGGTGTCATGGGTTGAAAATACTTTCATGATGTTCTGGATTCATTGAAGTAATATTTTACTAATGGATGGTTCTCATAGGTAGATGAAGCTATTTCAGTTTCCAGTGTCCTGAGATTCACTAAAGATCAAGGGTATAGAAATATTATTTTGTAATCAACATATCTCTATTTGATCTACTTGATCAATGCTCATTTAGTTATCTTTATATAATTTGGGATTCTCTTGGATGAGATTTGGTGTACAACTTTGATATTTTATCATTACTGATTTTCTTTTGTGAAAAGAGAAGGAAATATAGTTTCTCATCAGGTTGTGAGATGTAGGAGTCTTTTTAATGAGTCAATATGGTTTGGGTGTGTTCCCCATGAGGTTATGTTATTTGTATTTAATGATTTTATTTTATAATTATTAATTTTTATTTTTTTTGTTTAAAAAAAGATACACTAGGGAAAAAACCTATGGGATTATGCAGAATAACCTCAATATTTTCAGGCTGGCCCATGGGCTAGGAATGTTTTTTTATTTTTTATTTTAATTTTATTTCAATTTAATATAGTATTTTTTATAAAAAATAAATATTTCTTAAGTATGTGATAGACATGTATATAAATTAATATTTTTTTGATAGCTATTATGTGTTTAATATTTGAATATATTTATTAAAAAGTGTTTTTTTTACTTTTAAAATTTATTTATATTATTAATTACAAATGTGGGTCCATCTTCAGATTTTTCTGGACTTAATTTTTGGAGTCCATGTTAAATGAGGGCCTAAATAGACCAAGCATTTTCATGACTAGCCTATACGGTCTTGTCCTAGTCTATTCAAAACATTATAAAAACTAGACCAAATCATCTTTGACTGTAGAGAAAAAGTGGGATAGTCATGGTGATAATTATAATGTTCATGGTGCTAAACTAAAAGCTATCCAAATAAAAGGTGTAACATCCCTGACCTGGTTCTCCCCCATATGACTGAGACAGGTCCCTATGAGACCTCAATCTTTCATTCCCACATTCTAGAGTCTATTGACTAGAAATAGAGGTCTAATAAATATAGTGGGGAGACTATAACCTCTGGTATCAAATAAAAATCATGATATAAAAATGATAAACTTATCAATATACATAAAATCCGATAGATAAACAAGAAATGGAGAAAACAATATAATATAATCCAAATATGAGATATTATACTAAATTCCATACTAAATATTAAATAAGAATCAAACTGAAAGAAATAATACAAAAAATAAAGACTCCAAAAAATTGGTTTTAAATCCCATACTCAGTCACAACTCCATGATCCAGTCCCTGCAAGCATAATAAATCGATTAAGCATAAAGCCCCTTTCCCTTGTATAGACCTTCATACATGTATTCTTTTTGGGAACCAAATGATGGATCAAACATGGTGTGAGTAAAACTTAGTAGGCCACACCAACGATGTCTAAATAATTCTATTTGATTAATAGTGCATAATATATTACATTAACAATATAATTAATTAAAAACTAAATTCATAACATCTAAATAAATATGTTGAACATAGATCTCCAAGTTGACACCTAGGGGTAACTATATTTACTTTAGCATGATGTCAGATGTCTTATTCTATACTCACCACCGAGTCTAGGTAGATTCCCATGCCAATGACCAATCATACATTCAATTCACAATAGAACCAAGGTAGGTTTCCATGCTAGGGGAGGGATACACATTCCATGAATCAATGGAACTAGTAAAAATTCACATACTAAGTCCACTTACATGATAAGTTTGTAATGGATCCAATGATAATTCTCATTATAGGGCCGGTTACACAATCCATATATCAATTACAAGTAAGATACAATGAATAAAAAACACCAAACATTATAAACATGTTAAATATATTAATTTTTGGTTATTTCCAAGTCAAATACTAATTATCATACCAATTATCATTACATGACAATATTCCATTATTCCAATTACCAATTTCATGCCAATATTCCATTTTGAAAAGTTCCATTTACATTCTAAGTTATAAAATCACATATTAATTGTCACAATTCAAATTTACATACCAATTATTCCTAATTACTATTTCACATGTCTAATATGTCCAATTACAATTCAAAATTTAATTCATTCCTTAAACCAATCTCCCAAATCATTTATAAGTAAGTAGGTTCATAGATTAAAATTTCCAACCAATGTTTATGGTTAATCACACCTCTAGGGTGGATGAAAGTCCACGGTATTATATCCCAACAAACCCGATGTGATCCATGGATTGTCTATATAAGAGGATTTAAGAAATTTTAGTAGATTCTAATTAGTATATGTCATGCGTATAATGTTTCAACATGATAAAACATGTTACAAAGACTAAAAACCAAAGTATACCCAAGATAGAAGCTTTATACCACCTACATTAAATAAATAAGAAAGGATATAAATATCAAACATCTGGATCAATGTGAAACACCATGAATCCTTATTTTGGACGTCTAATTAAAACCACAAATTAAATAACCAAAGGAAGGTGTTGGAGAAGATGAGGAATCCCTAAAGAGACCTCATAATTAATTAATCCCAAATTATCATTAAGGGATGAGTTTTTAAGAATTAAAAAGGGGTTTTGGGTGGAAAAAATATGATTACTCCCATAATTAATTTAGCCCAAATTGGTGCCATCAGCTTACCAGTGGTGCCAACCAGAATGATCACACCTCTATAAACCCCACCAGCTAGTCAGTATATCCCCACTAACTGGATAATGTGATTTTTTGTAAATACCATTATGCTAGGGTTCCACTGGTTTTCTGGTGGGCTTCCCATAGCCTTAACTATCCACCTCCTTGTACATCGACTAGATGATGGTACCTCAACATCTCCTTTATTGTATATCACTACTGGCCTTTGTAGAAATCACATATCTAAGTACCTAAGAACCTCTATAATACAATATTAAACTAGGATCTGGGATATTTTATAAAATTTTAAAGGGATCTACTAAAATTTTAAAAATGTACCTGGGTAAAAGACAAGATCTTATAATCTCCCCACCATATAACAACTCATCCCTGAACCATGCTCCAATGCATCACTAATATATATTGGTGAATAACTCAGGACAATATTTCTATATATCAGACTCACTATCCCAGGTCTCCTCCTAAAATTCCCATGTTTCCACTGCACTCACACTAGGGAAATAAGTTTTCCATAGATAATCATCTCACTGTAGTCTATGATATGAATCAGATTCTCATCAAAGGATGCATCAACATCATAAGAATCTATCATGTGATAAGGATCAGAGTGATATCTATGAAGCTTATACAAATGAAACTTTTTGTGTCTGGAAATGTAACACTAGAATATCCAGTCAGTATACCACTAGACTGATCCTATCCACCATCTCAAATGACTCAAAAAACCTAGATGCTAGCTTCCCCTGTTTTTGGATACAGTTTTTCCCTAGCCTAGGTACAACCAAAAAGGCCCTGTAACCAACCAAAAAATATAGATGTCACCATTGATGGTAGAAATAAGACTTATTACTACTATTTATATATTCAAAACAATTCTTGATCAACTAAACCTACTCATGCATCTCCTGCATGATACCGGGTCCAATGAGCATTGACTCACCTGCCTATAACCAACAGAAAGGATAATGACACAACCTTATATATAAATCCTTAAAAGGATCCATTTAGATTGATTCATTTAATGTATTATTATAGGATAACTCTATAATATCCATATGATACTCCCAAGAATCACCGAAGTATAGAACATAAGCTCGCAACATGTCCTCTAAAATTTGAATCATCCAATCATATTTTCTATCACTCTAAGGATGATAGGGTTCTTATCAAAAGAACTTATAAACCCAGTGATTTTTGAAGACCATTCCATAACCATGATGTAAAACAAGGATCTCAATCCAAAAAAATACTTCTACAAAACGCCATACAATCGAACTACCTACCGTATATAGAGGTTACCCAAGTCATCAATCGCGATGGTCTCCCTGATAGACAATATATGAGATGCCTTTATCAGCTAATCCATGATCATACTAACTATATCATTCTTATAAGGTGTCCTAAGTAATCCTATCATGAAGTTCATGGTGATATAATCCAACTTCTATTCCTAAATGGGAAAGGGATACATCAACCTAGGAGGATGCTAATTCTAGGCATTTACCTATTGATCAGTGTAATATCACACCATAATTCCCACAATATATTTCTTAATCTATGGACACCAACATTTCATAGGGAAATATTTTTACATCTTCATCATAATAGGATGTACCACCCATTTTTAAGCATTAAATTCTATCATTATCTCTTCATGCATACCTATAAGAACCCATATGAAACCATGGACATGAAGAACCTAATCACTATTTAGGAACCAAACCAATTGTGGATCCAAACCATACACATTTCACCTCAGGTATAAAACATTTGTATTAGATAAATTTATCCTCTTGATCTAATTCATATGTAAGAAAAAAAATAGTGGTTGATGTTAGAGTTTCTAACCCTTGAGACTACAAAATAACCAGATTCATATCTGTAAAAAGAACCATCAACCACTACTTCTCACTTTATTCCCATACTTCTTGAGTCTAAATATTCCTACTCAAGCTGTTGGAAATGATGTTTCCTTGTCAAGGAGTATATACCAAATCAAAGTAAAAAAAATTATAGATACTCAACCTACCTCCTCTACTGAAGGTTTAGGGCCCACTATAAAAATATGTACATCAAGATCTTGTGATTTGGGCAAACCTAAAATCTCTAACCCAATAGATAATTTATATAGAATCTTAGAGTGTGTACCACCATAAGAAACTCTTGGTCACAAGCAGGATAATTACACTCATGATGCCTCATCTCCCTCAAGCCATAAGTAACCACTTGATCATCCTCTTTAATAACTTCCCTGATCCCAACTCTTGATGTGTCTCAATACATTGTATACTACTTACCCGAATTAGGTAAGGTTAGGATTAGTGACTATGTTTTCCTACTCTTCAATTATTGGAAAACATCCTCACAAGAATCTAACTAAGAAAACCTCACCCCTTTCTTGGCCACACTAGAAATCGACGCTTCTATAAGAGATAAATATTGGGTGAATCATTAATAATATCTCAAAAAACCAAGAAAAATATAAATATTGATGATGTTATAGGGTATCTACCAAGATAACATGATTGATACATTCTC
Organism: Viscum album; assembly: GCA_963277665.1. Classification (NCBI taxonomy): domain Eukaryota; kingdom Viridiplantae; phylum Streptophyta; class Magnoliopsida; order Santalales; family Viscaceae; genus Viscum; species Viscum album. The sequence goes on along the minus strand of OY728146.1, from coordinate 192,596,904 downwards.
TAGATCCATTGGTAGTCTATCCTATGATATTAAATGTCCCATGAAGTGCACTTGATCAATCCTAAAATGAGATTTATATAGTTTGACATATAGATGATAATCTCTCAGCATACTTAAGAATATGTAATGATATTGGGAATGAATATATCTAGAATCATAGTACACTAATATCTTATAGATTAAAAACACCACAAACTAATCTAGATACAGATGGAAGATCTGATTCATCAAGGCCATAAATATCACCAGTGCATTCGTCAAACCAAAAAACAATACCACAAACTCATATAATCCAAACCTGGTTCTAAAAGTAGTGCATGGTATATCATATGGTCTCACACTCAAATTATGTTACCCTAAACTCGATTCAATCTTAAAGAATATCTAGGAACCTCTTGATTGATCAAAGAGACCATTGATGCATGAAATGGAATGTTGGTTCTTTATTTCTATATGGTCTAGCCTATGGTGATCCACATATAGACACAAAGTTACCTATTACTTATTGAAATATAACATAGGTTAAACCCATGGTGAATTAATAATTCATATTAATCCATTAGATTCTATATCCTCCAACTATACTTTCAACTCCTAAAGCTCAACTGGTTCCATCCAGTAGGGTGGAATAGATATAGGTTCTACTTCTAAAACCAACTTGATAGTGAAATCAATATCTTAATCAGGTGGTGAGCATATAACTATAATAAATACATCCTTAAAGTGGTACACCACTAGATAAAAGGTATTCTACAATGAATCACCATCATAAAGAATACGGATTGCTACCTAGGATACGATCCAACCCAATTAGATCTGAATTGGTCTTGCATGATTGGAATGAATATCTCATTCACCATGATGTATAAAACTCCACCCATATAGATATATAAAGGCCACACTCCTAGGATAATATTATATATGATCTTGGTACATTAATATCCAATATATATCCTTAATCAAATTTAATCTATCCATTTTTATCAAAAATAAATCCCAGAGAAACTGATAAGCTACAATCTCAAGAGGACATTCATCACAACATCTCATACCCTTTGATTTCATCCCTAACAGTGTGTTGATAGTTATAACCTCATTAATGATTTCCACAACCAAAACCAAGATATTAAAAAATTGAGCATATATTAAGGATTGAGATGCTCCTATATCAAAAAATATACAAGAAATGGTATATTACATAAGAATAATCCATTTGATAGTGGAAGGTATTGAATCATGATTGGTATGAGTAGTCTACATAGTGTGAAACTGAATAGACCCTATGTCATGGAATCTAAGATAAGTCCCATGAGATGATCCTTCCTGATGATATTTACACTCCTGTTTTAGGGTATCATGCTCCCTACCTTATCATGAGAAACTGGTGAAACTCCAGCTACTTATCTACTGAAGGGGTAATAGAGTACCTCCTAGACTCCAGTTCCTACCATGTTTCTCTGATGCTGGTTGAATACTAAGTGCTCCTACATAACTTCTATAGGTGTCCCAAACCACCGAAATATCAACACTCTACTATAGAGAAAGGACACTACCGGATCTTATGGATAACCCTACCACATGATATCACTTCCCCCAGCTATGTTTCTAATACATTTTCCAACTTTCTTGGATACTCTTCCCACAACTTCCCTAAAAATAATTTTTATAAAGGCATTTCTTGTTGGATGAATACAAACTCCTCAATCATCCCACTAAAATCTCTTTCTACCACCCATGACCTTATTCCAGTTCCTTTTAGGGATGAGATCCTAATTCGTCATTTAATATAAGTTTTTTAAGTGGAATACATTCACAATAGACATTATTTCATACCAAATCCCATCCTAGAAGTGATTCAATATGCCTATCTCATATCCTTAGAATGATAGATAAGACGTTATAAGTCAGAAAACTGACTAGAGTAGTCCTTTTGTGGCATGATTCCATGAATTAGGTCTACAAAATCCTGATCCCTTTCATCCCTCAACCTCTTGGGGTAAAATTTAATCATGAAATTATCGTAGAAGCCTTTCCAAGTCATATCCTCATGCTGTCTAACATATATTACAATGTCCCACTATCACTTGGTTTGTCCTCATAACATATAAGTATAAATCTTTACCCACCTCTACAAAAATGTTTTAAAGTGACTAAATATCATATGGATAGACTCGATTTAGAAATATACTACCTAAGGGCCTCCCTCAGGAGAAAAATGGGAGATTTATATAGCTAGAACCCCCTCATGAGCACATAAATGGAATAAATAGTGTGATTAGTATCCTTATTTATGGATTGAATGAACCATGGGAAACTATCATGGAACTGATCATCCATCATATTCATCAAAGTTTCCAGAAGTCTATGTTTCACTAATTTAGGCATGTTCTAATTACCTCTATCATGGAATTCAATTGAAGAATGATGCAAAAGTATTTCCCTATAAGGGACAACATAATCCTTAGATAAAAGGTTTAATCACATGGTCAAACTTAGAAGAAAAATGTGACAACATATTGCCATAGATACATGGTAAATTTATATATTGGATTAGTAAGTGAATTAATCAAATTTTAACAAATTATTTTTTTATTCCTTTTCATCAGACATTTCATTCAATTTAAGAAAAATATTTATGGGTATATTTATATATATAGTAAATATATCCCTAGAATGAGAAATAAATGACAAAATTTTTCCCTACATGCCAACTATGATGCATGCATACACACCACACACTATACTATAACATGAGTAAAATCTAATAAATCAATAACATCAAACAAAAAGTGCATCACTCAAGGTGAGATAACATTATAACTATAATAAGAGAATGCTCAATAACAATAATATCATCTTAAGAAACATGGGTTTTCCCCTACACATGGGACAAAAACTCCCCTACATGAGCTCATTAACAATCCATGAAACATACTATACTCTTTTTTCCTTTCCTAAATATTATTAGAAAAGAAAAGACATCCTTTTATACCACATTATAATATCCCCCACCCAGTTCTCCTCCACATGACTGAGATGAGTCCCTATGATACCACAAGCACATATCCCTATTCTCTAGAGGCTACTAACTAGAATTGAGGGTCTAATAAATATAGTGGGGAGACTATACCCTCTGTAATTGAATAAAAATCATGGAAGAAAAATGATAAATAGATTAATATACACCAAATTCAGTAGATAAATAGGAAATGGCCAAAATAATCCAATATAATCCAAACGTGAAATGTTATATAGAATTTTATACTAAATGTCATACAACTAACCAAATAAAAGAAAGAATCCAAAAATAAAACTCTCAAAACCAGTCCTAAATCCCATCCTCTATCCTAACTCTAAGACCCAATACTAGAAAGAATAGTTAGCTAATAAAGAATTGGTACCCTTTCCCTTTTCCATACATGCATCCATGATGTATTCTAGTGTACCAAACTGTAGCCCAAACATGATGTAAGTAAAACTCAGTAAGCCACCACCAATGGTGTATAAAAAATACCACTATGATTAATAGTTCATGCAATAGAATGTTAACAATGGAATTAATTACAAACTGAATACAAAACATCTAAATATACTTGCCGACACTTGAGCTCTAGGATAACACACTGGTGTAGCTATACCTTCTTCAGCAGGATACTAGATGTTTGAGTCAAAACTCACAACCGAGTTTAGGTGAATTCCCATGCTAAGGACCAATCACACATTTAGTTCATAGTAGGATGAAGAAGGATTCCCATTCCATGGGTTAAATACATGTTTCATCCATTAATGGACCCATTACAATTCCTATTATAAGGATACTTACATATTCAATTCATAGTGGATCCAAATAAAATTCCAATGATAGGGAACATTACACAATCCATGTATCAAGTACAAGAAAAATAAAATGCATACCAAAATACAAACCATGTTAACTATATTCCATTTTGGATATTTCTAAGTTAATACCAATTATCATGAAAATTATTATTATATAAAAATATCTTGTAATTCAAATTACTAGTTTCATGAAAATATTCCATTATTCCATGCTCCATTTACATGCTAAGTAATAGACTCACATATCTATTTTCACAATTTCGATTCACATACCAATTATTACCAATTACCATTTTACTTGTCAATTATGTCTAATTATAATTCACAAGTTAATTAATTCCGATAAAAAATATCCCAAATTAGTTATAAGGAACTAGTTTTATAGATTCTAAGTTCTAACCAAATGTCAAGGTTAGGAACTCCTCTCATGTGGCCAGAACTGTAGGTTCTCATATGCCAACAAACATGACAAGACTTGTCAGAGGTCTATGTAAGAATATTTAAGAAATTTTAGTGGATTCCAATTAGAATTGGTCATATGCATGACACACCAGTGTGATAACACATTTTTCACATACTATAAACTAAATAAAACCAAACAAAGAAGCTTTAGACCACCTAACTTAAAGTAGAGAGTAAGGATCCAAAGATCAAATGAATAGATTAATGTGAAACACTAAAAATCCTTATTCCAGAAATCCAGATCAAACCATGGATAAAGGAACCAAGAGAAGGAGTTGGAGAAGATTATAAATATCTAGATAACCCTTCCAATTAGTTAATCCCAAAGTAGGATCGAGGGATTATGTATTAAGAATTAAATAGGGTTTTCATCTATAAAAAATATGATTACACCCTTAACTTATTAGGCCCATACCGACAACATTGGCTAGTTTCTTGATCCCATTGGCAAGCTGGTGGTGGCATCCAGAATGGATAACCCCATGGAAACCACACCACTTGGAAAATGGGATTTCTGTATGTATCTATTTCTACTAGGGTTACAACACATGGCCAATGAGTCTTACAAGTTTTCCAGTTGAATTATTTTAGCCTTACCTGGCTACTTCCACACCCACTAATAATCCAGTGACACTGAATCATCCCATTTACTAAATTTCACTTCTATCCCTTGTCAAAACCGCCCCTATGAGTCTCCAAGTGCCTTTAAAACATCATTTTAAACTAGAAACATGTATCACTTATATAATTTTAAAGGAATCAACTGAAAATTAAAAAAGTTTCTAAAAATAAAATATGGGGTCTTAAAAATGTTCAGTGAGGGGATTATTGAAGCCCTCTACTAGACATTTGAATATTGGTGATACTAGAATGAGAACCAGAGTTGGAGCTGGAGTAGGAAGAGAGGATCTGATTTTATAATTCTAAAAATCCAATGTTGACAGTGATAAAGGTATGAGAGTTGATATTGAATATGAAAATGGAAAATTTTTTATGTCAAAACCCTTGTTTTGGAAACCAACTTCGAAATATCAAATGCGGATCAAGATTTTTCAAGTCTTAAAAATGAATGATATATGAATCAATGTATCCAAAATGAGTAGTATTTTCACCCCAACCACACATTGAAGAATCATTGGAAATCCCTCATCCACTTCTAAAGTGAAATGAATAAAAACCGAAAGAGAACAATTAATACTAAACACCATGAATTTGAGTAGTCCATAATAAGTCTTGCTCCATGGGAATCACTTAAATTTCAATGAATAGAAGAGAAAGAGAAAAAACTCACTGAGTTAAAAGTTTTAAATCTAAAACACTACCTAGGAGAAAATAGAAATAGACTTTACAACCAATACAAAGTAAAAAAAACATCCAAGAATTTAGAAAGTGACCCACACCCATCTATTTACAGAAAATCCCTATAAAAGACATTGTAGTTCTACTAGTTCCACTACCTTCCTATCTTCATAGGTTTCCACCACTCAATAAAAAAAAATCACCAATTTACCACTGATGTACTAACTACACCACATATTTTTATGAAAAATGTATTTTCTATAACTCATCTGACCACCCTTAAAAACTTTTCCACCTTATTAGCATGCTATCACTTTCAGAACCTTGGTTCCATTGTCACTGTCACCATCAAGTTTTTTATATTTATTCTAGATTTCCTCCTTCCAAAATGTCATATGATTATATAAAAAATATTTTTGACACATCCAATAATAATAATATATCACTTGAAAATTGATTTCAAGTATTATACAAAGTCTGTGGTCACTTTTGAAACATATTTGCCTTCTCTTCCTCCATAGAATATGTGTTCTTATAGTCATTGGTCATCCAAGCCCCACTAAGACCCAACATCACCCTAAAATTTACCAAAATAAGAATTTAATCTACATGTATTCTAGATTCTTATTCCCATTGAAATTTCATAGCTCAGACACACCCTTATACATAGGATTATAGATTAAGTGAAATTTCAAATCAATGTGTATCCTATTGGAATGAAACAAAATATTCTTTTCAATATGAATCACACTCTGAATGTCACAAATTTTTTTTCTATTTTCCTACCTTATTCTTAGATCCTCCAAAAAACCTTTCATCCAAATAAAATCATTCTATACTTATGTGATCACAACATAATCTACTTATATGGTGGGAAATTTAATTGGGACATCCAACTCATGGTTATCACTTTGGTAGAAAACAAAAATCCTGTGATACTCTTATATGAGTATGTATCTCCACCAATGTCTAAATCCTAAAACCCTTGTAACAAATCTTTTAGGATTAACATATAGAAACAATTTTCATGGGGGAGATTATTGGGTTTTGGTGTGAGAAATATTTTCTGGTTAGGTGTTGGAATTTTTAGAAGTTAATTATGTACAAGATACACTTGGAAAATCTATACGGAGATAGGTTCACCTTTACCATGGTTGTAACACCCCAGGTAAATAAAGAATATTACATCTTTATATTTATCCATATTTGTGAATAAAATATTAATATTACTTTAAAAGGGATACTATGCTCGATGGCGTACCCAACATGCAACAACGAGTTTCTTGGGAATCTTACGTTGCACTTTAATAATATTATTTTAAATGGTAGTTAACGCCTAGCCGTTGTAATGGAGGGAATGAACAGAACAAACTAAAAAATAATTATATATGTTTTTCAAATATTTTTACTCTTTACAATAAATTTTAGAGGATTAAAAATGCAAATGAATCCAGTTTCTAAGTGAAAACATTCTAATATTCTTTAAAAGGTCGATTAACCCCTTTTGATGGCGAACCCCTTTTAAATCCACTTTTTGAAAATTTTATAAGATCTATTTTTCAAAATAAACATATTATTTATGATTGGGACATTGAAATTTACCTTGGGTTAATTTTTGGTATTTTTCTGACAATGTTCATTTTTCAATGAATAGTGAAGAATACTGCATTTTACATCAAAACTGTTTTTTCATATAATTTAATTATATGGGTATATTATATTTTTAATTTGTTTTAAAGTTTAATTAGAATATATTTTTACCATGTAATTCAATGATGGTCATTGGGATTAATTTCACTTTGGAATTAGGCATAAACAAGTGCCAAACTTTTCATAAATATTGTTTCTAAAAAACCCGCTATTTGTTTTGACAACAGGAAGTTTTTTTAAATTAATTATTGCAATTTATGTGTTTGGAATTTGGTAAAATGAATTAAATATTTTTAATCAGAAGGTCAAAATTATGTAATTAATACTCTTTTGTTTTTGGACATTATGAATAGTAACGACGGTAATTATCTTTAATTATTTTGATTAATGAGTAATCGGGTAGTTAAAGATAATAAGATAATATCATGATAATATAAAAATGACCACAAAATGTGTCCTAAGGCTATTGTTTGTCTCATGGGAGACCATGGTATGACTTGTGCCAATCTTGGGGGCCCCATGGAATCACTTTTGTGAGAAAGTGACTTTTTATCTATTTATTTTTAAAAAATGTTAAATGTGACAAAGAATGTATCACCTATGTAAAATATTTTTAATTTTTTCTACATAAATTATCTTTTGGAATATAAATATTAATTGGAAAGTTAAAAAGATTTCATACATCATAGTATTTTTTTATAATTTTTAGACATTAAATAAATTAAATTATTTATGACATCATGATGATGCAGCGATGACCTCATTATTTAACGATTTAAATAAAATGGAAAGATAATGTAAAATCTAAGACCTAAACATGTCCAAAACCTATTTTATGGGTGTATTTATAACCCTTATCACCTTATACTTGAAACACATCAATGTGGGACCATTAAAATCCAAAACTCATTTGGAAATAATGTTACATTTTATACCTTTCCAAGAGTACCCATCCTCTCCTCTTATAAAAGGCCCCTACCTCTACCTCCTTACCCACACTTCCAAAGCTTTTGGCTCGGCAAACCCCTGCCCATTTTGTCTCTCCACATCCCTCTATAACTCCTTTAAGCCTCACTTTGGGTAGAATACTTTACAAGGAAGCCTTTGAGCTCAAATCAAAGGAAGTTACCCGATTTTAAGGTAATGTCTTCACTTGAGTCCTTTTGTTTTATTGTACTTCTCCAACCCCCTAAACTCTTTTTATTCATTTCTTTTGTAAAAACTACAGTATATTAAATATACTAGGATGTTGTTATAAGAAGGATTCAAGCTACACTTACACACACCTACATCTAATGGTTAAAGAACATACTGTTTCCGTGGATGGCGAATTTCTGCCTCCCGAAACGATGATAGTTCAACATTCTTCTAAAACCTTAAAAGGTGGCCATTAAGATGACACTAGATTTATATATGATATCTAATATTTTTATGTTTTACTTAAGCTTCTGTATTTTTCATTTATGGCATACCTTTATGGTTTCCATTATGGGTAAACGCGATATCTTCATTTAAGGAAGTGCGGACTACCACCCCCTCAAAGTGATTTGATTCGTTAATACCATATGTGGTACGTATAAAGGATATATTTAATGATATTATATATGATACAATACTGGAATTAAAATAATATTATGTATCATTATGTTTTAATTCCATTAAATATGAAATATAAATGGAAGTAGCGTTCATGCGTATGTACGGCTTACCGTCTCCATGAACGGTGCATTTCATTTCTTAACTCTAAATGTTATGTAATATTATAAATGCATGAATATAATGGATATATATGATATATATGATATCTACATCGTGAATAAAATTCTGGATATAATGAACATTTGTCCACACGAACAACATGTAATTGTAAGAAGTCCACTTTCGACTTAAGAACCAAATATCGACAAAACAAATATTATTAACTTAAATGATTAAATAATGTTTATGAAATGGTAATAAGTGATATAAAAAGAATTATTAACTTGAAAAAGGTTCTTAAGGAAGTATAAATTAACTCAAGTTTATTATTCAGGAGATTAAAGAACGATCGAGTCAAGTCGGACCTGAGGTAAGGGATCCTACTCCTCTCTTTCTTTTTAAGTACAATATTTTATGTCATTCCTTTTAAAGCTCATATTTCTTGTTATTGGGAAGTTATTTTATATTAATCTTACTGTAATTTTTATTTTCAAATGATTAGAGACCCTATTCTATCTCATCAATCAATTTTTGAAGTTTTGAGTGGCGCCGTTAGACTGCTGAATTTTTGTAAGAGATATAACCTCTCTCTTTCTTTTTAAGTACTCTCCTTTATGTCACTTCTTTTAAGATCCTCTTTGTTATGATGGGGGATGTTATTTTATATTACTATTGCTTTAAATTTTATGGTAATGTGATGAGATACCCTATTTCTTCTCATCTATCCATTTTGGAAGTTTTAAGTGGCGCCGTTAGGCTGTTGAGTTTTCATAAGGGTTTTTTCATCTCACTTTTATTCCCGTGAGATTTATGCTACATTTGCCACAATTTCATTTGAGTGGTGTATGTACTGCCCATTATTATAAACTTTTTGTAGTATAATTTCATTTATGGGTATTCACATCTTCATTGTATGACCCTTCTTCCATGGGGTGTACGTTTCGAATGTTACCCATATCGGTAAGGGAACCTTTCACCCTCCTCTTTTAAAAGACTTCCTTTGTTATGTCTTTTAATTCACATACTATTATGTTGGGATATGTTTTTTTATATCCTTATTGATGTAAGTTTTATGTCCAAGTGATGATATTCCCTTTTTATCTCTCATCAACTCATTTTCTGAATTTTGAAGTGACGCCGTTAGGCTGTCGAATTTTACCAAGGGAACTTTTTAACCCAATTTCGATTTCTTTGGGTTCAACTTGTAGTTATTGAATATGTCATCTTTTGAATATGTGTGAATGAACTTTTATTGTTTTACACTTAATATCCACTTATATTGGGTGTATTTATATTTGTCACACATAATTTTGAGATTGAATTATTCTTAATTTAAGGATACCTTCTTTATAAGGGAATTCATCACATTTGACATTTCTATTGAGACTTCATTGTTGTTATGCACCAATTCACTCTTATATGGTGTATATACTGTCCTTTGGAATATTATATCATGAATCCATTTATTCTCATAATATTATAAAGTTCTGACTAAATGTTATTCCTTAATTATTGTATTCAAGTGTCTCTAATTTTGGTAGAACCCCTTTAACCAAAATATCGCTTTAAATGTTTTAATTATTTGTTCTTATTAATATCCATGTTTTCAAAGTGGTTTTAAGGATTTATTTATATGGATATTAATGGTTTAGAATTTTAAAAGCTTCAAGGTGGTATGGGACACTTTGATTCAAAAATCTCTTTATTAAATGTTTCAAATGGTTTTGGAAATGGTTTCTTTTTGAATGGATTCATTATTTCGATATCCTAAAATGTTATATTGTGATTGAAATGTGGAAATGTTATGTTTACTTTATGCATGTTTTATTTGATACGTTTATGTTATGGTTCTTGGGAATTGTTATGAAAACGGGTGGTTCTGTGATAAACTAAGGGCGGGTGAGCCCGATATAACTCTCCAATGCATCGGGTAATGTGAAGGAGTGAAACATTAAGGTTTCTCCGAAGAGATTTAGGGAATATACTACGGTGGGTATTCCAAACGTAACCAATAGGGTTACTCCCTACGTAGGAATGTTATGAATGCCTCAAGATACCTTTTATGTCTTATTATTTCTATGATTTATTCATGATTTGATATGCCTATGTTTTATGGGTAAAGTATGATTTCACTTTAATGTATATATGAACTCATGTTTCCTTTCCATATTTTTAGAACTCTTACTGAGATTTTTATGCTCATCCCAAGTTTTTGAAATGTTTTTCACAGGTAAAGGGAAAGGTACATGATGTGAAGATAGTGTCAAGGATGTGTCAAGAAAGAATCCATGATTTCTTTTTAAATATGTTTCCGTTGATGGAAAAAAAATGAATACTATCCTTTACGTAACCACTTTGTTTAAATGTGGAATGTAATGCAAGTTTTATGATCTAATTCTCTAAAACTCTAAACCTGAAAATATCCTTAATGTGTAATCTTGTAATAACTCAAGATTAAGTAAGGTTTAATGTTGGGGCCTTACAGTTGGTATCAGAGGTCGGTTTAGATAACTTTAGAGGTTAGGGTATTCTTTAAGCATAAGTGATAGTACCATAATGGATAGGATTTCAGAAAGAGTCCTAGTTTTAGATAAAGTGAATGAGTAAGTATATCTTAGTTTTTATCTTCCTCATTAGTACATGATGGTTTTGTTAATATACTCACACTGACCTTTTTGGTTTTAGTAAATGGATGGATCTAGCAGGCACAAAAGTAACAGTGGATGTGAAGGAAACTTTGACAGTTTTTTGAGCAAGAAACTGAATGATATGGAGGCTGCAATGAGAACTCTTGTGATTATCCTCAACCAACTATCTAGAGTCATTATTGACCACCTAAACCTTGGTGATTTCTCTAAGGCATCATATATGCGAGAAACAAGTCCCTACAGAACTACAGGTGATAATCATAAAGGTAAGTGTGTTTAAAAACCTATGTGTCAAAGATGTGGAAAGAAACACCTAGGAAAATGTTTCAAAGGGACAGAAATATGCTATAGATGTGGAAATGAATGTCATAAAGCAAGAAACTTCCATGGAAAAAGGAAGCATCCAGTTGACTCGAGGAAAGGTAAAGAAGTTCTTTCTAAGGGATCAATTGAATGTTTTAAATGTGGGGTGCATGTTCATTATTCAAACACAAGTCCTATGAATAAGTTTCGTGAATGGGATCACCAAGATCGTACAAATATTCGTTTACCAATACCTAATGCCATTCCGATTGAGGATGAAGAAGCTGACAATGACCAATCAAAGGTATGGATTATTTCATAACTTTTGTTTTCCTATTTTGGAATATTAGGATATGATTCAAGATTTTGTTTGTAGGAAAGAAGTATTTCAGAATAAGTTGGAAAGGAATGGTTAATGGATCATGAATAATGTTGAGTGAGTAAGAAGTCAACATATAAGGGCTTCAAGAGTTATGGTGAAATTCTTAAGAGTATTAAGTCTCTTTTGATGATGGGGTTACATTAAAAGACTTTTTATAGTATGTGTAACCCTGATGTTTAACATATGAAAATTTTGTTCAAGGAATAATTATATGTTCTTTTTTGGACATAGTTATAAAGAACCATTTGGGTTTATATGATCCTTACTTTTGAGGTAATTATGGGTTACTATATGTTATGGTGGAAGTGAAAGGCATGAGATAAAATTGAGGTTAAATTATGTTATGGTTATTTTTGATGATTTTATCTCTTTTTGGGGAATGATATGAGAATTATATAGTTTTGGAAAAAGGACAACACACAGACCGTGTGACAACCCGTCGCGTCGGACAAAGCTGCGGGAATCAAACCCACAACCAAAGTGCAACTGGTATTTATCGCCTACCACTGGACTACGTGAAGTCCCTGGTTAGTTTAACTAATTATTTTTATCTAGATGATCTTATGAATCTATAATGAGCTGATTTTGGGTTATCTATGGAAATTATTAACCTATCATGGAGGATGTGTGATTAGGTTAATTACTTTTCAATACAAGATTTTAAGAGCAACTGATGTTGTTTGGAGATAAATGTTACGATTTAACTTGGAAGACTATGTGACTAAATCCTTCAAATATTTGGGTTTCAACCTTAGTTTGGTTTACTATGAAGAGTTTTATGGACAAATTGTTTATCGAATGGCCCTCGTTGAACTTTGGGTTTTGTTGGAAAATTTTTGGAGATTAAGCATAGATTTTCTTTTTATAAAGGGTTATCCTTTTCTGGATTATCTGATCTTGTACTAACCTTTTTGGTTTTGGTTTTGGTTAAAGTCTAAAGACATGGGAAGTATATAGTTATCTTTTGTGGATTAGGTGATTCTCTAGAAGTTGATTATTGTACTCTTAATGTGAACAAGTCTTCCTAAATACTCGTCTTTTGGAGAAAATATGAGTTTGTGTAAGGAATCTAATAAAAGTTCAAAGTCAACATGATAAGTGATTATGTTTCCTTATGAATAAATTCCTCAATAAAAAGTAACTTAAAACAAAAATGTTGTCTATTAACGTTTCCTACTGGGGAATCGAACACCGTTTAACCCATCACAAGTTTGTGATTTTCTTCTGGTTAACTTTCTTTTAAACATGTTTTCTATCACTCTCCATCAGAACATGACCCTTTTTTTACTCCATATCCATATTTTCATACTTGGAATCCTAGTATGGGTTAACTCGAGTGACCTTTGTACTTATCTTTCTTTATTTTAAAGTGATTGTTTTACCGACTCTTGTTCCGATGTTGGACTTTCAAGGATGTTTCCAAGCCCAATTTTAAAATTGCGAGGAAGCAATTCCCAAAAGAGGGGAAGGATGTAACACCCCGGGTAAATAAAGAATATGACATCTTTATATTTATCCATATTTGTGAATAAAATATTAATATTACTTTAATGGGGATTCTATGCTCGATGGTGCACCCAACACGCAACAACGGGTTTCTTGGGAATCATACATTGTACTCTAATAATAAAATAATATTATTTTAAATGGTAGTAAACGCCGAGCCGTTGTAATGGAGGGAATGAACAGAACTAACTACAAAATAATTATATATGTTGGTAAAATATTTTTACTCTTTACAATAAATTTTAGAGGATTAAAAATGCAAATGAATCCAGTTTTTAAGCGAAAACATTCTAATATTCTTTAAAAGGTCGATTAACTGCCTTTTGATGGAGAACCCATTTTAAATCCACTTTTTGAAAATTTTATAAGCTTAATTTTTCAAAATAAACATATTATTTGTGATTGGGACATTGAAATTTACCTTGGGTTAATTTTTGGTATTTTTCTGACAATGTTCATTTTTCAATGAATAGTGAAAAATACTGCATTTTACATCAAAACTACTTTTTCATATAATTTAATTATATGGTTATATTATCTTTTTAATTTATTTTAAAGTTTAATTAGAATATATTTTTACCATGTAATTCAATGATGGTCATTGGGATTAATTTCACTTTGGAATTAGGCATAAACAAGTGCCAAACTTTTCATAAATATTGTTTCTAAAAAACCCGCTATTTGTTTTGACAACGAGAAGTTTTTTTAAATTAATTATTGCAATTTATGTGTTTGGAATTTGGTAAAATGAATTAAATATTTGGAATCAAAAGGTCCAAATTATGTAATTAAGACTCTTTTGTTTTTGGACATTATGAATAGTAACGACGATAATTATCTTTAATTATTTTGATTAATGAGTAATCGGGTAGTTAAAGATAATAAGATAATATCATGATAATAAAAAAATGACCACAAAATGTGTCCTAAGGATACTGGTTGTCTCATGGCCGACCATGGGATGCCTTGTGCCAAACTTGGGGGCCCCATGGAATCACTTTTGTGAGAAAGTGACTTTTTATCTATTTATTTTTAAAAAATGTTAAATATGACAAAGAATGTATCACCTATGTAAAATATTTTTAATTTTGTCTAAATAAATGATATTTTGGACTATAATTATTCATCGGAAATCTAAAAATATTTCATACATCATAGTATTTTTTTATAATTTTTAGACATTAAATAAATTAAATTATATATGACATCATGATGATGCAGCGATGACCTCATTATTTAACGATTTAAATAAAATGGAAAGATAATATAAACTCTAAGACCTAAACATGTCAAAAACCTATTGTATGGGTGGATTTATAACCCTTATCACCTTATCCTCGAAACACATCAATGTGGGACCATTAAAATCCGAAACTCATTTGGAAATAATGATACATTTTATACCTTTTCAAGAGTGCCCCTCCTCTCCTCTTATAAAAGGCCCCCACCTCTACCTCCTTACCCATACTTCCAAAGCCTTTGGCTCGGCCAAACCCTGCCAATTTTGTCTCTACACATCCCTCTCTAACTCCTTGAAGGCTGACTTTGGGCAGAATCCTTTCCAAGGAAGCCTTTGAGCTCAAATCAAAGGAAGTTACCCGATTTTAAGGTAATGTCTTCACTTGAGTCCTTTTGTTTTATTTTACTTCTCCAACCCCCTAAACTCTTTTTATTAATTTATTTTGTAACAACTACAGTATCTTCAATATACTTGGATGTTTTTATAAGAAGGATTCGAGCTACACTTACACACATCTACATCTAATGGTTAAAGAACATACTGTTTCCGTTGATGGCGAATTTCTGCCTCCCGAAACGATGATTGTTCAACATTCTTCTAACACCTTCAAAGGTGGCCATTAAGATGAAAATATATTTATATATGATATATAATATGTTTTTGTTTTACTTAAGCTTCTGTATTTTTCATTTTTGGCATAAATTTATGGTTTCCATTATGGGTAAACGCGATATCTTCATTTAAGGAAGTGCGGACTACCGCCCCCTCAAAGTGATTTGATTCGTTAATACCATATGTGGTACGTATAAAGGATATATTTAATGATATTATATATGATACCATACTGGAATTAAAATACTATTATGTATCATTATGTTTTAATTCCATTAAATATGAAATAGAAATGGAAGTAGGGTTCATGCGTACGTACGGCTTACCGTCTCCATGAACGGTGCATTTCATTTCTTAACTCTAAATGTTATGTAATATTATAAATGCATGAATATACTGGATATATATGATATATATGATATCTACATCATGAATAAAATTCTGGATATAATGAACATTTGTCCACACGAACAACATGTAATTGTAAGAAGTCCACTTTCGACTTAAGAACCAAATATCGACAAAACAAATATTATTAACTTAAATGATTACATAATTTTTATGACATGGTAATAAGTGATATAAAAGGAATAATGAACTTGAAAAAGGTTCTTAAGGAATTATAAATTAACTCAAGTTCATTATTCAGGAGATTAAAGAACAATTGAGTCAAGTCGGACCCGAGGTAAGGGATCCTACTCCTCTCTCTCTTTTTAAGTACAATCTTTTATGTCATTCCTTTTAAAGCTCATATTTATTGTTATTGGGATGTTATTTTATATTAATATTACTAAAATTTTTATGTTCAAATGATGAGATACCCTATTATCTCTCATAAATCCATTTTGGAAGTTTTGAGTGGCGCCGTTAGGCTGCCGAATTTTCGTAAGAGAAATAACCTCTCTCTTTCTTTTTAAGTACTCTCCTTTATGTCACTTCTTTTAAGCTCCTATTTGTTATGATGGGGGATGTTATTTTATATTACTCTCACTGTAAATTTTATGGTAATGTGATGAGATACCCTATTTACTATCATCAATCCATTTTGGAAGTTTTAAGTGGCGCCGTTAGGCTGCCGAGTTTTCGTAAGGGATTTTTCATCTCACTTTTATTCCCGTGAGATTTATGCTACATTTGCCACAATTTCCCTTGAGTGGTGTATGTACTTCCCATTATTATACACTTTATTTAGTATAATTTCATTTATGGGTATTCACATCTTCATTGTATGACCCTTCTTCCGTGGGGTGTACGTTTCGAAAGTTACCCATGTCGGTAAGGGAACATTTCACCCTCCTCTTTTAAAAGACTTCCTTTGTTATGTCTTTTAATTCACATACTATTATGTTGGGATATTTTATTTTATATCCTTATTGATGTAAATTTTATGTCCAAGTGATGATATTCCCTTTTTATCTCTCATCAACTCATTTTCTGAATTTCTAAGTGAAGCCGTTAGGCTGTCGAATTTTACCAAGGGATCTTTTTAACCCAATTTCGATTTCTTTGGGTTCAACATGTAGTTATTTAATATATAATCTTTTGAATATGTGTGAATGACCTTTTATTGTTTTACACTTAATATCCACTTATATTGGGTGTATTTATACTTGTTACACATAATTTTGAGATTGAAGTATCCTTAATTTAAGGATACCCTCTTTATAAGGGAATTCATCACATTTGACATTTCTACTGAGACTTCATTGTTGTTATGCACCAATTCACTATTATATGGTGTATATAATATCCTTTGGAATATTATATCATGAATCCATTTATTCTCATGATATTATAGAGTTCTGACTAAATGTTATTCCTCAATTGTTGTATTCAAGTGTCTCTAATTTTAGTAGAACCCCTTTAACCAAAATATCGCTTTAAATGTTTTAATTATTTGTTCTTATTAATATCCATGTTTTCAAAGTGGTTTTAAGGATTTATTTATATGGATATTAATGGTTTAAAATTTTAAAACTTCAAGGTGGTATGGGACACTTTTATTCAAAAATCTCTTTATTAAATGTTTTAAATGGTTTTGGAAATGGTTTCTTTTTGAATGGATTCATTATTTCGATATCCTAAAATGTTATATTGTGATTGAAATGTGGA
Organism: Viscum album; assembly: GCA_963277665.1. Taxonomy (NCBI): domain Eukaryota; kingdom Viridiplantae; phylum Streptophyta; class Magnoliopsida; order Santalales; family Viscaceae; genus Viscum; species Viscum album. The sequence continues at coordinate 192,579,152 of OY728146.1, read as the reverse complement.
AATGTTATGTTTACTTTATGCATGTTTTATGTGATACGTTTATGTTATGGTTCTTGGGCATTGTTATGAAAACGGGTGGTTCCGTGATAAACTAAGGGCAGCTGAGCCCGATATAGCTCTCCAATGCATTGGGTAACGCAAAGGAGTGGAAAGTTAAGGTTTATCCGAAGAGATTTAGGGAATATACAGCAGTGGGTATTCCAAACGTAACCAAGAGGGTTAATCCCTATGTAAGAATGTTATGAATGCCTCAAGATACATTTCATGTCTTATGATTTCTATGATTTATTCGTGATTTGACATGCCTATGTTTTATTGGTAAAGTATGATTTCATTCTAATGTATATATGAACTCATGTTTCCTTTCCATATTTTTAGAACTCTTACTAAGATTTTTATGCTGATCCCAAGTTTTTGAAATGTTTTTCGCAGGTCAAGGGAAAGGTACATGATGTGATGATAGTGTCAAGGATGTGTCAAGAAAGAATCCATGCTTTCTTTTTAAATATGTTTCCGTTGATGGAAAAAATGAATACTATCCTTTATGTAACCACTTTGTTTAAATGTGGAATGTAATGCAAGTTTTATGATCTAATTCTCTAAAACTATAAACCTGAAAATATCCTCAATGTGTAATCTTGTAATAACTCAAGATTAAGTAAGGTTTAAGGCTGGGGCCTTATAATGGTTGCCCATATTTAGGTCAGTGTAAGTAAATGTACAAATTTAGGTCAGAAGAAGAAGCTTATTAGAATATATTTAGTTAAATTTGGATAGAATAAGTAGCTCACTAGTTGCATAAGAAAAAGTATTGGTGTTCAAGCATGGGAATGTAAAAGGAGGAATATCTGGATTCATGTACTTGAGAAACAACCACATTTCATATTATAAAGTTATGTATATGGAAGGTTCTTGTTATTTATGTGGCATGGAATTATTGGAGGACGTGTATGTCAACATTATATGTGTATGGGTGAGGATAAATCATATAGATTCAAATAAACTCAATAAGAGTTGTCTCTGAGTGTAAATAAGAGTCTTCGGGTGGATACATAAGGGTAAAATCTCTAGAGTTTTAAAATGTTATCACCATTCACTAGAAGGGTAAATTGAGATAGTGGATACCTTTGACTAAGTGGAGGGACTCAAGAGAAGATTAGATTCTTTTGGAATTCTCTCCATGAAAATTGGGAGTCGTTGAAACCGGAAGTTACTGACTAGCTACTTTGGATTCTTCCTATAAAGGGTGGGTTGTGGACACATGTTTCATGAATACTAAATATTTGATTGATGTGATAGAGCACATAGATCATAAATATGAGGATGAGATAGTTTTTATCCCCATGGGGGGGGGGAATTCCTTATAGAGTTCTTATGAATAATATTTTCAATGGAGGTGTTTATATGGGTTTTTAGGTAGGGTTTCCAGAAGAAGTCATCCAAAAGGAATACCTTATAGCTCAAACTGGGTTAGATAGGGTACCTTTATAACTCATTAAGGATGAAATTGAGTTATAAGGTAACCCTATATTCTAGTAACCCTACATAGTCTAAGATATAAGGTTATCCTTCTAGATGACCCATTCTAGATACCCTACTTGAAGAACCATAAAAACACCTCCAGCGACGAACTCCCATCACAAGTGCCTTGTGGGAAATTCCACCCCATATGGATAGACACTATCTCATCATCCTCTTTCCATGCCATGTAATATATCCCAAGACTCACTTATTTAGTTTTCATGGAACATGTGTACATATACCATATTTTATAGGGAGAATCCATAGTATATAGTTAGTAACATTTAGTTTCACCGCCTTCTGATTTCCATGGAGATAAAGCCATGAAAATCTGATCTTCTCGAGCATACCAAAACTTGGTCAAAGAAATCTATTGTCTTAAATAGATCTTATGATGAATAGTTATAAATTTCTACGAATATTAATATTTTAAATACATGTATACTTATAAAGACTCTTATTTATTCTTAGATGTGACTCCTATGTAATTCCTTTTCAACACTCCACTTTCACCTCACCCATACACATCTACGATTGATACCCACTTCTTCTGATACTTCTATGCCACATCCAGAATATACAAAATTCATTTGTGTCACTCATCATCTAGAATGTGTTTTCTTCCCAAGTCAATGAATATTGATGTTCTATTGGGATCATAGATGTATTTTAGTAAACCACTAGAAGATCTCTACTGAAAATTACAAAGGTAGAAAAAAATAACTAGAATTTACCACATTTTATGGTAACCAGAACATTGAAATTTTTTAACCTAAATCCAAAAAACAAGAAATACATCAATATTACATAGATAATAATAATCATAATAATTTTTTTAAAGAATATAAGGAAAAAGAAAAATATAAATTTACATGGTTCAGATATGAATCCCTTCTACAGGGGGGAACACTAATTTATTTTGATTAAGAAAAAAAATGAAAATTATAATATCTTGAGTGCACAAATCAAAAGTAGTCCAACTTACTAAATACAGTAAAATTCATATTGTTCTACTGGTATCTATATATTTTAATCTTCATAGGAGTTCTTCCACATATCTCCTTTCTCTGCATCTATTGCTCCTTTCAGTCAAAGGATCCCACCATCTCAACTGCTTTAATAGGTACACTATACATCTTTTAAAAATATAAAAAGTTGAGTATTATGATTTTCTAGATTTATCCTTATGAAATCTATTTGATTCATCCCACACTACTTCCATATATTGAGAAAAGGGGTAACTGCTGATCACACCTATTCGCTGTACCTACCAGTCAACACAATTACCAAACATCTAGTCTACAAATTTCAGTAGTATATCTACCAAACACTTGGACCCTGGTCACTACTACTCCACCACCACAATCCAAACCATTAGAAATTAGAAAACTAATATTTATCGTTCTATTGGATCTAGGACTTGGATGGAAAATGGTTTTCACAAACAAGACTAACAATATCTCATTTGAGAATCAATTTTTCTATGATTTACCACTATTCCCTCTCTCATCTCCTATAGACCTAATTATATTCATCACAATTTATTTGTATCTATAAGGTTCACCCACCATCCTTCTAGTGAACCTAACCCAAATGAAGTGAAAACTCACCTCAAAATATCCAAAACTATGGAATTTTTCAGCATATCTACTAGATTTTGATCCCCTTCTATCTTTTATAGATCAAACACTTAATATTCTAACAACATCTAAATTCAGTGATAAATCATCTAAATTTTATTCATCCATTAATGAAATTTAATTTTTTTGGATAAGTTAATTATTATTTTTGAATAAAAAAATTTCATACCATCATCTTTCATCCTTATATGATATTTCATCATCCTCTTTAGCTAGATCAACTCCTTTCTAACTTTAATTAAAGAAACATCATCTGATTCAATTTTCAAGAGTGGAACTACCAATTGAATCATTAATATCCATCTCACAACAATCTATCCAAAAGTGAACACATACCTGATAGTTCCCCTTTGAGTGTCTAAATATCCCCTAAATTCAAAGTAATCATACTCTTTTAATGAATCATATATTCTAAAGAAAAGTCCCAAGATTATAGAACCCTTTAAGTACTAGATAATCCAATTCACAGTATCATAATTCTCTCTTTCAGTATTCAACATATACCTACTAGAAACTTGAAATACTTGAATAATGTTTGTTTGAGTAAAAACTATGTCATACATTAGGACTCTAATTTCCAATTTATAGGAAATATTTACTATGTAATCTACCTCATATTCCATTCATGTTTCCTTTTCCTTAATTAATTTTATGAGTTTGGTTAGGAGGCAGTAACTGATTTTTCTTTACTTATTCCAAAGATCTCCACTAATTTTTAAATATACTTCATCTGTATTAGGTAAAAATTATGAAAACTTAAGAATACCACTATATTCATCCCTAAAATCCATTTATCTAGGATGTGATACTCATCTCAAATATTCCATAAAAGTTAACTTTCAAATCCTCAAAAATTTCCTTCATTGGATAAAAAATAAGCATGTCATCAACATAGATAAGTATGATGATGAAGATCCCATCATCACAAACCCTTCGATAGTAAAAATTGTAAAAATTTCTCTAGATGATATTCCCTACACCATAAAGTCATTAAAATTATAATTTTGCTACATTGGTGTCTATTTTAAACTATAAATTCCACTATTCAGTATCCACACAAGGTCCTGGTTTTTGAAGATCTACTAAACCAATCAGCTTCTCCATGTAGATCTCCTCATCTAATTCCCCGTGAAGGAATGTTGTATTCACATAAAACTATTATAGATAAAAACATTTATGTAAACCATACTAAGTACTATACAGATAGTTATTTATTTAAATATTAGTGAAAATATCTCTAAGAAATTCACACCTTTCATTTTTCTAAACCATTTCACAACTAGCCATGCCCTGTACATCCATCTAACATCCACTTTTTTTACTTCATCTGATACACTTAATTGTCCTAAATGAATTTATTCCCAAAATGCCTCTCCGTTAGCTCCCATGTTATAGACACATAAAGAGAATCAATTTCATCCCTCATGGTTAACTAAAAATGATTAGATTATTTCATTTTTAGCCTCTTATATGAACTTGAGAGCCCCATATTCTATTAGAAACAAGTAGTACAAATCACTTATATAAAATTTCACTTAGTACATTACATTGGTAGATATCTAAAACTCTATTTGTGATTCAAATTATTCCATTATTGTAACTTTCTAAGATGTATCTTCCAAATTTCTTTCTTCCAAAACTATTCCCTGATCATCATTATTCCAAGTGATTTCTTACACTTCTAGACCTAACAAAACCATAAAAACTTTAATATCATCCATTGTAACTTCTATATAGTATGATGTTACAAATAATAACATAATTTCTGAATTCTCTAGCACATTTATAACTTTCAGATATCTATTTAGTTGAACTTCATCTTATGTTGATGCATATCTTTCAATGATATTTTTCACTAACTTATGATCCTTACATTACATCTCTTTATTAAAGATCATATTTTAACTTATGAACATATTCTAAAGGTTCACTAATGTAAAAAAAGCCTTTATAATTGGTTATAAAATGACGTTAATATAGATGATGAAAAAATTGGTACTTTCAATGTTGATTTTTACAATACAACATTGAAAACCCTTCTAAAAGATAACATATAGAAGGATTTAAATATTGATTTTACAAAAAAAACAATGTTGAAATTCATCATACTTGGATTTTAACATTGGTTTTAAGTAAAACTGACATGGAAAGATCATTAAACATCAGTTTTAAGAATAAATGATGTCGAAAGCTCTGCTAGCAAGGCTTTTAACCCTAGTTTTTCCTAAAACTGACATTGAAAGTAAATAATTTTTTTAAATTTTTTTGTAAAATACATGATTATATACCTATAAAAAAAATCTAAAACACCAAATGGTAGCAAAAAATAACACCCATATTAGAAAAAAATCATTAAAACTTTAACACCATCTTTAAAAAATATACATCAAAGTGAAACTATATCTATAAATTAGTAAAAATTAGAAAATAGTTTGTAAATAAATTTTGAATGTGATACAATTTGTTTGGAGTATATGGTGAAACAACATAAAAAACTAAAACATAAAGAGTTGTGAATTTAAAAATACAACATATTTTTTTTAAATTATAAGTGTTATAGTGAAACTAACCTTTTGAAAATCTATTATTGTTTCAGTTGTGATTATCACAAAAATGAATAATAAAATATAATACCCACATTCAAAATTTAATCTTTGATAATGAAAATACATTTATAAAATAATATTTTAAAAATATAAATAGTATATATTTAAGAAAAAACAAGTATTCATTGATATAAATTTCATGCACCTAAATATTCACATATTTAATTTTTTTCCACTATTGAAAAATCTGCCCTATTGAACTTAATCCATGACTTTTTTTAATATAAATATTAATTATCGAAACCTATGTAAAATAAAAATATTAAGATTAAAGAACTAAAAGAATTTAATAAGTCTTTACTTTCTTAATAACTTGTTAAATCTTCTTTGAACACCACCTAATAAATAAAATAACCAATATGATTTGTAATCATTTGGAAAAGATATGCACAACATCCAATATCCAATAAAATATAAAAATTCTTACACCTATAATAGTATAATGAATAGTGGTTAATAATTATACATGTGTACTTATGATTCAAGGAATATAAAAACCAACATGTTTTCCACAAGTTTTTTAATCATTTATATATATATATATATATGTATGTATTCAATTCTAGCATCTTGGTTCCAGTATTTTTACAACTGTTGAAATGCATTCTAGATCCATAAATTCAAAAATAGAATTAAAATCGTATTGTATGAAAATAATGTGGAGATACATGATTAAAAAAGTAATATATTATTTTAATATAATATATGTTTACTTAGATAAATTAAATTTATAATTGAAATTTACATATATGAAATATAACTGGAACATGGGTACAATGACCTGATCACCCTTTACAACATCAATGACATCTCTTTCAAATATATTTAATGTATAATATCTTACACAAATGTCAAAACTCATAGAAAAAATATAATAATTATCAAATATATCATAAACATGTGTTAATTTTTTATGCCATCAATATCTAGAGAAGCATCTAAAGGTGTTGGTTCTTGAATTTTTCCTTTCCTTAGTAACGATTCTTTTGATTTTAGATACTTCTATATAGGATAAGTCATAGAAAAAAATATAAGTAATTTTGAATTTAATGATAAATCAAAAATGAAAAAAATAATTCCCCATATTCCATCTAATGATAAATAGTAACTTGTCAAAGTAAAAAATGACCAATAATTTGTCTAACTATGGACACCTCCTTAGTAGGTAGTGAAATTAGAGTAATTGGATCAATAATATCAGTTACAACTACCCTTTCTTGACCCATATGGATAAGCTTATGATGCACATAATCCCATAGATCTATATGCTAAAATATATACATGGGGATCCTCAATATGTAACTCATATTACATTATTGAGTCTAAATGGGGAGGTGGAGGATTTGGGTAGGTAAGATACATCTGTCTCATTTCTTTTACAAGCATAGAAACTACAAATGATTTAATTATATCTTCTATAAACTTATTCAATTGTCATATCTCAACATTAAAGGAAGCTATTTATTTCTTATATTCTACCCCCTTAGATACTGCACTAGGGGAACAACCAAAAACTTTTCTAAATCCAACACCATCCTTATAGCCTCTGACATATCCCAGTTGTTCTAGATTTCCTAAATTAATTATAAGAATAGCTATCCTACCATCAATGATAAATGTCCCTATGTCATTTTCTACTAAATGGAATCCTAAAATAATATTTTCAAATGTTATATTAGTGAGAAAAATGCAAAAAATAGTAATATTGAAGAATATTAATAGTTAATTACTTACAATATTATTTGTTACTTATTTTGATGGATCAGTAATATACTTCTCATTTTTTCCATTATAAACCTTTTCCATTTTTCATGATGAGGGGGAGGAGATGGAGGGTTGTATTAAACCTCTTTAAAGACACTACTTGACTTGGATCTTAAATCATTGAAATTTTTAGTAATCATTTTATCCTTTAATAAAGGATACCCTCTGCATAAAAATTTATGAGTGTATAAATTTTGGGACTTTATCTCTTGGTTATTTTTCCTAGAGGCACATTACCTAATAAAAAAGTAACAAGTTATCATCCAATTAAAATTAATTTAAAAAACAAATTTTACAGAAAACAAAAAGCATTCCCAAATATGATGGTATTTGATTTATATATACCCTAATTTTCTCATATTCAAACACTTAACACATGGATAAAAAATCAAATCTTTGTTTTAAAGAATTAATTTAGAAAATTATAAGAAATTATCAACCCCTTTCTCATATTAATCATTATTTTTTTCATGAATTTATCTAATTATTATCCATTAATCACCTAAAGACATAACATAATAGAAAAATATGTTAATACATATAAATACTTAAACATATATATATATATATTTAATTAAAAAATCTAAGTATATAAATATAATAACATATACAATTTTTTAACAAACAATTTATATCTGAGAAAAATAAAAAATAAAAAAAATGTATAGCTAGAAAACATTTTATATCTAAAAGTAATTATAATGAAAAAAACAATTTAATAAAAAAAATATTTTAACCACAAAAAAATTGATAAATAAAAACAATTATAAATAAAAAAAGTTAAAAAAAACATTAAAATCACATAAAATTTATAATCCAAAAAACATTATAACCTTAAAATAAATTTTAAATAAAATTATAATTGACAATGACATACATACAAACAAATGAATAAATGAATGTAATTTAAAACTAAAAAATAATTAAATATTATTCCAAAAAATAAAAAAATAACTTACAAAATATGAATATTTAAAAAGGAAAATAGATATTGATTTTGAGTAATGCACTCAAGGGTGGTGGAAATAGGGTGAATGATTCAAGATTGAGGAGAAACATTTACAAAAAAAAGTATAAAATTGATAAAAAAACTATGGATCATAACCGTTAGTCAAGTGTATTAAGATTTTAATAGACTATATGATGTCAAGGGTCATTTAAGAAGGATGAATGATGAAATATTAGGGAGAAGAAATGAAAAAAGAAATATTAAAATTAAACAAACATTGAAGATCAAGCATGAGTCAGCTACTATCATAAGTTGAGAGGATGAGGGTTTTAGAAATATCACATCGAAAAAATGAGTAGAAGTTTATATGACTTAGTTTTTTTAAAAAAATATTAATGTTGATTTTTTTATAAAAGTAGAATTAAAATATTCCCATGAAACTTTTAATTACATTTATGAAAAAATTGACAATAAAACTCTGACACTAAACTGTTTTTCTACTAGTGGTTGTTGGGCCATAATAAAAAAACTATACTCTTCATCTCCATACCCAATAAGGTAATAATCTTGGGGCTTAACGTCAATAATGTATATCTCCTTAGAATTAACATGGATATAAGTGAGTTCATTTAATACTTTGAGATGGGTGAATTCTATCTTCCTTCTTAGTGAATAGACTTCCAGTAGCTCCTACCCCAATGGAGAAGTGGGACTCTAGTTGATCAAGTATTCCACACAATTCACCTCTTTTTACAAAAATACATTAGGTTAACCTTTCATGAATTATCCAACTTATTTATTTTTCAATTAATGTTTAATTTATCCTCTCCATTACTTAATTATGTTCTGGAGTACCTGGTATGATCTTCTCAAACCGTATTCCCTTCCACTGATAGAATATTTGGAATTATCTGATTTTGTACCCCCACTATTATAAGAACTCCATACCTTTTGCTTTAAAATGGTCTCCTTTACACCATGTATCTCTATCAGATAAAGGTTTTGAACATGTCAGAATTTTTCTTGAGAAATAACACCCACACATTCCATGTGGCATCATTAATAGAGGTTATTTAAAATAACGACCCTCTATGAGAATGGATCAGAAATGGATCCCATACATTTATATAAACCAACTATAAATTTTGGTTCTTATGTGATTTACCTTCCATGTGGGAAGAAACTTTCTACTTAATTTTGAAGTTGTAATCCTCATATGCCTCATACTATATGCTATTGATCTTCAAAATACCTTTTGAAGTGAGTAATTTCATCTATTTCTAACTCAAGTGACCTCGATGATGATGCCATAACTTTTTGAAATATACTTATTCCACATGGATAATTTCTTTTGATACTCCCATGAGATACACCATCCCATCCTTCACTCCTTTTTACACAACCTTGTAAACATGTGTAATATCCTACACACCATCTATGAATATTTCACACAAACTTGCATCATCTAAGTGTCTAATAGAAATTATATTTTACCTTAACCTGATATGTGTCATACACCATTAAACTCTAGAATACTTCTATTATTTGTCTAAATAGAGATTTCAACCTTTCCAGCAATCTTGATAGCTTAATTATCCACAAGATGAAACATACCATATCATTTGGGAGTATAATTATTCATAATCCCTCTCTTGGATATTGAGTAAAATTAATCTCTAGAGCATATAATCCGATACCTAAGAAAAATAGTGACACTCTATAGTATTTCAATTTTATCTTTTGATATAAGATTAACTGATCAAATTTCAGAAGTGTATCTTTAATAATTCACTCTCTTCTCGTTATAATTTTTATTTAGGTGGACTTTATTACCACAATTCCAACACATGGGACCACCTTCCACTGAGAAAATCTTGCTACGTATTCTTATTCCTTTAAATTTTATATGGCCTTTTTGTGATATATAAAACCCCCTTCAAACCATACTATATAAATTACTATAATATTCCTAAATATCCTTAGAAAAAATTTCCTTGTTCAAGATCAAGTCTCTAACATCTATAAACAATAGATTAGTCTTCTCAATTTAGTTTCTCATAGTGGTATCCATCGAACCCCAAGACCCAGGGAGGGATGAAAGAAAAAAACCCACTCTAGATCACTAAAGTTCTCCTTAATTGATTCTAACTAACTAATTTTTATGTTGAATACATTAATGTGATTTATTTATGGTTTACCTTATGAAATCCTCGTATTGATCAACCTCCACTAGAGGAAAATCTTGTTCACTATTTTTAACTTATCACACATGTTAGTGAGGGTATTTATAAATTCTAATGTAGTTTTAACTTCTTAGGTATAATAAGCTAGATTTTGGGATAACAACATCCATATAAACCCCAATTATTTCTTATCAAGCCTCTCCAAATCTATATTCTTTATTGTTTTCACCTAGGTTCCCCTAAATGGTAAATGAAGGACTTTATTTAATAGAGAATCCTCTATTTTTATTCTCCAAAACCCAAAATATATGATGATGAACTTATAAACCTAGACCTTACCCTCATATAATTCCATTTTTATGAAATTAATGAATTTTAACTAATTTCTAGAAATTTTAAAAGGGATCTAGGATCGATTACTAAAAACTATTCTAGAAGTAAAAGGGTATAATGATACTACTAGACCAAGATATGAAACACCTTCACTTAGACCTGACTATCTAAAGATTGATACCACTTTTTGGTATCACAAATATCTTTTGGTAAACCACCAAACCATACAAAGGTTACAAAAAAAGAATGAAAAGTTGAGCTCATTCTACGGTGACCATAACTTAGAAGATAATCCACCCAAATAACCACACTACAGGGCATGAAAAACTTCAAACTCACACACATAAGAATTACCAAAATAAAATAATTGAAATAATATAACAAAAAATAAAAAAATAATTTTACATGGTTCATATGAGAGTCTTAGTACAATAGGGGAATGTTTTTTACTTAGATTAAGAGAAAGCATTATGATTAAAATAAATTGAGTGTACAAATAAAAAGTTATCCAACCCACTAAATATTGTAGAATCTAATTTAACATTTTGGTCAATATATTTTATTATCATCATGGTAATTCTTCTCTAACACATTGATATTTTATGATATGTCTCTTTTAAAATAAAAATTTATTTGATAGATTGTTATGTACGCAACCTCAAGTCTAAATGAACCATAATATAGTATACCACTATAACCTAGATATTAAAATTGAAGGTATGAATAATAATAACTAAATTATGAAAAATTTATTGTTTTCACATGTACAAAATAAATTCATTGGTTAAAAATTAATTATAAATAATAATAAAATATTTTGAAAGTAAAAGAGTTGATTTTCTAAAAAAACATTTTAATGTGGATAATGAATTTTTATCTTTTTAAATTAAATTAGTCACTATTTTTGAATGATTTTAGTGAAATATATATATTATATATTTAATAATTTTTTTTAACTTTCATCTAATATTTTTTCTAATAATGGGATAAGAATAAATCCATTTTTATGCGTAAAAATTCACTTTTCTAAAAAATGGGTTTCATCATGTTTTGCGCACTTATCTAAAAATGTTTTTTTTTTCAATTAGAAATTTAATCTTTAAAAAGGAATTCCATAATTAGAATAAGTAGGATAATTTTTTTTAATTAAGTATTTTTTATATTTGTTCATTATGAATTGTAATCTTGGTAATTTTTTTTCACCTTAGTTAGGGTAGAATAGTTAAAATACGGCTAAAACTTTGGGATAAGCCTTTAAAATTTCTTTAATACATGAATTTATCCTGTTAGATGAGTGTATTTGGGCCATTTCCATCCAAGTATTGAATATATGTCCACTTGGTTCCATTTTTCTTTGACTGTGACCATTATATTATTTTAAGAAATGAATAAATACAAAATGACACTCTCTTGACTTTAATAACTATAATTTTTTACATAGGATAAAAAGTGGATAATTTTGATTAAAAATGTTTATTTTCAACAAAAATTATTTTTAATCATTAAAATTTATTTTTATGTTTTAGTGATTGAATAATTACTTTAAATTCTTATGCAACACCGACACAATATTTATGTAATTAATAGGAAAATAAAATAAATGTTTTTGAAAATATTAAAATTGACCTGATTTAGTTGAATTATTATCTTAAATTGTTTTTAGATAAATATGACATATTAGAGATGTGTTAAAGTATTATATTTTAATTACATATTTTCATTGGTGTATTTAGTATCGAATTAAATGAATAGTGTTTTAAATGATATTGATGATATTTTATGAAAATAATTTTTTATTAAATTATTTAAAAGTCATAAAAATATTTAAATAGGAAAAAATTGATAATATATAATTTATAAATTCATATATAAATCTTAAATATTTTAAAATAAGAACATTATGTTCGAAAGCGTATACGACAGACAACACAAAGCTTAAATGACCTAGAGAATATATTATTTTAATATGACTATTATAACCAAGCTGTTGACTTTGTGGGTATAAATAGAATTAACTAATTTCTGAAATATATATAAAGGTCCTACTCAATATAAATATATTGATAAATAATTATTAAATAATCACCCAATTTTTAGTAAAGCCATTTTATTCTTCCAAAATACATTTTCTTCGAACATGAATTTCACTGATTTTCATGAGAAAATATTATTATTAATTTCTAGAAATTTATGAAATTTATTTTTTAAAAATAATATTATTTTATATCAGAATATAAAAATTAGCATAGGAATAAATTTTCATAAATTTTTGAAAATATCGGGGCTTCACTGAGTAGTTAAAAATATTAATTTTTGTTAAAATGTCATTTATTTTCATTAAATCAAGTAATTTAAAGTATGGTTGAATTTTTTATTTGGTCTTAAAGTAAACATTGATCCATTTTATTAATAATAATTTAATTAATTTCACTTGAATTAGTAAATTTCATGATTTTATTATAAATATATTTTTATGCTTAAAAATGCATTTTACTAAAAACTATTTTTAAGTGAATAATATTTTTCCATTTAACTTAATTATAATAATCCCTAATGATTAATTATTTAAATTAAATTTATATACTATAAATATATATGAATTTAAATTCATATCATGATGATTACTTGATATAGAGTTAATGTAAAATCATATTTTCCTTGAAAAATACATTTTCTGGAAACAATGCTTTCCGTTGTGCTTTGTGAGTTTCATTTTAAATTCAATTATGATAATTATATGAATGTAATTTTGAAAAATGGATAAAATATTTGTAATAATGAGTTCAATTTTTTTTAAATAGGTCTCTTTTATTTTTATTCATTATTAATAGTAACTATAGTAAATAATTATTACCATGATAAGGGTAAATCAGGTAATTAAGGAGGGACTAAAAAATGACCATAAAACTTTCCTTAATTTTATTTTATGAGTATATGTAATCCATAACCATATAAAATCTGAATATATGACATTTTTCTTCAATTTAGCTATGATTTTGACCTTTATTTTATTTTAAATAAAGAAAAGTAATAAATGTCACTTTTATGATTTTAATTTCTATAATATTCTGTTATTGGAATAAATAGAACCTATGTTTGATTATAAATACTTATTTTAAATATATATGATTAGTTTTTATCATTTTAAATTACTTTTAATTTTTAGTAGTGAAACAATTACCTTAAATGCTTATGCAACACTCACACAATATTTATTTAATTAATAGAAAAATAAAATAAATGATTTAAAAAAAATTAAAAGTAACATAACTTTAAAGATATATTATGTTACATGATTTTGTAGATAAATATAAAATTATATATATTTATTAATGCAACTTATTTGAATTTATTTGTTTTCATTTGGTTTTCAATGTCAAAATAAATGAATAATTCCAAAAATGACGTCAATGTTATTTTATAATAAATAATATTTTATTAAATGATTTAAAAATCCAAAAATTCCAAAAAATCCTATATTTGGACAAGTTATTTTTATATATTGAAAAATATAAACTATGTTCCATTTATAAACCTTCTTTTTCATAGTAACTATATTTATCCATAAAAATCAAAAAATATCGTTGTTGTAGTAATTGTCAAAAAGGGATAACATGGGTTAAAATAAATTGGAAAGGGTAAGAAACTAATATAAAATTGTCCAAATTTAATATTATGATATTAATTCCACCCATAAACACTATATTTTAAATATATCATTTTGGTTCCATTTTTCCATGGGAAATAATTTATATTAATTTAATATCTTTTGAAATTCCAAAAGTTCCCTTACCCACATATATAAAAGTGAACCTCCATTACTCTTTCATTAACACTTAAAAAAAATTTTGGTTCGTCAAATAACTACTCAAGTCCATTACTGAATTATCTTATGACATCCTAGAGGCCTTTGTTTGATTATAAATCTCTCCTAGGAAGGATTTTGGTGTAAACTTAAAGAGGTTGTCTGAAAAAGAGGTGTCATTCTTAACCGATCATTTTTGTTTTATTTATTCTTAAACCTCATTTTTAAATGATTCAAAAATTATGATATAATAAAATAAGTATATAAAATATAATGATATGTTTTTTATGTCAATTTCATACCTTATATATGTCTCCTTTTCCATCAAATGGGAAATGAAACTCTTGTTCGTGTGTACGAAAAACTACCACAACACAAACCGATGTAAATAGTTTCCCATCACCACAAATAATTGATGGTTTTTATGAGTAATTAACTATATATATATATTATATCCATTAAATATTTATTATTACAGTAAGAAAATATATCATAGAATTTATTACGTTTTGATTCACTTAAAAATGGTAATGTCGTTCGTCCGTAAGTGTGCATTACAACCTCCACAAAGCAATGTGAGTCATTTTTCCTAACCACATCACATGAATTCTATAAATAAGAGTATTTATATAAATAATATAATATTTATGTTATAATGACAATTATTTAAAGATAAAATAATACTTATTTTCTTTCCATCATGATCATTGAAAAATGGAAACTTTACTCATGCATATGTATGGCTTACCGTATCTATGATTACAACATAGTTCATTTTTCATAACCATATTTCATGGTTGTTTTAACATGTATAATTGATGTATAAAAATTATAATTATTTCATGATTATTATTCTGGATATGATGTAATAATTAACACTTTTACCATAGTCAAACCACCGAAGTCATGTTGGACATATGAACTGAATATCGTCAAAATGTCTGATGTGGAATTAATTGATTAAATTATTAAATATAACATGATATTGAATAAAATAAAACGAATAATAATCATGAAAAAGTTTATTAAGAAAGTAAATAATTGAAATAACTTTATTATTTAGTAATATAAAGAACGTACATGACAAGTCAGACCTGAGGTAAGGGGTTTCATAACTGATTTTTTTCATTGTGTTATATTACTTCTTCATTATATTTGATATCATAAGATTATGTGTGTAATTATTTTTGATTAATTTATAATTTATTTCCACTTGTTTTTTTGATTTAAATTTGATACACATAATCAATTTATGTGATTAATTCACACTTCAACGATATGATCATTGTAATAGATTTCGTCTCAATTTCTACTCAATCGAGACATATTTGGTATTATGTACCTATTTATTTTTATAAGGTATATCTAATGAAAATTTTATTTGTTATATAATGAATCTATTTATATTAATTTTATTTAATGTTTCATTTGAATTTATTTATTCCATGATAGTTATGATTCAAAAGTTATGAGAGAGGTAAGGGTTTATTTCTCAATCTCATAATTATTCAAGATTATTTATGTTTAAGCATCTTACAGGGGAATTATCTTGAATTTATATCTTAAACCCAAAATATTTTCTTATTATATGGTTATTTATAGATATTATAATTTTTCTTTTCATTTTACAGTCTTTAAGTACACAAGATACCAAAATCATGTTTTTAAGGAAAACCAATTTTTTTCTAGTCAGTCAAGAAGTTTTTTTATTATATATCCATATTTTCCTTAAAATATTTTAAAGAATATTTTTAACATTTTAAAATTATTTATTAATGATATTTTTACCCATTTTTTAATTTTTAATGAATTTTTTAAATGCAATATTATTTTAATTTTACAAACAAGGTAATTTTTGACTTTTTAATGAAAATGTGAAATGAATATTTATTTTAACATACTTGAAATTAATGGAATTATACTAAAATCATAACCACTAATTTCCATGAATATTTATTTACAGGTTTACAAGGTTATATTTAAATAAAATGTTTCCCTAATATTCTGTAAATTTTTAGTTTTTAAAAGTGATTTTTAAAGTAAAAGTGTATTTTACTATAGAATTCTATTAATGATATTTTTTTAAAAAATACTTTATTTAACTTTTACTATAATAGGTATATGATGTAATAATAGAATAATTATTATTTTTATATATAGTTTATGATTAGTTTGACCCAATAAAGTATTCACATTCACATTATTGATTAATTTTGTAGTAATTAACTTTCACTTAAAACATTTACTTTCTTATGATCATCAGATATTACTTTTCCCTTAAATATCCATATTATTTATCATGGATATTATTATTACTTAAAACTATATATAATTTCTACATATGGTGTTTTATTATGAAAGTTAATTGATTGACCGGGGAAAACATGATAAATTCATATTCTTTACTCAATATAGGTATTTGTTGATAAGAAATATTTTTTATGAATTTAATTGATCATTCAATACATGAGGAATGATATGAACATGATGTAATGGGTGGGGCTTAGTTATAGATTTTTCATTAATTCATTGATAGATATCTTGAGAAAAATAAGCACTCTAACATTAAATGAGTTTTAAGATTATATCTACCCATCGATTAAGCTGTTTTAGCATTAGGTCTTGATGGTATAGACATATTGATGTATGAGATCATGAAATACTATATTAAACCTTTATTTCATTGAGAATTTAATTATTATTATCCATGAGATTACTCTATTAATATTATCAATAGATGTATTTCATGATCAAGTTATTGATTAAATGGAATTTGTTTATTTATTTATTTACCTTTCTATAATGATTATACTTTATTGCATAAATATTGTGTACTCTATACATGGGAATTAATGAGAATATTTTCTCAAACTTGTTTTATTTCCTTTATTCAGGATATAAATAAGAAATATTTGTATGATTTCAATGATGCTGAATATTTACTTTCACCATGTTTTTTATTTCATGTTTTCAAATGTAATGTGAGATTCAAGTATGTATCTACTTTACCAGGACTACTAAAATATTTGGTCCTTTAGGATACAATTCCTTGTATCTAGTGAAAATATAATTAAGTAATAACCGACTCTTGTCTATTAGGGTTTGATTCTTTATAGTTGACATAATAATAAGTTTAGTAAAATCCTTGGGAACTAGTTTTAGGAAAACATAGATTAGGGAACATAACCCTATGAATGAATTTAAGGATATGTCTAATTACAGGATAACATTCTAAACTTTTGGTAAAGTAGAGATTATATAGGTTTCCTTAGAAATACATAACTATCTAGATACTAAAAGTGGATGTGGTTTTAGAATATATGCATCTAGAGGTAATAACCCCCAAAATAGTTGGTCGAGTATATCTTATCCATCATCCTAGTGCATGATGAGAATGCCCTTACTACACAACTAGTTTGAAACTCCTTGGGGACATTCTTGGGTTAATTGAAATTTTCTTTATAAGCCACTATAAAGGGTTAGAATATATGATGACCATGGATAAACTAGGTTAAACCTAAGGTGTTATAGATTGAAAATAAGGTTTAATGGTTTAGAAATCCTACAAATTATTTCTAATAATTATGATTATTATTTCTCATTCCATGATTTTGGGTTATAGTAAATAGCTAGAACTAGGAGGAATGATGTTAATACTAAATGTGATGGAAAATTTGGTGGTTTTGAGAATTGAAATGTGATGATGATTGAAGTGAAATATATTATGATTATACTGAACTAGTTATCATGATATATTATTAACAAATTATACCTTAGCCTAATCTTAGAATCACCAAACAAGATAAAGATAGATTCCACTAATAGCTCGAGTGGAGGATATCATAGTGGAAAGAAGACTCAATTTACTTCATATTAGAAATTTGGGAAGAGACACCCATGAGTATTTCTCAAAGGAATAAGAAAATGTTTTATGCATGAAAAAAGGGTATAGATAAATGAATTGATGAGGAAAAATGAGGAGTTCAATGGAGAGAAATAATTTTCATCCTAGAGATCTATTTATATTTCATTATCAAAAACATGGAAAACCTAAGAATTAGCCCAGTAAATTACCTCTTTTAAAGGTTAAATCCTATTCCATGGAAGGACCTATATTATAAAAATCATTGAGGTGAATGTATTTAAGTATTTATGTATTAGGATTCAAGAATTATGTTGTAGAAGTATATTTATCAATGTCGTTTTAGTTATAAGAATCATGAAGCATATAAGGATTGTGTTAATTTGTGAAATAATATATGATTTTAATGTGTATTTATGGTGATTTAGGTTATTTATAAAAAATTATTATCATATATTATTAGGGAATATACATTTTTATATGAGAGTTTAAGACAAATTGATTTTATTTAGAGATAAATACTAAATTTATCTTGGATAAATATGTGATAAAATCATTCAAATAATTGTGTTTTGACTTTAATGAGGAATATTTTAAAGAATTTTTAGGTTAGATATATATAAAAGGATATATGTTTAAATTTGGGTGTTATTGTTGAGGCTTTAGAGATTAATTTTGTATTTCATCGTATGAAGATTTATTAATTTTTGGAATTCTCTTACCTTCTGGTAACCATTTTGATTTTGGTAAATATTTTGAGATAGACATAAAGACTAGTCACCTTTTTATAGATCTTATGATATATTAAAAGTTAATTTTTTTTCTTGATGCCTAAAAAATTCATCTTGGACCTTCATTTATTGGAGTAAGAGGTGAAGTAGAAATTGATGAAAGCACAACCAATGAATGAAATTGTGATTATAAAATAAGAATATATAAAGTAACTATGTTTTATAGTGTTATATATCTTGACTGTAAAATAATCTCTCAAATTTAGGAAAAATATCTTGAAATAAAAATTTAATACATGTACCTTAATTTTTGATGAATCAATGGTATTTTTACCTACCATATATTTATGTCTTTATAGTCATTACCATTATCCTAATCATATTATTCATCACTATTTATTAGAATTTGGGTGCTAGTTTTCTCATCCATATCTATATTTTAACATCCCATTAATGTTAATCTATTTGGAAACATAGTTTTCTGTTGTTTAAGATAACCTTCATATTTCCCTTTATGACTTTTTATGTAGAATTTTTATTAACCCTTTTATGTTGTGGGTTTTCCATAAAGGATTTTTAAAATTTCAAACCCTTGATTAATGATAACAAGATGAAATTTTGAGGATAAAATTTATTTAAGGTGGGGAGAATTTAACCCCCCAATATTTTAAAATAAAAACATTATGTAAAATAGCATATATGACATTCAATACTGAGCTTAAAAGTTACGCAGAATATATTTTTTTAAATATGACCATAACAACCAAGACATTAAATTGGTGGGTATAAATAATGTTATTTAATTTATGAAATATATATAAAGTTTATACTCATTATAAATATATTGATAAATTATTATCTAATAATCACTCAATTTTTAGTAAAGTCAATTTATTCTTCAGAAATATGTT
Organism: Viscum album; assembly: GCA_963277665.1. Lineage (NCBI taxonomy): Eukaryota > Viridiplantae > Streptophyta > Magnoliopsida > Santalales > Viscaceae > Viscum > Viscum album. Next base: position 192,558,847 of record OY728146.1, on the reverse strand, counting down.
TTCATCAAAAATGGAATTTATTACTTTTCATGAGAAAATATTATAAATAATTTTTTTAAAATTGTAGAAATTATATTTAATAAAAATAATATCATTTTTAAATCATCATATCAAAATTATCTTGGGGTGAAATTTTCTGATTTTTCTGAAACGATTGGGTTTTCAGTGAATAGTGAAAATATCATTTTTTTGTAAAAACATCATTTCTTTTCCTTAAATGAAGTAATTTAGAGTCTAATTATATTTTTTATTGTATATTAAAGTTATATATTATCCATTTTGTTTATTATAATATAATTAATTTCATTTTAATCAGTAATTTTCATGATTTCGGTATAAATCTATTTTTTTGCTTAAAAACTCATTTTTTTCTGAAAACTATTTTTAAGTGCATAATATATTTTTCATTTTAATTAATTAAAATAACACATAATTAGGAATTATTTAAATTAAATTTATAATATATATATATATGACTTTTAATTCATATAATTATGATTATTAGTCATAGAGTTAATATAAAATAATATTTTCCTAGAAAAATGAATTTTCCTAAAAAATCACTTTTCATCATGCATTGTGTGTTTAATTTTAAATTAAATCCTTTAGATTATATGAATTTAATATTTAAAAATATATTATATATTTGGAATAGGTAGATCTAAATTTTTTAAATAGACCTCTTTTATTTTTAGTCATTAAGAATTGTCACTATAGAAAATAATTATCACTATAGTAAGGGTAAATCAGGTAACTGAGATTAAAAATATTATGTTAAGGACTAAAAAATGACAATAAAACATTTATTAATTTTATTGTATTTTTATATTGTGTCCATAACCATCCAAACTTTGAATATATTACCTTTTTTTCATTTGGCCATGATTTTGACCTTAAGATTATTTTTTATAAAGAAAAGTAAAAAATACCACTTTCCTATTTTTAATTTTGATAATATTTTATGAGAGGGATAAATAAAGTCTTGGTTCTTTTATATATACTTATTTTAAATATTAATTATTTTTTATCATGGTGATTTAATCTTAATTTTCAATAAAGAAATATTTACCTTAAATGCTTACGCGACACTGACATAGTATTTATTCAATTAATTGAGAAATAAAATAAATGATTTTAAAAATATTAAAATTAATATAATTTGTTATATTTATTGTGTTCTATGAATTTTTTATATAATTATAACATACTCGAGAGATGTGAATATATTATATTGTAATTACTTTTCTTCCATGTTGTTTTCGAAGTCAAAATAAAGAAACAGTTCCAAAAATGACATTATTGTTATTTTATAATAAATAATATTTTATTAAATGATTTAAAATTCCTAAAAATTTTTTGTTATAAAAATTGGTTTGTATATGTTTAAAAATATAAAATATGGTCTATTATTGGACCGATTTTCCATTTATGGTAAATAAATTTATCCTTTAAGAGTAAAAAACATCATTATCACTATAATTGTCAAAAAGTGTTAATAGAGGTTAAAAAAACAATAAGGGTTAAAAAATAATATAAAATTTTCCAAAACTTGTTTGATGATATGATTTTAACCCATACACAACCTATTTTTTTAAATATATCATTTTGGATCCATTTTTCCATAATAAATCATTTATATTAATTTAATACATTATTAAACCACAAAAGTTCCCATCCCCTCACTTATATAATGGGAACTCATATTCTATTTTATTCAAAATTAAAAATCATTTTGTTTCAAAAAATCCCCACCAAATTGATAATTTAATTCATGCAAATGTGTGGATTACCTCCTCCACAAAGTGATGTGATTAATTTTTCATAACCATATCACATGACTGCTATATATAAGTGTATTTAAAGAAATAATATGATATCTATATTATATTTATACTTATTTGAAGATAAAATAAAATTTAAGTTCTTTCTATCATGATCATTGAAAAATGGAAACATCACTCAGGCGTACATATTGCATACTGTCTCTATGATTGCAACATAGTTCATTTTTTATAACCATATTTCATGGTTGTTTTAAAAATTATAATTGATGTATAAAAAATATAATTATTTCATGATTATTATTCTATAGATGATAGAACAATGACCCCTTTTACCATAGTCAAACTACTGAAGTCATTTTAGACATATCAACTAAATATCATCAAAACATTCGACGTGAACTGAATTGATTAAGTAATTAACTATAAAAAATTATTAAATAAAATAAAATGAAGAATAACCATGAAAAAATTTCTTAAGAAATTAAATAATTAACATAAGTATATTATTGAAGACGACAAATAATGTACATGATGAGTTGAACCTATGTTTAAGGGTTTCATAACTCAATTTCTTTTCCTTGGGATATATTCCTTCTTTATTGTTTGTGATATTCTAACATTACGTGAGTAATAAATTTTTATTATTTTATATTTTATTTAATTTTTTATGTGTATCTATATTTGATTCAAAAAATCAACTCATTGATTAATTCTCACTTAAATGATATAATCTTTGAAATAGATTTCATCTAATTTACACTCCATTGAGACATATTTGGTATTATAAACATATTTATTTTTATGAGGTGAATCTATTTACCTTTTGATATGTTATACAATAAATCCATTTATATTCATGGTATTTAATTTTAAATTTTAATTCATTTCTTCCTAGGGGTTATGAATCAAAAGTTACCAAAGTGGTAAAGGTTTATTTCACAATCTCATCATTATTTAGGATTATTTATGCTTAAGTCTCCGATGTGGTAATTATTTGATCTTTATATCTTAAAACCAAAATATTTTCTTCTACTGTAATTATTTTTGATAATTATATGTTTTAACTTCATTCAAATCTTTAAGTACTCAAGATACCGAAATCATGTTTTAAGGAAAACCGACTTGTTTTTCTACTTAGTTGAGAATCTTTTTCTTCCATATCTATATTTTCATTAAAATGTTTTAAATAATGTTTTTTAATATTATTAAATTATTTATTGAATACATTTTTACCCATGTTTTACTTTTTAAAAAATGGTTTTAAGGGAATCCTCTTCTCATTTTTCAAACAAGGTTCTTTTTGATATTTTTATTGAAAATGTGGATGGAATATTTGTTTTAGTGTACTTAGAATGAATGGAATTTTCCTACTAATATGACCAATAATTTATTTGAATCTTACATTAAATGTTTAAAAGGTTATTTTCAAAGAATCTTATTTTCTTAATATTCTTTAATTTTGTAGTTTTTAAAAGTGATTTTCAAAGTGAAATGGGTTTTTTTCTTAATAATGGTTTTAATAATACTTTTATAGTATTTCCATGCATTAATAAAAAAGCTTTATTTTATTTTTACTCAAATGGTTATATGTTATAATAATAAAATCCTTATTATTTCTCTCGATGGTTTATGATCAATTTCAATAGGTAAAATTTAACATTCAATTTCTTGTTTAAATTTTTATTCATTAACTTTCCCTTAAAACATTAACTTTCTTAAGATCATTGTACATTACATTTCCCTTAAATATCTAAATTCATTATCATGGATATGCTTATTTATTAAAATATATATCATTTCTACATATAGAATTTTTCTATGAAAGTAATTTGATTGGCTAGGGAAAACTTGATAAATCTATATTCTTTACTCAATATATATATATATATATTAATAATACATATTGTTTATGAATTGAATTTATCATTCAATATATAATGAATGATTTGAACATGCAGTAATGGGTGGTGCCTTATTATATATAGATCTGTGTTGCATCAATGTGTCTCATGAGACAAATCAGTAAGCACGAATTAAATGATTTTCTGGTGTATACCTACCGGTCAATGAAACTATATTAGTATAAGGTATTGACGGTATATATATCATGATGTCTCAGATCATGAAATTTTATATTAAACATTTCATTCATTAATAATTCAGTTATTATTATCCATGAGATTAATGAATTGATATTATGCATGGATAGATTTCATTATCATGTTATTGATTAAATATAATGTTTTTTTCAATTATTTACCTAGATATATTGATCATGCCTTATTGATTCATGATAGATTCTATTATATACAACACTTACTGAGTATATGAGATCACCCTTATTTTGTTATCTTTCCCTAGGATATAAAGAACGAATATTTGTATGAGTTCAATGATGTATAATATTTTCTTTCACTATATTTTGTATTTTATGTTTTCAAATGTAATACGATATTATAGTATGTATCCAGTTTACTAAGACTAAAAAAATATTCAATCTTTCCGGATACAATTCCCTGTATCAAGTGCCAATGAAATAAAGTAACCACTTTCTCTAAGATACTATGGTTTTGATCTTTATTGTTGGTATCAGAGGAAGTATATTAGAAAACTTTGGAAATAGATTTAGGAGAACATAGATTAGGGAACATAAACCTATGAATGACTTTTAGGATAAGTCTAAGTATAAGATAACATCCTATTTTTTTTCAAGGTCGATATTATGTGTTTTTCCTAACAATACATCCTTGTATGGAAAATAAAACTCGATTTGGTTTTAGTATAGATGAATCTAGGGGTAATAACCCCAAAACTAATTGGTTAAGTATATCTTATCCATCATTCTAGTTCTGGATGAGTGTACCCTTGTTTCTCACCTGGTTTGAAAATCCTGGTGGATAATTGTGTTAATTTACATTTTATTTATGAACCATAAAAAATGATTTGAATGGATTATGATCATCTATGAACTAGGTTAAATCTAAGGTGTCTAGATTAAAAATACGGTGTCATGATTTTGAAATCAAACTAATTATTTTTTTATAATTATGATTATTTTTTCTCACACTATTATTTTGGATTTTACCTAATGGATAAAACTAGGAGAAATGAAGTTTAAACTGAATTTTATGGGAAATTAATTGATTCCGAGAATCCAAATGGGATGAATACTAAAGTGAATGATATTGTGATTATTCATAATCAGTTATTACAATATATGATTAATAACTTACACCTTAAACTACTCTCAAACTCACCAAATAAGATAAGGATAAATTCTTCTAAGAGCTCAAGTGGTGGAGACCATGGAGGAAAGAATGATTAATTTTATTCATATTAGAAATGTGGAAATATATAACTAGAAGGATGTCTTAAAGGATCAATAAAAACTTTTATGTGTGGAAAATAAGGTCATATAGAAATGAATTCGTGAGAAAAATGAGGAGTTTAGTGGATAAAAATTAATTTTATCCTAAATATCAATTTATAGTTCATTGTCATTAATGCAGGGAACCTTGGAATTATCTAAATCAATTACCTTTTATAAAGGTTAAATCCTTGATCAAGAAATAGACTATTTTATACTAATCATTGAGGTGAAAGTATTAAATAATTTATATACTATGATGTGAGAATTAGGTTGTAGAAGTATTTTTATTAATGATGTTTTGGTTATAAGAATAATGAATCCTATAAAGATTATGTTAATTTTTGGAAGTATATATTATTTTACTATGGATTTATAGTGATTAAGGTTATTTATAGAAACTATTATCATATATTATTAGGGAATATATATTTTTGTATGAGACTTTAAGAGTGATTGATTTTATTTTGAGATATATTTTAATTTTATCTTAGCTGAACATGTTATCAAATCATTCAAATATTTGGGTTTCAACTTCAATACAAAATATTTTGAAGAATTTTAAGGTTATTTATTTATCAAATTATCTAAGTTTAACTATGGGTATCATTTTTTAGGTTCTATATATTAATATTATATTTCATTTTATGAAGTTTTTTTTTCATTCTGGGAATTATCTTACCTTATCCTAACCATTTTGGTTTTGGTAAATATTTAGAGATTGATAGAAAGTTTTTTCACTATTTTATGGATATTAAGATCCATTAAAAGTTAATTCTAGTGATTCATTTATAAAAAATTGACATTGGATATTATTTTATTTAAGTAATAAATGAAGTGGAAATTGATCGAAGCACAACCAAATGATGAAATTGGGAATATGAAATAAGAAGATATAAAGTTAGTATATTTTATAGTTTTATTAATATTGATAGTAAAATAATCCTTAAAATTTATTAAAATTATCTTTAAATAAAATTTTCATACATTTAACTTCATTTCTTAATAATCAATGATCTTTTATTCCATCATAGATTTATGGCCCTGTGGTCATTAACATTCTATTGACCATATTCTCCATCACCCACTATTAGTCATTGGACATTTGTTTTCTCCACCATGTCTATATTTTAACTTCCAAATAATGTTATCCTATTTGGAAACATGTTTTCTTTGTTATTATAGATGACCTTTATATTCCAATTTCCTAATTTTTAAGAGGAAGTTTTATTAACCATTTTACATTGTGGGTTTTCTAAAAATGAATTTTCAAATGTCAAAACCTTGATTTCTGAGTGAAATTTTAGAGTTTTTGGATGTAATTTATTGAATTTGGAAATAATATAACAAAAAAATATTTTAAAATAAGAAAATCATGTTTTATAGCTTATACAACACACAACATAGAGCTTAAACAACCCACAAAATATATTATTTGAATATGACTGTTATAACCAAGTTTTTTAATCTTAAGGTATAAATAAAATTAAATAATTTATGAAATATATATAAAGTTATAATAAATATAAATATATTGATAAATAATTGGTAAATAATAACTTAATTTTCAGTAAAGTCATTTTATTATTCAAAAATTTGTTTTCTTTAAAAATTGATTTTACTGCTTTTGTGAGAAAATATTTTAATTAATTTTTGGAACATTTTGAAATTTTATTTTATAAAAATAATATCATTTTTTTAAATTAGTATATCAAAATTATCTTAGTGTTTTTTTCATATTTTTTCTAAAAAGAATAGTTTTTCGATGAATAGTGAAAAATATCAAATTTTGTAAAACTATTATTTATTTTTATAAAATAAATTAATTTTAAAGTATGAATATATTTTGGATTTGGTATAAAATTGAAATATGATACATTTTATTTATAATATTATAATTAATTTCATTTTAATTAGCAATTTTCAGACTTTGGATCCTTCTTGATACTATCAGCAATCAATTAAAGTGCTATGTGGAGCTTGAAACCTCGTAACAAATAAAAAAACTCTTCTTAGTTGCAGTTGCTGAGATGCTGCATGTGATATGGTATGATAGAAATGCTATTATTCACAACAATCACTCATTCAATCTTAATGCAGGTCGGATCCAGATTCTTATTGAAATTAGAGATGCGACACCTCTTCAGAAAGATTTTTGTGACAACACAATTGGAGATTTCGTGATTCTTCATCGGCTTTGGATTAATGGCCTCTATAGACATCCGAGGCGCACTTTTGAGGTGTTTTGATAGGCCCTGATCCCAGGTTGGATCAAAGTGAACGTTGATGGTTCCTCTAAAGGCAATCCTGGTCCTGCAGGCTGTGGTGCCATTTTTAGTGATTTCCTTGGTCAGTGTCATGGTTGCTTTTATGGTAGCTGTGGAACTGCCTCGTCTCTGGAAGTAGAAATTATGGGAGTGATCCATGCTCTTGAATTTGTCAAAAAAAGGGGCTGGAATAATATTTGGATCGAGAGTGACTCGACCACTATTGTCTATACCATCTGGAATGGTACGGTGAATCTTGCCTGGCTGCTTACTACTTGCTGGATGAGATACCTTGCATCACTCATGGATATCAACTATATTGTCACTCATGCTTTCCCAGAAGCCAACATGGTTGCTGATGGTCTCGCCAACAAAGGGTTCAATCGGTGCATTACTTGGTGGGATGATTTACCTGATGACTTGATTCCTTTATTTTATAAAGATTGTAATAAAATTCTATCTTTCAGACTCATAAAATCCACTTAATTTTTATATTTTGGTATAAATCAATTTTTATGCTTAAAAACACATTTGTCTAAAAATAGTTTTTAAGTGAATAATGTATTTTATATTTTAATTAAATAAAATAACAACTAATGAGGAATTATTTAATTTAAATTTATAGAATATATATATATAAATATTAATTTAAATTTATATAATGATTATTACTAGGCATATTTTTAATGAAAAATCACATTTTCCTAAAAATCCACTTTTTATTGAACTTTATGAGTTTTATTTTTAATTAAATTCTTTCACTAATATTAATAAGAAATTTGAAAAATGGATTCCAATTTTATAATGTGGATGTAAAAATATGGTAAATATGCCTATTTTATTTTTAATCATTAAGAATTGTAACTATAGTAAATAATTATCACCACTATAAGGGTAAATCAAGTAATTAAGGTTAAAATTAAAATTATAAGGAATAAAAAATGACCATAAAAGTTACCTTAATTTTATTATATGATTAAATTTCATCTATAACCATGAAAAATTCAAATATATTACCTTATTTTTTATTTTTATATGATTTTTATCTTTATATGTTTTATATAAAGAAAAGTAAAAAATTTAACTTTCTTATTTTTAATTTCTATAATATTTTGTGATATGGATAAAGACTACCTATGTTTTTTTTATAAAAAATTATTTTAAATGTAAATTATTTTGTCAAGTCAATTTTATTTTAATTTTTGGAAATGAAATGATTATCTTAAATGCTTACACAACACTAACATAATATTTATTCAATTAAAGGAAAAATAAAATAAATGATTTTAAAAAATATTAAATGTGATATAATTTAAAATATTTATTGGGTTCCATAATTTTTTTTTAAATTTATAGAATTATTAATGTAATATATTCAAATTAATTTTCTTTCATGTTGTTTTTAAAGTCAAAATAAATGAATCATTCCAAAAATGACATTAATGTCATCTTATATAAATAATATTTTACTGAATGATTTAAAATTATTAAAAATGATATCTTCAGCCAAGTTACTATTATATGTTTAAAATATCAACTATAGTCTATTAATGGTCCAATTTTCCTTTTTCATGTAACTGTATTTATCCCTAAATTGCAAAAATGTTGTTATTGCGGTAATTGTCAAAAAGGGTTAACAATGGTTAAAAAAAGACAAAGGTAACATGCTAGAATTAACTTTTAAAAATTTTATTGGATGATTTTATTTTAACCCATTAACATCCTATCTTCAAAATATATCATTTTGGATCCATTTTACCATGATAAATAATTTATATGAACTTAATACTTTAAGAAATTTCAAAAATGTCCCTCCCCACACTTATAAAAGGGAACCTCCTATCCTATTTTCTTCACACTTAAAAATCCTTTTTGTTCAGAAAATACTAGATAAAATCTATTCCTTAATAACATTAACACATTATAGTAGTCTTAGTTTTATTATAAAGACCTCATAGGAAGGGTTTTTGTGTAAACCTAAAAAGGTTGTCAAAAGAAGAGGTGTCATTCTTAACTGAGAATTTTTGTTTTATTTATTCTTCCACCTTATTCAAATATTATTGAACCATAATTATTTAATAACATAAATATCTAAAATATCATGACATTTTTTTTCAATGGTATACACTATATCTATATTCTCTTCCATCAAATGGGTAACGAAACCATCGTTTCTGTATACGGGGGACTACCGCCTCACAAACCAATGTAATCCATTTTCCATCACCATTGATCAAAGATGGGTTTAATAATGGATTTACTATATATACATATATATGATATTAATAAAATATTTATAATTATTTAAATATAATATTTCATATAATTTCTTACCTTTCAATTCACTTAAAAATGATAATTTCAATCGTGCGTATGTGTGGATTTCCACATCCACGAAGCGATGTGATTCATTTTTCATAACAAAATCACATTAATACTATATATAAGTGTATTTAAATAAATAATATTTTATTTAAATAATAATTATAATTTTTTAGATATAAAATATTACTTATTTTCTTTCCAACATGATCATTGAAAAATGGAAACATTACTCACGTGTACGTACGTCTTAACTTATATATGACTGTAATGTAGTTCAATTTTTATAAAAATATTTCATGTTTGGTTTAAAAATTTTAATTGATCTATAAAAATGATAATTATGTCTTTATTATTATTTTGAGGATGTTTTAACAATGAAATCTTTTTCCACAGTCAAACTGCTAAAGTTATTTTGGACATATGAATGGAATATCGACAAAAAAACCAACATGAATTTAATTGATTAAGTAATTAGATATAAAATGGTATTAAATAAAATAAAAGAAATAATAGACCTGAAAAATATTCTTAATAAAATAAAAAATTAACATAACTTTTTTTATTAATGAATATAGAGAACGTACGTGACAAGTCAAACTCGAGGTAAGGGGTTTCATAACTCAATTTATTTTCATTAGGTTTTATTACTTCTTAATTATCTTTGATATTATAAAAGAATATGTGTAATTAATTTTTATTATTTTATGTTTTATATCCACTTTTATTATGTTTATTTACATTTTATAAAAATAATAAATTCAATTTTTTATTTCTCACTTCAATGATATACTATTTTTAATAGATTTCATCTAAATTTCCACTCCATTAAGAAATATTTCATATCACGCACATTTTTATTTTTATGAGGTGTATCCAATACTCCTTTGATATATTATATCATGAATATATTTATATTCATAGTATTTAATCATTTTAATTTATTTATTTCATGGGGTTTATGAATCAAAAGTTACCAAAGTGGTAAGGATTAATTTCTCAATCTCATCATTATTCAAGGTTACTTATGTTTAAATCTTTTATGGGGTAATTATTTGATCTTTATATCTTTAACCCAAACCATTTTCCTCTCCTATTTTTATTTATGCAAATTATATATTTTCCTTTAATTTTTAACTCTTTTAGTAATGAAGATACTAAAATCATATTTGTAAAGAAAACTAACTTGTTTTTTCTACTCAGTCACGAATCTTTTTCTTCCATATCCATATTTTACATAAAATTATTTAAATATTATTTTTAATATTATCCCATAATTAATTAAAGACATTTTTACTGATGTTTTACTTTTAATATTTTTTTAAAAGGAATCTTCTTGTCATTTTCAAAATAAGGTACTTTTTGACTTTTTACCAAAAATGTGAATGGAATATCTGTTTTAATATACTCGGTATGAAGAGAATTTTCCCATAATAATATCTACTCATAAATTTTAATCTTCTTTTACATGTTCATAAACATATTTTCAAATAAAATTTTTTCCTAAATTTTTTGAATTTTTTATTTTCTAAAAGTTATTTTCAAGGTAAAAAGTGTATTTTCCTCAAGAATATTTTTAATGATATTTTATGTTGTATTTTTGTTCATAAATGAAAAAATAACTTTATTTTACTTATAATAAATTGGGTATATATTGTATTAAAACCAAACTTTTTCTTTCTCTAGATGTTTTATGATCAGTTTGACTAAGTAAATTATGTACATTCACTTTATTGATTAATTTTGTAGTCATTAAATTTTCCTTGAATCATTCACTTTCTTATGATCATTGGACATTACATTTTCCTTAAATATCCATAATATTTATCATGTAAATTCTTATTTCTTAAACTCTATATAATTTTTACATATGGTGTTTTACTATGAAAGTTATTTTATTTAATGGAGAAAACTTGATAAATATGTATTCTTTACCCAATATAGATATTTGTTGATAAGTAATAGTGTTTATGAATTGAATTGATCATTTAATATATGAGGAATGATTTAGACATGTAGTAATGTGTGGGACAAAATTATATATATCCCATCAATGCATTGATATATATCATGAGACAAATAATTAATCTAGCATTAAATGGATTTCTAGGGTATACCTTCCCATCTATTAAACTGTCTTGGTGTAAGGTCTTGAAAGTATATATATTATGATATCTAAGAGCATGAAATACAATATTAAACATTTCCTTCTTTTATAATTGATTTATTATTATCCATGATATTACTACATTGATATTATCCAATGATGCATTTTTTTCTTATGTTATTGATTAAATGACATGTGTTTTTATTTATTTACCTTTCCATATTGATTATGCCTCATTAATTCATTATAGATTCCACTATACGTAACCCTTATTATGGATCTGAGATCACCCTTATTTTTTTTCCTTTCCCCAAGATATTAAGTAAGAACCATTGTTTTATTTTAAAAATTTATAATATCTAATTTCACTATGTTTTTTATTTTATGTTTTAAAATTTAATCTGAGAATCAAGTATGTATCTACTTTACCAAGACTACTAAACTATTATATCCTTAGAGATATGATTCATTGTATCTTATATCAGTGTAATAAAGTAAATAATGGATCTATGTTATTATTTCTAGAGTCTTTACATCACCCCTTGTACAGTTATGAGTAAATTTTCACCTTATAAGTGAAATTATAACCCTTTAGTATTATAAATGTCGTTATCATGGTTAAGGTTAAAATTGGTTAACTAAGGGGTTAAAACAAAATATAAGGTTTAAAAGGACACCAAAATCTATCTAAATTTCACTTATTGATGATATTTCGACCATTTACTCCTATTATTCCAATATCTATCCATTTTGAAGAATATTTATTGAGAACATAATAATTATATTTTAATCTTTTTTGTAATTCCAAGTGTGTCCTTTCCATCCCTTATAAATGGACACCCATATTGTCTTTTCATTACACAAATTTGAACCATATATCTCAACAAAAACCTAAAAAATTATATTATAAAATTATCTACCAATGAATTTTATGTGGTATTATTCATGAAATACCATTCCAAAGGTCATTAAGAAGGGATCTAAACGAGTCCAACTAAAGAGAGGTAATCATTCTTCCCAACATCTTTCAATTAATTTATTCTTCTATGTTATCTAAATATATGGTATTAATCATAAAATAATAAATTCATTATCCTAAATATAATTAAAATTTATTTTTATTATGGAACTACTATCATAAACTCGCTTTTCTATCAAATGGGAAGTGAAAGTATCGTTCATGCGTACATATGGAGTACCACCTCCATATACCAATACAATTAATTTTCCATCACCTTATTTGATGGATGGTTATTATGAGGGGTTTAAATTTTATATATTATATTTATTTCATAATTATTATTATATAATTATAACTTCACCTCCACCTTCTTAACTTCCTATCCATTGGAAAACAATAATTCCCCTCGTGCGTATGTGTAGACTACCACCTCTACGAAGCGATGTGATTTATTTTTCCTTAATATTTTACTTAGATAGTAATAAATATATATTTAATGAATATATATATATATATGATATATATGATTTAATAATATTTTCTTAAATTTTAAATATTATTTTCCTTTCTCTAGTTCTATCCATAAAAAATTGAACAATGTCCATGCGTATGTACAACCTTCCATTTCCATGAATTGAGTAATTAAATTTATATATCTAAATTTTATGGATGAAATATATATATATATATATATATATATAATAAATATATATTATATTTATATCATGACTAAATTTATAGATATTATGTAACCAGGATCAAAGCGCAAGGGTTGAAACTACCAAACCAAAATTCGCCTGAAAAACAAATTAGTTAACACCTAGAAACAATGATTTTAATCAAAAATTATTAATAAATGGGTGTTAAAATGTCATTATTGATTCATATATGATATTATAAGTATGAACATGACTTTTTTTATAGAATTATAATAACTTTAAATTTATTTTACAATTGGTTAATTTTCTTTCAAAGAAATTCAAACTCGATTAAATAATTTATTATCTCAAATTATCTTCTTTGGGACATATGTTATGTTATGTAACTATATTATTTATTGAGGTGTTGATCATTTTCCCCTTTATATCATAAATATCTTTATTATCATGAATCATAATATTTCATTTGAATTTATTCTTTCATGGGGCTTATGATTTGAAAGCTACCAATGTTGTAAGAGTTTTATGTTACAATATCATTATTTATCGGGATTGTTTATGATTAAGTTTATTATGGATAAATATTATGATATAAATATCAAGAAACCAATTAATTTTATTATAATTTGGTTATTTGTGGATAATTCAAGGCTTCCTTTCATTTTCCCCACTATAAGTACAAAAGATACCAAAAGAATGTTTTAAAGGAAAATCGACTTCATTTCTCTCTTCAGTCAAAAATTATTATTCTTCCATATCCATGTTTTCTAAAAATATTTTAAGGAATGTTTTTAATATTATAATATTATTTTTTAAGTTCATTTTTACCAATTATTTACTTTTTTACAAAATGGTTTAAAAGTAATCTCCTTTCCTTTTTCATAACAAGGTACTTTTTGAACCATTTTACAAAAGTGTGAATGTAATATTTTCTTCTAGCTTATAAACCATGAATGAAATTTACCACCATCATTAATAATAAATTATTTGAATATTATTTTAATTTTTTATAAGGATCATTTAAAAGAAAATGTTTTATTTAATATTTGGTAAATTTTAATATTTTAAATAAGTAATTTTAAATTGAAAAGGGTATATTCCTAAAAAAATATTACAAGTTATCTTTTAAAGGAATTTTTTATATAAGATGAGATCCTTTGATGTTAATTAATATTTACAGGGTATACGATCCAATGATGACATCATTATTATTTATTTATATGATTTATTATTATGATTATAAGATTTTTATGAAACCCATTCCCTTTCCACAAGTTATGATATGATGAATTGATGAAATATTTGTGAATCTAATTTCTTTTCTATGGGTTATTATATGATGAAATTTTTATGAAACCCATTTAATTATTCATGGGTTATGATATAAAAAATGTTTTATTATATTTTTTCACACATATGTATGGATTTAATTTTGTGATGGGTGATATTGAAATTATATAGACCATCAATGAATTGGGAAAATATGGATATCTCATGGGATAAATAGCACTAGAGTGGGGAGTGAACCTAGTTCAGTAAGAGCCTTTATAAGGACCCAGCCTTAAACATTATATAATCTTGAATTAAGTTAATAATTTATATTAAGGATCTTTTCAAGATTATAACATTATATAATTAGGTTATAAAATATACATTACAACTTGAATATTATATGTAGACACTTCTACACAATATCCATTTTTTTTCATAAAATAAAAATCCTTGAAAAAAAGAGTCATGTCTAGTTCCATGTTTTTGACAGTATGAATTTTCCTTGATCCCATCCTTGACCCTATTCAACTTTAAGTCTGGTGAAAAACATTTAAAAAAATTTGGGATAAGCATAAAAAACTCAGTAAGGATTATAAAATAAAAAAAGAAAACATTAGTCCATAAATACATACCAAGAATAATATCTTTGACATACCTCATGAAATCATAAGATTTATGAATAACAAATAGAAATCATAAATCATAAATGTAACTTGTGGAATCCATAACATACTTACGTTGTATCTTTCACAGCTAGGTAGGGAGTTATGTTTGGAATACCCATAACAGTATATTATCTAAATATCTTAGGATAAACATTACCATTTACCTCCATCACATTACCCAATGAATTGGAGAGCTATCTCGGGGTCACCCTACCTAGCTTTATCATGGAACCACCCGTATACATAAAAAATGCCCAAGAACCATAACATATTCAAAACACATAAAACAACATAAAGTAAAGAAAACATTTCCACATTTCAATCACAATATATCATTTAAATATATTGACATAACACATCCATTATCAAAACCATTTTCAATACCAAAATAAGTAAAAGAGTATATGGTATTTATTTTCCTTTTAAAAACATTACGACTTATTAAAGAAGCCAAAGATCAAATAGTACTCATGGAAGTGGAAAGGTCCTTGTCACCGCTTACGTTAAAAAGAAACATTAATTTTTTTTCTTTTAGTAAAATTCCTCATAGGAAAAGATTCCCTTTGAATGAAATGAAAATTAAAAGGCGTTTATACACCGTATAAAAGAAAGTCATGTATAATACAAAATATTCATCAATGAAAGGATATTAAGATGAAGTCCCTTACCTCGCGTCCGATTTTACTTGTTCATTATTTAATCTCATAAATAATAAACTAAAGTTAATTTATACGTGTTTCAGAACATTTTTCAATTTTATTATTTCTTTTATATCACTTATTACCACGTTACAAACATTACATAATCATTTAAGTTAATAATTGTCGTTTTGTTGATATTTGGTACTTGAGTAAAAAATGAACATCTTATAATTACATGTTGTCAATGTGGTCAAAATTCAATTATATCCATAATGATATTCATGATTTATATATCATATATATCATATATATCAATTATATATATTTACTTATAATAGTACAAAACATTTGGATATAAGAAACAAAATGCACCGTTCATGGAGACGGTAAGCTGTACGTACGCATGAATGCTACTTTAATTTCTATTTCATATTTAATGGAATGAAAACTTAATGATGAATAGGTATATTATAATTATAGTAGAGTATCATATATAATTTCATTAAATCCATCCTTTATATGTTCCATGTATGGCATGAACGAGTCATATCACTTTGAGGGGGCGGTAGTCCGCACTTCCTCAAATGAAATTATCGCGTTTACCCATTATGGAAGCCATAAAGGTATGATATAATTGAAAAATAAAGAAGTATATAGATAATATAAATATAATATATATCACATATAAATATAGTTCCATATTAATAGCCACCATAAGAGGTGGAAGGAGATTATTGAACAATTATCATTTCGTGAGGCGTTAGTTCGCCGTCCACATAAACTGTGTGTTCTTTACTCGCTAGACAGAGGTTTGTGTTAGTGTAGTTAGAATAAATATCATAAAAACAACCTATTATATTGAGTATACTGGTTTTTTATGTAAACAAATAATAATAAGATCATAGGGTGTGAAGAAGTAAAATAAAAGAAGAGAACTTGAGGGAAGAAGTTACCTTAAAATCGGGTAACTCCCTATGGTTTGAAAAAAAATGATTTATTTAAGTGCCTTATGCCGAAGGTAAGGCTTCTAGGAAGAATATATGGATGTTGGGAGATTATTTGGGTAGATTTTGTATGAGGAAAAGAGCTTTAGAGGTGTGAGTAATGGGTTAGAAGTGGTGTCCTTTTATAAGAGGGAGGATGGGCTCTTTAGGAATGTTTGAAAGTATTATTTTATTATAAAATTATTTTAGGTTTAAAGAGGTCCAAAACTTATTTAATTCAAATATAATGTGATTATAAGTCCAAATAAAATCATCCAATAATAAATGTAGAGGTTTTGTATATATTTTTAATCCTTACCTTTTTTATGTAACCCTTTGTTAACTTATTTAACCTTTACCATGTCCTCTTATATATTCATACTATATGGTTAATATATTTAATTTAAAATTAAAAGAGACACAAAATGGATCATTAATGACATTTGTAAAATTATATATGTCATTTGGATGAATATTATTTTTTAGGACTATTTTATCATTTAACAAAATATTAATTTTTTTAAAAACTCATTTTTGTCAATTTGTAAACTATTCATATCAAGGCTTTTAAAAAATCTATAAAAACTTTATTATTTAGAAAAAAATTCATTAATTCAAATATTAAAAGTCATTATTATCCTTAAAATTCTTTTATGTCATAAAAAGTTTCAATATAAATTCATTTTAATATTTATAAAATTATTTATTTGAATTATTTATTAATGAAGCAATTACTCTATCACCATTATGACATAATTAAATTTATTTATTTAATGTATAAAAAATATAAATAAAATACCATGATATAGGAAATCGTTTAAAATTTCAAATTAATATTTATATTCAAAGATATCACTTATATAACCCCATATAAAAATTTGTTTTTCAAAAAGATATTTGTTGATGTTACTTTTGTCTTTACTTTAAATTAATTAATATAAAGTGTCATTATCACTCCAATGTGGCTCCATGGGGTCCCAAAATCGACCCAAGAATGAACATGGTTGGAAAGTTATCATCCAATAGGATTAGAACACATGTTAGGGTAATTTAATATTATTATAATATTATTTGTTTACCCTTATTTACCAGATTTACCTTTTAACCAAGGTAAATAAAATATTTACTGAAGTAAATATTCCCAATGTCTAAAAATAAATGTTACCTATTTACAAAATTTGGACCTCATAATTCCAAATATGGAATCCATTTTTTCAAATTTAAAACACATAAGTGGAATAAATTTATTTAAAATTAATTCCCATTGTCAAAACAAAAAGCGCGTTTTTAAGAAATAATAACTATCAAAAGATTTACCATTATTTATGTCCAATTTAAGAGTGAAATTACTTCCAATGACCAAAACTGGATTAAATGGTAAAAATATAATCCAATTACACTTTAAAACCAATTAAAATAATAATCTAAATATATAAATAAATTATATTAAAAGGCATTTTTGAATTAAAATGTAGTATTTTTCACTATTCATTAAAAAATGAATATTATCAGAAAAATACCAAAATTTCATCCAAATTTTTTTTGATGTCCCAATTATAAAGAAGAATATTTTTTGTCAAATAGAAAATATAAAACTGACAAAAACTAGATTTAAAAATGGTTCTTTATCAAAAGTTGGTAAATCGACCTTTTAAAGAATATTAGAGTGTTTATGCTTAAAATTGGATTAATTCACATTTTAGGCTTCTAACTTTTATTGGATAAATTTAAAAACATTTAACAAACATGTATAATCATATTTTAGTTATTTCTATTAATTCTATCCAATACAAAGACTAAGAATTAACTACCATTTAAAATAATAATATTAGTATATTATTTTTTGGTATAACTCAACGTTGTGTGCAACATATGATTTCAAAGAAACCCATTATTGCGTATTGAGTATGCCATCAATCATAGAATCCCCTTTAAAGTAAAATTAATATTTAATTCTCAAATATTAATAAATATGAAAATGTCATATTCTTTATTTACATGGGATTTTACATCCTTCCCCCCTTTTGGAAATTACATCCTCGCAATTTTATTCACTTATCAAATAAATGAGGATATTTATCCCTCATAGAATTTTCAGATTCCCACGTTGCCTCTTAAACCATATGGTTTTTCCACAAAACCTTTACCCGATGAATTACCTTATTCCATAACACTTGCTCTCTTCGGTCAAGAATCTGGACTGGTTGTTCCTTATAAGAAAGATTATCTTCTAACTGAACTGCCTCTGGACTCAAAACATGAGATGGATCCAACATATACTTTCTCAATATTGAAACATGAAAAACATTGTCTACCTGGGATAAACTTGGTGGTAAAGCCACTCTGTAATCAACTGATCTAACTTTTTTTAGGATTTCACAAGGTCCAATGAACCTCACACTCAAATTTCTCTTCTTACCAAAATGCATCACACTTTTCAATGGAGAAACTTTGAGAAAGACATGATCAAATAACTCAAAAGAAATATCCTTCCTTCGGTTATCTGCATAACTTTTCTGCCTGCTCTGAGCTGTTCTCATATGTTTCTGAATCAACTGATCTTTTTCTTCTATCTCTTCTACCAATTCTAGTCCCATATATTTCTTTCCACCTACTTCATCCCAAAAATATGGATTTTGAAACCGCTTACCATATAATGCCTCTAATAGTTCCATATGTATATTGGAATGAAAAATGTTATTATAACAAAATTAAACCAAAGATAGATATTGGTACCAACTTCTCTGGTAATCCATTGAGCAAGCACATAAAATATCATCCAATGTCTGAATTGTTCATTCTAACTTCCCATATTATTGAGGATGAAAATCTATACTAAAATTTAATTCAGTACCCAATGACTTCTGAATGCCTTTCTAAATTTTAGAAGTAAACCTGGGATCACGATTAGATACAATGGAGAGGGGAACTCCATGAAACCTGACTATCTGTTTAATATAAAACCGAGAAAGTTTAGCTAGAGACAATGTATCTCGAATAGGAAGGAAATGAGAAGATTTAGTCAATCAATCAACAATAAACCAGATTGCATTATTTTCTCGAGAAGTATTTGGTAATACAACATTGAAATCCATAGACACATTTTCCCATTTCCACTCTAGAACCGGTAAAGGATGAAGCATCCCTTTCAATAACTGACTCTATTCTTTAACCTATTGACGAGTAAAACACTTCATAGTAAAGTTAGAAATATATATTTTAATTCCATCCCACCAGTAATACTCCCAAATATTTATGTAAATCATAGTACTACTGGGATGAACTGAAAACAGAGAACTATGTGCTTCACATAACAACTTGTTCTTCAACTGTGAATCACAAGGCACACATAATCTCTTCCAAAATCTCAAAATACAATCATTATCAATGTTAAAATCAAGCAACTTACCCTTCTGAACCAACTCTAACTTTTTCTGCAACTCACCGTCTTCCTTTTGTACTTTCTTAATTCCGTCTGATAGAGATGATTTCACTGACACCTGAAACAAAACAGAGGAATTTTATGCACTAATAACTTCTAATCCAAAGTTCATAAAATCATTAATCAAAGGATCTTGTTCCAAATATAACATGGTTAATTTAGCATTACTATTTAAACTCAAAGACTCAGCCACTTTATTTTACTTTCCTAGATGGTAATGAATCGTGCAATCATAATCCTTGATTAATTCCAGTAATCTCCTCTATCTCATGCTCAAATCTATCTGAGTAAATATATACTTCAAACTTTTTTGGTAAGTTTATATTTCACATTTTACTCCATATAGATGATCCTCTAAATTTCTAAAGTAAAAAAAAATTGCTAATTCCAAATAATGTGTAGGGTAATTTAACTCATGAGGTTTCAACTGACGTGAAGCATAAGCAATTACCTGATTATTCTACATTAGGACACAACCAAGTCATTTCAACGAAGCATCACTGTAGATAAAAAATTCACCATCTCTGGAAGGTAGTTCCAAAACTGGATCATTCACCAATCTTCTTTTCAATTCCTGAAAACAATCATCACATTCTTTTGTCCAGATGAACATAATAACTTTTCAAGTTAATTTAGTTATTGGACTAGATAACCATGAAAAATGTTCAATAAACCTCAGGTAATAACTTTCTAAACTAAGAAAAATACAGATCTCGGTTATATTTATGGGTCTTGTACATTATTCAATAACTTTTGTTTTTGAAGGATCAACAGTTATGCCATTTTTTGAAACAATGTGACCAAGGAATTAAATTTGTTGTAACCAAAAATCACACTTGATGAATTTCCCATAAAATTTATTTTATTTTAAGGTTTTCAAGACAACCATTAAATAACTTTCAAGTTCCTCTATTTTTGGAATTAACCAAAATATCATCAATAAACACAACCAAAAACTTATCCAAGATCTCATGGAAAATTCTATTCATAAGATACATGAATACAACAGGTGCACTGGTTAATCCAAAGGGCATAACTACAAATTCATAATGGCCACATCTAGTATGAAATGCGGTCTTCAGAATGTCTTCTTCCATTAATTTCAACTGATGGTACCCTGACCTCAAGTCAATCTTCAAAAAATACTAAGATCCCTAGAGCTGATCCAACAAATAATCGATATGAGGAAAAGGATAATTGTTTTTAACAATGATGCCATTCAATGATCTATAATCAATGAAAAGTCTCATTGAACCATCTTTATTTTTAACAAATAAGATAGTAGCACCACATGGTGATGTGCTAGTTCAAATGAAACCTTTATCTAATAACTCTTGAAATTGGTTCTTTAACTCTAAAAGTTCAATTTGAGCCATTAAATAAGGGGGTTTTGAAATTGGAATAACATCAGGAACTAAGTCAACAGTAAATTAAATATCCCAATCAGGTATTATACCAGGAAACTCATCAGAAAAAATATCAAGATACTCATTTACCATTGGCACATCATTAATCTGAACAGTTCCTCTGTTTTTAATAATATGTGCAAGGTAACATTCATTTCCATCTTTTACAAGTTTCTCAGCTTCCTGATATGCTATCAAAAGTAAGAGTTCATTCTTGTACACAAACTAAAATTCTTTCTGAAAAGAAACTTATTTAGCTATATAGTCAATCTTAGCATGGTAAATGGAAAGCCAATCCATACCCTAAATAACATCAAACTCTACTAGAGGAAAAACTATATGGTTTACAGGTAGATTCCTTCCACACACAAGGAAAATAAAGTTCTTATAATTTCTTTTTGTAACAAAATTTCCTCCCGGTGTTTTTACCATATGTTTAGGATTCATATATCGAGATGGAATTCCCAATTTACTAGAAAATTTCCCAGAAATGAAAGAATGTGTTGACCTTGAATCAAACAACACATTGGCATAATCTGAATAAACAAATAGTGTACCTGATACTACTTTATTTGATGTCCCAATATCTGCTGAAGTAGTTGCGAAGGATTTAACCACACCTTTCTACTTGTAGTCCTACTGCTTTCCTTCAGTTTAGTTCTTCATTGGACACTCATTTTCATAATGACCCATTTCATTTTACTTAAAACATTTTACTGACTGTAAATATGATTTTTTCTTACCATTACCCAGATCTTTTTCTGTGTAATTATGAGCCTTATTCCCTATTTTACCAGATCAGTAACACTTAACAAAATTCAAAATACATTCCCCAATGTTCTTTTTACCACAATTTTCACAAAATGTAAACTTAAGTTTCTTACCATCAGACTTTTTTGAATAATTATTACCTTTCATCTTCCACCTCGACCTCTTATTCTGCTATTTTTCAAAGAACATCTAATCATCAGAAAACTCCATTTCCACCTTCTCCACACATCGGATAAGTTTTTTATAACTTTTGAACTCACGAGAAGATAAAGACCTTAGATAATTTGGCTTTAATCCTGAGTAAAAACGATTGATTTTATTATCAAGATCTCATATGAAATTTGGAGCAAACATTTCCTGTCGAGTGAATTTTTCTTTATAAGTCACCACAAAGTTATCCTCCTGCCTCAATTCCAGGAATTGTTTTTCCATCCTAAGATGAGCCACCTTAGGAAAATATTTTTCAAGAAACATAACTTTGAATTCATCCCAATAAAGGGAATCAATATCCTCACTATCCCTAATATTTTTCACCATTGACCACCACTGATCGACTTCAACTTTAAAATGGTAAACAACAAGACTAACCTTTTTATGTTCTAAACACCCCATGACATCAAAAATCATCTCCACTTCTTTAATACACCATTCATCTAGCACAGGGTCAAATTATCCTCTGAATTATGGGGGATGTTGCCTCATGAAATGATCCACTACTGACATGTATTTTTGTGGTTAATCTGGATGATCTCATGCATGGATACCTCCACCATTTATAGCCTGATTCAACTATGCTATCACTACAAAAACTATTCTGTTCCGATTCCAACCACCTCCTGTTGTTGATTTGGAAGGTTATCTTCCTCTTGATGTCATCCCATAATAGCTGCCCCATTTTATCTATGGAAAACCATTTTGAACACATAAATATATTAGGAAAAGAAACATGGTAATCTGTAAATTCTATATCATTTCAATCTTAACATAAATTAATTTATGGATATTAATTTAACAATATCATAACTCCCAAAGTTATCTAAGCCGAAATTTGATACAAACTATAAGGACCCAACTTAAACATTACATAATCTTGAATTAAGTAAAAAATGTAACACCCCAAGCTTCTACGGTACACTTATCTTTGAATAATGCGATAGCGTGTGTTGTACGCAACATCGAGTTCTAACACACCACAACCAATCAAACTAGCCGTTATGAATATTAATACCTACTTTTTAAAATTTTATAAATTTTATCTCTCAAAATGAACTTCATTTTTGGATTTGGAATATCTAATTTAGCCTAGAGTGAAATTTTGGAACTTTTCGGATAACATTTATATTTTGATGAATAGTGAAAATTACTAAATTTTAATTAAAAACAACTTTTTTAATCGAAATAATTTATATTGATAAATTATGAATTTGAGTAGTTTTAAAGTATATTTAGAATATATTTTTACCATTTAATACAATGTTGGTCATTTTACATAATTTTACAATTAAACCGGACATAAACAAGTGTCAATCTTTTGATAGTTATTATCTCTTAAAAACACGTTTTTTGTTTTAAGAACAGGAATTAATTTTAAATTAATTTCTGCCACTTCTGTGTTTTGAATTTGGAAAAATGGTTTTGATATTTGGAATCAGGATGTTCATATTGTGTAAATACGTAACTTTTATTTTTAGACATTTTGAATAATTACTTCGGTAAATATTTTATTTACCATGGTTAAGGGTAAATCCGGTAAATAAGGGTTAAAAAATAATATTATAATAATACTAAATTACCCTAAAACGTGTCCTAACCTAATTTTTGGATACATGTCCGACCATGGGAATCTTTGGGTCGATTTTGGGACCCCATGGAGCCACTTGTAGGTGATAGGGACACTTTATTTTAATTAAGTTAAAATAAATACAAAAATGACAAAAGCATATATCTTTTAGAAAAGTTATTTTACATAGGGTTATATATGTTGGATTTTCAACTATAAATATTAATTAGAAATATAAAAATATTTCCTACATAATGATATTTTATTTATAATTTTTAGAAATTATATAATTTAATTTATTTATGAAACAATGGTGATGCAGTAATTACTAAATTAATGGAAAATTAGAATAATTGATATTATAAATACCCAAATAAATGTAATTTGAGACTTTTTATATGTAAAAATAATTTTTTAGGATAATATGACATGTTAGGATTTATTTAATTAACTTTTTTGGAAGTAATAATTCTGTTATTATTTTTAGAAAAATCAATTATTGAATAGTGTCAAAATTGACATAAAAGAGTTTTTAAAACAAATATTATATTATTAATTGATATTAAATTCCTAAAAATCTAAGGTTCGTCCAAGAGACTTAAATAATGATAGGTGTATCATTAAGGTACCACTTGGGGGTCTCTTGGATGTATATAGTAAGTTTATTAACCATATAATATAAAAATACAGAGAGACACTGTAAAAGTGAAACTAATTAACTAAGAGTTAATACTTAAAGATAAGGTTCAGATAGTAACCCAAACTCGTCTAAATCCTATTTGTTGAGTGGTTTTCGACCTATCCCTACCTTAAAATTTAAATAATACACTTTGAAGCCATTATAAATCTAATATGAATTTATTATAAAATAATATTTCTAGCTTTTCCAGAGGTTCCCCTCACCCCTCTTATAAAAGGTCACTCCCCCTTCTCATTAATTCACACATTCAAAGCCTTTTGGTTCGGCCAAACCCTACCCAAATACTCACTAAACTTCCCTCAATACAACCTAGAGGCCTTAGTTTGATCAGAAATCCAACCTAAGGAGCCCTTTTCATCAAATCAAAAGGAAGAACCCGAAGAAGAAGTAATGTTTTCACCACCCTTTTTCAAATTCATTTCTTCTTCAACTTCTTCTTTCTTTGTTATTCCCATTATAAAATAATAAATCAAGTATATCCTATATAATTTAATATTATTATAAATATTGCACAACCATATTCAGTATTCTATCCATCCTTTGAATGACATGTCACCATACGTGCGTACGTACGGCTTACCGTCTCCACATCGTGGTGTAATTGTTATTTAATATATTATTATTTGGATGGGTATAATAATGATTTTTAATTCATGTAAATAATAAATATAACATGATAATGATTCTGTATATATGATATACAATCCAATTATATATTATTTTCATATCGAAAGAATGATATTGTCGCTCGTGCGTACGTACGGACTACCGTCTCCACAAACACGATGAGATTCATTCTCCATCGTATCCATTCAAGCATAATTATCATTTGATTATTTAAAAATAATGTTTAAGGACTTGATATAATTTTTTATATGAATATGATACAACATATCCATGACAAACATAGCTTACGTAACAAATCATATAAAAGAAAACGAGTAAGTTAACACCTGAAACAACGATAATACTAAGATATTATTAACAAATCAATATTAAAATATCATATATGATATCATATTAATGTATATGATTATTCTATAATTTAATAACAATTATTTTACCATTATACATAAGTTTAACCTACCCTCAACCAAGGAAAGGTACAAGGTAAGGTTTATTTCACAATCTCTTCATTATCTGAGGTTGTTTATACGTAATAATCTACTGGGATTTCTTTATCATCCACATCCATGTTTCTTAAAAATGTATTTCAAAATATTTTTACTATTTACTAGAATATGAGTTAAAGTCATTTATACCATTTTTTTACTTTTTATAAGAGGTTTATAAAGGAATCTTTCCATCGTTTTCCAAACAAGGTGCTTTTTAACCTTTTCGACAGAATTAAGGTAAGAATGTTTTTTAACTTATACGGCAGGTGCAGCTATTTTCCGCCATTATAAAATCTTTGAAACTTCCCTTACAATATTATAAGAATATTTTCAAAGAAAATTTTTTATTTTATAGATATATGACACTTAAATGATTTCAAAATAGAAAGAGATATTTCTCTAAAAAGAGTTTTGATTTCATCTATGTCAACATCCTTTGATGGATTTTAAGATTATTTGAAGTTGATTTATTCTGATACAAAACTTTTATATTGTATTGAAAGTTTTGTGATATGTTTGACAATGGATGTGTTATTTTTATACCATTCGTGGTTTATAGATGAAGTATTTACATTTGTATGCTAGTTTTAATACGAATGTTTATGTTATGTTTAAACCTTTTAATATGGGAATGCAATGGACTTAATATGTGACGGGTGGAGCCTGCTATAGCTCCTCGATGCATCGGTAGGTCTCATGAGACAAACTAGTGTCTTGTCACAAGGCCTTGGAAAAATCTTATTTGTAGTCTTGGCATGAGGCCTTGGCTATGTGGTTATGATAGTCTGGCATTATGCATTACATCATTATGAAAGTGGTTATTGATATTGCATGTGATTATTCGATTAGTAGAATATTCATGTGAATAAGTAAATGGAATTATTTCATTTTATTTTTTCCATACTATGTTGAAGTTCAAGTTTAAAAGGCTTTTGTTTTATTTATACATTTCCTTAAATGTTTATTCTTATTTATGAAAGTTTCCACTATATTGTAATCCTTACTGGGCATTTAAGCTCACCCCTTTTCTATGTTTTATTTTTCCCAGGATGTGAAGAAGTAAATTATGAATGACCTACAGGGATAGTATGAGGGAATAAGAGTGTGGAATATGGAGACTATGTTGTTGTAGTTTTCATTTTTATGATGTAATGTAAACCTTTATGAATATATCTAGTGTTTCCAAGGCTACTAAACTAACCGGTCTTTCGAGACTTGATATTTCTTATGATCATGCCAATGTTATGTAATAATGCACCGACTCTGGGTAACTGGGGTTGGGGTGTTACAGTTGGTATCATAGGGAGGTTTCATACAGACCTTGGAAGCTAGATTTAGATAAACTCTGATAAGAGAACATAGACCTAAGATGGACTTTGAGGATTAGTATAGAAGAACTTCCTAGAATTTTGGTATTGTAGAGATTTTTTGAGTTTTCTGAGAAATACATCCCTGTCTGGATACGAGCAGGTAGAGGCAGCTCTGGCACAGATGTACCTAGGGGTAAAACCCGAAAACACCACTTTGAGCTAGACTCGAACGGGAACTAGTGCACGATAATGGTCCTTGCTGCACTCTTGGTTATGACACTCCCAGGGGATATGATTAGGATAACTCTCATTTTCTTTACAAATCATTATAAAGGGTTTATGAGTATATAATTCCTCAAAGAAAACATTTTTATGATTATGGATTATATCCATAAATAGTTCAATTTATGTTAAGTGTTTTATAAGTATGGAATTATGTATTTTGATTCATAAACTGATCTAGTTTATTCCATTGTTTAGAAATGGTGCCTAGTGGAAGAAATGGAAATCGTATCAATGCACGCACTCCATGTAGGGATTTCCCTCCTGCTCAAGATAATTATAGTGGATCTGGTGATGCAACTGGTGCTGATCAGCTAATCACCATATTGGGACAACTCACTTAGGTTATGAATAGTAACCTTACCCGTATGGAGTACCCTGATCCGCAGTGTAGATGATAAATGTTAGATCGATTCATGAGGCAACAACCACTAATGTTCAATGGGAGTACAAATACCGTAGTATCTGAGAAATGGATAAATTCCCTAGAGAAAATATTTCAGGCTTTGGAGAGTAGTGAAAGGGAAAAAGTTATCATGGCAGTTTACCGTCTCACTGGAGATGCTGATCAATGATGGACATTGATTCAAAATATGAAGGAAGATGATGAAGTATCAAATATGGAATGGAGGGAGTTCAAAGATCTGTTTTTAGAAAAATACTTTCCTCGTGACCATCGAGCAGATATGGAAAGACAATTTCTGAGTCTGAGACAAAAGGAGGATGAGAATGTCGCAAAGTATGAGGCTAAATTTAAAAGGTTATCAAGGTATGCTGGAGATTATATACGTAACCCAAGAAGTAAGATTGATCGTTTCTTTGATGGGTTAAAACCATTTCTCCGTCGAGCATTAGTCTCACAATCCTTCTCGTCTTATGAAGACATTGTCTCATGTGCTATCAAGACAAAAAAGGAATTCTCTAAGTCTTATAACTTTAAAGAAAAGAAAGAGAAGAAGATATCTATTGATAAATCTGGGAATGGAAATAAGGGGAAGAAGGGAAAGGTTGAATATCCATCCTGTGGTAAATGTGGGAAGAAACACCCCAGTACTTGCTTGAAGGGAATGGGTGTCTGTTAAAAGTGTGGTGAAAAATGCCACCAAGCTTGTGATTGCAAAGGGAAGAAGGAAGCTACTAATGTTCAGTGCTATAATTGCAGGGATATGGGACATTATGCAAATGAATTTCCTAAGCATCAGGGAAACTTACCTTAGAAAAGTCCAAGGGATCATGGCCAAGCTTTTGCTATCACTACTGCTGAGGTAGAAGCTCCAAAAAACATGGTGGAAGGTAATTTAATGGTTTCCTCAAGTTTAGAAAATGAATTATTTGATTCTGGATCATCGAATTGTTTCATATCTTCCCAGTTTTCTAAGAAAATTATATATTTACAATTTGATTTAACAAGGGATTTTTCAGTTAAAACTCCTAAAGGAAGTATCATTGCAACAAATTTTTGTGAATCAGTCCCCATTAGATCACATAAATGTTCTTTATCTGCTGATCTCATTGTCATACCTATGATTGAGTTTGATATAATCCTCAGTATGGATTGGATTTCAGACCATGATGCAAAGATTTATTGTAAGAAGAAGGAGGTTATGATTTTTGATGATGATGATAAGGAACACCTTATCATTAGAGTAGAATCGTCACCACCTAATTCTTATCTAGATCCACCCCCAGTAGCTCAACTAAATTCAATTATTGGGGAGGAAGAGAATGAAATGACTGTGGGTGAGGAAAGAAATGTTCAAATAGAGGATGTACCTATTGTGAAATAATATGTAGATGTGTTTCCGGAAGATTTAGCTGGACATCCTCCAGAATGAGAAGTTGAGTTTTCCATTGATTTAATTCCTGGATCAAGGCCTATATCGAAGACCCCTTATAGAATGGCCACTGTAGAATTATTTTATCTAAATAAAAAACTAGAGGAATTGAGTAATAAGGGATTTATTCACCCTAGTGTTTCTCCATGGGGAGCCCCTGTTCTTTTCGTTAAAAAGAAAGATGGATCTATGAGGTCATGTATCGACTACAGGGAGATCAATGCTATAACAATAAAGAAAAAGTATCCCCTACCTCGCATTGATGATTTATTTGACCAACTACATGGAGCTCAATACTTTTCAAAGATTGACCTTCGATCTGGATACCATCAGTTTTGTGTGAAGACGGAAGACATTCCAAAGACAGTATTTCAAACCAGGTACGTGCATTATGAGTTTACAGTAATGCCTTTTGGATTTACTAATGCACCCTCTGTATTCATGGATCTGATGAATAGAGTTTTCAATGAATATCTCGATGAATTTGTGGTGGTATTTATTGATGATATCTTAGTATACTCCAAAAGCTACAAAGATCATGAAAATCACTTGCGTATTATCCCGAAGACTCTAAGAAGACATAAATTATATGGTATGTTTAACAAGTGTGAATTATGGATTTAGGAGATTTATTTTCTTGGCCATATTGTCTCTAAATATGGAATCTCTGTTGATCTTCTAAGACCAAGACAATCCAAGAATGGCCTAAACCGACGAGTATAACTGAGGTACATAGTTTTATTGGTTTAACAGGCTATTATCGACGTTTTGTCCAGAATTTTGCCCGGTTGGCTAACCCATTAACAAAGTTCACACATAAATGGGTTAAATTTGTTTGGACAAAAGAGTGTGAAGAATGTTTCAAAGAACTGAAGAGAAGATTATTCAATGCTCTTATATTGACTCTAACATCGGGGAATGATGGGTTCGTTATTTATAGTGATGCATCGAAGAAAGGACTTGGTTGTGTCCTTATGATGAATGATAGGGTTATTGGCTATGCATCATGATAGTTGAAAATTCATGAACAAAACTATCCTACTCATGATCTCGAGTTAGGAGCTGTGATCTTTGCTTTGAAGATATGGAGACACTACCTCTATGGTGAAGAATGTGAGATTTATACTGATCATAAGAGCTTGAAGTATATTTTCTCACAAAAAGAACTCAACATGAGGCAAAGGAGATGACTTGAATTACTCAAGGATTATGATTGTACGATACACTACCAGCCGGGGAAAGCAAACAAGGTGGCAGATTCTTTGAGCAGAAAAGACCATGGAGTTTTGAACAATATGAGAATTGAAAGGGATCCAATTTTCATAGATCTAGTGAATATGGACATGGGAATAACCATGGAAGGTGAAACATCAATTCTTTTTCAAATGGTTGCCAAACTATATTTACTAGAAAGGATTAATAGTTCTCAGACCGATGATGAATAATTTCAAAAGAAGATTAAAGCTGTGAATGATGGGATATTGAGAGACTTTGTGTATGAAGAAGGAATTTTGAAATTTGGGAAGAGACTTTGTGTTCCCGATATACCTGATCTAAAAACGGAATTTCTGGATGATGCTCATAGTTCCAATTTCTCTATACACCATGGGAGAACCAAAATGTATAGAGATTTGAAGGAACATTTTTGGTGGGACAACATGAAGAGGAAGATTTCTGATTTTGTGTCAAGATGTATGGTTTTTCAACAAGTGAAAGCTGGAAGGAAACAACCTGGAGGAGTCATGCAACCTCTTCCCATACCTGAGTGGAAATGGGACAATATTACGATAGACTTTGTCATGGGGCTACCAAAGACTCATAGAAGTAATGATGCAATATGGGTCATTGTTGATCATCTTACCAAGTCAGCACATTTTCTTGCTATAAGAGAAGATCTACCACTGGAACATCTAGCAAGACTATATATTGATGAAGTTGTGAGACTTCATGGAGTACCCCTATCGATTGTTTTTGATCATGATCCCTGTTTTACTTCAAGATTCTGGAAAAGTCTTCAGAAAGCCTTGGATGCTAAACTTCATTTGAGCACTGCCTACCACCCTCAAACAAATGGACAATCAGAACAAAATATTCAAACCTTAGAAGACAAGTTGAGATCCTGCTCACTTGACTTTCAGGGTATGTGAGATAAATATTTACCTCTTGTAGAATTTTCCTATAACAATAGCTTCCATTCGAGTATTCATATGACACCATATGAAGCATTATACGGAAAGAGATGTCGCACACCAACCTGTTGGGATGACGTTAGTGAAAGAAAATTTGTAGGTCCATAACTGGTGGAGGAAACGATGGAAAAGGTGAAGGTAATCCAAAACCATATCAAAGCAGCTCAAAGTAGGCAGAAGAGCTATACTGATAATCAAAGGAAGGATTTGGAATTTCAAGTCAGTGATCATGTTTTCCTGAAGGTATCTCCATGGAAGGGAGTCATACATTTTGGTAAGAAAGGTAAATTGAGTCCCAGGTACATTGGACCTTTTGAAATTCTAGAACGAATTGGGGCTGTAGCTTACCGATTGGCAATGCCGCGAAGTCTGTCCAATGTTCATGATGTGTTCCACGTATCTCTATTGAGGAAATACATGACTCACCCAATGCATGTACTCACCTATGAAGAATTAGAACTGGAACTCGATCTGTCTTATTGTGAAGAGCCCTTCAGGATTCTTGATATGAGAGAACAAGTACTGAGAAACTGGATGATGCATCTGGTAAAAGTTTTGTGGAGAAACCATAAAATGGAAGAGGCAACGTGGGAACCCAAGGAACTTATGATGAAGAACCACCCGAGTCTTTTCATGCAGTAGTATTCTAGAAATTTAGAGGATGAAATTATTTGAAGGAGGGGATAATTTAACACCCCAATATTCTACTGTACGCTTCTCTTTGAATAATGTGATAGCGTGTGTTGTTCGCAACATCGAGTTCTAACACACCACAACCAATCAAACTAGCCGTTATGAATAGTAATACCTACTTTTTGAAATTTTATAAATTTTACCTCTCAAAATGAACTTTATTTTTGGATTCAGAATATCTAATTTAGCCTAGGGTGAAATTTTGGAACTTTTCGGATAACATTTATATTTTGATGAATAGTGAAAATTACAAAATTTTAATTAAAAACAACTTTTTTAATCGAAATAATTTATATTGATAAATTATGAATTTGAGTAGTCTTAAAGTAAATTTAGAATATATTTTTACCATTTAATAAAATTTTGGTCATTGTACATAATTTTAAAATTAAACCGGACATAAACAAGTGTCAATCTTTTGATAGTTATTATCTCTGAAAAACACGTTTTTTGTTTTAACAACGAGAATTAATATTAAATTAATTTCTGCCACTTCTGTGTTTTTAATTTGAAAAAATGGATTCCATATTTGTAATAAAGATGTTCATATTGTGTAAATAGGTAACTTTTATTTTTAGACATTTTGAATAATTATTTCGGTAAATATTTTATTTACCATGGTTAAGGGTAAATCCGATAAATAAGGGTTAAAAAATAATATTATAATAATACTAAATTACCCCAAAACGTATCCTAACCTAATTGGTGGATACATGTCCGACCATGGGAATCTTTGGGTTGATTTTTGGACCCCATGGAGCCACTTGTAGGTTATAGGGACACTTTATTTTAATTAAGTTAAAATAAATACAAAAATGACATAAGCATATATCTTTTAGAAAAACAATTTTTACATAGGGTTATATATGTTGGTTTTTTGACTATAAATATTCATTAGAAAGCTAAAACGATTTCATATATTATGATATTTTATCTATAATTTTTAGACGTTATATAATGCAATTTATTTATGACACAATGATGATGCAGTAATTACTAAATTAATGTAAAATTAGAATAATTGATATTATAAATACCCAAATAAATGTAAGTTGAGATTTTTTATAAATAAAATAATTTCATAGGATAATATGACATGTTATGATTGATTTAATTAACTTTTTCTGAAGTAATAATTCTGTTATGATTTTTAGAAAAATCAATTATTGAATAGTGTCAAAATTGACATAAAAGAGTTTTTAAAACAAATATTATATTATTAATTGATATTAAATTCCTAAAAATCTAAGGTTATGCCAAGATACTTATATAATTATAGGTGTATCATTAATGGACCACTTGGGGGTATCTTGGATGTATATAGTAAGTTTATTAACCATACAATATAAAAATACAAAGAGACATTGTAAAAGTGAAACTAATTAACTAAGAGTTAATACTTAAAGATAAGGTTAATATAGTAACCCAAACCTGTCTAAATACTATTGGTTGAGTGGTTTTCGACCTATCCCCACCTTAAAATTTAAATAATACACTTTGAAGCCATTATAAACCGAATATGAATTTATTATAAAATAATATTTCTAGCTTTTCCAAAGGTTCCCCTCACCCCTCTTATAAAAGGGTACTCCCCCTTCTCATTAATTCACACCTTCAAAGCCATTTGGTTCGGAAAAACCCTGCTAAAATACTCTCTAAACTTTACTAAATAAAACCTAGAGGCCTTATTTTGATCATAAATACAACCTAAGGATCCCTTTTGATCAAATCAAATGGAAGAACCAGAAGAAGAGGTAATGTTTTCACCACCCTTTTTCAAATTCATTTCTTCTTTAACTTCTTCTTTCTTTGTTATTACCATTCTAAAATAATTAATCCAGTATATACTATATAATATAATATTATTATAAATATGTTACAACCATATTCAGTATTCTATCCATCCTTTGAATGACATGTCACCATACGTGCGTACGTACGTCTTACCGTCTCCACGTCGTGGTGTAATTGTTATTCAATATATTATTATTTGGATGGGTATAATAATGATTTTTAATTCATGTAAATAATAAATATAATATGATAATTATTCTGTATATATGATATACCATCCAATTATATATTATTTTAATATCAAAAGAATGATATTGTCGCTCGTGCGTACGTACGGACTACCGTCTCCACAAACACGATGAGATTCATTCTCCATCGCATCCATTCAAGCATAATTATCATTTGATGATTTAAAAATAATGTTTAAGGACTTGATATAATTCTGTATATGAATAAGATACAACCTATCCATGAAAAACACGGCTTAGGTAACAAAACATATAAAAGAAAACGAGTAAGTTAACACCCGAAACAATGATAATACTAAGATATTATTAACAAATCAATATTAAAAGATTATATATGATATCATATTAATGTATATGATTATTTTATAATTTAATAACAATTATTTCACCATTATACAGGAGGTTAAACTACCCTAAACCGAAGAAAGGTACAAGGTAAGGGTTATTTCACAATCTCTTCATTATCCGAGGTTGTTTATACGTAATAATCTATTGGGATTTCTTTATCATCCACATCCATGTTTCTTAAAATTGTATTTCAAAACATTTCTACTATTTACTAGAATATGGGTTAAAGTCATTTATACCCTTATTTTACTTTTTATAAGAGGTTTATAAAGGAATCTTTCCGTCGTTTTCCAAACAAGGTGCTTTTTAACCTTTTCGACAGAATTAAGGTAAGAATGTTTATTAACTTATACGGAGGGTGCGGCTCCACCGTTATAAAATATTTGAAACTTCCCTTATAATATTATAGGAATATTTTCAAAGAAAATGTTTTATTTTATAGATATATAACTCTTAAATGATTTCAAAATAGAAAGAGATATTTCTCTAAAAAGAGTTTTGATTTCATCTATGTCAACATCCTTTGATGGATTTTAAGCTTATTTGAAGTTGATTTATTATGATACAAAACTTCTATATTGTATTGAAGGTTTTGTGATATGTTTGACTATGGATGTGTTATTTTTATATCGTTCGTGGTTTATGGATGAAGTATTTACATTTCATATTCTAGTTTTAATACGAATGTTTATGTTATGTTTAAACCTTTTCATATGGGAATGCATTGGACTTAATATGTGATGGGTGGAGCCCGATATAGCTCCTCGATGCATCGGTAGGTCTCATGAGACAAACTAGTGTCTTGGAACAAGGCCTTGGAAAAATCTTATTTTTAGTCTTGGCACGAGGCCTTGGCTATGTGGTTATGATAGTCTGGCATTATGAATTCCATCATTATGAAAGTGGTTATTGATATTGCATGTGATTATTATATTAGTACAATATTCATGTGAATAAGTAAATGGCATTATTTCATTTTATTTTTTCCATACTATTTTTAATTTCATGTTTAAAAGGCTTTTGTTTTAGTTATACATTGCCTTAAATGTTTATTATTTTTTATTAAAGTTTCCTCTATATTGTTATCCTTACTGGGCATTTGAGCTCACCCCTTTTCTATGTTTTATTTTTCCCAGGATGTGAAGAAATAAATTATGAATGACCTACAGGGATAGTATGAGGGGATAAGAGTGTGGAATATGGAGACTATGTTTTTTTTGTTTTCATTTTTATGATGTAATGTAAAACTTTAGGAATATATCTAGTGTTTCCAAGGCTACTAAACTAATTGGTCTTTCGAGACTTGATCTTTCTTGTGATCATGCTAATGTTATGTAATAATGCACCGACTATTGGTAACTGGGGTCAGGGTGTTACAAAAAATTCATATTGAGGATCTTTTTCGGGGTTTATATGTATAGAATTAGGTCATAAAATATACGTAACAACTTTAATATTACATGTTGACACTTCTACACAGTATCTATTTTTTTTCTTAAAATAAAAAACCTTAAAAAAAGAGTCATGTCTAGTTCTATATTTTAGATAATATGACTTTTCCTTAATCCCATCCCTGATCCTATTCATCTTTAAGTCCCGTGAAAAACATTTCAAAAAAATAAACTTGGGATGCGGATAAAAAGATCAGTAAGGATTATAAAACAAAGAAAGAAACATTAGTCCATAAATAAATACCAAGCATAAACTCTTTAACATACCTCATGAAATCATAAGATTTATGAATAACACATAGAAATCATAAATCATAAATGTAACTTGTGGCATCCATAACATACTTACATTGTAGCTTTCATAGCTACTCAGGGAGTTACGTTTGGAATAACCATCATAGTATATTCCCTTAATATCTTAGTAGAAACATTAATGTTTATCTCTGTCATGTTACCCAATGAATTAGAGAGCAATATCGGTCTCACCCACCCATGGTTTATCACGGAACCACCCGTATACATAAACAATTCCCAAGAACCATAACATTTTAATAACACATAAAAAAACATAAATGAAAGAAAAAATTTACACATTTCAATCACAATATATCATTTAAATATATTGACATAACAAATCCATCATCAAAACCATTTTCAATACCAAAATAAGTAAACGTGTATATGGTATTTATTATCCTTTTAAAAACATTACGGCTTGTTAAGGAATCCAAAGATCAAATAATACTTGCGGCGGTGGAAATATCGTTTTCACCATTTACGTTAAAAAGAAACATACTTTTTTCATTTAGTAAAATGCCACGTAGAAAAATATTACCTTTGAATGAAATAAAAATTAAAAGGTGTTTATACACTTTATAAAATAAAGTCATGTATAAAACAAAATTTTCCTCAATGAAAAGAGATTGAGACGAAGTCCCTTACCTCATGTCTGACTTGACTTATTCGTTATTTAATCTCATGAATAATAAACTAAAGTTAATTTATACTTTCTTCAGAACCCTTTTCAAGTTTATTATTCTTTTTATATCACTTATTACCATGTTATAAACATTACATAATCATTTAAGTTAATAATGACCGTTTTGTCGATATTTGGTATTTGATTCAAAAATGAACTTCTTATAATTACATGTTTTCCATGTGGTCAAAATTCCATTATCTCCAGAATGAAATTCATGATTTAGATATCATATATATAATATATATCTAGTATATATATATGTACATATAATAGTACATAACATTTGGAGATAAGAAATGAAATACACCGTTCATGGAGATAGTAAGCCTTACGTACACATGAACGCTACTTTCATTTCTATTTCATATTTAATGGAATGAAAACTTAATGATACATAGGTCTATTATAATTCTAGTATAATATAATATATAATTTCATTAAATCCATCCTTTATATATTCCATGTATGACATGAATGTGTCATATCACTTTGAGAGGGTGGTAGTCCACACTTCCTCAAATTAAATTATCGCGTTTACCCATTATAGAAACCATAACAGTATGATATAAATGAAAAATATAGAAGTATAAAGATAATATAAATATAATATATATCACATATTAATATATTTCCATATTAATGGACACCATAAGAGGCGGTAGGAGATAATTGAACAATCAACGTTTCACGAGGCATTAGTTCGCCGTCCACATAAACAATATGTTCTTTACCAATTAGACGAAGGTGTGTGTAAGTGTATTTAAAATAATTCTCATAAAAAAATAGTATATTTAGTATACTAGTGTTTATATGTAAAACAATAATAAGAATAGAATAGGTAGTGAAGAGGTAAAATAATAGAAGAGTACTTGACGGAAGACGTTACCTTTAAATCAGGTAACTCCCTTTGGTTTGAACTAAAAGGCATTCTTGAAGTGCCTTCTACCTAAGGTAAGGCTTATAGGTGGAAGAGTGGGATTTTGGGAGATTATTTGGGCATATTTTGGATGAGACAAGGATATTTAGTTGTGTGAGTAATGGGTTAGAAGTGGTGTCCTTTTATAAGAGGGAGGATGAGCTCTTTAGGAAAGTTTGAAAGTATTATTGTATTATAAAATATTTTTTAGTTTAAAAAGATAAAAAACATATTTAATTAGAAAATAAGGTTCATATAAGTATAAATAAAACCATACAATAATAATTGTATAGGTTTTAGATATTTTTTTAATTCTTATCTTTTTTATTTAACCCTTTGATAACTTATTTAACCTTTACTGTGTCATCATATATATTCATACTATATGGTTAATATATTTACTATAAAATTCCAAACGACCTAAAATGGATCATTAATGAAATTTTAAATATTATATATTTTATTTGGATGAATCTTATATTTTTAAAACTATTTTATCATTTAATAAAATATTAATTGTTTTAAAAACTTATTTTTTTCAATTTATAAACTATTCATATCAAGACTTTTAAAAAATCTATAACAACTTTATTATTTTAAAAATCCTTCATTATTTAAAATATAAAAATTCATTATTATCCCTAAAATTCTTTGATGCCATAAAAAGTTTGGAATAAATTTATTTTAATATCAATAAAATCATTTATTTGAATCCTTTATTAATGAAGAAATTACTACATCACCATTGTGTCATAATTAAATTTATTTATTTAATGTCTAAAAATTATAAATAAAATACCATGATGTATGAAATTTGTTTATATTTCAAATGAATATTTATAGTCTAATAGATAACTTATATAACTCCATATAAAAAATTGTTTTTTCTAAAAGATATATGTTTATGATACTTTTGTTTTTACTTTAAATTAATTAATATAAAGTGTCATTATCACAACCAAGTGGCTCTATGGGGTCCCAAAATAGACCTAATTATTCCCATGGTCGGACATGTATCATCCAATAATATTAGGACACATTTTAGGATTATTTAATATTATTACAATATCACTTTTTTACCCTTATATACTATATTTACCTTTTAAGCATGGTAAATAAAATATTTACTAAAGTAAATATTAAGAATGTATAAAAATAAAAGTTACCTATTTAAAAAAACTGGACCTCTTGATTACAAATATGGAATCCATTTTTCTAAATTCAAAACACACAAGTGGAAGAAATTAATTTAAAATTATTTCTCGTTATCAAAATAAAAAACATGTTTTTAAGAAATAATAACTATCAAAAGATTTACCTTTGTTTATGTACAATTTAAGAGTGAAATTAATTCCAATGACCAACATTGGATTAAATGGTAAAAATATTATCCAATTAAACTTTAAAACCAATTAAAATAATAATTTAACTATATAAATAAATTAGATTAAAAGGCAGTTTTTAATTAAAATGCAGTATTTTTAACTATTCATTAAAAAATGAACATTATGAGAAAAATAACAAAATTTCATCCAAATTAAATTTTGATGTCATGATTCTAAATAAGAATATTATTTTTTCAAATAAAACATATAAAAGTGACAAAAACTATATTTTAAAAGGGTTCTCCATCAAAAGGTGGTAAATTGACATTTTAAAGAATATTAGAGTGCTTATTTTTAAAATTGGATTCATTCACATTAGGATTCTAAATTTTATTTGATAAATGTAAAAACATTTTAAAAACTTGTATAATCATATTTTAGTTATTTATATTCATTCTCTCCAATACAATGGCTATGCATTTACTATAATTTAAAAAATAATAATATATTATTATTTTTCAGTATAACTCAACATTGTGTGCAACGTAAGATTTAAAAGAAACCCATTGTTGTGTATCGATTACGCCATTGAACATAGAATCCCCTTTAAATTAAAATTAATATTTAATTCACAAATATTAATAAATATGAAAGTTTCATATTCTTTATTTGTCTGGGATGTTACAGACTTTGTCCGCTATGATAGAATTGGGAGTGAACTGTGAAAAATATGATGAAATAGGGAGTGATCCCAATCCACTCTGATAGTCTTGGAAGCAATCCTTGACTACTAAGGAAATTATTTTCTATAATTATGTGTATGAAACAAACTTATGTATTATTCCAATATTATGTTCTTATGGATAATTTTATTGGATTTTTTATGATTTATGTCTTATAAAATGCCAAGATTTATGCCACGATTCAATATTATGGTCTATGATATGATGGGTATGGTTTTCAAATGTTCGGATCATGTTATTATACCATTATGATCATGTTATGGTTTTGTGATCATTGATATCTCACTTGTTTACCTATACTGAGCATATGTTCTAACTCTTTCTTATGTTTCCCTTCCCCATGATATAAAGGAATATTTTAAGTACGTTATTTATAAAAAGAGACTAATTTATGAATAATTAAGTTGGAGATGATATTGAACTCATGAAAACATGTTTTTTATGTGTCCATTTTTCTAAAGGCACTATACCTATACAATTATAACATAGATTTTTATGATATTCCATGAATATTTATATAATAAATTTTAATATCTATGTATAAAATGTATGGG
Source organism: Viscum album (assembly GCA_963277665.1). Lineage (NCBI taxonomy): Eukaryota > Viridiplantae > Streptophyta > Magnoliopsida > Santalales > Viscaceae > Viscum > Viscum album. The sequence continues at coordinate 192,517,935 of OY728146.1, read as the reverse complement.
TCACTATAGTTGGTATGAGATCAATGTTTAGTGAACCATTAGAAAATAGGATGGGAAAACTGTAGTGAGAACCCTTAGGATAATCCTACATATAAGAGAGCATCCTAAGTTATTATAAAGAAATGAGTGTGGGTTTCCTATAAAAATATATCTATATAGAAACTAAAATGTGATGTGGTTTTATCATAGATGCATCTAGGAGAAAGAACCCTAAAAATATTTGTTCAGGTATATCTAATATATCATTCTGGTTCACAGTGAGTGTTCCCTTACTTTTCACCAAGTTATACAGTCACTAGGGTGGGGGGGGAGGGGTGATATGCTAGGGTCAATCCACATTTTATTCATAAACCGTTATGAAAGATTTGAATAGATGATAAACATGAATGAACTAGGTTAAACATATGTTTTCATAGATTGAAAATAATGTGTAATTATTTAGAAATCCTATAAATAATTTTTCTTGATTATGTGGTTTTACATTATGATTATTGTTTCTCACACTATGGTTTTGGTTTTACACTAGTACACAAACCTTTTTTACGTTCATTTTTAGCTTTTTTAACGTTAGTTTTGATGCGACGTTATTGTGAGCGACGTTAAAAATATGATTTTTACATCAGTTATTTAATAAATGATGTTAAATATGGGTTTTTACGATTTTTAACATCGGTTTTTAAAAAACCTATGTGAAAGACCTTTCGGAAATGACGTTAAAAATCCATTTTTTTCATCGCTTTTCAAAAAAACCGATGTTAAAAGTCATTTTTTATGTAGGTTAGTTAAAAACCGATGTTAAAAGTCATTTTTAATATCTGGTTTTAAATAACTGACATAATTTTTTTTACTATATTGTTTATAATTTTCTAATCTTTGATTTGACAGGTCGTAGAGCTCAAATGGAGTTATGGATCAAACGTTATGACTATAAAAAGTTTGATATTTTTTTTGAGGAAAGACAGAATAAGCCAACCATTGCTTCATATTCGAAGGAATTTTAGAATCCTAAGTAGTATTTATCATTTTAACATGATATAAATCATTATGAATCATTATAATAAAATAATAATCATTAAATGGTAAATCCATTAAGAAAAATACTCATAAAAAATATAAATCATGGAAAAATAATTAAAAATACCTTGATGATATCGCAGAAAGAAGAAATAGTGGATTCACATAGAAGAAAAAACAAGTTGAGTTTGTGGAATGATTATGGTTGAAAGAAATTATCATTAAATAGTATATCAATTAAGAAAAAAAATCATAAAAACCATAAATCATGGATAAATAATTAAAAAATATTGACGAGAACGTGGAAAGAAGAAATAATTGATTCATGTTGAAGATCAAATGAGTTGAGTTAGGGGAACGATGATGGTTGAAAGAAATGATCATTAAATTAGGATATGTGTATAATGAAAACATATAATTAAGTTGATAAAAGAAAATGTGGTATTAAAAATTTTAGGTGGCAATTGGAAATTTTGATGCCGCGATGTAAAAAAATTGAAATTTGGTGTTGGAAGGATATTAAAATTATCTTTCACATTGGTTTTATGATAACCATCATTAAAAGATATTAAAATTTTTACTTATTTTTCAATTCTTTTATTATATAAATGATGTGAAAAATAAATTTTCTTCACGTTTTCACATCCGTTATTAAATAACCGACGTGAAAAATCAATTTTCATGACTTTTTCACATTGGTTATTTAATAAAAGATTTTAAAAGGTATTTTTAACATATTTTATTTGATAAAAGACATGAAAAATGTTTACAAGAATGTATTTCATTTCTCAAGATTTGATTTGAAAGGTCACAGATCTCAAATAGAGTCTCAGATTAAAAGATATGTCCTTCAAAAATTGGCCTTCCCTAAGATTTCATTTAGAGATGATCAACTTTTGATGACCATTACTTTTAATCCGTAACTCCATTTGAGATTTGTGACCTATAAAATCGGATATTTTGAAATGAACTACATTTTCGTAGACATTTTTTACACTGGTTATTAAATAACTGATATGAACAAGTCTTTAAAATTTATTTTTCACATTGGTTATTTAGAAATGAAGTGAAAAAGTTAAGAAAATAGATTTTTCACATCAGTTATTAAATAACCAACGTGAAAAATAATAAAAAATTGATTTTCAAGTTGGTTCTTATATAACCAAAGTGAAAAATCATCAAAAATGTATTTTCAGGTCGGTTATATAATAACCGACGTGAAAAATTGATTTTCAGAGATTTTCACGTTGGTTTTAAAAAACTGACGTGAAAAAGGCAGTGTTAAAAATAGTTTTTTCACTAGTGTTAGTCGATGGTTGTAACCTGAAGTAATCATGTTAATATTGAAGGTAATGGAAAATGAAAGTATTTTCCTCTTGACTAACCAAATGTTAATGGAGATGGAATTCAAAATATCATTATTTTTCTGACACTACTTTCTCATTCCTTGAATCATTTGGATCTTAAAAACAAGAAAAATAGGGAACAACATTCCATTCAATCCTTCATGAATAAACAATCACCTTATTTTAGTGGGTATGCTAACCCACTAGTTTCTGAGAAAAGGATAAAATTTAATGAAATTATATTTTCTATTTTCCATTATTTAGAACATGAAAATGTTATTTGGGTAGTTTATCATTTGGAATGAAAATCATATCAATGGTGGACTCTTATTAAGAATGTGTGGAAATAGGAAAAAATTGAATCTATATAGTGGGTTGAGTCTAAAATATTATTTTTCATTAAGTACTTTCATCTTATTCACTATAAGAAAATAGAGAAGGACCTAAAGTATAAGGATGATGAATCTGTTAGTAATTATGAGTAAAATTTTACAAGACTTGTGTGGTACACTTCTTGTATTATCATCTAAACTGAAATTAAGGTTGATCAAATTTTAAGTGGCTTAAAAAAAACTCTACAATGGGTGTTATCCATAAGATACTTCAGTATATATGAATAAATACTTTTTTGTGCTATCAACATGGAAGTGGATATTGGAGTTACCTATCCATCTCATAGTTTTTATAAGAAAATAAATATGGAATTAAAAAGTAATTATAAAAACCATGGATCAAAATCGATGATATTTTCTTGTGCTCAATGAATGGAAGGAAAAATCAAGAAAATTGTATTAAGTGGACTATTAAATGTTTTAAGTGTGGAAAGAAAGTTCTTCTGGAAATTTATTGCTAAAGTAATTGGTAGAAGTTGACCAATTATAGGTAAAAATAACCACATAATGCACTACCCACACTCTAGTGTTTAAGATTCAAGGAGTATAGGAATTATGCTAACCAGTGGTCAAAAATAAAGTATAATGATGAAAATAAACATTAGTAACCTCTTAATCCCAAAGACAGAGGGAAATCTAATGTGATCACCATTACTGAAGTGGACCACGATAACTAAGTGGTGAAAGGTATACTTATTATCCACCCTATAACCATAAATATATTATTTAACTTTGGATATACCCACTATTTTATATTTTAATAATTTTATAAGGTTATCATACTAAAAAATCAATGATTAGATGTTTAATTAGAAGTGAAAATTCATAATGGTATGATGATTGTATCCCATGTCTATGACTATTCTATAATTGATGTTTGTAGGAATGTTCTTCTTGTAAATCTCATTATTTCTACTCTAGTGGAATTTGTAGTTATTTTGGGAATGGATTGACTTTATTAACATAAATATCAAATTAATTGTAAAGGAAGGGAAGTCATGTTTGATATTATGAACCAACCTATGATCTTTTATTCGTGTGTCAAAAAATATTAAATTCTAATGAAAATTTCACCCATTGTATGGGTATTGATTTCTATTCTAAAGGGGTGTTTATATAATATGGTTGGGGAGAAACTAAATATTTAATATATGCCTATGATATGATATTTTATTGATATTTTATGGAAGAGTTTCTTACTACTCATCTAAATCATGAAGTTTAGTTTTCAATAAAACTCATCTAGGTGTTACATATAACAACCCTGCTCTTTATTTCACATTAATACATGATCTATTAAATAGTATTACACTTAATAAAACATTAAATATCATGAAGTATAGTGTATTTAGAAATTAGGTATGTTTAATTACTACTTTAAATGGGGAATACATCATCTTTATTGAAAATTTCCGTAACATCATAATAATATTCCATCGAACTTAAAACTTCATGGAATAACTTGGTGGAAAACATAAGAAAGGGGTGATATATGAAGCCCAGTAAGGGAATAAACAGGGAATAACATGAATATAATAATAAAATTTAGAAAATAGGCTTATCAATGGGGAATAAAAGGAGTAGGAATCATAAAGATGAACAATGATACATGATATAACATGATAATCATAAAGGAAACATGGGAAATGTGGAAACAACTTAAAACACTGCACCATAAACATAGGTCAAGGCTAACTACCAATACATCATGATGTAAAAATTCCCAAAAAATAATCAGGTTTAATCCCTATCCCAATTTTATTTTCAATGAGACTAAACATTACCCCATGCATTGGATCACTATATAATTATGGGCACACCCATCACTTTCATTTCATTCTCATGATTAAGTGCACCACATAGATAATACAACACTGGTTCAATCATCATTATATTTTATTCCACTATCAAGGAGTGTGGAATATATACATGTATGTCCTAATTCAAATAAGTATATGTTTATAAAAGTGAACACTCTTGATAGAAAATGGGTATGATATTCATTACACAATTGTTTTGGCATGGAAAATAATGGTGAAATCTCGACAGCATAATAATGTCACATAAAAATTACTAAAAAGGGTTGATAAGAGAGAAATTGGTCTCTCAGCATTTGGAAATAAAATGGGATGTAAAAAAGTACATGTAAAGATATATCCCATCATTATTAATTGTAAATAGAAGACACAAGATAATAAAGAAACTTGAATATAGAAGAGAAGTTGAGGAACCTTTACATTGAGATTATGAATCCAAATGCTTGGGAGGGGTTTCTTGAGAGATTTTATGAACCATGAAAGGACTCTATAGAGGTAAGGTTAGAGTAAGTACGTTCTAAAAAAAATTTGGTGAAAAAAATGGTAGCTTGGGTGGGTTTATATAGAAAATGAGTGGGGAATTATTTATCATTTCTCAAACATAGGTTTTGGACTCTTTATAATAAAATAGCCAAAAACACAAACCTTAACATGGGTTTTCCCATTTTTTATACCAAATTAGAGTGGATTTCATTATTTTATAAGTAAAAGGGAATAAATTAAAAAAATAATACCCCTGAATATGTGGAGGTGAGTCATAATCTTAAAGAAATGATTTTAAAACCATAAAATATTTTAATGGTTTTGGAGGATTCATAATGGATTTATAGAATTAATGAAATAAATATAAAATCAAATCACTTTAAAGGGAAAACATATATTTGGTTATTTATACCCATTATTGTATTTATTATATCATTTTTGGGTCATTATGATGTCATAACACACACCGTATATTTATATTGTATTTAATTTTTAACTAAAAATTTGATTGTTTCTGAAAATTATGAAAAATTCACCATTGAATAATTTCAACATTTTGATTAAAAAATAATATTAATTTTATCTAAATAATTTTTTTTAAATAGGTTAATTTTTAATTTTAAAATAATAATAGATATTTATTAAGAAATGATGGGTTTTTTTTGACAATAACAGTTTTTGATCCCTTATAAAAAGTATATTTTACTTTATAAAAATTATATGAACATTTATATTTTATAAAAAATTATTTAATAATAATGTTTTATTAATTTTTTTTAAAAATCCATTAATTAATCAAAATAAATATCTTAATTGAATTTGAATATTTCCTAAAAATACAATTTGGGTTTGGGTCGTGATCTCAGTGAGCTTGAAATTCTCTCATAAATGGTTTCAATCATGATTAAGTTGTTAGATATCTAGTTGTTCTAGGTCAAGGGAAAATCATAGTAATGCTATCTCTCTAAGAATCTTTGATAAATTGGCTTCATAGGGTATGATCCTACTGGTTGAGGAAATCACTTCCTTTGTCTATGTCAATTGGATTTGTTAAAAACATATATTTATACTAATAATATAGAAACTATTAAATTTATATATTATTAATGGTAATGATGCTTAATGGTTAATTTAATTTGACAGGATATAATGAAACCAAATAAGTGAAAGTTTTTTTTATATACACAATAAGACATTTGTTTAAAATTCAAGGGGAATTTTATTTAAAAAAGTTTGGGTCCTTAAAATCTTCACCCATTCAGAAATTTTACCCTAGAAATTTTGCTTTCCCACACTAAAATAAATGAGGGCCACTATATTTAATCACTTCCTTCAGTTACCACATTTCGTATTTAAACTTGTGGTTTCTCCACAACATATTGACTTTGTGAATTTTATTGTTTCATAGAATCTTGTCTCTGTGATCTAGGATCTTCACCGACTACTCTTCATATGAGAGATCATTCTAAAAAGGTACCACCTTTGGATTGAGTACATGTGGTGGTTCAGGTATATAATTTATCAAGAGGGATACATGGAATATATCATATACTTGAGATAAGGTATGTGGGAGTGATAATTGATAGGTAACCACTCAGATGCAATCAAAGATATCAAAGGGGTCGATGTATCTTGGACTAAGCTTACCCTTCTTTCCAAATATAATGAATTTATTCCATGGAGACATGCATTGGAATATCATGTCCCCAAATTTAAACTCTATGTATTGTCTACTATTATTATCATAGCTCTTTTATCATCTCTGACCATCCCTAGTGTGTTAATGAATGGTATTTTACTTTTCCACCATTTCCTTGACCATTTCAGAACCTATAAGTTTTTGTTTCCGAACTTGATCCCAATAAGAAGGTATTCTGCACCTCTTCCCATATAAGTATTTATAGGGATCCATTTGGATGATCTATTGAAAACTATTATTGTATCAGAACTCAACCCGAGGAAAATGTTGATACCATCCTCCTTCTAAGTCAATTGAGCATGCCCTCAAAATATCCAAATGTGTCTGGATAGTCTGCTCAGATTGGTCATAAGTTTGTGGTTTATAAGTTTTGTTGAAGTTCAACTCTGTATTTAGAGTGTGTTGAATACTCTTCTAGAACTTAGAGATAAATACTAGATATCAATCAGATATAATCAATAGTGGTGTTCCATACATCCTCACCACTTCTCTAATGTATATCCTTGCAATTTTATTGAGTAATAATTCCTATCGAATCACAATGAAGTGTGAAGTCTTTGTAAGATGATCCACTATAACCAAGATAGCATTATTTCCTCTTGGTTTCAACAGAAGTCCAGTGAAAAAGGCAATGGTTATGTTTTCTCATTTCTATATAGGTATGGGTGTTGGTTTCATCATCTCCTTTTATTTGTTACTTTCCGCCTTCACTTGCTAACATATAAGACATCTTGATGTATACTCCACAATGTTATTCTTCATATTGTCCCAAAAATAGTGTTTTCAAAGATCTCAATACATCTTTGTGCTTCTAGGATGGGAAGATAAGGTCGAGCTATGCACATCAACCAATAGATCCTTATTTAATTCAGTATTTGATGGTATACATAGTCTTGAACCAAATCTTACAACTAATTCTTTATTAACATTGAACTCCAAGGATTTCCCCTTTATTATAGTTTCCGATTTCTTATTAATTCCCACATTATATCTGTGAGAATCATTTAACCTCTCCAAAAGAAATGGTTGAGAAATAATTTGTGAAAGGATTTATGATGTTACTTCCTTTATTATTCTCATACCCATCCTTTCCAAATATAATAAGATCCGATCCTTCTTAATTCTCATCAATGATAAAATGATGGATCCTTTCTACTTAGAGAATTTTCCGCTTTATTATCTTACCTAGGATGGTAGCTAATTGAGTATTCATATTCCTTGATTAGATCTAACCATCTTCATTGGCCCATATTCATATATTTATGTGTGAATATATACATGAGGATTTTGTGATCGGTATATATTTCAGACTCCTCCCAAAATAGATAATGTTTCTATATTTTCAAATATAAGATCACTATAACCAACTCTAGAGCATATGTTGGGCAGTTCTTTTTGTGAACCTTCAACTCCCTTGAAGTATAAGCTATTAATTTGTCATTTTATAATTAACACACAACCCAATCCCTTATTCAAAGCATCACTAAATACCACAAAAATTTATCCACTTATGGATAGTGTGAGCATAGGTGTCGTGATAATCCTCCTTTTCAACTCCTTAAATATCTCTTTTCATTCATCATTCTAATCAAACATTATTTCCTTACGAGTTATCTTGGTTAGAGGGTTTGACAATCATGATAAATTTCTCACAAATAAGCAATAATAAATAGATAATCCAAGGAAACTATGGATATCTATCATATATGTTGGCCTTGAATTTCCTTCAATTAATTCTATCTTTTAAGGGTCCATAGATATCCCATTACTTGTGATGATATTCCCTAGGAATGATACTTCCTTTAACTAGAAATCACATTTTTTGTACTTGGAATAAATCTTCTCCTTTAATAATGAATTTATCATAGTGCTTAGATACTCCTCATGCTCCTCCTTGGTATGGATAATATTATAATATCATCAATAAAGAATACCAAAAATTTGTTGAGGTAATCTCAAAAGTCTCTATTCATCAAGTCCATAAAGATCACTAGAGAATTTGTGAATCTGAATTGCATTACTATGAACTCATAGTGCCCGTACCAGTATGAATGGTAGTCTTGGGGATATCCTCCATTTTCACCCTAACTTGGTTATATCCTAAATGCAGATCCACATTGGAGAAGTATTGTGCTCCATGTATCTAATTGAAAAATTCATCAATCTGTGGTAGAAGACACGTTTTCTTTATCATAACCTTGTTGAGCTCACAATAATAAATTCAAATGATCATTTAACCATCCTTTTTAATAAATAGGACTGGTGCACCCCAAGGTGAAGCATTTGGGCATATGAACCCTTTATCCAGATTCTCCTATAGTTATTTTTTTAGCTCCTCAAATTCTATAATAACCATTATATATGGTGTCTTGGTTAATAGTAATTACCTAGGTTTATGATCTATTAAAAATTAAACCTATCATATATAAGGAAGACTGGATAATTCCTTGGGAAATATGACTACGTATCCCTCACAATGGGAATATCTGAAAGGATTATATTTTCCTTAGAATTAATCATTTTACCTAGATACATTTTCTCATAGAAAAATAATATCCATGTTTGATATGGTTGTGCTATAGAAGAGTCATCCTCCTCCTTGAACTTTTATATAATTAAAGGAATATTCTCAATAAAGAGAGTAATTTACTTCTCAGAACAATTTATATTGGCTCTATATAGGGAAATATGATCCACACCTAAAATTTCATCAAATTTCACCAAAGAGAGAATGAAAAGGTTCGCTGGGATTTTCAGCCCATAAATTTTGACAGGGGAGGATTTATATACTTAGGATATAATAATTACCCCATTTTCTATTTTCACCTATAGCTCTACTTCCATGATTTGTGGTGGTTTGTGAATAATTATACTAAAATTTATTGATATAAAGGAATGCATGGAACAAGAATAAAAAAAATATTTTCTATTCTTGAATGAATAACTAGCATTCCTTTTACCAGTTTTTTTAGGATACACCTCAGTGGTTGTGATGGAAAAATATGACCCTTACTTCCTTGAAGGTTGTTGCTATAGTGACCCAAGCCTTTTTCATACAACATTGCATAATTCTAAGCATAATTATACATCAGAGTACAAGCCAAGGATCGTTAAGTCCAGTGTCTTGGAAGAATAGGTACAAAAAACATAAAACATGGGGCTAAAAAAACACTTCTTTATTTAATCTCCATAATGATATCCCAACTTCCTTTGAGCCCTTACATCTGTATAGGGTACCCTTGGGAAACACATGAACAAATTTATGAGCTAAAAATCCCAGTAAGGGAAAGAACATATGGATACATCTTAAGCACATGAGTTAGGAGGCATAATATAAGGATATACAAATAATAGAACATATAAAATCATATCATATAATCATGTGATCATATAAACATGGAATCATATAAATGTGGCAGAATCATAAAACATTTCTTTAGTACGGGTCAAGGCTAACTACCAATCCTGTTTCACATCGCATCTCACAGGACTTCACTTTACCCAATGCATTGGAGCACTATCTGGGAACACCCTTATCATCATTTTCATTAGTATTATTTCCACAGAAATAATCTTTCCACATACATAATCATACATAATAAACCATACATAAACATTTGGATTCCCATGGAAATAATTGGGTACCACAATCATGACATAAAGCATAAAAAGGAGCGTATCATGAAAGTGTCAATGAAAGAAAGGTATTAGAACATACTTGGACGTTTATAAGGTAAAATAGGCATATAAAATGGTAGGTGGTGTCAAATATAATTGATTATATATAAGAAATATATTTTAGAAACATTAGCATTAAAACATTTTTGTGCGATTTTAAGGAAAATACTATATAGATTTTAAAAACAGAAAAGCGAGAAATATTTTATATAAAAAAAATAATTGAACTAAGAAGGTTTACATAATAAAAATTATTATTTTATAAAGATAATTTTGTCTTAAAACAAAGGATAGAGTCCACTTGATATTGGGTAAAAATTCGGGAAGTTCCTTTAAAACGAGTGTGCTTATTGGGATGTATCGAGGAGGGATTCACTTAAAAGCATGTATATCCCTGAAAGAAAATGAGAGATGGATCTTGGAACATGATTTTAGAGCATATAAATAGAATTTATAAGTTTTACATAAAAATAAAAGACAACAAAATTTTGGTAAAAATAAAGATAGAGTAACCCGAAGGAATAAGGGAAGTTCAGGTAGAATCCATTACGGTTTATCGGCATGGTATCAGGTGTAACTAAGAGGGATTTATGAGAGAGATAAGGGGTTTATCATAACTTATAAAACATTAGGGAAGTATGGTGGAGGTGATAAAACATACCCCATCATGTGGTATTACACAAAAATGCATAGCATAGAGAACAATCTTGATTAAGAGTGAAAAAGAGAGGATCCCTTACCTTAAATCTGTTGGTGTTCTCCACTTGTTATGAAAGAAATAAATAAAAAATTCAGATTATTAATTAATAAGTGCATAACCTCTTTTATATGTAATTTATTTATTATAAACCTTTTTAGTTCATTCAAGGCCTTCTTGATTAGTTATAAGGTTCAATTTCATTGTTTGGGATCGTTTGTTTACTTGCTTTTAAAAGATCGGTTCAGTTATATTCAAGTTCAGATAAACCTGAAAGATGGGAGTGGTTGTTCAGAAATGAAGTTATATGATATTAGTGAACATAAAGAAGATTAAATGGTTTTAAAATCAATTTTCTTACTTAGATTGAAGTCGCAATGTTATTTAAAACCATAGGGGCAACCTTTTTTGTTAATCGTTGGGTTTGATTACAAAGAACATGTTTTTCTTTATAACTTAATACCATTTGTAAAAAAAAGATTACAGAACTAAAAATAGTATATATTACATATATAATAATCTGGTTCAACCATAACACAAATGGTTTCATGATCAAAATTAAAAATTATAATAGAAATTGATAAATTATTGTCCTTGAATGTGCAAAAGTAGCACATCTCAAACGATGCTTTAATTTCTTTCAAATAAAAGGTAAGGAAAAGAGAGAAGATAATGAAGTATCACATTATAATAATATAATTCCATTACATGTATGCTACTAGAGTTATCATACCATTTGGGTGAAGGGAGGTGAGGAAAGAAACAAAAAAATAAAAGAACTTAAAAGAAATGAAGGAATTGGGGAGAGGAATTTACCTCTTGAGACTTCCTCCTTTAAGAACCTCTTAAGGGGATAGGTTTTTGTATTTTTAAGAGTCTAGGAGATTTTGGACATGGGGGAGGATCTTAGGGATAGATTTGGGCAGAATACTGGCAAGGAACAAGGTTTGCGAGGAGTGAATAGAAGAGGGATTAAAGGGGGGTGGGGGGGGGGGGGGGGTGGGGGGTTTATAGTGGAGGAGGGAAGGGATTTCTCAATATAAAATTCATTAATTTATTATTTCCCCACAATACAAGGAATAGTGAATCTTCCTTGACCAAGAATAGTAATTTTATCATGTGATTGCGAACCAAGTGGGATTACATCAGCAGAACATAATCAATGAATCAATAAATCCCTTATTTATAATTTATTGTAAATTATCACATTTTTACCATTCATAAAAAATTCAAGTATTTCGGAAAAATAAAAAAATTTACCCCAACATTTTTTTGATGTGTGGAATCCAAATATGAAGTCCATTTTTGAAAAATAATTTTCTAAATATTATTATTTTAATATTTAATTGAAATCACAATTTATTATTAAAAACCAGTTTTAAAGAATTCGTTTACTTATTCTAAAATATAGGTACATCATACTTTCAGCTTGAATATTATTTATATATTATCATAGGTAAGGTTAATATTCATTATGGTATATCACTATTCATAAGGGTATTTTACTATTCATAAGGGCATGTTACTATTCATAAAAAATTATGTTTTTCTTATCAGACTCCAAATAACTTACTCATTGAAACCGTGTATGTAAGATTTTTAAAATTCCAAACACAAAAGTGACAAACTTATGTTTAAAATTCACTTAGCACTTAGTAGTTCATTATGTTGTGTTTTTATGTGATTTTATGACATATTTATAAGAAAATAATTTCTATTTATAAATCATTCGGTCATTATATTCTTCCCCCCTTAGGAAATTTCACCCTCGAAATTTCATTTTACATTCTAGGCCAAAACAGGTGGGGGTACTTTTCCTTCACCGCTTCCTCCAGTTCCCATGTTGCCACTTTGTACTTATGGTTTTTCTATAGTACCTTGACCAGATGAGTATTCTTGTTGCGTAGAACTTTGTCTCTACGATCCAAGATCTTCACTGGATTCTCCTCGTAAGAGAGATCATCATCTAACTGTACCACCTCTGAAGAGAGTACATGTGAAGGGTCTAGTATTTACTTCCTGAAGAGGGATACATGAAAGACATCATGTACTTTCGACATGGTAGGTGAATGTTCCAGTCGATAGGCGACAACTCCGACTTGATCAAGGATCTCGAAGAGGCCTTTGTACTTGGGACATAACTTCTGTTTCTTTCCAAACCTCATGACCTTCTTCCATGAAGATATTTGTAGAAATATCATGTCTCCAACTTTGAACTCAAGGTCTCATCGATGGTTATCCGCATAACTCTTTTTTCGACTTTGGGATGCCTTGATATAATGCCGAATGGTTTTCACCGTCTCCACCATTTATTTGACCATTTCTGGTCCTAGAAGCTTACGCTCATTGACTTCATCCCAACACGCTGGTGTTCTGCACTTTTTTCCATAAAGGGCTTCATATGGTGCAATTCAGATGCTCCAGTGGAAACTATTGTTGTAAAAGAATTCAACCAGTGGAAGATGTTGGTCCCATTCTCCTTTGAATTCCATAGAACATGATCTCAACATGTATTCCAGTGTCTGAATAGTTTTCTTAGACTGGCCATCAGTTTGAGGATGATAGGCCATACTGAAGTTCAGTTCAGTGCTCAGATCATGGTAGAGACTTTTCCAGAACATCAAGGTGAATCTCAGATCACGATCGGATACAATAGATAGTGGTACTCCATGCAGCCTTACCACTTATTTTATATACATCCATGGAATTTTATCCAATGATAATTACTATCAAATTGTGATAAAGTGAGCTGTCTTCGTAAGACAATCCACAATGACCTATATAACATTGTTTCCACTGGATATCCTTGGAAGTCCAGTGACAAAGTCTATGGTAATGTTCTCCCACTTCCATACTGGTATGGGTAGTGGTTGCATCATTCCCTTAGATTTTTCCTATCAGCCTTCACTTGCTGACATACTAGGCACTTTGATGTATATTCAGTAATATCCCTATTCATATTGTACCACCAAAAGTTTTCTCAGAGATCTCGATACATCTTTGTGCTCCATGGGTGGATAGAGAAGGTCGAGCTATATGCATCATTCAATAGCTCCTTCTTTATATCTGGATCAGTTAGTACACATAATTGTGTCCCAAATCTTATAAATTCTTCCTCATCAATTTTGAAATCGGAGGATTTCCCATTTCTGATAGCTTCCACCCTTTTCTGAATTTCCACATCTTTTCTTTGAGCATCCTTTATTTTCTCCGAGAGGGATGGTTGAGGAATAATTTAAGAAAGGATTGATGATGTTCTTCCCTTAATGATTACCATTTACATCCTTTGAAAATATAAGAATATCATATCCTTTTCAATTATTATGAATGATAAAGATGCATGATCCTTTCAACTTAGAGCATCCGCTACCTTATTTTCCTTACCGGGATGGTAGTGGATTGAGCAATCATAATACATGATGAGATATATCCATATTTGCTGGTTCATATTAAGCTCTTTCTATGTGAACATATATTTGAGACTCTTGTGGTCAGTATATATCTCACACTTTTCCCCATAGAGATAATGCCGCCTGATTTTCAATGCAAAGATCACAACTGCCAACTCCATATCATGCATGGTATAGTTTTGCTCATGGATTTTTAGCTGCCTTGAGGCGTATGCTATCACTTTATCATTTTTCATTATCATAAATCCTAATCCCTTCTTATAAGAATCACTATACACCACAAAGAGTTCTCCACTTATAGGGAGTGTGAGTACTGATGCAGTGATAATCATCCTTTTCAACTTCTTGAAACAATATTCCCATTCCTATATCCAGACAAACTTTACTCCCTTCCATGTCAGCTTGGTGATTGGGTTTGAAAATTGTGAAAAGTTTGTCACAAATCATCAATAATACCCAGATAAACCCCAAAAGATATGGATATCCATTACAGAAGTTGGCATGGGCTACTCTTTAATTGCCTTTGTCTTATAAGGGTCCACAAATATCCTTTTTCTGGTGATAACATGCCCCAAAAATGATACTTCTTCCATATATAACTCACATTTACCGTAACTTATCCCTTCGTAAAGTCTTTAACATAGTTTTCAAATGCTCCTCATGTTCCTCCTTACTCTTAGAGTATATCAAAATATCATCAATAAAGACTACCACATATTTTTCAAGCTAATCTCTAAAGACTCTATTCATTAAATCCATGAAAATTGTTGAATCATTAGTGAGTTTTAAGGTAATCACTATGTACTCATAGTGTCCATACCTTGTTCGAAAGGGTAGTCTTGGGAATATATTCCTTCCTCACCTTTAGTTGGTGATATCCTGACTGAAGGTCCACCTTAGAGAAATAACTGGACCCATGAAGCTGATCAAACAATTCATCTATCAGTGGAAGGAGATACTTTTTCTTTATCATTATTTTATTGAGCTCATGATAATCAATGCATAGGTGCATTGATCTGTCCTTCTTCTCGACGAAGATGACTGGTGCACCCCACAGTGAAGCACTCGGGTGTATAAAACCCTTCTCCATATTCTCATGTAATTGCTTCTTTAGCTCTCCAGCTTTACAGTGGCAATACATTTAGGTGTCTTTCTGATATCCAGAGATCCATGGATAAGTTCAATTGAGAACTCAACCTCTCGGTCAGGAGGAAGACCAAGCAACTCTTCAGGGAATACATCAGTATAATCCCTCTTGACAGAAATGTCTTCAAGCATGATTCTATCCTTTTTCTCAATCATTTGAGCTAGACATGATTGCTTATAAGGCAATAATATCAACACTTGAGATGAAGATTCCAAATGATATTCATCTTTCTCCTTACACTTGTAAAAAAATTAGAGGAAAGAGAATATGTTTTCAATGGAGTTAATCCAATGTTCTGTGATGAGGGGATCAAAATACCCACTAAACATAGTAGGCATTTTCTGCATGAATGATTCTATAGAAACATTCTCTTTCCATGGAGGAGGATAGTGTTCAACATGATTCAAGTTATTATTCATAACTTGATCCAGTTGAGAAAGTACTATCATAAAGTTTTGATCACCCATTCCCATCATATTAGGCATATCATTAAGGAAATCTTCACATTACCTATAACATTGGTTTTTGGAGCGTGTTCTTCTATTTACCTCCATTAACTAAGAAAAAGAACGTATAATTATAGGTATTGAATAATTAGATAGTGAGCATAAAAAGGAAACTTTGAACATAAAAGGACGAAAATATAAATAAGAAGTACATCCTAGCTTGGGATTAATTAGGTTTAAATATTGGTTATCCTAAATCTATTTCTTGACTTATATTCTTATGGGATATTTTCCCTTAATAATGGTTTGCACTAAGCTCATGAATCTTCCAAAGCATATCCCCTAGGAGTGTCATAACCAAGAGTGAAGCAAGGCCCGTTGTCATGTACCAGGATACCCAGGTTAAGCCCAAAACTCCTTGTCGAAGTTTTCACTCCTAGGTACATTTGTGCTAGAGCCACCTCTACCTGCTCGTATCTAGACAGAGATGTATTTTCTTGATAAACCACTTACTCAATACTCACGAAAATTTAGGACTATTTTCTTATACTTAGTCTCGTACTTAAGGTTCTTACTAAGGTGCTCAATTCATAATATCCAAAAATAACTAGACCATCCTCTGATACTAATTATAGTGAGAGAAGCCTTTTTTATACAACATTGAATAATTTTAAGCATAATTATACATCAGAGTACAAGACAATGATCGTTAAGTTAAGTGTTTTGGAGACTAGGTACAAAAAACATAAAACATGGAGCTAAAAAACACTTCTTTATTTAATCTCCATAATGAGATCCTAACTTCCTTTGAGCCCTTACATATGTATTGGGTTACCCTAGGAAAACACATGAACAAATGGATGAGCTGAAAAGCCGAGTAAGGGAAAGAACACAAGGATACGTCTTAGGCACATGAGTTAGGAGGCATAACATAATGATATCCAAAGCATGGAACATATAAAATCATATCATATAAGAATTTGAGCATATAAACATGGAATCATATAAATTTGGTAGAATCATAAAACATTTCTTTAGTACCAGTCAAGGCTAACCGCCAATCCTGTTTCCCATTTTAGTACGGGTCAAGGCTAACCGCCAATCCCGTTTCACATCACATCTCATGAGACTTAACTTTACCCAATGCATTGGAGCATTATCTGGTCGCACCCATATAAACATTTTCATGAGTATTATTTCCACATAAATAATCTTTCCACATAAATAATCATACATAATCAACCATTCATAAACATAAGGATACCCATGGAAAGAATTGGGTACCACAATCATGACATAAAGAATAAATAATGAGCGTATCATGAAAGTGTCCATGAGAGAAAGGGATTAGAACATAAATGGAAGTTAATAAGGTAAAATATTAATATAACATGGTAGGTGGTTTCAAATATAAGTGACAACATATAAGAAACGTATCTGAGAAAAATTATCATTAAAACATTTTTGTGCGGTTTTAAGGAAAATACTAGAGATTTTAAAAATAGAAAAAAGGGCAATAATTTATATAAAAATCAGAATTGAACAAAAATGTTTCCATAATAAAAATACTGATTTTATAAAGATAATTTTTCTTAAAATAGAGGATAGAGTGCACTTGATATTGGGTAAAAATTCGGGAAGTTCCTTTAAAACGAGTGTGCTTATTGGGAATTATCGAGGAGGGATTCACTTAAAAGCATATATATCCCTGAAAGAGAATGAGAGATGGATATTGAAACATAATTTTGGAGAATATAAACATAATTAAGATGTTTTTCATAAAAATAAAAGACAACTACATTTTTTAAAAAGGATGATAGAGCAACCTAAAGGAATAAAGGAAGTTTGGGTAGAATCCATTACAGTTTATCGACATTGTATCGGTTGTAACTAAGAGGGCCTGATGAGAGAGATAAGGGGTTTATCATCACTTATGAAACATTATGGAAGTATGGGGGAGGTGAGAAAACATAACCCATCACTTTGTATTACACAAAAAAGGCATATCATAGAGAACAATCTTGATTAAGAGTGAAAAAGAGAGGATCCCTTACCTTAAATCCGTTGGTGTTCTCCACTTGTAATTAAAGACCTGAATAAAAAAATTAGGATTATTAATTAATAAGTCCAGAACCTCTTATATATTTAATTAATATATTATAACACTTCTTATTCCATTCAAGTCCTTATCGATTAGTTATAACATTCAATTTCATTGTTCGAGCTCATTTGTTTACTTGGTTTTAAAAGATTGGTTCACTTATATTCAAGTACGGATAAACATGAAAGATGGAAGTGGTTGTCTAGAAATGAAGTTATATGATATTATTGAACATACCAAATATTAAATGGTTTTAAAATCAATTTTTTTACTTATATTGAAGTTGAACTATTATATAAAACCATAGTGACAACCGTTTTTGTTAATTGGTGGGTTTGATTACAAAAAACATGTTTTTCTTAATAACTTAATACCATTTTTAAAAAAAGGTTAAAATAACTAAAAATAGGATATATTACATATATAATTATCTGGTTCAACAATAACACAAATGGTTTCATGACCATAATTAAATATTATAATAGAAATTGATAAACCGTTGTTATTAAATGTGCTAAAGTGGCACATCTCAAACTGTGCTTTCATTTCTTTCAAATAAAAGGCGAGGAAAGGAGAGAAGATAATGAATTATCCCATAAGCATAATATAATTCCATTACATGTATTCTACTGGAGTTATCATACCATTTGGGTGAAGTTAAGTTATGAAAGAAACAAAAAATAAAAGAACTTAAAAGAAATGAAGGAATTGGAAAGAGGAATTTACCTCTTGAGACTTCCTCCTTTAAGAACCTCTTAAGGGGAGAGGTTTTGGTATTTTTAATAGGATAGAATATTTTGAATGTGGGGGAGGATCTTGGGGAGAGATTTGGGAAGAATATTGGAAAGGCACAAGGCTTGAGTGGAGTGAATAGAAGAGGGAGTGAAGGGGGGTTTTTATAGTGGAGGAGGGAAGATATTTCTCAATATAAAATTCATTAATTTATTATTTCCCCACAATAAAAGGAATAATGAATCTTCCTTGACCAAGAATATTAATTTTATCATGTGATCTTGAAACAAGTGGGCTTAAATCAGCATAACATCATCAATAACTCAATAAATCCCTTATTTAGCATTTATTGTAAATTATCGTATATTTACTATTCATAAAAAATTAAAGTATTTCAGAAAAATCCCAAAAATGCATCCTAAACATTTTTTGACATGTATAATCCAAAAATTAATTCCATTTATCAAAAATAATTTACTAAATATTATTATTTTATTATTTAATTAAAATCACAATTTATTATCAAAAACCGGTTTTAAAACATTCATTTACTTATTCTAAAATATAGATACATCATACTTTCAACTTGAATATTATTGATATATTATTACAGGTAAGGTTAATATTCATTAGGGTATATCACTATTCATAAGGGTATGTTACTATTCATAAAGGTAGGTTACTATTCACCAAAAAAATATGTTTTTCTTATCGGACTCCAAAAAACTTACTAATTGCAACCGTGTATGTCAGATTTTTGAAATTCCAAACACAGATCAAATTATGTTTAAAGGTCACTTAGCACTTAATAATTCATTATGTTGTGTTTTCATGTGATTTTATGACATATTTATAGGAAATGAATTTTCATTTATAAAACATTGGGTCGTTACAGTTGGTTTCTCTGAAATCTCTTAGATTAGTGCATTGGTTTGCAAAGTGCCCCATTTCCTTACATTTTATGAAATAAACAACATGATGAGGGTGGACGAGATCATTCATTTCCACCATCACATTGGTGGGTTTCAACTATCAGTAATCACTAGATTGGTTCTTTTCCTTCCTTCACTTAAAGAATTTCCTCACCCCCTTAAGTAATTTTTAGGGTGTTGATTTCTGCACATTTGACTAGTGGTACGTTAAAATATCTTAACACCATTAGATTTATCCATTAGGATAATAGAATTAAACCCCACTTTCCACTTATTATCCCCATGATACCCTTGAGATTCATTGATCTCTATCTAGACTTTGAGGGCACATCAGATAATTTTCTCATAGCTATCAAAGTCTCAAATCACCATGGCTTTTCATATAATAGGTTTTATCCCAATAAAGAAGCAGTCAACCTTATATTCAAGGGTAATGAAAAAATGGAGGCATATCATTAAAGTCATGGGATGTTTTCCTCGGACACCCTGATAGATTCATCATCTTTTTTCTTGAGGGAAAGTAAATCCATTTCCATTTTATGTTGGAGGATGTGAGGAAAATAATTATCAAAAAACATTTTATGGAATTCCTTCAACCCCATATCTTCGATATCTTCCTTAGTATTTATATTCCTGAGCAATGTACACCACTAATTTTCTTCTTCCTCCATAGGATAAACATCAAGTAGAACATTCTCTTATTGAAAACATTGAAGGATGGAGAAGATCTTCTCAATGGAGATGATCCATTATTCTGTGATTAAGGGATCAGATTATCCGTTGAAAGTCAAAGGCCTTTGTTGTATAAATCTATCAATTGTAGCTCATTATTTCTTAAGGTGATTTGGGAGCTCCTCCTAATATAAGTTTCTATTCATAACTCGAGTCAGCTGAGAGAGTATCATTTCAAAGTTCAGGATTCCCAATCCTATTAGGTTGGGTATCTCATTGAGGTAGTCATCACATTTCCTATCGCATTGATTGTTTACATGATTTCTCCTATTTCCAGCCATTTTCTAGAACAAAGGGAAAATTATGGACGATTATTTTTAAACTACTAAATTCATATAAGGTAATCCAATGAATATAAAGATATAACTAAAAAATTACTTATATTTATTTAACTTATGAATTTCTAGTATTCAATATATGTTATCCACAATCTATTTCCTAACATATATTCTTATGGGTATTTTTCCCCCTTAATAATGGTTCATAATGATATTATTAATTTAAAAAATAATATCCTGTGTGAGAGTCAAACGAGGTGTGTAGAAAGGCCCATTTTCATTCACTAGATCCCGATCAAGTCTAAACCAATCCAGTTTTTGGGTTTTACACCTATGTAGATTTGTACCAGATCCACATCCACTTTTAGTATCCAAACATGGATGTATTTTCATGATAAAAAACATAATATATTCCTACCAAAATTCAGGGATGTTTTCTTATACTTAGTCTTATCCCTAAGACTTTATCTATAGTTTTATAATCTTAATCCAAAAAATAAGTAAACTTTTCCTTGGTATGAACTATAAAAACCTTGCTGTTTAGTTCACATTAATACATGATTTATTACATAATATTACACTTAATACAACCTAAAAGATCAATATTTATAGTTTATTTTTTAATTAGGTACATTACATACCAACTTAAAATAGTGAATACATTATATTTATTGAAAACTTCCTTAACATGATCATAATATTATATCGAACTTGAAACTGCATGGGATAACCTGAGGACATACATAAGAAAGTGGTGACTTATAAAGCCTAGTAAGGGAATAAAAAAGGAATAACATTAAAATAATAATACATGTTATAAAATATGAATACCAATAGGGGATAAATGGAGTAAGATTCATAAACATGAACAGTGAGACATGATATAACATGATACTTATAAAGGAAACACATAAAATGTGGAAATAACTTAAAACACTGCATCATAAATATAGGTCAAGACTAACTGCCATTAAATGATGATGGAAAAAGTACCATAAAGGAAGCAGGTTTACCCGCTATCCTACTGTGATGTCTCATGAGACTAAACATTACCCAATTAGTTGGAGCAATATATAATTATGGTTTCACAAGTCACTTTCATTCCATTATCATGCTTAAGTGTGCCACATATATCTTACCACATGGATTCGTTCATCATCTTATTATATTTTAAAATCAAAGAGTGTGGAATAAATATATGTAAGTTCTAATTAGAATTAGTATAAGTGTATAAAATTGATCACCATTGATAGGAAATGAGTATGGTATTCACTACACAATTGTTTTGCCCTATAAAATCATGGTGAACTTTCGACAGTATAATGATGTCACATAAAAATTAATAAAATGGGTTGATATGATATATATATGTATATAATATTTTTTACATAAAATGGGAAGTAATAAGGACATTTAAAAACATATATAAACATTAGTGATTGGAAATATAACGTATAAGATTATAAATAAACTTGAATAAAGAAGAGAATGTGAGGATAAATTACCTTGAGAGTGTAACCCTAAATTCTTGGGAGGGGAATCTTGAGATCTTGGGGGAACCATAAGAGGACTATAGAGGGTGTAGGGAAGAGTAAGTATGTGCTATAAGTATTTTTGTGTGAATATAATTGGATTCTTAGGTGGGTTTATATAAGAAATGAGTGGGGAATTCTTTATCATTTCTCAAACTTAGGTTTTTGACTCTATATAATAAAATAACAAAAACCAAAAACCTTACCATGGTTTATACCAAATGGGAGTTGTTTTCATTATTTTTTAATTCAAATTACCTAAATTAATAAAATAATACCCTTGTTGATGTGGATGTGAGTCATACTTTTAAATAAATGATTTTAAAACCATAAAATATATTAATAGTATTGAAGGATTTATAAAGTATTTATAAAATTA
This sequence comes from Viscum album, assembly GCA_963277665.1. NCBI lineage: Eukaryota > Viridiplantae > Streptophyta > Magnoliopsida > Santalales > Viscaceae > Viscum > Viscum album. Next base: position 192,495,120 of record OY728146.1, on the reverse strand, counting down.
ATAAAATAAATATATAATCAAATTATCTTAAAGGTAAAACATATATTTTTTCATGGATACCCATTATCGTATTTATTAAATCATTTTGAGTCATTATGATGTCATAACACACACTGTATATTTATATCATATTTAATTTTTAATAAAAAATTTGACTATCTCATAAAATTATGAAAAATTCACTATTGGATAATTTTTATGTTTTCATTTCAAAAATAATATTCATTTTAACTAAATAATTTTCTAAATATGTGAATATTAACTTTTAAAATAATAGGTGACATTTGTTGAGAAATGATGGGTTTTTTGATAATAATAGTTTTTGAACCCTTATTTAATGTACATTTGACTTCATAAAAATTACATAACCATTTATATTTAATAAAATATTATTTAATTATACTATTTTATTAAAATATTATTTATTTAAAAATTCATTAATTCATCAAAATAAATTCGCTAATTGAATTTGGATATTTCCCAAAAATACAATTTGTGTTTTATTGTATAAATATCAAATTCATTTATAAAGTATTGATAAAAAGAAAATATGAAAATTATTATATTGAAATTACTATATAAATATTCATATTACTATGGTCTTGATACATATCCTTTCAGTACATGAGAAAATTCTTTAAGGGTAAGGTGCGTGACAGTGAGACTTTCATGGTGTGGTTCGACGTACATAGTTTGGGCCATGGTATTGATGATTTTTAATTTCTCTAATAAATATTTTCAATCATGATTTTTTTGTTGGATATCATCTTGGATTTGGTCATGGGAAAATCTCAATGATGCTACCCCCGTGGAAGCTCTGATAAATGGGGTTTATAGGGTACTATTCTACTGTTTGAGGCCATCACTTCATTTTTCTGTGTCAATTGGATTTGTTAAGAGCCTATATTTATATTAATCCTATAATAACTATTCAACTACTATATTATCAATGGTAATGATTCTTAATGGTCAATTAAAATTGATAGGATATAATAAAACCAAATAAGTGCATGTGTTTTTTATATCGATAATAAGACATTTGATTAAAATTCAAGGGGAATTTTATTTTTAAAAGTTTGGGTCATTACACTACACATATTTCAAATAATTTATAAAGAATAAACATTATTGAGCTGTTTGAATTGAAGAAGAACCTCCAGAATAAAATTGAAAGGTGATTCATTTGGACAAGTGTGTCACCTTGGGGTTCACCTATTCTTAATGTTAAGAAGAGAGATAGTTCAATGAAACTCTATATTTATTATTATAAATTTAACAATATTACTCTCAAGAAAAAGTATCATGTACCCCATATTGATGACTTGTTTGATCAACTACATGGAGCTCAATACTTTTCCAAGATTTAATTTCATTATGAATATAATCAATTGAGGGTTAAGAGAGAGGATATACCCAATATAACCTTCCATATATGGTATAGAAACTATGAATTTATAGTGATTACATTTTTTCATACTAATACACCCTATATCTTCATAGATTTAATTAAAAGAGTCTTTAGAGATTACATTGATCATTTTTTGTTAGTATTTATAGATTATATTCTTATATTCAAAGAGTAAGGAGGATCATGAAGATCATTTGAAGATTTTTATTAAGACCCTAAGGTAGGATAATTTTTATAAAAAATTTACCAAGTGTGAATTTTGGATATAAAAAGTATCATTTTTGGGTAATAAAATCACAAGTGAGGGTATATCTGTGGATCCATAAATAATGAAAGTTATTGAAAGATGAACCCGACCAACCACTATAACTGAGATCCATAGTTTTATTGTTTTGGATGGATATTATCAAATATTTTTGGGGAATTTATCATGGATGTCTAATCCACTCATTAATTCAACTTTTGAGGGAGTCAAGTTCATGTGGGCATATGAATATGAGAAAAATTTTAAGAACCAGAAAATAATGTTAGTCAACACACCTATGTTTACACTACCCTATAATGGATATGGGTTTGTGATCTATATTAATTATTTTAATAAGGGACCAGGATGAATACTAATTCATAATTATATGGTGATAGCTTGTGCCTCAAACCAATTTAAAGTTCATGATAAAAATTACTCAACTTATGATTTGGAGTTTTTGCAGTAATTTTTTCTCTAAATATATAGAGGAATTATCTTTATGGTGAAAGGTGTGACATATATATTGATCATAAGAGTTAAAGTATATATTAACTTAGAAATATTTGAATATGTGCTATAGAATATGGTTATAGTTGGATAAATATTGTGAATTATCAACAAAATACCACTCTGGGAAAGAGAACAAGGTGGAAGATGCTCCAAGTCGAAAGGATCATGCTATAAAATTTATGACAAGGATCACAAATGAAATGATATTTCTATATTTTCAAAGGATATATTTGGAAATCTATAATTAAGGGGAGAAGTATTACCTTTCTAAAATGAGTGTTCAATCATCTATCCAAGTGAAGATTTAAGAGGCATATATGGAATATGTAGAGCTTCAAAAAAGGTGAGAGAATTCCTAAGTTCAACCTTGATTAGGATGGAATGATAATATTTAAGAACAATTTATGTGTTCCATCCATACTAAACATGAATAAAGAGCTATTGGATGAAACCCATATTTCATTATTCTCTATTCATCTTGGAAGTACACATATGTATAGAGATATGAAATATTATTTCTAGATGGAAAACATGAAAAGAGAAATTGAAACATTTGAATCTTAGTAATTTTTATGTAAAAAATTCAAGGCTGGGAGATAAAATTCCAAGTGTATATTACCACCATTACCCATACCATAATGGAAAAGAAAAAACATCACCATGGATTTTATCCTTAGAATCCCTAAAATGTCTAAAGGCTATGATGTTGTTTAGGTTGTAGTTGATCACATTATAAAGTCAAAACACTTAATTACTATCAAAGAAGATTTGTCTCTTGATTGTATTTATAGAATATACATTAATGAAGTGTTAATTTTTCATAGAGTACCATATTCTATTAAATATGATATGGAACTGAGGATTACCTTGAAGTTCTAGTGAAGTCTTCAGCATGATTAGAATATAGAGTTGAGTTTCTGAACTAATTATCATACTTAGAGAGACATATAGTCTGAGGGAACCATTCAAACCATGGAGGATATGATGAGATATTGTTCTATATATTTCATTGGTGGTTGGAATCAACACCTTCCTATAACTGATTTTTCTTAAAACAATAGCTTTCACTTAATCATTATGATGACACCTTATGAATCTATATATTTAAAGAATTTTAGAAATACAATGTGATATAGTGAAGTTGGTAAAATATATATATTGGGTCGTGAGTTATCTGATGAACCGGTAGAGAAATTTAGATCTATTCATCAGCTCATCGAGGCATATCAGAGTCGATAGAAATGTTATACTAAATATCATCGTTGAAATATGGAATGAAAACTTGGTGAAAAGGTTTTCCTATGAATATATCTATGTAATAAGGTTTTGATATTCATAAGGAAGAGAAATATGATCTCTAGGTATATTAGACCCTTCAAGATTCTTGATTGAGTATGGATGATATATTATCACTTGGAACTTCTAATAAGCCTCTCTGAAGTTCAAAAAGTGTTATAGGTATCTCTTATGAGGAATTACATACCCAATCCTTAACATGTACTAAAATTAGAGGTTTCACTAATAGATAATGATATTTAATATGAATAAAAAACAATATAAATGATGAATCATATAGATAAAGTTATTTGAAAAAAGATTACTCACATGGTAAAATTTCTCTGAAGGAATTAGAAATTTGAAGAAGCTACTTGGGAACATGAGGATGTGATAAAATAGATATATGATCAATTGTTTATATCAGAGTAATGAACTTTAAAGGTTAAAATTTATTTCAAGGCTAGTAGAATGTAATTTCCTGAGATTTTATGATATAATTATTTTTAAATTAACATTTATTTGACAACTTATAATACATGAAACCCTGAGTCTAAATGAACCAAAATATAGTATATTGTTATAACATGGACATTAAATTGGTGGGTATGAGCATGAGTAACTTAATTATGGATAATTTATAATTTACACATGTATAAAATAAATTCTTTTGTTTTCTATTGATTATAAATAAAAATAAAATCATTTTAAAGTTAAATAGATTTTTTTTTTCTAATTTTTTTTGTGCATGCAATGTGTTTATATCTTAATAAGTTAAGTTAATTACTAGTAGTGAATTATTTTAATGAAATTTATATATTATACATTCAATCAAATTTTTTAACATTCATTTAATTTTTTTTCTTGGTATGAGATAAGAATAAATTCAGTTTTATATTCAAAAATGTATTTTTCTAAAAATCAGATTACATTATATTTTGGGTGATTATTTTAAAATGAATTTATATAAATTATAGAAATTAAATCTTACAAAAATTGATTCCATATTTGGAATCAGGTGGATCAAATTTTGTAATTAAGTCATTTTTTAGTTATTATGAATAATAACCTTGGTAAATATTTACACCTTGGTTAGGGTAAAATGGTTAAATAGGGTTAAAACATTGGGAAAAGACTTTAAAATTTATTTAACATGTTCCTTTATCCTATTGGAAGAGTGGAGTTTTCCATTTACATACAAGTATCAAATATTTGGACACTTGGTTCCATTTTTCTTTCATTATGACTTTTATATTGTTTTCAGAAAAGAATAAATACAAAATGTCACTCTCTTGAATTTAATACCTATAAATTTTTACAAAAGGATAAAAAGAGTATAAGTTTAGTTATAATTTTTTATTTTTAACATGGTATTTTTTTATTTTTCAGTGATTGAATAATTATATTAAATTCTTATGCAATGTCGACATAATATTTATTCAATAAATATAAAAATTAAATAAATGATTTTAAAAATATTAAAAGTAACAAAATTTCGATGAATTATTGCATTACATGATAATTTTATATAAATATTACATATTAGGGAAGTTTTATAGGATTATATTCGAATTATATCTTTTTATTGGTGTCATTAGTGTCAAATTAAATTAATAGTGTCAAAAATAAAATTAATGACATTTTATGAAAATAATATTTTATTAAATTATTTAAAAATAATAACTTTTTAAATAGGACAAGTTGGATAATATATGGTTGAAAATTTCATCCCTTTTACATTTATGATCCAATTGTAACCTTTTAATTAAAATTATAACCCTTTAATATTGAAAAGTTGTTATCGTAACTAAGGTTAAAGTAAGTTAACAACGGGGTTAAACAAAAAGATAACGTTTAAAATGACCCCAAAAAATATATAAATTCCATTGGTTGATACTAATCTGACCTTATAATCATTTTATTTGAATCTATTGACATTTGGAATCATTTTCCTTGATAATGAATTAATTATATTTTAATCTTTTTTTGTAATTCCAAGTGTGTCCTTTCCCTCCCTTATAATAGGACACCCCTTCTCTATTTTATTTACACCCATTTGAACTATATATATAAAAAACACTAAAAAATTATCTTATAAAATTCTCCAGAAATAAATAATTTATTATGGTCTTCTTGAAATACCATTCCAAGGGTCCTTAAGAAGGGATCTAAATGATTCCTACTAAAGAAGAGGTAATCTTACTACCTTACCTCTTTCAATTTATTTATTCTAATAAATTCTCTATATATATGGTATTAATCAAAAAATAATAACTTAGTTATCATAAACTGAATTAAAATTTATTATTATTAATTAACTACCATTATCCACTCTATTTCATGAAATGGGAAGTGAAAATATCACACATACGTACTTGTGGACTACCTTATCCACACAGCGATGCAATTCATTTTACATCACCATATTTCACGAATGGTTATTATGGTGGGTTTATACTTTATATATGTTATTTATTAAATAATAATTATTTTTTAACAATACCATCACATTAACCTTCTTACCAAGCAATCTGTTGGAAAACAAGAACATCGCCCATGCATATGTGTGGACTTCCACCTCCACGAAGTGATGTGGCTTGTTTTCATTTCTATTTTAATTGTATGGTAATAATGAAATATTTATTGAATAAATATGATATATATTATATAATAATGATCCTTTAAATGAGAAATATTATTTAACTTTCTTCTTTCCATCTGTTGAAAAGTGACACAAATGTTTATGTGTACGTATGACCTACTATCTCCATTAATTGTGTAATTCATTTTTCTATCTCTAAATTTAATGAAAAACTCTAAAAAATTATAATAATATAAATTATATTTATATTATGATTTAATTTCTAGATATTATTCAACCATGATCAAACTACAAGGACCAAAACTACTGAACCAAAATTATCTGGAAAAATGAAAAAATTATCACCTGAAAATGATGATTTTTAATATGGAATTATTAATAAATTTTTGTTAAAATGATATAAGTGGAAAATATATGATATATTAGTATGTAAATGATTATTTTTTATAATTATAATAACTATAAATTTATTATATAGAAGTTTAAAGTGATTTTTAATAAAGTCAAACTCGAGGTAGGGGTTCATCATCACAAATTGTATTATTTGGGACATATGTTATGTTATGAAGCTATATTATTTTATGAGGAGTTTATAAAAAAAATTTATCATGTTATATCATGAATATACATATGATATTATACTTAAAGTTTTGTTTGAAGTTATTCTTTCATGGGGATTACGATTCAAATGTTTCCAAACTGATAAGGGTTTTATGCTATAATCTCATTATTTATCAAAATTGTTTATGATTAAGTTTATGATGATGAAATATTCTGATATACCTATCAATAAACTCATTAATTTTATTATAATATATTTATTTCCTTATGTTTAATATTTTAAATTCATTTTTATCACATTATGTACTAAAGAGATTGAAATATCATTTTAATGGAAAATTGGAATTATTTATCTCTTTGGTAAAAAATAATTCTTCTACATCCATATATATATTGTATAAAAATGTTTTCAATAATGTTTTTAATATTATCATATGATTGTTTAAATTCATTTTTACCCACTATTTAATTTTTAAAAACTAGTTTAAAATGAATACCATTGTTATTTTCTAAACAAGGTAGCTTGTGACATTTTTTTTTCAAAAGTGTGAAAGAAATATTTTATTTTAGCTTATACGACATGAATTGAATTTAAAAATGTCATGAAAAATGAATGATTTGAAGCTTAATTTAAAAGTTTTAAATTTATTTTCAAATAAAATATTTACTTTATTATTTGGAAATTTTCTATTTTTTTAAATAAGCGATTTCAAATTGAAAAGGGTATTTTCCCCAAGAAATGTTCCAAGTGACATTTTAAAATAATTTGTCATATAAGATGACATGATTTTATGTTAATTAATATTTTTTAGGGATATTATCCAATGATACAATACTTATTCTTTCTCTATATGTGATAAAATTATGATAAAAATATGTTTATGAAACTCATTCATTTTCCACGAGTTATTCTATGATGAATTGATAAAATAATTGAGAAACATGTTTATTTTACTTAGGTTATGGCATGGTGAAATGTTTATCAAACCCATTCCTTGAAAAAATTTATAATATTATGAATTATTTATGTTCTTGTGGTAAATATATGTATTATTTTTATCATGTTATGGGTGGTCCTAGAATTATATATCTCTCTAATGCATTGGTTAAAGATGCATATCTTATAAGATAAAAACAACTAACATAAGGAGTGAACCCAGTTTAGTAAGGGATTCTATCCACTATGATAGTCCTGGGAGTGAAAATTGACTAATATGATAGAATGTGGAGTGAACCCAATCCACTATGATAGTCTTGGCAGTGATCATTGACTACTAAAGAAATGATTTTCTATGCTTATGCGTAAACCATAAAATTATGTCCTATTCCAATATTATGCTCTCATGGATCATGTTATTTGATTTATTTATGATTAATATCTTATGAACTACCAAGATTTATGCCATGACTCAAGTTTAGGATCTATGATATACAAGGTATGGTTTCAAAATGATACAATCATGTTCTAATACACTTATTCTCATGTTATGATTATGTGATCATTAATATCTCCCTTACCTACTCTTACTGATCATACGAGCTAACCCTTTCTTATGTTTTCCATCCTTAGGATGTGAATAATGGTTTTAAGTATGATATGTATAAAAAGGGTTAAAGGTGTTAAAAATTAAGTGGGAGATAATGTCTACCTCATATGAAAAATTTGTTTAGGTATATATGTTTTTAAAGGCATTATACCTATATGATTTTGGTGTGGATCATTATGTTATGTAATTAATATTCATATAATAATATTTAATACCAATTTATGAAAAGTATGTGTTTTTATAACTTACATGTAACTGCTATTTTTTTATCTATCTCTATATTCAGTTAAAATTTACCACTACCTTAACCACTTCAATAGGTATACTGTACACCATCCAAAACTATCATTAGTTGAATATTATGATTTTAAAAAGTAAACCTTATAAAAATACTTTTCTATCTCACAAATTTATTCCATTTAATAATACAAGGTGTAACTATTCATCAAACCTCCCAGTTGTATATACTAGTTAGCATAACAACCAACTATTTGGTTTACCAGAAACTTCGATCACAATCCCTTCAACTCCTCTACCGCCATCCAAACCATCGAAGATTATACCGGAAGAATTTATAAATCCTTTGTCTATAATTAATTAGATAGGAAATGGTTTCATAGTCATTTATAACATGTTACTCTTTCCTCATTCACAGACTTGAACACTATTACTTTCACTATTGCAACCTATGGGCTTCTTCCTGTATCTAAATTTCGATGACCTAATTCTAGGATGCTTCTTTCTCTAGCCTGAATCGAGGCATACATGGTGAAGGTGAACATGTATCCATTTAGTTATTCCAAGTGTATATTCTAAATACTTAACTACAATTAAACAAGGAAATATCTCTCACTCCAAAACCTAAATAGGATCACATATTATGTAACACAGTTCCAAGTCTTCCAAACTTTTTAGATACTATAGAATACACCTCACAAATTCCTAGAGTTTCTAACATGAATGGACCCTGAATATGATAACCTCTCCCACTACATACATGATGTCTAACCTCATAAAAACCATGCAATATATTATAATTCCCACCATAGATGTATATGAAACTATCACCATGCATATAACATGTTATTCTATTATAGGATACTTATCCTTGGTAACATGACATTTCTATCCACAAGATTCATTATAGGACTAGACTCACACATTATAAATAACTATAAGACCCTATGAATGTACTCCGGATGAGACAAGAAAGTTGGGGTCTTCAAGTCCCTTCCGATCCACATATCCAAAATTCACTTTGGGACATAGATATACTTCATCTTGAAACTTCCAAAAAAATATCCGTAAAATATTTTAGTTGTTCCTTCACTAAAAGATATAAGATAATATCATCTAGATAGATAAAAATAGTGATGAAAATACTTTATTCAAACAACTTCTAGTAGTATAAATAACCCTTATTACATTAGGAGAACACTTTCTCTTCTATGAAAGAATAGAACCTCTAGTTCCATTATCTTGGTTCCTACTTCAACCCATACAGAATTATTTTGATCCTACAAACCAAAACTTCCATTCTATTTCTTATACAACTTTATGGTTTTTCTATATATATATCTAACTCCAAATAACCTTGAAGGAAAATTTCCTTGACATCCAATTTCTAAATAAATAAACCTTTAAAAGTAACATAATAGACCATCATCCATATTTTTTAATGATTCAAAATTAGAGAAAATATCTCTATGAGATTCCTTCCTTATGATTATTTAATTCTCTTAAAAATCATTCCCTCTTTATACCATTTCCTACCATGTTTTTTCTTTTGATATCTAAACCCACCTTTTTTACAACACTCTATTTCCTAGTACAAATTTAATTAGCTCCCATGTTTAGGAAAAATTAAATAAGTATATATCCTCCTAAATTTCTAAATCTAACTTCTCCAAGTCACTCAAACATCCTATATTTTTTTGGCTCTTGGATTATACACCACCCATAAAAAGTAGATAATACAAACGATTTTCAATCCTATGAACTAGTCACTTGAATTTTCTAGACTACCTTAATACTAGAGGTTCATCACCTTCTTGATCCTAAAATTTTGAAACTCTACCCTGATATTACACAATTCCAAATCATTATGATACATATGGCCTCGATACCTATTAAACCATATCTAAATCTCTTGTTCTATAAAATCCTTATACATCTTGATATTATCATTACATGAATAAACTAGAACCACTATAATATGATACTTTGTGAATTATTTTTTACATTTTTTATTTTAACTTTAATTATGATCATTTTGTTGTTAGATAATGTATATTGTTTGATATAATTATTTACACTTCATTTATAATTATTAGTCTGATATACTATAAGTTTATCAAAAGACTGTATCTCAACCAAGATAACACTTTAGTGGGTAAAAAATTTGTAATTGGGGTTTAAATATAATTCACCCTTGTTGTAGTGTTCTATATATACCATTTGGGACCAACACTTTTTATTAGAGAAAGTATTTTTAAATCCAATCTTTACTCTTTTTAGTGAGTGAATCTATTGTTTTTATTTTATATTTGTTTTATCTAGGATTTAAGATATTTTTTCTTACACTAACCATACATAATAGAAAATATCTATTTGTTTTAGATATGTTAGGAATTCATGTTGGTTTGATTGATAACATGAATCAAAATAGACCTCATATTTTTTTTATGGGAATGATTATGAGTAATACAAATACTTCATGGAAATATATGTGATCATAATTTTCATTGAGAATTATGTGATGTTTATCAGAAATTATAAAATTATTAAGAAAGATATTTCTAGGTTTAATAAAGATAAACATATCAAGTATCTACTCAATTTTCATGTGAGAAGTACTCTTTTATTTTTTATTCACATATAAATGCACAATAAAGTCTCATATTTTCATAAAAATAATGGTATTTGGAAAAAGATTTAAGGAAATCATTTTGGAACCTTGAATGTTATTGAAACTAAATGATGCATGATTAGATATGGTTATCAAAGTTTTGACTTCTTACCAGGTGAAACCATTTCTTAGATGTATCAATATTTAATGAGTATTGTTGACCATTTTTAGTCACTTAGAGAGAAATAAATATTAGATGATCAATTAGTTGAGAAAATTACTGATATTTTACCTAAGGAGTGGGAATCAAAACAAAAAAACTGATGATATAAAATATATCAACAAGTAGAGTTTGGACGATATTATTGGTATTCTTATGTAATATGAGAGTATAAAAATATATATTCTAAAAAATAGAGGAAAAAGAACGAGATTGGGTTCAATTCAACATCCATACATTTAAGTTCCATAGGGAATTTCATCAATCCAAGTATTTCAAATAGAAATAGTTGTGAGAAGTATAGTGAAGGTAAAATTTCATAGTTTTCTATATTCTTGAATAAGTATATGTGGAAGAAAAGTTTTTAGATAGATAACTAGAATAATATAAATTAAATAAATGATAATAAATAATCAATAGACACAATATATTATAGATATAAAAAACCTAGAAACATTCAACCAGAATGTATAAGGATTAAAAAAATCAAGATAATTAAATATAAGATGAAAGAGGAATGAGAGAAGGTTTTACATGGTACAAATGATACATGGAGTGTTAGCAAGGATCCATCATCTTCATACGATAACAACAAAAATTCAGAGGGTGATCGGTGGATTTTTTTTGGTCTTTCTACAAATATTACTCAAAATAACCAATTCTTAATGGTAAATATATCTCTAAATAATATTTTTCAATTATATAATAGTTCTATTGATAATTTTTACTCAAATAAAAAGAATTTTAATTCATTGGATGATGAAAATGAAGCATCGTCACTCGAAGAGATGGATTTATATGTACCAAATTTGGAGAAATGGGATAATATAATGAAGAAAGAATGTGATCAAGCTATAGATGTTTTTACTAAAACTTAGAATAAGTTAAATGACATGAGGAATGAAAATGTTAAAATGTTATATAAGCTGAACAAGTTGAAAATTAAGGTTTTTAAGCTAACTTATGAGAATAAGAGAAAGTATATATCTTTCATTGAAGATAGTATTTCTAAGATTATCTCTAAAGTGAGTAATAAAGATGCTAAATTTTATTAAATGACTAAAGAGATGATTAAAATCATTAATGAATTTGGAGAATAAAAAATATTTTTTTGATCTAAATGATACATTAATAAATAAAACCACCTTTATAATATCATTGAAAAATAAGAATGAAGCTATGAGATGTAATTAAGTGGTTGAAATTTTAAAGAAGTTATTAAAAAAATTACATTAGGGATAGAATAATTCAACAATATATACAAATAACTAAGGCTAAAGAAAACTAATTATGGACATAGATATAAATCTACTAGAAAAAAACTTTATCCATATAACTATTTTATTCCAAGTAGTGTCCCTTTCCGTTCTATGTGTCAAATTGGTAGACATTAGAGAAGGCGTTGTTATTTAAGAAAGGTTCAGTCATCTTGAAAAAATAAATATTATATTTTGAAAGAATTTTCTACTCTTAAACATAAGAGGGATTCCAAAATTTTGGTGCCTAAAGTTCTATTTAAAAATATTAGAGACCCATATTGGACATGATTCCCTAGATGTACACTCTAATCAATAGAGATATTGTGTATCGACAAATGAAATAATATATCTAGTACTTGATATTTTTTGGTCTTAAAATATCTTAATCTATCTACATGTAGTATATTTTTTCAATAATTTTAATTTATTTGATAGTTTTTTTAATTGTTAAATTTTTGGTAGAGCCAGAGTCTCTTTTCTTGGATACAATTTATGTATAGTTTTTTTACTATTGTTAAATTATATGGAAGATAAGGATATAGTTTTTCAAACTATTTCTAGAACCATATTCTATAGAATAAGATCAAGTTATTACTATAATAGATAACTTCTAAATCTTCTTAACCTTATTTTCCCTATATTATGTAATTTACTTATTAATTAGTCATTATTTTAATTTGAAAACTTATCCTCTTGTGAAATTAAATGCATAAGTTTATGTTTTTTCTTGTAGTTAATCACATGTCATTCCATATATATCTTAAATTTAAACTTTTAATAAGATTTAATAAACATTCATTTCTGACAGGACTCAATATGGTCCATTCGATGAGTTATGATCTATGGTTAGGAATTTATTCTTTTTAAAGGAATGTGGAATCTCTTGGTTAACACTTCCACATTTTTGAGTGAAGTCTCATCTCTTTCAATTTCGAATTTCCAATATTTGTGTTTTTTTTGTTTTTATTGGAACTATGACTATTTTAGGAGAAATTGTAACCAGAGATATTTTTCATTAAAGGTTTATTAACTCAGATCGGTTTAATATGCATGAGTACCTTTTGAATAATTTGATTATATTTCAAGGATGGGAGTTAGTGGGTCTTCCTTCTGAGATACATATACCTTTTTACCATTACATTGTTCATCAGTTTTATACAACATATTATTTTTGTGACTCTATTGGAGAAAAGGTAATAATGTTCACAATTCAAGACCATGAGTTTTCTATGAACCTAATGAATGTAGTTGATGTCATCAGATTACCTCTTGAAGGTGAATCTCTCTTAGTTTATCAAGAGCTTATTGATTCTTCTAGATATTTTAAGAGAGGAGGGTATGAGAAAACCCTATTTTTTATAAAGGAAAAATTTTATAAAATGAAACATGTTTATCATGAAGGATGGATTGTTTTTAAATGGGTTAAATATTTGTTATTTATAATAAATGGATATAAGGACACTGTAAATATTTAACACTTTCATGTGTTAGATTTCCTCTATGGGATGAAGATGTTTAATATTATGAAATTTATCTAGGATTACACTGAAGTTGTTTTTTTGGTAGGTTTAAATTAATTTTTTACCCCAATCTAGGTTTCATAACTAGATGATAGTAAATATCCTTTATATGGAAGGTGTATTGAACTTTGGATATGGAGAAAAATTTAAAGAAGTCTTTTTCAATAACAAAACCATATCTTGGATGAAACTAGTTTATGTGAGTAATGAAAAGAAGATTGTTAAACACATAATAGAAGTTAAACTTCTATACTTAAAGAAGGTTGTAAAAACCAAAATTTAATCACTAGGTCTAAGAAAAAGTGCTACATAACCTCGTGCATAAGTACAAATTCATAAAAGGCTGATGACTAGAAGTGAGGGCCTAAGAGGCATTATAGAGAGACTATACCCTTGGAATAGAAATCCACTAGTGAATAAAATAACAAAAAAAAAACAATAAAAAAACAGGGAAAGAATAATTCAATATACAACAATATAAATGATAAGAGTATCAACCCATTTTATAAAAATATGACATGTAAACCATAAAATAAAAACCAAGTAAAGGATCCCTACATGCATTGAATCAATGTACTAAAATAGGTAAAAAAATAATATATGGTAAAACATTTAAGATCCAGATTCTGTCCTGGTAGTTCCAAGCATCGACCTACTTCTCCTTCTCTAATAGTCATTATAGGTCCCTTACCCATAACTAGAGCCTTGATCATGAAATATAAACACACATTGAGATTTCTAAGCACGATGTGAGTATAAAACCTAGTTGAACACCACTAATTAGTCCTCAACATATGTGAACAATATAATTAGTGTATTCCATGATAATAATAAATACACAAATAAACAAAAAAAACGTATAAGTGAAAGCATATTCTTGGCCCTTGAAGACCGACTCTACCCACTTCTATGCCATATCAGAGGAGAATTCATACATTATCCCAAAAATACTTGACTAACCGATCTTATATCCACATCCCTATTAAAGGAATAGTCACAAATTCTTTTAAGGGTAATACTCATGTCATCCCAGTTCATAGATCTGGGGAAAACCAAACACCAAGACCCAATCTCAAGGCCTGAGGCAAGCTAACACCACACATTGAAACAATATAATGACTCTAGATAAATCCATAACATCGTCCACACTCATCATCTAAGGTAGTTATTGGCCCATATGACTCAACCTAATCATTAAATTATAGTGATATAGAAACTACACATATAACACACCATGCTACAATATACCAGTTCATAATCATGTCATGTAAAGCAAGAATAACTTAACAAAAACATTTCCATATACAAATAATATCAATAATATGTGTCAAAAGGATGGACACATACACTATACAATCATGGAAACACCATTTACATATTATCGAAATGGTAAAGACTCCCAACCTCAAATGCACCGATGTTTTGATGTCATGGATCATTTCTTGAGTCATTTTGCATGAAAATGATCAATAGATCCACCCCATTAAATTATGCAATAACTCTATTATTAATGTATAAGAAGGAAATAAAACCCAAAGGGAAGGAATACATTGGACATACCTAAAAAATCTATCATTAGATCATACCATAACTATTAGATCTGATTGGAACATAAAGTATATAAGGTTTTTATAATAAAAGGAAGATAATTAGGATAGAATTGATGGAACTTACCAAGTGAGGGTCACTAGATTTATTGGCGGTTCACAAGGTTAATAGACAGGAGGAAAGAACCCAAAATAAGTATAAAGAGCTCTATAGGATCGCCAAATTGGGTGAGGCTCAAGGGAGAGGTGGAGAAAAAATAAAAAAAAGGATTTTAGAAGACATTTCATATGCCCCCTGAGCCTGTATCTTCAGATATAATTCCACTAGCTAGATATTGGTCACCCCCTACTGACTGGTGGACTTGTATAGAATCTATTTTTTCCCAAAAGTACCACCGGTTGGCCGATGTCTTGTTAGCGGTCATCCAATGGCCATGGGTGGAATAAAAGTCACCTAGAAATACTATTAGCAAGTCAGTGGGATCTATGGTTGTGCAATAAACTACCCTTCCCCACTAGATAGCCATTGGTGTGGTACTAGAGATCTAAAATCCCTACTATAGACTCAGTGTTATTGTGTCGAGCCACCAACCTTTGTTTCTAAAACCCAACTTCCCAAACACCAGTAACATAACTCATTTTTCTTGATTACATATTTTGAAGAAATTACAGCGCTTAAATGATGAATAACATAAAATTTAAGATGTTAGAAACCTTCCCCTATAACAAATTTTCATCATCAATATGTATCTCTAGAGGTTTGATTGAAAAACTCTGGAAATTGAGATTGAATTTCTAATTCCTTCTCCTAACTATCTTCTTGGATACACCTATGCTTCTATAGTATAAAAATAAGAGGAACCATATTCCCTCTCACCACATTCTTTACTTGGTCGAGAATCCCAATAAGTCACTCCATATATGGTGCTTCTGGTTCCAATTCATTATCCTCACTGTTGATCACAAGTGTAGGATCTGAATAATATATGATAAGATAAGAAAATAGAACATATTATGCATAACTTGATACCATGGAGGACGATCCCACCTATAGGCTACCCTACCAACACATCTTATAATCTTTAAGTATCCAATAAACCATTCTACCTATTTCTAATGACTTCATAATCATTAATGTCCTAACCAAGGGGACACTTTCAATAATATCTAGTCAACCAAAAATAATTCAAACGGTCATCTCCTCCGGTCGACATACACTCATTGTTTACTATGAGTTGTAATTAGCCTAATTTGAATCAACTACACCCATTCTAAGGTCCTCTACACTATACTTTTTTTAAAAAACTAAATACTCACCCACCTCATGAAAACATAGTAGAAAACGACATGGTCAACCATAAAGAGACTCAAATAGAACCTTATGAATTAAATATTTAAAATTTTTATTATAGGAGAACTATATCAAGTGTAAATTATCATTCCACTATTTAATTAAACCCAAAATACATTCTCAAATCATATACTCTATGTTCTGGATTACCCTCTCCAACTACCCATAAGTATATGGATTATAATCCATACTCAACTTTAACTGGGTCCCCATCACCTTATGAAATATCTTCTAAAGATATAAATTAAAATGTAAATATTTCTCAAAAACTATACTTAAAGAAACTCCAACCAACTACACAACCTATTAAACTAAATAATTCATATATCATCCACCATATAAGTCTCTTGAATCAAAATGTAATTAGGCACTTTGTTCATCTGATCAACTATAACCCATATGAAGTCTAACTCTCTCATGGTACTAGAAATCTACATGAATAATTTCTTCATTAATTCATCCATCTTACATACAAAATTTTTGATAGGATGAGGCAACCAATTGGGTTGATGATGCTTGGATTTGATCCTCTAATAAGTCAAATAATGAGAGACAAAGCTGGAAATTTAACTCTTCATAATAGACCTCTAGAATAATCTTTTAATATCATGATTCATCTTGATTAATCCAATGTTCAAGACCCACTAAAAATCATGAGATTCCATCATTAGTTACTCTATCATTGAAGAAGGAAAAACCAATAATCCATGAACATAGAGCATATCAACTCATCTAGGGTCCATCCTTGATTGAAGTTGTATGCCTCTAACCTTTCATGCATCATGATACAATCTGGATCACCCTACTGACTATACATTACTCACTCCACCAACAAAGATGTAATCACTAAGGGTTCAAAATACACTACTACTTGATCCACAATAATTCCCATCTTCCAGTTTACATCAAGGTCATCACCTTCCACTCTACTTTTGATGTTCACTCTCCATGCTCCCGTGTCTTCCTACAATAATAATCTATGACAACATTCCTTTTTCCAAGAGAATATATCATCATTAATTCAAAAATTTTAAGGTACTCTAACAAAAAACTATGAATAAGATTCAAGTAATTATGGGAGAAGATATACCACAAAATCTTTTAGTCCTCATATACAACAAATATCTCACTAAATAGGTAATTTCACTAATAATTCAATGAATGAACCACAAAATCTTACCCCTGGTCTTGAGTAGGATTTTTCCTATCCTAGGGTCACAACTGGTGAGACCTATAAGAAACCACTTGATCATTCTCAAAAACCAATACCAGAAGCATAAAAAAACACAGTTTACCCATCTCTTTGTTTAGGTAAAATTAGAATTAGAGCTAATTTCAATCTCTTCTTCAGTTGTAGGAAGGATTATTTATAATGATTCATCCATTAAAACTTTACCCTTTTTTGGTAAGAATGGTCATGGGACCTAATGAATGATAAAATTCCTGAATAAACCGCAGGTATTACCCATATAGTCCAAAGAAACTATGAATCCCAAACACATTTTTAGGATGTTCCCAAGACATTATTACCTTCACCTTTTATAGGTCAGATAAAAATAGCACATTATAAATCACATGTCTTAGGAAACACACCTCCTTGACCCAAAAGTAAAATTTCATGAACTTAGTAAAAATATGATGTGCTTGAAGTGTACTCTAAAAATCTCAAGTTGTCTAGCATGTGATTGTGAGGTCTTTGAATATATTAGGATGTCGTCAACCAACAAAATTTTGAAGTAATCCAATCAAAGTGGAAGATAATATTCATGAAATCCATGAACACTATTGGATCATTATTCAACAAAAAATGCACAACAAGACACCCATACAACCCATATATGTTCTGAATTAATTTCTATGATATTTTCTCCTCCCCAACATGAAGATTATAATATCCAAACAATAGAACAATCTCTGAGAAACACCGAGCTCCCCATAACTGATCGAAAAAGTCATAAATCGTTGAAAATGGGTACCTTTTATTCACATTAATTTTATTTGACTTTCTATAGTACATGCATAGCTAAAGACTACCATTCATCTTCTTAGAGAACACATCCAGATCACCCCAAGGAGAAGTCATTGGTTTGATAAAGCCCTTCACTTCCAAATCCTCAAGTTTCACATTAAAATATATCAACTCGGTAGGTTCCACGTGGTAAGGTTAGATATATATATTATAGACACTTGGAAATAATTTTATTTCAAACTTACTTCCCCTATTCGGATGCAACACTAAAAAATAATTTAGAAATACATCTCAGTATAGGTCTACCACAAGATGAAAAGAGGTGGGGGTCACTATTTTAACCGTAATAAGGATCATGCCAACCCACTCCACTATAATGGATCAAATATAACTAGGGTATATTCCCACTCTACCTACTTAAACATCCCAATCATGATTAAATAAAATTTTCTCCCCCTTAGGAATTATAAATGATACTCATCTCTGATAAAAAATGATTTTTTCAGTATAACTAGTCAACTATTCCATTATAAATATCATATAAAAGCTATAAATATATTTAATTGTGAAGTACCACACATTAATATATTGAGGAATTACTATGGTAAACTCGAGAAAAATATGTATGTGATCCACTTTCTTCCCCAAAGAAACATCAATAGAAAGAAACTCAGAAGAAAATTTAACTAGAAAGTTTAACATAGTAGTAACTTGATAAGATATAAATAAATGGGAAATAATTGTATCAAATAAATAAATATTGAGTGTATATGTAATTAAAAAAATACCTTAAAACAAAAAAGTTAACTCTCTCAAATATGGTGGAACCTGGCTAGCCACATAAAAATTGCACGTGTTAGCTCCGTGGCCTCATCCCTAAGGCTCATGAGTCACCTGGTTCACAGAACCTTGTGGAGTTAGCACTAGGTGATGAAAATATTTGCCTATATCTTATCCTGAACTCAATGAACCCATATGATAATATTTCTCACATAACCACTTAAGGTTCCCTACCTTTACACCATGGTGAAAATTCTTGTGAGGGTTAAGAAATTGTTTGATGTAGTTCCCCTTCTATCCACAAATGTAAGACCTAGCAGAACCATACACCTTAGAGGAATACAAAGAACCCTAAAAATAATATAACTATCATATTACAACCTATATCATGTCCCCCAATTTCCTATTCATATTCCCTAAGGAGTCAGCTAAGGAAGAAATTGAAAATCCACTAGTCAGTCAACTGATAGTTGGAAAAAGACTTGTAGAATTATCTTCCTCCACTCCCTTCTCAATAGCCATATCTTTATAAAGTACCTCATCGTATGTTGGCAAATCAAAATTCTTGACCTATTGTTTCAAATAAGGTTAAATAATAATCTTAAACTTTATGGAATTTTGTTCCTCATTTACCCCACATAATGGATAAATATAAATAAAATCGGTGAACCATATAGAATAAGCAGATCTTGACATCATCCCCTACGGAAGTTCCATGAACTTCTGATTGTAATACAACTTCAGTATATCAGTGAATAATTCCTCGAAGAAGAGTTCATTGAAAGTTTCCTATTTCATATCATCATATCTTTCTACCTGATTCATAACACCCCATCACCTCCCAACTGGTCTTAGGAGTTTAAAAGTAGAAAGTTTCACCCTTCAGTCCTTTATAGTGTATAATAAGTCAAATACCCTCTTAGTGATGCATATAAAATCCCTAGAATCATCGGGGCCTCTAGTTCCCCAAAAGGATAGGGGATACTTGAGTTGAAAGTCATGAGTGTAGTCAACTATTTACCTCTGGGCTCATCTATATTAAGGAGGGACTAGATAGAAGAGTCAAAGTTGGATTGATTATACATCCAGAACTACTAGGGAAGATATAAAAGCAGGATTATTGAACCTATCCTATATAGTAGGTGGTGCAACAAGGGAATTCCCCATTATGGGAGAATTTTATTTTTCTTAGCTTGGCGGTCCCAATAAATGTATTTGATGTGGTATTATCTAAAACACCAAACAAACACTATTTTTTCTTATAAAAATATTCTCAAGGTTACAAACCAATACATTTACATGCACAAGAAATGATTTTCTATAGGATAACTATCATAAGAGGATACCCACAAGCACAAGGTGGAACCTCCTTAGAACCACATAAGGATAAATACAAGTATATAGTACCTATAAGTTATTCACACCTATATATACCTCAATAAGTATAGTATTCTTAGTTATATATAATTAAATCTAAGATATAATATACAAAAATCATAATCAATAATTTAAAAAATTATTTAATTAACTAAACCCTATCTAATGAAAGTATTAAAAATGTGAAAAATGAACCTATATACTCAATAATGATGCATAAAATTACCAAAAATCCCAGAAATCATGATATAAAAATCATGTGAATCACCTAAGGTGAAATAAATCAATGGTAACAATGATCCACAAGAACATAAATTTCATTTTCTTATAAATTTAGATGCCCACTATACAGTTCTAGATACACAATGACATAATTCTCCTACCCAAGTCCCAACCATCTTATCTCCAATATTCCATGTACCAAATCAAAGAAAAATAAAGTAAATAAGTCCCTTTAATACCACTTTATAAAACCTTGACATGAATCTTTGAGTCCAGAATGGAGTGTTACATGACCTCAAGTGCACCTCCATACATAAGAGACTACTGACTAGTGATGAGGTCTTGAGAGGCATCATGGGGAAGACTATGACCTCGATAATAAAAACCACAATAGAAAAAAATGTAAGTAGAAAAATAAAAATAACAATAAAAAGGTAAAATAATAATCCAATATACAAAAACATAATCGATAAGAGTATCAACCCATGCTATAAAAATATGATATGTAAATAATATAAGTGAAGGATCCCTACATACAGTGGATCAATGTAATATAATAATGAAAAAACGAAGTAACATGTAATAAAATATCAAAGATCTAGAGTCTAACCCAGTATCTTCTAATGCTGACCTGCTGCTTCTACTCAACTAATCACTACAAGGACCTTACTCTTAACTGGATCACTAATCATGAAATCTAAAAATGAATCGATATACCTATGTAGGGTGTGATTATAAAACCTATTAAAAAACCCCAAATGAGTCCTTAATATAAGTGAGTGATATAAAAAATATATTCCATGATAATAATCAATGTGCAAGTAACCAATCATACTGCAACACACATATGTCTAGGAATTGGAAATTAACTCTACCTACTTTAGATCCATGTTGGAGGAAAAGTCATAAATTTTCCTGAAGTAATCATAAAACTAATCATGTATCCACATATCTTTTGAAGGGATAGCCAGACTCTCCTTTAAGGTAAATACTTATGTCAACCCAATTCATAGCTATGCAGAAATCCATATACTACATATCTTCCTAATATCAAGATATTAAGATATCCAAAACCATGCATTGAAATGATCCCACTGCTTTGGGGAAAGACATCACATCTTCCACATTTCCCCTCTAAGGGAGTGACTAGTCCATACAAATTAACCAAGTCATTCAGTTATAGTGATATAGAACCTACACATGTAACAAATAATACTATAATAGGGATGTTTGTAATCATTTCATGTTATAATATAATCACATAACCAACACACTCCCATATGAAAATACTACAAATCATAGGTATCGTAGGGATACACATTCACACCATGCAATCAAGGAAAAACCATATACATATGACCTATATAGTTAAGACTCCCTTCCCCAAGTGAAACAACATTCTGATGTCAAGAATAAATTCCTAAGGGAAGTTTCATGAGAATGATCCCTAGATCCACCCTTACTCCATCACTTGAGAACTATAATATCAAGATATAATAATTAATACAAACCTAAATGGTTGGACTAGTTTAGAAATTCATGAGAATATCTGCTACTATCAACGATCAATCTCCAATCAAGAAGAAGATGCCAATTCTCTAGATCTGGTTATTATCTCTATCAATGATTGATAAATATATAGTTATATAATACCATAACTATTATTCCTGATCAAAATATCAATTATATAATGTTAATACCAGAATAAGAAAGATATTTGGGCAAGAATGAATAGAACATACCAAGTGAGGATCACTGGATCAATCCATGATTCATAAGGTCTAGAGTTGTGAGGGAAGAAGCCAAATTTACTGGGAAGATCTCTCTATGGTTAACAAAACTAAATGAGTGTTTTGCGAGAGGTAGATACAAAATAAAAAAAATAATTTTTAATAACATATCATAATTCTTGGACACTATCTCTTCTGCTCTGATACCACTAGTTGGCTGATGGCCTTGGTCAGAATCCATTTTTTTTTCATAAAAGTATCTTTAGAAAGATAGTGGATTGTAATAGTATATAAATTAGATATTGGTAGAACCAAGTTCACAAAGAAATACCATTTATGAGTTGGTGGGATCAATAGTTTTCTTACAACACTTCCCTTCAATACTGGTTAGCTGGTGGTGCTATACAGGCGAGTCGGTGGCCCTTTTGTAGGCTTAGTGCTATAGCCTCGAGCCACTGACCATGGTGTCCAAAATATGAATTTATGAACAACTTTAAGAAGCATAATTTTATTTAATTACATATTAAAAGGACACAATAATTCTTAAATTATGCATACCTTAAAATATAGGATTATAGAAAGGTAATGAATTTGGAATGGATAAAAAGAACAAAATTATAAGATTTAGATCTTTTGACATTTGATCAACTCTTTTAGAGGAATGTGAAGAATCCTATAACCATTTAGGAGACAAAAAAGAGTATTTTAAACAATTATGGTGTTTAATTGTCTCATATTTGTGCATACCTTAGAAGAGAGTAATTCCAAAAAACCATTCTTCATACTATCAATATTTGAATAAGTGATTCATACATTTGATCCTATGAGAAATGAGTTCTTTATAAATCAAAATTATTCAAAAATATTTTTTACCTAATATATTTATTAAGTATAATTATAAATAAGATATAAATGTTTATAATAAACCTAATCTACCAGTAACTTCAACCAAAAAAACAAAGAGAAATTAATTGAAGGTGACACTCAAGTCTCATATGAAACTCTCTCTTCCTATTTTTGAAAAAGGTCATACATACTATTCTCCATTTAAGAGTTTTTAAAAGGTTTATAAGAAGAAAATTTCAACTCTTGAACAATCCCAGGACATCAACATTTAGTACATAGTTAAAGAGTTGGATGAAGCTAAGTCTCATTCAGATAATATTTTTCAAAAGTTAGAAGATTAGGAGGAAATTATTGAGAAGATGATGAAAATTTGAATAGATCAAAATTAGAATATAGACTAGTATATTGAGAAACATATAAGTAATAATTGTTTAATAACATAATAAATATTAATTTTTTTATTTTCATAACTCTATTTAATTTAATAAATTTTATGGCCATACCTTGAGTTGGAAATAATTCATATAAAATGATTCTTAAATTATATCTTACTCGATTTTATTTTATACACCTTGGTTTTCTTTTTAAAAATTAAAAGGGGGGGGGGAGATTTTTGGGAAAGTTGTTGAGATATTTTGTAAGACTAAGTATGCTAGTCTATGATAATTTTCTACCAATGTTAGTTAATGTTTTATAATAGCTAATTATACAAAGGGGGAGAATTGTTTGAATATAATACTTTTATAAATAAAATAATTTTCTATAAATACAAGGATTTTAGATGTTAAGATATTTCATCATAAGATATAAGGATTTTTATTTTAAATTCAATAAAACATAATATTTTTTATTTGTGATTATTATTTTCAAAAATTGAGAGATTATTGAGTCAAGGACTCATATTTATACTTGGTTTTGAAAATCCCAATATAATAATATTTTAATCCAATATTATAATAAATGTTTGGAATTTTGTTTTTTGGGTTTTGGTTATGCATGATATATTGTCTAATTACATTTTATTTTTAACTAGTAAGGTAGCCAGATGACATTCACTGATGTTTTTTCAACAAATGTTGTGCGCTATTATGTCATGGTATCAAAAACACAATGAACATTGAAGATTAAATATCAACCCATTAAATAATGTAAGGCTTAAATTTATGTTGTATAAAATAATCCCAAAGTTCTCTAAATTTGACAGTTGGTGTTAGTTTCCAATAATTTTATATATAGTACATGTGGATTAAAGGATCAATATCATTTTAAAATTTTTTATATGTGATGAAAAGTTTATTTCTTGTAAATCTATTAAAACCCACATTGTTTTTTTGTTCTCTCATGGGTAATATTTTTCCAAGTGTATTAAGATCTTCTATATATGAGGTTTAATTATAAATATCTTTTATTTCATATTATATTAATTTTTTTTTCAATCTTTAACATCGACAGATTATAGGGATAGAAGAATAAGGTGGGTCTGGTCCTCTATGATCAATGGATTCTATGTTTTAGAATATATACTAGTTTCTAATCAAGTTGATCAAGGGATTCCATAGCTAGGAGGATATAGTTCCCATTTTTAAACTTTGATATTATTCAATAAGTTTTAATTGAGGATCTTCTGGGTGTAGAAATGGTATACCTAGGATTATATTAAATATCCTACCAAATTTTTTGTAAAATTGAAGAATTTTTTTTGTTATAATTGTTTGATTTTAAATATCTTTCAGGGGTATTCATATTTTAAAATGATACTTAGTGCATTGTTGTTTATATTGCATTTTTTAATTTTCAATGTGCTTATTATCTTCTCAGATATTGTATATTGTATGATAGAATTATTTTCCTCTACATTTATATTTATTACTGCAGTATAATATAAATTGATTGGAAGACTATTGTCTAATAATTATAGCACTTTATTGGGTTAAAAAATTATAACTGTGTTTTAACTACAATCCAACCTATAATGAACTCACACAAGATTCCACTTGAATTGGTACCCAACCTGGCCTATCACTAGATGAAAGGGAATTCTCGATCACCATGGGATGAAAAATAGTGTATAAGAATCAATGAAATAACCTTGGGAATTATTTCTGCCTCAAATTATAGTTAAAAAAATAATAGATCATTTACAAAAAATCCAACATGGATCATCCATAATTTGGATGTCCATGCAACATCGAATAAACATAGCTAAATAAACAGACACTCCAAAAAATTCTTGACCAAGAGAACTAGTTCCAACCATTTATATAAATATGAAACATCATCCAAAGTAAAGATAAAAATATCTAAAACAAAATAACCTAAATACATAATAAATAAAGGTTGTATTGGCTAATACATCTATAACTAAAAATAAAACGAATCCTGGCCAAAACCACCCAAAAAAATCCATGCAAACCACAACTTCAATCCACATCTCAACTCACCATCACCACCAAAAAAGGGATAACAAGTTGAGAATAGAAGTTGGTACCTATAATATTTATATAGGCAAGGTCTATATAACCTAGAAGATCACCACTAGATGATTCTATGAAATTCCTTTATATAATCATGTCAAGGATTCTAGTTTGAGACACAATAACAAATTTTTTATTTCTACATTACCAGTCCATGAAAAAAAAATCACATATTCTTATCAAAAGACTAATAATTTTATTTTCTAAAAAACCAAATAAATGTTTCATTTTTATTTAAGGAATATATGAAAGAGAACATTAATCCTTCCAAAAGAGAACCACTTATTATTTATTATGAAAATATTATATTCACTTGGATTCAAATACTTTAAAACATGAAATAATAACCTTATAGATCATAGAGAATGAAGCAACCCATTTTCCATTTTTCATTAAATTTAAAATATTAGTTTAAAAGTCATTTCCAAATCCCTTTTCAAAATCACGAAGCACAACAAACAATGCCCCATTTTATTTAAATTGAAAGTTTCTCAATATATATTTATAAAACAATTTCAAAACCACCAAATCATAATGGGGTTATTCACAACCCAAACTATAATTTTTGTAATAATGAATAATATAAAAATGCAAGATAAAGGTGACATAGAGAAACATGAGTAAGGGGATACAAGAAACTATATAGGATCCCCCCATATCAAACCACTGATCACAATAAGTGTGTCATGGGTCACACCGTAGTATATATATTTATATGATCCTAGACCTTTCCAATCTCATAAAAACTATTTTAAACCAAATTTTTACTAAACTCTAGCCTAAATTATGTTCACCCCAAACAAGCACTCCAACTAAGCCCACACAAGCATCATTGGGGGCACACCCCATTTATTCTCATTTCAAACTAGAGGGGACACTAGCCCATGTGTACCATATAATAGAAAACCATAAATTTATATCACTCAATTAGATTCATAAGTTCCCATGACTAAACAAAGTTGAGGAGAGAAGGCATTTCAATTCAAAATCCTAACATGCATCACATGAATAAGAAAATAAATCTAGCTCACCTCTAATATCCTCACATATAATAACCCCTTCATTCAACATCAAAATAACACATGAATCACACACCACCCATTCAAGGGAAAACAAATATAAGAGGAAATCAAGAGGGTCTCATAAGAATCTGTTAACCAATTAAAAGTGATAAAAGGGCCTTAAAAAAAGACTCAAGTCTCCAAGTCCTTTTTATACCTTTTTAAATTAAATTATAAATTAATCACTAAAAAACCATTTGAAACATACCCTAGATAAACATTTATGGAATCTAGATTCTTTTTCATTCAAAAAATTCTCTATAAATCCATTTTGAAAGTCAACACCCCAATTTCTGAAAAAAAAGAACCCTTATATAGTCTCCTTTTTATTCAAAAACCAAACCAATGAAAAGGTCCAATGTTTTCCATAAAAACCATTAAAATAAACTTCTAGTAATTTTATCCAATAATTGGCATGAAAAACTATTTAATTTCAAAGTAAAACATGTAAATCTAAATATAAAACCTTTTATACCAAGATAAACACTCCTGGAAAACAATTTATAAATCTATAAAAATATTACTCATAATTATAATTTAATTTAAAATGAATGTACAAAGAAAAATAATTCCTTGAATTCAATAATAATGGATTGAAATAAAAATACCTATCTCAAAAATTTCAAAGAGAAATAAAATTCCATGATGGAGGAAAAGGCAAGCAAGAACCCATCCTCTCCAAGCCCCAATGGACCAAATCCCCATGATTAGCTTACCGAAAACCATAAATCCACATTTAAGAATGATTATGGTTCTTGGTAAATAAATAAATTGATGGAGAAAAGGTAAGAGAAGATATTAGAGGAGGAAATGAGAGAAATTATGGTGAAAAACCTTGAATTTTTTTTAATAAATCAGATTTTAAAAGGAAAAATTAATGTGAGATGATGTTTGGATTTATCGAAATTTTTCCAAATGACTGGGTGGGAGGAGAGGTGAATTAGGTTTAAAATGTGAGAGAGGTAAGGGGTAAATTCACTAAATTTTAAAATATTAACTCCATAAAAAACATCCCCCCATGATAAAACTATCAAAATAAAACCCAAAAACTAACCAATTCATCATAGGTACTGGTCATCCAAACACACACCCAAGATTCTTCACATATCCATCCATAAAAAAACAACATTATCAATACATATCATAAATATTTATCAAAAAAAATTATATCAACCCATAGTGAGAATAATTGAATCACAAGAAAAACTCAAAGCACATAAATCCTAGCATAACCACCACTTAAAAAAATTACCAAAAAATAACATTAAGACCTTATCTTCCCAAAGAACTCCAAAATACAAAGAAAAATTATCCACATAAAATTGAATACTTGATCCAAAATCCATCATACCTAACCAATAAACCCCATCCAAACAATCCTTGAACAATCCAATACATACCACTACGCCTCTAAGAAGGAACAATTCTATCAACCACTTCATATAAAGTATGGGAAACAATATAAAACTAGAAGGGGGACAATGATTATAGGAACTGAACCTAAGGAAAAATACACTACCCCAAATCAAAATATTTCTAGTTGGCATATCTAAAAACATGAAACATGAAACTTACCCATTCATTTCTAATTAATAATACCAAATGGTTACATCAACTGTATATGGAATGAAATCAAAAACATTATCTCAAAGAAAAAACATCTTATAAATGGGAAAACCTAAATAAAATTTTAATATAGAATAACCATTTTAAAAAATTCCATTTCATTTGGAAATCATATAAAAACAATTTTTTAAATTTTATTTAAAACACCAATTAAGGTAAAACCTTGAAAATCACTTCATGAAAAAGAATTTAATCCTAAAAACTAAAACTCTATATGAAATACTGATTAACATTAAAAAAAATCTTGAATTATTAAATGGATTCAACAAATTATGAAATTAATTTAATAAAACCCATATATTCATTAAAAAAAAGATATTAAGGCTTAATTCCAAAATCAAAACATTTTTCATAACCCCCCCATTTTATTCTCAAAATAACATATAATCCTTATTTTAAAAACAAAAACATTTTATAAACATCACCTCCACCCGTTAAAAAACATAATAATTGTATTTAAAAATCCAAAATTCTTATAAATTTCAAAATGAAATATACCATTTCTAAAATAATTTTATGAAAAAAAACCAATTTCACTACCATCCATTAGACTTCACCTTAATCCAAAACTATTTCTTTGGAAGAAAATTTCATAACCATTTTCACAAAAATCTTGACATAACAACAGTTCAAACCTCTCAACATATCACAAGATTTATTATATACCTTTTCCCATTACCAAAAAACTCAAGGAAATTTGATGGCCAAGATTTGTAATAATACAACCAAAATGGGATATGAAACCATGCACATCTCAGACACATGGTTAAAGTACTTTCTACAATAATTCATTTATCAATAAAATGTGTTCAAAACCAATAGTTTGGTTACATCATGGTTTTAGGCCTTTCTAGATAATTATGGATTCTAACTCCATTCCTATCCCCATACCAAAATAGAACACAATCTCCCAGTAAGCTAACCATTCTAAAGAGTATCAAGGAAACATGAAAAATCTAAATCGAACAAGAAAAATAAAAATAAGAAGGGAAAATAACTTTTACTTATGGAAAACTCAAGGCTTTTTGGAAGGAAAGATCTCATGAGACTCTCCCCACTCACACCTCTTGAGTCTTTATAGGCATATCAGTTTAATACTAAGATACATCCTAAATAAAAAGATGATTTTTTGAAAGAAAAAAACTAGGAACTTTTTAAATAACTTAGGATTTGATACCATTCACAATGAACCGTCTTGGGATACCACCTAAACTAGCATAATACTCGGTCCAAAATTTTCCCAAATATAATTCTTGATCCCCATGAGATGAAAACTCGTGTCTGGGAATCAAAGGAATCACCTTGGAAATTATTTCACCCCTGAATCAGAATTAGTAATAGATCATTTACTGGAAATATGACATGGACTTTCCATAATTTGTATGTATATGTAACATCAAATAAATTTATCTAAATAAAAAGACATAACAAATGATTCATAAAAAAAGAAATTATTCATACCATTTATATAAGTAGACAACATCATCCAAATCAAATAAAATCATATTATATAATAAAATAAAAAGAATACAAAATAAATAAAGACCACTTGGCCGTTACATCGATAACCAAAAATAAAACAAAACCTGACCCAACCCGCCCAAGAACCTCCATGAAACCAATAGTTACACTCCACATCCTAATAAACCATTGATCAGAAAACATGGATAATTTAATTATAATATAACCTGAGATCTATAATACCTATAGTCACGATTTATACAATGTAGTTTATCACCACCCACTGAGTCAACAAAATTCCTTTATATAAATATTCCATGAACATTAGTTTGAGTTACAATAATGAAAATATAGTTTTTTACCTCACTATACCATGAAAATAATAATAATATATTCTTATCAAAAGACTAAAACCTTTATTTTTCTACCAAACAAAAGTAAAGGCATCCTATTTCATTTACGGTATATAAGGAATAAAACATCAATCATTTTTTAAGAGACCCAATTATTCATTATTAAGTAAATGTGATATATAAATGGATTTAAAATACTTTAAAATAAGAAACTTGAACCCTAGAGATCCTATAGAACAAAAAAACCGTTTTAATTTTTTCTTTAAATTAAAAAATCACTTTAAAAGAAATTTTCAAATACATTTTTAAAATTTCCAAACAAAACAACCCATCCCCATTTTTATTTTAAACAATAATTTCTAAATATATCGTTAGAAAACCATTTGAAAACATCCAAAAACATAACAGAGTAGAGAAAATAATAAATTCAAACCTCGATGTAAATGAATAACACAAACATTTAAGAAAAAGGATCCCTATAGATATAACAACATAAGGATACAAGAAACCATATAGGAATTCCTCATATCAAACCATTGACCACAAGAAGTGTGTCATGGATCACACCCTAGGTTCTACAATATTTCATTCCTAGGCCTTACAAAACCATGAAAAACTATGTCGAACTGAATTTGGACTAATCTATGACCTATGATAACTCCACCCATCATAAGACACATGACTAATCACACACAAGCATCATCAGGGGGGCACCTTGTCTAGTACTATTCAATATAAGAGGGGACATAAGTCCATGCATTCCTTGTACTAGCATATTATAAATCTATATATCCCTGTTATATACCTATGTTTCTATGGCTAAAAAAAGTTATTTTGAGCAAACAATTCAATCCAGAAGTATCACATGAATTACATGAATAAAGAAATAAATATCACTTGCCTCCAAATACCTTTCATAGAACAACACCTTTATCTAACATCGAAATTATACATGCATCATACACCATACATTCAAGGGGAAACATATATAAGGTGAAATAAATTAGGTCTCACAAGAATCCACTAACCATTTAAAATTTCTAAATAGTTTTTTTAAATAAAGAACAAATTAAAATGATAAGTCCTTTAAACAAACATTAAAATTACCTTCTAAATTAATCACCAAAATAAATCATTTTAAGAATAACTTGGAAAACAATTTAGGGAAACCAAATTCTTTTTTATTTCAAAACATTCTCTAGAATTTTTTTTTGAAATCAAACATACTCGTTTCCCAAAACCAACGCCTTTAACTAATATGATTTTTTCTTCACAAACTAAACCATTTCCAAAGCCCCATTTTTTCAATCAAAACAATTAAAAGCAACTCATATTTTTTTTCACTAATTATTTTGATACAAAACCATATGATCTTATTGAAAACATGAAAATTGTTAGGCCAAAATACCTCAGGGATTTATTGAATTATTTTTGACATGATTGTGTTTGTTGAAAAAGAAGACCTCCATGTTTTGTTTATTGACAAGGTGGATTTTCAAGTCCAGTTTATTGAAAAAGTGGATTTTCAAGATGAGTTTTTGGGTTCAAGAGATGTTGTTGACAATCCATGTTGACAAAAGAACCATTAAAAATGAATGAATGATCTAGAGGTGGTAAAACAAGATCATATATAAGGTGGAACTATTTTCTTGTGTTTTCCAAAATTTAGGACCTTAAAACTGGAAAATGAAGACATGTATTTTTGGAAAAGGAAGGTGTGAAAAAATTAGAGTGGAGCGTGAAAATTTGGAGAGGTGCACGGAAAAGGTTTGAATGTGTGCAAAATTGGTGTTGCACATAATAGAGGTTTTGAGTTTTACATGCAAGAGGTGTTTTGGGATCAGAATGATGAAAAATGGAAAAGGCATGAGGTTCATACAAAATTGGGACATGTGTGTGAAATATGAATTTTCATGGGAGAGTTTTGTGTGAACGAAGAGGGTTTTTCCACAAAATGGATGATTTTGAAAGCAGGGGTTAAGATTTCCTATAAATAAGAGTTGACCCCCTCATATGGAGGATCTCAAGAATTAGATGATATATAAGCTATGATGTGTGTAATAAAAATACTCAAGGGATTTGCGTGTAAATTTGAAGTTTGTGCATAAAATTTGAAGTTATGAAAAAAATTGATTTTGTGTGTAAAAAGGATGTATTTAAGGAAAGGAATAAAAGTAGCACACAAAGTATAGTCAGAATTGTTCACAAAAGGAGAGGTTTTGTGTGTAAGTCAAGAAAATTTAGCACAAGGCATGGTAGGGGCTACACGTAAAATTTTAGTTTGCCTAGTTTATGTCTGTGGTAAAGTGGTATTCATCAGTGGATGAAAGAGGGACTTCAATAGGGCATCATTATACAGTGGAGGATACATTAGTTATTGATAATTAAGGGACTTAAAAGTTTTTAAATTATGAGTAGATCTTTTAAAGAAGCAACGAGCACACTTTAGTTGAGAGAGCAGCGAGCTTTCATATTGTGATTGGTTGTAAACTAGGAGGGATAGTGAGTCTACTCCAAACTTTGTAAACAGCAGTGCACTTATAGTTGATTTGGTACATCGACACATAACTAGTGTATACTCCTTGGATGTAGACCAGATAGGGTGAACCAAGTAAAAATTACAATGTCCTATGCATGATTTAATTTCTATTTATACTTTTCTATGAGAAAGATAGAGAAGAGAGTTTTTCTTAACAATTAAACAAGATCAAAAGTGGTAGAGTTTCTAATCTGTTATACCTTGATTCAACCCCCTTTCAGGGTATTTGGCCCTATGGGACTTATAAAAATATAAAGATAAACCAACTTAAGTGAAGATAAATTCTCATGAAAACAATTTATATATCCATAAAAACATCATTCATACCCATAATTTAATTTTAAATGATTTAAAAAAACACAATATAAATGACATAAACACCAATATCCTTCAATAGTGTAGGATAAGCCAAGATAGAACCCATATTATTCAATTAATAAAAGAAAATACCCATAATTAGTCAACTCAAAACCCTAAATCAACCTTCAACTGTGATTTGGGTTTTGTGGAAATGGAGAAATTGAAGTGGAAAGGGAAGGGAAGGGAGGATATGAGAAAAGAAGAGAAAGGAAATTGAAATAACTTTAAAATGTCCAAGAATAGTTAGAGTAAGAGCCAAAATCAAAGGGAGAAAGAGGTTAAATATATCCTTTAATCCTTCAAGCTTCATCCACATGAGTGGGAAATATCAAAGGTGACTAAGGATTAAAATTTGAGAAGGTTAGGAGGGTAAATTAAATATATTTTAAAATTTAGGTAGACTACACATTTTTATAAACTACGAACAAACTGTGTAGTAAACAATGGAAAAAAAAGACACATGCATAGTTTGGATACATGATTTACTAAACCTTGTGATAACTTTAAGGTCACCCCTATGGGAAACAAAAAGTCACACAGTTCCAAGAGAGAAATGAATGTGTTAGAAAAACCATTCTCAAACCATGTGAAACCGTACAATAAAATTATAGAACTCTCACACATGGTTTCTTCATCATTACTTCAAGTAATGCATCAAATTTTTCTCCACCTAGAGATCCTATAAAATTTTAAAATTACATCCCAAAACTCTCATAAACTATTAGAGGATCAAGGAAACATAAATTAATAAGAAATAATATACTATAGTATCATGGGGGTGTTACACCCCCTCTTATAGTGTTATAAATATAGTGTTTGGGACCACTAATTGGTATCATATAGACTCTCTTAATATCTAACCTCAACTCTATAATTTTAATTATTCTCCTATTTTTATTATCGATTTTTTATCATAGCTTTAGAACATTTTCCCTTAAACTAACCATGTATAAGATACATGTTGTTTTTTTAGACATGTCAGGAATAAATGTTGGTTTGATTGAAAACCTAAATCCAAAAATACCACTTATTGTTTATGTTAATGAGTATAAGTACTAAATATATTGTATGGAAATATACATGATCAACATTCAAAATAAGAATTATGTGATTCTTATCATAATTTTAAAATTATCATGAATGATATTTCTGTATTTACTTGAGATGAATAGAGTGATTTTTAACTCAATTTCAATGCAAGAAATTATATTTTATGTTCTATGAAAATAAATATCTATAGTCATGTCTCATCTTATTGGAAAACTAATGGAATTTGGAAAAATCATAAAGTAACACATTTTTAAACCTCAAAATTTCATGAAATTAAATTTTCTTTGCTTTGATATGTCTATCAAAGTTTAAACTTATAACCATTGAAACCATTGACTAGATGCATCAACAGTTCATGAATATAGAAAATAGTTTACAACCAATTAGAGGGAAGTAAATATTTATGGTATATTAGTTTATAAAATTATTGATATTATACGTAAGGAGTTAGAATCAAAATAAATAGTAATTGATGATACAAATCATATTACTAATTTGAGTTTGGATGATATTATTGGAACACTTATAAAATATGTGAGTATACTAAAAATATATGCTAAAAAAGATATGAATAAGAATGCTGTTTCATTGAATTCAAAAACTATACCTTTAAATTTCATAGAAAATTTCACTAATCTAATTAATTAAAATAGAAAAAGTTGTGTACAACTTAGTGAAGAAGAAATTTACTATTTTTCTAGAGACATGAATATTTATATAGAAAATAACATTTTCTAGAGATAAAACCAATAAAATAGAAAGGAAATACATTACAATAAAGAATCAACAAACACAATTTGTTATAGATGTAAGAAACATGGACACATTCATCCTGGTTGTTTAAGCTTTAAAAGAGAAGAAAAATAATTAAAAATATGTTCAAATAGTAAAGAGAGAAAGTATTTCCATGCTACAAATGATACATGGAGTGTTATAGTGGATCTATCATATTCATAAGATTTAAATAGTAATTTTTAGAATAATTGATGGAATTGTTTTGGCCTTTTTTCAAATATCCATCAAAATAATCTATGTTTAATATGAAAGGTATCTCTTGATATACTTTATCAATACATATTACTAATTATGATGTTGTTCACTTGGATAATGATAATATGACTTCATAATATGCCGAAGATGAAGTTCCCTCAATCAAAGAGTTATATTTAAATGTATATAGTTTGGAGAAAATAGATAGGATAATGAATAATGAACATGATCAAGATAAGGAAAATATTACTAAGTCTGAGAATAATTTGAATGATATGGGGAATGAAAATATTGATCTCACATTTTTTCTAAACAAATTTAAAAGTAATATTTCTAAGATAAATTCCAATAAGAAAGGAAAAAATGCATATTTATAAAAATATAGGATGTATAAGATTATCTTTTAAGTGAATAATAAAGATGAAAAATTTTATAAAATAAAGAAAATAGAAGATTAAACTCATTAATGAGTTGGGGGAGTCTAAAAGAGAAAGTTCTAAGATAAATGTTTCATTAGGTACTAAAATCACCTATGTAATATCATTTTAAAATAATAATGAAGTTGTGAGACATAATTTTAAGGTTAAAATATAAAATAATCTATTGAAGGAAATTAAAAATGGGAGAGAATATTTTCATAATATATAAAAATATCTGGTACTAAATATAAATACTTCTAGAATTGTATATAAATATACTAGAAGTAGACATTATCAATTCAACTATTTTAAACCAATTTGTCCCCTTACTATACTATGTGTCAAAGGGGAAAATATTGGAGAATTTGGTTTTTTTAAACACGGTTCAGTCCTTTAGAAAACATTAATCTTATATTAATAAAAAGATTTATTCTATTGATCATAAGAGGGAATGTTAGATTTGGGTGCCTAATGTTCTATTCATATATACTTTTAGACCCAATATGGTATGGATTCCATGGATGTAAATTATAATCAAGTAAATACGTTCTCCATAAAAACATGAAATCTTATATCCATTACCTGGTAATTTTTTATTTTATGGAAGCTTACTTTATCAAAATCTAGTTTTTTATTTTGGTCAGTTTCATTTATTTTAATTTTTTCTTCAATTGTTAAATCTCTTATTGAGGGAGAGTGTCTTTGTTTGGGTAACCTTTATGTAGAGATTTTTTCTTATTGTAACTTATATGGAAAATAAGGATATAGTTTCTCAAACTATTTTTAAAATAATATTCCATGGGATAAGATCAATCCATTACTATAGAAGATAATTGATATATATTTTCAACTATATTTTTTTATTTGTTAATTTTTTTTCATTTTAACTTGTTGCTATTTTACTATTCATACTTTTTTATTTTTAAAATTAAATGTTTGAGTTTATGTTTTTTCCTGGAATTAATCATATTCCATTCAAAATAAATCTAAAATTTATACTTTTATTGATATTTGTTAATAATTTATTTCTAGAGGGAGCTAATATAAACCTTTAGATGAGTTAGGATCTGCATTTGGGTAGTTATTCCTCTTTAAGGAATGTAGAACCTCTTGGTTTACACTTATACCATTCTGAGTGAAGTTCTATCTCTCTGAATTTATAATGTATAATCTCTTGATTTTTTTTCTAGAGGAACCATGTCTGCTTCTGATGAAATTTCAATACAAGATACTATTCATGAACATTTTATTAACTCATCCTTGCTCAATAATTATGAGTCTCTTATGAAGAATGTGATCAAATTTTAGGGATGGGAGTGATTGAAACTTCCTTTAGAGAAACATGAACCTTTATACCCTTACATTGATCATTATTTTTATATGATTTTTTATGATTCTAATGTATAAAATAGAATTAGGTTCATAGTTCAATAACATGAGTTTTTTATGACCTAAAGTAATGTAGATGAGGATATAAAACTACCTATTAAGGTGAATGTTTCTTCATTTTTCATAAAAATCCTAATTATTTTAGATCTTTTAATAAATATAGTGTAGATAAAACCCTCTTTTTATTTAAATGAAAAAATTTCATAAAAAGAACCTCATAGATCTTGAAGGAAGGATCATTTTTTTTGGGTTCATGCATTTTTGTTTCCAAGAAAAGGAGAGAAGGATATTCTAAAAGTTCCAGACTTCTATGTGTGGGATTTAATCTATGGGATATGGAATTTGAATATAATGAAATATATCTAAAATTTTATGAAATAAATTTATTCTAGTATGGTTAATTTAAAAATTTTACCCTACTATAGGATTCTAAAGTAGATGATAGTAAATATAAATTATATTTAAGGTGTATTAAAATTTTTATATGGATAAATATTTAAATAATTATTTTTTAATCAAGAAACTATATCCAGGAATAAATAAGTTTTGTGAATAAATGAAATATGTTTTACGATCATATAAATGAAGTTTAACTTATAGATTTTAATAATCTAAATAAGTTATAATAAAAGAAGAGAAATTAACTAGAATATTTATATCTTCCAACATCTGGTCAATTCTATCATAGAATGGTGAAGTCTCTTATGACCATAAAAGAGAAATTAATGTGTATTTTTAAGAAGTATAGTGTTTCATGGGATAAAAAAAGATGAGATTATTCAGGAATTAGAAAAAATAAAGTTTTCAAATCCATTATTTCTACTATTAAAATTTTAAGAAGTGATTTTAATGTTTGATCTGAAGAAAAATGAGTTCTATATAAACCATGAGGAGTCTCAAATTAATTTTCATCATATATATATTGGGGATAATGTTTAAGAAGATATAATTTTTTTGAAGAAATTTAATCTACTAGAGACTTCAATAAGAAAATTTGAAGATAATGTAATGAAATTTGACACTCAAGTCTCATATGAAACTCTCTCCCAATATATTTTTATTAAAGTCTATGTAAATTTTTCTCTACTTAAGAGTTCAGAAGAAGTTTCTAAAAGTAAAATTTAATCTTTCATAGAACCTATAGACTTTTACCTTTAGTATTAGGATAAATATTTGAATAATGCTAAATCTATGTCAATTTATATTTTTCAAAAGATATAATAATGATATAAATTTATTGATAGGCTTAATAAAATTGTAGAAGATAATAATTATAAGATAGATTAGCATGAAAATATTTTGGTGATGTTAGAAGAAATGATTTATAAATATCCTAAGAAATTTTAAACTCAAAATTTTCTTATTTTATTTAGTAAATTTACTTTAAAATATTATATGGTCATCCCTTGAGTTGGATTGATTTCATATTCCATGATTAATAAATTTTATCTTACTCAATTTTATTTTATATGTCCTAGTTTTCTTTTTGAAAATCAGAAAGGGTGAGATATTTTTAGGAAAGTTTTTGTGAGATTTAAGAAGATTATGTTTTCAAGTCTATACTTGTTTGGTACTAATGCTTATTAATGTTTCTAACTATCTAAGTTATATAGGGGGGGAGGATAATTTTTAGTGGATAAAAGTTTTAGAAATCAGGGGAGTTTATATAAGTTAAAAGAATTAATAAGTTAAAATATTTTATTGTAAGATACAAGGAGTTTTTTATTAAATTATATAAAAAATAATATTTTTCATTCATAACCATGATCAGAAAAAGGGTAAATTTTTGAGTTAGGGAATTATCTTTATCATTGGTTTTGGAAACCAAATAAACGCGTGTTTCAATCCAATCTCGAACTTACTATTTCGAAGTTCTTTATTTGAATTTTTGGAAGTATATGTTGTATTTTATGATTGCGTGTTTTTTTGAACTAGTAAGTTACCTGGAGAACATGTACCAAATTGTTTTTAATAGATTTTATGCATTGTGATGATTTTATATGTTAAAAATTGTGAAGATTAATGATTAAATCAAGATTCATTATACAATGGAAGGAAACATTTGATGTCCTTACAACTAAACATTAAGTTCTTAGAACATAATCATTGGATTTAGTTTCATGAATGTCTATAGAGAGTACACAAGTATTCAAAGATCATGAGTGTTTTAAGAATTTTTACAAGTTTTTGTAAGTTGATTAATTTGAAAGCCTTGAATTTTTTTTATTGATCTCTTGTGTAATCGTTTTCTGACTGTGTTAAGAGATATTTTTTGTATGGTTTAATTGTAAATCTATTATATTTCTTATTTTATTCATTATATATCTAATCATTGAGATCAAGGGATTCTGGGGTTGGAAGAAAAAAAGTGTTTCCAATCCTTAGTGATATATAAATTATATGGATTAGAAGATACATCCATGTTTTAATAGGTTGATTGAGGGAGTCTATGTCTAGGAAGACAAAGTGTCCATGGTTTGGACATGGATATCTTCTAACGGGTTACAATCGAGGAAATTCCAGTTACAGAAATGGGATACCATGGATTAAGTTAAATTCCATCATACTATTTTGGGTAAAATAGAATAATTATATTGATTTTAAGTGTATGATATTTAATATAATTTATGGGTTTTTAAATTTTAATCTGATACTCCATGAATTTTTATTTACATTTCATTATTGTTTTAATATTCACTCTGCCTATTAGGATTTTGATATTATATATTTTCTTATAGAATTATTTCCATTACATCTATATTTATTACTCTAATATACTACATGTTGATTAAGAGTCTATTTTCTAATCAATATAACACTTTATTGGGTAAAAAAAATCTATTATTTTAACTATAATTCACTTCTCTCTTATAGTGTTCTATATATACCCTTTGGGACCAACACGAGTGACCCACTCCAAAAAATTTATAGACGATCTCCATAAGAACCCTTCTAGTTCCACTAATTCCACTTCCTTTCAATTTACATAGACTTATATCAGTCAAACTAAAATATAATCAATTTTTCATTAATGTACTAACTCTACCACGTCTTCTAGTGAATAATGTAGTGTTTGGAACAAATTTCTATGCCCTTCTTAAATTTTCCATGTGAAATGGGGTCATTAATACTATTATTTTTTTTGGACCCATGGTTCTTCTATCAACACATCAATCTGGTCATGTATCTTGTCACGACCCGACCCTACCCGGGCTCGAGCCGCAACTACCCCAAGCCCACCTCCATAGGCCAGGGATGGCGACCAGCGCCGAAGGCACAACAACTCGGGGAGGCCTTTGCCTAAGCACTTGTACACACCCACACACAGCACACTCAATTCAAAAGTGCAGAGTAAAAAGAATAGTAAAAGGGAAACTACAATATATATATACCACAAAGTGCATCGACCTCTACAAGTACAAAGTAAAAGATGAAAAGAAAAGGGGAAAAACACGCGCCCAATCAAATGTGCCACAACCCGGCAAAAGGTAAACAAAAAGAAACAGCTGACGGGTTTCCCACCTGGAACCCGGCCACGACCACCGCACGCGGTCCAAGCTCCCAAGCTCCTACGCTCCACCGAAGTCACGCTCCACCTATCCATCGTCTGCAAGGGAACACCCAGTGCGGGCAAAGCCCAAGCAGGGGTGAGTATAAAAATACTCAGTAGGATACCCCGAAGGCTTGAGGGATCAATAATGGAGGTACCGAAGGGTGAGCAGTAGAGAGAACATGAGAAAGAAAAGGGAGTACAACAGAGATTCCAGCTCAACCCAACAAGAGAAATGAAGTAGACACGTCCAGGAACAAGGAGCTGGAAACGGTGAGAAGATGAACTTCCCATCAAGTCTTCGCTACCTATAGTAGGAGAGTAGACCCGTCCAACCCTAGGAAGCTAGACACGGAAAGCACATGGCATACCCCACGCATCTTCGCCTCTCCTAGAAGGGGAGTAACCAATCCCAAGAAGTGGGTGTTAGAACAAGGTATATACAAGTCCATATACTCAACAAGAAGCCTGAACAACGTCGTAAGGTGATCTATGTCCCGTAGCTCAGCCCAAGAAAAGTGAGTCGCCTACAATCCCAGAAGTGAACACCATCAATGCCCAGCATCCCGCACGTCTGCCCCGAACTGCAAGCCAAGGGGATCAATCACCACACCTTGACACTATCCGCTTTGGGTGGCACTGACTCGCCCGCACGGTTTTAGATCGCATCACAAGAACATGTTTCGGTGGGGAAAGTTTCCCTCGTACTTGAGAGTTCTAGGGGAAGTCAAACCATGCATCGTCACTGCCCCGCAGTCGAGAGGTCTCCTCAAATATAAAGCCATTCCATCACCGACCCGTAAAACCAAGGGTCCTGATCTGGTAAACACGGAGGAAATGCCACAGACTAGCCTAGTAGAAAGGTCTCCAGCAAAAGACCCACTGCCCAGCCCTGCTGGAGGTTAATTCATAACCAGATATCGGGTGACCCACTGCCCAGCCCTGCTGGAGGGTAAACCCTAATACATCATCAGGCGACCCACTGCCTAGCCCCACTGGAGGGTAAACCAAAATAAGATACTCGGTGACACACTGCCCAACCCTGCTGGAGGGTAAACCATAATACATCATCAGGCGACCCACTGCCCAGCCCCGCTAGAGGGTAGACCTGGAATAAGTTGATAGGAAACCCACTGCCCAGACGTGCTGGAGGGCAGACCTGGAACTAGACGACGGGCGACCCACTACCCAGCCCCGCTGGAGGGTAGACCCTAAGAGGTCATCGGGTGACCCACTACCCAGTCTCTGCTAGAGGGTAGACCCTAATAGCGTCGGGTGACCCACTGCCCAGTCACTTCTGGAGGGTAGACCCTAATAGCGTCGGGTGACCCACTGCCCAGTCCCTACTAGAGGGTAAACCCTAGAAGTCAGTGAGCAACCCACTGCCCAGCTCTGCTGGAGGGTAAATCCGAAGAAGTCGATGAGTAACCCGCTGCCCAGCCCCGCTGGAGGGTAGAACTCAGAACTGCTCTAGAAATCTCCACTAGAGGGCACAACACTGGCCAACCAAATGCCGAGTGGGTATCG
Source organism: Viscum album (assembly GCA_963277665.1). Classification (NCBI taxonomy): domain Eukaryota; kingdom Viridiplantae; phylum Streptophyta; class Magnoliopsida; order Santalales; family Viscaceae; genus Viscum; species Viscum album. The sequence continues at coordinate 192,452,502 of OY728146.1, read as the reverse complement.
TGCAACCACCCAACTCCAGGACAACTCTTCCAAAAGAGTTTCAGCGTTTGTTCCATTACTAGGTGTCACTAACACCGCTACCGGCTGATCCATCGAGAACGAAACCAGGGGGAGACCACTCAACCCTGCTGGTCAAAAAAACGAGCACAGAGAGACCCTCTACGTTGCGAGAGGTCAAAGTACGCAAAGTAGAACCCGACATGCACGTGGGGCCCACACAACGTGTGGTACCATTGCCAACCCCAACTGAGCGCACAAACGTCCTTAGGTACAACAACCACATGTACCTCCAAGGGTTCCTGTATACTCCCCGAGTATACCACATCTCCAGCCCTAAGGCTATCGTACACACAGCACCCAGCGTCAACGCGAAGGCGTGATGTAACAACTCCACCTCAAAGGCCCAGGCACGGCCAGCCACATCTCATGAACCATTTACATCACTCTCCCAAGAGAGCATGATCACACGCCAAGGGTCCGCTACAAACAAGGTAGGGAAAACAGCCACTAGAGCACCTTCCATGCTTCCGATGTTAATAATATCGCACAAGAGGCTCCACACAGCCAAACAGATCATACCGTTGTAATCCTCGCGGAAAAACACACGAGATCGACTACTTACTCGCCTGAAACGGTCAACCGGTGAAAAAGGTACTATTCACCGTAACTAAACCCGTGTGGGGCCCACCCCAAGATCCCGAAACTGAACCAACGGATCACGCCACTGTGATTCCCTCTAAAAAACACACGGGATTGAGTACTCAATCGCCCAAAACAGACACCCGGTAAAAAGGGTATTATTCACCATAGCAGGGTCGAGTGGGACCCACACCATGTCACCAAAAAAGGTCGGGCAAACTGCACCATCGCAACCCCCTCGAAAAAACATCCTGAATCGACTGCTCAAACACCCCAAATAGATGTCGGGTGAAAAAGTAGTGTTTCACCGTAATACGTGCGAACTAGGCCCCGTGGGGCCCGCACCTCGTCTCCAACTCGAACGCTTTGGAAAGCTTCTCAAAAAGTCCACACGAGGACTGGGATCATGCTGCCACTGACGGTGCGTCAATCGGACATCCCAAACGGGAGTTAGGTCCGACGGAAGAATAATTAATTAATTAATTAATTAATTAATTATTCACATTGTGTTTCGTGCTGTAGAGCAACGAAACCAACCCGCAAAGGTTCCAAACCACATTGGAAGTACCGTCTCAGCCTCAGGGCCACAACGCCTCCAACGGCGCGTCAAACAGACGTGTGGCTTGCGAGCCACGTCCGTCGCAACTTTAATAATAAATTAATATTATTAACTTAAAGCTCTCGGGTCACCTGTCTTCGGACATGGAATCCAAAAGCCCCGAAACACAACTTAAAGAGAGCGCCTCGTCGATATGGACTCATCGCCGCAGACGGCGCGTCAAACGGACGTGCCGTTTGAAAGATATGGCCCCCCGAAATGCAAGGGGCCCAAAGGGGCCGGTCCGGACCGGTCCAGACCGCCGCGGCCCGTTGGCCGCGGCTCATTCCCATCGCACCGGACCCCTCGGGTCCGGTTCTTCCCAGAAGACCGGCCAGAAGGACGGTCTTCTTCTTCTCCCGCAGGACCCATGTTCGGTGGGTCCTTGTCCACGCCGCACGCCCGAGGCACGACGCCTCGGGTTCCTCTGCTGAGGGCGACGGGCCGAAGCCGCGCCGCGACCGTCTCGTCCCCGATCCGCAGCCGGCCGCACCCGGCTCCTCCGAAGCCGCCTGACGCCGCTCGCCGTCCGTGAGCCCCGGCCGACATCGAAGCCCCCGGCCGCCCTCGCCTTGCCACGAACCCAGCCGCTGCCGACCACCGCCCGCGCCAGGAGCCACCGCGCTCCGCCGCCTGAGCCCCTGCCGCACCGCCGTTGGACCTCACCGGAGAACCCGAAACCGTCGGAAACTTCAAAAACCCACAAAGTTTGGCGGACATCTGCGGGGTCCTCGGAAGTCGGTTTTACAAACCGAGAAAAGCGATGGAGAGAGAATAAAATCTACTACGCGTTTATGGGATTTGATTCGACGATTGAATGACAATCGACACATATAATTGAGGTTGAAAGATGGTTCAGAAATTAAAACGAAAACAAAGACCTCCTACCTCGCTGGGCTTCGCCCGAAGCTTCACAGATGATCCGCCACCGCGCTGTCGTCTTGCCAGAGTGGAGGAGGGGAGGGATCTTGAGGGATGCCTTGAGGGAGGCTTCGCCAGGGAAGAACAAGGGAGGAAGGGGACGGGGAGGGGTTTAAATAAATTAATTAATGATTTAATTAATTTAAAACCCCCGAAAAGACCCGCATCCGAAACTCCCGATGGGGTCGAGGTTAAGCCTCCCCTAGGGTAAACACCACCTCCCGAGCACAATTACGGTCTCGGAATTTTAATCCGAGACCCCGTTCAAAAGTTATAAAATTTAACGTCTGAAGCCGCTAAATTACGAAAACGCCCCTGGGGCCATTTTTCACAAACGGTCCGCGCCCGCAAAACTTATACCCCTACTAGGGTAAACGACATGCTCCGAACTCAATGGTACCCTCAGTTTTCCAATCCGAGCCACCGTTTCAGAGATACTAGCGTTTCTCCATTAAACGAATTAATTAATTAATTAATTAATTCGTTTAACGTTCCAGAAGCAGGCGAGGGGTCCAAACATCCCGCGCCGACAAGTTTTATGTCATTCCTAGGGTAAAAAACCCATTCCGGACCAATCCGTACACTCGGATTCCTGATCCGGAACTCCGTTTAGAAGTTATACCATTTATTTAGCATTTCCAGTGTGAACGCACCGAAACTTTAATTCCGGCCGCTCCGGGGCTCATAATCGCACACCGTCTGAAGGCACTGCCCTGGAATATCATCAAGAATATTCCAAAGTCTTTCTCAGAAAAAACCTGGTTCTTACATATCTTGATTATCTCCTTCTAAAATGATATAAACTTACCTAAACCATAGTTTTCACATAGAGAATCTTAACTATAACACCATGACTATGTAGTTTGATCATTGTGATTTGAAACTAGATTAAATTTTCAAATATAAGAATGAGAAGATGATGTTATGACACTAGATTATTAGGATGGTACCAAAAATATTTATATTTATAGAAAATAAAATACTTATCCTTGTATTAGTATCTCGTGGAGAAGTATGATGCATTCATCATGAATTTTTAGGAGATTGATGAGAAGGTATGATGTATGCTTTACCTACACATATGTTTTATTTTGATTTCAACATTATTAATATAGATATTGATTTTATTAAATGATATAATTGACCCAATAATTGATTATTATGATGAATAAATCTTTTGAGACTCAGTTTTTTCCATGTCAGACTTTGGAATATTACTAGGAATAGTTTTGGAGCCAAGGGATTAAATGACGCGCGATTCTGAGGCTTGGTGAGCCCAGAATTAATTTTATAAAATTATAACATATATTTTATATCATGTGTATGAAATTTTCTAGAAAAAGTGGAATAACTCAAAAACAAATACTCATATGAGAAATATGAGACCACCATTGAGTTCGGAATGTGTGTTTTATTCTAGGCACGAACAAAACTTGGTTGAAATCAGGTGTTTGGATTGAGCGCCATCATGGGTGAATAAATTTAAATAAATAAATTAATATTATTTTAATTTTTTCATTTAATGATAAAAACTGATTTTCATCTTTAAATAGTCTTTTATGAAAGATCTCCATGGTTACCAATATAACCTTGAGATTGTTTAGAGGATCATTCTTTGTCCTTCATTGAAGGATCAAGATCAAACGATGAACGATGATCAGATTGAGGTGGATTGATAGAAAGTGGATGTAGTAGATCATATTAATTGATTTTTTATGCTTTATTTAAGAACTATTGATCCATAATTGAATTAGGACTCATCAATTAGGGTTTCTTCCACTTTTTATTAAATTGTTGAAGCATGGATTATTATCTACTTTTTATTCTGTGATTGTATGTTCTTCACAAGAGACCCTTAGATGAATTAAATTTATTTAATTAATGTTATTCTTGTTTGTGTCATGTTATCACCACATATATTCATGATATATGATCATTTTCAAAGAACACTTGGTCATCGACGTTTGCACTTTTTTTCTTATGCCTCTATCCCACCGTTCTTCACGTTCTTCACTATTGGACTACAGGGTCACAATTAGGCATTTATGGGGTGGTTTTGAGTATGATATATGATTTTATTAATATATTCATAACTTATTATATACTCCCTTTACTGATTTTATATGAAATGTGCATAATTTGTGTGAAATATTAATGTTTTTATACTAAGAATAATTTTTGAGCATTTTTAGAAGTAGTCCAATCGAGTTAGTTTACTATTTTTTTATAAATCTCACCCAACTGATACAAATTGTGTGGTTATTGTTTTTTAGGGTTATTTACTCAAATTAAAACATTTCATTAGAAGGATCCTTTGGCCAAATCATCAATTTGGAGGGTCATATTGTCCACACAAAAGGCCCAAATAATCTGTGAAGAAACTGGACAATCCATGAAGATAGAATTACTAGACTCACTCCAGAAGTACAAATTATTATATTATCCTCCAAACTTCTTGGGAAAATTCAATCCATTTTGGATAAAAGTTTCAAGGCCCAACTACAAATACAAGGGGCCCAAATGATGCTTTGAAATCCATCCCACCATTATGGATGGAAATTATAATCTGAACACTATTCATGACATATCTCATGATGTAATCATCAAATCAAGATGAAATCTTGTAGTGTGAAAGAGGGGATATGGTTGGCCGACTTTTTTGAAGAAATTGTTTTCGGATTTTAATGCATATTTATATTTATAAACCCATTCACATTTCATCCTTCTAAATAGTATGGATAGAAATGGACAATTTAACACTATTTGTGAAAACCACCATAACATCGGCTCCATAAGTAAAAATGCATCCAAATTTTTGAGAGTAGTCGGAAAAAGTTATTATCTACAACTTTGAAGAAGGAGATATCTCGATATTAAGCTTTCTGGATGTCCAAATCATCAAGCCAAGTGGATGGGTAGTTTTGGAATGCAAACAGTCCACCACCTTGTCCTATAAATACATCCCCTCCTCTCTTTTCAATAGAGATAGAATTAAAGAATATAGAAGCACATATTGGCATGAAAAAATCCTTTCCAAGGGCTTTTGAGGACCTAACATACTCATTTATTCACTTGATATACCATTCCTCTTCTCTTTGTTTCCTTTTACTTTTGTGTTCTTCATTATTGTAATCTTATAAGTCTTTTTTTGTAATTCTATTTTAATGCAAGATTCTTCTTAAATATCTCTTATTCTCATCCAACTCCTGTAGTTTAATATTTATTTTAGTAAAATAGTTTAAATATATTTGAATACCCTAGCTTTATTTTTATTTCTCATGCAATCTAAAGTTTGTTTTTAATTATCATCATCATTTGTGTGTGTGTTCGACGCACCACACTTTTCTTATCCCTTTATTTTTATTATCTTTTTAATTTATCATCATAATCATTATAACCAGCTTACTAATCATTTCAAAGGATGATTAAATCTCTCATTAGGTTGAGTTATAATATAGGTATGTTCAGCGATTGAGAGCTTTTTCTCAACAAGTATTCTTTGAATTAACATTGTGTATGTTGGACTTAACATGTCATGGATTAATGACATATTTTGTTTAATGTATAGATTACACAGATTATTGGAACCATAAATACACTACCAAAATCAAATACTGATTGATATTATAATACTAGTTAAGTTAATTCTTGGATTAAAGCCTTAACACATAGGAATTCAAATCAACATCAACTTGTGACATGGGTGTTAATTTAAGGCAATACAAAGCAAGGCTCAAGGATATCACAATCTTAACTACCTATTGGTGAAATCACCCAAAATATTTATAAAATTGTTAAATAAATCTTAATAAAACATAATCCATAAATTATTTTATAATCTCTACAACCCCCCCCCCAACAGAATACAATCAACTAAAAATAATCGACTATTAAAAAGTATCATCGCCGAGGATTCGACCAGAGTGATGCTATACACCATAGCAGACCACCAGAACCTTGACCGGTCGATAGGTGATAATAATACACACTTTCAAATGGATCCTTAGTTGTTGATGGTTCTTTATGTAGGCAATATATTCTGGTTTTTGTAAAAAAACTCAAAAAAATAAAATTTAAAAAAATTTAAAAAAAAAACACAAAGAAAAACCCTCCTTCTCATAAAAATCATAAACTAAAAAAACACAAAGAAAACCCCATATTCCTCTTTCTTATAACATCTCTCTAAATTCCCCATAGCCTCCCAAACAATCCCTTCAATTTGTTTGACCCTAAAATTGAGAGAATACTTCCCCAACTTAGGAGGAACATATGAGATAATCAAATAATTCAAGAACCAGTCCTTGTCCAACCCATTGAATTAGATATGACCAATCCTAGGGAACAAACACTTAAATAAATTATTGCACATGATATTAATTACTAACCTCTTGGTATTCAATATCCAAACATAGAGGATGACTTTGAACTCAAATCTTGTTTGATTCATTTCTCCCTCATTTCCACGGGCTAGCCGGTGAGAATCCACATCTCCACCTTAAAGAGTTATAAGTTGCATGATATACCATGAAGCCTCAAGGGGTTTCTGAGAAAAAAATCAAACTCCAAGCATTCCCTTTCTCCCTAGATGACTCCTCTAAGCCATGGATTTAATACCTCCCTCCTAGTTCCATAACCACATGGAATGATATGAAGCGACTCTTTTTAGAGAAATTCTATCCTACTTATCGTACTCTTCTATTCAAAAGGAAATAAGTGGTATTCATCAATTCCCATATGAATCTCTCCATGAGTATTGGGAGAGGTTCAAAAATCTTGTGGCAACCTACCCACATCACCAAATCCCTGAACAACTCTTGATCCAATACTTCTATGAGGGGTTATTGGCTATGGAGAGAACCCTCATTGATGCTGCAAGTGGAGATTCTCTTTTTGATAAAACTCATGCAACTGCAAGAGTTATCATAAGAAACATGGATGAAAACACACAAAAATTCCATACTCGAGCACATGATCAAGTCAAAAATGTCCAAGAAAATCAATCCATAGATCCAAACAAGATGACAGAGTGGATGAGTGAACTTACAGGTCTTGTGCGACAACTAGTTGTGGATTCCAAAGCCCCAAACTCATCTTCTCCACAATCTCTGTTCCCTAGACCTATTAAGAACCGTGGAATCTGCAACTCACCAACTCATCCAACATACACATGTCCACAACCTCAAGATGAACCATCTGATTCATCTAGACCAATGAAGCTCAATGCAGCCTATGCTCAGTAGAATACCAACCCTCAACTATCAGCCCAATTTGTTATAAACTTTAACCAACCTCACTCTGAGCCCTTCTCTTCTTCCTATAACCAAGGAATGAGGTATGGAAATCCCATTTCTCATCCCCCTCAATTCCCTCCTCAAAACCCAAACCAGTTCCAATATGGTCAAGGTGTTGGTAACTTACAAAAACCTTACCCTTTTTTCCTCAACCTCCAAAGATCAATCCTCATCTTCCTCCTCCTGTATTCCACTATCCTAGTGATCCTTCCCAATTACCAAACCAATATAATCGCTTTCCGAAGAACCAAAATCAAGGTAATACCGATTTCGGATAAGAATATTATTCCAAGAAATCATGGGAAAGTGCAGTGAAAGATCTTACCTCTTTCACCCATTCTATCCTTAAAAAATTGAAACCCAAATTTCTCAACTTTCTTCCCACTTAAGCCAGCAACAAAAATAAAATTACTCCCAAATCCCAGCTCAACCATTACCCAAACCTAAGGGTAATATAAGTGAAATTTCATTTAAACTTGGAAAGAAAATTTCTTGGCCTCACGATAAGTCCTCTAACTCCCCTTTTAAATGTTGACCTAGAAAATGAAAATAAAAAGAAACATGAAAAGAAATATGAATCCATTCCCTCACCTCCTTCCATTACACTTAGAAACCCAATTCCTTTTCCTCAAGCTGTTTCTAAGACAAAGAAGTCCTTTGATCCTGATCCAAAAAATCTTGACATGTTTAGACGTGTTGAAGTCAACATTCCCCTCTTAGATTCCATAAAACAAATCCCTAAGTATGACAAATTTCATAATGAATTGTGCACCCTTAAAAGGAAACTTAGTACCTTTGAAAATGTTTCCACCCAACAGTGTATTCCCATAAAGTGAAAAGATCTAGGGACCTTTACAGTTGCATGCCAAATTGGAAGTTCCAACTTCAATGATGCACTCATAAACCTTAGAGCCTCAATTAATGTCATGCCCAAATCCATCTTCTCCAACCTTTTTCTAGGTAACTTTCACCCAAAAGGTGTTTTCATTCAGTTATCCAATCGAAGCACTACTAATCCTAAGGAAATAATTGAGGATTTCCTTGTTTGAGTCAATGATGCTACCTTTCTAGATAACTTCTTTGTACTTGACAAGGAAGGTGAGACAAATTCTTGCCAATCTCCTCTGATTCTAGGAAGACCTTTCTTTATGACATATAAAACCAAAATTGATGTCCATGCTGGCATCATATCCATTGAATTTTTTGAGCAACTAGTAAAGTTCAATATTTTTCAATAAATGTGATACCCATTAGAGAATCAATAAGTATTCTCTATCCATGCTTATAAAAGTCTCTTTGAGAGTGTGTTTAATCACAATCTATCATGTTCTTCCTGTTATACTGATACAAGAGTTTGTGAATATTTAATACTCATTAACTAAGTCATAAATAGAGAAGTTGATCTTGACATTACAAATGAAAACTCCATTGATATAAAGTATCTTAAAAACTCTTTGGAATCCAAACTCACCTCTGGAATCCACTACTCCAACTTGGACGGTAATGTGGAAAATGAAAAAGCATGTTCATTTTTTGATTCAAATATTATTATCCAACATTCATCATTTCATATCCATTATTCTGAAAATTATATTATATGTGAGATGAACTCCAAACCAATGTGTTTATATTGCCTTGATGGTTGTGAAGGTTGTGAGATTTGTTCCATAATTAACAAAGTGATCATGGTGAGGTTGAAATTGACCATTATTTGGAAAAGACATTGATATAAAGGATATTAAAAAATTTATTCAGTCTTATGACTCCACTAATCCTCATTACTCTACATCGGTAAGTGATGAAATAAATGAGTCAAAAAAATTGGGATCTCATACTTTGGTTTCATGTTATCTGAACGTTACATAAATGAACCATCATAATTGAGACATCTTCTTGACTTTCTAAGCATATAAAACCATCACTTTTTGGATAAAATCCTTCCTCACGTTGAAGAAAAAAGGGATGATAGTCATATTCTCTTTCCACCCCCGTAGAATTGAAAGAGAAACAACAAGGAAGGGATGAAATTATCTAATGATTATCAGGCCTCCCAAAGGAAAAGTTTTTCTGGAAGCACACAGTAGTTGAGAAAATACGATAGCCACCATCATACTATGGGTAGTCCACTGCAACTGTCCAGCTGTCACTACTATAAATTTGGGCTATAGACACGGTTCTAAACTGTGGCTATAGGCCCCAAAACCATGGCTATAGGTTATAGCCACAGTTTCATGAACCGTGGTTGGTATTGGTGTTGCTATAGGTCTGACCCTATAGCCACGGTTGAAACTGTGGATATAGGGTCAGCCCGATAGATGTCAGTAAATGCCACGGTCACCGTGGCTAAAGCCTTATAGCCATGGTTTGCGACAGTGGCTATAGGGCTTTCCACTGCATAAAAAAAATCCAGCATGGTGAACTGTTCTGGCTGTTGGGAGGACTGCCCCAGCACCCCCACCCCCTACTCATGCACACTTCCCCTGCCCCACCCCGCTGCACCTTGCACCCCACCCCGCCCCCTCCTCACTGCACACCCCCCTCCCCTGCCCTCCGACTTGCACACCCCCTCCCCCTGCCCCCCACCTGCACACACCCCTCCCCCTGCCCCCCACCTGCACACCCCCTGCCCCCTCTCCCTACCCCTAGCCCCCACCTGCCTCCCCCCCACCTGCACACACCCCTCCCCCTGCCACTGCACACCCCCTTCCCCCTCTCCCTACCCCTACCCCCCACCTGCACACCTCCTTGCCCCTCCCTTTCCCTCCCACCTGCACACCCCCTCCCCCTGCCCCCCACCTTCCCCCCCCCACCTGCACACACCCCTCCCCATACCCTAGCACACCCCTACCCCCCCCCCCCACCTGTACACCCCCATGCCCCCTCTCCCTGCCCCCTACCCCCACCTACACACCCCTCCCCCTTCCCCAACACACACCCCTAGTACATCTATAAAAACCCAATTAGATGAGGTTTATAAATTCATGTTAGATTTAAACTATATTAATGTTTATGTAGATTATGAGGATCCATAAATGATCATATTAATCACTCTTTAAAGTAGATATAGAACACTTGTTACAACCAAGATGTATGGTTGAATCTATTTAACATTAGAAGATATCAAATCATCCCACCTGTCTAAGGAATTGCATTCTAGAACAAAAATAAAAGGCGAGGATAAGAGTTTTTCACAAGGGGGAGAACTTAAACTAAAGGTAATAAAAAACAATATAGTAGGGACAAAAATAAGATTAATAAATAACCCAAATCTAGGACAAGAACTATGGATAGAAAAGTAATATGTTTTCACTATGGTAAACCTGGGCACATTAAGCCCGAGCATAGGAAACTCATGCGTGAGTTAGAATCCAAACAGTCCACTAACCTACATTTTCTGGTTGATTCAGGCTATGAAATTTGTTTAAATCTTGAATGTGTCCATTTATACACTCAATCAGGAGTGGGTCCTATAATCTAGTTGTTCTTTTCATATTTTCAAACAGAGAGAGTCATTTTTAGAGCTAGTCAAAAAGAGAGAAGTAGATGTATTCTTAGGAAAAAATATTAGGTGCAAGGTTGAGGGAATATGATCCATTATTATAGAGTTAGATAATCAATCCATCATCACCTTACTTAATGTATGGTGGGTCCCCATCCTTTAATGAAACATAATCTCCTTAGAGGTCTCCACTCCCCTTGCAGCCCCCTCCCCCTTGCAGCCCCCACCCCCTGTAAAGCCCCCTGGACAGCCCTCCCACTCCCCTTGTAGTAGAAAACCCCCCTGCAAAGCCCCCCCTAGACATACCCTCCCCCTGTAAATCCCTTCTTGGACAGTCCCCCCTTCCTGGAAAGCCCCCCCTCCACCCCAAAAAATATGCCCCACCCTCTCCCCTACATAGCCCACCCCCCTACAGCCCCCTCCCCCTGCAAAGCCTTCCCTGGATAGTACCCCCCCTGTTGGGTTGAGAGGTAACTAGATGTTTGTTGTTGGGATTTGGGTGACGGTTCTGGTTGTTGGACTTGAGGGTTTTGTTGAGGTGATGTTGGATGGGGTTGGGATACTCTTGTTAGTGCAGGGTTTGGATGTGTGTACATGGAGTGTCTTGGATCTGGTGAAGTCTGATGTTGTGCCTTCCATTTTTATGTCTTTGGTTTTTGGACTTGTGAGGTCATTGGCTATTGTTTCACGTGGTTGGAGTTGGTTGCAGGTGTCTTTGTGGTACTTGCAGGTGTGGTGTCATGTGTTGTGGGACTCTATTCTTATTAGGGCTTCAGCCAGTTATAGGTAGCCTTGATTTTGTGGTGTTGGGGTCTCTGGATGGAGCTACTAGTGCTGATAGCAATGGGTCTTTTGCAGGGTAGAGGGGATGTGTTGGCGGTGCAGCTGTTGTGATGCTTGGGCTAGTTGCTGGCTTCCGTTGTTACTGGTTGTCTTTACTTCCATAGGTTTCTCATCGAGGCGTGGAGCATGCTAGTTTTAGAGAAGATTGAAGTCAATTTGATGGTTTTCTGTGGGTTATTATGTTTTGTGTTTCTGGTGTTGGTCTTGGATATCTTTGGTTGGGTTATCATTATAGGCTGTGTCTGGTGCATCTTGGAGTGGCCGACCCATAGAGGTGTGTTCTTCTCGTTTGGTAGGGGATATTGAGGATGAATGCTTCCTCCTTGGTTGTTGTTTTATTCTTGCAGGTCTTATGGCTTCCCTTATGCTGGATGCTGGCTCGGTTGGAGTGGGATTCCCTTGAATTGTATTTGGTTTAGGCAGCTTGTTGTGAGGCTTGGTCTTTTTACATGGTTGTTCATTGGGTAGGCTATAGTATTTTGCAATGTTTCTTGTCTGGATATTTTTTTGATGGTTTCTGAGTTGATGGTTTGGATGGGTTTCTCGGTGCAGGTGGTTTCTTGATGGGGCATGTGGATGGTGTGTGTCTCTTGGTTAGTGAGGTTGCATGTTGTCTTTTTTAGAGTAGGTTTCTAGGAGAATTTGGGTTTTTGATTGCTTCTAGTGTGCTCGTGGATTGGTGGGGCGAAGGGAATAACATGCCTACTCTCCTAGGTTTTCTATAGGTTCTTGGGGATTCCTTGGTCATTGATTGGTGGCCGTGCTAGGGCTGGTGTGGGATAAGGATTCCAGTGGTGCTTGGGTGTTGATGGATGGAGGAGTGGAGTTGGCTGGTTTGAGGTGTAGATTAGGACGGTTTGGGAGCAGTTTGGTTAGAAGTCTATTGGGTGGGTGTCAGCTGGTTTGCAGGTTGCTTTGCATGGGGATGGTCTTTGCTGGGTTCGGTGGTCAGGTGTCATGGGTGTGCTAGAGTTGTTCTTTTTTGTCACATGGTGAAAGTTTTTTTTGGTAATTTTTTTGTTTGGTGCGGTGAAGGCTCATATGGACTGGTGTGTGGGAGTGGTTTCTTATAGGCGGTTAAGGGCTGGTCGTTGATTGGGGGGATTCCAGTTTCTTTTCTTGTTGCTACTTTATTGGGATTTGAGTGGAGAATTCTTGGGTGGTGTTTCATGAGTGAGTGTGTGCGTCTGTGTGTGTGTGAGTGAGTGGATTGGGTAGTGTCAGTGGTTAGTGGTGTGTTAGAGTGTTCGTTTATTGGTTTGGTTGATATAGATTCTGAGTTTGGCTTGCAGTTTGGTTGGCTTGTTCCTTTTGGGAATCTTCTTTTCACTTGTAGGTCTTTCTTGCTGGGTTCTTGGGTTTTTCTGTTGCTACTTTCTATGAGTTCATAGGTGATGTCTCTACAGTGCTCGAGTGCCACTGGAAAGGAGGGGGATCCACCCTGTCTCCTGTTAGTTTTGTGTGTTCCCATCTCCTACTGGATGCGATTAATGGTGATGCTAGTTGCCTCTCTTGGAGTATGGAAGGGCTTGGGGAGGCTCTTAGATGTTCTTTTATTCCCTAGTTTCTGTTACTGGTGCTTGCAGTCTATGACTTCTTGGTTATTTCTTCATGATTTCATGGTTTTGTTACTATTTTTTTTGCTTCTTTCCTGGATGTTGCTTTGCCAGTTTGGAAGCGAACCTCACCATCTGATTTCTGTTTGGTTGGACATCATAGGGTCTCGTGTTCACTTATTTTATTGGTTTCTTGGTGTTTAATGGGAACTTTTCTTGGTTCCCATGTCTTGATATGGTTGAGCTATGATTTTAGGTTCTTGTGTCAACTATCGTTTCACCTTTGAGTGATCTGTTGCAATTCATCTTTTCATTTATATTTATAGTACTATTTTTCCTTGCAAAAAAACTAAAAAAACTTAAAACTTCTAAAAACCCTAAAAAAAATCTAAAAACCATAAAACACCTTAAAAATGATGGAGGAAGAGGGCTAGCGTGGGCTGGATGTGGCTGGAGCAGGGCCAAATCACGGCATGACCGCGGCGTGACCGCAGCGTGACTGCGGCATGACCGCGACATGACCACAACGTGTTGGCCCGGTCCAGCGACATCCGTGGGGCAGCATCTTCCACTTAGTTTAAAATATGATGATATGGATGGCATGAGAGGATGTTTTCTCAGAATATTTAAAGAAATGAATTCTAATCTGTGATGACTAGAGGATTGGATGACCCCTACTATACCTAATTCGGTGAGGGATCAAATGCTGGTGGAAGGGGGCTGGTTGCAGGTGCTGGGGGGATGGTGCAGGCTGATTCAAAGGTGCCAGGGGGGCTGTTGCAGGCTAGAATGCTGGTGGTAGTGGGCTGAAATGAATATGGAAGGGGGCTGGTGTGGGCTGGATGTGGCTGGAGCAGGGCCAAATCATGACATTACCGCAGCGTGACCGCGGCGTGACCGTAGCGTGTTGGCCCGGTCCAACAACATCTGCAGGGCATCATCTTCTACTTAGTTTCAAATAGGATGATATGGATGGCATGAGAGGATGTTTTCTCATAATATTTAAAGAAATTAATGCTAATCTGTGATGACTAGAGGATTGGATGATGCCTGATATACCTAATTCAGTGAGGTTTGGAGATCTAGCAATGTGTAGGAATACCTAGAGGAATTAATACCCCATGAGATCAGAAAAATCACAGGTTACATAACATGTAATCTGGAATTACTGGTATTGTGGGACCCCTGGGCTATGGAACTGGGCTTTTGTTTGGATTTAAATATCACATTCCATGTGACATGGTCACACAACATGGGACCCATCTTAAAAGTCTAACGACACTTAAAGAGTGTCTTGATTAAAAAAACCATTTTAATAAAAAGAGGGAAACCCTCTACTGGGATATAAAAAGGGTCAAGTACAATGTGTGCTTTATGACTAACAATGACATCAAGTATAAGGAAAGCATCAATGCAATAATGTTAAGAAAGGTATACTACTGTGAGTTTTTGCAGACAGCGCACCTCCGTTGGAGGGGTTTTATTACAAAACCATGACTTATTTATCAAACGAAACAATTATCTTAACTAACACTTATTCAAGAATTGTAATTTAATATAAACATGCAGAATTAAGAAGGAAACAAAATTCAATTTAAAACATTATTTAATTAAATAGTCTAGGAGAGGGACCCTACCTCAACCTCAAGGCGCGTTTTCTTTTGATGACGAAAACTCGAATCTTCCTTTTTTCTTCTTGCATGCATATGCAACTTCACATATATATAAGGACACCTAGCACCTATGTACATATTTTCATGGACAAATACGCCCAAGGGGGTCCTTAGATATATATTTATACTTGCATATACCCATTTATACTTACACATGTATGCATTTTTCATATCCATATATAAGCACACCTAGCCCCAATATATATATTCATACTGCCATGAGTGAATATATATAAAGGGGGAACTTATATATGTATATTCCTACCTATGAATACACATGTAAGCCTTCGTCAATGGCGACTCGAATCCACCTCAACGAAATCCAAAACGCACTGCAAACATATAAGGAACCCAAAAATCACAAATGCCCTAATTAAAATTGGGCCAAAGAATAAAAACAGAATAAACCTTACCCAAATCTGATGTTGAACTCATTATCATCGATGGTGGTGGATAGTACCGACCTCATCATAAGAAACCACCTATAAGAAAATAGTGGAAAAAATGAGATATAACGACTTCTTATATATATGTGATCAGTGTATCAACTGTACATGATAAATGATACATGAATCCATAACTAACAATGAACAAATAATATTTCCGGCTATGAACCTCAGTTCAAGCCATGAAATTCCCAAGGGTAGGGATTCATGGTGTCAAACCCCTGGTCACACCGTGAATCATGCCTAGGTGAATATATTTTAATAGGTTAAATTCTGTCTTTTTACGGGTCAAGTGTTTCACAATGATGTTACTAAAGAAAGTATCAAGTTTTCAAAGCCAGTTGTTTGTGTTTGATGAAATGAAAACAAATATTTTCTTTAACTTTTATATTTTTATGAGAATTATCAGTTGATGTTTTCTCAAAATGATGACACTGTCAGGGGGGTGTTGCGGGCTGGAATGCTGGTGGAAGTGGGATGAAATGAAGGTGGAAGGGGGCTGGTGTGGGATGGATGTGGCTGGAGCAGGGCCAAATCACGGCGTGACCGCGGCGTGACCACGGCGTGACCGCGGAGTGACTGCGGCGTGACCGCGATGTGTTGGCCCGATCCAGCGACATCCGCGTGGCATCATCTTCCAGCCAGGAGCGAAGGGAGCGGGAGGAGGTTGTAATGCTGGTGGAAGGGGGCTGGTTGCAGGTGTTGGGGGGATGGTTCGAGTTGATTCGAAGGTGGAGGGGGGGGGGGGGGGGGGCTGTTGCGGGCTGGAATGCTGGTGGCAGCGGGCTGAAATAAAGGTGGAAGGGGGCTGGTGTGGGCTGGATGTGGCTGGAGCAGGTTAAAATCACGACGTGACTGCGGCGTGACCGCGGTGTGAATGCATCGTGTTTGTACGGTCCAACAACATCCACAGGGCATGGGGGATTGTTGCGGGCTGGAATGCTGGTGGCAGCGTGCTGAAATGAAGGTGGAAGGGGGCTGGTGTGGGCTAAATGTGGCTGCAGCAGGGCCAAATCACGACATTACCGCAGTGTGACCATGCCGTGACCGCGATGTTACCGCTGCATGACCACGGCGTGACTGCGAGGTCACTGCGGCGTGTTGGCCCAATCCAGCGACATCCGTATGACAGTATCTTCGCAGACAGCACAACTCCATTGGAGGGGTTTTATTATAAAAACATGACTTTATTTAACAAATGAAACAAGTATATTAAAGAAAACTTATTCAAGATATGCAATTCAATACAATTAAACAAACCAAACCATTCAGCCATTTGAATATTACCATAATTTCAATTAGCCTCGTTTTGAACATAACATGAAAAATCTAAAAGCTAACTAAAGTAGTTCTAATTGTAGGAGCAGTAAAACACCAAGAAAAAAGATGTAATACACAACTCTAGGAATGAGTAAAAATGAAGGCAATAACAAACCAACTTAACCAAAAGTACCCATCCATCCATTAGATCTCTTCAGTTGCAATCCAGTGGTCTCCTGCAATGGACCCACTT